>OU342775.1:10000-2510000 GCA_910591435.1 Acronicta aceris
TCCACCGTCCAGGGTAATAGTTTCACAATCACCACGTGGCGTGTTGGTTGGTTGGAGTGTTACAGAAAAAAAATATAAAAGATTTTTTTTTAAATAAAAAAAAAAAAAAAACACCCCCCTCCACCGCGCAACAAATTCGGGGGGATTTTGTTCGGTAAGAGTTCACGAACGCGTCCGACGGCGCTCGTGGTGCGGATTTTTCGACCAGTCTGCGCGCTGTCATCGGACGCGACGCGAGATCAACGCTTCGTACGGCGGCCGGCGGTCGATCGCGTCTATCTACTAAGAGACGACGACGACGACGACGACGACCACCGCGAAGAGGCGTGTCGATCTCTAAGATTCGGAGACATAGCGTTATGCATGTCAAGGATTTATATATTAACATTGTTCGCACGCCGGAGCACCGACACACCGATACGTCGGCGGGGCAGCGTTGAAACGTTAATGATCCTTCCGCAGGTTCCCCTACGGAAACCTTGTTACGACTTTTACTTCCTCTAAATGATCAAGTTTGGTCAACTTCCCAGCAACGCCGACGGCCGTGAAGCCACCGCGTGTCGGTCCGAAGACCTCACTAAATCATTCAATCGGTAGTAGCGACGGGCGGTGTGTACAAAGGGCAGGGACGTAATCAACGCGAGCTTATGACTCGCGCTTACTAGGAATTCCTCGTTTATGGGGGATAATTGCAAACCCCAATCCCCAGCACGAAGGAGTTTCAGCGGGTTGCCCGGGCCTCTAGGCCAGGGAGAACATGCTGATTCCTTCAGTGTAGCGCGCGTGCGGCCCAGGACATCTAAGGGCATCACAGACCTGTTATTGCTCAATCTCGTGCGGCTCGAAGCCGCCGGTCCCTCTAAGAAGAATTTTAATACGTCGCCAGTGAGTTGCGTGACGGAGCCACGCACACCTAAATGACGACGCCTATTTAGCAGGCTAGAGTCTCGTTCGTTACCGGAATTAACCAGACAAATCGCTCCACCAACTAAGAACGGCCATGCACCACCACCCACCGAATCAAGAAAGAGCTGTTAATCTGTCAATCCTTCCGGTGTCCGGGCCTGGTGAGATTTCCCGTGTTGAGTCAAATTAAGCCGCAGGCTCCACTCCTGGTGGTGCCCTTCCGTCAATTCCTTTAAGTTTCAGCTTTGCAACCATACTCCCCCCGGAGTCCAAAATCTTTGGTTTCCCGGAAGCTGCCCGCCGAGCCATTGTAGTAACGTCGGCGGATCGCTAGATGACATATTTACGGTTAGAACTAGGGCGGTATCTAATCGCCTTCGAACCTCTAACTTTCGTTCTTGATTGATGAAAACACCTTTGGCAAATGCTTTCGCTGATGTTCGTCTTGCGACGATCCAAGAATTTCACCTCTAACGTCGCAATACGAATGCCCCCAGTTATCCCTATTAATCATTACCTCGGAGTTCTGAAAACCAACAAAATAGAACCGAGATCATATTCTATTATTCCATGCACGAAATATTCAAGCAGCATTTTGAGCCCGCTTTGAGCACTCTAATTTGTTCAAAGTAAAATTGTCGGCCCACCTCGACACTCACCGAAGAGCACCGCGATAGGATTTTGATATTGAACCGGCGTATTACCGCCGGCTCACCGACGATATGCTCCGCAGACGTGTCAGTATCACCGCGGATGCGGTGCACCGACAGCGCGGCGCACAAATGCAACTACGAGCTTTTTAACCGCAACAATTTTAGTATACGCTATTGGAGCTGGAATTACCGCGGCTGCTGGCACCAGACTTGCCCTCCAATTGTTCCTCGTTAAAATATTTAAAGTGTACTCATTCCGATTACGAGGCCTCGTAAGAGTCCCGTATCGTTATTTTTCGTCACTACCTCCCCGTGCCGGGAGTGGGTAATTTGCGCGCCTGCTGCCTTCCTTGGATGTGGTAGCCGTTTCTCAGGCTCCCTCTCCGGAATCGAACCCTGATTCCCCGTTACCCGTGACAACCATGGTAGTCGCAGAAACTACCATCGAAAGTTGATAAGGCAGACATTTGAAAGATGCGTCGCCGGTACTGGACCATGCGATCGGCAAAAGTTATCCAGATTCATCAAAATTAACGACTTCGGACGCGAGGCCCTCCGTCGATTGGTTTTGATCTAATAAAAGCACTCATCCCATCACTGGTCAGAGTTCTGATTGCATGTATTAGCTCTAGAATTACCACAGTTATCCAAGTAACTGAGTAAGATCTAAGGAACCAAAACTGATATATTGAGCCATTCGCGGTATCGCCTTAATACGGCTTGCACTGAGACATGCATGGCTTAATCTTTGAGACAAGCATATAACTACTGGCAGGATCAACCAGGGAGCTTCGATTGAAAGAAAACACACCGGCGCAGCACACCGCCGCCGCGCGAGACGACGACGACGGCACGCGGACGTGTCCCCCCCCGTCCCGGCGGTCCGCTATCGCATGGAAGCGAACTCGAACCGGGCGAGCTCTGTGAAAATGAAAAAACAGCACGACAAGCACAAAAACGAGAGTAACATTAAAATTAATCAGTTTCCGCGCCGCGTACTGTCTCTGTAGTATCGCACGCGCACACGTCCGTAACGGTAATGTCTCAACGCGTTGCGGACGCGTTGCGCGCGCATAAGGGCGTCACACCAGCGAAGACTGATGAGAGCCCCAATATGGAACGTTCTAATCGAGACGAGTCCACAGTGTATATATGTACAATATCTGTTGACAGAATCGTATTTCATCATGCGCGATTACGCCCGGAGCGTGCTGAGCGCCTCACATTTTAAAAGGTTTAGAAAGCATATTTATTTATAATATGACCGTTTTTATATATAGAATATATATACAAACACGGACACGCGCAAAGCGCACGATCCGTCGGTCAACACAGTTTATAAAGAAGAAATCAACAACACCCGTTGAAACGAACGCAAAAACACTACGACAACGTCGTCAACGTACGTAAACGACGCGAGGAGTCGTAGCATTAAACATCAATTTCGACACGGGTGTGGTGACCGTGTATAGTGGTACAGTGTTATTTCACACTTCTTTTGTTTTGTTTTATTCTTTATATTTACACAAAACGCATCATCACATCCTTCACAACAACACATTTGTTGTGTGCGCGTGTGTTTTTGCGTTTCGTGTATTTGTCGTTCGAGATAGTTCGGAGAACGCCACGCGGCATCGCTCCGTCGCACCACACCGGCTTCGGCTGGTCGGACGTAGCGCCGCATGACAGCATAGCGACGGTGGGTGTTGATGCGATCGGACGCGGTCGATATTGAACATAGTAGACATTGAGATAATTATGGTGGTAATGAAGCAATACCACGCAGTGATCCTCCAATAAAAAGGTTACACCACCAGCGGGGGGATGAACGTCACACCCGGGGTTGGCCCCCACCGCTACCCCCACCTCTAACCCTACCCCTACCCCTTTTTTTTTTTTTTTTTTTTTTTTTTGGTTTCGTGTGGAAAATCCTCATGGACATCCGCCGCCCGGGGAGGCGACGGGGCGTGTCGGACTCCACCCAGAGTGGGTGACCTACCGACTAAAAACCACACGGTGTTCCCTCCTGCACCTGCGGCGTCGGGGGCTACGGGAAACAGACAATTCGTCCGCGGCCCCCGACTGGTGCCGGCCCGCCCCTGCGGGCCCCATCTGTACATATGTAGGGGGGGAGTGAGGCGTTGGACTCCCCCCCATCGCCATTGAGGGGCGCGCGTGGAACACTACGCGCCACCGCCTCGGGTCCTAGAAGGGGGGGTGTGGCGGGCGTCCCCGCGCCCGCCACCCCCGGACCCATTTAGGGAGGCTGGAGGAGGGCGTTGTCTGCCCTCCGCCGACGTCTCCCGGTGCGCCGGGAGCGGGTCGGGTCAGTGCTGGCACTCTCCCTCTCCCGCTCCGCGACCTCCTTCTGCGAGACGACAGTTTCGCAGAAGGCGATCACTGCGTCCCAAGACGCCGCGCTGCCGACCATTGAGCGAACGACGGCCGGCAGCGACAGGTCGTCTCCCACCGCAACTGCGAGGACACGGCGCGGCTCCTCCCAAGCGGCACACTCCACTAGCGTGTGCAGCGCCGTGTCCTCCCGATGGGCGCAGTGATGGCACCGGGCGTCCGGCTCCCTGCCTATGCGACACAGGTACTTCCCGAAGCAGCCATGCCCCGAGAGCACCTGCGTCGCCCGAAACGTCAGGGAGCCGTGCCTCCTCCCGAGCCAGCGCTCGAGCACTGGCCGGACCGCCTCGACGGTAGCGAGGCCGGCGGTAGGGCGAGAGAGCCTGTCCCGCCATTCCGCCACTAGGACTCGGTGGAGCTCTGACCGGTGCTGGACTATCTGTCGGTGCACCGGTCTAGCCCCTCGCGTCCGCTCCTCCTCGCGCCACCGATACAGTGACGCGAGCGCTTTCGCCTCCAAGTCCCAGGGCGGGGATCCGGCCAGCACACAAGCCGCCTCGTGGGAGATCGTGCGGTAGCCGCGGACGACTCTGACGGCCATCGCTCTTTGCGGTTTTCGCAGCACGGCGATGCTGCGGGCCGTCAGGTCGGCCGCCCACACCGGGGCCCCATACAGGGCCATGGACCGCACGACCCCCACGTACAACCGCCTACAGGCGGTGCTCGGGCCTCCCAAATTGGGAAGCAGCGTTGATAGCGCGCCCGCCGCGCCCATCAACTTCGGCGCCAGCCGCAGGAAGTGGGGCCCGAAGTCCCACCGGCTGTCGAGCACCAATCCTAGATACTTCATGGTGGACTCGACAGCAATCCGGGCCCCCCCCACCTCAATGTGTAATCCCGGCGGCGGCGCCCGTCGGGGGCCATGAAAAGCGATGGCCTCCGACTTGTTGAGGGCCACCTCCAGGCCGAGGCGCCGTATGCGGCCCACCACCTGTGAGACCGCACCCGTAGCTAGCAACGCTGCTTCCCTGTGCGAGCTCCCCCGGGCGGTGACCAGCGTGTCGTCCGCGTAACACGTCAGGTCCACCCCCGGTGCGAGCTCGCCTCTCAGCACCCAGTCGTACCCGATGTTCCACAGGAGTGGGCCCAACACCGAGCCCTGTGGAACACCGCACGACATGGCGCGCTGAACCGTGCCGTCGCGTCCCCCGCAGGTGACACACCTGTCCGCCAAATAGGCCCCAACCACGCGGCGGAGGTAGGGAGGTACCCTGTGGTACCGCAGGGCCTCCCTGATACAACTCCAGGGCAGGGTGTTGAAGGCGTTGGTGATGTCCAAGGACACCGCCAGCGCGACCCCGCCCCGGGACACCGCATCCTCCGCCAGGACTCTCACCCGCATTATGGCGTCCACTGTGGAGCGCCCACGCCGAAAACCGAACTGGCTGTCGTCCAGGTCCGGCCCCTCTGTGAACAAGTGGCTGACGAGGCGGTCTGCTACTATCCGCTCGAACAGCTTGCCCACCTCGTCCAGCAGCACTATGGGCCGATACCCGGACGGCGAGTCGGCAGGGCGCCCTGCCTTCCTGAGCAGGACCAGGCGACCCGTCTTCCACAAAGTCGGAAATTGGCCCTGCTCTAGGCACGCCGAGAAGAGTCCTCTCAGTTGGGGCCCTAGCTCCTCCAGAGCTAGGACGAGAGCACGGCCCGGCACTCCGTCGGGCCCCGGGGCGGTATTTTTGGCCCGGAGCCGTGCCACGGCTGCTCCCATCTCTGGTCGTGTCACCTCGGGGACGCTGACGACAACCTCGCCCTCAGGCTCTGCGGCTGAGGGCGGTGCCATCGGCGGCGGAGCGTATACTCCACGCTCAGGGAAGAGAGCTGCCACCACATTCCGCAGCAGCTGCGGCTGGAGACTCTCGGTGAGTGGGGGGCCCGAGGCACGGAGCTTGCCCCGGACCATGCGATACGGGCGCCCCCACGGATCCCCATCCAAGGTCTCCAGCATCTCCTCCCTGGACCGCGTCTTGGAGCGCTCGATGGCCAGCCACAGAGCCTCCTTCGCCGCGCTGTACGCCTCATACAGCGCGGCCTCCTCTTCGCGGGTCCGTCGACGTCGTCTTCGGTACCGAGTGTACCGGCGCCTGACCGCCACACACGTGACGCGCAGCTGCGCGATCTCGGCAGACCACCAGTACACCTGGCGCCTCGAGGACTGCGTGCGAACCCGGGGCATGGACGCGTCGCAGATCTGCGTCATCGCCCCGCGGAACCACTGCGCCTCTCGTTCGACGTCGACGGGTCCGTCGGCCGACTCCCTTATCCAGGCCTGGATAATGGCCGCCTCCTCAAGAGCTTCCTTGTCCATGCGCGTGAGCGCCCAGCGTGGGCCGTCCCTCCGCGGAGCCGATAGGCTGCGGCCGCCCGCGGTCTGGGCGGAGAGGTCGAACCGGATGTATCGGTGGTCCGACAACGTCTCCACCTCCCGGGCGACGCGCCACTCGCGGACACGGTGCGCTACAGCGGGGCTGGCGAACGAGACGTCCACGATGGACCCGCCCCGCTGCCGCACACACGTGAAAACCGAGCCCCGGTTCAGGACGACCAGGCCCGTCTCTAGTGCCCACTCTTCCAACACCTCGCCCCTGGGGTCCGTGACCGGGGATCCCCACGCCGCAGACTTGGCGTTGAGGTCCCCGAGTAGCAACACGGGGCGAGGGTGGTGCCGGGCCACGACGGCCCCTAGCTCGACAAGGAAGCTCTCGAATTCGGCGAGACTCCTGTTGGGCGAAAAGTATGCCCCGATGGTGACTGTGTCGTCCACGAGGGCGGCCACCCAGCCGCGACCTCGGGACGCGTTGACAAGAGTCCCGCCGATGATGGCCACCAAGCCGCTCAGGTCACCGACCCAGTTATCGCGGTCGGGGACGAAGTACGGCTCGGCGACGACGGCCACATGTATCGACCACTCCGCCATGCTCTGAAGGAGGAGATCCTGAGCTCTGGCGCAGTGGTTGATATTGCCCTGGAGGAAATGGTAGTGCGCCATTGTTAGCACTCCATCTCCTCGGCAACCCCTCCTTCACTGGGCCGGGAGTCGGCCGAAGTGCAAACAGGCTGCGGGGGGGGTGTGGGTCCCCCGGCAGCCTTGTTCCCCGCCTTCTTTTTCTTTTTCCCGCTGGTGGGAGTCTTGCCGCAGGCTTTTCCTCCCATCCTGTGCTCCGCGGGCTTTCCCGCTGCTGCACAGATACAGCAGTTTGCCTCCGCGGAGCACTGGGATGCCTTATGGCCGGGTCGACTGCAGCGAAGGCACAACTCGCTGCGGTCCGTTTCGGCGGTGCACTGAGCCCTGACGTGCCCTACCTCAAGGCATCGGTAGCACCGCATGACCCTGGGTTCTACGAGTTTGACCCTCGCAGAACCCCATCCCACCAGCAACTGCCCGGCGTCAGCGACTTTCTTGGCTGCCGCCGCCGGGCACCTCACCCAGGCCGTGCCGAGCCTGCGCGCGCCGCGCCGACACGCTATCTCCCCAGCGGTCACACTCTCAGGCGAACACCCGCCGCCCCGAGCGATGGCCTGAGCCAGCTCCTCCGAGGACACGGAGTCCTCCAGCCCCTCGACGCAGACTTCTGCAGTTTTGACGGGCTGGTGTACCCGCGCATCCTCAGGCTTCAGGACCTCCCGAAGCTTGGCGGCTAAGGCGTCCGCCTTTTCGCCGCTCGCGGCACCCGGCAGCTCCAAGATCCGGGCACCCGTGGCCGCCGTTCTGAAGCGGAGGCCAGTCTGGATGCCAAGGTCGTCCAACTTGACCTTGGCTCTGGCCTCCAGCAGGACATCCCTGTAGGTGACGCCCCGCTGCACAGCTTCCGGCTGCAGCGTGATAACTACAGCCGCGGAGCGCGGGACGTCAATCCTGGGCTTCTTCCTGCCGCCCTCTGCGGCCCCGGTTGCCGGGCCCGATTTGGCTTTGCGGCCTCCTCGGCGTCGACGCTTCTTTTTTGTGACCGTGGTCCACCCCTCGGGGTCTTGTCCGACCACGGTCGCAGGCTGCGCAGCCCCCTCCACGGGCTTCGCCCCACCCTCCACGGGCGGCTGCGCGGTTTTGCGGGGGGCCCCCTCCACGGGCTTGTTGCCCTCCGCGGGCTTTTTGGCCCCCTCCGCGGGCTTTTTCGGCCCCACCACGGGCTTTTTGGCCCCCTCCTCGGCTTTTTGAGCCATTTGTGCGGGCCTCGACTTTGGAGGCTCCTCCGCCCTCCGTTTATCCGCCGCTAGCGGCGGCCGGAGGTTTTGTTTCGGGAGCAGCCTCGGCTCCAGAGCTTCAAGGCGGGCATTCATAATGCCCCCGACCTGGAGCAGGACGGCCCGCACAATTTCTTCGACCTGGGTCGACCTCGGCGGCCCAGGTGTCGTGGTGGAGGCGGCGGCGGCGTATGATGGGCGCTCCTGTTGCCGACCGAAGTCGGCCCTTAGGGCGGCCATATCCCTCTCGAGGGCCTCCACTTTTCTTTGGAGACGGCCGTTCTCCTCCAACAGCTTCGCCGTCTCCTCCGAAGTGGTGCGATTAAGGAGGACCCCCATCGCCTCCTCAATCCCGTCGGCCGCCTCCTTCAGGGCCCGCGTGAACGTCCCCTTCAGGTTGCCAGATTTCGTGGCAACCTTCAGGATGACGTTCACGCCATCCGTCACCTGGCGGCTTAAGGCCGCCGATGTCAGGCCTTCCGTGGCGGTCGCTAGGGCGGACCGCCTTTCTCTGGCCTGACGCGCCATTTCGGCGACCTCGTCGGTCGCTATAGCCCGCCTCTCCTCCCGCCTCGCGGCCTGGAGGTCCGCCTTAGCGCTCACCAGCACAGCGTTATGCTGCGTCTGGGTCGCACTGGCGTCGCTCTCTTCGCTGTGCAGCGGCGTGTCCGGGCGCTTGATAAAGCGACCCCGGGCGTCACGCGACAGCGACGAGCTTGACGCCCGCCCTCTCCTGGCCGTTGGCATTTTGGCGACCGATAGGTTCTCCTCACTGGAGGAGAGGCCCGTACCGGTCTCCGATGCAACCTCTTCATGCGGGCGCTTTGGCCTCCTACGTTGACCTCTCGACGACCCCTGGTCGGAGAGAACTTGGTCCCCAGAGGGACGTGAGCCTCCTTGGCTCCCATCGTTGTTGGTTGGTTTTTTTAAATTTAAGTCCATTCAAAATCCCACGAGTGTGGGGGAAATAACGGTCCACCCGGGCAGTGCCCCCTGTACCCGGGTAAGCGTAGTTTGTCACCCAACCAGGGGGTCCGCAGGTACCCTGGAGGGGGTCGCACTAGTGACTGGATGCTCCGAAGAGCCCCGCCAGCCACACATCCTCTCGCGGTGCGCCGCCGCTTAGGATTCGGGGTGATTTGATCTCGAGGTTTTCTTCCCCGCAGTCCGGGCGACGAAGCCAAGACCGACGGAGGGTACCTTACGCTGAGCCGCGAGACATGACCACGACACCCAGCATGTGTAAGAGTACCCTCCGATTTAACGACGGAGGCAGGGAAGACACACTCCCACTGCCCGCTCGGCGGTAGGTTAAGTACACGCCGAGCCCGTCCTTGCTCCTCCACTGTGCCCTCTGCTAGGTCAGAGGGACACGTGGAGCAACGCCCCCATGGCCAGTGATGGCCCCTCCAATGCCAGACTATCTGCCACGAGCAATAAGAGTCCCCAACTGGAGAAAGTTATTACTCGTGCCCAGGGTGCACCGGCTCCATAACGAACGACTGCTGTTCCCCCCGGACGTATCCAGGCGGGACCAGCAGCCGGGAGCACACGAGGAGGTTGTCTGGCCCAGCACCCCAACCCTACCCCTACCCCTACCGCTACCGCTACCCCTACCGGTACCGGTACCGCTATCCCTACCCCTACCGGTACCGGCACCGCTACCGCTACCGCTACCCCTACCCCTACCCCTACCCCTACCCCTACCCCTACCCCTACCCCTACCCCTACCGGTACCGGTACCCCTACGCACACCGGTACCGGAACGCTAACCCTAACGCTACCGGCACAACGTGCAGGCGCGCCGTATTTTCACAGACGGCAGCAAAATAGGCGGTAAGGTCGGAGCTGCGCTGTCCGTGTGGGACAACCAGGCCGAACTGAAAGCCCGAAAACTATGTTTGCCAGCGTACTGCAGTCTACCAGGCGGAGCTCCTGGCCCTATGCCGAGACGCGTGCGAGATTCTGAGCAGCGGTGAAAGGAGCTATGGTGTTTACAGTGATTCGATGGCAGCTTTGCAGGCGGTCACAAACCATAGCTCCTTGCATCCACTTGCGTTCCAGGCGTGTCAAAACCTTTGCGAGGCCTTGACTCAGGGCAAAGATATCTCCTTGTTCTGGATCAAGGCTCATGCCGGATTGGAGGGCAATGAGCGCGCCGACATCCTAGCAAAGGAGGCAGCAGCTTCCGGGCGGAGGAAGCCAGACTATGACCGGTGTCCGGTCTCTTTTGTCAAGGTGCAGCTTCGCAGCCAGTCCCATGATGAGTGGAACCAGCGATATTTGGGTGAAGAGAGTGCCTCCGTCACGAAGCTGTTCCTCCCGAACGCAGTGGATGCCTACCGCTTAACGCGGAAAATTGAGCCACAGGGAGCAATGACCCAGATATTGACGGGACATGGCGGGTTTTCCCAATATCTACACCGATTCAAGTGTAAGGAGAACCCGTCATGCATTTGTGACCCAGCTTACGAAGAGAACGTCCAGCATATTTTATTCGAATGCCCCGTTTACCATGCCGAAAGGCACAAATTGGAGCAACAATTGGAGGCAGACGTCAGTCTGGCAAATGCTCACTGCCTCATAGCAAACAAAAAGTTTAGAAAAATGTTCTTAGATTTCGCAGTGAGCGTTTGTCGGACGACAAACAGGAGAAATAAATGAATTAAAATAGCCCTTATGGAAATTAAACGAAAAACAAGTTCTCTGACTACGTCAGAGGGAATAAAGCTCTTTAAATTAAAAAAAAAACCTGAGCGAACCTAACCTGAGCGAACCTTACTTGAGCGTGGGATGCGTTGGCTCGAGCAAAGACAGCGTATTGCTGTGGTCCCCGCATCGCAAAAGACCAGCAATCCTTTTTCAGTCGTTAAGGCAAACCTCCGAAGGAATCGGTTGGCCACCGCTAAGCTACTCAAGGAAGCATCGCAGCTAGGGCTCGCTTTTGCTCTGATCCAGGAGCCGTGCGTGGGTAGGATATACAAAATTAGAGATTAACGCAGGGTGAGAATCTACGGCAATCGCTGTCTTCAGTTCTGACCTCAACGTAACACAGTCCCCGGAACTTAACCAAGAACAACATCGTCGTACCTGGGAACTCGCGGTGGTCTCCTTTTACTTTGAGTACGACCAACCCATAGGGCCATACCTGGATCACCTTAGAGTGGTTCAGTTCAGAGGCGATGCCAATGCCAAAAGTCCTTGGTAGGGTGGGGATAGGACGGACCACTGAGGAGACGATTTTGAGATAGGCTTTCTCAATGAGGCGAGTTTGCATGTACTCAACATTGGCACGATTCCAACTTTCGACACAGTGAGGGGGGGTAGACTCACTTGTTATGGTGACGTGACGTCTTGCATAGAGCAGAGCTTGTTAGCTTTGGTTGACAAATGGAGAACAGACGAGGGACTACCGAATTCGGACCACAACACCATTACTTTTTATATCAATCTAATTGCAGACAAAGGCATTCACATTCAAAGGACCACTAGATTATACAATACTAAAAAAGCAAACTGGGATCAATTTCATAGGAAACTGGACCAGCTTACCACAGAAAGTCAATTAAACAAAGAAAATTTGGCACTAATCGACAGTAAAAATTACTTAGATAAATTCGTGTCATAATTTGTGTGAATTTACACACAAATTATGACACAAACATGCAACAACACAATACCCAAAAAACATAACACACAGAAATTTAGCTTACCGTGGTAGTCCAAAGAGCTCGAAGCCCTAAAGTCTGAAGTCGCAACCAAAAAGCGCAGAGTCCGATGTGCAGCTCCGATCCGTAGGATATTCGTAGTTGATGAGTACCTGCAAGCAAAAGAAAATTAATGGGCCAGAGAAAAAAAAACAATCGAAGGTTGGAGGGGGTTCTGTGGGAAGGGATATATAGAGTCATAGGGAAAACCGCAAGATGACACGAGGACCTTCCTTTGATTGTCAATGGCTAGACTAGACTAGCTAGACGAGAAAGAATCGGCGAAAAAACTGGATGAAACCTTCTACCCCGAGGACTCGAAACGAATGATAACCCATCACAGGCAAACAACGTTTCTTGCAGACCAGATAAACGACTGCACCCATGATGAAATTCATGACCCGTATTCGGGAAGAGCTTCGAGCCGTGATGGAGAGCCTCAATCCAAAGAAGGCCCCCGGGGCGGATGGTTTTACTGCCGGCATCTGCAGCCGGGTGGTATTCGCCGATGTGGAACTGCACCTGGCACTGATGAACTGCTGTCTTAAACTCTGTCACTTCCCGACGGTCTGGAAGGACGCCGCTGTTGTCGTCTTGGGAAAACCGGGCAAGGACACCTATACCCACTCAAAATCTTACCGTCCCATACGCCTCTTGCCGGTCATGTGGAAGATTCTAGAGAAGATGCTAGTCGCAAGACAGAAAAACACCGAGGACTCCCTCTATGACCCAGTACAACATATCAGACAGAAGCTTAAGGCTAAAAAGCTCATCACAGTCGTCTCACTAGACATAGAGGGAGCCTTCGATAGCGCTTGGTGGCCAGCTATAAGGGTCCGAATAGCCGAAGAAAGGTGTTCAGTAAATCTCCGTCGACTTATCGACAGTTACCTTGGCGACCGTAAGGTCGAAATCAGATACGCCGGAGTAAGATACAAAAAGGACACCAACAAAAGCTGCGTTCAGGGGTCTATAGGTAGCCCGATTCTCTGGAATCTTCTCCTTGACCCGCTACTTAAGCAGTTGACTGAAAGGGGAGACTACTACCAGGCTTTTGCTGAGGACGTGGTGATGGTGTTCGAAGGCGAGACCGGGTCGGAGGTCCAAGCACAGTCTAATGCTTCACTCGCCCACGTTCATGAGTGGGGTGTCAGAAATAAACTGAAGTTTGCACCTCATAAAACTCAAGCGATGGTGATAACCAGGAAGCTAAAGTACAACACCTGAGCATGGGGGGGAAGAGTGAGTGAGAGGTTTCTGCCAATCCACAATATCAAACATTATGCAAAAAGGACTTAACACTGTCAGTGAATGGTGTGTCACAAGTGACCTCTCTGTCAACGGTGACAAGACTGTTATTGTACATAGGCAAAAAAGCCAAGATGGAACTTGGGGTCAGTGGCGGCCTGATGGGGAGCAATTGGGGTGTAAACCCTAGAACTGCTCTCTGGTTGTACACTGCCATTGTGCGGCCAATCATCACGTACGCATCAGTGGTGTGGTATGACAAGGCCTATCAGGTCACCACCATAAGAAAACTTGACAGTCTGCAGAGAACTGCCTGTCTCATTGCCTCAGGCGCTATGTCCACATGCCCCGGAATGGCACTAAATGCCTTACTGGGGCTACCGCCTCTTCATGTATTTGTACACAGAGAGGCGAAAGCCACCATGTACAGAGCCAACATTCGGGGCAAAACCTGGCTATCCAAAAAAATGAGGACACTACAGGACTTAATTTTGGAAATGCCAATCCTTGGAATGACAACAGATGCCATGCTTCTGCGGCATGTTTACTGGAAGACTGGTCAAAAAACCAGCTACCTTACGAGGCGGGGAGCCTAATATGGTATACCGACGGGTCCAAAATGGGAAATGATGTAGGATGCGGAATACATGGAGAGCGACCAAGGTTTAACAAGAGTGTTAACTTGGGACAATACGCCTCCATTTTCCAAGCAAAGATTTACGCCATCGTGGAATGTGCGGAAGCCAATCTGCAAAAGCACTACAACAATCACACAATTTATATAAATTCCGACAGCCAAGAAGCTCTTTTAGCTCTGTACTCGAACGTCATTTCGTCGAAACTAGTAGAAGACTGCATGGCGCGATTGAACTCTCTAGGGATGAGGAATAGGGTAGTTCTAAGATGGGTACCGGGTCATGCGGGCATCATTGGCAATGAATGTGCCGATGAACTCGCAAGGGCGGGGGCAAGTAGCACGCAGCAGGGACCAGAGTCCTTCTGTGGAATACCAAAAACCCGAGCTCAAAGGACCCTGACGGATCTTAGCTTTGAGAATTCCATCAAGCTCTGGTCGGAATCGCCAGGCATGAACCACACCAAAGCTCTAATTAAAGCCTATAATAAAAGCCACACAGGCCTTTTATTAGCGCTAAGTAGGAACAATCTGCGCATTGTGACGAGAGCCTTAACAGGACATTGTTGTTTAAACAAGCACATGTTCAAACTAAGGTTGAGCGATACGCAAACCTGTCGAGCGACGCTGTGAGGACGCTGTTGAAATGCCACTTATTTTTTTATTTATTTTAGGAAAGCTCACAGACAAATTACAATCGTAGATTATACACATGAGTAATCGTTTTGCTAATTACAAGCTTTCACAAATAAATTACCACAACACAGGTTTTAAAAAAAAAAAGAAGTTTGAAAAAACTAAAAAAAAAGAAAGTAAACGTGTTCCAGATTTTAACAACAACTATGAATTAATGGCTATTAGAGATAAACAAAAAGGGCAAAGTTAATGGCAATGATAATAAATTTAACTTTAAATTTAAATGGAGAATGCAGCCTGAGCACCATTTAAACATTCATTTAAACAATTCATTGTTTAGTCGTCTTCTGATCGAACTAGCAGTAGTACAAAATAGGTCAATATTTAATTCCGGCGAAAGATTGTTAAAGCATCTTGCACTGCGCAGGACGAAGGAATTTTGCCTATAGTTTGTTGTAGCAAAAGGTACAACCAACAAAGGACGTTGCCTAAAGCCTAATTAGTTAGTGCGAAGTCCAATAGTAGATAGAAGTTCAGAGCAATCTATAGAACCATTTGCGATGTTTACCAAAAAACAAATATCATTGACCTTACGTCTATAATCAAGGGGTAAGAAATGATACCGCTTGCATCGGTCAAAGTAGTCTATGGTCCGCTCTTCCGACACTTCTGGAGCGGTACTAGATCCGGCTATTCTAATAACCAGTCATCTGGTCGTAATGCGGGGGTGTCTGAAAAAATATCATAGATATAATAATATTGTGTAAGTAAGCTCGACAACTTACTGGAAAATTATAAGGGTTAGGTTACAATCCCCAGCGGAAGGAACGCCAACCGTAATTCATGCGTCGAATCAGTCCCAACGATTGTCGTTACGTCAATACGTAGGTGGTTAAACAGTTAACATTCAGTAGACATAGACATCATAAATATAAAGAATAAATACCTGCTCCAATGTCCTCGTCGGGTATACCAAGATATTCCTCCGATTCTGATGCACTTTAATGGCCGCCATAGACGTTCAAGTAATTTGAACAAACAGGCTGGTTCAAACAGTTTGATCGAATTGGTATGAATGTCTGTGGCAAAATTTGATCTTTAATGAGTAATCAAATGGCTTGAAGGAATATCAATTTTCGTATTTTTATTTGATCAAACAGTTTGATCATACTGTTTGACTAAAAAATTGAGTGGAAATGTTCCTATGCGGACGTATTGCATTGCACAATGTTGAACCGCGATGTATTAGAAGAATTCTTACAAATATTATCAAAATGAATCGATACTGCACTGATACCGCTTCAAGCCTGCATGAAGGTGTGTGGTCGCTTGAAAGATCATGCCAATTTGATTAAACTGTCGGAACCAGCCGTTTGATCAAATTACTTGAACGTCTATGGCGGCCATTAGAAACACTAATTTGACGTTCACGAATTTTTCGTTCTAATCTCTTTATTTTATTTTTATAATGACTTAAATCCTCTTCAAATGACTTTTGCGTTTTGGCATTATTAACTTTAATTTTAAATACTGTGCGAAGACGCTAAATAGATGTTGAGTGGTTGAGCACTAGAATGCGAATGACTTGCGATCATCGACTGAGAACGGAACTGAACATTGTACCTACTACCTACCCACCAAAAAAAAAAAGATTAAACTCTTTACTTAGTGCATGAGTGGTGACATCTATGCGGTAGGTACTACATGTTGTGTTATTGACTGCATTACTAATCTCGAGGACGAGGCGCGAGTTTAATGACAGTTAATAGGCAATGACTGATTGAGTGAATATAGTAAAGATATTAAATATGTATTTTGACAATTTTTGTGTATAACAATTCTGAAAAAGTGGGTTATTGGAAAAAAAAAGATAATGCAGAAACAATTAAGTGGGTACGACTTGAATACTACCATTGCAACGAAGAGAAGTTACCTGAACTGTGCAATAATAAATTGTAAATAAAGCTTTCACGTTTTGGCTTCGCAGCGGTGGCCTTCAAGACCGGGACCGACTGTGAGCTGATGTGTTCCGGCTGCGCCGAATCAGACTGCTGTCCAGTTCGGTTTGGGTAGCAATACGGTGACGCTTTCCATTTGAACCCAGCACAAATACAGTGCCCTCACGAGTTCAACATTGGGATACACCAAACCTCTCCCGTGCCGCCATAAAGATGCCGTGCCTGGTTCTAGTTAGAAACTCGGAGATAGTGTACCCTTTAGGTTTACGAGTATGTGTGGAGCTACGTCCCATTCTATGACATCGCTTGATATCAGCCGTTGTGAAGTTAACTTTAAGACAATCCACAACAAAGCTAGCCACAACTTGGGAGGTCACCTCTTCCTTTACTTCAGGCACACCATGTAGCAGCAAGATTTTCCGACGTCCACGCATCTCCATATTATCCAGGTTCTGTGCAAGCAGCTGCACCTGTTTCTGAAGGGTTACGAGTGCTTGAACAATATATGTCCGGAACGAGGAAAACTCACCCGCAAGACTTGGAACTGAGGAAGACAAAGTGCTTGGTGCTATTTGTAAGGCTGACTCAAACTCAGCCATCTTTCTGTTGAATAAGGTGCTCATTTCTGCAATACTTTGAGTGATTGCCTCCATTTGAATTTGAATTTGTTGTATTGAAGCAGAAAAGAAATAAGTGTTTGTCCAATTAAGGAAATAACACTTGACTGGCAGGTAGATATAGTTAGCTCACTATTTGTACCATAAATATTAAAAAATTATAACGATTACTTTATTTTAATGATTGGATTGGAGAGCTATAAAACTTAATTTTCACTGTACAACTACCCACGAGTTTTAATTTCTACATAATTCAAGAAACCGCGCTTTTAATATGAGTAAAAAACGTATTATAAGTAACTAAATTTAGCTTCGAATGCCGCGCGCCTTGCAATTTTTTGCTCTAACACTGCAAATCTACTATAAACTAACTAGGCTGAAGGCAACACTGAGAGAGTTGAGTAGAAACAAATAGCTAAAATACCTTATTATTTGATAAACTGATAACCTATAAATAACTTACATATACTTCAATAATTTAATCTAATTTCAATACAATCTAACAGAGCAACTGTTTCACACGAAATCCGAAGTAAAAAGAGAGCGAGCCGTTGGTGTCCAGTCTTTTTATCTTCTCGTACTGACAGTAGCTAGGTAAGTGATCACGGTCGTCCGGTAGGAGGCGCTGGGGTGGCTGCTACCGGTCACTGGGTTGCCAACACTACACACAACTGAATCAACATGTGAATTTAGCATCGTTTTCCTTTGTTTTGGGGTAAACCGTAGATATCTAAGTTAGTATATTATTCCTATTACATAACTATTCAACTATTACCTAAGACATACGTTTTATTTGTATTTCTTAAAGAAAGTTCAAAAAGTTTTTATTTCAAATAAGCTTTTACAAGCGTTTTTTTTTTTATGGAATAGGGGGCAAACGAGCAGACGGATCGCCTGATGGTAAGCGATTACCGCCGCCCATGGACACCCGCAACACCAGAGGAGTCACAAGTGCGTTGCCGGCCTTTTAAAAGGAGTACGCTCTTTTCTTGAAGGTTTGAAGGTCGTATTTGTCCGGAAATACTGCAGGCGAAAGTTCATTCCACAGTTTTATTGTGCGAGGCGGAAAGTTTCTAGAAAAACGCACTGTTGTGGACTGCCAACCATTAAGATGATGCGGATGGAACTGCTGCCGCGTAGAACGATGGCGGAAAGAGGCAGCAGGAACATTTATGAAACGTTATAGTCTAATTGCATGGTTATTATCTTTAGTTAAATAAACTTAGACGGCGAAGAAGTGGTCGCTTACTGGAGGCGGTCGCGTAACTGGCGCAATGACCCTATTCCTCTTTCGGCACCAATGCTATTCCACATACAGAACCATTAGGTATATTAGCTCGGTGCTCAATATGGAAGCTTAGGTGCTCAAAAAATTGGTGCTGAAAGAGGAATACTCCCATTTTGGATGTCCGGGGACTTCTGAAGGATCGGACTGTTCGCCTCTGTTTCCGGGGTGCATCGCGAGGGTGCCTCTCGAGGCCAAGCTCGCGAGCCACTACATCGAGGCTGCGCGAGGCCGCGCGAGCACATGCGCGCGGTGTGGACGCGGCTTTTATCCTGTGAGAAATGAAACTACGAAATCATTTTAAATTATTTATTGACCCTCTACACAAAGGATCAAAAACTAAATCACTAGACTATGAAATAAATGATACAGACACGGCACACAAGAATCAGTTTAATTACAATACACTTGACTCAAGACAGAAACGTAGGTAACGTGTGTTCATGTTCAGATTTGAAAAGAGAGGACGACGACGAGCTGTCTAGTGTCTAGTGCGCATCGCCTCCCGCTGCCGGCCCGAGCGGGGCGAACGTGGTGGGGGTCGGGGCGGACGTGGCAGGGGTCGGGGCGGACGTGGCAGGGGTCGGGGCGAACGTGGCAGGGGTCGGGGCGGCAGCGGCGGTGACCGTCGGCCGGCCGGAGTGTGCGGGCTCGCTGCGCTTGTCGTCGCCGGCAGAGTCCATGGCCGCCGCGAGCTCGTCGTCGTCGTCCTTGCCGTACAACTCAGGGAAGTGCGACATGCACTCCTGCATCACGCTAAACTTCTCGTAGCAGTCGCTGCCCTTGGGCTCCGCATCACTGGGAACATGAACCAAACTCATTCAGTTTTAGGCTAGCTCGGGCCACAATACTATGAAGACTAAATCTGAAGCATAAACATAAAAATAATCAAAATATAATTCTTCTCATAACAGTTTGAAATAACATTTTCAATCTGTCATACCTACATAACCATTAAGAAATATGTGAAATCTCTAAGAAACTACCTAGTAAAGTACCTGTAGTAATGATTGAGGTAATAAAAACGATATATTCGTCTCAAGAGGCAAACCTGTACCCCAATCTAATCTTTTTTTACTCACCGAGGCCCGCCAAAGTTATGCCGTGACGTCATGTTTGTACGTACATACCTACATAATTATGTAGTTATTATATGTATATTCTTTGTCACAATAATGATTTTTGATTTACCTATCAGTTTTTTTACTTATTTTATCTTATTTAGTACCTGTGACAGCCTAGTGTGCAGCAGTGATAGTGATGTAAAGCAGTGATAGCCTAGTGGTATGACCGTTGGACTGTCAAGTCAAAGGTCTCGAGTTCGAACCCAATGCACGCACTTCTGACTTTTCGAAGTTATGTGCGTATTAAATAGTTAATTGTCACGCGCTTAAACGGTGAAGGAAAACATCGTGAGGAAACCTGCATGCCTGGGAAATTTTCTCGATGGCGTGTGAAGTCTGCCAACCCGCACTAGGCCAGCGTGGTGGACTATAGCCTAATCCCTCTCATTCTGAGAGGAGACCCGTGCCCAGCAGTGAGACAGTATAATGGGTTGATTATGTTATGTATGTAGTACCTGTGAGTATATTTTTAAATCATAATATTTGACTTTTTATATTTTTTGACTGGTGCTAGTCTAGTACAGAAGTACAATAATAAGAAATTTATTCCAATGGTTACCTTTTCAAAATGGCTATATAAGTCTAAAATAAATTTGAGGTTAAAATTGCAAATGATTTTTGCTATAAATGTTTACTGTACAATCTACGAACAATCGCTGATAGTTTACGAAGCCTTTATAGAAAAACCGTTCTGGAGATATGTGGCAAAATTCATTGGCACACACAAACAAACACCTGATCCTAAACGCATATACCGTCTCCGATCCGTCGTGGGTAAAAATAATTTCATTTACTACCGGGACATCTACTATTTACATTATCTTTGTTTAAAAATCAACAATTACAACAATTAAAAGTGGGCCAGTTATTCACTAGGAGAGGCCTACGTCCAGCAGTGGACGAATAGGCTGATGATGATGATCATGATGGAAAGTGGGAGAAATTAAGCTCAAAAATATCCATTAAGTAACTACTTACATAGTTACTTAGATAGACAGCTGAACCTAATAAAAGCGTATTAAACAAAAAGATGTAATAAACATTTTCTCGGTAGTGACCACCTTAAAATCAGAATTTTCTGATAAATCTTAGAAGGCAAGTTTCTCAGAGGTCCTCAGACTTTATGATTTGTTTTTTTTTGTAGGTAAGTGTACCGTAAAAGCAATAATTTCGTGCTAAAAAGAAATACTAATACTCATAGGTTTCATGAAAAATAAATAAAAACGAAAATTTTAAAAAACAATTTAACTCGATGAAATTAATGCCTAGAGATGTACTATATTTGAAATGTAATGCTTTTAGTTACCGTTATTTGATTATACAAATGGCAAAAATAATTATTGAGACTAAAATAAGATGGAATAAAAAAACCATGTCCGGAAATCAGGTCAAAAAATATACTGTGCCTCTTGCTAAGCTAAATGCTCGTTATGAATGGGTTCACCATTCGAGACATGGGACAAGCACATGATCAAATGTCCACCCTAGCCATTAGGCTACCACCACTTAATTCTATTCTATATTTTTGCGAAAATCCTGCCAGATATATCACTTTGCACAAAATTATCTCTGAAACTATAATAGATAAAACAACATGAGTTAGACTCAAAAGATCCATTATATTTTCACATAATTTCTATGTAAAAATCACAAAAAGAGTTAAACTCATCACAGGAGGCACAAATATAATAGTGAGCAAGCCTACTGATTTTATCCAGACACAAATCTACACTACAACTGCTACTGAAAAATACACTGCTTGACCTGGGAACTGAATTTATGATTTAAAGCTCTAAAAAAAAATTATCTCATCAATTTTACCAGAAAACTCAGGAGAAATTAAGCAGGCGATGCTTCACATGGTCAGTGCTAAATTGAAAACAGAACCAAAATATACAAGCTCTAGTTAACTAATATTGTGTGTGAATGGAACACACCTGTAGTGGAAACAAGAGAAGGCGTCTCTAAACTGTGAGCCACAGGGACCTGTGGCCATGCCGCCCAGACATGGACAGCCCCAGTTGATTGATCCATCAGGCAGAATGAGCCCTGGGGCAGGCTCGGGTTCAGGTAGGCTCACCTTACTGGGTGTGGCAAGCTCTTCTCGTGTTGCTACAATCACAACATCCTTGCCATTCAGTCCAGATGACAAAACTGAACGGGTTGCCATTTCTGCATGAAAGTATTCAAATATTATTTAAAGTATGACAAATTTCTTACAGCTTTCTTATAGTCTCATAGTACTTAGGTACCTAATGTTTCTGCAATTTCACAATACTCATGTAAAACAGTATTGTGTGCTGTGTGCTGTAATGGCCACGTTACAGCAACGACTGCAGCGCAGGCGCGTGACGCGTAACACGCAAGTCACTGGCGTGCAAAAGCAAAGCGGCACGCGCGTATCGCAGCTGGGACGCGAGAACGCGCAGCACAGCGCGACCGCCGCCAGCACGCAGTACGTCCACGCACAGCGAACTGGCGCCGCACACGCCGAACACGCTCTTGGCTGCTTCCTCAACGGTTCTTCGCACTGACAGACGATTTGCCTCCGCACCACACCTGAATAATCATCGTATCTTGGTCAGTATTACGTAAAAACGTCTATAGTTGGTGAGAAATTCATAGGTGTTTATCATAAATTGTGAGGTTTTTATTATTGCACTACTACTCACGAGATCTCCAAATAAAAGTATCGAGAGCTCATCAAACTATTATTATAGAAAATAATCCCACTATGAACATGAACAAGACGATCTGTACTCTGCAGTCTTAAATCTGACAATCAACAACAACAAACATCACAATTCGGTTCGATTTACTTTCGCGAATAATCGATGTTAAGACATAAAATGAGTTTGCAAGAGTCGAGGTTGAGTAAATAAAGTATTATTACTTTACAAGACGTACGAGTAAAAGTCGGATGCACAAATGTACAAGAATGAGAAAAGTAAGGTTATGTATGTACTTAAGTATTTGATGTATGTTTTTTGTTTGATAAAAAATTTAACCACAGACTGCTTACTAGAGATAGTAGTAGCAAAAACGGCTACTTTTTGATAATGAATTATACGGTTATGTTATTTCTCAATAGCTGTTATTGTAAACTGTTGTTATTCTGTTTGGTTGCGTCGCGGTTTCACAACACGACACGCAAAAGTCCTGTTGGCTGGCGGAATGCGCGATTTTTTTCCAAAATCACGGGTGACCTTGAATATTTTCGCGAATACTATTAAAAAGACACATCGCGCAAAAATTTATAAATAGATTATTATACGCACTTGATTTGATATAGTCTGATTACAATACAATCATGTATCGGAATTTACATGGACCATGAGGTCACCATTTTGATATTTCGAGATCCACTTGTCACCCACTAAGTTGATAAAGAATCACATAAAACAAACTATTATTTGATTTCACACCATAAACAACAAAAACTACGACGTAAATATTCGGCGGTTAGTCAAAAGTTTTGACTTAGTCTTGTGCC
Organism: Acronicta aceris; assembly: GCA_910591435.1. Lineage (NCBI taxonomy): Eukaryota > Metazoa > Arthropoda > Insecta > Lepidoptera > Noctuidae > Acronicta > Acronicta aceris. The sequence goes on from OU342775.1 coordinate 32,856, forward strand.
TATTCGGTCAGTAAAGAGATAGCTCTGAACTAATACAATTCGGTCAGTGAACTAGTTCACCTTATTAGTTCTATTAGTTCTTATAGGACATCTGACTTATTAGTTCATCGTTCGGTCCCATTACAATAGTTCGACAGTCTTAAGAATAGTTACTAGGGTTTAAGACCGAAGGACCGATTAACGATGTCGGTCGTTCAGAAACATTACGTACGAATTGTACGAAGTACTATTAGGACTGAAGGACCGATTAACGATCTCGGTTAGGAAACGTGTCTTTTAGTTCGTTCGTTCACGACCTACACAAGACTATTTTGACTCAAAACACAACTTTGTTTACGACAAATATTTGAGTTTTTTTTAATGGGATAGGAGGGCCAACGAACATACGGATCGCCTGATGGTAGGCGATTACCGCCGCCCATGGACACCCGCAACACCAGAGGAGTCACAAGTGCGTTGCCGATCTTTTAAAAGAGGATTGGGCCTCCGGTAACCTCACTCACTCGGCGAAACACAACAAACGTTAAACGTTTTAACGCCGGTTTACTGTAAGGCCGTGGTATCACTCCGGTCAAGCCGGCCCATTCCTGCCGAAGCACGGCTCTCCCACTTAAAATCCAATCCCACGTATTGATGACATTGACAATTAATATCAACACTATAAAAAGCCCACGTTTTATTCCATCGGTCCATAGATATCGCATACCAGAAGATTCTGTTCTGCAATATTCTTCATATCAACTAGATGACTCGGCTCATTCATTAAATCGACACTGAATTAAGTCAACTCGACTCTCCAATTATAGTGTAACCGATCCCAACTCCGTGGCTCAAATCGGCTCGATATTATATTCGAACACACGCTTCTCCTGTCGCATTCGCATCAGACAATTGCTGCTGTCGACCGAATCGAATCAACTCGAATCATGTTTTGAATCAACAACCACTGCAACTCGAGTTATTTGAGTTAAAAAAAATACGACTCGTCGCATTGCTAGGCGACAGCAACGTTATTTGACAGCGTGTTATTGTTATTTTCAATAATGTATTATAGATTGCGTCAGAAAAATGCATTACGCAATTTGCTATTGTAATAACGACCATCACCAAAGAGATATATTGGAATCTACGACTACTGACCTCTATATTACTCTATGTTATGTATATTGGTTATTTATCCGTTTGCGGACGAAAAACTGAAAACATCCTTCCTAACATGTCTACTGTCAGTGTCAGTTGTCACCTGTTTGTTTGATAAGTTGTCTCTTTCCTCCACCTTTTATTGAGATCCAATGGTAGGATAATTTTTAGTAGTGACGTGGTTGCACCTTACTCTCCAGAGACTCTTTCAGCTCTGGAGAGTAAACACCCGTCTCCAGTGGATGACCTCACTTTCCCTGATCCCCCTGACCCAGAAACAAATTCCTTAAGAATTACAGCTCGCCAATTGATCACAGCCGTCAGCTCCTTTCGAAATGGATCTGCTGGTGGCCTCGACGGCTTGACACCCCAGCACCTAAAAGATTTGACGGGTTCAAGCGCCGGGGAAGCTGGTGAGTTGCTTTTAAAGGAGCTTACGGCTCTGATTAATTTAATGCTCTCCGGCAATGTGAGCGAAGCCGTCATCGACGTCTTGTACGGGGCAAATTTATGTGCCCTGCGCAAGAAGGATGGCGGCATTCGTCCTATTGCCGTAGGGTGTACTTATCGGCGTACGGCAGCCGGCAGCCAAAATTTGTTGTTCCTTTTACAGTGATATACTGAAACACAAATTCCAGCCCCTACAACTAGGATTTGGTTCCAAAGGGGGCTGTGAGGCAGCCGTACATGCCCTAGCAACTTTTTTAAAACATAAAAAAGATGAGGTCATCCTTAAGGTTGACATAAAGAATGCATTCAATTCGGTAAATAGGGACGCTTTGTTGGCCGAAGTCAAAAAAGAAATACCCAAAATTTATAGTTTCCTTTGGCAATGCTATAGGCACCCCTCTAAATTACTATATAAGGACGATCTTTTGGAATCAGCCGTCGGATGTCAACAAGGTGACCCTCTGGGGCCAGTCATTTTTAGTTTGGCAATAAATCCCATTATCAAGGAACTAAATTCAAAATTTAACGTATGGTACTTAGATGACGGGACCCTAGGAGGTGATGCAGACACAGTTTTGGAAGATTTTAAATTTTTAAAGCAGAAATTTAGTTCTATTGGCCTTGGCCTCAATCCCACAAAATGTGAAATCTTTGTACCAGACACTACTGATAGATAACTGTCTTTACAGAAATTTAATGCATTTGTTCCTCACATCAAAATTGTCGAAAAAAGCTGTCTTCACCTATTAGGGTCCCCAATCTTTGATGAATCCTTTCCGATTTTTATCGAAGATAAAATACAAAATTTTAATGATATATCAGAAATACTTTTCAAAATTAATACACATTCGGCTTTTACCATCATTAGATTTTGCTGTTTTGGTCCAAAATTTACTTACTTCCTTCGCTGTTCACATTTGTGGACACAACCACATCTTTTGGAAAAAGTTGATAATATTATACGAAATTTTATTTCTTCTATTATAAATGTGGCTCTGGATGACCGAGCTTGGTTACAAGCCACGCTCCCCATTCGTTTGGGTGGCATCGGTATCCGCAAAATTTCTAGTATCAGTTTACCCGCGTTCATATCCTCAGTCCACAGTACCGAAAAATTAGCCAGAGATATCTTAGGACCTTCTCTGGTTGATTTGGAAGTACCGTTTCTGGCTGATGCTATGAACGTTTGGAGAATGGCTTGTCCCAGTACTGATTTTCCCCTGGTCCCATCTTCCCAAAGGCTTTGGGATGGGCCGCTTTGCAGTTTGACGCGGAAAGAACTACTCAATACGTCAGTCAATACTGCAGAGCGTGCTCGTCTGATGGCTGTGGGTGAATGGGAATCAGGTCTCTGGCTTCGAGCACTTCCTTCATCCAACACAGGGACTATGTTGGATTATACCACCTTTCGGCTAGCTACCTGTCTCCATCTTGGCGCTCCGTGTGTTGCTTCGCATCGCTGTAACTGTGGCGAGGTTGTCGAGAGCCTTGGATATCATGGCATGTCGTGCTGCAGGAGTGCAGGCCGCATAGCGCGACATGCCAGCATTAACGACATTTTTCGTCGTGCTCTTGCCACCGCCGGCGTATCAGCTATTTTAGAACCGAATGGCTTGGTGCGTGACGATGGGAAGAGACCAGATGGTATGTCCCTTTTACCTTGGAAAATGGGTAGGCCTTTGGTGTGGGACGCAACCTGTGTTGACACCCTTGCTCCATCCCATCTTCCAAGCTCAGCTGGCTGCGCTGGCGCTGCTGCTGCTGCTGCAAAGACTCTCAAACGGCGCAAGTATCCGCGCAGGTACCCGCAACCTGTCGGGTAACTATATTTTTGAGCCGTTTGGGGTCGAAACGCTCGGGTCGTGGGGTCCGAATGCTCGTCTCCTTTTCAAGGAAATTTCAAGGAGACTGGTCGACACTTCACGTGACCAGAGGGCTGGCTTGTTCCTAGGACAGCGCATAAGCATTGCCATTCAGCGTGGCAATGCTGCCAGTCTTCTGGGCACCTTCCCGGACGACAGCGATACCCAGGAATACTTTGACGCTTAGTCACGCCTGTCTTTTAGATTTATATATATAGCTTTTTTTTACGTTCATGTATTTTATGTAAATAGTGTATATAGTAAAATAATTTAATTTAATTCAAATAATAAATACCCATTTATTTACACTTAAAAAAACATACACTATCTAATCACTATCAATCACTAATCACTAATCCAAATTTGAGGTTATATTTACTTACAGATTTGTTTGTATTGAAATGTACTACTACATACAAAACTTAGCTATTTTTACAATAACATTATTAGTAAGTATTTAACAAAGTTTTTGAACCTCATACTTAGGTACTTAATGTTTTTTTACTACATTTATCCACTTTTGTCGATTATTACATAACTATGGAAAATGAGAACTATTCCTGTGAAAGTAATAGAATTTTACATCATTAGACTTATTTTTCTTTGTCTGAAATGTTCGAGCATCCAGAAATGCATTTTCACTTCGTTAAATCTTATTTTTCACTGCTATAAATTTGATCTTTTAATGTCAAGTATTGTTTGTTTGCGTAAAGATTCGAATTTACGCCACCAGATGGCAGAGCTTCGTCTTGCACATTCCATAGATAATTTGTGGACACAACTTGCTACGCGCGACGCGACGGATGTCAGAGTGACATTTCTAGGATTGGGGTTTTGTTGGAAAAAGTCGATTATCATACGATATTGAATATAAATTGATCATCGTTTATATGGTATTTTAAATAAAATTGGTTTTATCTTCACTTAAAACTTAAAATAAAACGAGAAGAATATTCGAACATAGAATGGTAGGTAAACTTTTTTTAAATTTTTGATAGGCCTATGCTTGACCGCCAGTTCGCTTGATGTTAAAGTGACTCTGCGATCTACCATGGAGCAGTCGAGCGCCCTTGCCTAGAAGAAACCGATTCATTCATTCGTGATTATATTTATCGGGGATGACCCACTCGGGAAGCGCATTCCACATTTCAACGGTACGCATGATTAAAGTGGACTTAAAGCGTTTCGTTCGGGTTTTTGAAATGTCCCCCATGAATCGATGTCAATATTTGAACTTGCGGTCCTCACTCAAGTGTGACGTCAGTTTACCTAATCGAGATAATCGCATGGAAGCTTTTCCAAAAATTCTAAATTTTTACTTTAGCTTGGATAGATATTTTTGAGAGTTGGTAACATTGTTACTCACTTGCGGTTGCGATTGTAGCGCCACCAATGACCAATGTCACGTGGGTCACGCTCACGCCATTCACAAGTTGTAAAAGTAACGAAAAATAACCCCCGTATATATTCGCTACTGTAACAATCAGTACTCGTTACTTTCATATCGTTACATTACATTACTCGTTACTTTTGATAATATTAACATAGAGCATCGCATCGAGTCGTATTTCATATTGGGTACCGTATGACGTTGACGTCGCATCGTTCGTACTTTGTAGAAAACATACGAATACTCATACGTTACATACTGCATAAGGTGCATTTTTTAACTTTACTGTATTTTGAACCAGACTTGTGTATATGTATGTAAATCTAAATTTAGTTTGATTTAATAGGTAAATTGGTTAGAACTGCAATTAGTAAACAGTTATAATATTACCCCAAGGATATGACGAAACACTACTGAATTTGATACTCATGCATCAGTACTTACGCGAACTGAAACATTTGTACATATTTCTTTGTTTATGTTGGTTAATCGCCTTTTTAATTGTTTTTTTTTTAATTTATGTGACGCTATGATTTCTTTTTTGATAATAAAACCTTTATTTTACGTGAAATTCTAATTAATTTGAGCTTATGTACTCGTATTAGGTCCATATAGGTATATGAAATTGGCGTTAATTATTTTTTTGTAAAATATATTTAATTAATCAAAGTATGCACCGTTGTTATTATCTATGCACTTTTGCCATCTCACAGGTAGTTCATTGATCCCTATACTAAAAAAAACCATGGGGAAACCAGAATCAATAAACTCTTTGAAGGCGGTTTGGACTGCCGCATCGGAGTTGAATTTTTTTCCTTGTAAGAAGTTGTCCAAATTACGGAAAAAATGGAGCAAGGTCCAATGGAGTACGGTGAATGTCGCAGACATTCCAATTGTAGCTCGTCTAACTTAGTGGTTGTTTGTTGTGGAGTGTGTGGTCTTGCGTTATCGTGAAGCAGCAGTGGCCTTGAGCGATTGACCAATATCGGTTGTTTAGCAGCTAGTTCTTCCTTCATGGTTTGCAGTTGTTGACAATAGATATCTGCCGTAATCGTTTGGCCAGATTTTAGAAAGCTGTAGTAAACGACACCAGCGCTAGTTCACCAAACACTCACAAGTAACTTTTTCTGAGTCAATTTTCGTTTAGAGCAGAATTTGGCTGGGGCTCCAGGGTTCAGTCATTGCGACGAGCGCTTCCGATTATCGTACAGTATCTACTTTTCATCACAAGTAATGATTCGATTTAAAATCCCTTCATTATTGAGTCGGTTGAGCAAAGTAACACAGCAGTCGACGCGTGTTTGCAAATTCGATTCACTCAATTCATGAGGTACCCATCGTTCAATTTTTTTTTTTTACTTTCCCGATTTGCTTCAAGTGGATTAATACAGTTTTGTCACTTACCCCGAAACCTGCAGCTATCTCTGAAGTGCTTTGTGGTGGATCCGCTTCCACAATAGCCTTTAATTCTTCATTCTCCACTTTGGTCTCCGGCCGTCCACGGAACCCCATGGACGGCTGTTGAAATTTCGACCTTCAGAACCGACCGGTTCCAGAACGAAAACGTTAAAACCAAAAACGTACCGTGCTTTCTTTTGCGGCACCAGCGCCGTACACATCATTAATCCTTCGAGCTGTTTCTGCAGCACTGGTGCCACGGTAGTACTCGTACTCATTAATATACCGATATTTCATGTTTTCCATTATGCGGTAATAAGCGACGCCAAAGAAAAAAATAATGAGGAAAAAACAAATGAATGACTGTTTTCAAAACTCAAACGTACCAGCTAAATGAATTTATAAATTTGAATTTGGAGTTCTTAACCAAAGAGGAGATATTTCAGATCAAAGTGGTCAGTAGCCTTAGCACGAACAACTTGCGAAAAAGTATTCGTATCGTCACCATAGAGGCGCTGGTCCAAATCTCATACAAATTGGTCTCCATGACGATACGAATACTTTTTCGCAAGTTGTTCGTGCTAAGGCTACAGTACGACAAAACGCTAATTTCATATGTAAGGACCTAATATCTTGACTTACGCTATCCGAAACTGCAAAAAAATAATAAATAACGTATTCCTACGTACGCCTTTGTTTCCTGGGGGGTGCGAAATAATCACATATTATCTAGTGCCAGAAAGCTCTTCGCTACTTTATTTTAAAAGATTATTGCTGAATTTGTGTAATATTATAGAAAATTTATAAGGTTTTAGTGCGTGAAAAATTCAGTTAGAAGTCAGATTTCAAATGTTTCAACTTTTTATTACAACACAATAGATTATGCTACATTATAAAAAAAAATTACGGAATACCTATTAAAAATACTGGTAGGTACTTCCGCCGAAAAATCGTGGTTCGAAGCCTATTTTTTATAATTTTCATTTATGAAAATGATCGCTCTCCATTGCAATTCGATACCATCAAAACCAAATACATTCCCTCAAGGTTTGGAAATATAGCTCTGAAATGTTGATCTTCGAGAATTTGGTAGTGAAATAGTTCCGGAGAAGATTGGTAATTTTGGATTGGATTACGGACAAGATGTTTACTAGTGTTTACTCGTCGGAATGTGTTTTTTTTTCCGAAGTCTATTTTGGGCCCCTTCTTTTGTGGAGGCCCCGGGGTTGTCGCTCCGGTTGCCCTCCCCTAAATCCGGCTATGCATAATGAATATATCTTATAATCAGAAAATATTTAATTTAATAAAACCTTTATTTCCATTTTTTTACATAAGACAATGATAACTATATCAATTTAATTTATATTTCGTCTAGTTTATTAATTTACATAAATCTAATACATTTTATTTAAATAAGTATGATTTAATTTATTTTTGGAGTACCCATTTCAGGGCGTAGGTCTCCTCCAACCTTTTCCAGTATACCCTGTCATTTGCTTGGACGGTCCAGGCTGACCCGGCCACCAGGCTGATAGATATCGTCACTCCAGCGCCGCTTTGGCCGGCCGCGTGAGTGTTTCCCATCGTATGGATGCGAATGTAGTATTTTTTCACTCCATCTGTCATCTGTAATTCTTGCTGTGTCCAGCCCAACGCCATTTCAGCCTACATGCTAGTTCAACAGCATCTGTTGTTTCTAATGTATGCCGAGCATACTCTTCTCTGCGGCTCTCTGGAACACGTTTATCTTTTGCACTATATCTTTTGTAAAGGTCCATGTTAGACATCCATATAGTAATATTGGAAGTACAACGGTATCTATCGCTTTCCTTTTCAGTTGCACTGGTAATTTACTCTTAAATATTTCTTTAAGAGACCAGTACTAGTTCCAGGCTTTCTTAATACGGCGTTCTACTTCACGGGATGTTTGTTGTAAGAATGTTATGTTTTGTCCTAGATAAACATAATATTCGTCAACACAGTCGACGGTGAGGTGTGTAGTTTTAATAGGTATCTTTTCACTATTAGTCATGGAAAATGTTCTTTGCGTGTTCATTTTTAATCCACATTTTCTGCTTGCTATATCCAGCGTATCTAGCTTGTAATATTGAGTCTGTGTGGTTTTCAGCAATAAGAACAATATCGTCTGCAAAGCGTAAGTTATTCGCCGTTTATATTGATTCCTTTATTTTCCCAGTTGAAATGAAATGAAATGAAATGATTTATTCTGCAAGTAGATCTTTAGAGATACTTTTACATGTCAATGGTATGGGGTTTTTTTTTTTAGCTAGATGGCTTCGGCATTTCCTAACTGACGACCTCTGAGAAGAAACACCGAAACAAACTCAGAGAATCATGGTCTCTTTTAAAGTCCAGACATGGAATAACACTTATATGTGAGTGGTACGATGTAGGGTAATGTCTGAAATGGCCTTTTGAGGAAAGAACCATTGCAGCTTTGAGTAGACCAGTCCAAACTGACGGCACGCATGCATCAGTCATCGTGTAGCTCAACCATAATTTAGGGAGCTCAACGACCCGTCGCACGACCATACCAGATCAGCAGGACATTCGTGTAGGTCTAATGAAGTTCCCAAAGCTTCCAGACTATATTAAGCTTGTTTAATTATCATGTATCAAAAGCCTACATGGTACTCACATTTACAAATTATATAATAATATAAGTGTCACGGTTTAATAATGTCGCGGCAAAATAGTAACAAATTCATAGATGTCAAAATTCAATTCACTAATCTAGGAGTAATTAAAATGTCAACAATTAAAATGTCATAACAATGAAAATGTCATAACAATCAAAATGTCATACCAAATAAGATGTCAACACTCAAAATAACATTGTCACATTACATTTCGGATACACAATGTCAAGTCCCAAAAGTGGGTCATGTGAAGAGGAACCATCAAGAAATTCCAGACTCCTAAAAAAAAAACATATTTACATCATTATTCTTCAATAACATTAACAATTCTGTTCTGTGTAGTTTGCATTATGCAGTTTGATGTGACCCAATAAATAACAAAACATTGCCATAGCAAGTAAAAACCGACCAGCCCCGACAGACAGCACCCGTTCACGGGCATGACGTGTGTATCAGCGCCGTTCGACTCAACCATGTTGTAGGGAATAAAACGGCCCGTCACACAACGACACCATCAGCAGGACATTTGAGTGAGCTTGACAAGCTTTGACCGCCAGGCAATAAGTTAAGTTGCCTAAAGATGTTCCAGTAGAGCAATAAATAAATTTGGCGAGAGCAGGTCACCCTGTTTCACCCCTTTTTGGATATTGAATGGTTCTCCCTTACCTTCAAGTTTTACCACTGCTTTGCTATTCTTGCGTTCTCTACAATAATGCGTTCAGGATTGTGGTGGGGCTTCCCCGGTTCTGCAGCGCCTCGGGCATGTTTGCGGAGGCGCGTACCGCCTGTTTTCACGCAACTATGCGCAGGCGGAGCATCTCCCTGGTGCGCAGAGTACGGGCCAGCACCAACATAATCTTGGCGATGATTGCTGACAGGCTGGACTGCCCTTACATGCTAAATTGCTGCAACAGGCATGTTCAGGCAAAGCCGTTTAGCAGGCGTTATTAAATTAAATTAAGCTTTTGTGTGTGTCTTTGTAATGTCTTATTTTTATTTATATTTTCAGTGTATTAATTTTATTTTATTTTCTAGTAGTTGTGGGATATAGATTTTTTTATAAGTAACGAATTTACTTGTTATGAAGTTCGATCATTATTATAAGAAGTGCTTTGTTCGAAGATATACATACTTAATTATAAGTAAATTAAACTGTTTTCCGCTAAAAAAAGCCCATTCCTATGGGCTCCTACTTTCCGAGATATAGGTATCTGTGCCGATAACTGACCACCTTGAACACTTGGGCGTTACTCTGACGTCAACCCTCAACTTCTAGGTATTTGAGCCTTGGACTATATAGGAGCAAGTCACACTTTTTCACCAAGTTTATGTTTAAAGAGTCAGGGCTTGTAAAGTTAGAGGCTTGGATCTACACGAGATCAAACAACTTGTTATTGAATTGGCATTTTTTACATTTTATGTTTTAATGGGATTTAATTTACCTACTTAATAATCTTGATTAACTCTAAATATTTGTTGTGAACAGGCCCAATCTACATCTAAAAATACAGTTACATACTTAGTTCTTTTTTGTGCGTTTGCTTTTTGCAATTCTGTCCTATAGACTTTAAGCAAACAGTTAAGTAGGTTCTTAGTCTAGGGGGGTTGACGGTCCAGCGACGCGCACCCTATTATTATTTCTATAAATCTATGGGAGCTCTTCGATTGAGTCTCTTAAATTTTGTGTCATTTTTCATTAAGTGTTTTGCCAGCTCGGTTGGATGCATGTTTAGTCTCTTTCTGTTGGACTGCAGGGAAAATTGTATTTTACATATTTAAAAAAAATATTACCTAGATACCTACTTAACTTTAAGCATAACACAAATAAAATATCCGCGCCATTACATTTTAAGGAATCTACCTCAACTATATCATTAAAAAATACCTCCATCACACTTAACGACACATAATCAACATTTTCACTTCACTATCATTCAAGCTGCTAACGTGCCACCTGAAGGAAAGTTTGATAATCAGCTTTCCTGCTCGCAGGCCGTAGGAGGTTGCTGCAACCATATCGCCTATTGACATGGCGCCCGGCCTTGCAGCTGAACAGTTTCGTTCTTGCCTTCTTCAATTAACTTAGATACTCTTGAAACTATAGAACTCTTGATACATGAAAAGTTTCCTCACGATTTTTTCCTTCACCGCGTGATAATGAACTATTAATACGCACATAACTTTGAAAACTCAGAGGTACGTGCCTTGGATCCGAACTTGTGACCTTTGACTTGGCAGTCCTATGGTCATTTGACTAGGCTATCACTACTCATATATTTATACTGTGGTCATAATCTAGAGTACCTATCATAGGTACCTGAAATGTACCTAAACATTTTTAAATATTAAAGTTCGACATTTACCTACTTAGTACAAAATTAGTCGTATTCTAATTTCAGGTTGAATCTCAAAACCGCAAACCGCTCCTGCTATATTTCATTGGCAAAACCTATTCTTTTATATTAAACGTCAAAGGACAACAGTTAGATGGTTTTTTTCTTTTTGAGATTTATACGTCGGGGGGTTTTTTTTTATTTTAATTTAAGTTTTATTATATCGAAGTTACAGTAAGGAAGCTGGAGCCGCCCGCGCGCCGTTATCTGCACTCGTATGTGAACGCACCCAATGTTTGCACAGTTGTAGTGTTCGCAAACACTCGCATCTTAAAGCCGTGTACGCACGTACGAACACGAACATAGCGAACACAAACATCAAATCTGAACATTTGGTTCGTACGTATGGACGGCATATTCGAACACGAATGCGAACATAGTTCGAGTCGAGTTCGCGCTGAGAAGAGAGGTCATTTTATGTTTGCAACTTTCGACATTTGTGTTCAAACATTTTGCTATTTCTAACCAGGCATCATTTTTTAAGTCATTTTTATAGTAATTCAAATCAGTCGGATCCCATAGTATTGGCTTTTGTTTATAACAATCTATAAACAAAATTGTGTTCTACACGTTCCATTGAAAATTTTCTTCGTCGGCCAATTTTGGGAAACTTATGGATGTTTTTAATAATACTTATAGCACGGGAATAAACTTGACGGCTGCTGGTCGAGAACTGAGGTACGGGTAGGATTAGCTACCACTGCCGCCCCGCCCGCACCCCGCCAAGATCTACAGTTTTGTTTCGTAACATTTATTAAAGCTCTTCGAACACCGTCCATACAGAACATACTAAAAGGATCGCCGCAAACATGTTTGACGAACAGAGTATTCGATGTTTGTTAGTGGTACGCATGTGCGAACGAAGTTGTTGCGTAACATGCAACGCAACAAATTTGTTCGTACGTGCGTACACGGCTTAAAGCATTTCGTTCCGTTGCTGCTTTATCGTTTGAGTTTCTTTGATATTTGAATACGTTGTATTCTAAAAATGACTGGCTGTATTGATGGAGCGCGGCGCGAGCGCGAGCGCGACGTAATTCACGCAATGTGGCGTCACGCGTCCCCCCGATCGGCAACACTTCATGGCTCATCCGTCCCGGCCGCGGCCCCGGGAGAACGATTCGATGCGCTAGCGGTTCCATTCATCAAGTAACTGGAGGCTGTACACAACAATTTCCACTACGACGAGTACTGAATGACGCTGTTGGTAACTGGTTGGGTACATGAGCATTACTGCTACTTATCTACACTTAATAAGTAATAAGTTCGTTCCATTGGATGTGAATGTGGATTATTTTTAAGTTTATTTTTATTCAACCAGTCTATTAGTTTACCCAAACTTTGATTAATTTCTGTTTAGCATGATAGTGAATTTCGACCTGAGAATATAACTGTGCTGTGACATATCTTTTTTATGATTGTTATTGTAAATTGATCTCTATCAGTTAGGAATGATCTAATTAAATTTAATATATTACCTCTTATGCCATATCTTTGAAGTTTATTCAAAAGTATACTTATTAAAATCTACAACCAAACGCTTTGGTCACATCCATGAATAAAGCACATACTGGAGTCTTATTATCCATATTTGTGATTATTATTTCAATCAGTCCATATATTGCTATATTAATATCTTTACACTTTCTCAAACCGTATTGTTCTTCAGCTAAAATATTGTTATGTTCCATGTACTTGTATATATAGATTGATACATTCTATAGTCTTTGAGAAGATTGGAAGTGCGAGCGATGGGTCTGCTGTTTTTGGGGTCATGCTTTTTTTATACTACTCGTATAAAGGCAAAAATAGTGCGAAAATTCCATTTTCAGATAACTTAAAAAATTAAGTACCGGAGATATTTCCTTGGCAACAAATTTCACTACTCTTGTGCAGATGTTATCATATCCTGTGCTATTGGTATTTTTTTAGTAGGGTATTAATTATCTAAAATAGATCATGAGGAGTTGCGGCGGGCATGAAAATAGAATGTGGTATTATGGTTATTTATTAGTGGTATTATGGTTGTTTATAGTTATTTATTAGTGAGTGATTGGAGTAACTTGTACCATTAAAGGGCTGGCCTTGTTTAATAAAGTACTTGTTAAGAAAATAAAGAAAAATAATATAAAAAGAGGAAACTGAGATGGCAATACTTACGGGGGCAGCGATACCGTCCTAGGGTGCCAAACACAATGTGTAGCATTATGGTTTTATAAAATTTTAAACTAGGTACATATATTTTTTTGGGGTTATTGTGGCAATTTGGGCGCTATGACCTTGAATTTTAAACTTCATTTATATATTTACTTTCATGAATATTTAACGTTTCTTATTTTACCTACCTATACGGCTCTTTCAGATCAGACAGGTTTTTTAACATAGTGTATATCGTGCATGTTCATATGGCCACTGTACTTTGGCAAGAGAAGTAAGCCCAGCTTTGCTGTTTCCGTGTGTAAATGCTCTTAGTTTATAATTCTAACAACGGCTGGACTAGGGGCTGATTTCTATCACCTCTAATTCCTTGGGTTCGTCTCCGCCAGTAACAGAATGATGATAGTAGTACTTAGATACTGTTCTTGGATATTTCTATGAAATTTTGTTAACTATCCGGTAGGCTGTAAGCTTGTTTACCACCTCAGTGGTATGAAAAAAAAATCTCAGTAGCAACTCGGAGTTTGGAATTTGTGCCCGGCTAATGGCCATAAGCTCGCCCCCTATCACATGGGACCTAAACATATCTATCGACGAGTTGTGGGTGTAATGCCTACATTAGTACGCCTCTGCATAACTCTTCGGGGAATACCTATACGCGTGATGGCATGTTATGCTAAAAAAACATCGGAAAAAATAACAAATAATATTAAATATGAAAAAAAAAATTGTGAGCGGGCGGGCTTTTGCACGAAGTGACGAAGCAGTGATACCCTAGTGGCATGTCCGTTGGACTGCCAAGTCAAAGGTCTCGAGTTCGAACCCAAGGCACGCACCTCTGACTTTTCGAATTCATGTGCGTATTAATAGTTAATTATCACGCGCTTAAACGGTGAAAGAAAACATCGTGAGGAAACCTGCACGTCTGAGAGATTTTCTCGATGGCGTTTGAAGTCTGCCAACCCGCACTAGGCCAGCGTGGTGGACTATAGCCTAATCCCTCTCATTCTGAGAGGAGACCCGTGCCCAGCAGTGGGATAGTATAATGGGTTGATTATGTTATGTTATATGGGCTGGTGCACGCACGGACGACGGTGTAGTGCGCGCTCAGTGGGTCAGCACTGACGAGCACGTGAGCACGGGGCCACGTGCGGCGTCGTGTGGCGCCCACCACGTGCAATGTCTGTGAGCTCCACGAAGCGGCGGCTCCGGCAACCTTCAGGGATTGATGATCTTAGCACGTATGAGCCTCGCCAAGCCAATTTTCCAGCATAGTTCTTTGTACCGCGCGTTTGTAAAAAATCCTTTGACCACGACTACGACAATACATATTTGCTCTCTCGCACGTTTTTTACGACGCGGCGGCGGCGCCCTGAACAAACATCGCAGGTAATAGACCTTAACGACCTTAAGAATGACATGTTTACGCATTTGCAGAATACGTTAGCCCCACGGAATAAGGTCTTTAATACGAAACTTGCCGCGCTAAAGTAATTTTGCTAGTGAGTCAACTTGAATTCGTGTCCGAGCTGTTAGGAACTCGAGACTTGGCTACGGCTGTATTTACTTGGAGGGCGAGCATCATAGTTTGTATCAAGTACATTGAACGTTTTGTCGTGCACACAGTTTGGTAATGTGTATCCGGAGCCGACAGTGTATCGGAGCGCGGCGTCTACGGCGCCGGCGGCTCGTATTGAGCAAGTATCGGCTGTCTCAGGGGAGGTCAGTGTTTATTCACTATTCTCGCCGTTGTTCAGACAGACTTTTCTCGTCAAAATTCTATTGTCAATATTTATTCTGGTAGAGGATAATTTAGGCGCGACGTCGTGTGGGCATCGCCGCCCGACAAAAACACTTTTCTTATAATGTTCAAGTAGGTACTTACCTGACGTAACTTTTGTGTAACAACAATAAGTACCTAAGTACTTAATCAAACAACACAAAGTTACGTCAGGTAGGTCCGCCGCAGCAGTCCGAACTCGCATGGTACCTAGATGACTTGATGTTGATGCCGTTGATGTTGGTGCCAGTTTTATGGCCATATCCTGTGAAAAATAAATCAGGGCTAGTAGGTATTAAACAAACTAAAATTTTACAAACATCACCCTCATGAAACACTACAGAAATGAAATGAAATGTTTTATTTGCATGAAACATGATAAATAATGGTGGTCGGAAAGTTACAGTCCTGCATGTTCCGCAAGACATCTGGCATACAAAATTCTAATAATATGAATTTAAATCAAAATCTTAATTAATTACATTCAATTATTTACAAACATTATATTATTCAATTATTATTCAATGTCATCATGTCATTTATGAAAATATTATCCATTAACAAACAGTATAATTAGTAATGTCACAAGTAATACAAATAACTATGTACGTTTATTATTTTATACAATGTTTTTTACTTCACATTCCAAAATTCTTTCATGTCATACAAACAGTGTGAAGTTGGACTTTAAATAATTTCAAGGGGAGTACTCTGATAGCCTTTGGAATCTTATTATACACTTTTACTGTCATTATGTTACAATTTCGTTGGCATAGGGTTGTTTTACAGTGTGGCAAACTTAATCTAGTGGGGTCCCTACTAGCAGATTGGAAATGTTTATATTTTTCAAATTTTTCAAACATACCTATCTGGATGCTGCTTTACAAAGATTTCAACCTGCTTAATTAACAGCCCGGTCAGGGTCAAAATTTTTAGTTTTTTAAATAACGGCTTACATGAATCAAGTGGATGAGCGTTGCATATCGCTCTTATACACTTTTTCTGTACCAAGAACACCTTTATAACGTCTGTCGAGTTTCCCCAGAGTAAAAGACCATACCGTAGGACATTCTGCAACATAACCGTGGCAGGCTATGAGTGCAGCTCTTTCGTTTACCGTACGCCTAAGTCGTTTAAATGCAAAAACGAAGCTATTTAGTTTTGAACAAACACAACTGATTTGAGCTTTCCAGTTGCAGTATTGGTCTGTGGAGGGGCGAGGTGTGTTGCCCCTCACACCAAAGGGAGGATCCTCCGACCAGGCGGGTGTTTTGCCTGGCGGGCCACGGCCCGACAGTTGATGTCGGGCGGTTGTATATATGCAGGTTGCGATGCAAACTTCACTTGCGCGATTCAGGACTTGTCCAGTTTGTATGTAGCGCGGTAGATGTCGCTACATCACTCCCCCCCGAGACCGGAGGTCGATGGTCGTGTTAATGAGTCAGCGGTCAGTGCGTCTGAAGAGCTTGCCAGTGCCAGTGGAGTGTGTTCCAGTGAGTCGGAACAGGATGCCGCGTAGTCCGCAGTGAGTCGGGACTGTGTTGCGGTGAGAGCCCCAGTGAGTCGGGGTGATGCTGCGTAGTCCTCAGTGAGTCGAGGTGGTGCAGTGTTGAGTAGTGGCTGGCTGCTGCGTCGACCAGGAGAGACTGCCTCTGCTTGTTGACCGGACGAAGTGCAGTGTGCTGTGCCAAGTTGCTTGATGTCGGCTGAGGGTGCTGACCAGGCATGCGCGTTCGCTGCAGGCGTGTGGTCAGGATGCCCGTTGAAGCCGGAAGAGTGCTGGCTGGCTGTGTGACTCGCTGCTCGTGCTGTGAGGGAGGGAAGGCGACGATGATTATGAAGCTGCTGGTCTTCGAAGGCTGCGCTGGTGTTCTTCTCGGGGTCCCCAGTGTGGATACACTGGGATCACGTCGGGGTCACCACTGTGGAGGGGCGAGGTGTGTTGCCCCTCACACCAAAGGGAGGATCCTCCGACCAGGCGGGTGTTTTGCCTGGCGGGCCACGGCCCGACAGTTGATGTCGGGCGGTTGTATATATGCAGGTTGCGATGCAAACTTCACTTGCGCGATTCAGGACTTGTCCAGTTTGTATGTAGCGCGGTAGATGTCGCTACATCACTCCCCCGACGCATCCGACACACTCAGCCGCATCGAAACAATATCATGCCCATCTACAATCAACTACAACGACATAGCCAGCGCGCAAGAAAAGGATAGCAACATCGGAAAATTATCATCACACGAAAACATCTGTCTCAAGAAAATAACTATACCTAACAGCAACATCGAGTTATACTGCGAAACATCTACTCCTTATATACGACCGTACATACCCGAACAATATAGAAAGGAAGTTTTTGAAAGTGTGCACAACATCAGTCATCCTGGTACGCGCACAACTCGCAAGCTTATCACACGAAAATACTTCTGGCCGTCAATGAACTCGGACATCAACCGTTGGACTCGAACGTGCCTACTTTGTCAGAAAAGCAAGATACAACGACATACGTTCTCAAACATCGCATTTTTCCCGCCAAGTGAACGTTTCCAACACCTACACGTCGACATCGTTGGACCGTTACCTACCACATCACAAGGCTATCGGTACCTAGTAACAATGATCGACCGATTAACGAAATGGCCCGAAGCAATACCTACCGACGAGATATCAGCCGTTCGTATCGCCCACATCGTATACCAACATTGGATCGCAAGATTTGGATGCCCAACAACAATAACAAGCGACCAAGGTCGTCAGTTTGAGAGTCAGCTGTTTCAAAACCTAATGAAGCAAATGGGGATCAAGAAAAACCGCACAACACCTTATCACCCTCAAAGCAACGGTATCGTCGAGCGGTGGCATCGCACTCTAAAGACTGCATTACGCGCGAAACTTACCAACGCAAGTTCATGGATACACGAACTACCTACTGTACTACTGGGACTACGCGCCGCGCTAAACACAGACACCGGCGTGAGCGCCGCCGAACTTACCTACGGTTACAATCTACGCTTACCTGGCGAATTCTTTACTGCAAGTACCTACACACCTACAATGGATTATACCTACGTTGATAAGCTACGCGATATGATTCAAGATAACAAGCCGCAAACCAAGCATCACAGCAACAACAGAAGCGTGTTCGTGCATCAGGATTTACTCAACTGCAGCCACGTGTTTATCAGAATAGATGCAGTCAAGAAACCACTTCAGACACCATATGAAGCCCACTGTGGAGGGGCGAGGTGTGTTGCCCCTCACACCAAAGGGAGGATCCTCCGACCAGGCGGGTGTTTTGCCTGGCGGGCCACGGCCCGACAGTTGATGTCGGGCGGTTGTATATATGCAGGTTGCGATGCAAACTTCACTTGCGCGATTCAGGACTTGTCCAGTTTGTATGTAGCGCGGTAGATGTCGCTACATCACTCCCCCCCGAGACCGGAGGTCGATGGTCGTGTTAATGAGTCAGCGGTCAGTGCGTCTGAAGAGCTTGCCAGTGCCAGTGGAGTGTGTTCCAGTGAGTCGGAACAGGATGCCGCGTAGTCCGCAGTGAGTCGGGACTGTGTTGCGGTGAGAGCCCCAGTGAGTCGGGGTGATGCTGCGTAGTCCTCAGTGAGTCGAGGTGGTGCAGTGTTGAGTAGTGGCTGGCTGCTGCGTCGACCAGGAGAGACTGCCTCTGCTTGTTGACCGGACGAAGTGCAGTGTGCTGTGCCAAGTTGCTTGATGTCGGCTGAGGGTGCTGACCAGGCATGCGCGTTCGCTGCAGGCGTGTGGTCAGGATGCCCGTTGAAGCCGGAAGAGTGCTGGCTGGCTGTGTGACTCGCTGCTCGTGCTGTGAGGGAGGGAAGGCGACGATGATTATGAAGCTGCTGGTCTTCGAAGGCTGCGCTGGTGTTCTTCTCGGGGTCCCCAGTGTGGATACACTGGGATCACGTCGGGGTCACCACTGTGGAGGGGCGAGGTGTGTTGCCCCTCACACCAAAGGGAGGATCCTCCGACCAGGCGGGTGTTTTGCCTGGCGGGCCACGGCCCGACAGTTGATGTCGGGCGGTTGTATATATGCAGGTTGCGATGCAAACTTCACTTGCGCGATTCAGGACTTGTCCAGTTTGTATGTAGCGCGGTAGATGTCGCTACAGGTCCACATTGATGCCTAGAAATTTGTAGTTATTTATTATTTCTATCTTTTGCCCTCTACACACTACGACATACTTATTTTCTACTGGATTATAATTCTAATTATGATTAAGATACACAATACAATAATAGTAAAGTATTACTGTAAATATCTTACTATTATTCTGGTGTCATCCGAAAACAAAACACTGTCATGTTTGATAACAGCATGTGGGAGATCATTTATATAGACAAGAAACAACAGTGGCCCTAGTATGCTACCTTGTGGTACACCAAAATAGTTAAATCTGTAATCTGAGTCAACATTTTCTAGTAATAACAGAATTGTGTTTCATTATTCTTGTTAATTGTATTCTATTGCTCAGATATGATTGTAACATTCTAGAGATGTAACTCTTATACCATATTCGTGTAGCTTCTTAATCAATATTCAATATGTATTTAAATATAAGAAGAGTGCAACAGATGGTGTTTTAAAATGTATCTTGTACATAATTCATTTAACTAAATTGTAAGTTGCTAGCATAGTAGACCTTCTTTTTCTAAAACCATACTGTTATTTTGCTAGTACATATCTCAAATCTATCAAAGAAACCTAGTAACCTCCTGTTCATAACTCTCTCACATTTTTTTGATAATTTTAAACGTGGGAGAGCCATGCTTCGGCACGAATGGGCCGGCTCGAGCAGAGTTATACGACGGCCTCACAGAAAACCGGCGTCAAACAACGCTTACGTTATGTTTCGCCGAGTGAGTGAGGTTTTAAAAGGCGGGCGACGCACTTGTGACACCTCTGGTGTTGCGGGTGTACATGGGCGGCGGTAATCGCTTACCATCAGGCGATCAGTCTGATAGTTTGTCCCCCTAACCCATAAAAAAAAATGCTATACGTCGGTAATTATTTTTATCTGTTTTAGACCATTTTTGTGTAGAGGTTTAACTATTGTTTAAATATTGAAACCTTAAGTTTTTCTAGAAAACAGCCCTGTTCGAGTGAAACTAACAAGTTTATAATGTGAGCTACTGGTTTGGCTATGTGTGTTGAGATACAAGTTTTATAAGTTCGGTGAATATATTATCATATCCAGATGACTTTGTATTATTTAGAGATTTCATAATCAAATAAACTTCAGATGCATTTCTAGGATCTAAGAATATACTATGATTATTATTGTTTAAATAAGAATTATTAATATTATTCGTCTTAGCAGTCGTATTATTTTTTACAGTATCAATAAAGAAATTATTTAATATGTTAGGAATGTCAATACCAGATGTAGCTGTAATATTATCGTCAACAATCTCATCAATGTATACCTTCGAAAACACGTTACTACTGGTAACGAGTTTACTACGATTGACTCCATCCCAAGTGGCTTTAAACTTATTCTTGGCGAACGCAATGTGCTTTTGGTTACTGATTGCACGTTATGTATGCCTTTCCTTAATATACACGAATTTGTTTTAAATTCTTTCTTATTTCCGATCCTATTGTTGAAGTATTTATATATTGACATTCTTTTAGTGTTACTGCTTTATTCAAGACCCTTTGTGATCCATTTTAATTTACTGGTCATATAGGTTTATTTTTACTGTTATAACAGGAAAACATAATTTATAAAATAATGTAGGAAGATCATGGAAAACGTTAAAACTATCATTGGCTTGTGAAATATCAAAGACTTCTGAAAAGGATAATTCACTAATATAATATATACAAATTTTTTAATATTTTCTTTACTGAGGCGCTTGAGACCACTAGACCACACTAGACTAATGAGGCCTCATTAGTCTAGTGGTCCCAAGCGCGACTGCTACGCTAGAGGTCCTGGGTTCGATCCCCAGGTCGAGCAAAAGTGTTATTGGGTTTTTCTATGAAATCTCAGTAGCAGCTCGGAGTCTGGATTTGTGCCCGGTGAATGGCTATAGGCTCGCCCCCTATAACATGGGACCTAAACATACCGGCGAAATGTGGGTGTACATTAAGTACGCCTCTGCCTAACCCTTCGGGGAATACAGGCGCGATGGTATGTTATGTTTCTTTACTGAGATTATTTTTACTTACAAAATAGAGCTGTATGATGCTTTTGGCTTCGTATTTAAATTCGACAACTTGTGCAGTATTATGAGCTGATAGGCTGAGGTTATATTTTTTACCTACCCCTTTCCAACCGGTACAATACGAGCGTGACGATCGATAAAAAAAAAACTATCAAAATTTGATTTATTCCTGATTGTCACGATTGTGAGGGTACTTTTGTGGGGAAAGGATGGTTAGGGGATTTTTTTTAATATTTTTTTTAAGCTTCCTGAAGCCCAAATAACCTTACAAGATAAGTTACACACGAAAATATTAAAAATATGTTAGCCGGTTGGAAAGGGCTATGGCGTTAGGT
Organism: Acronicta aceris; assembly: GCA_910591435.1. Classification (NCBI taxonomy): domain Eukaryota; kingdom Metazoa; phylum Arthropoda; class Insecta; order Lepidoptera; family Noctuidae; genus Acronicta; species Acronicta aceris. The sequence goes on from OU342775.1 coordinate 54,619, forward strand.
ATATCACTAAAAATGTTATCAATGCATGTATTTAACCGTGTGGGCTCATTTATATGACATTTCATACCGTAAGTTGATATAATATCATTGAATTTTATAGTATTGCTTTCATCACACAGAAGCTTATTAAAGCTTTATACACCAGCAATAACAATTTTAGATTTTTTACGCTGCAGTATATGGAGGGTTTTATCTAAATTTTCAAAAAATATATTAATATTAGTGTTTGGGGTTCTATACACGCAAATTACAATAAGTTTTTTGTTTTTAATTTATATACCACACACCAGTACCACTTCAAACTGTTTTTCAACACTTATTTTTTTATTTCATATATAGACTCTCATATATATATATATAGACATATTTTTTACATAAAATACACATACCTCCTCGTCGTTGTATTGCACGTGTATAAATAGCGCTTAGTGTGTAATTATTTAATATCCTGTAGTTTTCTTGACCTTCTCTAATAAAATGTTCCGTTAAACAACATCAATATTAGTACCAGTTTAGTGCATTTCATGAATAGCTATTTTTAGGTGTGGAATCTTATTTAGAGCGCCTGCAATATTTTGGTGAACCATTGAAAAACTACTCATATGATTGTGTTGTGTTTACACACGAAAAAAAATGCTTAACTACGATAGTCGGCAACTTTCTTGGGGTTGTTCCCAGAGGTCCACGATTCAATTGTTCTTCTTTTCCCACCGGGTCCATGAAAAATTTATAATGATGTTTTAAATGTTTCTATATGAATTCCCAGCTGGTCCACGAGATTTATTCAAGTACAGTAAAAAAAAACATTTCTTGTAAGATGGAAGAATATTTAGAGCAGACTTGTTGACTGGTTTTATGCACGTTATAGAAAATGGCCACTTAATATAGCGATTTATATTACATACCTTAATCTATATCAATCAACTTACAGGATGCCTTGCGATGAGACGACTATATATTATATTTATTGTAGATACAACGTTCAATGACAATTGACTAAATAAAAGATCGCTATTGCTGTGTGATACTATGCTATCGTTATCTATATTCGTTGTCTTTTATTTCATAGAAATAATAAAACTTTATCCCTTAGCCAAGCTTTTATTGCTGACCGTACCAAACATCTCATGGACACGTATTTTATATATTTTAAAATGTCGTGGACCCGTTGGGAACTACAGTATGAATTTTCATTTTTCGAGAACAATAGACTCGTGGACCTCTGGGAACAACCCCTTTCTGGACTGCTTTTTATCAATATCTTTGAAATAAAATGGAATTGTTCCTACGTATGGGTTTAAAATACTTACTTTGGGCTAAGATTAGGAGAATTCGATGAAAATACAGTCGATGGTTGTTGTTTCTCCGAGCTCTTGCTGACCTTAGTGAAAAAATCCTGTCACTGTGATGAGCTCTGATCATGTAAAACGTAAGTACGTACAGACTGACTAGGTACATAAACTCTGTAGATAGTGTTCCGTTTCCCGCGCCCGCGTGTAGTGTACCGTCTGCCACAGCTGCGCGACGGAGGCGGCGCCGCGCCGCTGCTGTCTCAATTAGAGCGGCATTCAGTACCGCGCAGTACAATATCAGCGCGGCTCGACAACCGACACGATCATACCACAACTTAATCACTTCTATTATACTCTTGTGTTTTGTATTGTCGTCAATGCATGCCTGTTATAAGACGCTCATTAACAATATACCGTGGTATGGAGAAACAGTACGGCAATCCAAGTAAATATGTAACAGATGCATGTAAACATACAATGATGAAACGGATTGTAATTTGTAACAAACTTCTGGGGACAAAAGACGTAGTTTTAATTATTACACATATAGCAGACTGCTCGGAGTATCGTGTTCGTGTCAAGCGCGGTCGGCGAGGCGCGCCTCTCTCTAATAAATTCATAGAGCATGACGCGACGCCTCGCCTCCTCAGGCGACGCGACGGGTTCACACTTAAAATTTACAGGAACTTCACCAAATTGAAGCACGAATCGTGCGAAACAACACTTTTCAAAATTGATTATATTAGTGGGCTATTCGCACGACTTATAATATAAGTATTAAAAAATTATGGCATTAATAAATTTAAAAATTAACAAACCACAATTCAGATTAAATATATAATTAAGTACTTATAGATTCAATCGCGGGCAGGATTCGAATCTGCGTCTTCTGGTTTGATTGGTTTGTTTTTTTCCTTTACTAAAAAAATAACTTAATCTTAGCATGGAAAATGCCAAAAAATCACAAAAAGATACTTATAGATATTTGAAATACATAATAAATTGACAAATTATTACACACACCTGAATTATACTAGGTTGAATTTTTAAAGGTAGCCATTTTTTTCAAGTGTCAATTTTGTGTTAGAAAATTTTCTAAGAAACATACCGGCTGAACTAATGCTCCTAGGTAAAAGTAATGAGAAAATAATTTATAGGGAAATGAATTAGCGTCAATGTAATACCTATGGAGTTTCATACAAATAAAAAAATAGTAAAATATCGGATTTTAGGTAAATAAAAAAACATTGTAGGTACTGAATAATGTTGGAAGGTATGATTTTCTTTAAAAACTGAGAATTTTACCATTTTAAATGTATAATATGGCTTCAAATAAACATACACTAAAGAAATAAAAATACTGCCACGTTATTTTGAAAACTGCGAAAATTTTAAGCATGTTTCAGTTTATTCGTAAACATAGTTACAAATTATAACATCTCGGCGTATAAATTGTAATTTACTGTTGACACTTGTACGCCACTGTACTTTTCTTTTATTTAAATTCATGTAATATAATTCGTGCGAATAGCCCACTACCTATTTATGAAGTGGTCGATTGGCACGAAAATATAAATAAAAAAAGAATCATCAAAATCGGTTCACCCAGTTGAAAGATCTGAGGTAACAAACAAAAAAAAAATACAGTCGAATTGAGAACCTCCTCCTTTTTTGAAGTCGGTAAAAAACCCAATAACACTGCTCGATCTGGGAATCGAACTCAGAACCTGTAGCGTAGCAGTCGCGCTCAGGATCACTAGGCTAATGAGGCAGTAAATAACACTGATCAATAAAATGTATCATGTTTTCGTACCCATTAAATAAATGCTATATTTTTATATTAATAATATGGCCAGTACAAAAAACGTAACTTTAATTAAGATTTCAAAGAACGTAAAAACTAAATTACTTACTTAAGTTTTAGTAACTTATTTCATTTTTTTTTAGTGAAGGAAAAATTCATTCGCGGTCAGGATTCGAACCTGCGTCTTCTGGTTAGATACACCATACGCTCTGACTGCTAAGCCACCGCGACTGTGTGTTTGCGTGAGTGTGTGGGTGTGTGTGTTGGAATGTGGGGGGTTGTTTGTGTGTGGATGTATGGGTGTGTGGAGGTGTGTGCGTTTGTTTATTTAGGTGTGCTGAGTTTAAAACGTTAAATGTGAGTAAAGATTCCTGGAAAGAGTAGTCTTCCTCTAGTAGTAGTAGGCATTCTGTTAATTTAGATTTTAGTGTATATTTGTTAAGAGTTGCTATGTTAAGGGCTTTATTTATTCTTTGATAAATATGAACACTTAAGATGTCATATTGATGTGATGCGTTTAAATTTGTGAAAAATTGAAGAATTTTTACCCGCGACTTCGTCCGCGTGGAATAGTTACTTTGTTCAATATGAACTTTCATCCCCTATTTTATCCCCTTAGGGGTGGAATTTATCAAAATCATTTCTTAGAGGATGCCTACGCCATAGTAGCTATATGCATGCAAAGTCTCAGCCCGATCAGTTTAAAATTGTCAAAGTTTCATACAAACTTTCATCCCCTATTTTATCCCCTTGGGGGTACCCAAGGGGATAAAATAGGGGATGAATAAATTCTACCGAATTTATCAAAATCCTTAGCGGATGCCTACGTCATTACATCTACCTGCATTCCAAATTTCAGCCCGATCCCTCCAGTGGTTTGGGCTGTGCGTTGATAGATCACTATGTCAGTCAGTCATTCACCATTGAGTTTTATATATATTTAGATTTAGAAGACTAGAGTGTCTTTTTCATGTGGCCACTCCACACAAAACTCAATGGTGAATGACTGACTGACATAGTGATCTATCAACGCACAGCCCAAACCACTGGAGGGATCGGGCTGAAATTGAGTTTTATATATATTTAGATTTAGAAGACTAGAGTGTCTTTTTCATGTGGAGTGGAGTGAATACAGCTGGCGTACTCGTATGGCCTTTGCGTTATGACCTTTATGATTGCTCTTTGTGCTCGTTCCACTCGATTATGGCCAGTTTTTATGGCTCCACTCCATGCAACGATACAGTAAAGCGTAAAATTCTGACAGTAATAGCATCGATTTGTTTGTCCCATCTGAGGCCATCGTTAATCTGCACTCCCAGATACTTTATAGTGTCTGATCTTTGAAGTGGAGGGCAAGTGCTGCAAGTAGAAGGATTTGTACATGAAGGGGCGGTTATAATATAAGGTGATGGCGGATTTGTGTTTTGTCGAATAGAAAAAGGGATAAGGGTTGTTTTTTGTAGTTTAGTGTAAGGAGATTTTTGTTTAACCACGCCATTATCTTGGATTAACACGCCATTATATGTATAGCTTTCTGTGCGTTTGCCTTCACCTGGTCCCAAGTGGGTCCCTCTACAAGAATGGCTATGTCATCTACGTAAGCAAGTATTTTTCACTTTGGTAGTTTTAATTTGCAGAGATAATTGACGTAGATCTGGAACAGCTGGAGACAGAGAGATACGAGACATTCGTCACGTATCAATTTTAACACATTGCTTTCGGTTTTTGAGGTAATCTTTGAAAATTTCTAGAAGTATCCACGCACACCAATACGGTCTAGCTTTGCAATAAGTGTGGGAAAAGAATCATTGTTCTAGCCATCTTTCTTCTTCGTCTTCGTCTTTTTTCTTTGTTCAAGATGTTTGCCGGCCTCTATACTGAAGCGATTCCTCGGTTCGTAGTCCAGCCGTGTAGTGTATCCAGTCACAAGTGATGATCAAAGGGAACGGCGGGCGTGTAATCAGTTGGAAAGCGCGCTCGGACCGGCGCGCGGCGGCGCGGGACGTAGGCGTCAGATAGCGCACCGCCATCCCCATCCATCATTGTCACATCGCGACCGTCACTAACACGCGGCGATACGTGAGTCGCGAGCAGCGTGCGCCTCCCGCCAGATTCGGGACACCATCGCCACTACCTGGAATACAACGATACCTAATTGGAAATATGTGCAGCGATACATAATATATAGATAAGTAGGTACATAATACCACACCTCGGCCACTCCGTAGAAACGCTCCGATTCCAATACCTACTACAACTACATGCACAAGATGACGTTTGTATACCTAATAAGCGCAAATGTGTGCGTAAAGTAAGCAGGGTTGCCGGCGCGCTGCATGCCATGACTAGGTAGCGTACATAAATAATTCACAAAGTTTTTTTAGTAATCTCTAAAACTAAAAACCGTCACTCAAAATGAAAAACCAAATAGGTACATAGGTACATATCTAAGCTTTTATCGATGAAAATCTAACTTAATAAGAATAATAATAAACGAAGCACACAAACTAAAAATAACATCTAAATGTTTGTGTTCTTTTTAACAAAAAGCCGACATGATGACGAGACCTTACTTACCTATCTATAATAAAGTTTGTGTGAGAAAGAGATAAATGTGTAGTATTGAATGTAGGTAATATTTTAATTCATAAATCTCGATTTAACAACATGTATTCAATGACAATAACGATCTGCATCTTATTTATTCTGTGATAATACTTAAAAGATAAACGCTGGGTTATCGTCGAGTCTTTTGGACAACAGCCGACAAGAAACTGTATAGGTCCACTCCTTTTAACCAAACATGATTATAATTTTTACCGGACTGCGCCAAAGGGAGGGTTATGTTTTTCGAGTGTACATACCTACCTATGTATGTATATAAGTATATTTCTTTGTCACGCTCTGTAGCCTCAACGCAACGGCTTGGTATATTTTAGCTTGAGAGGCGTAGTTCGATTCGCCTCAATTATGAGAGTGACACTGGGTACCTACCTATACCGAAAACTAAAAAGTGGAAAATAAAAAAAGGTAATTTAAAAAAAAAAACAAAATTTAAGGTGATGCCTCCGACTTCATGAGATTCCCTGTTGCCATCTTTTTTGGAAGTCAGGGTTTATTAACTTTATTGTAATGTTTACAATTTTGTTTTAAATATTTGCTAGGAATATATAATATAGGTAGAATTTGATGTGTACGGTTTATTTAATAAAGGTATTATATAAAAAAGAAGGATTGCCACCACAAGTAAGAGCTGGCCATCCCCACAGACAGCACCCATTCACCAGTATGACGTGTGTATCAGCGTGGTTCACTATCAACCATATTGTAGGGAATAAAACAACACATTATTTCTTTACTACAATATTTATTTAAAATTCTACAACAAAACCTGCACGATACTTCAAGTTTCTAATTAATGTCATCAAATATAATAATTATTACGTGTATAATTGGTTACCTACCTATGTGAATGGTACCCATATTAATTTAAATTATCATATTGTGTATTTCAAAGAAGCGAAGCTACTTATAAGTAAAGCTTCATGATAAGAAATAAAATCGTATTAGAATCCGTAGCATAGGCACCGGTGCGGGCGTCTTGCGTGCGGCGCGTATTGAAGTGTGCTGTGTGACTCGAACCGACGGCGATGAAGCGGCGAGTCGACGCGTAGTTACAGCACTTACAGCACACAATAGTTACAGCGAGTCACACCTTCGGCAAGCAGACTTATCAGTAATCTAGTTATGATCAATGCCTTAATATGTAGATAGTTAGCGAGGCGGTGTGGTACGGGTCTGGGTGCCGCGCAGGTACCGGCAGCTATCAGTCCCGCGTGCTAATATACCTATTCAACCCGTTCAGAGCAGCTGTCGTGTGATAAAATGTGTGCGCAGTCGCATGGCAATATCTCCGGCGTTAATGAGCCCCGCCCGCCGCCGCCCGCGCCCCATTAACATTTAGAATGGAACCAGCGTTATTATCTCGAGTGAATGCGAACGTTCAGCCACATTGTACTGCTGTTCACATAAAACAAAAGCTAGAAAGTAGATTTCCATTAATGCCACCGCGCTCAGTTACTACAGCTTACTGCAGCTTACTAGCTTACTACAGCTAGGTACTCTAACAACGCGCAAAAAGTTTAGCTGATGGGAGATTTGAGAAACGGTTCGTAGGCGTCGATTAAAACACAAGATCCGTGTGAGCCGGATGTACCTAATAATACGTAGGTACTAGGCAGCGCCCATCACTTAAAAATGTCACCGGCCAGTCGGTGCACTTGCTCTCGCGAAATGCGTGCACTGGAGCGCTCTGACAAAAAGTGGTCGGGCGGTGGTTCCGCGCCGCTGCGCCTCGCCCGCCACTGATCGATACTCGATCGGGTTTTTGCACTGACAAAAACGATCAGTCAACGTGACAGCGGTACCTCGACCCAATTAATAGTTAGACTTAATTATCGCGAGGGAGGCGTTTTTGCAACGGCGACCTGTCAGGTGTCCGATGGGCGCGCGCACCGCAGCAATCAATTTGGACAGGCGCCTCGTCCCGTACCGCGCTGAGCCCGCGCGCTCTCACTCTCAAATTATAATGTGCGATCACCGAACCAAATTTCACTACTATTGCGATAAGCCAAAAGAACTTCGACATCGCGTACCGATTGAATAATTCCAATAGACTGTGTGAGATTGCAATCGGTACGCTTCGATGTAATTCAGAAGCGCCTACCTACGTGTATGTTGTCGGTAAATCCTAATCTATATATACAGTTCATTTACATCAAACTTATTAGAACCCCAGGCTCCACCTAGACGAGACTGGCGACTCTTCTTAAACCATATTTAGAAAGCCGGACACCACTGGTCGGCGCAATCCAGGAATCGGGCGGAGCAAAAAGTAAACGCGAGAAGAGACAGGTAAGTAATGTAATCTGAACTCAAGTACCGTTCGCCTGTCGCCCTCCATAGTGCTGCCACTTAAACAACATATACATAAGTTCTGGACACTGGTGGCACGAATCCAGCCGATATGGGAAGTCCAATGCGTCATCAATCACTAGTAACTCGACGTAATCCTGGCAAGAGAGAGGAGCCAAAATGCTACAATGTTAACTCCCATATTTATGGTCAAAAAATCGTTCTTAATGATATCAATGAATGGAAATCTAATTTAATAATATAAACTTAGCCGTTTATTGTACAAACGGTTAAAATTAATTGTTACACTTGGGTAAGTATTTAATAGCTAAATAATCGATAAATGTAATCTGTACAAAATTTTTGGTTACCCTGAATAAATAAATACATGAAAATGAATAAATAGTTTCTGAGAAAAAATAATTAAAAGGCTTTTTTTTGGAACTTGGCTTCAAGTTCATCTTTATAAACTACTTATTGAATGGGTTTACTTTTAATTTATATTCGTAGCTGACTGTAACTAAGAAAAACGTAATCATAAAAAGGTCAGGCCTACGTAAAATTTAAATTCACAAGTCATTACATTAAATTTTAGATTTTTATAATTTACACGTTTTCTTGCAAAATTTAAAACGTTTTCATTATCTCGGAAAATGTATATGACAGTAATCGATAAACAAATCTTTCTTATAAAATAAAGACATGTTAGTTACACCATTTTTAACTCAAGATCGGCTGGATTTTTATGAAGAGATTTGTTGGATTTGTCTCCGTTCCGAATAGCAGAATAACTATTAAAGCATCGGAAAATTTCATGAAAATAAAATACGGGACGCGAGTGAAACTGCGAGCAACAGCTGTTACTACTGAAACTAGTCTATAGTAATAATATTTTACGTATTGCTGGTTAGGGCAGCAACAATGAACAATGAAAATTAAATATAACTAGGAAAATAAATACGGATGCTCTCTCTCGTCCCTGTTCAAAAAACTGGTTGCAGTTTCCAGCCGACGACAACCTCGGCTCCTATCGTCGCCTTCAGTCTTCCACAAAGGTTTTGCTATCTCTCCGAATCCGCCAAAAACTGTTTTGCTTATCAGCGGTGAGCTGCCATCGCCCATCTGACCAATCTGAATGGTCTTGCGAGACTTACAGAAATCAGAAGCTGACATAAACAGATGAATAATTAGCACTGCATGTATGAGTAAACTGAACAATAATTCATTGTGCCGTCCATAAGACATTACATTACTTAAAGTAATTTTTTGGAGCTTTTTTACTTCTGGTCGGAGAAGATACCATAAAGTTAACACTTAAAATTATAATAAAGAGTGACTAGAAGAGAAAACCTTACGGAATGAAGTTTATCTCAACTACACTCCAAAACATAGTATCCGTATCTATATTATAAAGTCATCTCCTAGTCCTGAAAAGTTGCAAATGGAAGATCTGACATATGATAGATAGCTTGGGAGACATTATTTAACAAAACTTATCTTATTAACTCGAAATTTTAGTTCTTATTGAAGCTATCGAAGGGGCCAAGTTTTGAGCCCACAAAAAAATATAACGTATCTACCATCGACACGAGGAACAAGAATTTGAGTGTATAAAAAACTGAAAATAACAGCGGTAAATTGCATTCGGTTACCGAATACGATGCTTCGCAGAACATCATTAGCGGTCGTACCGTTGTAGTAATCTTGTAACGCGGCAAATTTTAATCCGGATATTATAGCGGTGTCGGTGGCACCGCATTTTTCATCGAAATCATGATAGAAAACGATTATACAATAATCGTTTTCTATCAAGATTTCGATGAAAATTACACGGCTCCGGATCGTAGCTGGAGAGCGTCCTATCTCCGGGACACTATTAGCGGTTCCGTGTAGAGCGTGTTCCGGGAACGGTCGACGTACGTCTCACTAATCCTCGACGGGCTCAGTTTTTTTGGGCGCTCCGCTCTGAGTGGGCCAGCGGACGTGACAACGCGGTTTGGGACTATCTTCCGATAGCTATCGCGCAAGTTACCACACAGCACTGGCATCTATTAATAGCTCCGCAGTATAGTGGTCTCAATATCGAGTGCCTCGAATTCTAAGTGCCTGTGGAGCGACTGTTATGTTATCGACATACGTGTCATGTCATCATGTGTTTTGCTCGACTCGCCCTTCTCGCAATCGGTGACTCGGAAATCTCAGAACGGAGCTTTGTATATTTAAAACTAGCTTTTACTCGCGACGTTACACGCGTAGATTTGATTTGTATTGTTTTCATGGATTAACAGGACACGAAGTATTTGGTTAACCAAATGATTGATCAATGATTAATCATTGGGTTCAAACTAGGTTCTAGGTGTTCAAACCGATTACAATATAATTTATTATCATGTGTATCATCACAATTATAGTAGTAGTAAATATTTAGTATCATCATGAAAATCGGTTAAGCCGTTCTACTCCAATCGGAATCCCGCAATCGAAACGTTAGTCACAAAAAACACGATGTATATGTAAAGTACCTACCCAATTTTATTCTAATTCCTTTAAGTAATTAAGAATCCGGCGGAACGAATTATCCATACAAACGTAATACCAAAATAAATCGTAATTTAAACACAATTCGTCGTTTATTTCCAGTGAAGTAAGTAGTAGTCGACGAAATGGTACAGTATGAACCTAGATTAACGGTAGGTATTCGAATCCGAATAATGACACAATTTGATAAAATATTGTTTGTATTACGCTTTATTTTGGTATTACATTTTTGTGGAAATTCAGGCTCCGCCGGACCCTTAATTTGCCTTTATCAGTTTATCCCTAGAATCCCGTATTTTCCCCGGATAAAAACTTTCCTATGTTATTACCTGTCACAAGTAGGGAGTGCAATGCTGGGTTCAACAATCCAGCATTACAGCTGGCTCTAGCACATTTTTGAACTTGCTGGATCCAGCGGTACGGATCCGCAAGAGATTAATTTCAAATATTGGACGATGAATTGTAACGTTGCTTCTCTACACGGCATTGCCTTCCCTTTGATTTGACTTCTGCTGATTATTAGATGCCTTTCGGCTCTCGCTAGAAAATGCTTTTGTGCTTGATAGTTGTGCCTTCGTAGTGTAGTCCTGCCGATCCAAAAAAAACTGGTGAGGGCGATAGCCATTGATAGCAGTGGTGGGTGGTGACTTTTCATTTTCAACCGTAATCCAGTCCATGGTCGACGGCGAGTAGGTATATGTGACAAGTCGCTGTCTATACGCTTAGAACGACCATTCTTCTACGTGCTTGGGCCCTATCAGGGGTTAACATAATTCATCGCTCCCGATTAACTGTTGGCGGCGCAGGTGTTTGCCATATACCTGCAAGTTAGTTGTCCACAAGGATTATGCTAGACTACGACACCGTTATAGATTGTAGTGAATATACTCAATTATTTATTGCATTCTATGATGCACAAATAAATGGCATAAAATTAAGGAATCAATTATGGACACTGTCGAGCACAGCTAAGTTTATGCTGTTCAGTAAAAGAGAGTAGAGGTTGCGTTTTTTTTTTCCTTTTTATAAAATGAATAATATTCAGCATCTTTAGCTTATTATACGAGTAGGATATTTAATTTACTAATATTTATAAATTATTTGTTATTATTTATTAATTTATTAAAGCTAAAGAAGGCGAAGGTGAAGTGCGGTTTGTAGTCATTAGTGTCATTACAAATCCGATCAGACGTGCGATGTTTCATGAGGATTTGTAAAATAGTTTTTATTGTTTCCTGCAATGCGTTTGACCGTAAGTCCTTAATTGTGCTTGATGAAAAGCTTAAATTCTGACTTACATAAACACGACGGAACGCAGTAAAACTGTTTGGTGGCTGTCTTATGTGTGGGGAGGTAATAGCTAGCCAAAGCCAAAGTTACCAACAAAAGCGTATTTATATATGAGGATTTTATTTAGATGCTGGATTTTGATCGGTCGTAATAATTGAATTTACTAGAATATTTTTGAAAACAAAACTGTTGGAGCTGCTGAATCCAGCTGTAAGTAATTGTTTTAATCCAGCAAAAATCCAGCTGGATTGAAAATTCTGCTGGAATGCAATCCCTAGTCATAAGCTGTAGGTATGTGTAACGAATTTATTTTGTCGTTTTAGTTTGATTGAGAAAGAGATAAGCATCTATGCTTTCACATTTATTACTGACGACGGAACGGAGACAGTATTATAATATGCATTTAGAGTGAGAGGGTGTTTGCTTGTTTGTGTGTGCCAACGTATCTCCAAAACGGGTTGACCAACTGAGACGCAGTTGTCTGTAAATGCTTCGTAATTTATCAGCGATTGTTCGTAGATAGGTACAATAAACATTTATAGCAAAAATATCATATTACAATTTTAACCTTAAACATATTACATTTGGAGTAAATTTTCTATAAATTAAGTATTTCTTTACTAGACTAGCAACAGTAAAAAAATATAGGAAAGTCAAATATTAAGATTTAAAAATATACTCACAGGTATTAAATAAGATAAAATAAGAACTGATAAATCAAAAAACATTATTGTGACAAACACATCTCTATATATATAAAACTCAAAGGTGACTGACTGATAAGTGATCTATCAACGCACAGCCCAAACCACTGGAGGGATCGGGCTGAAATTTGGCATGCAGGTAGATGTTATGACGTAGGCATCCGCTAAGAAAGGATTTTGATAAATTCTACCCCCAAGAGGATAAAATAGGGGATGAAAGTTTGTATGAAACTTTGTAAATTTTAAACCGATCGGGCTGAGACTTTGCTTGCATATAGCTACTATGACGTAGGCATCCCTTAAGAAAGGATTTTGATAAATTCCACCCCTAAGGGGATAAAATAAGGGATGAAAGTTTGTATAAATCTTCTTAGATTTTCGACTGATTGAACTGAAATTAAAGATTGGAGCTACTATGATGAAGACGTCCGCTTAAATAGGATTTTGATAAATTCAACCCCCATGGGGATAAAATAAGGGATGATGGAGGATGTAAATTTATTAGTTTGAACTATCAGTACCTACCTAATGGAACGAATAAATTAAGACGAACGAAATATTAATAATAATACTTCTTAAGGCGAGCGAAGCCGCGGGCAAAATAATTCATAAATTTCTACCTATGTAGGGGTGAAATAGGGGATGAAAGTTCATACGGAACAAAGTAACTATTCCACGCGGACGAAGTCGCGGGCAAAAAGCTAGTAATAGATATACATATAATATGTAACTATAATCGTATTAGTGCGGTTATTCTAACACAAACATGACGTCACGGAACTTAAATAGTTAATTATCACGCGCTTAAACGCGGAAAACATCGTGAGGAAACCTGCATGCCTGAGAGATTTTCTCGATGACGTGTGAAGTCTGCTAACCCGCACTAGGCTAGCGTGGTGGACTACAGCCTAATCCCTCTCATTCTGAGAGGAGACCCGTGCCCAGCAGTGGGACAGTATAATGGGTTGATTATTATTATTGATGTCTTCTTTATGAAGTAGAGTACTACCTACTGAACTCATTTTATGATGTAAAACCATCATCGTGTGTAGATCATAATATAGTGCGTACAATTTATTTTAGAAACTAATTAATTTCTGATAAAAACATACAAAGTCAAAATGCGGCGGCTGCATTTAGTTCTACAAGACATCATATCATTTCTATGCCACATTTTAATTTTAATTTAGAACAATTCCTGTTCTAAATTAAAATTAAAATGTGAATGGCTTGGTTGAGAAGCAAAGTAACTTGCTTTTAAATAGATAAACTCTAAAGTTGACCAACGCCGCAAAGTTGCTAGCTTATCGGTTTTTTATCGGATACATGTCGGAGAGTGTGCATCAGATCTCCACGATCTTATCCCCCCTAGCCCTTTCCACTATCGTACGACCAGAAGCACGAAAAAGCGTCATCGATTCACGGTGGACATTCCAAAAATCCGAACGAAACGCTGTATGTCAACTTTTATAATGCGTACCGCTGAAATATGGAATCCACTTCCCGAGTGGGTCTTCCCTGATAGATATAATCTGGGTGTCTTTAAATCACGAGTGAATCGGCTTCTTCTAGGCAAGCGCGCTCCATCGTAGATCCCATTATCGCTTAACATCATGACGGGACTATCTGTAATGAATAAAACACCAAGTCTTGGAAGAATGTACCTATAACGCGTAACGTGGTTCGTGATCATAAGATATTCAATAAGAGATAACGGTAAAGTTTTATAAAATGGGAAGGACAATGAATAATTTAGCAGAGAAAAGAAAAGAAAAGAGTGGCACCCTCCGCGATCGATTCGTATTATCTCATACGTAAGTAATCTCACAATGACATTGGTTTTACAAACAGTTATTATTTCTGTGACATGTATCAATGTGGTCTTAGAATATTATTTATAGTTATATATATGTATATATATATATATATATATGTATATATATATATATATATTTATTATAGTACGAACGCATGTGTTATATTATCTCTGAAGAAAACAATAATATCTATAATTTTCGTGGCCAAGAATATTTGCGACATGCCGACAGCCAACCTGCGACATCGCTAAAAATTGCGTCGCGCTCGTTCGTACCTGCTTAGCAGAGGCTAAGATATAACTACATCTTTTGTACCTTCCTCCTGGAATCCAAATGCCCAGACTTGCTAACAGTAAGTAAATAGCAGAAAGGGTCGGGATGTGTGTGTGCGACTGTGCGTACAATTCATTAGAGAGCCCGACACGGGCGGCCGGGCGGCGTTGGGCGGCGGACTCGCCCACTAGATACTTTCCTTTTAATGTTATTACGAGGGATGAGTGGATGACACATTATAAATGGCTTCCCTACAGGCTTCGAAACGGCCTTCTTACTTGTATTGTACTTATCTAGGTACCTAGATACATGTTTCTTCAATCAGGAATGAATGAGTTTACTGATCCGGTTTTAATTATTCCGGTCCGTAATTGTTTTTTAGCGCTGCACAAGTTTCTAAAGTTTTATATATTTCTGAAGAGCCCGTGCTTACCATGCGTAATGTTTACCTATGTGCTCGCCTCACTAGCTAGCACAGAATACGTACCTACTGATTTACGAATGGTAATTCATCTTGAGAGTGTACCGCAAAGTTATGTTCCCGTGTAAAATCTGACAAGTAGGTAAGCAGATAGGTATTATATTACATTCCCAACATGAAAAGGAACCATTTAGCACGCAGTCTTAGCACTAAGAGCCTTAGCATATTTAATATTAGGTATAGTTAGATACACGCTCTATCTAGAGAAGATAAAATAATGATCAGAAATTACCTACTTTATTAATCTCAACATACTGGTACATAAAACGAAAGTTAAAAAACTAAAACCCGAAACGAAAAAAAATCAACTGAAAAGTATGAAACAAGACAATTTTCCTACGAGTATGTCCAGGAACAGTGATGTCTAGTTTATAGCTGTGGGTGTATGCCACAATGGCCGGTTGGTGCCAACTTAACTGTAATTACGGTGGCCATACAAATACTCGTAATTACCTTAATCACGTGTTCTAAATTTTGTTTATTAGGTAAGTACACATAAGAATATATTTTAATTTGTCGTGTAAATTTTTTTAATTAGGTACATTTACCTGTAAAATTTCGTGTTATCCCGTATTGTATTATTTGGATTAACACAATATTTATGATTAACAGGTATTCAAAGACACCTCATTTAATAAAAATCGAGTAAATTTTGGTTCCCTTTTTCATGTTTCGTCTTACATCCTAACTAATATTATAAATGCGAAAGTGAGTTTGTTTGTCACACTTTCACACTTAAACCACTAAATCGATTATAAAAATTCATTCATCAATAGAAAGCTACATTATCAGCGAGCAAAATAGGCTGTATTTTTATTTTTATCTAATTATAGATACCTACAAAAATTACAATGTAACCCAAGGTATCAAAAATTTACAATTAAACTCATAATTTGACGTGCGCTGCCAGTTTGTTATTTCTTAGCAAATTTACTATGGAGATTGTTACCATGGAGATGGTTACTGTGGAAATGCGTACCAAAGAGTATAGTAATACATAGAAAAATGCTTACTATGAGACCCTTTGACATATATAAATGTACAAAATTATTGCGAAATGAAGTTCAAATATCGGCAGTCAGCTCACTACTCAATTATGTAGTTATAGCATCAGCTATTTCGCTACACTTTTAAAAACAATAAATGAGAGCTTCATAAACAAAAAGCAATTCAAATAAGTTTTAAGGTTAGTTGTACTAATCCTATTATTTATTTATTTATTTTTAATTTTTCTGTCACATATGTATATGCAACATGTGTATATTTTTGGGATTAGGTGTCAACATTTTTTTTCTTTCTTCTTACTTTTTATTTAGCGTCAATTTAATCTGTCAAAAAATTAATCTCGGGCCCGGGCGGCAAATTTTAATCGATCACAAGAATCTTCATGTAGAATTTAGAAACAAGAACAAGCAAGGTGACCATCTGCTCCGAGAGCTAGGGAATCATGCGTAGGGGGTCGCAGTGCTAACCTAGCCTAACCAAACATTTTGTACAATATTTGGTGAGCATTGTTTTTGTAGTTAATTTTATATAATTGAGTTCATTCAATAAATTTTAAAGCTAAACATTTTAAAGTGTGAAACATAGATACACTCACGCCTTTCTCCCACAGAAACAGAGGCAGAAACTATAGACAAAACAATAATAAACAAATTAGTTTTATTGCGAAATGCGGTACACACACACAGCAGGTGATCAATCATGGAGGATAGAGAAAGGAAACGGAAGGATAGAGAGGCACCATCCTAAAAGTCACTAAATAGGATTGCGTTCTAATATAACTAAATAAATAAATAATAAATAATAATTTATTACACAAAGTTGTACATATAAACACTCATTTGGACACGACATCGTTACCTACATCAACAGAGAACGTGGTTACGATGAACTCTGTTACCCAATGTATGATTAAACTTGTGTTTAGGGTACCATAACTTATGTGAACTCGTCTGTGATAAAGATAATGGATACAAAAAGGAAAAAATATTTAAAAGAATAGCTAAATATACCTAGTAGTGGTGAAACATTGCCTCTCACTGAAAGTGGACAAAGCGTAGATAAATATAATAATAATGATTACAACTTGTTATCCTGGATATTTATGGGTAGGTAGTGTTATAGAATCGATATTATATTTTAAATAACTGTTCAGTTTTGTTGTAGTCTAATGACAGGAGTCACTTTTAGTTCGGATTTACATTTATAAAGACTCATGGGAGCAACGTCACAGGCTTTATTAATTTTGTTGTAGTACTAACACCGCTACATGCGACGGTTCTTGCATATGTAGGTACTTCTTTTGCTTCTTCCACATCATTCATACATCTTCTCATATATACGCGCCGGTTGCGAGTGCTACGTATCTGATCTTAGTGTGAAACATTATTTTTAAAGTGCGTTTATACAATTCCCTTATTTTATTTACTTTCTAATAATAATGATTATAACTTTGACAGTTATCAGACATCAACGCGAGCGAAGCCGCGGGTAAAAGCTAGTATTGTCATATTTTTTCAAAAATGTATGATGTGACGTTTAGCAGTTTTTCATAATTGCTGACCTTCAACACGCGGAATTGCAGGCATACATACATACATGCATAGACTGTTAAACTCATTACGCTTCCTTTTTTCGTAGTCGGGTAACAATCACACCAAAGTTTACCTAAACGTTAACGGTTCAAAGTAAATCGTGAGAGCAATGAAGCATGTTTATTCGTCAAATACGATTTCTTACGCTCGTCGCTTCTCAAATATTTCGCAGACGATTAAATTGTCATGTTTTTCCACGGTGTCTCTGTCGGCAAGAAGGACGCGTATTTTTTTTTTAATTCCAACTCTACAATAACACTTAAAGTTTTGTCGACATCGCAAATACTATTTCATGGTACAATACGGCGATCCTTTTCAATTTCGGTTCAGTTTTTGTCAATCGACAGTGACCAAATTTCGTGAACTTTACGAACCTGTATGCAGTAAAATGTGATAAGTAAATGCCTACTTGAACAGGGATTGTATTAGGTACATTACAAGAGAAGACGTTCTCATAAAACAGCTGTAATTATATATATTTATATATATATAAATAAATATTTTTGATTTGATTTGAATAATGTAGCAGGTGTGAAGCTGATATCTAGCAGTTCAGTCGGAATTGCTCATTGTAGGTACAAACAGAAAACCTGGCAGGTTAACATATGTTATTGTTTATTATGCCCTATTTGGCAAATATTTTAAAAGCCCCCCTCGCAAAAAAAAAAATTGAATTTGTTTCTATCTTTTTTGGCAGTCGGGTTTTTTTAAAGATAAAGACAATTAATTAATTTACAATTGATATTTGCTCAGATGCGCTACAAAATTTCATACACGTGAGGTGACTTTCCTTGTCGTTCCTACAGATGACTATACAACCCGTGCCCGTGCGCGATACGCGTGCTTGTACAGTGCACAAAAAAATATCACACCACACTTCCGCCCGCGATTCTGTCTGCGCATTTTTTTTTTAATTTATACTTACACTGCAATGTAATAACGAATCTTTTCACTGTTTGAATTAGAAAAGGACCATATGATAATTATGTTTCACTACGTTTCTACGCACCTAGGTACCTAGGTGCTGGTGGTATTACGCTAGTAATAAAATTGACAACATTTCAATATTATTAAGCAACCAAAACAAAAATACTGTTTCTTTGTTTTCCTATCCTGAGTTCCAAAACATTGAACATGATGAGGACAAGGTCGCGACCTCGCACTGCGATGTACGCAGGAGGTTATAACCTACTGATTACCAGACAAAGTGTGTGTCCTCGGTACATCTATTTCTTCCAATTTCCTCCACGTTCCAAAGTATGACAAGAATTGTCATATGTAATCATAACACTCATAAGTCATAAGCATAAAATAAACCTTGCATGTGTTTCTCCAAAATCTAATCCAACGTCGTTCTAGTCTAGCACAGAATGGTTTTAGTTTTGTTGGATAAATGGACGCCTGTACTGTGATAGCTTAAAATTAAATAAGTAGACAGGTAAGTAGGTTGGAGGATTAATATGAATCGACTATGGACCTCAGTCAGTCAGTTAGCTGATGAACGTATAAAGCATCAGCATCGGGTGATGCTGACAACAAGCACATAAGACAACAGGCAGTGTTCAGAAAATAATTGACGTATTGTTTACTAGCTTCTGCCCGCGACTTTGTCTGCGTGGTCTTCAAATTTGGTTCGGACCTGGATAAAAAATAGCTTATGTGTTATTCCAGGCTATAATCTGTCTGTGTGCCAAATTTTATCCAGATCCATTCAGCCGTTCTGGCGCGAAAGAGTAACAAATATCCACACATCTATGCATATACTCACAAACTTTCACGTTTATAATATTAAGTAAGGATTAGTTATGGCGGCGTATATCAGCCTCAAGACGCGAATCGGCCGGACCGTAAAGTTTGCAGCGTGCCTCAGCAGCTGTATTATGTGGGATGCTGATTATACCCTGCGATACCGACCTTTACCAGAGGACATGATATGGTATTTTATTGGATTATAACATGCAGTGTACTAAAATTTTATGTAGAGTTACAGTCATGGGGTACCACCCATACTCTACTACATATTTGACTGTTATCATTTTGCACACCGCACCGAACTTATTGAAGTCACCCGCAGTTCAAAGTTACCCAATGCTTAATATTTCGGCCAACACGGGACGGTTATTTCAGATAAAACAGTTCGCGTCGTATTACTATCGTTAGTGCTACATGTATGTCATGTATGATTGTATTTATGTGTAGGAACTTAAATAAAAATCATAACAAGATTTTTTAAATTTAATACTAGTAAGTAACGACAGTTTTAGTTTAGTTTACTTTTTAGTTTATTAACTTTTACTTTGTAAATAGAAAAATTTGTTTATTTCTTGTCATGCAATATTAATTAAATGTCAGTGACAACCCTAAGTTGTAAAATTGAAATTGGTAAATCTCGGAGGTCCTTTAGGATACGTGCTCCATTTTTAGAGAAGAGGTTAATGGTATCCCTATTAAACGTATGATCTTGAAATGGAATCCTAATTTTTTCTATGGTCACATACTTGGGTATGTGACTATAGAAAAATAAAAACGAAAATACTCAATACCAACCAAAACTCGGCTGTTATTTAAAATAAAATTCTGTTTAAGGGTCCGGCGGAGCGTGAATTACCCACAAAAACGTAAATTATATTATTATTCAGATTTAGATACTGTTAATCTAGGTTCCTACGGTCCTGTTTCGTCCGCTACTACTTCACTGAAAATAAAAGACCGGAAAATCGTTCCAAACTTGGTAAAGTTATCAAAAATTGCATTCGCTTACTATTATTTCCAGTAAAGTATTTTGGACGAAATGGTAACGTAGGAACCTAGACTAAAGGTATCGGAATCCGAATAATAACAGAATTTGATCAAATTGTGTTTGAATTACGATTTATTTCGGTATTACGTTTGTGAGAGAAATTCGGTCCACCGGACTCTTAATGAATGATTTAAATAAAATGATTGCCCAGGATAATTTAGACAGCAATCTAAATTATCCTGGGCAATCATTTTATTTAAAGTCATGCAAATTATTATGCAAAACTTATTTTCAGCATACAATCATTTCTATGATATTTCTGGAAATCCATAGAAGATTTGAAAAAGTTATAACTTAGGTATTATATATAATTGGCACTCGGCAGTTCTACTCCTGCATTTATATTGAAAAATTGCACTAAATGAAGACAAAATAAGGATATAAAATAAGGATGACCACTTTTGAGGGCAAAAATATACCGTGCGTGGTGGGGTTTGGCGATAGTCTCGAGACCTTGTTGCCTTGTCTTCTCAGTCGAGGCGCAAATATTTTTCAGTCTCAAATGTATAATGGTGATTTTTTATAATTAATCTAGTAGATTAATTAATAAGAAAAAAACAACATGTATTTTTATAATATTAGAATACTTCCTATTTCATTCACAACGAATTTCATTCTTTTCATAAAACATACAATATTTACAATCACAAAACTAGAAAGAAACTAAGGTAGGTAGGTGGGTACATGAAATTAAAATACTTACTGTAGGCGGGCAGCCCTATCGCATGTTTCCGTACCGCGCGGCTGTAGGTATTATTTAAAAGCAGGGCCGAGTCCCAATACTGTATATTATATTTATACTGTGACGGCACAGTATAAATATGGAACAGTAGAACCTACAAACGCTCGAAACGGCATACTCACACAAACATGCGCTTCGACGATACCCCTCCTAAGCTGTTGTCGCGGTGCTGTCAGCAGTAGTGAGTGACGCGTCAAGACGAGTGGTCACGTTTATGTTTATCTCCGCGATCTTTTTAAATATGCCACGAGCTTATTGCGTAGTATACGGCTGTTTGAACTCGGCTTCATCAAAACCGGAGCTATCGTATTTTAAACTTCCTGCTGATTTTGAAAGGTAAGAATTATTTATTGTTATTGTTATATTCGTTATCGAAATAAAAGTGCGTGTGATCGATCATAATGAATTCGTGACCTTTTTTTTATTCTTGATAGGCTTACGCTTGACCGCCAATTCGCCTGATGTCAAGCGATCTACGACGGAGCGCGCTTGTCTTGAAGAAACCAAAACCTTATTTCTAAATCCAGAATGGAGGCAGTTGTGAGGGTATTTAAAGCTGTAGTGGTAACAAAAAGTAAATCCAAGATGGCGGCTGCAATAATTATCAACTGTTTTGTTTAGAGTGTCGTTTTCGTGGTTTTCCAGGGTGTTAAAGCCGATAGTGCTGTCGAAATGTAAATCCAAGATGGCGGCTGCAATAAATTATTGATTTTTTCGTCATGGATGTCGCTTTCATAGTTTTCGAGGGTGTTGAAGCCGACAGTCCTGTCAAAATGTAAATCCATGATGACGGCTGCAATAAATTATCAACTTTTTCGTCATGGGTGTCATTTTCATGGTTTTTGAGGGTGTTGAAGCCGATAGTGCCGTCAAAATGTAAATCCAAAATGGCGGCTGCAATAAATTAGTAATTTTTTCGTCATGGACGTCGTTTTTATGATTTTCGAGTATTGAAGCCGATAGTGCTGTCAAAATGTAAATAAAATAGGACAGTATTTAAAAAAAAAAGTTGTTGTTTACAGTCCTCCCGAGTTGTAATAGTGGCCACCGGCTTGAACTTTTGGTTATTAAACAGATTGCTACAGCTACACCTCCTCTGATGATAATGTCAAAGATAATATTTTGTTATCATTTTCAGACGTTCCCAATGGCTACGCTTGATATATCGAGAAGATTTGATGAACAAACCGCCAAAAAACTATACTGTTTGTGAAGAACATTTTAATACTATGGATATTCTAACGGGAACACATCGCAAAAAGCTTAAAACCAATTCATTACCATCTCTTCATTTACCAGATTTACAAAATAAAGATGTAGAAACGTTAACCGAAACTCCGAAGTTGGTTGAAATCTTTACACAGACAGAAGAAAATGTAATTCATTCAGCGAGTGACATTAGTCAAACTTCCAGATCTCTTTCATTGGACACGCCACGGAAAAGAAAACAAAAGTCTGATCTTTCAGAATGTCGAAAAAAAATTAAATTATACGAAATTGATAATAAAACGGAAAAATATCAAAGAGATAAATTCCATGATTTGTGTGACAAATTTCTGACGAAAGAGCTAGCTGTGTTGGTAAAAGCACAGACTCACTTAAAATTTAATTATACCGGAAATAGATATGACCAAAACTACAAAATGTTTTGCTTGAATTTATATTATAACAGTCAGCAAACTTACCGGTTACTGCACAGTATTATATGTCTCCCATGTCCAAAAACATTAAAAATACCAGTAACATCTAAAATAAATGATAGACTTATGTCAATTCTGAAAACCAAAATTGATGCCATGAATGAAATGGAAAAGAACTGCTCAGTTGTCATTGATGCCATGAGTTTGAAGGCTTATTTATTTTATAACTTAAAGCAAGATAAAATTATAGGCTTTCATGAGGTCGATGGAGTACAGTCACCGGAACCTGCAAAATATGCTTTGGTTGTGATGGTTCGTGGGATATTTATCAACTGGAAGCAACCCGTGGGATTTGCATTACTTTCCGAATGTAGAAAGCATGACGAGATAGCTAAATGGATTGACAAACTTTTGGAAAAACTATTTGAGATAGGACTTAACATTAGAATATTTGTGTCCGACATAGGATCTGATCTACTTAACGCTGCAAAAAAAAGGTCTGTTACCATAGAACGGCCATATTTCTTTATTAATGACAGAAAAATATATTATATTTTTGATGTACCCCATCTCATAAAACTGGTTCGCAACAATTTGATTTGCTACGACTTCCATTTCCAGGATCGTGTTGCTAAATACGAGCACATCATCAAATTTTATGAGAATGATAAACAAAAGAGCATCAAACTTGCACATAAATTGACGAACAGTCACATCTATCCAACAAATTTTGAAAAAATGAAAGTTCGCTATGCTACTCAACTTTTAAGTAATTCTGTTGCCGCTGGTATATCCATTTACGTAGATTTTAATCAAATTCAAGAATCCGGGAGGGACACTGCTGAACTCATTAGAAATATGAACAATATATTTGATGCATTAAACTCATCAAATCTTAATGATGATTATGAATACAGAAGAGCATTCTGTGGAAAAGAATCGCAGATAACTTTCTTCAATAAAATGTTAACTTTTTTTCAACATCTGCAATTAATCAATCCGAAAAATGGAAAAAATGTTACTTCATCTGTTAAGTTTATAGACGGCTTTCAAATAACAATTACTTCTATTTTAATGCTTTTTGAAGATTTAAAGTCAACAGGGTGCACGTTTTTACTTACAAGGAGGCTCAATCAGGACGTGCTTGAGAATTTTTTCGGAAAAATTCGAACAAAAAATGATCTGGCTACCGAACCCACGTGCAGACAATTTATATCTGCCTTTCAAAAAATGATTTTTTCCAACATCATAAAACCTCCAAAAGCAGGTTGTGAAGACAATTTGGGAAAACTCCTTATTCAGACCAGCGCGTTGAGTCAACTGAATGACGAAACGTCACATAATGAGGAACAAGAAACTCCCGGTATGAGCAATGAAGACCCAGACAACAATGTTCAAATTATGAGCTCAGAATATAATCAAATAGATATTACCGAAAAAAACTCACTTTTTTATGTATGTGCTTTTCTCCTAAAAAAAATGCGGCGATCGTCACAACAATTGTCAAATTCTGAAATCATACATCAAACCAAATCAAGCTACGCATAACTTCAGTTCTGAAAGTCACTACCTAAGATACAGAGAATACTGTAAAGATACTAACCGAAGTTTACTAGTTGTACCACCAGATGATTTTGTTGAATATGTCGAGAAAATGGATGAAATTTTTCGTTGTTGCTTTAAAAGAGAACACATAAACTGCAAAGTATCTGAACTAATTTACAAAGAATTAAACAAAATCGGTTTCATAGTACCCTGTCCTTGTTTCCCAACGGTTTATTTAAAAAAAACTGTTCATTAAAATGAGAATTTTTTACATAATAAAATTTAATAATAAAGAATTCCGAACGTGTCGTAGCAGACGAAAGTATTTTTCTGTAAATAAGTTGTATTAATGAAGAATAAAAGTATTTTTTATGTAATGGTTTTTTAATTACTAGGTATCACACGCTTTTTTGGATTGAAACGCGTTACGTTTGGCAGCCGCTCATGATCTGCCCGCGCGCGCGCTCCGACGAGCGCACGAAACTATGGAATTGTAGTATGGGGTAATGGAGTAGATGTAGCAAGATTATTCATTTTACAGAAAAAATGCGTTAGAATACTTGTAAGTATTACAGATCCCATGGAGAGTTGCAAACCGTACTTCATTAAATATAAACTTCTCACCTTAATTTATTAGCATTTGTATATTAGAAACTTGTAAATTTGTCAAAAACCACCCGTTACTTTTTCCTTTTGCAAAAGATCAACGCCCGCAACAACGAAACCTAAGGTACCATAATAAACTGGCCCTACCAAGCTCAAAATTAGCTTTATTTCAGTCGGGTCCGTTGTTAATGTGTGTGAAAATATATAATAAATTTCCAGAAAATATAAAAACCATTCAGTATGAAAACAAATTTAAAAACGAATTACAAAAATATTAAATATTAAAATGGTATTATAGCCTAACTGAATTCTTTACTGATAAATAAATACAATTAATAAATAAAATAATACTTATACTAAAATGAAATATTGATAAGACATTTTAAAACATACATACATGATACATTGACATAGCCAAAAAGCTGGATCGAATAGTAAAAAAAAATGGAAATATATAAAAAGTGTAACTTATTCCCCAAAACAACATATCTCTTCTTCGAGTTTATTAAACGCACACTCATCGCAATTGACATCTGCTAACAACGCAAATATTTTTTTTATCAATATTGGTAAGAGCCTAGCAGAAAAAGTTCAGTGCCAATCTCTACCGTAACATCCTTTGCGTTACTCGATACTGATGAAACCGAAGTAGAAAGGATTATTATGAGTTTAAAAGATGACTGTGCAGTTGGTTGGGATAATATACCGACGAAAATTATCAAACAATTTCGGCACATTTTGGTTCCCCCACTTACTTATATTTTCCAAAGATGTTTATCAAAGTCAAAGTCAAAATTATTTATTTCAATTAGACCATTAAAAAGGTACTTTTGAAAATTTTTATCTACAGGGCTCTTCGCCAATTGTCTCAAAAGAGCTATTGTGGTTCCAGTGTATAAGTCTGGTAATAAAGAACAAGTGACAAACTATAGGCCTATCTCCTTACTGCCCTCAATATCCAAAATATTAGAAAAAATTATAAATAAAAGATTAATAAAATATCTGGAGGAAATATGAATTTTATCGACGACGCAGTTTGGATTTAGACCTCTAGATCTTCTGGCTGACCATCTAGTACAGGAACTTGACCTTAACCACACAGTGGGCATATTCCTGGATCTCGCAAAAGCTTTTGACACAGTTTCCATCCCTATTCTATTGCGCAAGCTTGAGTCCATAGGTATAAGGGGCACCCAGCTGAAACTCTTTACAAGCTATCTCGAAGACCGTTCCCAATGTGTCAGGATAGGCAGTGTTCTAAAACGTTCCTCCTATATCACTCTATAATTAGATATAAGATTAATTAAATTAGTCATGATATTAAAAATTTATAATTTTATGTAAATTTAATGTTAAGCAAAGTATTGCTGTGCCCTAACGGGGTTCATGTGTGAAACCACATATGTATTTACTTACCATCTATGTAAACAACATGAGTGCAAAATAAATGAATATGAAACGCTTTTGTCCAACCGCGGCTCACGTACGCTCCCACCAAAACTTGTAAAAAGTTACGCCGCGCTGTAATGACAAAGTTAAAGATCTATAGTTCTACAAGTTGTTGTGTGGTAATATTTAACCGTTTTCCGTGTTTTAAACTATCGTATTTTGCTGAGATTATCCGACGCCATGAGATTACCTATTTAAATTGTATTTGTATGCTAGTTATTTCAATTCGAGTGATTGACCACGACAGAATAAAAATGTTTTAATAAAATAAACAAGTTACTTCAATGGTGCGTAGGTAATTATTACATCAAGTAGGCTTAGATTCCGTTGTTCCATATTTATACTGTGATGACGGTAACCGAGCGTTATCTCCGACGACCGCTATCCCTACATCTCGTACCACAGTGACAGCTCAAGTACCTACACATATAAACGGCTAGCTATGTCCGCTGAGCTCTTGAGACCGAGTTCTACAAATTGCTGGAGGTGGGTAAATATTTGTAAAACATTAGAACGTCTTTAATTTCATCCCAAAGTTAAATACGCAAATTTTTAAAACAACAATTACGATAATGAAAACTTAAACTACAACACCACTGCTGCCATGCCGTCAGAAATAAGACAAGAATCAGAACTATGAAAGAGAGAACTGGTAATGAACTAATGCGATGAATGATTTGTTATAATAATGTTCGAATATTCACCCAGGTACCAACTTATCGAGTTAATGTTACTACGGGCTACGGGAATGAGGGCGGCTCCGCATAACAGTTAACTGCCAAAATAGTCGTCAGATGCAAATAAATGCGCCATTACATACATAATATCACACTTATGATTCGTAACAGGTTTACTAGAGTTACTGCGAATGCTCAAGTACTATTTGAAACCATGTTTGGCATAAATATGGCAGGTTACATTTGTGAGAGTTGCACTCTACGCCTTTACTATACGACATTATATTGGTAGGCAATCGTCTAGTATTATTGATTTAAAGAATCCACACAAACATAAAACACAGGTACTATCACGACTGTATTCTCCCGGAGGGTTAGGCAGAGGACTGTAGGTACTATTGTATAGTTATCACCCACAATTCGCCAGTACCTATGTTTTAGTCCCATGTGGGAAAGCCATGCTTCGGCACGAATGGGCCTGGTCGACCGGAGTAATACCACGGCCTCACAGAAAACCGGCGTCGAACAACGCTTCCGTTGTGTTTCGCGGTTTCGCCGAGTGAGTGAGGTTACCGGAGGCCCAATCCCCTTTTAAAAGGTCGGCAACGCACTTGTGACTACTATGGTGTTGCGGGTGTCCATGGGCAACGGTAATCGCTTACCATCCGGCGATCCGTATGCTCGTTTGTTCCTCTATCTTATAAAAAAAATGAGCAAAGACAACAAATTGACTGTTATGGGTTCTAGGTTCTGTGTGATTGGTTTAATCTCTTTGATAATAAATAAATAAATAAAATCGTTTATTTCTCACCACAAAAAGTTACATAATCAGCACCAGAGCAAAGTACGGGATAAAATGTTTGGTCGTTGATTTATCTTATGCTATTACAACATTACGACAGCGTAGTGAGCATTGGTTGTCATTAGACTAAGTCGCCCTATCCACTCGTACTAGTAAAACTGTATCACGAGCGGAGAGTCTTCCTCGCCCTCAGATCAACAAATTCTCGCAAGACATCAGATACGGAATTGATCAAATTGTCTCATTTGCTAAATAGTCATTTAACTAATAATAATTATAATAAAATACTGTTAATTAATAATATGCTTATGTGTAAAGTGTATCGATGTAGTTAAATTAGTAAGCAGGATGGTGTGTGTAGTAGGGTGGTGGGATAATTATGTGTGTTTATAATGTCTATGTGCATTAAGCTGTTTAAGATTTAAATTTTTGCTTATGGTGTTATATAAGCTAGGGCCGATATAGTAATGGTAGTAATTCAATTTCTAGCTGGCTGTAATACCTGTATACGTTTATTTTGTAAGGTTGACGTTAAATTTCAATCCTCTTTTCTTTGAGAAAACGAATATTTAAGGGACCGGCGGGGCTTGAATTCTCTCTCACAATAACGTAATACCGAAATAAATCGTAATCCGGACATTATTCTCTCAAATTATGTTATTATTCGGATTTGGATACCGTTAATCTAGGTTTCTACGGTACTATTTCGTCTACTACTACTTCACTGGAAATAAGAGACCAGAAAATCGTTTCAAACTTGGTAAAGTTATCAAAAATTGCATTCGCTTACATTTATTTCCAGTCAAGTATTTTGGAAGAAATGGAAGAATGTATGAACCTAGATTTACGGTATCGAAATCCGAATAATGACATAATTTGATTAAATTGTGTTTGAATTACGATTTATTTCGGTATTACGTAATTTACGTTTGTAAGAAGAATTCGGTCCGCCGGACTCTAATTTATTACCTCATACCATAAGAAAATATAAAAAAATATGCATATATCTAATATTATTAAAAAGTGGTATATTTTCTGTGGGTCAATGCAGCTTAACACAGAAAAAACGCTCGCAGTGATAAACGAGTTCAGTAACATAATGTTATGGTCACGGGAAGCGGTGTTCAATCTCAGTTCAAAGCGGGCCGCGTGGCTGCGCAGGCGCACATAGTACATACAACGTTGATTCATAGCGACGCAAGCGCATGTAACATGAACATGACTATATTACAACCAAATCACAAACCAACCACTTATAGAAGGATAAGTAAGTCTTGAAAACAGTGGATAGTTATTATGAGACACTTTTAGGACACAATTTAATGCAACGAATTCATACTGAGCAGTACTTTAGCTACAGGCTGTACGTGTCATATCATTATTATTGCATTCAGATAATTATATAAATTTGCATGTTAATGGTATTGTTAGAAGTAAATCTTCTGCGGACTTCGCCTACTTACTGTGAGTCGTGGACTGGCGGGCATGTACGTGCGTGCCGACGACGCCGCAACATAATCGTAATGTACCATTGAATTCTATTTGATATGCTCTGATTACAACAATTCACAGCGATTATGTGAAATGACTGGCGCGCCACTTTCTTTATAATAAATAAAATAATAATAAATCATTTAATTGCTAGAAACATGGTAGACAATAGTTGTTACAATAATTGTCATAGGTACAACACGTTTCTCCACTCTGGCGGCATACAAATATAGGACAATTTGAATTGAACTAAATCGGTAATTATTATCGCTCTTACATCATTAATTATTTACTATTAATTATTCTACATTACACACAATTTATTGTTAACATTTCTTAAAGTTACATTTAATGTGGTTAAATTGAATTAAAAATCGAAGATGATTAAATTTCAGTTTAATTACATAAATTAATATAGTCAAGCAACAAAAAAATTATAAATGTCAGTTTTAATATTATTAAAGATAAATGTATGTGTAATCGGTACTTGAACAAATTTACAGGTAATTTTCTTAATTCCTTTGGTACCTATTCTATTAAACACTTTAATTAACTATCATGCTATGACAATTTTTTTGGTGTAATGTACTCAGCGATCTTGTTACAGCTAGTTTAGTCTTGTCCCTTGAGAGGTATGTTTTGTGTTCATGTGCTTTAGTAAATAGGTCTGGATGTTTTTTGACAAACATGGTTATTTCAAATATGTACAGGGATATTACTGTAAGAATGCGGGTTTTCTTAAATAATGGTCTGCACGATTCTAGAGGTCCAGCACCACAAATCGCCCTAATACATTTTTTTTGGGAAATTAATACTATTAATGTCAATGGAGTTACCCCGTAACACTATATTATATCTAAGCACAGACCCTGGTTGTAAGTAACAGAGACTAGTTGCGTATCCATGATAGGCTGCAGTGCAGCATTAAGACCTGCATGCTTCGTAAGATTTTTAATGCGTAGATAAACTTATTAATGCGTATGCAAACTGTTTTCCAATCACAATATTATAGGTGTCCAATCCTAGAAATTGTATATTTTCTACTTCATGGATCTTGTCTGCGTGGTCATTTATTATAATTTTTTCGCACACAAGACGAGTACGAGTGTGTCGACTCACAATCGCATCGGCCACCGTGACAGAACATTCGGCGACGTCGAGCCCCTCGCAATAAGTTTACGGACACTTGAACAAGCACATTTATTTACTGCTAGCGAACCAAAACTATATCACCACGATCTCACGATATTCCGAGCCGAGGAATCTAAATTCACAAAATCTCAATTTTCTAATAATGTTGCACCAATTGTAGTAATAAGACATATACCTATGTATAATATTTTAATTTTAATTTGCGGCTATAGTGTCACTGCGTCTGCAACCGCAGTCGGTCTATCGTGATCACCACTCGTTGACCTTTCCCTGCGGCTACTTTCATAGTGTAGCCTTTTGTTTGCAGGATTTTCTTAGGGGTGAGCTACTTGTATTTCATTTGGGCTTAAGGTATGTATTTTCTTAGTTGAGCACTGCACTTGTGTATTACCGATCTGGGACTCCCAGACTTGAGCTTTCTTGGCCGTATTGAATAATTTCCTGTTGGAATGAAAAATAAAAACTGGTGTCCTTCGACCGCACACGTTATTTTATCCCTAAGATTTCTATGCTTTTGTGAAAGTTGATTTTGAAAGGGTTGGTCACCACCGACCCTACCTTATACAGATACTACTACCTTACTAATGATATAAACATTTTTGATACAATTGCGTGGGAGAGCCATGCTTCGGCACGAATGGCCGGCTCGACCGGAGTGATACCACGTCCTCATAGATATCCGGCGTTAAACAACGCTTACGAGTGATGTTACCGGAGGTCCAATCCCCTTCTAAAAGGTCGGCAACGCACTCGTGACTCCTCTGGTGTTGCGGGTGTCCATGGGCGGCGGTTATTGCTTAAAATCAGGCGATCCGCATGCTCGTTTGCACTCATATCCCATAAAAAAAAATTGGGTATCAACCTAATGAACACATTAGGTTGATTTTTTTTAAGTGATCATGAGTATATGTATACTGTTAGAGTATATCTATATTGTTATGAGGGTTCAAAAACGAGACGAGCCAATGACCATATAAAATCTTTCCTAGATTTTGCGCTTCCGTTATTAACTTTTCGGTTGCACAATGCACATATTATAATCCCAGCAATAGCGTGGCTTATCATTTTTTGTCTTGCCTCAATGCTAAAGTTCTTCTTTTTGGCCCATTTCTTTAAAGTTTTTTTAATATTGTATTGTTTTAGCCAAGGCCTCGTAAGATATCTTCAACTACATAATGTCTTTTCTATATCAGATAGAGAGTGTTATGAATGCATATTCCCAATAGGTAATAAGTGACGTTACTCGTATAGGTTGGGTAATGGAGTTCGCAATGGATTCGTGGTCGACAGTTTATATGGTATGGCGAGTGGCGCGGCCGCCTTTAGGTCGCGCCTCACACCGTAGTCACGGTACACCTACAAATGATTAACGTTGCCGCGTTAACTGGCGAAAACATTGATTGCCTCGCCACGGAGAGTGCTGCACTGTTTACCTACGCCACGTTTATACTCTGCTACGCTGCCGTTCGTCCTCGGCTTAGTATCCGGGTTGATACGTTAATTTGTTAACAGCTCACGACCGAATTGGTTTCTGTTATGGTAGTGGGCGCCAAGTCACAGAATTATGTTTCCTGACCAATTGAAGCACAAATAAGAGACTGGCATGTTTTAAAGCGTTCACACATAATACTGACACCTACTCTCACACCGAATTCCTGTGCAGGCAATATTATTATAAGTACTCCATTATAATAATAATTAGGTACAGTCTTTGTTTGAGCGACGATTGATGTAGGTAGTGCTTCGTTGGACATTAACTGACGTTAAATATAAGACATTCTGTATGGGTGTGGCTGCCCTCGCTGCCTCGCCGAGCAGATGCGACCCGATGATGAATTATACATAATCCACTGCTTTAAAGGCAAAATCGCATACAAAGTCCTAATAAATCATACAAGCGTCCCATTTATACGGGTCCAGTCCAGTACAGCCAGGGGCGGGCGCGGTGTGGCTGAGACGAGCGGCAGTCGTGTATACTGTATAGGGTTGCTAACTTTTTTGAGAATAATAATAACATATTATCAAATTCTTTGAATAGGAAAAAAATAAAATATTTTTATTAAATGGATAGTCGATCTGTTGCTCTGTTCTCGGACCCCGCGGACCGTCTTTCAATGCCGTGCAATGAAATCCCTTTCGATGGCACGGCATCATTTTAAAACATAGTCTATATCGATACGTTTAAATGTCCATTGGTAAAAATTTAAATCCCTTGCCATGCCGTTCCGGTCTGCGTAGCCTTTGCCCGGTCAAAACTAATTTTGAATGCAAAAATTTGAAAACTAGTTTTGATTGTAACAATTAATATAACTAAATGTCATAGCTTTTTCACGTAAAACGTTTATTGTGACTGCAGATAAGTACCTAATTCTACAAAACAACAAACTCTGGGTAGCGGTTTTGTTAAACTTATCGAGATAACAATCCAGTTGGAAGTTGTACAGCTGTTGTTTTACAAAAAAGCTTTGTTATGTAAAACAGCGTACTTATTTAAACAAACGTACTTCGACATACTTTTAAAGGTACCTACTATGTATCTCAGTGTGATCCCACTCGACCCCGACACCGTACTCCGAGCAGACAAGGTTGCTACGCCGCACGTGATATCCATCGTGTGGCGAACTTCACTATACACCTACATACATACATCTAATTTGGTGACGTCAAGCTTATTGATAGTGCTGGAGACGCTAACGGTCGCGACCTCAATCAAGCAAATACACTAGGAACTGTAAATCGACGTCATGCTAAGTTTTGAAGTTGGTCATGCGGCCGAGTGAACCATGCTGCGTGACGTCGCGCGTCAGCTGTGCGACAGTTGATAGTGCGCCATGTGAGTCTCCCGCGCGGTTCCTGTTTTCACTGTGTCGAGCGTTTTCGGCTTGTAAATTGCGCGTAATCATGATCAAGACATAGTTATATTGCTACGTGCTGCTCGCAAGGCGCGGACGCCCGTGAGCGGGTCGCCGCCGCCGCCGCTCGCTCGCAGACAATACACGTACAAAGGTTTCTAATTGAATAGGAATTGTATCGACATTGAATACGGAGGGATACGTTTGCGTGTGATAGCATAGAGGTTCACGGTGTCGTGCTAAACAACGTGAACGTGCGAAAGGTTGTCAAGTGTCACCTCGCGTCATCTCTGACAGAGTGTTTATTATTAGAGACAACCATTACTTGTATGAAGTTATTTTTGTAGTTAGCGCTACGAGCGATGGTCACGCGTCATGTTTGACATTCTTGTACTGAAAGTAGATACCTAATTGACTCCAATATACCTACACAAATTGAACGAAAATGAACCGTCACAATATTATGTTGAATAAGCTTCCCTTGAAAAAGTGTGTCACGCACGCCTTACGGTAGCAGCTGCAGCCGGGAATTTATAGTTACCTATACCTACGCACCGCGTTAGTGAATGAGCCAAGATAACGGATGTAGGTACCTAGGACTTTTCTCTAGAAGTCGGCTCGCACACTCAATAGATGATAATCAGCACTGAGAAGTAGGTATTATGAAAGCTGCTAAATGTCACTCAGCTGTTTTGCATAACGGAGCGGTTTTGTAAAACATCTGGCTATTATGTAGGCATTACTATTATTATGACATTCAATTAAATTAATGCAATTAAAATAAAACTACTTTTTACGGATTTTATCGCGTTGTATTGATATTATTTGATTCCCGACGTTTCGGATCCTTTACAGTATCCATGGTCACGGGTAGACTAAGTTTTCGGACGTCTTAATGGTACTAACAGCTACCTTAAATTTTTGTTACGCACTATGTAGGTTAGATATGTAAGTATACGAACAAACACAGATTTTATCTGCCTGGTGGCTTCGATATTTATAAGTTGCCTATGAAAATGTTCCTCCGATCTGGTATCGTTGTGTGGCTGTTGAGCTCCCTCCCTATATTATGGTCGAGCTACACAATGACTGATACATATGCGTGACGTCGCCGTCGCCGTCGGCTGGGACCGGGACTGCTCTACTCAAAGCCGCTGAGGCCTTTCTTCAAAGGGCCATTACAGACGTAGCCTTGCATTGTGTCACTTACATATTTTTTATACTTACTATTATCTCTGGACTTTAAAAAGACCATGCTTCTAGAGTTTGTTTTGGCGTTTCTTCTCAGATGTCATCAGCTAGGAAATGCCGGCGCCGACTAGGCTTAAAACATTGACGTGAGAAAGTGTCTTTAAAAGATCTATTTACACAAATAAATAGTAATTTAATTTCATCACAGTACGTACGCACGTACAAGTGTAGTGTTGTGTGCGTCACTGTGTCGTCGCGTCGTCGCCGTCGTCGCGTCGGTGGCGTTTCCCACGGGAACGAGCTGCTCATACGACGATAGGTAACGTTCTGCCCGTCCATCAGCCTATAAATACTTGCCTGAATAATAAGAAATTAACATTTGATAATGTCAAATGAGATAGGTACACCTTGTTACACTTGCACTAGTTATACCTACCTACCTAGGTATATATAGCTGTTAGTGCAAAGTGCATACAACGTGAAAATAAAACAGTTGTAATCACAAACTGTGCACGAACGTTTATTAATCAGAAAATTACTTATCAGAATTTCATTTCCCAAGAGTTGTTTCAATGAAATAATTTCTATCTTTGTAACGCTTGTAGTGTTCCAATGCGCATGCATAATGTTACGAAGTCCTTCAGTCATTTAATGCTTCTATTTATGTATGTAGGTCACACGGACGAGTAAAGTTCTGACAGGCTCCCAGAAACAAGGTGGTCGCTCGCTAGTCAGACGCGATAGTGGAGTGTTCCTGTTCGATACCTATTGTAACAGTTCGCAACAAAGACAGCTTGTCAGTGCGACTTGCGAGTACCTATCTATATACGAACTGTAGCGCCGCACTGGCTCCCCACGGCCACGGGCTTCCTGTTTGCCATCCGGGACGCGCAGAGCATTCCCATCGTTAGCAAATACACTTTTTTATGATCAAAGTATAAAGAGTCATTATTCGTTAAACTTTTGTAGGTCAGACGAAAATTAATTTGTGGAACGGATCCCAGACAACTGTTTTCTATTAAATAGATTAATCATGATGTGATTACTAGATATATTATAATAAATAACCATGCAGCACTCCTCGCATCACTAGGCAACAGTACGCAATAGAGGTAAGACTAAAAATAAAAAGTACTATAAAATATATTATTATCTATGCTCTGTGATCTGTCATTCTTTTCGTTAGCGCGGCAACTAGAGTATGATAGAGGTGAGTGGCGGCAACTCATACTGCGTCTCTCTGTGTTCATTGTATTATATTATTGTTTTTTAATGTATTTCAACCAAAACTATGCATTAACGGCAGCGTGAAGAAGTTTTACAGTGTTACTGTTAGAAAAGTTGAAGTGAAAAAGAAAATGTGCAGAATTGAAGTGTCGTCAATACGTCATGAAGCGTCGTTGGTACGGCGATCGTTATTATTCACAAAGTAAAAATGATATAGGTAAATTGTCTTGTGATAGCTATTACACTGGCCACTATGGCCACTGGCTTTTGTAACAGTTAAGGATTTTCATAACCTTCGTTCCAGTTAAGGTTGCCATTCGTCCGGGTTTCCCCGGATTTGTCCTAGTTTAGAGGGCGTCCGGGGAGAGTCCGGATGGGGTTTCGAGAGGAAACTGTTTTCAAGTCACCTCTTGCTGCCAGGCGGTCGCGCAACACGCGCAGTGCCCCGTTCATGTCCGGATTCTAAGCTCCAAAATCCGGACTTTTTACGCTTCTTGTCCTGTTTACCAGATTTTAAAGGTGGCAACCCTAGTTCCAGTTGACGTGGGTTGTGCCCGTTGAGGCATCGACGTGATCATCATGAACTTGAGCTGGCCCCGTGAGAGTCAGACAAGATTCCTTATGCGATCGCTTATGTGAAGTCCGTGAGGCTCCAATAAGCAGTTTTATTAATCACAATCTACAAACCTTTTTTCATGGATATGTAGGTACCTAGGTACTACCTACTGACAATTTGAATGAGTATTATAATAAAAACGGGTGAACAAACCAAACCTCATTTAAACCAAGCTCCTCTATACTTATTCTCCAGAGGACAATACATCATACCTGTTCACATACAACCTTGGCAATCCCATGCCAGATAAACCTACATGTTGGTATGGTCCTGCTTTCAGCTATAAATAGTGGCCCAGCCAGCCTTGAGAGTACCCTCTCACCAAGATGGTCTTAGAGACAACACAAAGATTTGTGGAACTGATCACAGAAAACGAAGGAGAAACCTAGTTTTCCCTATATGTGATAGTAAGTTTTTTATATGTCGTAAAATAGTGATATATGAGTGTAACTTATCTATAAAACATCTGACGGACAAGACACATAAATGATTAGAAGACTTGTCATCAAAGTGACCCGTTTAACAATAAACTTACAACAAATCATAAGGGAAACCCACAAGTATCCCGCTACTATTCAAGGACAACATTGAGATACAGGACCCCATCTTCAAAACAGGCTGGAACACCAGCATTACACAAAAGTCCACTGCCAATAAATCTAACTGCAAGAAATGACCTGCAGTTGCGGTAATTGCACAATACAGAGTACCTGCCGAACATACCACCTATGTGTGTGTCATGATGATCACGAATCATGACGGAGCGATGTTCACGCGTGTCGTGGCACGTGTCGAGCAACAGTCTCCGCGCTCACACATAGCACACCAGTTTGCAGCAAACACCTATAAACCTATAATGTTTTCTTTACAGCATCGCTCACGCTCGTACCTACGTTTACGTTATGCTGCCTATAACACAAGAATGTTATGATTTTACACATTGCATGGTGCACATGAAATGTAATAAATCTTACTTCATCGGTTTGTAGGTATACAAACACTGGTACTTACTAGGTACCTATCTACTACTTATTTCCAGGAACATAATAGGTAATAAAGGGTATAGAGGTAAGGACGTACCTATTTGTTTACAGAGTTTGGATGTTACATTCACGGTCAAAGTCCTTCTCAGTTATTCATTATTAACAACTTGTTGTTAGGTCGGTTTTCAGCCCGTCTAACGAACAATTAAACGTCTAATAACAATAATTCTAAAGATAATTGATTTATTTGGCTTTTATTGCTCATAAAAAGACCTCTTATTTTATTTTCATAAATAATTATATCTAACGGCGGAGGAATCTCCGCAGTGTTTTTAAAAAGTGTGCCGTCAGCATTGCTGACGTCACAATTGTTGCCATCTTGATTATGACTCATGTTTAGGTCTTCGAATGAAAACTTCACAAGTAGTTGAGTGAACTTCGTATATTCCACGGACAGCGTAACGACGTCCCAGAGAGGTCCGTACTGTACGACGGCTCGAGCACGAATGACCGAGCGCCTTTTTTTTTTCTTTTTAATGGTGATAGCTGTTGATTCAGGGAATCTTTACAGCGTAACCGGACTTGGTGGCGAGGCACCGAATGCCTCCAGCCAGGAGCATCTTATAACTAAGCAACAGCAGCTAAGGGCGTCCCCTGCGGGACTCGACCTCGGCTTAGGGCGTTGCTGGGGGGACAGCTAGGGACGGCTGGATCTGGGTTAAATTATTTAGGGGCTAATTTAAAGCTACTGGCTCGGCGCGGGCCGGCTCGAGCAAGGGACGGGGAGGGTTACCATTAGAGGGTCTTCGCGACGGGCCTCGCCGGCGAGGACGGTATATCGGATTGCTGACCGAGCGCCGACAGTGCGGCCGTATATATAGGGTTCGTTGTACGTGCACTTGTTACAATTATTGAAATTATAATAAGAGAAAATTACATACTGTTTAACGTTAGTTTCTATCATAATAATCACAGGTTAATCAAATTTATGAACTAAGTTTAGAATAATCAGCTTAACTGAACAGATGAACTGTATTTGGGCCGATATATCCTATTTACAGATATCATCATCATCATCATATTAGCCTATTGCCGTCCACTGCTGAACGTAGGTCTCCCCCAAGGAGCGCCAACCAACTGCCGCAGGCAGCTCGCATCGATCCGCTGACAGCCACCTTCTTCAAATTGATACAGATATCAGCCAGTTACTAATTACAGTACCTATCCCCAAAATAACAATGCGCGTCTGAAGTTACCCGTTGTGAACGTGACTAACTAAATAACTTACTGTAAAAATATCTAAATCAGTAGGTAAGGCAGTTGGCAGTCGCAATGCGAAACAATTACAACCCCAACTGCCTTTACACTGAGTTTTAGCAAAACCACTTGCCGCAAGTGATAGATCCTGTTATTTATGGGGTACTTGTACAATTTATCAAGTTTCACCCGCATTCTGACGGATTTTCGAGACTTTTGTCTCGAACCCAAGTCCGTCTTCAAGGTCCAAATAGATTACTTCTATACTAAAATTCATCAAAATTGGTTCAGCAGCTAAGGTGTAATAAGGTAAAAACAGACAGACGAGACAGATACGTACCTTCTTTCGCATTTATAATATACCACCCGTATCTACTATAATATACTTATAGTAGTATCGTACTACATATATATTAGCCAGGTATAATATAGAAATATAATATACTTAGTACGAAGTGTACTATATTTCTGAGGGCACAACAGTGCCCCGCTAAGTCAAGCAAACAAGCACGGCCGTATAATATCCTTTTCTCGAAGCCATTTCGAGCATTTTTGAGTGCTCAAGCTTGGTAATTTCCTTATAATTAGACTATTCACACGGGGCACCAGCTGGCTACGAATACAGTAAACGTTTAGGTACATACGTAACTGAAATTTTTGTGAGTTTGTCGTCTAAACTAAAATTTAAATTTTCAGTATTTTCACAAGGAAATACCACTAAGATATTGTCAGCAAATAAAACACTGACCATCACGGCTGAACCTATCTCTTAAGATATGTACATGTCTGACCTAATTTAAGGGATAGAATTCTATACAATTATGCCTAGAATCTAATTAACTTATGTACATGTTAACAGTGCAATGTGTTCTTGTTTTTATGTAATAATTTATTTTTTATTATCAATTTCTTTCGGCAGGTCATTTATATAAATTAAAAATAAAATACATCCTAGCACACTACGCTGCGGTATAGACATTGTACAGTTTTGTAGGTCTGTAGGTACACTGTAGTTTGTTAAGTAGTTCGTTGTTAGTGTAATAGTTGTGTAGCACAGATTGAGTTTCACACAATTATGCAAAGTTTATTTATTAAAAATTGTCACAATCGTATAGTTTTAGTTAATTTTTGATGATTTCCACACCCGTCAGTTACGCGCGTTGGCAACTGCTTACACTACTTAAAATATATGATTCAACGACAACAGTGAGTCCGCTTATTTGCTGGTTTAGAAAAACAAAAGGTGTATGTATGAATGTACGTAAATCTTAGAGACATGTTCACATCGGCTATTTGCGATTTATCTGGTATTAATATAAATAAATAAGTTGTAAGCATAAAAATAAAAGTTAATTGTTTTTTGTTTGTTTACCATATTTAAGTTTCTAAATGCTGACCTACATTATGCCTGAACAATAGCCTATCCTAAACTCCTCTAAAATAGGAGAGCTGACTCAAACCTCACCAAATCAAAACTGTCTGGCCTTACTGTAACGTACCTTACCCAAATGTTTAAAACTTTTGGAATCTATGTGCGGTAATTCCGAAAATGAAAGTGGTCAAATTCGGTTGGGGCTGTATCACTAAGGATATCTGTTTCTTTTTTATAGAGGGGTAAAGTCAAACGAATAAGAAATTTAACCTTTTAATCCCAGCTCAATAAGGCCAATTTTCAGTTTCATTCGGAATTACCCCGAGGTAAGTATTTCAGAATTACACTTAACCAATATAAAAAAAAAATTCGTTTTAAAATTCAATGTATTTACGAAATCTAAACAGTTTATAATGAAAAATTTGGCGAAATAGAATCACTACATAGTGTAAAACAAAGTCGCTGTCTGTCCGTCCCTATGTATGCTTAAATCATTAAAACTACGCAACGGATTTTGAAGCGGTTTTTTTAATAGATAGAGTGATTCAAGAGGAAGGTTTTAAGCTATTTAACATTACGCTACGGCTCTTAGGAATGGGGCAACGCGGGTGAAACCGCGGGCGGGCCG
Organism: Acronicta aceris; assembly: GCA_910591435.1. Classification (NCBI taxonomy): domain Eukaryota; kingdom Metazoa; phylum Arthropoda; class Insecta; order Lepidoptera; family Noctuidae; genus Acronicta; species Acronicta aceris. Next base: position 95,359 of record OU342775.1, read on the forward strand.
CTAGTATAATTCTATTACAATAACTAAAAGTGTTATAAACTGGCAGTTAACTTCAATAGTTTTTTTTTAATCAATATGTAGATATTGTGCCAATTAATCAAAAACTATGTCGAAATTACCCCAAAGTACCATAGCAATGAAAGTAAGTAACGACAAAGAAAATAGAAAATGTTCGTTATCAGCGTGGATCACAAGCGGGCGGCAGCGGCACCCGCGGCCGCTTCATAATTACTGTGTTATTTACCGGACACTATCTAAACACGATCAGTTCTGTGTACGGTACAGGCGCGCACAATGGCCGCATCGCCGTTGTTCTGCTCGCAATTGACGCACAATCAACAATCGCGCGATGACGCGGCGATCTCCCGGCAGGCGGCCGCAACGCTCACTCCTCGTTCCACGACATTCCCCCCCCCCCTCTCTACCCGTCTCTGTTGCTGCTGTTGACATAATTGATGAGTGCGAGTTATCGTTACTTCATTACGAGCTCAGAAAAGAAAGTAGCTTTGTACAAAACTACCTAGCTATCCGCTTAATAACTTGGATAATTAGTAATTACAGAACAACAGCTTGGGATTGTTCGTCGCCTGAAGCACTAGGTAGGTACATACAATTTTATGTTTTATGTGGTTTAGGGCAAACAGACCGTGCTATGCGTATTAGGTACCTACCTACGTAAGTATGTAAGTTAAGTACTATCCTTATAAGTACAAAAAGAGCTTACGTGGAGCTAAGGTTACTTGTGGAAGTTATCTAGCTAGACAATGAATCCAGATTTATAATAATACGGTCGTGTACAAGTGTGTTCGTTTGATCTGATAACATAGGGGCTCCCGTTCATTACGCTCATATTCTCGGTAAAGTAAACGCTAAGCACGACTAAAGCCAATGAATAATGCTCTGGTGCACATGTGGTCCGCTGTGGTGACGCTGACGCACACACAGAGCTGACGCGGGCGGCGGCGGCGCTCGTCGACGACGGTAACGCAATGTTTCCCAGAGCCGCGGCCGAACACATAAATATTTTTGCAAGTGTTCAGTATTTCTGACGCAGCACCGATTGCTTTTGAAGCGACTGTGGCGGTTTACTCACGTTCCTTCACTCGAACAGCGCCAAAAGTTATGAAAACAATAAACATCTGTAGTTACCATTGCCTAAACGCCTTAAGGGATCGTTTAACAGGGCTGACGTGAAACTGAAACGATCCCTTACATCTTGATATACCTATACCTGTCCAGCGTCACTATTAAATGTACATACATCGGTACGAACCGAGAGCTAATATAACCGTAATATACTTTAGGTATGTGACTATGTACATTCCCGTTGCACATGCATTCTCTTCTTTGTTAATAATTATGATCTGCGCCATCAGCGCGTATTGTCGGAGTTTAGAACATAAGCTACGCTAAGAGCTACGTATACATAACGACTATATTTATCTACTAGCTTTTGCCAGCGACTTCGTCCGCGTGGAATAGTTACTTTGTTCCATATGAACTTTCATCCTCTATTTCACCCCTACATTGTAGGTCGAAATTTATCAAAATCCTTTCTTAGGGGATGCCTACATCATAGTAGCTATATGCATGCCAAATTTCAGCCCGATCCCTCCAGTGGTTTGGGCTGTGCGTTGATAGATCACTATGTCAGTCAGTCAGTCACCTAACGTAAGAGTAGACAAATATAATCAGAAAGCTCCGAACTGCTAAGCTATCGGGAGTTACACGTGTTATTGTGATTCAACCATAAAAGATAGACATTTACTGTCGTGGAATATTTTTTATATAATTTTAAGGAGAACATTTCCGTCATACATGATTTCTGTGTAGCTTTAACCATTAAGGCTGCACACGCGACGGAAGCTTAAAAAATGGAGTAAGTTCTCCCGTTTTCCCAAGATTTCCCTTCACTGCTCTGCTCCTATTGATCGTAGCGTGATGAAAAGTATACTATAACCTGCCCAGGAGTATGAAGAACAATTGTACCAAGTTTCGTTGAGTGGAGTGGTTTTTGTTTCTATAACGAACATACAGACAGACAGACAGACAGACAGACAGACAGACAGACAGATAGACAGACAGACAGACAAAAATTTTACTGATTGCATTTTTGGCGTCAGTATCGATCACTAATCACCCGCTGATAGTTATTTTGGAAATATATTTCATGTACAGAATTGACCTCTCTACAGATTTATTATAAGTATAGAAGATATAGATAGATTACAACACACTCGCTCACTTAAAGGCTCGTCTCCGCTTAATTATCGGATTTGGATGTGAGTTCAATTTAGATTCGGTTAAACGTTGCGTGCGTATAGTATCTTCCACATATCTACGGGAGGGCCGCCGGGGCGCCGTGCTCGCCGTGTATTAGCATATCTGATGGCATCCGAGCTCGGCCGACATCTCTCATGCTAATCTTATCGCATCTTACGTTCACATCCGATCACACAGACATCCTTCTAATCCGAGAGATACGAATATGAAAATGTAAGTAAACGTACCGTATGCGTACCGACGCTTATTATATTGTTACATTAAGTCATGCAATTTCGGATGGTTTTTAAATCCGGGCTTTGTGATATTGGAGACCAAATACCGCAATTTCGGAGCTGGTTCCGCAATTAGGACAATTAATTTATTTATATCTCTTCTTTCTTTCCATTGTAAATCATAATTAATAATATGATTAACAAAAATTGTATTTTTTGTCCGGGTAAATCTATTGTATACGTAATGCGGCTATTGTATATACTTATATACATTACTTTGCAAGGCATCGCAACGCGTGGATGTGCCGCATTCTGTAGCGTGTGTCCCTCGTTCGGGACTCCGGCTGATATCAGCGCATTACGTCTTAACGTCGGGTCGCGTCGGCCGAGTGTGACAGTGAACGACGCAATTTATCACCCACACGCACACAACATTAACGATCACGTCCTACGCTCGGTACCCGTTGATGACTTTTGCGTCGCTCGTCTATGACACTACACAACACATGTGACATTGTTGCTGAACTTGATGAACTGAACTGGCCAATTATTAGGTATTTACTTACTACTAGTTGACTAGTTGTTGCCCGCAGTTTCACTAGCATAGCTTCCGATAAAAGTTAGTTAGTCAAAAGTAGTAAATATTACTATTAATATCTAGTTTTCAAATGTCGATTATGGAAAAGTGACATCAAATTATTTGGTAGAATAATGGTCAGTAAAACTACTTTCTTTGATGGCAATGACATTGCGAATTGGCCACACTTGTACGCTATAGGTATTTATATTCCGAGGCAAACGGCACAAATGGGAAGTTATTTTACATAGAATTGCTTCTGCCCAGATAACAAACTAATGAAATATCGTGAGCGATGTTCGTGCACAGAGTCGCGTGTGTGTGAAACGGACGCTTTAATGCGAGGAGTGGTCGCTCAGGCATTCCGTTTGATTCATTACAGCTGAGCGCCGCCGCAACCGCCGCCCCGTCGTCCTCCGTCCTCGGGGCACTGCGGCCCTCGCCTCGCCCCCACCGATAGGATTATCTAAATTCGGTAGATCCCAACCCGTGGTCCACAAGAGAAAAAATATGGTTCGCTAAAGATTTAAGTCTTTTACTTATTTGTTAAATGTTTTGATTAAAGTTTAATTGATTCGATTCATTAGAGATTGACACAGTTTATTTTACTTTAAAATTGTGGTCCCTGCTATCAACAATAAAATCAAAGTGGTCCTTGGTAAAAAAAGGGTTGGGAACCACTGATCTAGATCGATGGCCAACTAACCCGAGCGATAACGGCACACAAGACAATGTACCGTCTGCAATACAAAGCGACAAATATTTTAGAACTTCTAATTAAAATTGCAATCAAGGACAATAAGCCACTGAATCCCCTGGATCCACAAATTGATAAAATATTATGTCAGAATAGAATATCGTTCTGATGAATTATATTAGTTACTTACTATGAAAAAATTGCTACGATTATGTTTCCATCTACGGATATATTCTTTGTTCTGTGTTTCCATCAAATCACCTTTTTTAGCGCCTCAGGATGTTAATGCTGCCGGTAGAAATTGTGTTTCAGTAGGTCGAATAATAACTGGATTAGCTGAACCCTGAGCGTCAGTAGATATACATAAGCCGTAGATTTGGGTGAAGGTTGTACGCCGCGCGATGCGCTAGCGCTAGGCTGCGGCACATAGCTCTCGTCGGTTACGGTACGTTTTTGGACAGTAACGCTATTGTACTCGTCAGCAAGGTGCGTTCCTTCCTTGTTTTTGAGTACCTATCAATTAGTCTTCTATTGGTACTAAACTAATGACAATTCGTGAAGACTGTCACTTGGTAACGGTATGAGAGATTTGTGTTAGTTTTCTGTATGCGGTGCGAAGGTTCGAAATACATACCCAACGACATACAAACATGTTTTCACGTTATACATCCATTACATGTAGGTACCTACATATGTGTATTACATTTCGTATTGCCCGCGTATTATGACCTGTGGGTGCAAACACAATTACGGCTATATTCGACCACGGCTATAAACTGGACACCACGGCTATAAACTGGACACCACTGCTCTTGGACATAGGACAATTTTCTTGTTTTCTTGTTATTTGGGTTTTAGGTTACATGTTTATTTCGTAAAACAATAATTGTGCCCTAAACATTTTCTACCGCAATGTTAGTAGGTACTTTTTGTATTCGGTCGAGATGACGAATGAACAAATTCACAAAAATTAGCTGTATCGACTCGACAGCATAGTGTATGCCTTCGTTCAAGATTCATAATAATAGAATAGGTAGAATTAAATCTTCCCAACTCGACCACGTGGACGAGTTTTTCGCGGTCGAGTTGATGAATACAAAGAAGATCATCATCAAAATAATGTAAGTCAAAATATCGCACTTGGTATTTGAACGTTTTCTTCGTACACCGTTCTGAGTATGACTTATACAGGATGCTTCCTCAACCTTTGTGTTAAACCATACAACAAAAGAGTGTAATCTTTGATCAAGTGTGCTCCGTCGCTATTGTCCCAGTGACAATAACAATTATAGAACGTGACAAATACCGCTAACTCAGTGAAACAGCTCAGATATTGAGCTGTGAGGCTTTCTGTTTGGCTTTTGCTGAACCAATTGTCTCCGACAGTTACGTAAAGTTAGAGAAACTTTTATGGTTATTGTTTATCTGAATTGAAGGTTTCATTCAATAGCCTATTGTAGTAAGTACGTATTTGAACAGTAAACTATCCTCTCATAGAAAAAAAATACTATAAATAGGTACAAGTCAGTAGTTCCTGACAATAATGAATCTGAGTAAAAGGAATAAATTGGCAAGCCATCACTCCGAGCTTAGCGCCGAACTTTAGGGTAAAGTCGGCCGAGTAACAGAGAAGGCGTCAAGGTGGCCCTTTTTCCGAGAAATAATTAAACGCGAGACGGAACACGCGGAGCTCAGCGGAGGTGAAACTTGATCTGGTGTAGCGTGTATGGCATGTCGTAAGTTTCCCCGCGGGAAATTAAATTAAAAGCTGTGTGAAAATTACCAAAAATTGTAGCGCAAAATGTCAGTGTAAAGCTGATTTATAAGTATTAGTACAGAAGGTCCAGTCAAAATAAATTTTAATCTTATATGCGAGCTAGATAAAATGAACTAAACTGTGTCGTTCAAAAAATCCGTTTGACAGTTACCTACAATTGATAGGCAGGAAGTAGGTATGTGGAATCATCCTACTGCGAGCAAGTTATGTTTGTAAAAGAGACAGATTATCCACCTCTCTTCCAAACCTCAAATAACGAATCTCCGGCCTCTATGAGCTGCGGGAAACAAGAAGTCAATGGCCCCAGTGTCTTGAGTAGGTTGCGAGATAAGGCCTCGTCCTGTGGAGGGTCCACAGTGCACAGTTTGTCATGGTTGTGGCGAATATCAAATCCCATGGCCGTAACTTTAGGGCAAGGAAGGGAAAGCAAGTGCGATTTTAGTCGGTATGAGTGCGACATAGCTCGCAACCTATGCCTCTCCGCGGGTGGCAGACGATCCATGGGAACGCCACCGGAAAAAAGGTCCCTACCTATGCGGTACCTGTGTATCATGATGCAAGACGTGCTCTATGAACGCTACTGTTTTTTTGGGTCACAGTGCAAGGCAATGACAGGCGTGGTTTACGCGAACTTGGTCGTCAGATTAAAATTAATAGTTAGGGGCCCACTGTGTCCTATTTAGTTGATAAATGGCGGCGCGGCTCGTAATGTTCGTATTATGCATGTATAATGTATCAGGTTCAGTAACCGCGCTAGCTCCCGACCATCTCACTGGAATTAGTACTCGACTATACACAAAACCCTCAGCACTGGGCAAACTAAACTAATTCATACGTCTACCTACTTGAAAAAAGTGATTTCGCGATATGATCATCCGATATAGAATCACTATTGACACGATAAAACGACATACTACATCTTTCTTTTAATATAATTTCGCGACCATGGAGTTTAATCTATAACATGTGCAGGACACCCGTGAAGATAAGTAGCATACCTATTATACAGTGACTTTGTAGTGATGGAAGAAAACGCTGCGCTGCGCGGCTCCACTCCCAGCTGTGCCCACAAACGGTGGCACACGGAACTTCCATTAGTTTGAGACTCGAGTCCTCTATGGAAGGCTCGCCCCGTACCACGATACTACGAATTATACCACCGCACGGTTCATCCTTACATTGCTCCTCTACATCTGAACCTATTAGGTATACAACGTACTAACCCAGCAGTGCATACTGCCACATTGCTACATATGAGGTGAGGTTAGTGACCCTATAGCGGTGAGGGGCCGACTACCTCCCGACTCCTCGGTACACACATTACATTGGAAGCTAAGTAATAATGCATTACCAGCAATGGTACATTAGCAGCAACGAATACGAGCGTCCGCATCGGTGAATGGCCGGAGCCACGGTTCGCGCGCCGGAGAGGGATCGATACTGATGGCCAGCATCCGGCACTCGATTATTTGTGCGAACTGTTCAAAAACACGGGCGAGAACGGCACTCCCGGCATGTGCGGCAGCGGAGGCAGGAAGCACGACGCGCCTCTATCAATAAGCTCATACTAGAACAGAACGTACGGCCGCGGTGAGAGCGTGGCCGCAGATCGCCGAGGCTGAGAGACGTCTCACCGACACCTACTTATCGCTGACATTCAATGAGCTGTTGTTTTGATAGGTGTATCTTACAGACAGTCATTTGTTATCGTGTCATACTCACACACTCCATCCACAAAATATATTATTGTTGAAGTGGAATTTAAATAATAAACTGTGTAACGATCACTCACAGTTTGATATCATGAAGAGTTAAGTATCACAAAAATCTAAAACAACATGCGCGAGATACAGGTAAGGTAATTAATTGTAAATTGATTGCTATTAACAATCGCTCAAAATTGTTGTCTATTAGTTATAGTTTGACTGCCTCATTAGTCTAGTGGTCATAAAGGCGACTAGGACACTTGACGTCCTGGGTTCGATTCCCAGGTCGAGCAGTGATATTGTTTTTTTTAATGAAATTCTCAGTAGCAGCTCTGAGTTTGGATTTGTGCCCGTTTAATGACAATAGCCTCGCTCCCTATTACATGGGGCCTAAACATACCGACGGCGAACTATGGGTGTACAATAGTACGCCTCTGCCTAACCCTTTAGGAAATACACGAGTGATGGTACGTTAATAATCGTAATCGTTAAAAACCTTTGATTTCACAATTAAGAAACATTTTTATTATTGTCGTGTTAAAAATAATAATGATAGGTAGTACGGTAACACGTATGCTTAATTACCTCCACGAAGACAAATAGAAATAAATACCTTTAAGTCCAGCGGACCGAATTTCCCATACAAACGTTAAACCAAAATAAATCGTTATTCATTCCCAATTTGATCAAGTTCTGTTATTATTCCGATTGCGATACCCTTAATCTAGATTCCTACTGAACCATTTTATCCAAAATTACTTCACTGGAAATAAATGTAAGCGAATGCAATTCTTGATAACTTTACCTAGTTTGGAACGATTTTCCGGTGGTTTGTTTCCAGTGAAGTAATAGGAGACGTAATGGTACGGTAGGAACGTAGATGAACGGCATCCGAATCAGAATAATAACACAATTTGATAATATATTGTTTCGATTACGATTTATTTTTGTATTACGTTTTTGTGAGCTGTTCAGGCTCCGCCGGACCCTTAATAAATACAATCTGGGGAAATTTGCCCCTATAGTATAAAAGTGATCAGCAAACCGGTCGCAAATTATAAGTAGAGTGGTGAGCACTTAGGTACTATGTGTGGTGTGTGATGGCTCCATATCACTGCACGCCAACATGTGCCCTTACCATTACACTTACAACTGGCTCGCCATGCGGGTGCCATAAAGTAATATCACATCAGTGTTGCGGCTTGTGGTAGTCATTCGTAACAATCGCTAAACCGTACGTATGTCTCATACTCTCGTCATAAAATCATGTTGTAAACGACGTCCATCGCGCTGCTAGCGTACCTACGTACCTGACTGCAATTTCGTAGTTCCGCTCGTTTACAAGTGATGTGTTGGCACATCACCTCGCCAGCTGCAGTCGGTTAAAACTCCATTTGTGGCGCGGATCATTAGGCGCGCCTTCGTCGGTAATGCACGTTTTTGTAACGTGATTGGTACGTTTTTATATTCCCTGCGCATCTGCAATGCGCGGAAAATATAATAGTAGACGCATGAATGCAATTTTTCTAGATGACTGACGGTAAAAAAGTGCTTACAATGTAATACATTTTTTACGTCCGAACGAGCATAACTCCGGTGACGTGACGGAATCCGATGCGGTTAGCGACGCGCACCGTATAAACAGGCAAAGAAAGTACAATCCATACGAACGACACCAAACTCAGACATATACTAAATAACCTATAGCACGTACAATGAATTTTTAATGTTCTATTTTAGTACCTAACAAAAAGTAAAAGTTTTTATTTATTTTATTATTTAATTCTTAATTTAAGACTTTCCCATTAATGTAACTACATATATTAACAAAATTGTAGCAATAATAGCACAAGCACTATAATTTGCATTGTATTATTTTTGGATAGGGGATCGAACCTGCTTCTCCTTAACACAGGTTAACCCATAACCTAGCTAGGAGATCAGTGCTTCACCCACGTGATTGTAGATAGTAACTTCATATTTTGTGAAATTATATATTTACCATGTACTACAATTGTTTTTAAGTCAATAAATTATATTATTATTATTATTATATTATTATTTATTTTAGGTAATTAGACCATTCAAATAGGCAGGTACTTTTGAAATGGAACTGAATGAATTGAAAACCAGCGTCAAGCACTGAACTGTGCTTGACGCGATACTGATTTGGAGACCCATTTGGCTCCATCATGAAACACGTATATATACATTTAAACCTGATTCCTATTTATTTATGTTACTTTTTGTTTCTGTATTTTTTATCTTCTTTTTAAAATTTTTGTAACCAGTCATTGGTCGTATGATGTGGTTTACCAAATAAATGTTTTTTATTTCTTTCTAAATGTCAAAAACTATCAAAGTTTTGTTAATTGTTACAAAGTTCCAAAAAGTTGGTCTTATGTAGAAGAGCAGTCAAGAAACTCCATGGGAATTAAGCACTCCTTAAAAATATATTATTCTCTATTAGGAGTTTAGGAGTGAGCCTTCTGTTTGCTATTGTGATTGGCTGCGGTCGCCGCGCCGCACGCCTCGAATCCTGCCCGCTCGCCATATTTTTAAATATTATTTTTCTCCAGGCAAACATTTCATCTATCCGACATAGTCGGCGTCGAGCGTGTACAGGTATACTTATACGAGTACATACCGAGTACCGCCATGTCCGCCATCGGACATTACTTTGATCACATGAGTTATCTAGATAAACCATTCAAAAAATTAACTAAAGTAAATGTTTGACACATAGGTACTTAGCCACATACATAGGTATTATTATTTTAGGTACCTAGTCAAGTAATGTATGTAATTAATAGGTACTGTCTAAGACTTTAACATTTGGAAGGTCCTTGGAACTTAAAAGCACTTGCTATAAAGTAGGTACTTACGCGTGTCTACACTTTTCCAACCGTAGTAGGTAACCGAATTCGCTCGCGCTAAACCCATTTATAATAAAACAAAGCAAGTCAAGTTTTGTGAAAGTCTATTAGTGTAATCTCTTTTACGAAACACACAATTTTACTTAAGTTTTTCTTTCACTTCACGTACCATCCACTTTATATATAAGCAACTTTATCTTACTTTATTAGGCTCCGGGCGGCGGCGGCGGCCGCAGTCCGCACGGTATCTCGGCCGGCGACGTCCTGCTCCCCCGAGGATTATCCGCATTAGTTGGACAAGGACAGAGCGATAGTGCTTCACATAAATTACAGTAGTGAGTAAGGGAAATATGGAGTATGGAGCCCAACCGCTGATGCCATCACCGCGCCATCGTGCGCCGCGCGCCCCCGCACCGTGTATCAAATCTGGTCGAGTTTGCGCTATCATAAAATTCATTAATTTATATTGTCTCTGTCAGTGCGCAATTTTCTTAGCGATCATTAACGTATGGTAATGGCAGTATAAAATATCCTATAAATTATTCCAAACATAAAAGATTGAGGTCACCCGATCATCGAACTTGTATCGCCTATCTATTATATTAGTAGGATAACGTCGCGTTGTTTTTTTTTTTCATATAAAAAATAGTGTTTATGTATCATAAGCGGATGCAGATTTCAGTATTTTTTAACATACTTATCTAGGTAGGTATTTACATATTAAAATTTTAAATAAGTACTTACATAAATACATACCTATATGTAAATCGATTCAATTTCAATATGTTTATTTAATCTTATTTTGAGAACAAAATTAAACCAGATATAGTTTTATCATGAAAAACCTTGTTTAATAATAATTAATTTTAAAAATTGGTGAAATTAAATACCTATGTTGTAAAAAAATTAGGTAAGTACTTAAGTACAAGTTAAATGTATTAAAAAATAATAATATTACAGAAAACCGGCGTTAAACAACGCTTACGTTGTGTTTCGCCGAGTGAGTGAGGTTACCGGAGGCCCAATCCCCTTTTAAATGGTCGGCAACGCACTTGTGACTCTTATGGTGTTGCGGGTGACCATGGGCGGCGGTAATCTCTTACCAACAGGCGATCCGTACGCTCGTTTGCCCTCTTATCCCATAAAAATTCAGTAAACGCTATGCTCTCGTACTATTTTCTGAACTAATGAAGATTTAAAAAAATACGTTATTGTTTTTCCCAAAAAGTCAACGTTATTCATGTTACGAAATCTATGCAAATGCGTGTGGTCTGCGGGTCTCCCCGGCCCCCGGCCCTCGCCGCCCCGCGCGGCCCGCACCTCCAGGCGGAACCACGCTCCCACGGAGATAGGCAGCACGACAGATGGCACGAACACGCCTCGCCACAGTACGCACTTCCTGCACTCTCACATCATCACACGTCGCTGATATTTGCGGTTCACGCACGCCGAATGTTTCATTTCAACTGCCATTATTAAACTGCAAAAATACCGAGCCAACATTGCGATTTGCGTCCATTGCACGGGTTTCAATAGAATAGAATAATTCATTTCAGATCATTAAAAATCCATATCTTGTTAATAATATATGTTACATACAATATTAGCTTAAAATTATGTTAGTATTGTTAGTAAGTACTTATCTTTTCTTATCATTATTATATACAGCCATTCACTACCCTCACCCAGTGTTTTTGAATGGGGCAGTCGAACCGTGCAGCGTTCAATGTTCGCCAATGTTCCCCCAATCTTGCCATTTGGGTTCAGAATAGTCGAGGCTCCAATTTCGACAGTAAATGTTTGAATCAGAAGATCCATTCGATGCAATGTGCGGTAGGTGAGCGTCCTAGCTAGACGCAAATAAAATTGTAAGTAGGTATCTAGATTCAAGTTTTCTACTGAATTCTATAGAGTAGGCTGGTTAACCGTAATATGTTCCGTGCAGAGGATACCTCGAAACTTTACTGGATTTTCAATTCACTGTGTCACAAACTGATCACTTACTGGCCTCTAACCGAATACCTTCTTTAATGATAAAAGTTTTCAGGGATCTACTACAATCTGCCCACTTCAGTTTTTAGCACCACGTTGGCAACACTCTTGGATTCTATTATGATCTTTTTGGGATATTTCAACCGAAATAATAGGGTCCGTGGCTTAGGCCCACAGTGGACGACACACCTGTGGCTGAAGCCCCCGATCTGTTTAATTTAATTCAAAGCAATTTCTAATCAAATGGCAGAAAAATGTTTTACTAAACAGTAAAACATTTGTGTAAACTATGTATGTAAACTAGTTGTGGGTTCGATCCCCACACGAAGCAAATATTTGTATGATTTACAGGTAGTTGTTCCGGGTCTGGGTGTTCGTAGATATATGTAAGATTTTGTGTTTGTAATCGCACCCACGACACAGGAGAAAATCATTTTGTGGGGCAACGTTAGTTTTTTTAAAAGAAACGAGTAAATATTAATATTGAGAGTATAAATGTGTAATATCTTATTATAACATAATGATACCTATTCGCTGCTGTGATGGGGACTATCACACCGATCGCAGCGCCTGATGTGGCAGAAATATGAAATAATTCGGGACTATAATATCCAAATAAAACCAATAATATTATAATAAAATAACTCGTCTGTTGGTCCTTAGCTCTTTAACGTCTCTCACATGCTGTGCCAACACAAATTTTGAGATTGGATGTTTATTTCATGTTTTATGGATTCAAATCCCTTACCTACAACGGCATTAATTTTTGTTGATGTAGTTGATTTGTGAGTTGCTTTGTAGTTGATTCTGCATACTTTTTATGCATACTTTCATTTGCTTTTATTTATTTTTTAATAGAAATTAAGCCGAAAATGTGTGTATCAAAACATCTAGTTACCAAAAATTTACAGATCCCACATCCTAAAAATTTTAATTACTAGGCGAGTTTGTCGTCGCGCACACCACACACTGTAGATTCTCAACTATAACATGGGCTGTATTTTATTTTCAAATAAATTGAGTACATCTAGTTAATAATAACTGTGTCATACATGCATGATATTTATAACAATTTGGTTAAGAAACTTTTTCGTTGATTGTACTTAGTGCAAAAGCTGAAAAAAATATGTATATTAAATTTATTCGAATCGGGAGCGTAGACCACAGATGTGTCGACCACAGTGGGCCTAAGCCACGAACCTAAATAATAATGTAAACAACAAAAAACATGTAGTTTTAGATCACCACTACTTCTCAGTTTCTACTGTCGGTTTGCAGGTCTTCTCGTTGAAGGCACGTAACTGCTAATGATACTTAAGTTATGTGTACGGCTATCAGTAGCCGTAACATAAACGACCTGCCCGTGTCCGCGGCCGGCCGCCCTCATTTCACCGCCTCCGGAACGTTGATTTTGCGAAAGGCAATCACTGACTTTACCTACCAATTTGGTGTTAATTAAGTATTCTGGCTGTGGTGTTCACATTAATACGCGATTTAACTACATAGTTTAATGTTTATATTTATGAGTATTTATATGCTGTGCCGCGCACACAGATTAATATAGTAAGTAGGTAGTCGATGATAAAATGTTGCCAGTTTGGCGTTCCGGTGAAGATTTATATTCGCTTACACACTGTTGCATGTTGAATATTTTGCATAAGTATTTTAGAACTAAATAGGTACCTACTCGGTAAACAAAATACTGTACAGTATACATTTATTTGTGCAAAATATCTTAGGAATAAATACCGCTTTTGTACACTCCTGTAGACTATTTTTAAAGTAATAATAAATAAAATATTCATACCTATCTATACTTATTAAAAAAATACTAAAGTTGCTGTCATGACTGTGACTTGGAAATAGGTAGTCACTGGAACTACAGATCAGATTCTGAAATACTAATTACATAGACACCTACTACATGCAAACCAAGTTGTGGTTGAATGCTGGTTATAAATACCTACATTATCGCAGGTCCTCCTGTTTTCCTGTGTAGGAGGTCCACGATTGTATCTAGGGGCTGGTGGTACTTGTCAGGTTGTTTGATTATGTCACAAAGGACATTCAAGCAGGAAGCCGTGCACTGTTAATGTCAATAGCCGCTGTAGCGGATGCCTGCGCACTCGCCGAGCCCCTCCCCCACCCACAATAGTCCTCGTGTGCACAGCAGGTCAGCGGCATTCATGCCTAAGTATAGAAGAACGTGGAAACAGAACGAGGTTCCGCCTCTTCCTGTAGACATTACAAGGTGGTTCCGTGCAATTCAATAACAACATCTGAGTACCTTCTTACCAGGACATGGTAGGTAAGTAAAGCTAATGGTAACATGCTCGTTCACTATGCAAGGAGGTAATTTAATTTTTTTTTAATTAAAATTCACTTTCAGTCTTTGGAAATTTACGATTTGGCGGATTTCGCCTAAAAGTTAAAGTAATCTAATACTATCTTTTTGTGATTTTTGCATTTTCCATGCTATGATTATAAAGTTATTTTTAAGTAAAGGAAAAATTCAATCTCGGGCAGGATTCGAACCTGTCTTCTGGTTAGATACACCGTAATACAGACGTAAATTCAGAATATGAAGGCAAATTTCAATCAGGCGGGTGGGGTTCGCGGTTGCTTAGCGGTCAGAGTGTCTGGTGTATCTAACCAGAAGATGCAGGTTCGAATACTGCCCGCGATTGAATTTTTTCTTTACTTAAAAATAACTTTATAATCGAATACTTTCTAAAACCTTAATCAGTAATGGTGGGAAAGCCGGCAAATAACAATTGACAACCGAAGTATCATGGCGTCCGAGAGGGGTGTTAGAGGGGGATTCCCAAGGGAGGCGGGCGAGGTAGTTGTCAAAATCTATTATTGAGCCCATATACAATAAGGTTAGTAGATTTTACTTGGAGTTTGCTGGGCGTGGATTCGTGTCTTGTGTGCAATGCCCCCTGCACCGCACCCCAATTCCTAGCTATAATGTATTTTTTTAAAACCTATCTATAGTCCTGGAGTATTTCATTTTTATGGGTTCTAATTAAAAGTGCGTTATTTGTTACCGATATCTTCTGTTAGTTAATACGCATCTCTAATGACACCTCGACCACCGGATGCGCTTCGAGGAATCAAATTATAATATTTTTAAACTGATTTTCAAGCGCACCTAATGGGTGTGTTTCGAGGAACATTTTAGGTGCGCTTCGAGAAAACCCCGAAAGGACCAGCATGAAGTCGTAAAACTAACGATATCTGTAGATAGTACCTTTATCGCATAAAACATTACGCAGAGCTATCACAACCGAAAATAGACACAGCTAAAACAACAACGAAAACAATTTGATTGTTAAAGCAAATGCTAACGTGAAGCTACAATCTACATTTACAATGATGGTCTAAATGTTTATCAAATAGTCTCCGCTGGCAGTTGACGTGTGTATCTATCAACATAAGACATATTTCAGCCAAACATCACGATAACAAAACTGTTTGTTCAAAAATATCATAATAAATTGTTCCCACGTATGTCGGCGGGCACGGCGCGGGCGCGGGCGGCCGAGCGACGCGACTCACGCGACGCAACCGGGATGAAGACGGGGTCCAAGTCCAACAGCTGATCGCGACACGACACGTCTCGCCCGCCCGCAAGCGACCAGACAATCATTAACCCACATGTAACTAAGTATTCAGTACAAACAAAAAGATAACCAAGCACATACCTACTTGAGAATGAGAACCGACATAATAATATCTATGAGAACATCTTGGAAGTAGGTAATGAATATGAACGTCTGTAGCGCTAGCGTGTTGGAACGAATTTCTTACCCGGCTTGCGGCAGGAGTTAACTGGTAGAAATCGTCCTGTAGATAACGAAAAAGCGTTATGCCCTCTCCCGAGACGTTCGGTTCCGTCAGATATTATAGTCAAGCAATGACCGCCATTAGGTTTTCTAAATAAATTGTTATGAGTGTCAATTTCGCGGTTTCCCCGGATGGGGATTACGATGAAGACATTAATTATAAAATCCAAGATGGTGAACATCATTTTTCTAAACAAATTGATATGGGTGTCAATTTCAAGGTTTCTTGAGGTGATGGCTGATTTCAGAAATTACATTAATTTAGAAATCCAAGATGGCAAAAAATATTTTTGTAAATAAATTGTAATGGGCTTTAAAATTGTTTTTCAATAACTATAAATTTTATTAATAACTAATATGAAGCGAATTACTTATTTTTACAGTTGTTCTAATTCATACGTGAGCTACATTGTTTGATTACACACTAGTTTACAATTTTATTTCCGCAGGGGCGAAAAACATCATTTCTTGTAGATTTTTTGATGCTTAATCTAAATCCGGCAACAAAATTAATTTAGGGCGTCAGAATTTGGAGATAGGTACCCAAACTGAAAGTGCTAAAACCACATTTTTGGCGTTGTTTGAAGTAATTTTTTGACGACAGGAAAGGACCATAGGGGATTTTGTATGGACCCAGTCCCTACCCTCCAACAGACGTGGCATGCATTTTAATATGTTTATTAGGAGCCACTAAAAGATGATCAAAAAGTTTTAATTGCGAAATCAACGGGGTTTCTTAAAAAAGAATAAAAAAAAACGTATTGGAAACATGTGTAATATTTTGTACAAATACCTCAAAATATCTACAAGAAATGATGTTTCGCCCCTGCGGAAAAAAAAATGTAAACTAGTGTGTAATCAAACAATTCAATTGTTTTGTAGCAATCATATTTATATTTAAAAAATATTAATCTATAATTTTTTCTTACATATTATTTAATATCGTTGTCCTGCCTCATTGGTCTTGTGAGATACAAGGTTTTCTTCCCAAGTTGAGTAAGTCTTATTGGGTTATACTATAAAATTCTTAGTAGCAGCTCGGAACTTGGATTTGCGCCCGTTTAATGACAATTCTCCCTAACTTCCACCTTACCCAAAGCTCACCTCGCCGCACCGAACTGTTGCCGCTGCTGAAGTCCAGGGTCTTAAAAAGTTTTTTCTTATTGGATCTGAATCGTCATGCAATTATTTAAAAATTATTGCCGTTCAAAGGCATATCATATCTTTTTGCCATTTTATTTTGCATTTTCCATGCTAAGATTATAAAGTTATTTTAGTGAAGGAAAAGTTCAATCGCGGGCAGGATTCGAACCTGCGTCTTCTGGTTGGATACACCACATTGAAATTTGCCTTCACATTCGAATTTACGTCATAAGGTGACGTTAATTATAAAAAATATTGTCTTTTGTTTACCTTCTGTCTTACTTTGTATTATTTAGTCCCCGGGGGAAGGAGCAGGATTTGCATCGAAGTAGTTCCTTCTACTTGAGCTGCTCAGGCGTCTCTACAGCGTACATAAAATATTTAGGTATTCATTTAGGCATGTATTCATGAATAAACTATTATGTTTTATGTTCCTTAGATACAAAAAGCTTATCTTATGCCTATTTGCTATTTAATGCTGACTAAGAAAAATATGTAACAAAACTTCGATATTAATAATATTCCGGGAACTCTCCAGATTTTTGAAGAATTTCACTGTTGACTAAAATTCTCACACATCACGTGAAGGGTGTTTCGCATGAGATATATCTGAAATCTGTTGGGAGAAGGGATAAAAATACTTTTTTTTATATGATAGGAGGGCAAACGAGCAGACGGATCGCCTGATGGTAAGCGATTACCGCCTCCCATGGACACCCGCAACACCATAGGAGTCACTAGTGCGTTGCCGACCTTTTAAAAGGGGATTGGGGATTAATTTGAATGATGTTTTAGGCAGATATTTTTAAATTATGGCGGCATTGCTCAAATATGTGTGGTTCATCCGGAATTGTTATATAAATGTTAACGTGGGAGAGCCATGGTTCGGCACGAATGGGCCGGCTCGACCGGAGTGATACCACGGCCTCCCAGAAATCCGGCCTCAATCAACGCTTACGTTGTGTTTCGCTGAGTGAGTGAGGTTACCGGATGCCCAATCCCCTTTTAAAAGGTCGGCAACGCACTTGTGAAAACACAGTCGAATTGAGAACCCCCTCGAGGCTTTTTGAAGTCGGTTGAAAATACTTATAAATTCCAATTTCGGTCAAACCCCACATATTTGAACAATGCCGTCGCCATAATTTAAAAATATCTGCTTAAAAAGACCTTTCGAATGATATACCTATGAAATCTGTTGAAGGGTGGGGGGACGTTTCTTCCCATTGTCCCCGGATGAAATTTTTGCATTTTCAATAAATATAACTTAAAAACTAGACATGCTAGCTAAACGAGGTATTCCATGAAGCACACTCAAACGAAGCACACCTAAAGTATCCCACGAAGCACACCTACGATTATCCTCGCGTAGTGCGGGGACTAAGAAATAAAAATGTCGACAGAAGTAACATCATTTGGTTTCGTCATAGTCATCATAATAATGTGATACAATAGGTATTTGTCATTTTTATAATCTTACTACTTAAGAGTCCGAATCGGACCGAATTTCTCTTACAAAATCGAAATTAATCATAATTCAAACACAATTTTATCAAATTCTGTCATTATTTGGATTTCGATACCGTTAATCTAGGTTCCTACTCTACCATTTCGTTTAAAATACTTCACTGGAAATAAATGTAAGTAAGTGAATGCAATTTTTGACAACTTTACCAAGTTTGGGACGATTTTCCGGTCTTTTATTTCCAGTAGACGAAATAGTAGGTACCGTAGGAACCATTTTTTTTCCGAGTGGGGAAATGCTCCTTATGCACGCCGCCCCACTTCGGGGATGCAGGACGGTTGTGTCGGGCTCTCCGGCCAGGTGGTCAGCATACCGACTAAAACCACCACCACTGCCACCCTCCGCATAGCTGATCACGGGAATCGCTCTCGCATGCTCCGCGATCCCACCGCGGACGTCCAATGTTGGACCCTCCCCTAGGGCGACTGACGACCCCGAGTCCGCCGCCCAAGACCCTGCGGCGGGACAGATATGTAGCCCCGCCGCCGTCCACACATCGGCCGCAGAGGGTAGGGAGAGCGGCGCATCGTAATACCGACACTCCTCCCCCCCTGCGGCCCCACCGTGTCCGCAGTCCTACGGCTGCGACCCCGCCGAGGCCGCGGAAGGCAGGGAGAGCGGCGCACCGTAATACCGGCACTCCTCTCCCGCCGCGGCCTCTCAACCTTCAGCCGCAGTGTCGCCCATACAACACCGCGGCCCGCCTCAGTTGCGGTGCCTCCCATACGACACCGCAACCTACAGTGGCCGCTCCAATGCAGGCTTCCTGGGCAAAGCCCGCAGGAGCAGCCCCTCCCTGGGGTTCTACTTAGCTTCGCCGTGGGCCACTAAGCCCCCCCGCCGCGACAAGGCGAGAACCCCTTTGGGGGGGTACCGTAGGAACCTAGATCAACGGTATCCAAATCCGCTTAATAACATAATTTGATAGAATATTCTAGGGATTATGATTTATTTCGGTTATATGAAAATCACAGATTATTTCATAATTACCTTTCCAAAAAATGTATTGTTTTTCTTTAATAATTATTTTTCTAACTTGGACTAATAAATTCAAAAATATTGTTAAAATACAGTTTTCCATAGAGATCTATTTTGAAGTTTCCTTATTATTTAACGACTAATACATAAAAAATCACAGATTCTTTCATTTAAGCAATAAAAATTGGACTAATAATGAAAACAAGTTGTAAAGATTCATAATATAATAATGTTTTTTTAAAGAGTACTTAAGGAGTCTCTTGCCGGCTCTTCTCCATAAGACTCACTTTTTCGATCCGTGCAACTAGTTTTGATTTTTGGTCTAATTGAAATAAACATTTTGACACTTTGAAACATTGTAAATACAGTTTTTCATAAACATCTATTTTGATTTAATTATAGAAAGAAAGAAACAGAATTATTTTAGCTACCTGTTTAACGTTAAAATAGTCTACTTTTATGTAAAATCACAAACTGTTTAAATTCACAAATCACATTCTTTAAGATTCTAAAATAATATTGAAGATAGTAGATTAGTAAAAAAAGCTTAGCGATAAAATAAGTTATTATTAACCAGAATCTTCGTCTGGGTGTGCTTCGTTTGGGTATGCTTCGTGGAATAACTCAGCTAAACGGGTATGTGAAATCTTGCATTTAAATTACCTAACTTTTTGATATTGTTTTAGTGAAGGAATTATAAAAATTATATATGTCAGCTTTTTTAATAAAAATGCGGTGTCCAAAAATGGTCTTCTTAAAACACTGTGAGGTGTGGTGGTATATAAGTAGCGACCTGTATTTAGTTTGTATGGATTGAGAATAGAGTACAGAACCTACCTACCTACGGTCTAAATAATTGTATGTGTCTGAAGTTAGAAGAATAGAAAAATGAGCAAGAACACTGTTCACGAATGCGAAGTGTTTACGAGCCCAATTGTGTTTATAATAAGTTTTTATATTAAACATTACCTCTTCAAAACCACTTGCGTACAACTTCAGACGCGCAAATGTAAACATACATATATGTATGTATATTTCTTATGTAATACACATATGAACAGGCCCGTGACTTGAGGCTGAATTCGTTCACAATTTGGGCGCACAGTTGAGCCTTGCCAAGTATGGCTGAGAACTCTGTCCAATAAAATTGTTTGAAAGAAATTAGAGTTGATTTGACTTGTCACAAGCAAGAATACAATATCTATGTGTACCGACACGCGCTACTTAAACATCGACGTACCTAGCTATTTATTATCCTCCAAACAACAGCTCTGATGTTGTTTGAAACTCAATTATTATTATCACATGAATAATACATACAGACACGATTTATTAGTACTTACTGCAGTGTTTATTTGCAAACGTATATAAGTAAATTGATTACAAATAAGTACGCCGAAACAGTCTGAAAACAACATTATTATTATATTATATTTCACAAAATTTAAGTATTGCGGTTTTAATTAACGTTATAAATAATACGTTGAGTTGCGTATGGAAAATAATTATGATATTATAAATGTTTGTATTATTATTTTATTATACGTATAGTGGTTGGGAAGGTTTAAATTGGTTCTTAGTAGGTGCACAATTTGTTTTGTTATAATCATTTTAACGGGCACAGCGAATTACTCTAAAATAAGTACCTAATTATTATTGGCACACACCAAAAATATTATCGTTTAGGTAAAGTTATCGCGTACATTTTATGCATGTGACTCTTATTTGTAATAGCAGACCTATGAGTTTAATTGTAATGAATTAGTAATCACATACCTATCATGACATCAGCATTAAAGTTGGTACTGAATTTCTAGTAAGCGTAGGGACCTAATTGCAATTATGTAATTGTTCTATTCCATTCCAACATAAGTGCGTAGTCAACTAGTTTTCTTTTTAATTGCCAGCCAACACGACCAGTAAGAAACGTGGTATATCTCATTAAAATAGAATAATAATACATAATTTATGTACCTATACTCGTACACTCTGCGCTGTAGCATGGTGCGGGTGACAGTTGCCTGTATGACGGTCTTATGGCGTTCTGGTTCGGTGTAATTTAATTTACTACAGTTATAAATGATTTAATATACATATTACGAATGTGGTACAGCTAAAATACTAAGTCATAATTTGTAAATCGCGGCAACCTTCAAGATTGAAAAGAAATGTTACTGAAACTGTCACCCGCACGATGCTACAGCGCAGAGTGTAATTGTTACGATGTTGACGCGCGGGTGAAACGATGAATACGCCTTCAATTACTAAGCAAGAACAGTCGTTTAGTTATAAATAAGAAATTAATATGTATTTCAACATTCATGTTAGCCATGTAGGTACTAGTAATTTAAGACATTTTTTTAAGAAAATGGGACTGGGAGGAAAAGAAATTATAGTCACAAAAAACTTATAATAAACTAATCTAATGGTAATCATTCGCTATAAATTGTAACTTCGCATCTACACTAGCTGCAGTAAATACAACGTGTTGAACATTCTCCGGTATTTACTAAACTAAAATTAATCATCGGCCGATTCTAACACTTTTCACACAAGTGTTGAAACTAACAACATCCGCAAACCAATGCATTTCAAATTTATTAATAAATATAGACGAGTCGAGTGCTGAGTAACGGTCACTTAAATTATTCCGTTCACGCGATTACAGCAAGGACGGATACACTTACATACACAAGTAAGAGTGGAGTGGATAGGATAGTAGGAATAGTTACTCTCACCTGGTATTAAGAGGCCGTGTTATGGACCAAATTTCTTTCACAAACGTAATACCGAAATAAATCGTAAATCAAACACAATTTAATCAAATTCTGTTATTATTCAAATCAAATCAAATCAAATTTATTCGTCAAACATGGGTTTACACACAAATTTAGTATGATGATCTTAAGATAAACATTAAAAAGCCCAGACATGTTTTGCTCAACTGAGGCGTACAAATATATACGAAATAATACAGGACTAAATTAAAAATATGAGCAATGACTGAATAAGATTTAAGATGATCCCCCGTATGCCGTAGGCTTCTAGCTTCTGCAGTAAAA
Organism: Acronicta aceris; assembly: GCA_910591435.1. Classification (NCBI taxonomy): domain Eukaryota; kingdom Metazoa; phylum Arthropoda; class Insecta; order Lepidoptera; family Noctuidae; genus Acronicta; species Acronicta aceris. The sequence continues at coordinate 118,035 of OU342775.1, forward strand.
CGCTATGGTTGACATAATCAAAAGCCTGCGACATATCACAGAAAATAGCGCACACAGGTATTCTCTTATCCAAATTCATCATTACCCTATACAAATATTCATAGATAGCCATAATAATTGTCTTTTTCTCTCTAAACCCCTTTTGTTCATCACTAAATATATGTTTTTTTTTTTCAATATAATAGTATAATAGTAGAGTATAATTCTTTATAAATATATTTTTCGAAAATTTTCGACATTATGGGAATGAGGGCAATTGGTCTGTAGTTAGTCATATTTTCTTTACAGTTTTTTTTATATAATGGCTTAACTATTGATACCTTTAGAGCATCCGGATATATACCCGAACAATACATAGCTTGATAATGTGGCATAAGTGGGCACAAATTACTTCTGAAACATGCTTGATAACTCTTGTGCAAATTCCGTCATAGCCAGTACTATTTGTGTATTTTAGGGATTTTATTATTTTATGAATGTCCTGTGGTGTGCTAGGTGCCACGAAGATTGAATCTTTAAGACCTGTGATATGCGAGGTAACGTTACAACCTGAGCTTTGTATTGGTTGAATTTTGTCTACAAAAAAGTTATTGAACATATTAGCTATATCTTGAGGATTCCTAATTGTTTTATTATCTATATTGATACTGCTAATGGATTCTTTAGGGAAATTATGTTTTGAATTATTTATTATTTTCCAGACTGTTTTTGATGTATTGGTAGAGGTTTTGATGGAATAATTGTTTTGAGCACGTCTAGTCAACTTTATAATTTTTTTAAATCTCTTTGTGTAGTTGGTGAAATTAGTCATATTCGTATAATTTGGTTTCAATCTGTAATGCCACAGCAACTGGCGTTTCTTTTTAATGCACAATTTTATGCCTCGGGAATTCCATTTAGGCTTTTTAATTGTATTTATCATGGTCATTTTAAAGGGAAAACAAAGAGTATAAAAAAGGTTAAAAGTGTCAATAAAAATATCATAAGCATTATTCAGATTCCGTGATTGACCATTGATTTGACCATTTCATCCAATATACTTTACTTGAAATAAAAGTAATGCAAGCGAATGCAATTTTTGACTTTACCAAGTTTGGAAACAATACTAACCATATGAAGACATCTTGAAATGTAGTGAATACAGAATCTGTGAAAACTATGTCCATATATTCCCTATAGATGCTAAGTTGGAATTGGATAGTCCCTAGTAATCAATCGACCTCCCTGGCAAACTGAGGCTCAGTTTGCCAGGGAGGCCGCAAGTGCATCCGTATTTAAACACAACACATCTTTATCGTCAACGTAGTCCTTGATTTTATAATAGGCTTTCTTAACAAGAACTGATTTGACGTACTTTTTAAATTTCTTGCCAGTAAGATCGGTAACACATTTTGGGAGTTTATTGTAGAAACGCACACAATTTCCTAGAAATGATTTATTTATTTTGGTTAATCTAAATTTAGGTACCACAATTTTATGTTTATTCCTGGTATTAAGCTTGTGAAAGTCACTATTGATACTGAACGTCTTCAGGTTTTTGCGGACGTACATGATATTTTCGAAAATATAGAGTGACGGCAGTGTAAGTATATTGATATTCTTAAAAACTTCTTTTTGGGAATCGCGAGGGCTCATATCGTAGATTGCGCGGATGGCCCTTTTCTGTACGATAAAAATTGAATCTACGTCTGCAGCTGATCCCCACAGCAAAATACCGTATGACATAATGCCGTGAAAGTAAGCGAAGTACACTAGCCTGGCTCTAGCCACATCAGTGATTTGCCTAATTTTCCTCACTGCATAAGCAGCGGAACTTAATCTGCTAGACAGGGCTGAAATGTGCGCACCCCACTGCAACTTGCAATCAACCGTAATACCCAAGAAAATGGTTTCATTGATTAGGTCCAGTTTGCTGCCATCAAGAATTAAATTAGGTTTAGTTTGTGGTACATTTGGTAACGAGAATTTTAGACATTTTGTTTTGCTAGCATTAAGTAGTAATTTATACTCATTTACGTTAAAGAGATTGCTATCATTGCTATCGATTTTAAATATGAGTGAGGTATCGTCAGTAAACAATATAATAGCTCGGCCTTCTTATAGGGAAGGTCATTTATATACGCTAAGAAAAGAAAAGGGCCTAAAATAGAGCCCTGTGGAACACCCATTTTAACCACAGACCCGGGAGATGCGACTCCTTTTATGTCCACTTTTTGTCGCCTCATAGCAAGATAGGAAGACACAAGCTCCAAAGATGGCCCTCTTATAACGTAGTAGTTTAATTTACGGATAAGCGTATTGTGATCAACGCAGTCAAAAGCTTTGGAAAGATCACAGAAGATACCTATGGCATCCTGTGACCCCTCCCAAGCCTGTAAAATGTGAGAGACCAACTTCGTACCAGCATCAGATGTTGACCTACCTTTAGTGAAGCCAAATTGCTGATCGTGTAAAATCTTGTTTATGTGGAAATGTGCTGTCATTTGATCAAGCATTAGTTTTTCAAATATTTTAGTTAAGGCGGGGAGAACAGAAATGGGCCTATAATTACAGGGATTTGTTTTACAGCCTGATTTGAAAATTGGAATGACTTTACTATGTTTAATTAAATCTGGAAAAGTTCCTGTCTTAATACAAAGATTATATATATTTGCAAGAATCGGAGCGATATCGTCAATAATTGAATTTATTACTTTAATAGATATGCCCCATAGATCTTCTGTATTTTTCATATTTAAGCTTTTAAATACTTTTTTAACCATAAGAGGAGATACTTGGCTAAATTCAAAATTTGGTATGTATCTTTTGAAAAAATTCTTTGCCAGAGATTCTGCCAATGAAGGGGACGAATGTAAAGATTTCGTGACCTCGATGGTATCGTTAGTAAAGTATTGTTCGAAAGCGTTTGCAACTTCCGCGTTGACTGAAATTATTTTATTATTTATTTTCAAATTCAGATCTGTGTCCTGTTTATTGTTTTTTCCTGTTTCCGTATTTATTATCTTCCATACTGTTTTAATTTTATTATCGGATTTCATTATTTGTTTAGTAGAGTTTTGATTTAGCTTCAATGCATACTTTACTTTTAAACACTTAGAATATTTCCGCACATAATTATGAAAACCTACGTCAGAGGTTAATGATTTTTCAAAATATAGTTTGTAAAGCACATCTTTATTTTTCCTAATCTAAAGTGGACCATTCATTAAATTTACTATTTCTACGTTGGGAAATTCTTCTAGGAGGGCATGACTTCTTAAATGATTTCCTTATTATGTTGAGTAACTTGTTATGATTTATATTGGGGTCCTTCGAGGTAAAATTAGTGTTACATAATTGCATTTTAATTAACTCCTGCATAGAATGTAATTTATTCCCTGATAAAGATCTAACCATGATATTTTTGTTAATAGGTAGCCTTTTGTTAGTTTCTATAGAAATCAGTTGTCCCATGTGGTCTGATCTAACACCGCTGACTATTGAAGAGCCTTGAACTGCGCAATTTGAAAAAATATTATCAATACAAGTAATGGAAGTAGCAGTAATCCTAGTGGGTTCATTAAAAATATTTTCGAAATTAAAAGATTTAAATAAAGCTAAAAGTTGCCGTTTTTCAGGTGATTCTATTATATCAATGTTTAAATCACCACAAACAAAAATGTGTTTCTTGCATTTAAAAACTTTCCTAAGAACATCTTCCATTACTGTCAAAAACATTGGAAATCTTGAAGAAAGTGGCCTATACATACATATAATAATATAGTTTTCTTCTTCAGGACATGCTACCTCACATAAGCGTTCAACAGAGCACGAGGTGATGTCTTTTCGTTCTTTGAATTAAAGATTTTTGTTACATAGAATCAATGTTCCACCACCCACAGCTGATAGTCTATTGTACGCACTGGCAACCATGAAGTTAGTTACATTGAATTGCATTGTGTCAGGTTTTAACCAGGTTTCACAAAAACATAAGATATCAATGCAATATTTATCTACTAAAAGTTCTACATCTAAGATTTTGCCAGAGAAGCGATTTATGTTCTGGTGGTAAAGAAGAATGCCATCGTTTTGCTTCTCTATTGTCGGTTGGGTAAATTTAAACAATCTATCACAGTATCATTAGTGAGCCTATTCTTTGGTATGTTTGCTATCACAGATTGAATGTTATAGGCTATCAAAGTAGCATCAAATGTTTGCATCTTTTGGGAAGAAACATAGCTTCACGAGTCAATTGAAAGCCACTAACAAACTTGTTTGTGTCAAAGTATAGTAATTTGTCACCGTGACGACATGTCAACATATAAATAATATTTTTTAATTTATACACATAATTATTTTCTGCATCAGATAACAAATGGGAGTAAGGCAAAGCACATATCATAATTTTTCCGACATTTAAATTTAGTAAGGTGGAGATACCATTAACAATATCTACTTTTTTTACCCCAATCCTGTTTCCTATCATTAAAACAATATGTGATTAACTATTTAAATCTGAATTTACTATATTGTCAACAATAATATTAAAATGCAGATTATGATGACAGTGGTTTGTTACACTGTAACTCATATTATTTTGAAGTATGGGTCCTAAACCATCATAAACCAAGTGAAGTAGCAGTACACGAAATAGTACTGTGAGAACCTAGATTAACGGTATCCAAATCCGAATAATAACATAATTTTATAGAATATTGTCTGGATTACGATTTATTTCGGTATTACGTTTTTGTGGATAATTCAAGTTCCGCCGGACCCTTATGGACGATGCAGACGACGCTGGGGCACGCTTGCCTACAAATAGGTAACCTATTCAGTCGTGTCTGAAGACTCCCAGGTTTTATGTACGTATCCGGCAACACAGACTTTGGCAGACTTTCACTCCCTAGCTGAAGAAGCATACCTAACGCTTCGGAAAGTTTGTGAGTTTGGATGTTCGGGGGTAATCTCCGGTAGGTACCTAGGTAGGTATTACTGATTTTGAAAATTCTTTCACTGTTAGAAAAGAAATATATTATCCCTAAGTGCTATAGACTACTTTTTATTTTGGTAAATATATAAATTTTCAATATCACGCTGCGACTTTTAGGAACGGGACAACGCGGGTGAAACCGCGGCCGGGTCGCTAGTTTATTATATAATTTATCGAATAAGAAAAATGAGTACAGTAGTTACTGACACTGAATAGATAAATTTTGCTTACAACAGTCACAGACAACACAGAAGCGCTAGCCTTGAGGTGTAAGGTGTCAGAAGACGCAAGATTCGAACCGGTCGCGGCGTTCCTTTCACAAAAAGGGTACAGCTTTGAAAATTGCTAAGCATTCATCAGAAAGCAATAAAACTTTACCAACCAAGACTAATATAATTAGAAAACGAAAACCCGACTACTTACGAGAAAAAATAATGTTTGATAGGTTCCACATAAACTTTTATCAACCTTGTTAATCAGTGGTTCCCAACCCTGTTGGGAACCATATTTAATACTTTTACGTTAAAAGTTTAGACTAAAGTTTAATTTCAGGTCGACACAGTTTATTTCACTTTAACATTGGTCCCTAGTTAAAAAAAGGCTAGGAACTACTGCAATTACATAGGAAATGGTTAAACTCAAACAAAATTAAATACAAATATATATCATATGCAGGATTGGTTTAATTTTATAAGTATTTATGACTCATACTTCCCATGCGCAGATTCGCCTGGTATTTTTTGTTTCTAAAATATACTGTGCACATTGTACCTACACCATGGAGGTTTCATATCATAACATGTGTTAAGGGTATTACATTGCCCAATGACCTTGAGGATTTAGTCTTTGTGCTAGTATTTGTTAGTCACAGGCATTGCAGGGATGCTTCACGCGGGGTGCTAGTGAGGTTTCGGGTATTTCGTATTTCAAAATATTCAAAGAAATACGAAAATAAAAACAATAAAAATTCTTAATTAAGTACGTCTTTACAAATTTTTTTGGTATAAAATTCATGACTATACATACACACCTGTTAACATTGTGGAGTGCAATAAACGAATTGAGTATTGAGTATTGACTAAATTTTAAGCTGTTAAATAGAAAAAATACAAATTAGGATAAAAAAGGCCTATTTACTTCAATTATTATCCAAAATTGGGGCAATTTATAAACAATACAATTTGTTTGTGATGACCATAAGTATAATATATATTTTTCATATGGCAAACGCACATAAGAATTCCACTAGAAACTTCTTTAAATCTAGGGTGTTTTTTGGATTTGAGCGATGTAATGCCGTTAAGTCTAATTTATAAGAAAAAAAAAACAATTGTCCAATTGTCAACAGCGAATGATAGCTGTACATTATCTTGACGATTTCATCGTTTATTATGTAAGGGTGTGTTTGTGTATGTCAAACGCGTAGAAAATGCGGACTTTCACCCCCCTTTTCACCACCTTAGGGGTTGAATTTCCAAAAATCCTTAGCGCTCGTCTACAGTGCAAAAGGAACCAACATGCAAACTTGCAAGGGTCTAGCTCCTGTAGTTTCGGCTGTGCGTTGATACGTCAGTCAATAAGTCAGTCAGACAGGTTCTTCTTTTATATATAATTATAAATTATCATAATCTTATTATAAAACTCAAAGGTGACTGACTGACAGTGATCTGTCAACGCACAGCCCAAACCACTGGAGGGATCGGACTGAAATTTGGCATGCAGTTAGATGTTATGACGTAGGCATCCGCTAAGAAAGGATTTTGATAAATTCTACCCCCAAGAGGATAAAATAGGGGATGTAAGTTCATATGGAACAAAGTAACTATTCCACGCGGACGAAGTCGCGGGCAAAAAGCTAGTATAGATATAAGTATATGTATAGATAGATAACAATTTTAGTTATTGGAATTTAAATTGTGTGCAAAATGATGCCGCAGTTAGCATAAAAAACAAGTAACAGCTCAACTTTCCCGAACATTTTCAATCAGACGGCATTAGGAAGTAGTTTGATACGCTGCTCGAGGTAGTTTAGTTATTCTGTGACGCTGCGCTCGCCCGTGAACATGATTTCACAATTTACTATACCTCAGCATTACTTTTAAATAAATATGAAAGCGTATTACTTTCAAATTACAAGTAAATGTTGACTTAATTGGATCTTGTTCGCGACATTGCGCAACAGTCATTATCGTGTGTACCGGGTACGGAGAATGGATGCTTAATTTAAGAACTTCAGTTATATGAACATTTCACGGTAATTATGTGCGCACCGGCGGCGGCGCACCGCACCGGTGTGGTCTACTAGTGAGCGAAACCAATTTCGAGGTTATACCTATCCTAAATGTATGTAGCACTGGAAAGATAAGTGAATGTGTCGTCAGTGTCAAGGAGCCACATTTTATGGCGATCAGTGTTTATCCATAATTAACTACTATGTGTCTTACCTATCAATATAATGAAATTGTAGATATATTACGAGTATACATTTTATACCTAAGTAGGTACTTAATGTTTAAATATGGATACCGAAATAGGTTTCTATTATGTATGCCTAACTCTACTTCCATGCATAAGGGTGTAACCATGTGAGAAGATTTGCCTTTCATTGGTAAAATGTAAGGTTTGGGTGAGTTTCGGTTATTCACGTTATCACGTTTCGCTTCCGCCGAGCGTTTACAAACACGCGTGGTTCGCGAGATGCCGCGCCTGCGCACAACATCCACGAACAAAAGAAACGTGAATATATACCACACAGAAAATCAAGTGTGAGTGCGTGTGTATCCACTGTTACGAGGCTTTTTGTGCGGATACGACACCGTGTTTGTTACAACTCGGAAATCGGAATCCATAACATGTCGCTTGCTTCATAGCTGCAGTTAGCTAAGATGTTGCATTGTCACCACTTAATGATCTTTTTGGTGTTATTATTTAGTTTGAGTCTGCAATGGTAAATTTTAATATAAAAACTCGATGAGACAATTGGGGTCGTAAATGTTTCGCATTCGTGGTTGTTATTGTCCTTACTGATAAACATATTTTTGCACAAAAACACCTTAATAAAAATTATTTTACTTGCGCAGTCTTTCGGAACGTCCAAGTTCAGACGCGGGCAGTTATTTTGACGGTACTGGGGCCGTATTATGACGTGTTAACCCCATCATTTTGAAGTTGTAAGAAAGAGATGAGGCTATTTAATATGTAGAGCGGCATCTCTTTCTCACAACGTAAAAATGATGGCGTTAACACGTTCTAATACGCCCCCAGTACTCTTCTGCCGCTGCGCGCCGTACCTACTTACATTACGAGGCACAACTTGAAGGGAGTTGGACTAAAGCCTGGTTTTCATAGGACCAGTTGCTTACCACCCAGTAGTCAGCAACTGTACATTCTGCTGTCTACACAGTACTGTCACTGTACAGTACACAGCTACTGTGTTACTAGTTCTGGCCTGGTGTTTCTGACCCACTAGTTGCGTTCGTATGGAGCAAGTGACGACCCAGTGACCCAGTAGCTGTCCATGTGGGAGGGGTGAAGGTTAGCGGACAGTAGATACAAAAAAATTTGAAATAGTTGATCGACAGCAACTGACCGGTCAGTACTGGCTCAACTTTGTTTTCACGGACCCCGTAGCTGCCAGACAGTAACTGTCCTTCACTGTTCGCCAGCTATTGGGCCTGTGAAAACTAGGCTTAACGCATGGAGCAGAGCGAGCATAGGTATTTGGAAGCTGCGTCCAAGTAGGTGAACGGTCGGGCTGCCGCCGCCGTCCGCGTCCGTCGCGTCAAGCGTGTGCGTCGCGGGCATGCAGCGGCAGCGGCGGCGGCGGATTATCTCGACGCCGACGCTATCAGGTGCGGTGTGCGCGCGTATGCGGCCGCCCCCGCCCGCTCCGCGCGCCAATCAGCTGATCGCAGTAGGTCGCCGCGGCGCCACGCTGACACGCTGCGCGTACTACATAATAATAATATCTTCTTTCAAGTACCATGCAACCAACTACTTATTTAATATCAACACACATGATTTACGTATAACTGCAATTAAGTAGGTAATTTTAGCGGAACTTTTTAAATTAGGTAGGTAGTAGCCAAAAACCGTTTTTTACACCAATAGTTTTTCAGTACCTAACTAAGATTATTCTGACACTTACGCGAATATTAGACATTGAAATAAAACTACCTTTTACGGATTTTATCGCGTTGTATTGACTGTAATGGATCCGAAACGTTGGGAATCAAATAATATCAATACAACGCGATAAAATCCGTAAAAAGTAGTTTTATTTCAATAAGATTAAATTATTTTTGTAGTACCTATGAGGCCATCGCTTTAGCGCTACGGTGTGGGCTGCAGGCGCTGCGGCTCAAATCTATGAAATAAATAAATAAAATAGCGTGCGATCGTGCAGAACGCTGCCTGTTCCGGACCCGGAACATGAAAGAGTTCTGCACCCGTATTGTCCCTCTCAGTCCCGAGGACTAGCGCAGGAGTGCGAGCGGGACGCATGGCGACACCCGCCTGTCAAGTCGGTACCTACTTTAAATGGCCGATGCTTGCTTAGTTTCGTGATCGCCTAGGGAGGGGGCCGATGTCGATAATAATATTATGTTTTATGACGGCGGGTGGCGGACGAACCTACATAAATTGGGTTTTCGTTTTACGAGAGATAATACCGGCGATAAATTATAATAGGTACCTACCTACCTACTTACATTTTGGGATTCGAATTTTATTCGAAATGTGTTCTTGCGGCAACGTTCAACTGTAACTGGTAATGTGTAGTGTCGTGTGATGCTTCGAGGAAGCCGGTAATGTAATTACATAGGCGGTGCTGTGATCGCGCCGCGCGCCGGAGCTGTGCGCGGTTATCAGACCGTGACGAAGGAGCTCGTTATAATTCGCGATCGTTATTACAAGCGCTCTTATCTCAAACGTCTTGCCACAGAGCGAATCTTAGCGATTACTGTTACTGCCACAATGTACGCAGCTATGAGATTACCATGTGCACTTATTACCTAGGTAGGCACCTACTTTGAAAGTTTTAGACATTGGGAATCCACACGCAAAGCTCCACTCAGAGGGCGGCGGCATGGTTGCTGTCAAATTGTAGTTGCTTTGTTTACTAAAGATTATTTGTAATTTTTTTGTGTTCTAACCGGACTGCCATCAATATTAAGTAACATTGGTACCTACCTGGAACCTTAGAGTTGAAAGAAGAACTAAAACAAATGCGAGTCGGGCTCGCCCACCGAGGGGTCCGTACAAATTTGTAGGTACTTACATATTATATTAGTTTAGACCAGTATCCAGTTTTCAGATTTTTCCCTATAACTGTAGTATAAGACTGTATTACTCGCCAAATTTCATAGTTCTAGGTCAACGGAAAGTACCTATCTTATAAATTTTGATTGCCTTGAGAGTGTCAAATACACCTACGTTTTTTGCGGCATAAAGGGCCGTATCTTTTTTTACATTAACTTGGAAGTTTTACTTTTTTTTGCAACTTCAAGGGACTGTAGACATAAGTATATGGTTTTAATTTCAACCCGATACCTTCACGCGTTCCCGAGATAAAGGGTCTTGACAGACAGACAGACGGACGAACAACAGTGATCCTATAAGGGTACCGTTTATTCCTTTTGAGGTACGGAACCCTAAAAATGAGGAGGAAAGAGAACTGAAAAAAAGCAGATCTTATTGAGAGGTAGACTTAAATTTATTATAATAATAAATATTTTTAACAGTCATATGTACCATGAGGGAGGACACTTACCACGCTTTGGTTAAGTGTGCTCGGGTTGGGGTAGAACCTAAAGCTTTAGAGTCAGAAGCTGGAGTTACTTTAAGGGACCTTGGTATGTGCAATTTGATATTAGCTAAACCTATTTCCAAATTAAGTTATATTACTATACTTAATTAATTGTTAAAATGATTAAGATCTTAATTTTATTTTATAAAACTACGAGGCTGGCATAGTCGGTTTGCGATTAAAGCTTTTGTCCAAATAAAGATTTTTTAAAAAAACAGTGATATGTTTTAGATTTGGAGCTTTTCTTCGTTTAACGTGTTAATTCTTACTTGAGTTGTGCTAGGAAATATTACAAAAAACTAGTGAACATTATTTTAGTGAATAATGCAATTATTTTTTATGTAGGTTAAAACCGTATGACCGAAATTTTAATTTTGGCAATCAAAGCCCAGCAATGTCAGTTCCTGCTGTAGAACTTTACCAAGACGATAACAGTTCCGCTATATTGCCGGAGATTACCAAAAAACATACATTTTTTGCAACGTATTGCCTTTTTCCACATTTTTACAATATTAAAGCTTAATGGGAAATAAATGTGCACGGGGATTAGTACATCCTGGTACAGCACACAAAAGCATTTTCCGATAAAACTAAAATTTACTGATTTACAGGTTACAAAATGTATGGAACTGACAGTTTTTATTGGCCATGTCGACGATGCGCCATCTGGCGTGAGCAAGTGCCAGTAATGATCCCCATTGCCTGAACCAATTAATAAATATGGTACCTACGCAAATAAACACCCCTAGTTAAAGTAGTTAGGTAGGCAGGTTTATGCCTTCATTAGGGTTTGACTGTATAGGTATGGTCATGCATATAAAATCTCCTACTTACGGGAGTACCACCTTGGCTCCCTATCCCCTGATACACGGCAACGAGGTATTCCATGAAGCACACCCAGACTCAGAACGCCCGTAGGTCGGCTTCAAATAAAAATTTTAAATAATTAATTTTCTATTAATTATTTTAAATTCGAAGCACACCTACGAAATAGCACTCGCGTAGTGTGGGAACTAAGAAAAAAAAAATGTCGCCAGAAGAAAATATTTATTATATATAATAAAACTAACTTATTTCTATTAGTATCAATCCGTTTCATTAATAATGTACCTAATACAATAGTAGAGTATCTATTTGTATTATCTGTTAAATAAGAAAACTTCAAAATAGTATCCTAAAATACCTAGGTACTATCCCCGCAAGTGATATTCGTAAGTGTGCTTCGTGGATTAGAAAATTAATTAAGTACTTTAATATTTTATTTTAAGCCTACCTACGAGTGTGCTAAGTGGAATACTTTAAGTGTGCTTCATCTGGGTGTGCTTCATGCTATTGCATCACAGTAACCCGTGGGCGAGTTAGCAGGGAGGTACCTAAATCTATTAAGTAGGTACCTACCTACCGGTTATGATGGCCATCATAGCACAGAGTTATTATAGTTACTATAGACGGATTATCCGTCTATAGTAACTCTGTACCTCGAGAGACAGCTACCTAGCCTAGATAATGACGAGGGACGGAGAGCGTCAACCACAGGTGCGTCAGGTCCGTGGCTTAGGCCCTCAGTAGTCGACGCACATGTGGCCGACGCCGCCGATCTGTTTAATTTGATTCAAAGCGATTTTTAATCAAATGTACTGGCAGGCAGAAAAATGTTTTACTAAACGAGTAAATATTAATAATGAGAGTATAAATTATTTATAATTGTTCGTGATGGGCACTATCATATAGATCGCAGCGCGCGATGTGACAGAAATATGAAAAAAACTCGGGAATAAATGAAAACCAATAATATTAAAATAATTCGTCTGTTTGTCCTGAACTCTTTAACGTCTCTCACATACAACTGTGCCAACACAAATGTTGAGATTGGTATTTTATACATGTTATATTGATTCAAATCCCTTACCTACTACCTACAACATTCATTTTTGTTGAAATACGAAATTTGTAGTTGATTATGCATCACAACCTTTTTAAGTACTTTCATTTGCTTTTATTTAAATTTTAATGAAATTAAGCCAAAAATGTCAAAACATCTAGATGCCAAAAATTTGCAGATCCCACGTCCCGAATTTTTTTATCACTAAGCGGCGATGATATCGGGCACACAGGTACATTCTAACCAAATAACATGGCCTGTATTTTATTTTCAAATAAATTGAGTACATCTAAAAAAATATAGATATTATATTATTCGAATCGGCGGCGTCGGCCACAGGTGCGTCGGCCACTGTGAGCCTAAGCCACAAACCCGGTGCATCGACCACTGTGGGCCTAAGCCACGAACCCCGCAACGAACCAATCTGAGCGGAAATAATATCACAGCCATAAAAAATAACAATAAACTTTTATTATTGCTGCGAAGATACAATAAATATATACATAATAGCATGTTTCTTGCTGGATTCTTCTCCATAGGAACAACTTTTTGGAACCATGCAACTAGATTAATAACGTTCCTTAAACGCTTGTAACAGCTTCTTTGAAATAAAAATATTTGACTATTTTGTCATTGAACTTTGAACATAGCCTAGGCTAGTCATCATTAGCTGGGAATCCGGAACGAATACGACTCGACGCGGCACGGTACGGCATGAGGTGGCGTGCGGCAGACGCGGTAGGTAGGTGAGGCGAGCATGCGGCGTTCGCCTCAATCATCCATTAGTCTCGATGTTTATTTCGTGTTTATTACGTGGATGCTAATTTAACGCCGCCCGTCGCTTGATATGATGTCGGATAATGGAGTAGGTAGGTACCTACTAAGTACACATGTACGTTCTCACAAGAATCCAGGCCCGCGTGCGTGCCGTCGTAATGGACTGCTTGACGTGCGCTGCGGCTACGTGCCGGCCAGTTTCTTATTGAGCTTGCCGTTTGCACTTTAAAATCTGACTGCATCACAATTTAAGACTCGCTACGGCTAATTGCCGTGCCAAGATGGACGCTCATAATAAAAGAGTTTTACCTATATGATTGGTTTCTTAAATCCTGTTAACATTGTGGAGTGCATTAAACGAATTGAGTATTGAGTATCTTATATCTCTGAATTCCCAATCTGATTTTAATATAATAGGTACCTAGTTACCTAGCAAAAATAATTTCTTTTCCAACAGTAAATGCCTACCTACATTATTGACGACTCATTGAGTACCTACCTAATTACTTAATCAAATGCCTATGTAACAGAAAATAAAATGTCGAATCAATAGCGTCGGTGCGCGCTAGGCTTTTGTTGCTTGAATATTTTGGAAGTATTGTCATTGAGAGCGAAACAATGGTAGAATGAGTCGTCTCAGCAATTCGGCATGCAGCAGTCAGCCATGAGCGGGCGAGACACGAGCGCCCGCCGCCTCAAAACCCTCAATCGGTCCACAATCACATAGTACACGGAGCCTACAAAACTACTTATTGTTTGTTCTATTCAGCGTTCTCGACATAATAGGTACCCTATAGCTATTGTTTCATATTTGTGAAACACTAGTAAGTTAGAGAAATAATGCGAAAATAGAATAACATTTAGAATAGGTAAGTAGGTTGGTATCTATAGGTAGTATGTATATTTAAACGCTCTTCTCTGAAGTCCTTGAAAGAATTCCTTAGAAACGTGAGTATCTAGTACCATTTAATCATGATTTTTACTTACAAGATGATAATATTACCATTGTATCGTAGGACGCTGCTGTAGCTGTTCTTGCATGATTTTTTAGTCCTATCCACTAAACAAAACAACTACACTCTTTGCGTTGTAGCATGGTGCGGGTGACAATTTCAGTAACATTTCGTTTCACTCTTGAAGGTTGCTGCGATTTACAAATTATGACTTACTATTTTAGCTGTACCACATTCGTAATGTATTAAATCATTAATAACTGTAGTAAATTAAATTAAACCCAATCAGAATACCATAAGAACGTCATACAGGCAACTGTCACCCGCATTATGCTACAGCGTAGAGAGTAGGTAGGTACTTACAAAGTGTCATCAATCTTTCTATGCGCTCAGTTTCATCATTTTAAAAATAATCTTATCAATACTTAGAGGCTCTTACGTAGTTTAGGTAGGTAAATAGTACCTAGGTACGTACAGTTATACATATATAAGTGAAGTGACACAGATTTTTGGTTACAACAGAACATTCGACATCACTAAGTGCTTCTTAGTTTTCTTTCATGTCATAGGCATGCTTTCACCACACATATGGGCGTGCATTAGCACCCGAGGTTTTATGGCCACATCACATGTCGCACGAGTCACGAGTGTAGGATATTGATCTGATACTTTAGATTCTTAAATTGACCCCCTTATTCATAAAATATAAAACGTCTTATAAACTTCTTATAGCTATCATAATTATGTTTAACCGTTAAACAGATTAAGCTATAAGAAAATTTATAAGACAATATTTTTATGAATAAAGGGGTAGGTAATATGTTGGTGTAGTAATTAGGTAGGTACTACTCGTAATACCGTTACACGAATGATACCTACCTGTTTATTAACCCCGGACCCGCATTTATTTTCGTTAGATACCAGTTTAATATTTTTCATCGGTGAATCCCACAAAACATTAGTGCCTATGTAGGTATTTCCGTCAGATCCCAAATTTGAAAATCCAAGAGAATTAAGTTTTATTTTCGTTGAATCCCAAAAACTAACTACCTATCTATTTTCGTTGGATCCCAAATGCTTAAAAAAATCTGAATGCAGGTACTTTCAACCACAAAATTTATATAAAATTTAATAATTTAAAATAGATATTTATATATTTACCGTTAAAAAATCTACAAGAAATTATGTGTCACACCCAGGTGCAAAAAAGTTAAATTTTGTTGACTAGTGTTATTAATATATTACTCCCACAAGGCGTTAGACGATGCGGGAGACCCAGACAGAGATGGCGGACGAACAGCTGGACTCCTATTTGAGTAATTGGGCCGAAAAGCACTAAACCGTGGGAAGTGGAAGGAGTGTAGAGAGTCCTTTGCCCTGCAGTGGGACAAGCCAGGCTGATAATATTATTATTCCGCCCTTATCCGAAATTATTCGAAATGTTTTTATCGGATTACGAATTTAAGTAGAAAGAATTTAAGTACCTAAGTAGAAAAGGTTTTATCTGGTAGAACTAATGAATTTAAGCGGCGACAGCCTAGGCTAGGGCTTCGGACTTGCGATCATGTTGTTGCCGGTTCGAAACTCGAACTAGCTTAGCACGAGGGGTTAACAAGAACACTAGTAATGTGCAACCCACAAAAAAAAATTTAGGTACCTATAATATAAGTAGAAAAAAAATTGCATTAAATAGGCTATACATTAATATCATTATCACACGGCTAATTTTTATATTGGGATCATTTTTTCTTGTACAACTTCACATAAAGGTCAATAACCGGCGTAACGACCCTACCTAATGCCTAATGGCCAGTCCCTATATCAAATCCGTCGATAGATTTGATAACTAGAGATAGTACCTATGTTAGTAGAGATAGTACCTACATTACTTGTATGTATGAATCTTATGTCAAAATCCTATCTTCTAGTAAGCAAATCTATCGACGGATTTGATATAGGTACTGACCATAAGTACTGCGTCGTATCCCTAAGTAGGTATTGAAAGATTTTTATGTTTTGAACAAAATTTGTGAACTTAGGTGTTTAGTTTCTTACAATAACAATATCATAGGACCTACCTACTTCGATAGGACACATCTGAAAGTTCTGACAAATAAAGTAAGTTGGCCTTACTGATGATTGATTTGATTTTCAACAGCACGTAGGTAGGTACGTAGGTACGAACTCATTTTGGTTTATTGAAGATAGATCTGCATTTGGGACACTATCACTACAGTTTATAAAAAGTAACTGAGTAGTTTAAGATATTTTTCAATGGAACATTACACAGATATAGTAGGCAAATAGGTATTGTTTCCAGTCGTTGGTGTGCGAATACTTACACGTGCATAGTGCACCGCGTGCACGAGTCCGGCGCCGGCCGCGTCCGCACTGCGCATCCAGAAGGCATCCGGGAACATCCGAGCACTGACTTGACTACACACACTGTCCGTACACTGTACACTAGGACCGCAAACGTCCGCCGTCGGACGTCGGACGCGCCACATACAGGTAAATAAAACTATGTTTTAGGGATTTTTGTAAAAAGATAGTTATATTTTTGGCATTGGACTATGACACAATATAATACTATGATATGCTAAGTAAGCGTTTTATAAAGACTTTTACATGCCGAATATTCGTTAATCAGACTATTCATCAGAGGACTCTTTATATATAATTTTAACAACATAACCGCTTACAAAATGAGAGTAGAGATACGATTCTAATTTACCGTTCGGGTCTGCTCTAGAACTCATCACCTATTCGAAAACATAACTATGTCTAGTTTATTCTTAATATTTTTCTCACTTTCATTTTTTACTCTATAGGTACATATTTATTATAATACAATTTTTGAACATATAATTATCGATATGATATCTTATACAGAAAACGCAACGAATCGGCGACGGTACAATAATTTAGTCGTGAAGCGTCAGTTACTGCGTTTGCGAATAAATATTTTCGTTGGTGGGTATGCACTAGCGCCGAGCGCCGGCGAGCAGCCGGACGAGCCGCGGCCGCCGGCCATCCGGCGTCGCGGGCGACGACCGGCCGCACGACAGGTTCTCGGGCGAAACGATAACACGAAACGTTCAGGTCCTCGGCGAAAGAACACATCATAATCGTCCGGTACAACAACACATAAATCAACGTTTTAAACAATATCAACGTACATAGGTACTATTTGGTATTAGGTTCGTTCGCGAACGAGCCGACGCGAGGGCGCACGTCGCCCGAACACAAACGCGGGCGAGGGTGTCGGACGTGGTCCGGGACCGCGCCGGCACGATCGCCGTCACTTATCACTAGCTAATTACAACAAAACATCACAGAGACCGGGGCCCGCTCCGGCGCGGCTCGGCTACATGTAGATCGGCAGCTGCTGCAGCGCGCGCTTGTCGAAGCGGTCGTAGTGCGCGGCGGCAGGCGGCAGCGCGCGCGCTATATCACAGTCCAGCGCCTCAGGCGGCAGGTAGGGGTGCGGCTTCAGCCGTGCGCGGGCTGTGAGCTTGCCGCCTGCGCCATCAGCTGCGTACGACTCGAAGCGGTAGCACGCCAGCGGGTGTGTCGGCTCCTCTGCCGGGGCTCGAGCGCGCGCCGCCGCAGCCGGCACGGGCTGCGGCGGCGGCGCTGGAGGAGCCGGCGCCGCGCGGCAGCAACGCCGCGCCTGCCGCGGGGCTCGCGCCCGGCTGCTGGGCGTCACGGCGGCGGCGGCTGCCGCATCTCCTCGCGGCAGGTTATTCACGAATGGAACGCGTCGCAGGCTCTCGAGCCTCCGGAAGTGCGAAGGGTGGATCATGAGCAGTGGCTCGATCTTGACGCCCTGCGGAGGCTTGGCACAGTCGGGAAGCTCGTATTCGATACTGCAGTCTACGTGTAAAGGCACCGAGTAGTCCTTGGGGGCGAGCGAGGCGGGCCGTGCGTCCCGGCGGAAGCGGTCAGCGGCGGCGAAGTCGGCCTCGCCGCGGGCGTAGCCCGTCATGACGGCGGACGCGGCCTCACGGCATGTGCGCCGCGGGGCGCGCGCCGATCAGCTGATTGTACAAGCCGGACTCAACGCGCACACGTACGCGCAGGATGGCGGCGGCCGCGAGACTGGTGCCCGGCCCCGCGCGCCTGCGCCGTGCGCGCCTCCCCCCTCTATGTACACGCCCCCCGCGGCGCCGTCGGGGAGCCGTTCATCCCAGCTTGTCCCCCGCGGTCCTGGATTTCGCCCATGCGCCGCTGAGCGCACTTCGGCGATACAATGTGGGCTGTAATGCGGGAGCTCGGCAGCGGCTGCACGTTAGCGACGTCGACGGGAATCGGGGGGGTTGCGGAGCGGAGCGAGACGTGACGGCGACTCACCGGCGGCCGACAAAACTCATCGACAGATCGATAAAAATGGCAATGGTTCGTAACTAGCGGTGCGAGTGTTGCGCAGAGATGCACTACGCACGCCTTACGAGCGGGGCGCCGCGCCGGGGACGACAGCGGGGTGCGGGGGACGCCCGGGACACCCGCAGCCGCGACGTAGCGGGGGGATTTGATTGTCAAACAGCTGACTACAAAGAAATTCAAAATATACAATCTGAACGGGCGCAGTTGCACCACTTCGTGAGTCTGTGGGGAGTTTGTATTGAGCACTTTAAAATTTAAACTATTGTGAATGTCTGATTGAAAACTGTTATTATTAAAAATAATAACATTTCCTAATTGACCGACAACTTGTAGGTACCTACCTAGGCGTAACTTAATATGAGTAGGTAGTACCTATAATAAGTTGATTAAAATTAACATTTCAACGCTAACTGATGCGCAGTACAAAAGTAGGGAAGCTGCAAAGGTGGGAGATGAACAATTTCGAAGTTATAGGTAGGTAGGTAAGTAGGTAGGTAGGTACCTACGCTTAAGTAGGTTCAACTTCCAATATAACCAGATACGGCTGAATATCAGTATTTAACACAAAGCGACTGCCATCACACGCAACCCAATTTCTGGGCAATACCCATATCTCGAGGAAAGACTGGTGGTCTAGTCAGGCTTTTTGGGCTTCTAGGTAATTTTGAGACTAACGATTGTTATGGATATTCATACCTATGACAATCGGACCAACGACTTGACGTGTTCTCTGAGGCACCCAACACTCACCCACACTGTGACCGCGTCAAGCTTGGCTTTTTCCCTTGCAGATCAGTTGAGCAGCTTAGTTATTAGTACCTATTACCTACTTAGCCCAAGCACGCTTCATGAGGTATAGGTAGGTGCCAACTTGTATACTCAACAACGTACCTACCTAAGTACAATGTAAACAGGGGCTTCCCGACTGCTACCTCTTCCAATGAAGTAGGTACCTACCCTAAGTAGACGGCCATTTCTTTCATTTCTTCCATCTCTCTGATTTGGAAGACTTACTAGGGGGTAATATAACGTACCTAGGTAAGTACCTACCTACCCAAAGCAGAAACAAAATTCCAACAGGTCTATGGCAAATAGGTACGTAATGGGAATATCAATGGAAGCATGTAGTTCACAAGTTTAGATTTCCAGATCACGTTACTGTGATTTTCCGTTAAAAAATTTTCCTTGTCACATATTATTGAATCTGTGGTAGGTACATAGGTATAAGCTCGGATTTAAGTTAGGTGTCCATTAATCCCCTTTTTGCGACACATGGCTTTTTACCCCACTACACAATATTAAAAAAACCTGTCCGATTCGAAAGGGGTATATAGGTAGGTATCCTAATCACATTACCAACTAAAATAATTCATAAATGTAAATAGGTATATTAATGAAGTTTAAAATTCACGTAGATTTTTAAATGTGATAAAACGATCACAGGCCTTAGTATGTTTGGCACACAAGGACAGTGTCGGTGTCACCATAAGTAAGTAAGTTTTGCCAGTTCAGTTTTTCCCGATTTATAAATTTTGAAAAATGATTATAAACATGTGCGCGTGCATCAAGATCGCTGAGGAAGTGGTCGGCCACGCGCCTCAGTAAGTATGAAATTAATTAACAGTCGTAAATGCCCATTTTTACATAGTTATGTAAACTATGTCTGCTGAAATGCTCTATGTAAGATGTAGGTACTTGGTTATTTGGATGTAAACTTGTTTCGATCGTAACAACAAATAATATTTTTCTTTCATTTTGCATTTACTTACATTTGACTACTAAAATTAATTAGCTTGACGGGGGAATCTGTATATCTAACTATGTATAAAAAGATCCGTTCATATTGTGTAGCGTTAGCCTCCCACACACAATTATTTAGTTTCCACGCGTTGCATCGCGTCGACGATCAAGTTACACCTCAAAACTTTCAGGTCAAATATTACCTGACAGTTGAAATGTTTAACATGTTCTCGTAAAAAATGGCGCACCTTTAAACATCCCGTACTAAACATTAAAGTGATCGCTTTGTGTGGTCTCGGGCACTCCCCGCTGCCGCTGCGCCCCTAGCGGGAACCGCAAGTGTTGTACGGGAACAAGCAACTGTAAGGAGAGGATGTGCACCACTATAAATTCAAGTAGGTACTATCGGCCAACGCCATATCTAGCCACCGTAAGGGCTATATTTGCTTGCAGCCTCGGTTGCTATTCCAGTGCTTACCTACGTTTATCAACCAACAGCATCGTCCTTTTTATGAAATCGAAATCGTATCTCTAATCGTATAAACAAAAAAGATATTGAAATAAAACTACTTTTTATGGATTTTATCCCGTCATATTTATATTATTTAATTCCTAAAAGCCAATACCACCGTGTGCACGGGATTTTGTTTTCAAAATGGCTAGATATGGAGTTGGCTGATAGTACCCACCAAATACAATGAATATGGTCTCAAATAACAAAACGCTATTAAGTATATTGCGTTTCAATGTAGACGACCTCGTTTGGTTGAAGGCTTTGATGGCCAAATAACATTCGGATTGAACGATCAGTGATGTTAAGCTGCTCTTCCCGTGGCCAGTTTATAAACGAGCGTTGGTCTCAATCGGCGTGACCCCGCCGTGCCCCAAGTGCATGTTAAATCGGTCCCGCTCATGATTGTACGTCATAAATTGATAGTCAAAATACCCCAAAGTTGCAAAGGAATACACTTTTTAGTACTTGAGATGTGAAGTCGTAGACAGATTAGAAATATGGCCATTAGTCAGTTACTTCATGTTATACATTAATTCAGTTGCGTCTGGTTGGACTGGTTGCCAACAACTAAGTTGGACTCGAATGAACAGATAACTAGAACATAAAAAAGAAACTTAAGATTAAGATATAAGATTGGAAAGGTGAAGCGGTAATCCAGAGAATGCCAGTGTTTCCATAACTAACTTTGTTAGTGCTCATGAACGAAGTTTTAATAATAGTGGCGGTGATCAGAAACGTTTATCTTTAGCTCCGGAGCAGGACATCTCCAGCCACACGCACATAACATACCTCCACGCCACATTACGAACATTCAGTCGTTAATGTCTTATTATTTATTGCTTCAGAAGTATTTAATTCTCTTTTAAAACTGTGTCTGGTGTCCTTTTTGTAAGTTTTCAGGCATAGTTTGGAGGAAAAGCATCGGGTTTGTCGCCACAACAACTGTGCACTTGTGCAACTAGTGAAGCATATTCTAACTTTGGTAAGGATAATAGTGATAGGGCTCCTGATAGGCTTGTTGAGCCAGGGTGGCATTATGACTCAAATATAACAGATCACTCTTGGACTCGGCTTATTCTCAGCAAAACCTTTGCATGTGAGCATCGAGCATTGACTTATGCTCAGAAAACCCTACAACGGGTTAGATCTATAGATCTATGAGGATTGAGATCACGGTGTCATGTACTTATGTAAAAATGCATTTCGTCTGTTATTATATTCTTTGCATGTAGGTACATTAAGTTTTATGTAAGTAGGTAACTTAGAATATAAGGGGTATCGATTCATGCTCTCGGTGTGGAAACACTATCCTATAGTTGAAGGAATGGCACCAGTTGGTCGCCGGCGGGTTATCGATACGACGCGGTGCGGGCGGCTGCATCCGATCTGATGAAACCAGACACGACGTGAGCGCAGCAGGCCGTGCATACCCACACAAGCTCACATGACACACGCACACACGCACACACGCACGAACGGAGGGACGTTCAATCAAGTTTTTTGCACTTACTTGATTAGTGTCGGAGATAACATTACTAGAAAGTCGTAACGTAAGGGAACGGAACTAAATAACACAAGACGTGTCGGTGTGTATCGACTGGTAATGACAGATTTTTTTTTAATACAGTAGGTACTTAGCTACTACATTAGGTACTACTCCATTAAAGTTAGGTGAAATGTATAGTACATTTCACCTAACTTTAATGGAGTCCGTTATGTATCGCGAGAACTTATCACTAATATAAGATAAACCTATTTGCGCACAAAAACGTAATACCGGGACTCGATCGGGAACGAGTCAAACACTACTAGCTCTTAGTCTTAGGACAGTCTGTATTATAATCATCAATTACACGCTACACTTACAATATATTGGGTGGAGGCGCGTCACACACTACAACCGAAATACATCGTAATCCAGACAATATTTTATCAAAATATGTTATTATTCGGATTTGTATACCATTAATCTAGGTTTCTACGATACTATTTCGTTTACTACTTCACTGGAAATAAAGGACCGAAAAATCGTTCCAAACTTGGTATCTTGGTAAGTTATCAAAAATTGCATTCGCTTATATTTATTTCCAATGCAGTATTTTGGACGAAATGGTAACGTAGGAACCTAGATTAACGGTATCGGAATCCGAATAATAACAGAATTTGATTAAATTGTGTTTGAATTACGATTTATTTCGGAATTACGTTTGTAAGACAAAATCGATCCGCCGGACTCTCAAGATATAAGGTGTCTTCTCCCAAAGCTTTATTAAAGTAGGTACTTTACCATAATGATTTTCACGGCACTTTAGTGTCTCCGCCGAAATCCTTGTATGAATTCAAACTTAAGAGTCCGGCGGACCGAATTTCCCATGCAAACGTAATACAAAAATAAATCGTAATTAAAACAGTATTTAATTAAATTGTGTTATTATTCGGATTCCGATACCGTTAATCTATGTCTCTACTCCACAATTTTGTCCAAAATACTTCACTGGACAAACCTAAATGTAATGCTTTACCAAGTTTGGAACCATTTTCCGGTCATTTATTTCTAGTGAAGTAGTAGTAGGTACTCGAAATGGTACGGTAGGAACCTAGATTAACGGTATCCTAATCCAAATAATAACACAATTTGATAGAATATTGTCTGCATAACGATTTATTTTGGTATTATGTTTTTGTGGGCAATTAACGGTCCAAAAAAATACTGGTAATTCTAGTATGTACTTAACAAATGTTCGAACTATAGTTCCAATCTATACATATACAAGCATAGTAATGAATTAGCATTACAAGTTACCAAATTGTGCGAACTCGATATTTCTGTAAAAAAAACAACAAAATATGTTTTTTTTTTACCGTATAAGTACCTACCTATGTATAATCTACAACAAGCAATTTACTATTCAGTTAAATCTACCATCCTGCTGGATAATACAGCTCAGCGGGGAATATTCTGCTTTATGTTACAAAAAACTAACAAAGGCCGTCGACCCGTCACAATGGTGTCGTCAGCCGCGTGTTTCACAGACATATATTTATGTAGATACGCTACTTATCTTTCACTGGGTCTCACTCACCCATTGTACGGAAATATTACAAAAGTCAGGAAAGACATTTTATACAGGATTATTGAAAGAAAAAATCAAGATATAGCTAAGAAAGAGCTGGAGGCGATGCTCACGAGACACAGGTCTAGCAGTGAGACCGATCGGGATAAATACAATAGTTAAGATTTTTAGATTTGGGATTAACATATTATATATTATGCTAAATAAATGTATTTTATACGATAATTATTTTTTAAGTAAATAAAATAAATTACATAACTAATTTTTATTTATAGGTACCTACTATATTAATTCTTAAAATCTATGATTTTAAGTACACGTTTAG
Source organism: Acronicta aceris (assembly GCA_910591435.1). Lineage (NCBI taxonomy): Eukaryota > Metazoa > Arthropoda > Insecta > Lepidoptera > Noctuidae > Acronicta > Acronicta aceris. Next base: position 142,464 of record OU342775.1, read on the forward strand.
AAATCGATCAATAAAGAGATTATGAAAATTAACCGAGTCCCCAGGCTCATTCAAGGTTATTTTCAATTTTGTATGACAAATTGATGAAAATGAAAACAATTTCGTAACTAGGTACTTCCGAAAATTGTACTTGTTTGTAATTGAACAGTTAGTTGTAATGGCTATAAATAGTAGTTAAGTTTACTGGTATTTTATAAATAGTCCACATTGTGTCGTGCTTATATCACGAAGGCGTTTTTGGCACCGCATTCATTAAGTATGAAAGTTGTTGTTTTATTTACTTATCAAATTTGTAAGTTACAGCTTTCCCTTAAATAAACCGGTTGCTATTGTATTTATTTCATCTTTCAAATACAAGTATTTTTGTCAGCTCGCCGATAGCTACCAATATTGACAATTCAATAGATGACGAAAGTTTTTATTAAAATCGATACCTCCCACGTAAGTTGTTGTATCTCCAAAACTGCAAATTTACAGTAGAGCATTTCAAAGATTCAAAGTGAACCAAAATCTGCATTTATTGTTGCATCTTTTTGAAATTTGGTATTTAAATGTAATATGATAGTCGTCTTAACTTCGTTAAAAGATATTTTAAGTAATATATTTATTTTCGGAGATATTGTTCATCCAACATTTTACTCCGGAGTACAAGCTATGTCAGTTGTTGCATCTGATACTAACAACATTATACCGCGGCGCCCAGATAACGCCAGTTGCGGTATATGATAGTTACAACTGTATACGTTGAAAAACATAAGTCTCACTCTGTTGTATGTGGTAACAATATTTATATTAGTTACAAAATTCAATTGTACAATTCGAACGTGATTAATTTTTTAGGTTTAATAAATAAAAAAGAAATGTTATTAAGGTTAAATTTATTTATTAGAAACAACATAAGTGCTAAAAGATAATCATAAAATCTTTAAAAATAAAATAATGATCTTTTAAAACATAATTAAATAACTTCTTCTATTGCTGAGTAATCAAAAACGTTTCAACATAAAACAATCATTCTAATACCACTATACAATGTTATAGAATCAAAGCATGACCTATGCTTATGATAATATTTTTGTAGGTAACGTTAGAAACTCTTCTTAAGAACTAATCAAATAGAATTACAAAAATCAACATCATTATAAAAAAATAATATTATGAACTTACTTAATCATTTATATGAGATCAGCTTAAAATCAAAGTAGTAATTTGGTATCCATTTATAATTTTTGCAATTATATTTATTCGTTTAATACGATAACATCGTTAATGTTTGTATAATAATGATAAAGAAATTTAAAAATAAAAACAATTGTGTTATTGTCAATCTTACAAACCTAAAATTATGGGAGCCTTAAAACAATATAAATCAAATAAATATTATTTTTATGAGATCAATATTAAAACCTGAGATGCTTAATCAAAAGCAATATAAAAAAAAAGGAAAATTAAACAGAATATTTGGAAAAGGCTAATGTCTATTCTGAATCAGAAAATTCAGCGTCATTATTAACGCCAGCAGCAAAAGATAAATGCCTGAAAAAGTCGTGATATGTAGCTGGAATAATTCCTCTATGACACAGGCTCATTAAATCTTCATATTTTGCCTTAGTTATAGGAAGACGGTTGGAATACAAGGGGCATAGCTCAGCCATACTATTCCTTTGGCGTCTACGGGTATTGGTATTGAGAGCGATTGTCATAGCATTACTGTCTGCCAAATCGTACCGATACATAATTTTAAAAGGATCTTCTGCACATACACTTACTTCTTTTATTTTATTCCATCTAACTGCGTTCCCATTTACATTTTTTGACCAATTACGTCCATTCAAAAGTGTTTTATAGTTTAAAAAATCTGTATGCTTCATTTCGATGACGTTATATGGTTTGCCCTCCTGTTTAGCCCATCTAACTAAGCTAAACCATTCAAAGGGTGTATAAATAAGTTTATTTTTAGACGAACGTTCTATCAGAGCATGTACGCTATCACCTTCTGCCTGGGTGTGACCTTTTTCTAGAAATGTATGTTTGATAGTAATATTAAGCTTATTAGCAATATAAACATAAAACGCAAACACGATACGATTGCGATTCTGACCGGCACAATTGTCAGACCAGAATCGAAATTCTTTTGCACCCTGTTCATGCATTTTATGTATGAAATGAGAAAGACAGCCTGATACCTCATTAGAACCACGTTTGGCTTCTCCCTCGTGCCACATATAACAATGACCCTCTTTATTTGTTAGGTCAAATATAGTAAAATTAAAGACGGACAGCTTCCGTTTGTAATATAAAATACTCAATTGGCCATGGGGTGCATTAAGAATCTTTTGAAAATCAAAAGTACCAGCAATTATTTTCCCTTGAGAAGATTTGCTTTCCTCTTTGTCAGACTTCATAAGCTGTCGGGATAACTTCTTGTTAGTGACGTGAATTTCATGATCCATGACTTGCTGCTCTGATGGACTGTTAATATTTCTAAAGATGTGGCACTGATCGCACTGATCTTTCTTAGGAATATAAAAACTGAGCTTAAAGTTTTCATTTACAATGTCTCGATATAGACGTTCGGATTTAGCTTTCTCTTCATATGTATTTGACTGAAGCCACTCATTATACATTTCAAATAATTTATGAAAATTTAAATCTCCATCCAAATATAACTTATTTGACCTTTGCCTAGTAAAATGTGACTCAACAGGCTGCAAACTCTTAATATGGTCACACACACTGGTTATAACAGACTCTGTCTTTTTTATAGGGTGGTTTGAGTGTTTTCCTCTTTGATCTGGAATTAGTACTCCAGTAGCCATATCCATCTTTTCTAGGGCCTTATTAATAACCTGATCACTGACGGAAATAGTGCTCAAAAAATGTTTTTTGCATACATCCACATAATTGTCTTCACCATGATCTAGTGGCAATGAGTACTTTAACGTGTACTTACGCCTTGAAGTGGTATCGGTGTAGACTCTGCGTTTAATATTTTTTTTTACTAAGCTGGCTATATACATCCATTGTTTTTCTCGATTTCCCAAACTCCAAAAACTCTCAAATATCTTCTGTCTTTCTCCTTCACTAAATTTATCAAAACACTTCTTGCGACAGTGACATGGCGGACCCATCTTTCTCTTTGCTTGAATTTTACCATTTCTTGACATGTACTCTTTTCCCATATTACGTAAATTCTTTCTCTTAGTGTCTATCCATTCATTAAAATGTCTTTTTCTTATATTACCTTTATCTTTCCTTGGTTGACGACGGCGACCGCTTGTGCTAGGACTATTATTCGAAATATCTGACAGCGGACTATAATTGTTTATTGTTGTATATGTTGAGCAGCTAGACAGATAACCTGGTGAGGGTACAGGCAAAATATCAAAAGTTGATAAGTTTTCCTTTTGTATATAATAAGGGCAAAAATCATTATCACAGTCGTAGTCTAAGTGGTTGGTACTACAAGAAGGTGAAGGATGCGGTGTTTCGAGATTTGCAATATCAGAATCTGAAGCAACTTCTGGGTTATTATCAAAGAAATCTGTATCAATTATGTTTGCTAGCTCATTAATTTCCGACTCATTAAAGCTTATTGGTAATGGAGACTCTGAAACAATAATAATGTTTTGTATAATAAATGATCAGCAGATTCGGGGAATCGAACCTGAGACCTCGGCGTGCTAATACAATGCACTAGGTACGCATCTAGCTATTGAGGCAGTCGTACTTACAATTTAAAAATCGACTTTTCAATTGACGACTTGACTTACAACGTAAATTTTAAGTAAAAAAAAAGTAAATCCAACGTAAAATATAGCATTTCACTATACAACAACATTTTAATGAACGATTTCCGAAGTAAAATGTTGTATTTATTACATACAACAAAATGTTTAACTTCAACGAAAACGTAAAATATTGTATGTATCACATACAACATTTTTAATGAACGCTCACCGGCGAATATTGTCGTAAGTAATCTATACAATATTTTAGGTTGGTGCCACCATAAAAAGTGTTAGTAACCTAATTCATGCTACTGAAATAATACTAAAATAAACTTACCTATAATATTTCGTAGGCTTGAATCAGGAAAACTGTTTAATTCTATTTCGTTTAATGAAATATTGTTGTTTTCAATGGGTGTATCGGCATTATTACTTTGTATATTCGCATTATTAAGTAAATCACATATTCGACGCCCTCTTGATATAATACTTGTACGATTCATTATAACAAATATGAAGTAAACTAATTACGTCAATGAATTAGCAAATAAATTATAAGCGCTTGCAACGTGCATGCGGCCGGTTGAAAGTCGCCGCGTAGTCTGTTGTTTGTAACCAATACGAGGCGCGAGCGCGTGATTCTACCCGCCCCGCGCCCCGCGTACACAAATGTATAGGCATATACGTTGGTGTAATCCGTTCGCGTTTCAAAATTACAACATTATGCGTCTGACAAATCCTTTAAAAATTGTGTTTTTGTTGTTTTTTCACATTGAATGGATATAATGATTCATATTAGGATCTTTTTCAACAAAAAAGCAAAATAGCAATTTTGTGGCATACAACAATTTACGTGGGAGGTATCGAAATGCTACCTACCTACTTGGTAAATAAATGATGCGTTAGTTAGTTAATTTAGCGATCTCATAATGTTACAGCGAGCGAGTGCAACATGTGGTTAGCATTCTCATGGGTGTATCCGCCAGCCGCCATGTATCGCCAGGTCGCGATGCGCCGCGCCGGAGGCGGCGCGCGCGCACCTCATACTAATGCAAATGCACTCACGAGGCAATGCGGGCGTTTTTGCCAAGATGTTCAAACGTTACGAACCATTGTGTTAGCAATCGGCTAATACCTTCATTGTGAATGTTAAATGTTTGCCAAACGATTAGCGCACGCTCCGCTCCGTGGCCGATTTTTAAAGCCTGTATCGAACAATAATTATCGAATCATGTTTCGCAATTTAAAACCTACCAAGCGAAGAATTTTGTTTAGATTTACATGAATAAGATTCGGATATCATAAATGGTGTTTATTTGTCTTGGGTTGGTTTAGGTACCTACCTACTAATATAAATTTAAATAAGTATAATATTTCTTAAGGTACCGATACCTACCGACATCGGCTGGCCACGACTGTTATTATAATATCCATCCATCAATTTTACAACGGATCTCGAAGCTTTCAAACCGTGAAATTCCATTTAACAATTTTCGCGTGATGCCGGAACCACTTTTTAATGGTCGGCAAGAAACGTTCTCACGCATTACGTTTAGTAAAGGTTTTTATATAAAAAGAAATCGTTCAAGCTCATACAATACAGAAACTGTGTAGTGGCTGCGAGCTGAGGTTCCTTATTGATTCGCTGGCTGGTGGCGCGGCGGGACTCCCGGGGGCTGCTGAGATCACATTGACCCTTTCCATTTCCGCTTCCACTTGTTTTTATTTATTTCTCGAGGATGGCGAAACTGCGTGACGCAGGGGACACAGGGGAAACAGGGGCATCGGCGCGGAGGCAGGGAGCGCTGTACACTAGTGTATTACTGTTTACGACACTGCACTAAGTAGGTAACCCCTTTGTGGTCTGACAATACACATTGCTTTAGCTTTGTTGTTCTGTTGTTTCTCATGTCACGACGTATAATGGTATACGTATAATAATAACATGCCAAGTGTACATACATAGGTCTCGGGCTGGAATTACAATTGTGAATGCCGACCGTTAACATCAAGTTTTTAAATTGAGAAATGAGATTAAAGACTTGTAATTAATTAAATGATAGTTAAGTAAAAAGTTTTTTTTTTCATAAATTTAAATAATTAGAACAGTCACACATGAAGGATAACCAAAAAGCAAAACTGATTGAGGTAGAACTTAAAATCTACGAACGACTGAACCACCTTAGAACTCATGTAATCTTCTAATGGATATAATTCTATTATATTCCATAATACGATAGGAGATCTCATATTGCCACAAATCTGTGAAATGTTTGCGGAACATTTGTGGCCAAACAATTTGCGATGCGAGTAGGTACCGTGTTTTTGCATCAGTATGTTGTAGCTCACTAGTCCGTGTCAAAAAAAGGCACGGCCGCCTAATCCTGGATTTGCTGGCGTGCCTACTTATGGCAATGAATATTGGGTGCGGCATTAAATCATAATAAATGCTGATGAAATGCTTACCTTGCGAAGTAAAGAGTATATGTGTGGTGTGGTGTCAGTTTGATTGATAGATTGAGGAATAATGTGATATGACATCGTTACTGTTGAAAAGACGATGTAAGACGTTAAGCAAAATGGTAGCACGTAGCGGGTTACAGCTTCTGCCTACCCTCGTGGAAAACGGTGTTTTTGGCGGACCGAATTTCTCTTACAAACGTAATACCGAAATAAATCGTAATTCAAACATAATTTAATCAAATTCTGTTATTATTCGGATTCCGATACCGTTAACCTAGGTTCCTAATTTACCATATCGTCCAAAATACTTTACTAGAAATAAACCATGTTACCAAGTTTGGAACGATTTTCCGGTCTTTTATTTCCAGTGAGCTAGTAATAGACGAAGTAGTACGGTAGGAACCTAGATTAACGGTATCCAAATCCGAATTATAACATAATTTGATAAAATATTGTCTGGATTACGATTTATTTTCGTATTACGTTTTTGTGAGCAATTCAAGCCCCACTGGACCCTTAAGTATATTTCTTTAGCTATAGTGGTTACAGGTCTGTAGCCGCTTAGATTAATTAAAATACAATTACAACGAAAAGAACAATAATTAAAACAATGGCTTTCTTCTCATTATGACACTAATTAAGTTTCATTGTTGTATCGACCTGTCTGACTTCTAAATTGTGTACCACACAATGAAGTGTGGTGCACTGACCGATTATAAATAATGTATTAATGGTATGTATGTACAGTAGAACTTTCTTCAACAACACCACTAGTTTGTGCCGCGGATCGGCTCGGATCTTCGAAACCGCAATGTTGGCCCTCCTCTGTAAATACCAAAAGTTTTTGTATTCAGGACCTTTTTTAAGGATTAAGTTGGCAAATGAGCTGACGAGCCACCTGGTGTTAAGTAGTCATAGTAGCCCATGGACATCTGCAACACCAGAGGAATTGCTGATGCGTTGCCGATCTTTAAGAGCCTCTACGGCCTGCAGACTGCCAGAGACGTAGGAACAGAGGGGAACTGGCTCTTACGTACAAAAGTTGAAACACACATCAAGGTGTTTTATGACAGTCTCATCACTAACTTCCATGTATCCTGTTATAATCACTAACTTCCATGTTCTATATAGTTTTACGTTAGGTTCCTCACATGTACTGAAAACAGCAACTGGATTTCCTCGCGGTCGGAAATACTTAGCGCCAACAACAAAAATATCCTTCAGGTATCTACTTTATCTATTTTTCTATCTTCTCTTCATTTCAGGAATCCTAGGCCCGTATTTAATGATACTTCTTTGTGCTTTACCTGTTTTTTAACCCCCGACGCAAAAACGACGATGTGTGTGTGTGTGTGTTTATCTGTGGCATCCTAGCTCCCGAATGGATGAACCGAATTTGATTGTTTTTGGTTTGAAAGGTGAATTAGCCAGGACAGTTCTTAGCAATGTTTGATGAAAATCGGTCCAAGATGGCCGCCGCCACAAAATGGCGGTGGCGGGCTTACTTGAAATTTTTAATTTAATGTAGTTTTTTAATAAAATTAAAGTAACAAATCGTCTGAACTTTGTAATATAGAGAGGGACATTGATAGTAAGTACCTCTCAAACTAATTGTTCTAAATGTACACGGAATCTAAAGAGCGTTTTGAGTAAAAACAGACGAACCCTCCGCCGGATCTATAGTAGTATTAATTAGTGCTAGTCTATTGTAGTGGCGGGTCAGCCACAATGGCCGGCCGACAAACGTCCCGGATTCAGAATATTTTCGACACAATGCACGGGGCTGGGCAGCAGGTCACAGATAATTTATTCGACGTGACGTCAATTATATTGTTTAGCTTTTTGTTTGACATGTGTTGCTGGCGTTTTCCTGCCGCGTAATCAACAAGGGTACCTACATTGGCAAATATGTTGCTAGGTGCAACAGTTAAACGTCAATGACCGCAGTGAATAATGCATTGTGAAGTTCTGTTACAGAGGGATGAAATGTATAGGAACTACTGGAAATGTGATTTGTAAAAAGTGAATGCCCTAGTAGTCCAAAATTTATTAATTCAATCCTCCCTTATCCTTTCAATTATATTTCACAAAAATCATTACAACTACCTATTCAGTTTTGAACTGCCGAACGCCCGGCAGAGTAACCCACGATCCTCTATTATCCTTTAATATTAAATGAACGTAATCAGTTTATTATAAAAATTATTCTCCCCTCACGTCACGTACATATGGCACATCAGTCATACATAACGCGTTATAACGAACACAATTTGATGGGATTTCTGTTGAATGGCTGAATTGTGTGCCGTCAGGGACATGCATCGTTAAGCTGTTATGACGGAGTGCACAAAAAACCGAATGGAAATGTCTTTCGATAAGACCATAAATAATAGTCGTGCGCTGATTGGTCGGTCACGGTGACGCCAGAGAATGCTTTTAGACGTTTGTTTTGAATTGAGAGCCAAAATGGTGGACGCAGATAACTGTCGTTACTGGAGCGTGAACCAGTCAGCTCGTATTGTTGTACGTGTGACTGTGTGACGGCACTGTTGCGGCAGGTCAAGACTTCGCAGGTGGATATAAACCACATTACTAAATATTAGATAGAGATACAATATATTTTATTGCACACCAAAAACTAATGTCAAGTACAATTTATTAATTATAAAATATGGTACAATGGGCGGTCTAATCGCTAAAAGCGATCTCTTACAGACAACCTAGCTTAGCTTAGCTTCCGAATCCAGCTCCTAAGAGCTGTCTGTTCGGGATTTGAAGAGATATTATCAGGAGTTCAATAAAATACGTGTCTTTGTTCCAATGAAAAAATGTATAATAAAAATTATTAATATGAGTAGGGTAGAAGTATATTAAAATTACAATTTCTTACAGCTAAATGTGTATTGCGCGTAACAAGATGCTTTTAACATTTGGGTAGGCGTTTTTACCCAAACATACCCCCGGGCGTTGAAAGCTTGTCTTTCAACCCGAATCTTCAGACTCGAGATAATCAGGTAGCGGACAAATCTTACTGAATGATCGGCGTAGTAAACCACTACACGTCTTGACGTCTGCGACTCGTACAACACCATCAGTACCGGGATATACAGCAACAATTCTACCCATTTTCCACTTCAAGGGCGGCATATTTTCTTCCTTCAGAAGTACCAAGGAGTTCAATTTCAATGAACCCTTGCATGATCGCCATTTCATCCTCATTTGAAGTTCTGAGATATATTCCTTACTCCAACGAGTCCAGAAATGTTGCCTCAGCTGTTCAATGCGTTGGAACCGAGTTAAGGAATTTATGGAGTTGTCTTGATAGTCCGGTGATGGTAAAGATGTCATAGGGCGGCCAATTAAAAAATGTCCGGGAGTCAGTGGCATCAAGTCTTCAACGTTTGATGACATGGGCGTCAGTGGTCTGGAGTTTAGGATAGCTTCAATTTGAACTAACGTGGTATATAACTCTTCATAAGTAAGGTGACAAAGGCCCAGCACTCTAACTAAATGATACTTTGTGGACTTGACAGCGGCTTCCGCAAGGCCAGCAAAGTGAGGAGAGTATGCCGGTATAAAATGGAAATTGATCCCCTCCTTAGCCATTTCCTCAGCAACTGAATCACAACTTGACTTAAGGAACCTCGAGAGCTCATTATATGCCCCAACAAACGAGGTGCCGTTATCGGAATATATATTGATCGGCTTCCCTCTACGTGAGATGAATCTTCGTAATGCCATAATAAAACTATTGCTTGTTAAATCACCAACCAATTCAAGGTGAATTGATTTGGTTGAAAAACAAATAAAAATAGCTATATAAACCTTTACCAACTTACAACCACGACCTTGACGCACAGCGGATTGAATAGGACCTGCATAATCTAAACCTATGTTTTCAAATGGAAAACCACCTGCTAAAAGTCGCTGCTGTGGTAAATTACCCATAATAGGTGATACTGTCTCACCCTTCATTCGACAACAACGTACACATTTTCGACAACATATTCTCGCTAAATTACGACCTCGTATGGGCCAATACGTATCTCTTATAGATGCCAACAGTAATTGAGGCCCAGCGTGGAATAACCTTTTATGCTCATATTCAAATAATAGTTTTGTAAACCGATGAGATGAATTAATAAGAATAGGGTGTTTTTTATCGTACGGGTAAGTTGAATGATGGAGTCTACCTCCAACACGCATAATTTTATTATCATCCAGAAATATGTTAAATTTAAGTAAACTACTTTTTCTAGGTAATTCTTTATTACTAAGCAAGATTTTATATTCACTAAACATTTCATTTTGACCTACTCGAATGATCAAATTTAAGGCCCTTTGCAGTTCCTTATTAGTAAGAGGACCAACACTACATTTCTTTCTACATATATCGATAAAACGTAAAATATATGATACAGTACGCTGAAGCCTTAAAAAATTTGAAAAACGCTCAAAATTAATAAATCCACTTAAATTATTATTAATTATCCCTTGTAAAGTTACATTAGATTTAAGTTCAGGTAATATATCATCAGCTGAATGTAATTTATTAGAAGGCCAACAAGATATATCATCCCTTAAGAAACTTGGTCCATACCACCATTTTTCTAAAGAAGACATTGAAGTAATGTCTACACCACGTGAGATATAATCAGCTGGGTTTTGATCAGTTGAAACGTGTCTCCACTCACAGCTGCCGGTCTTATCTAAAATCTCAGATACCCTATTGCGAACGAAAGGTTGTAGTTTATTAGGCAACATGTTTAACCAACCTAAGACGATAGTTGAATCGCTCCAAAAGAATGTGTGTTTTGCGTTTACGCGTAAAGAAGCAACAACTTTCTCATAAATACGTACCCCAACTAGAGCACCGCAAAGCTCAAGTCTGGGTATGGTTGTTGGTTTGAGTGGCGCAACTCGACCTTTAGCCATTAACAAACGCACTAGGACTGCACCCTCGTTATTCACACTGCGAACGTATAGACACGCACCATATGCCCGTTCAGAGGCATCACTAAATATGTGAAATTCCAAATAATTAAATGAATCGACAATAACACAACGTGGAATACGAATTTTACTTATTAGTGGCAGATTTATGATTAGTTCTGACCAAAGTTTGCTAATATCCGGAGGCAGCTGCTCATCCCAAGACAGCTTATACAACCACAATTTTTGAAGCAGAATTTTCATCACTATTACACAGGGACCTAAAAGACCTAAAGGATCAAAGATCTGTGAGATAATAGAAAGCATTTCGCGTTTCGTATTATTATTAATGACTGGTTCACTAATCGGAAAACATATTTCATCCGACAATGACTGCCAACCTAACCCTAAGGTTTTAGTTGACTCAAATCCTCCAATATTCAAATCTAGTGAAGATTGGGGAAAGTCACATTCAGGAACCAATCGCACATCGTTCGACTTCCACTTTCTTAAATTCATTCTTGCTGAAGCAAGAGTAGAAGTTATTTGATGACGCAAATCTATGACCTCATTAATATTATCCCCTCCAGTAAGGAGATCGTCGACATAAAAGTCGTGAAGAATAATGTCAGAGACTTTTTGATCACTGCAATCTAAACCCAACTGTTTAAGGCATCTTGTGGCTAAATACGGTGCGCTAGCCGTGCCGTATGTAACAGTGTTGAGTTGATAAGTTTGCAACGGATTAATAGGGTTATCACGCCAAACTATCTGCTGCAAATGCCTGTCATTTGGATGAACAACTACCTGCCGATACATTTTCTCGACGTCGGCAGCGAGTACATATTTATGCTGCCTAAAACGTAATAGGATACATAAAAGGTCATCTTGTACCACGGGTCCTGTCATCTGTATATTGTTAAATGAAACACCAGTAGTGGTTGGGCTGCTAGCGTTAAAAACAACTCTCAATTTAGTTGTTGTGCTGCTGTCACGCAAAACTCCGTGATGTGGGATATAATTAGCACGTTGTTCACTATTTTCACATTTCGACATGTGACCCAAAGATTCATATTCCTGCATGAATTGTCTATACATCTCGCTTAGTTTAGTTTGGGTTTTAAATCTACGCTCTAGTGACGAAAGACAATGCTTAGCTCTTGTTAAAGATTCACCTAAAACATCACAAGAATGTTTTAATGGGATCCTAACACAAAATTGACCATTTTCTAAACGTGTAGTATTATTTAAAAAATGCTCCTCACATAACTTCTCTTCGGGTGAATACTGAGACGTTGTACACACGTCTTCTAATTGCCAAAACCGGGTGAGCAAATGCTGTATATTATCGTTGAGGTTATCCTCACTATCTGTAGTAATTTTAGTAAAGTGACAATTACCTATTACAGATGGTGCCAATGTATTGCCGCATTTAATTGGGCCAGAGACTAGCCAACCCAGTTTAGTCTCACAAAGAATTGGTTGTCCTGGTCCTAGTTTAATTATCTGTGATCCCAATAGGTCCCAAAAGACGTCTGCACCAAGCAACATGTCTACAGGAGCAGGTGAGTAAAATTTGGGATCAGCCAGGCAAATATCAGACGGGATCTTAAGACTTGACAAATCCACATGTCTACTAGGGACATTATCTGTAATAGATTGTAACACAAAACACTTAATATTTGTCATAAAATTATTACTCATAGATGTTACAGACACAAGACACATCTTATTAATATTAGATAACGAATTATTAATGCCAAGTATTGAGCTGTTTACAGTGCAACCAGGCAAGTCTAACTTTTTATATAACTCTTCAGTCATAAGGCATGACGTGCTACCACTGTCAAGGACAGCCCGAACGGTGAGCAATATATTATTTTTACCTACAATATTTATTAATGCAGTGGATAGAAGAACGTCACCCTGATTGATGCTCGCAGAGAGTGTTGCACCTTGAGCTTGTGGAGTGGGACTTACCGTGACGGCACTATGATCACTGCTAACACTAGTATTAGCAGCCGAAGCAGACTTGGGCTTTTCATGATTCGCTACATGCACAAGGGTGTTGTGCTTACGATGACATATTTTACAACCTGCCTTTTTGCAGTTATTAGAATAATGCCCTGAAGACAAGCAGTTGTAACATACCTTAAAGTTAGGTAACAATTGCCAACGTGCTTCATTGCTCAACGCTAAGAACTGAGGGCAGACACTTATCTTGTGGTCACCATTACATTTAAGACAATTCTTAGGCTTTGCAAACATAGAACCTACCTGTGCAGTATTATTATCGGCAGAACCACTTTTATTATTACAATCTTGTATCATCATTGTCTTAAGCCTTACATTTTTAGCAACGTTTGAGTTTTTAGTGGCTGAAGAATTCGACAATTCCAACGTTTCTATCAAGTCAGCACGATTTTTAATAAATGTAATAAATACCTTAAAAGTTATTTTAGAATTTTTATCGAGGCGACCTTTATACTCTTCCCATTCACGGTAAGTTTTATTATCCAACTTGTGGGTGATAACATAAATGAGAAGAGTATCCCACTGGTCGACAGGTTCGCCTAGCGATTCTAAGGCACGTAAGTTTTTATTAATTTGATCGAGTAAATTCTTCAAATTACTTGACGACTCTTTATGTAAACTATCAATATTAAATAGAGTTGAAACATGATGATGAATCAACAAATGTTTGTTGTCGAACCGGTCACAGAGGAGATTCCAAGCTACCGAATAATTAGCAGCTGAGAACTGAACTGAGTTAATCACCACAGCAGCAGAACCTTCTAGAGATGATCTCAAATAATGAAACTTATTAATTTCGTTCATATCTTCATTAGAATGAATAAGACTTATAAACGTGTCGTGAAACTCTAACCAGTTAGTATAAGAACCTCCAAATTTCGGCAATTGAATAGTTGGCAACTTAACAAACTTATGATTGCTAGCACGCGAACCTATATCACTCTCTGATAGATCTCGTTTCCTACAGTCAGTCAGTATCTTTTGGGCTTGAGATAGAGATTTATAGTAAAGAGATTCAAACTCACTGCGTTCCGACATCTGAGTATCCATGTTATCAGCATTGCACTCGAGTGATAATTGCACCTCGTCATATTGGTCATACATCGCTTCGAGCTTATTCAATCGCAATTGTAATTCATTTACCTCGGAAGGACTCAGCGAAGAAGGATCCAATGAATTTAAATAGTTCGAGAAGACCGTTACCCTTCCCTTGTAACTAGCTCGCTTCCTTATCAATTCCTTATCGTCTGGCATTGCGTAAGCTGCTGCAGACCACCTGGAATTTACATGAACAAGTTCAAATAATTATATTATAATTATTTAATACAGATGATGCAACCTGTAAATATGCCTGTATAAAGTGAAATTCAATGTTAACTTGACAACAAATGATTATACTATTAGAACACAATTTTGAGAATCTAAAACTAACTATAAACTTGGATATACTTATAACTGTAAACCAATCTGAAGTTAACGTAATTTTATGTTTTTAACCTTAACAATTTGATTTGAATAAACCTATGAAAACTAATGCGATTACATAACCGACCCTGTTACCGGTATAATTATACAGTCTTCTAAAGCAAGATTGATGCAGTTATTATAATAACTACTCTTTAAAAGTTGTAATTAACAGTAATATTAACTAAATACGGGTCAAATTATAACAATATAATTGTATAGTCGCTAATTAGTAGGTACATAGAAAGTTGAAAGGTTAACAATAAGTGTAATGATCGGTACTAACCTTTCTTAACAGTTATCTTAGATTAAATACTACCTGATTTAATTTATGAGTGTTGGGTGATATTAACGATCAATTAGTTGAATAGCACTAGTTATCCAGACCACTGAATATTCCGTAATCTTCTGAATGACACAGCAATATTGCACGTGGACACCCAGCGCCGGTTATAGTACTTGATCTCCAACAATTTTACAGTTTATCTTCAAATCCTTAATAAATTATCAGCTGGTGAAAGTATTATCTTCTAATCCAGGCTCGAAGGACCATGTTCGGGATTTGAAGAGATATTATCAGGAGTTCAATAAAATACGTGTCTTTGTTCCAATGAAAAAATGTATAATAAAAATTATTAATATGAGTAGGGTAGAAGTATATTAAAATTACAATTTCTTACAGCTAAATGTGTATTGCGCGTAACAAGATGCTTTTAACATTTGGGTAGGCGTTTTTACCCAAACACTGTCTTAGTCTCGCAAATCTGAATTACACAATACTGTCTTGATAGTCCCGGTATCCTACTGAGATGCTTTAGCAGTAATGTGGTAACCAAGGTGTCATACAAGTTATTAACTACGTGAGCGCCGTTGTCATAGTGATATCAGTTATCGATATTGTTATCAGTTCAAGGCTTCGGACTTGCGATCATGAGGTTGGCGGTTCGAATCCCACCAACACTGCACTTGCACTACCGAAGTGACCCAAAAAATTAACATAACACAAGCATTTTAGCAGCTTGGCACGAGGGGTTAACAAGAATAATAGTAACTTTAAAAAAAAGTTCATTATTGTCGAAGATAATTAATGATGCATACAATTTCATCACAGTGTGTGCACAAACATGGAGTTATCCCAGTTCGCTTAGTGAACAACCCTTATAGACATTACTACAGGTAATTAATTAGCTCTCATTACCAATCCATTAGTAAGTAGTCTTAGCGGACAGATCAGTGGCCGGAGTGCCTCTACCACCGCCTATATTATTATGACGCTGTTATTAGTAATTAGTATACAATAGACTTCATTAATGACATTAGTAATAGATATATTACGTAAGTACAGTAGGGTAGTAACGCCAGGTATACAGGGACTGCTGGTGTCGCGGAGGAATGAATCTCTCTCCCATAACCCCAGCAAAAAGTGGTGAGGCGAAACACCCGTGTGGTTTTAGTCGGTAGGTTACTCAGTCACTCACTATGGGTGGAGTCCGACAGGCCCCGTCGCCTTCCCCGGACGGCGGAAGTCCATGAGGCGGATTTCCACACGCAAAAAGAAGGTATACCGGAGCTGATAGTTCAATCTACGGATTGTACGGTCATCGTAATTAGGACAGAGCATGTTAAGCCGCTAGGCTTGGGTCCGTCCTTCACACTAACACTAGATAGTCGTTCCGAAAGTCTGTGTTCAAATATAACCCAAGTGCTCTCAGTACCTACGTGTTGATATTCGGTTCAGCCCCATCTGCTGTTACCTCACACCCACACGGTAAATCAAGTTTCATGATCGCTTTTAGCTTGGGATAAGGTAATTAATGTATTTGTCGCAGTTGGATTGTATAATTCGTTGTTTTACAAACCAGTACTGTTATGTAAAATAGCTGAATGACCTTCAACACGTGGAATTGTATGAAAGTTTTGCATTCATCAATACAGCGGGTTAAGGGTCCGGCGGAGCTTGAATTGCCCACAAAAATGTAATACTGAAATAAATCTCCAGACAATATTCGCCGTTTACAAATCGTTTACAAATCCAGACAATATTCTATCAAGTTATGTTATTATTCGAATTTGGATACCGTTAATCTAGGTTTCTACGATACTATTTTGTCTACTACTCCTTCATTCGAAATGAAACACCGAAAAATCGTTCCAAACTTGGTAAAGTTATCAAAAATTGCGTTCGCTTACATTTCCAGTGAAGTATTTTGGATGAAACGGTAACGTAAGAACCTAGATTAACGGTACCGGAATCCGAATAATAACAAAATTTGATTAAATTGTGTTTGAATTACGATTTATTTCGGTATTACGTTTGTAAGAGAATTCGCTCCCGCCGGACTCAACGATTAGCGGATTTGTAAAACGGCTTGACATTAAACGTCGGATTGTAAATTTTAGTTCCAAAATTTAGCGCTCGTGACCCTTTATGACGTAACAAGTTAACAACAGTAGGTAACGGCTTGTCAAAATAATCCTAATTTCATGTATTATATGTAAGTATACACAACGGTTAGAATTCGAATTTATGTGGTCACAGTTTTAACCTAACCAATAATAAATTTCTTTTATATCGAATTTACACGGTCAAAACGAATTTTGACAGCAAAAATCAATCAAAACTAATTGTTATAGCTTTTTTACACAAAGCGCTTATTGTGAATGCGGATAAGTCATTCTACAACTAAACGTTGATAGGGGTTTTGTTAAACTTATCGCAGTGACAATCCAGCTGGTCGTTGTACAGCTGTTTTACATAACAGAGCTGTTGTAACACAGCTAGCGTTCATGTAAAACAAAACAGCCTATTATACAATCCAACTTCGGCATAGGTAGGTACGTACCTACTACCCTACAATATGTACGGCTTGCATCGCTGCGCCATCCAAAACGCCAGACTTATCGCCTCGTATAATTCATGAATCAGCTCAAATTACTGTTTTGTCCTTTTTACAATAAGATCTATTATTTATAACATCAAAATACATACAGACAGACATAGATTGTGGCACACCACAATCTATGTCTGTCTGTACTTGATAACAGATAACATCGTATTCATATCCATCGCCGGCTGTAGCTCTCAGCCGGAGCTACTACTTTGCCCACGGGACGCGACAAATATAGGATAATATTATATAATAAAATATATTAAATTACTTGATCTCCCTGCGACCGCGCTGTTTCCGCGTCTCTATAGCTACTACGTACGACGTGTGTGCGTGACACGTCACGGTGTATACTCTTACATTAGGCCGGGTTTCAGCGGCTCTCGAAATGTTTATAGAACAAAAAGCGACGGTAGCCTAATGGCTAGGGCGTCGGACTTGCGATCATGTGATTGCCGGTTAACACACTATTTCTGTACGTGTCTCTTTTAAATTTTTATTTATCCAGTTTCACCAAGCAAAAAGAAGGGTAAAAAATTTTTCTTCAACATTGATAGCTTTAGCTACCTAGGTAGGTACTTAAATTTAAAAATGTTTATAGACAAGTTTGCTAAAACTCTGTGCTATAACGTAGAATACCAAGCACAAGCACGGCGATGTTTCTTCCACTAACAACAAAATAAAACTGCGGATCATGCGACCATTCATTAAAGGAAGATGTTTCGTTATTTATCGGTTTTATTAATATTTACATAGGTACCATACATAGGTACATACATAGGTACCATACATAGGTACATACAATAAATCTCACAGAACGTATATTACAAAATTAATTATCTCGTAGTGCATATGAACTGTCTGTATCCCTCATTACGAGGGAGCGAGGTCTGATTGCCGACACAGTAAGACACGGTGCTCATCGCCGCTCTAGCTCGTTACACTTTCCCCTTTGTGATGTCACGGTGTGTGCGGTGCTGGAACCGTGTCGCGGCGTGGCTGGTCCCGGGGCTTCGCTTTGATGTGGAACGCATGTCGAGTGGCGGCGACGGCGCAATTACTGCAGATTTGTGATATTAGAGCCTGCGGCCGCGACGCGGCACGGCGCGGGATGGAGCGGGCGCGGCGGGCAACGAGCGGTGTGCCCGCAGCGCGCCACGCCGACGGTCAGGCTAACTACGAAATTATTTAACATCAACGCTACCCAAAAACAACTGCAGAAGGCTCGCTATACACCGATCACTGCTCACTAACGAATATTTTTTCTCATTGAAGCAAAAGTGGTGTGCCAAGATCGTAGCAAGTAGAAATCTGTAGTCCCTGCCTACCCTAACGAGAGGCAGGCATGAAAATATGTGTGTATTGAAATCTCTCTGTAGAAAGTAGCACTCTCTCAGAAAAGGTCAGCAGACGATCCAAGTGTTAAATGTCTTGATAACCTGTAATCATTTACCCCGTGTGGGGAGGGGTTAGAATACAATTCCTCGCTGCCATTCATAACAACATCTTGTAAGAGGAAAGAAATACCTTTCTTGCTCGGCTGACTGGCTCTGACTAGTCTGTCTTAAAGCATCTGGTGTGTGTTTGGATTTTTGCACGTGAGACCCAGTTCCCCTGTTAATTTCTGCGGCTCTGACAGGGGTTTGGCAACGAATCGGACAGTTCTCTGGAATTGCAAGTGTAGTCTCCATGGACGAGGATGACTAGTAACAACCAGGTGGCTTGTCAGTTTATGTGCTGACGAAAAATTACATACTTTTCCGTCCGTTTTTCATAGCATATTTTTGGGCAATTTATGTGGTAAGACGTTAATTTTAATTGAATTGTATATTTAATCATACTTATATGATTAATTAAGCTTACGTATATTTTTGTATTATATTATTATTATCTTATGTTTCTATTCTACGTATGTCTTTACATCAAAAATATTGAGACACTGACACATAGAAATTGAGTAAAATAAATAATTATTTGATGATATGCACAATATGTGTACATACACCCTAGTAAACCTTCTGTTCCACATTTCGTGCAAGCGCCGCTGGGGTCTATGTATTGTATTTGAATCCTATTCGGATTAAAAGATACTGCTCTCTGATCATAGGTACCTACTTATTAAAAATTATTTCAACGCACAACTAAACGATCAAAATACAATATGCAAGTACCAATGTCCTGATTTAGTAAAAAAATACAACTTATGTTGATAACGTCGTAATTTATATGCTATCAATTTTTCAACACAAATCATTACTTATAAGTAATTTTATAAATAATAGTTCGAGCTCGAAGCACAAAATAATAAATAGTACCTATTAAATAAGGTAGACACGGTTTGAAGTTCATCTCAATGAAGGCGAGACTACACGAGTACACGTACTCTCAATCAATCAAGTTGACCTGGATTGAACCTAGTAAAGTCCAGAATACATGGCATGTTTGTGCAGCCCACACGAGCGCAGTGCACCGCCCGCGCACCGCCGGTTTTGTGGGCTCAAGTAACCACGCTCCGAGTGACTAATAATCCTACCACCACGAATACATCGCGAAGGGGTCATGTGGGTAGGCACATCACGATAATATACTTCACACACAAGCAGTTAACGGAGAAGCAATATTGATGAACTGTAGTGGTTCAACATCTTTGATCTGACTAGGTACGTATTTTGCTGTAACAGAGAAGTGGTCCTCAAGTCTTAGAGTAGGAACCACTAATACTCGCAATTCGTCGGGAAATGCTACTAATCCACGCGTAATATCCTAATCTCTTTGGACGAGAAACTTCGTATAATTTTGATATAACTTCACTTAAGGTTTAAGTTCTTTTCGTAAACCTCCCATATAAAACACCAAGGTAATATAGCTGTAATATAGGTGTAAGTTAACGTGTAGTTACTTCAAGCGTTTGGTCGCGTGTATTCGCTCGAGTTAATTCCACGATCAAATGTCAAGTGACAGGCGACGATATAATGAACCTCGATGCGGGTTCGATGCCTGCTTAGATACCGATCGATAGATCGTCTAGACCACTTATATCAGGTCATGCAGCTGTGCAACAGATCATGCATGAAACACTTGTACGTGCTGTTTTATTAATATGTAATTATAATAAATTGCCGTCCGGTTATGATGCGCGACACAAGTCCCAAGTTTTGTGTTGTGTTGCGGCAAACAATCCTGCCAGCGTAGCCTAGACTGTAGTGGAAATTTATGATGGCTTACCTGGTGGTTCCGGGTCTGCGTGCCTGTGAGATTCGTATCGGTTTATAAACCCACGATAATTCGACAGGTCTCGTGTATAGGCAGTTTTATTGTACAAAAAATAGTCTCGTAAAATGCAGACTGTAGTGTAAGATTCTAAGTTTCAATTACGAAATACTCTACAAAAGCTTTATTTATTGCGCAGACATACCACAGGCGTGAGCCTGTATTCCCCGAAGGGTTAGGCAGAGGCGTACTAATGTACACCCACAGTTCGCCGGTATGTTTAGGTCCGTGTAATATTGCGAATTAGTAATTACATTTAGACGTGGATGTCACCGGGCATTAGCAAACTTATCCTATTACATATACCAATTTGATACATACATTTCAATAAAATAAGAACAAGCTCCACCTGGGTGCATATTGTTACCTGTCTCTACCCGTGGTGTTTAAAGGTGCATTGCAAGCGACAATTGTTCGTGATCACTTTACTGGTGTTCCATGAATCGATATTTCATTTCTTTGTGGGGAAATGAATGCGTGTGTGAAATATGGCCGGCGCACAATGGCTGAGTCGCAAACAATCGCGAGTTGTTCGCGTGACGTCGTCGCCGCGCCCGCGCCCGCGCCGCCGCCCGCGCCGCCTGCGCCTCCGCTGATGCTATCTGCAGATGGAAGATAGGTACCCACCGGCCGCATTAGCTGCAACTATCACAGCATCAGATATGCACACAATGACATTGTATTTACTACGTAGCGTAGCTACGATGAAAGAACAATCTAGTAATCACAGGCTGCAGCGAGAGCTCCTGTTGTCTTGCTCCATGTTAGAACCCTCTTGTTTAATTAATAGCTAGAAATTCTATAATAATTATTCCATATAAATATATGCTCTATCCGAGAATTTAATTTGAGATCCGTAGCTCAGGACCAAGTAGTTTATACCGCAGTTTATACAACAGAGCCTAATAGAGCCATTTAGGGTACTCACCATTTTATTTTGCAAAAGTTTACCCAATACGTAGGTAACTAAAAGCGAATGCGGCGCCAAATTGTGCAAGGTGTATTGCCGCTGTGTTGGCTCCCGCGCGGCTATATGCCAAGCAATGGCAGTAAAGCCCAGTGAGCGCGCTTGCAGCTATTAAATGGGCTGTGTGGCATAGTATAGCTGTATCGGAACGCGGGCTCTTTTGAGGCTCTGCCATGAGTCGCAATTTTCTAAAGGTATACTAATTACAAAGAATACTGCCTTCCTGAAACTGCTGAAGAAATATCACATTAACAGATTACTTTTGAATATTATTTACCTTTGCCTTAACCGGGAAATTGTATTGTATGCCATGGAAGTACTTTATTTACATGTTGATGTCGTCAACGAGTGAATAATTTGGTGCGGTTGGACTGTTTTCAAGGAACTAAATACAAATCTATTCGGAATAACTACATTCGATATTAAAATGGTAACACTGATATTGCCTGCAGTCTATCTGTTGCTATGGAAATCGGATATCGTTTCGGTAAAGACTTTGAACTATGAGTATCCGGCCGTCTTGGTCCGTCGTTCTGGCGATAGCGTTAGTGGGCATCTTACTACATCAATATTTAGTGAAAAGTTTGAACGGTATTAATGTAGATATACTTTTCATAGATGATAAATTATATTTTATTTCTGTAAATAGATCCTTTAAGAATACTTCTACAATCTTTTTGTGATTTTTTTGCATTTTCCATGCTAAGATTATAAATTTATTTTTTAGTAAAGGAAAAAATTCAATCGCGGGCAGGATTCGAACCTGCGTCTTCTGGTTTGATATACCAGACGCTCTGACCGCTAAGCCACCGCGAACCCTACCCGCATGATTGAAATTTTGCCTTCACATTCTGTATTTACGTCTTAAGGTGACGTTTGGTGACATCTATGAGAGGCAAGTTACCTTACCTCTCAACCGACACGACTTACTTTACAGTTAGTTCAGTGTCGTACGATGCCACCTTACCTTTTAACTATCTTTTTGTGATTTTTTTGCATTTTCCATGCTAAGATTATAAATTTATTTTTTAGTAAAGGAAAAAATTCATTAGATGAAGACGGTATTTCTTACCTAACGACCTCTGAGAAGAAATGCCGAAACAAACTCAGAGAATCATGGTCTCTTTTAAAGTCCAGACAGTAGTCGTAGTATTATCAGATCTGATGTGAGTGTTACGATGTAGGGCAATATCTGAACTGGCTTTTTGAAGAAAGACCCATAGCAGCTTTGAGTTGACCTGTCCTAACTGAAGGCACGCATACATCAGTCATCGTGTAGCTCAACCATTATATAGAGAGCTGAACGACCCGTAGCACGACGATACCAGATCAGCAAGACATACATATGCGTAGGTCATATAAAGTATCTACTCGAAACTGTCTGAACACGTCAATAAAAATTTAATCGAAAAGTATGATCAAGAGATAATGTAATATTTGTGGTTAACCTTCGTGGATCTCACATTACTCAAATCATTTATCATAAAATATACATCCACTCTAGGTACGTCAGAACTCTATCCCCGTTTTCACATCATATACATCCCAGGAAAGGCGGTGGGGCATGTCATACCCGTACCGACTAAATCAAGTGCTGACCTTTTCAAACCTATGTCGGTGCTATAGAATATTCGGGACTGCAAATTGAGCAGCGTTTCCACAGGCATCAGCACTATAACCATCCAACCAGGCATTTCTCTGGGTCAAGCTGCAATTAATGTTGCACAGTATAGGTACCAGTAACAGTTCTCTCGCGATATAAGCTTTTGGATCCTTATGAATAACGAACCTATAGGCATTACACATTGACATTGGTAATAAATATTTCAGCGAATGTTCACATGATGTCAGAGTGTATCGGAATTCTGACTGCATCATGCAATATTTAAAAAGCCAGCACTTAGACATGCACAGAATGCTCGGCGAGTGGCGTAGTGGGCTGTGGGTGCCTGCCGCCTGACGCACACAACTAGGTCAGTGTGGTGCTCTCAAGTCACGACCTATTTGTTAACTAGACAAATTTCAATTCTGCCAGTTATTATCTGTTCGAACGGAAGGCGTAACACTGATTTATTAATTACATCATTAAAGCATTACTTGATATATATAAATATACTGTAATAATATACCTATGACCTTACCTACCTAATCATACTTAAATGTTTTATGCCTTCTGCTATCAGACCTGATAATCTTTTGGAGGAGGTATTTATTACCTTTTCTCAAAATCTCGTGTAAACGGATGCCTTCCTATACACCTGACTTTAGTTTGTGGGCTTTACAGTGAGATTTAGTGATCCTAATAGTGCGCGAATGTGTGATATAAGGTTTAAAGCAACTTTATTCTCAACAAAAACATAATTATGTCACTTACTTGAGCACAATACTAAAATCTTAAAACTACCATAAGTTTGTCGTCGTATTTGTAAGTTAGTTATATATTAGTTATCAGTGTTACATATTATATAAAACTATAGCGTAAGTATACATAATTGCTTACATATATTATGTCATATTGTTTTTAATATAATGATATGAGTAAACTGTCATACTATTCAATATACTAAAATTGAATTTATGTACAAAGGTAATTCGTGAATCAGTTTTCGCTTTGTTTCATCAACAGTAGATACTGTTTTATTCACATTACTATAAAGAATTCTACGTGTTTGTCAAGATTTTATACCTTAGAACTTTGAGTTGCACCACCCTACCTTAGTTCACCCTAATAACGCTCCTTTTGAGAATATGTAAATGAAAAGAGGTTTGTTCTCGAGAAGAAAGGTTGTCCGTAAATAATAATATTTACAACAGCTTAGCAGGACTCGTCCAATTCGTTCAAGTTGGGGATAAAGGAGCCTCAAGTAAATCACCTGCCGACGTCCCTCGCGAATTGAGTTTGTGGGCAGGCGACGTTGACGGAATTCTATAAGTATGCGAGAGGGTCGGATTAGCGAGCTTGTACCATGGCGGCCGACGTTTTAAATATTGAGTTCCTTTTTAATGACTTGCCGGAATTCCTACGATGCGTTTGTGTCTGTGACTTAACGCCTAGATAGCATAGTATTGTGACATGCCAGATTTTCCCCAAATTTAGCTCGAAAAGCCTCATCTGCCGCTTAATGAATAGACAGTATATTATCATCATCATCCACAGCCTAAATCTACTGACTGTCTTTGCTTATGCCACATTTTTCAGTCCTACCACAGGACAGGATAATCTTATCCACTGAATTTACTTCCTATGTTACTTTAGGAAACTAGTACCTACTATTATTTTCGTGTTTCTTTCTAACTAGCTTCTGCCCGCGACTTTGTCTGCGTAGACTTCAGGATTGGGTCCGACCTGGATAAAAAGTAGCCTATGTATTATTCTTCAATCTATCTGTGTGCCAAATATTATCCAGATCCGTTCAGCCGTCCTGGCGTGAAAGAGTAACAAACATCGATACTCACAAACTTTCACGTTTATAATATTAAGTAAGGATTCGCCATTAGATGGATTTTTTAATTTTACTTTCAAATCGCCAGTATAGTCATGATGTTACCAAGCGATTATGTGACCTCCGTTAATTTATTAAGATGTACCTACTCAAGAGAATCATCTTCATCAGTCTAGTCATCTCCCAACTATGCATGTTGGGTGCCCCCAACTTCCAATATAAACAGATAAATCGATAGTTACACAAGATAACACAAGAAGGTCCATGTATTTGTTTGACAGTTTTTAGTTTACACTAGTTTCTACTTTACGCCCACCGACGGCATCCAACAATATCTCATAGTACTCGTATTTCTTAGAAGTCCCTGCCCAACGTAATATTCCTTTTCGTGTTGTTATTTATAAAAGCCTTGGATGGCTTTAGCGCACCTCATACTAAGCCTCAAACAAGTTCGACGAGAGATTATAAAGCAATCCTATGAGATTGACGAACTTCTTTCAATTGTACGATTTCAATTGTAATTCTCCATCCGTGTACTTACATATAGGTAACATAATGAATGACTAATGATGGGCAAAGAACAGGTTGTGTTGGTATTTACACATCTATCCGTTCACCTCCTACCTTGGAGTTTCTTTAATATAAATGTCAAATAATCTAGTAGATATTATTAGGTATGATGACTGTAGGTCCTCTACTCAAGCTAGCGCGTGGACAGTACTGGTAATGACTCGCTGTCGCGGGCACGACATTGAGTAATCAAAGTGTTAGTCATCCGCCAATTTCCCCGGGCGCAGCGCGGGCGGGCCGATCGCGCGTCACCTCGTCCTGAGCGATTTCCAAAACAGTTTCACGTTTCTGGGTTAATTACTAAATCGTTCCGAGAAGAACTGAGGAACCAGTTTGATAGGCAAGCGGACACGTTACATTAAATCATAATTAAGTACTCGTTGATTTTAAAGCAAAAGTAGGGTGTTGTCTAATGCATACAGTTTTGATTTCTTCCTACTTCACTAGCACCGGGGCTTATACTCTAACAACCGTAGTTCGCATTACTACCTATAGGTACTACATTATATATAACTCAGAAAGTCGAGGTCTGTTGTCAATGGATACTTATTGATCAACTCTTATCCTATAACTGGGTTTTTGATTCGCTAAGTTTGAGTTTGAGAGTTTGTTTCATGACTTTATTGTGTTTTTGCAACGACCAGCTAACGACACTGAGCTTGGAAAACTCAGAGAATTTCCGCTAAAAATCTTCGAAAACATTTTTATGCGCGCTCAAGTTAAGTCGTTAGTCGACATTTTAATTGTCAATCGTAAAAGAAAAGTCGTAAAGTTGTTTAGGCAGAGCGCAGTGTCGTGGCCGGGCTGGCTGGGCTAGCGGGGCAGGCAGGCAGGCAGGCACGCAGGCAGGCAGGCGAGGCGGCGCGGCGGGAGCGCCCGGGGAGCACACTATTCGTATAATGAGCTATTGTGTGCTGCGCCGATGCCGCCAACATTTTCGCACAAAAAACAAGCAATTTACTCCGAGAACCGCGCAGTGCCGAATTGGGGTGCTCTTTTGTTCCCGTTTAGTGCTGGAGCACTTCGGGGAGCCATTAAAATTACTGTTTTTTTGTGCCGCGCCGTGGAAACATGAATACGAGAGTGCCGCCGACCATAGAGTTTTTGCCTTATAATAAGATAATAAATAAGTGCAGTGATTCAGTAGGACGCGGCGCAGCGGCGACGCGACGCCGACAATATATCACCGAATGTGAAATGTGTGATGCAGCTGTCGGCGACTGGTTCACGTGGCCCCAGCGGTGGAACTGGGTCGCTCGATACCAGCCTGTGCAAACTTTATGAAGACGAGGCTATAAACAGAATGGAAAAATAGACTATACATACATTAGGTGGCCGGCATACCTACTTGGCTGCATAAAAATACCATAAAATACAGTAATGGCGCTTTATATCCCCCATAACGTTCTTTATTTCATAACATCCTACGCAAGTACCTAAGTATGTACTTGTTTTATGTGCGTTGATTAACCGATATCGTACTCTTTGTTGATTCCTACAAAAATATTGATATACACAAAGGTAGAAGAACCGCAGCGCGCCGCCGCCGCGCCCGAGTACCTATCATCTGAATGTCCACAACCACATTCAAAGATCCATCCCTAAACCGATCAATATTTCATTCGAATTTTATGCACAGCAATTATTCTCTTTGTCACAATGGACGCTGAATCAACAACAAGCTTCGCTGAAAACATCAAACAGGGCGGTGAAGTTTCACTAAGTACATTCTGAATGGTATTATTGTCACTAATTAAAACTAAAGTCCCTCGCGGAGGCAGTTTGTCCACTCATCAACCCGTCGTTTTCAGCTAGTTGAAATAACTTTGAACGCCCGAGGACGTCCGGTCCAGACTGCAAGCCGCTGAGAAAGTTTTAAATTTTAAAAATGTATGTTCATGAATGAAACATTGCACGAACTTGGTTGTGATCAATCAAACGAAAACTTCATTTTAAGATAGCTCAGTGAGAGCAATAAATTGAAACAGACAGGCTTTTGAACGGTGAGGCGAGGCGAGCGAGGCAGCCGAGGCGAGGCGAGCGAGGCGCGGCGAGGCAGGACGCAGGCCGTGCACCCTGCACGCGTACGTCTGTAACTTGAGAATTGACTATTGAGTCGCAATGTGAGACTGGCTGCAATGCGGCATGGTACACGCAGAAGGCTAACTATTATAATGTGAATTGTTTGTTTTATAAGCATCTGAATCGAAATGTGCAGAATAACTATTGCTAACACGAGAAATTACGATGCATATCCGCTAATTGGATTGGTATGAAAACATCTAAGTATGCACTTTGACACCAGATAATGTTTATGTTGTTAATAATAATAAATTATTATTATTTATTTAGCCTAATAATAATTATCATGTTAAAGCGTTACACAACATTTAAACATTTTGTGTCTTGTCTGTATATTAGCTAACAGCGCCACCACCCCGACTTCTGAGTACATTCAATATTGTAATACATGTAACTGTAGTGTAAAAATAACATGAGAGTTTATTTTTAATTAAGTAAGTTAAACTAACATAACATAATGGTGTCATGATAATAATTAACAATTAAATACATTATTTTTTTAGATGAATATCCAGATTGCCACCCGTGCCATCTATATTCATCAGTCATGCATGCACATTGCTGGCATTACAAAGTTCCAGTAATGCTTGGTTTGTTGTTGAGTAAAGTGGTACAGTAGTGCATTACACCTACTGTTCATTGTGTACAGTGGTGTCACGGAGGTTATATCGGTCGGCTTGCTCGGCTCAGCGTGGAACATGACGCTGGCAGAGTATCGATTGCCTTCACACTGCACACTGCACTTCTTTGCACTCCGGGGAGTCCAGTGATCGCACAATTTCTACTCTGACATTTGCCATTCCCTTAGTTAAGACTCTTGTGCATTACCATAAAATGTATGACATTGTAGGGCCATAAATGTAGATATTGTAAAACCAGGAGTTTTAATTGCCGCAACAGCGCTATCGACGCTCCGGTAATTACCTTTTAATTTCGCTCGTAGCCGTCAACTGTGTCCACTGTCTATTCTAAATTTTAGTTAATAGTGTGTATAACAATTTGTAAGACCCACCAAATACATTCTAAATTTGCAGAGTGTAGATTTGATTGAATCGGATATCAAGAAATCCGATTCAATTTATATATAAGTATAGGATGAAGTGAGTTCGTGAAAGAAGGCTAGATTCATAACTGTAAAATCACTTCAGAGTTTAAAGATTCCCATTAAACAGATTTATTTTTACTAAAATCAAATGATTTAACACCTAGTCATGGCAACAGATTTACAAGGAAAAGAGTGTCTCACCTGAGGCAGTTGTTTTCAAAACACTCATTAAAATAGTGCATTCCCAAATTAAGGACAATGAAATGCTTCTAATAAATGTTAAAGGTTTGTTACACATCACATGTGACAAGTGGAGTGGGGTTGGGGAGGCGCTGCGGTGCAGGTGATGCGGACGAACATGATGGTGGCGCTATTGTCGTCATACGAACGCGCGTCACTCGCCATTCACCACCAGACCAGCCTTCGTGCTAAATATCCTTTGTTATGCTCATATGATTTCATTTCCATTATTCTCAGAAGCTGTCTGTCTTTAAGGTTGTGTGTCTTCAGACCAACGCTGTCACCCAACTCAAAGCTTTTCCTTACAAATCTTCGTTTTAAATAACCTTATTTACTTTGCGCTGTATTTACATAGTATAAAGTTTCGAAGGATTACTGTAGCGCGTCTGGTGAGCCCTTCAGAAATGATGAATGTAATCTGAGATTAGAAACGTCGCGGCGCCAACTAGGCAGCGCAGCTGGGTACAGTTTGAGATATTGATTTACAATAGCAGTGTATGCCAATATATAATAAGTACCTATATAAGAAGTCCGACAATAACACTAATCTTCATTACTCACGCAGAACGGTCCAGTTTGGTATCTGTACAATGATGTTTTCATTGGATATATAAAGTATCAGGTTCTCGCGATTGAATGTGAAAGTAAAGTAAGTTTTTTGTGACATAAGAGAGAGGGAGAGTCTCACCCTGTGTCGATCCAGCTTCTCACACAATGAGCGTCTTTCATAATGAACATGATATTATAATGAATCGTTCGTTTGACAGCCCCACCATTATCTCGGCGATTTATAAATAACAAGTAACTTATAATAAGAGGCTCCCATCAAAGCCGGTGCGACGTCAGTCCCAGATGAAAGAGATTTTTATTTATTTTTTGTGTAAGTAAGGCTTTGTGGACTTTGAATCGAGCCCTAGCCGACCGTGTACCTTTGAACGGATAGATGCAATAGCGTGAATATTGTATACACATACAATGCTGACTTTACACGGCAACCTTCCTAAGCATATGTAACGAACAGCGTAATGGATCGGGACAAATATTATTTACTGTCTCGTAGATCCGTGGTAGGTAGGTGTTTCAGCGGTGCGCTTGTCGAACCCTATTTGGTGTCAACATTTCGTGATAAATTAAAGTGGGATTGTGAGCTGTGTGTACGTCCGTCATCGGCTCAGCTATGTAAAGTAGACAACTTTTAATTAAAATAGATTCTCTTGTATACAGAATATCTACAGAGTTTAACCCGTCAATTCATACATATCCGTAATGTTGGGAACTCTTTGTTATTATAATCAAATATTGAATCAAGTGTAGATTCAATTCTACTGTATTTTTGTACTTCCCAAAGGAATAGGAAAACTATTGTAAGGACACTTAATTACTTAAAATTTCTTAGATAATTGTGGGGTATGTCAGAACAAACACTGCTACGGTAGATATATATGTATGTACGTTTTCTGCTAAAATTCTTCTAAATCCCCTTATTATAGTCTAGTAAGGAAGTTCTCAGCCGGAAAACGAAATATAATGTTGTCTTGTTATCTTAATCATCCATCTATTTAATTTAAAGCTATCGATGTTTCCCAGTTCACTATGATATTATGAGATATCGATCACACAAATCAACTGTCGACATCAGCACAGCGCCGCCGCCACACTGTCCGGAAGTCACTGTGAAAGTATCGACAGTACCACCCTAGCGTTTATTGTTCGCAGTTCCTAAGAGTACTTGTTAGTCCTTTGAACTTTTTCACAAAGGAGGGAACCCCGCATAATACTAATTTAGTCATGTGGGTAGGACAGGGTACTCGGGTACGTTCACCGTGTCACGGCGCGGCCCGCGGGCGGGTCAACACACTGAAGTCAAACATTACAAAATCACCACCACTTGAAAGTATTAATAACTTTTGAAGTTGAAAAACTTTTACATAATTGATTGAGAAAATGTTGAATGTTGAACATTTTTCAGGATTCTTATTCACGTGGTCTGGGTATACTGAACCTGTAGTAAAGAGTTCGAGGAACATTGGGTCAGGAAGTAGGTAGGTCGTAGTGTTACTCTTATTTAAATAAAATATACACGTGCCTGAAATCATCACAAGTTTAGCAATATTGCTTTACAGTATATAGACACAGTGACAGTACTAAACAGATTTCTGAAGTTCTCAGCGAAGTCTTCAACGGTGCGGCGGCGACTTGCTAAGCTTGTGGAGACACTAAAAGGATCCTGAACTTTTGGATGGAGTTAGACTGGATGGACCATTAGCCGGACAATGGTTTAGCCGAATGGTTCGACAAATACGACCTTAATGCGGAAAACGGCGCGCCCAACCATCGCCTAAGGCGTTTACAACCGTGGCCTGATACACTACACGCTGCGCGCACTATGCGCATACCTGATCTGGGGCCGTATTATGACATGTTAACGCCATCATTTTTACGTTGTAAGAAAAAGATGAGGCTATTTAATATAGCAGAGCGGCATCTCTTTCTCACAACGTAAAAATGATGGCGTTAACACGTTATAATACGGCCCCAGAACATTAAAATGGTCACCTTTATCCTCACGTACGGAATCGCAAAAACTTTACTGGTTAAACAGTATCTGCTTTACTGCTTAGAGCTTAGATTAAATACCCTGTGTGAGGTATATCTTTACTTTACATTGATCGGCATCATCAGGTCGCTGGGTATGGTCAGTACCTATCTGGCCCGTGAGCCGTAGTATACTGACTACTGTATTCGCAACACTGCTACAAAACTTTCCAAATTGGACAGTTTAGGTACAATTTCGTGAACTAGTTACAATGAACTCATTAACAAAACAGTAATTTAGTAGTCGTTCATTCGTTTACCCAGAAACACAAATTACAGTGTTCAAAGTCTACAACTTGTTCGTGGCTGAATGTGAGGAAGGTAATTTGCGAACGAGCCCTGAATTACGAGTGCAGTTAGGTTTGTGGTGTGGTGGCGTGTGTGCTGCTTGCGAGCTGCAGGCACCGACCGCGTCGGAGTGACGATCAAAGCGCAGCGAGGAGTGTAGGCGGCGGCGCCCCCTGGCGACGCCCGGTTAGCCGTCGTCAGCTGGGACTGACGGCGCCTAATAGAAAAACGAAATGAATCGATACATAGACTCGGTGCCATTAATGTTTGCGCTCGTCTGCCCCTTTTGACCCCCACCCCGCACCTCTACTCCGCAGCCCCCGTTCCGTTTCATTTCATAACGCCGCGCATCGGCTTTTGTTATTTTTTCGTGGGGCATTTTCGATAATAGGCTATTTCACATGAAGCGTTCGGCGCTCGACAATGGCAGTAGTAATCTCGACGAGGTTTTTAATTACGTTCAATTTTACACTCACTCGGCTTCGGTTCTCGGCACTCACTCGGCCCCACGTGCAGGCACCACTTTAGTGTTATTGTGTTGTGACGATAATTTGAGCCGTTCTCTCACAGTGTGTACGGAATCTCTCCCCGGCACATAAAATTCAATATTATCGTTTGTTCTGCGTAATAATAAGAATTAAGGGGTACCTACCTATTTGTAAGGGATTTGTATCTTTTTTAATAACAAAGGGATCATAGATTTTACTAATGCTATTACCAATACCCTGATCGTTGTCGTACCTATCAGTAAAAAAAAATATTGTTACTTTATGATAAAAAGTGCCTATCTACTTACTTCATTTTATACATTTATAAACTACGGCCATTACGCATTTCTTCTTTTTTCTTCTCATAACTCCATGTCGTGAGAAACGTATGCGTCTTTCATAGATAATAATATGAACTTTTTATCAATGTGCGAGCGAAATTCAGGAATATAATAAAAGAACAAACTGATTCAGCTCAAAGTTTTGCGGTCTAGTAATAACGCAGGCAAGATCGAAGAAAGAGTTTTTTGAAAATGCCCCATAAAGGAGGATGTAATGGGGACGATGTCGGGGGCGGAATGTTGAAGATGAATACGAACGTTAGCTCGCTATCTGCGGGGGACGTCATTATTGTTCAATAGACGGCTATGACGTAGATATAACTCACATTTACATTTCGTTTCACTACACAAAGGAGAACACTCTCTTGTCTCTGAACGCCACAAATTATACAATTAAAACATAATTATGTGCATATGTCTAACTACATAATAGGTACCCTCTTACAAAGAAGACCCGACTGTGCATTCATTAACTACTTACTTATACAAAACAAGTATCCTTTCAGCGTGCACAAAAACGTCACCCCTTTGAATGTATTCCATTTTAGATGATATTTAATCTTTTCCATCAAGATTGAAGTTCACGTTAGATCGAGTTATAGAGTTATAAGCATTCTGATGTTAATGACGACACCGCACCGTCGCGTCAGTCCGCTCCGCTGGGCACCAGCAATCCGGCTGAGATAATTATCTCCGATTTATGGACGCACAGACGTTTTAAGTTACAATTTGGAAAATATCAGTTACGTATGATTTTACGAAAGTGATGCCGTCTGCTGCCGCCGGGAGGCAACTGTTACGGTTTAGGAAAGGGCTGCTTTTAGTCGGCCACATTGTTGAGCAGCCACAAAGGAGTTAGTTTTATGCGCTGGCTCTGTGGAGCCTGCAGTGTTCACGGAGTTACAGCGCCATAAATAATCTTATGCTTTGTGCTACAATGAATCAGAAGGGGAAGCGGTTACTATGTACTTACTTACTTACCTATACGAAATAGGATGATATCCTCGTAAATATGCGATAGGAAATAAAATCCATATAAATATCCGGAGAACAAGGACGATTGTGTCTAGCAGCAGATATTTCTGCGTTAGCCATCGGTTTCACATCTATACGGGTAGCGAAAACACTTCAAGAGGAGATACAAGATCATGATCATTATGTAGCGTCTTGCGTTCTGAGTACCATGGATACCGGTATCACATAAACCCACCATTAGGCTACGGTGTAAACTTAACACTTAGCGTGACGTTCACGTATACCTACTTTCCTTCGCAGAAAAATGAAAATTTCGTGTTTCAAAATAAAAAATAATATTTAAGAGAGAGTTCGCCCTCCTCTCTTCACGCCGCGGGGCGTCTCGACGATTAATAAATCAATGGTAGGTATGGAAAGGTTAACAAACGAGTGCCGCCCCGCCCGCGCGCCCTGTCAGGTGTCGCGGTGTTTATGCACGTGACTATCATTATATTTTTTGCAAAAATATAGGTTATTGCGTTTCAATTATTAGGCCCTGCGTCACAGAGGCCAAAGCACCTCAATATCTAGTTAGTGTGTTTGAGATACTAATGGGTTGTAATTAACACGACTTCTATTTCATAGCGTTATTCTCCTCCAAAAACTACGTTGTCCTCTAAATGACTAGGTCAGCCACTATCAATGTTCATCTAAAAAATACTATCTTAGCCACTATTTATCATCGATTTAAGCTACTGTAAATACAACCCAGAATGGTTTTTATTTTATAGCATCTATGCAACGGCAACAATTCGGTTCTGGCCGGCTACAAATCGTGTGGTCACACTTCTAACCTAACCAATATTTAAATTTCTTTCATAAACAATTAAAAACACCTATCGTCATCATCATTATCATAATCATCAGCCTATACTAGTCCACTGCTGGACGTAGGCCTACCCCAATGTGCGCCATAAAAAAACTCCTATAGGTACTTAATTAAAAACGTAATAGGTATGTTGGTGAGTTGTAAAATCCGTGGCTAACTAAACGTAAATCAGTAGACAAGTAAAAGTAATTGTTGTTCTTAGCTTGACGTTTTATTTGAAATATTTTTTGGCGTTTAGACGTTGTAGTTTAAAGCTTTCTTATTTTCCCGTTGCTCACGTATATGCCTAATCAGAGGTTGGATTCCGTGGTAAATAAAAAAAAATGTGGCTTGCTTATAATTCTCCATACTTAATGTGGTGGCAACACGATACAGAAGAAATCTTCGTGTGGGGCAGCATCAAAAGTAATCGTCAACATAATGTGAAATTCATTTTAAAAGTAATTTTATTGCACAATACACATAAATGTAATGTACTGTAACACGGCTGGCGACCGTAATCTGTTCAGATATAAAACTTTGTCGTTAATTTATTTATGTGTATACCAATTTACGTTAAGTATCGTCTCAGGTTTTACACCGAACCGGTGAATATTGCAGTAAAAACATAGGTATAGTACTCGGACACAGGCTATATACCTATATACTATATATAAATCTCTCTGATTAAAGTAAAGTCATGGAGTCATGTAGGTATTTGTCCCCAAACATGCTCAATACGTTTACGTTAGTAGGTATTAGGTCTTCCGTTCGAATAGGAACGTTGACCTCTTTGTATGGGTAATAGGTAATAGGTATTCCTATCGATGGGATGATACCTAGTGATGTTTTTAAGGTTAAAACAGGCAGTCAGTTCACTACAAACTTAGTCGCTCTCCTTAAATTAGATTTTATACTCTTGTGTAGACCACCCTACTAGTAGAATATTTCAAACGGTACTACGGTCTCTATACCTGTGGGTTGCTAAAACCAACCAACAGATAGGTACAGAGGTATTTAAAATATCTAATTAGGATCGATCGCGGCGGGTGCAAACACTTGATAGAAATGTATTAGAAGTACCACTGAATATGATTACCTACATAACGTCTCGTGTTCACGGTAACCGCATAAAAAAGTCAGATTATTATAGGTAAGTATCGAACTCTTGTTATTGCAAAAGGGGGTGATTTCCTGTGAAGCGATAATCATATTTTTTTCTTAATTATTATAGAGTGCATTTTGCGTCCAAAATGTAGCTTGAGCCGAATTCTATAGCCGACTTGCTAAGTTAGTGGCAAATTTAAATTTGGGAATATGACCTGCAAATTAGTAACTACGATTCAGGTCATGTTTTTTTACCACTAAGGTGCAAACAAGCATACGGCCCGTCTGATGGTAAGCGGTTACCGTAGCCTATGGACGCTTGCAACACCAGCGTCCAGGGGTACCACTCGCGCGTTGCCGACCCTTTAAAAATATTATCACACTCTTTTTGAAGAATCCCATGCTGTTCTTTGGGAAAACCTCGGCGGGGAGCTGATTCCACAGCCTGAGGGTGCGTGGGAGGAAATTCCTCTGGAATCGCACCGTATGAGACCAGAGTGATTCTAAGGTATGTGAATGAACTCCACGCCGATGGGGAGAGGTGCGGTGATAGAAAGTAGCTGTTGGCATACTATAAAATGAGTTAATGATAAGCGCTTACGATCACCGTAAACAGCAATACTTCAAGGATAACCTTCAAGGTCCATCCCGAGCTTCACATGGCCCATTTTTGTTACTTAGCCTTCTGGTTTTGTTATTCTATGTCAGAGGTGCGGTAGGTACAGAGGAGCCTTTATAACTTCCATAAAACTTGTGCCGGATTTTTTAGAAGCCAGTAATTAAGAACAGAGAGATCAAAGCGGCCAGGGGCGGGTCGTAGAAGGGGTGGTGGGGCGCGGGGGTACGGGACGTCGGTGCCATGCTTGACGCCGACGACAGAGCACTTACCCTAACACAATGTTTGTCTGACAGTGTGCGCTGCCCTTAGGCGGAGGGCGTTACTGACTGATAATTTAATACTGTGTGCACGAAACAGATAGGTGTTGCTGTATTACGTAATGAATTGCGCAAAATAAGTTGGTAGATTCTGTTTAAATCATCCACGGAACAGCTTTGAGTCCTACGTAATGGAAACTGGCCTTATTTTGCAAGATTTCAAGCTGACACCTGACATCTAGACAATAATGTAAATGTTTGTCATATATACACACACTGCGAGGCTCACAATATGTATGACGTAATTTTCACTTTTCTTAAATCCTGCTTTTAATTCTTGTCTATATATATTTTTTGATCTTCACACGTTTCTCCGTTCTACTTGTTATTGGCTGAATTGTCGTCATCGGCAAATATACCATTAAAAAAAAGTAAACCTTATAATTTGTCTGTTGCGATTTATCTTTTTGTGTTTTTAGAAATACCGAGTAATTAGATAGAAAACAAAATTTATCTAGTCTGCACTCTGCAGTGCATTCAAATTCACGACTTTCCAGCTCCAGCCGACATCTCACAAACCCCGGACTATGGCTGTTTATTTCCCATTATTATATAATATACCTATAATAGGTCAATCTACAAACTATAGTCATTTAACATTGAGCTTATACAAAAGAAGTCGACTAGGTAGGTACGAGTATCAAAATAATTAATTTAGTTTGAAGCCGTTATGAATGAAAACAGACGCAACGCCCGCCGCCCACCGATGAGTTGTAGATTTTATTTAGATATAAAAAGTGTAGATAATAACGCGAACGTAGGGGTTGTACCCAGCCCTATTTGGTTATTTTTAATATAAATAATTATTATTAATGTCAAACTTATTACGACGTTGGAATATCATTGTTTTCCTGGTTTTTCTAAAAATCTTAGATCAAAAGTTGTGCCTTTAAATCTTAATAGTAATAAATAACAGTTTTTAAATTCCCCCTGGTGCCCCACCACGGGGTTATTGGACCCCAACAAAACAACTATCCGACCGCACGAATCCGGGCAATAACACCCAGAGCACACTAAAGGTGTACACAGCTTGACGCTTCCCGGAATATTACAACGCGACGGAACAACATTGTACTGTACAAGTGACGGAGAGCTTTCTTTCTTTTCTTTCATTGCAGATTTGCTTCAGAGTAGGGTTTCCAACATAAAGCAAGTAAATTCTTTTGAATTGGAATTGTAAAGAAGTGCGCAAGATGAGAGAAATGCTCTTTATCGTTTTATTATAATTACTAATATTACAAATATTATAATATAACAGAGAACATTATTTAAACTTAACCTATAAGTGCGCACATGAAATATATAAATGAATGTAGGCAAACTTACCAAACCCGATATAACAGTGATGCCGTTGCAGTAAAAAGGTAAGCACTTGCCTGAAAGAAAATAACAAAATACATTTATCATTATTCTGGTGTCCATAGTTTTCGGGAATTACAGAACATATTTATTAAAGACTAGAGGCTGTGCCCGCAGTTTCACTCACGTCTGAAAAAGATACTATAATCCGATTCTAGGCGGATTCTATCAAAATGAAACATGCAAGATTTTAAGTTAGACGTAGAGAGGTCTAACTTAAAATCTCTAAAATCAATATTTCTAAAATGTCTTGCTAGAGCAATACATTGGTGAAAACTGCATTCAATACCATGCAGTAATTTATGCGTGATGCACGTACAAACATAGACTGACAGACGGACAAAAATTCTAAAAGTTGTTATTTTGGCTTATGTTAATAGTTTTTCTTTAATCTTTAATGTACAGACATCGGCCTGGAAATTAGTGGCTGTGGGACACTGGATGCGGAGTACTCGGTGAAATATATTCCTCTGACACTTTCCTTTTTGAATGGGGTCATGAGCACTGCCGCGGGCTTAAGACATAAGTAGGTACTCCGGCCCATATACCATCCATCAACTTATTATTACCTCTGTATATCATTGAGTAAGTATCAAATTTGATCAAAATTGGGTCAGCAAGTTTTAAGACGTTATTGAGTTACAAACACACCACATTCCGAACCATGCTACCATCAATAAAACATGTGTGTACACATGTGTATAAACAAACACACACCAGAGTAATCCAATCAATGTAGGTACTGAGCGAATGCTCGAGGAAGCTGCTCAAACATTGAGGAGTCACTAGAGACATTGCATCGTTACTTATACTCGTACTTCCTTGTCTATACCGTGGATGGAATGAATTATTAACATCACTACAATGTTAGTCTAGCACCTTCCTCGTTGGTTTAGACGATGTTGAGCTATTGTTGAGCGTGAGGGTTCAGGGGCTGTTCCAGATGGGGTTATTGGATTTTTGTAATAGGAAAATCTCAATAGCCGCTGGGGAGTTCGGATTTGTGTGCCAATATATTAACAAAATAATCAAACAGTCGAAGTTAAGAAGCATTTACATCGATATTATTGAGCTTTAAATTTCTATGAAACATTTTGCATAACAAGTAAACTCATAGAGAGTAGGAAAGTACTTTTAATTTGACACAGCGGGGGATGTCACCCTCGAGTTCCGCCGCGTGTTTTCAGCTAAAACTTTTGGTGGAGGCAGCAGTTATTTCTTTGTGTTCTGGTATTTTTCCCTGGTTAGCCTAGGATGCGAATAAATTGATGAGAGAATTATGTTATATACCTATAATATTTTTTTGGTAAATTTGACTTTTTTGTCAAATTTATAAAAAATAAATTGGATTTCTCACACATACCCAACAATTTAAGTTTTTTTACTGCGGTGGTGTCATAACATCGCATCCTGATGTTGATAAGGGCATCATTTGTGTAATTTCTTTTGTGTAATTAGCATCATTTTGGATACACAATAAGTCAACGTCAACATCATGATCACGACTTCACGAGTGCCGCACTATACAAGGATAGTTGGCATTAATAAGCGGCTCTGATCCATTCACGAACATTAGGTATTACGTCATAGCTGAGCATTTGCTTGCCCATCTGGATACAACCGTGAACTGGTATTTGTAAGGCTGCATATTAATTATTTAGTGGGCAGCAGTATATCTGCCTATACATCCACTTTTAATAATATTCAGTAACTTGACAGTTCAAAGAAAAATAATGATGCCACAATACGCCTAATAGTGTTGGGGCAGTGAACGAATATGCGAACGATTGTATGATATACCTAAATGGTTTATTAAAAATAAAACTTTAAATACTATACTATAAGATATGGAACATAAGTGTATGTGTTACTATGTTATTGTATGTGTTACTAATAATAGTTATTAAAGTTATTCATGTAAATACTAACACTATGGACTTCAAGGTCTGCAAATCTTTATATATATAATTCTTCTGTGAGTGTGTATGTCACTGAACTTCTCTCAAACGACTGGACCGATTTTGATGAAATTTTGTGTGTGTGTTCGGTTTTGTCCGCTGTCCGCTGTATTTCGCTTTATACGTAGCGAAGCACGTACCGGGCCGCTAGTAAATTATAATAATAATAAGAATAATTAATAATAAGAACCATTTCCTTTTTGTATTTTCTTCTTATAGAATTAAACTTAGAATAAAAATCATGTAATTTTACTTTTGTAATTTTATTTCCTCTGATAAACTTCTACAATGTGTATAACGTGTTTTTAAGACAGGTTAATGGCAATAGGCTCGCCCCCTATTACATAGGGCCTAAACATACCGGCGAACTGTGGGTACTTACATACATTAGTAGTACACCTCTGGCTAACCCTTGGCGTGATGGTATGTATGTTATGTACGAGTATATAGACCGATTTTATAATCATGACGCTGTAAGATGCGCTGTCGATGGACAATCGTAATATAGAGGCATTCGTGGAGGATAGCGGAGGCGGGCCGTTTTCGCTTCCGCTATGCACTACAACGTAGCCTAAAGCTATATAGCTCGGCCTGCCGACTGCGCTATGCGCCGGGTAGACAACTTGCGGATACAATATCTTATTTGCAATATCTTACTTTGTAGACCCAGACCCTGGTTAGATAAACCCAAAACCGGATACCCCGGAAATATCAGATACCTACGTAGAAAATGGAAAAGCTTTCGTAAAGGTGAAACTTTATAACTTTACAACATTTCGTGACAGTAAAGTTATTTGTGTCTTGCTACACACTGACTTTCTGTGAGGAACGTTACGGTAATTTAGATGCAATTAGGGACGTACCCCTAAAAAGTGGACCCTTTTACCCTATCCGACGGAAAAGGGTCGGATTCAATCAATCAATTATGTTATCGTTATCGGCGCCGTTTCATATCCAACATACTCATTATTTCTAGGTACATTCTTTGGGCGAAAAGTATGATCGCCGCATCGACTTTATGTAGGTAGGTACTAGGCACGGGTTCGATACCCGTACGAAATTATTGTTAACTTACCAACAGTAGTAATTTGGCACTACAAACAAATAACTTTTTCACCTAACAAAAACAATTGGTTAAAAGAAAATATGTAACATGAATGTCAATTCAATACCGAAAGCTACCTAGTTAAACTGCTCCTACAGGTAATGCTAGGTGATAGGTAGATACCTAGTCCATAGTCGCCGAATACATAGCTTTTACGAGGGTCTAGAGATTCGTTTCTACTTTCT
Organism: Acronicta aceris; assembly: GCA_910591435.1. Taxonomy (NCBI): domain Eukaryota; kingdom Metazoa; phylum Arthropoda; class Insecta; order Lepidoptera; family Noctuidae; genus Acronicta; species Acronicta aceris. The sequence continues at coordinate 183,777 of OU342775.1, forward strand.
AGGTCATCTTTTTATTTTATCACACTTTTATGGACTCTGTAATGATCTTTTTATGTCTGTCGACACTCCGTCTATACTACTTACATTGCATATAATTCTATGTACAATACAAACAAAGCTATTTCGTAAATTATATCTCTAATCGTACACGACCTATTCACGCGAATACCATTGTGAAAAAAAAACATTAAAGTTAAAAGCCGGAGTTATTTAAAGGAGAATGCGCTGATATTTAACACGTAACGGGGCCGCCAAAGTACACCATACGACCGCCACCATTGTTCACCGTAGGGTAAGGCCGTGACTGCACTGCGATACACTAACGCTGAGCTGCTAATTCGTAGGTTTACCTTGCTTCTAGTTTCGTCAAATCATCGGCAAACTGTGATTAAGATATTATTTTTGCCGCAGTTAAGGAGATGACACTAGTCGCAATCGGCATACATACCGAACTTAAGTAGGTACACGTGAGAGGAGTCTCAAAATCGCAGCAGTAGGTAAACGGTGATAGGTAAATCAAGGAAACAGTCCTAAGGAGGAACTAGTGCGTGGTGTAGTGCGTCCGCGGCCTTACGGGTGCCATTGTTACGTGAAGTGCGCGCGCAGCAGGGAGCTCCAAATTAAAGTAACGGCGTGCAATAAACTTATTTAACTTACCTTTTTACTGCTAACGTTTTATATTTCGCATTTTATGGGCTTTCTCCTTTTATGATGACCGTTAAAACCTACAGCATTGTTCTCTCCGCCTCTAGTTACGGCTGAGCTGTTTCATTCCGAGTCGTAACGAGTCAATCGTCACTCGCCTTCGGAGGACTCGGTTTATCTGATTTTAATAATCAGATTCGGCTTCCTGGGCTGCAAAACCTTATTATTTTTATTATAAAAGAGAGAGATACTTTACAGTGCACTGTAAAGAACTGACTAATCATTTTCATCCTTCAACCAATCATTAGGAACACTATCGACTGAGTCACACACTCATACGCCACATAGGTACTTAGATTTACACTAAAAGTACTCAATACTCAATTCGTTTATTGCACTCCACAATGTTAACAGGTGTTAAAAAATAAATATAAAAGTATCAATCATGGACCCTGTAAACCCTGTAAGTACAACTAGGATAATAATTTAACGTAGGAAAGCGGAGGAAACCTTCCTAACCTTCCTGACCCTCAGATCGTTAGTTATATCGACACAAGTATTAAATAACTTTGTTTGCAGATGGAAAGCAATTAAAACGGTGGCGACTGGTAACTGCAGTCATATTGTTTTATGTGCCAAACGCGAATGGCCGCGCTCGTTAACATTGTTTGTTTGCCGACCACTTTTCCTGCATAGGTTTGTGGAATCAAAAGCGATTCAAACATAAAAAATGTATTGAGGTATTCGTCTACAAGACGCGACATTCCAAAAGTTGTATTCACAACTTCTTAACACAAAAGTCGTGACTAAGGAGGCGAACATGTTCCTGCTTCCCTCGTAATTGGTACTATTCTCAGATAGTCACGGCAACGCCCAAACAGCCGCATCATTAAGCCGGAGATGATTAATTAAATATTTTAACCATTCATTTATAACTGCACGTCTGCGAACCCCCGGAGGTATTAGCAGTCGTTAGTGTGGGAGGACAGAAGTGCCTCCTATCCCCCCCCCACTCCTGCCCTCAACACGTACCAAGTGAGCTCGTTTAAACAGGCAACAGTCATAACATAACGAATGAACAAATTATTCGCATTTCACTAATACACTCGTTATTATGCGCGGATAACTGTAGTGTATAAAGTACATACTCGTATTGTAGCTTTTACCGTTGCTTTTACCGTGTACCTTTGTGAGGAGAACAGTGAACAAAGTGGGTAATTACAGTGCGCACTGTGTCACAGTAACCGGCCACTGTCGGTAATGTCTAGTGACTATGATGAAATACTCGTACAGTACATACAGTACGCGCGACATAACTTGGCCGGACTGAAGTTAGCTGTTTGTCAGTTTTTGGTTGCGCAGTACACAATTTTTAACGTAAACAATCCACTGCGCATTAAAACGGCGAACTTCATTGCGGCCAACTTATGCCGCGCGTACTGTACGCGCGACATAAATTGGCCGGACTGAAGTTAGCTGTTTGTCAGTTTTTGGTTGCGCAGTACACAATTTTTAACGTAAACAATCCACTGCGCATTAAAACGGCGAACTTCACTCCGGCCAACTTATGCCGCGCGTACTGTAGAAGTTTGTATTTCGTTGAAATGACAATATTATTATATTCATAAGGACGCGATTGGTCTCTGATTACTTAGGTAGGTACTTAGGTACTACAAAGGTCGAAAACATATTTTTATGATTTTTAGAAATGTTCATGACTAGCAATGTTAGCGTATTTACTTTTTGATTCCACTATTAGGATCTCGTGTCATGCTAGGATTGGGTTTATAATAAAAATACAAAGGGTAGAGGTGCCTTCTCTGGACCTCTCCCTCAGAAGTCGGCGCGCGGCGCTACAATCGTTGGACACTATCGCCGCTTCCCCTTACATCTACTCAGAACTACTATTACTTAAATGTGGATACTTTGCATACTCGCCGCATTACTCCGGCAACAGTACAACGGGAACGCCAAAACTATCTCGGTCCGTATCGCATTTATGACTGGCTATTGCACATAAAATTGCAGAATGAATGCACTTTGTTAGACGCCTGCAAGAAAACTATGTACTGTAGTTATAATAATACCTATACTGAAATTACTTTCTCTCGCTTTCAAACAGTTAGTTAATACAGTGCTCATTTTCCGGGTTGAAAATTACATGATACTGGTTAATTTGGAAGATAATACTCTGTACATTATGCTCTATGATATTCTCTATATTATATATTCTGTGCATCAAACAAATATGTACATTTTGTACGCCATGTTTACGGTTAAAGCTCTTATAGCTAAACAAAACACAACGGTTATCATTTTGATATTGGAGGTTGAGGTCTCTCCTCATATCGCGTAAGTCTATTTTTTACAATTACAGCTGTAAATATTGGTAAACGGCTGAAAAATTAAATAAAAATATGGTTTAAGTAGTAAATATACATACCTACATTTAATACTGACTTATGTATATTTTATACATACGTATGAAGATGATCTATGTATAAAATTTATGTAAATGCAAACTATTCGCTTCGCCCGCGGCATGTCTCAAGGGAATTTCAGATTTCAACGAAATATGCCAGACTACATCAGAGTAACAGGTACTTATGTATACTTACATATGAATAAATAAAACGTAGTGTCCCTGTGTTAGAAAAGTACCTAACATTATTGCTTATGTTGTGAACTTAACAATCACGCATATTTTTAGGATGTTTTCTGCCTGATATGTTCACAATGCGCTACATAAAGATTAGTTATTTCAATGAAAACGTTTACAAAAATGCATTGTTGTTATGCATTGTAGGTGTTTTTGTTAGTTTTACATTGAATATAATATTTGTAAAGGCATCAGCTTACAGTGTCAAGTCAACCGTATCTTTCGATTTGGACAGACGATCTCACAATAATAATAATATCGTAAATAATCTCACCATTTGCCACGCTACGCTGCCTTAACGTTAGCAGACATTTGCTATGGGTATGGCAAGTAATGTAATTTTTATATTAAACATGAACAGTTTGCGTTTGCGCCCCTCTGTTTGTGTTCGACACAACGTGAGTGTCGAGTGTCGGCTCCGTGTGTCACTAGTTGTGTTTGGCGGCTCTAGCTGCAGGGGTCCGCGCCTAGTGCAAACTCAACCGTAACAGATGCATTATCAGCATTATAAAAATAAATACCCCTTAGATCCTTCCAAATTGCAAAAATGCAAACGCAAGCACAATAATATATTGATTTCGAACATAAATTCACATATAATATTTTCTCACAGGTAGGCAGAATCGGCTTACGGAACGCCACTTGCAGCGATTCCTGCATAGGTACTTCTTTGGCTTCATCCGCGTTAGTAATCGTATACACAGACACACGGTTAAAATAATATTAGATAGAGAAATATGTTTTCCCTTAGAAACGCAGAAACTTCATTGTCCAGTAGACAGTTCAGTTCTACATCATCATTATCCTACTATACATAGCCCAAGTTCGCCGGCGAGCGACGCCTAATTTATTTCTTCAGGACGTGGTTCAGTGCTGGTCTCCGATAATCTGTGTCGCTCTCGTCAACATATTTGACACATTCAGTTGTTGTTTGCTGAATTAGTACTTAGTCCATTTCCAAGAAGACTGTAATCGTAAACGTAATCGATACGAACACAATACTTGTGTCCACAACACATAAATAACACGCTTTGTCCGGAAAACTTACATTTTTCACCCGGACACCGGACACGACAACACAACGGACATGATGTATGCGTCTTGTCCATGCAAATAAATATATTTTCTTTCTTTCTTTCTTTCATGTATGTGCGAAAGATTATGGATGTCTACAGATACCATCTTGTGAAAAGATCCGAAGAAATATTGTATTTCTATCTTTGTAATGCTTAGTTTGAATGTTATCCAAACTATTACTCGAAATGAATGCAAAAGTATTTAACTCAACTTCTATGAATTTTGGAGATAGATTGCAGTTTGGAGGAGGACATAAGTTTTTGTTCACTTTTGTCACTCACATCGCATTCTAAAGGAGTTCCCAAATCGTAGGCTATATTTAATTAACCCTTATGGTTAAGAATCATTTACTTATTTTAAAATAAGTAAATGTTTCTTAGTGTATCAGTATAAAAAATACTCGCATAGGAACCTACGCTGCCTGCATAGAGTGCAAATATTTTAGAAAGAACATTTTCAAAAACGAACTATTAAACTAATATGTAAAGTTTAAGAAGGATACTGTACCTATAGGTAATGTATTTTCTAGTAAGTGAAGTATGGAGAAGATTTTATTGAAAGTTTCAACACTTTGCCAGCTATGATGGGTTTATATTCCTTAACTTCCTGACACCACCTCTCACTTCTCACCGTGAGAGAGCCATGCTTCGGCACGAATGGGCCGGCTCGACCGGAGTGATACCACGGCCTCACAGAAAACCGGCGTTAAACAACGCTTACGTTATGTTTCGCCGAGTGAGTGAGGTTACCGGAGCCCCAACGCCCTTTTAAAAGGCGGGCAACGCACTTGTGACTTCTCTGGTGTTGCGATCAGGCGATCCGTCTGTTCGATTGTCCTCCTATCCCATAAAAACCATAGATAATAATATAAATATGATGTTCAGTATTTCATTGTTTCGATTCAGTAACGATACTTATAACATGTAATTCTCTGTTATTTGCAGTGTCAAAAACAACTGCCCGTGTTCAACTGAACGGACGCCATGGCTGAAATCGAAATGAAATAGTTAAGTACTGCCTCATGCCAATCAAACTGTTTTATAGGTAAGTATTGCAAAAAACCCGCATTTAACTTAAAAACAATAAGTTCAAAGTGAAATAGCCTGCGACCCGGGCACGCAGCGCCATCTGTCGTCAGTTAGTGCGAGGCCGCTTATTACCGCAACCTTTCAATCACAGTAAGTACTTATTACGTCAATCTATCAATCAAGGGCCAGTAATTACATTCCCCTCTAATTCATAACAATTTAGCGTCGAGGCTTACGGGGCGATACCTGTAATCTGGTAATGATATAGGAATAGCCGTGTGAGGGGCGAATGGGTGATGTCACAGACACACCCGATCAATATCTACTTATACTAGGTATACTATGTAGAATCTAGTTAACTATAAGAGTAGGAGTACCTATGTCCTACTTTATTTTAAACACCTGATGCCCTCTGTCGATAGATCTGTTTATCTGAGGAATCATAATTTGTATCTAACCATATTAATGTATGAAACCGATATGATTCTGACGCGCCACGACACAGCAGTGTGTTTCTAGCTTAACCTTTCAGAGAATACAGGCGTGTTTTTATTTATCGTTCGCAGGGAATTCAATCGAGTCGCTAGTAAGTAGTCCCTCGCGAGGGACTTGCAGGCAAGCGACAAGCCAAAACCCGTATAACTCGCAAGCCCATGAACCTACGACACGAACTTTGTTTTTTTTTGAGACAGTATAGGTAAGTCTATACTGTCTCAAAAAAAAACAAAGTTCGTGTCGTAGGTTCATGGGCTTGCGAGTTATACGGGTTTTGGCTTGTCGCTTGCCTGCAAGTCCCTCGCGAGGGACTACTTACTAGCGACTCGATTGAATTCCCTGCCGAAGTAGGTGTGGTCCACAAAATGTCGCTTTCCGGCAAAAAAAGTGTCATAAAACCTATTAGAGCTGTTTTTGCGTTATGACACTTTTCTTGCCGGGAAGCGATGTCTATTATTTTTTCGCTGTTATTACGTACCTATCCTAAGGCGACATCGATTCATGGTGGACATTAGGAAAACCCGAAGGATCGTTTTTAACTAATTTTGTTTGTATACCTTTTTTGTTCCACAATAAACTATTATTATTATTATATAATTCTCATAGATTTGTAACGTTACAGAACATTTGAGTGACTCCCCCCCCCTTGGGAGTCCCCCTGTTCCGCGGCGTGCTGCAGCTTGGTGCTACTCTAATTAATTTATCGAGCAGCTCTTATATCTGCTCCTAATTGCGTTAGCACGCTCAGACGTGTTCAAGAACGTCATTAAACTGTATGGCAGCTGGATTTTTTATGTTTGTAATTAAAGAATCTCTTCTGCTTACGACATGTACATATGTATATCAAGTTAGTACCTACTTATCGTGAATACTGGGAAAATAAATTGCATACTTACGTATTTTAGAAATTAATGTAAGGTACAATCAGCTTCAATAAGAAGTACCTAAATAGAACTTACCTGCCTATAGTGAACGTTATTATCCAATTGTTATAGCTTTGTAATTAATCATTTCAAGCAGTGTTATTTATTGACACGTATATATAGGTATCTATAGTATAATTTCATCATATAAAAAACTACACATTTGAATTTAGTTTATGGAATAAATCTGTTTGATATTGACTGTACGCGCTTTTTATGGTTAGCCCCACATCCTGCGCGCACGACGGACGGCTCACAGTATATAGAGTTTCATGATAACCCTGCGGTTGAGGGTATCGACTATCGCTATCGGACACGACCGGTAATCACCGGCCGCATGTTCAAAAATTACCAGATCCATTGCACGGAACACCGCAAGGACACCGGAACGTTAATAATAAATATGTGTTCGTTACTCCGCCCTGAGAACCGCGATGGTTGTATCACCTGTTAAGGGAACACGGCGTTATTACATTCACAAAGCTTTTATTACAATAATGTATGACTCAAGGGTTTCTCGCCCTACAAGACATGAATGCGAGAACTCACAGAATTCCTATTAGGCATACAGATGATACGTCGGCGGTGAACCACAAGGCGAGTCTCGCTATTTCTGAGAAACGAGCCATCGATACAACTCCGTTGTGGTTCGGCCCGCGCCCGCTTTTTAGGAAACGCTGGCTAAGGGCCCGCAGCGCCGCAAACGGACTGCAAATACGGCCTACATGTACGATCGCATGCAAAACGCGTATAAATCGCAACTCTAAATATAGCTCGACTGCTTTTCAACCGGTGAAGGCAGGCATTGACGTGGACAGTTCATTTGCTAGTCCAAAAAAGTCGGTCCGACACAAAAGGGAATAGTATAGTAACCAAACGATCATTTGGGGCCAATTACGAGGAAATATAAATGATAGAGCAGAACTGGTAACGTCCGGCGCACACGATACTTTCAATGGCAAATAGGTGATGTGTAGGTACATGAATACTTATTGAAATATGAAATGGTATGTAAATGTATCCTGAAAGCTATTACTTTGTTTTGTTTTGGCTTCTCTTACTTTTCTATAGACCTCGCACATCGATTTTTCTTAAATAGCTCTATCACATCACCGATGTTCTAGTTACTGCTTAGAAAAAGTCTACTGTTTGTCTCTTTATACTTTCAGCTATTGGTTTAGCGACACCGCTTGTCATTTTTACAATTATATCGACGTTTTTTTAGTATTACGACGGCTCTCAACATTGGCGGTAATGGAAACAAATGACGATAAGCTTGTTGTATCTAGATAATATCTGATTGCATTGCCAAATGTGAGAGAGGCTAGGGAACATGCAAAAGAGCGACATTTATAAATATAGTACCAACATGAATTGTGTGTGCCGAGTCACCGAGTGCAATGCTCACGGTTGTAACAATAACGTGTCAGTAACAGTGACATGTTACTAAGTCGGAGGGTAACAATTAAATCGTGTGCTTCCGTCGCGTAATGTGCACGTACCCGCGGGTAATGCCGGGGGCGTCACAATCTGCGATCGCCCTTATCTCGCTAATTGCACACATGCCACTTTTTACATAATAACGGATAATGTTTGCACCAACTGTGGATATCATTGTGTCTGTAGCCAGAACCGTGTTAAACATAGAACAGTTTTCAGAACTGAACTGTTTACGTAAGCTACGTTTAACGATAAATATCTAAAGCGTCTGACATTTTTGCCATCAACGTATAGATTTCATGCACAATTAGTCGTAGGTAATGTTTCCCTAACTAACGAGGTTTGACGAACAGAATTATGATTGTTCGTTTCCTTGAAACTTGTAGACTGATCGCAGGAGCATTAGCGGCTAAAACGATAATTTCCTAGTTGGGCGCGTCCAATTTGTGCCGCGGCTAATGTCGGCGCGTCCGGCCGCAATGGGGTCGTATCAAAAGTCGATTAGAGAACAAACGCACGAGCCTCCATGCGTCGCGTCCTACGGATGTCATTAGTTCCTCATATATATAGCTCTTACGTCGGTCGCCCCTAGGCGGTCAAATTTGGTTGCCGACCACCAAATGATCACGTGCTGTATAAATAATTCAAACCGTCTATTGAGGCCATTTAGGCCAAACACTTTTGCTAAGCAAGCGCGTGAATCTTTCGCATTTGACAAACAATTTACGTGCGAATGTTGATTGATAAAAAGATAGCTGTTTTTGTAACAACATATTTTATAGTGTCTGTTAAACATGTTTGCCTGCAGAGGTAGGTAGGCACAGTTTGCTTGTCAAGCAAATTAGAAACGATGCGAATGAATCTAGATGCTTGCTGTTGTATAGGTACGCATAACATGCTTGTCACGCATATAAAAGCTTGACAAGCAGTTTTGATCGTCTAGTCGCCTTTTAGTTACACAAAACTTGAGCTCGAAAGAGACCTCACAATGCATGTCACGTCCGGAATAACCAGCTCTTGTGTTGGAAACATGGAGAGTTGCTTAAGACTTTGTAAAGATACCTGTATATGTACGAACAACCATATACGTATTATGTATTCAAGCCCGGATTCACTCGTTCAAAAGCTCCAACAGCGAATGCATTCAACGGCCGTCCACACGTGTTACAAATAAAGGGGTAAGTACTTCGATACACGGTAGAAAGTACATTAGGTAGTCTACGTTATAGTTATTGAAGTCGGTACTTTTCCCCCTCGCAGAGCGTTCAACCCACTTCCCTCAGCTGTAATAAGCAGTATGGGATGACAGCAGCTGACACTCAGTATTTCATCGGTTCTGTGTTCCCAACAGCTTGGCAACAATAAAATTGATTCACTACTGTGAACACACTGTGCTTGTCACTTACCTACACCAATTTTTATAGTGAAAGTGATCACTTTACTGGAACACCGATAAAGTATATGATGTGAAATATAAGTATGGTATAAATAATATTTATTCTAAGTATACGAGTATAGGTAATTTGAACATAAAAGAGAAAGAAAACTTAATCCATATTTATTATTAAATGCGAAATTGTCCGTCTGTTTGATTATTTGTTACTTTTCACGAAACCGCTGAAAATATTGATGAAATTGGTATTCAGTTCAAGGTTCTTAATTTTATTTCAAATAAGCTTTTAGAAGCAATTATGAAACGGTAATTGATCCTATGGAAATCAATCCAGCATGCAACTCCATGGATACTTTTTTATATGTATAGATGAAATAGATTGTAGGTACCTTAGGGAAGGAATTAGGGTAACTTGTCCCAAATAGTCCTGCGAGTGAAACCGTGGGCAATAGCTATTTGATCAATAAAAGCTCTCTATTGAATAACGATTACGTAACAGGAACTGCATTGTGAGTATTCTAAAGATGTACCCAGTTAATTCAAAAAAATTAGGACTCTCCAGCTCGTAATTCGAAAGAGGTATTAAATTCGAATTACGTGCTTCATTTTAGATCCTGTTTGTGCTTTCATCAGACTAGACTGGGGTCAAACATATTCAAGTCGACATTTAAAAAGCGTCCGTTCATATTCCGCGTCACATCGTGGATCGTGAGACTAGTATAATGCGTTCTTAATTCTGTAATCCTGTACAAGGTTCTCATCAAGATACCGGGTGGTGGTATCACAATATCAGCTTAGTGCGACAATGGTCCTGGCTGCCGGCGACAATGCAGCTCAGCCGAGCGTGGCCGGCCATTTCGGGAAGTGCCCGGGGCCAGCACAATGCGCTGCTAATAGTAATAATTCCATATATTGTTGTATTATTGATACCCCACGACGATAATTTAATCCATCGTACTTTTTTGGAACATACTTGACGATACTTTTTTTAAACATAAGTTTCTCATCATGACTTACTAAATCTCTTGTCATATTATTGATTACTAGCTATTGCCTGCAGTTTCACTCACATCCCAAAATGATTATAATACTATAAGTCAGAACTGTGAATCTAGGCGGTGGCGGCGTATAAAGATGAAACATGCACCAGATTTTAAGTTAGGCTTCTAACAATACATCGGTGAAAACTGCATTCAATTCCATGCAGTAGATTTTGCGTGATGCGCGTACAAACATACAGACAGACAAAAATTCTAAAAATTGATATTTTCGCTTCTGTTGCTCTAATAAAAAAAGGATGAAGGATTTGTACAAATATAAGAGTAAACACATTTCATAACAACTTCTGTTTTTGCTGTATATGTATTAACAAATTTTGAACATTTGCTTATCTGCACAATTTTATGACAGTAAAGTGAAAGGAGCTTTCATTTGTAAGTTTTTTAATAGAATTATGCTCTGTGGTTTAATAGTTGTGGTTAGTGGTTTCTGTCTTTCTGATGTTATCAAATAATTATACCTAAGACAATATACCTATGGTTTCTATTAAAAATATGGTGAGTGACTATAACCCCATACTGACACGATAGCTTAGGATTATTATGTACACTGTAATGCGAGTGCTTGTCGAACAAGATTCCCGACTGCGGTATCGTTTATAGCTATAACATAATTTGTAGCGAGGCGGTGCGCACGCGCCTCGGGCCAGGGCCCCGTAGGCCCTACACGCGCACGTTAAATATTTTATTAGATACGATGCAACGAGCATTCTGTGGCCGATGAGTTATCGACCAGATACCTAGGTACGTGGAGCTACGAGATGCGATTAGCGATAAACGATAACGATGTACGAGACACCTCCAAGTCCCTACGTACTTTAGAAAGCACGGAAGCAATTAGTTCCGGCGCATCATTCGAACACCTAATCTTAAGAGGAAGTCCACAAGAGACGGATAGAGTGAAATAAAAATAATAATTATACAAATATAAAAAATTAAGGAAATGGCTCTGTGAAATTGCTTTTTAATACAATAATTTTCTGTTCTGTAATAAATTGTATACTTACAATTATTTATATCAGTCGCATTAAAGTTGTTTATAGTTCTACGTGTAAGTAATGTAGGTAAGAATAAACTGTGCATTATTGTAGAGCCGGTATAATAAAACTGGCATTAGATTGTTATAATACTATACATCAAAATAGTAATATGTGGTACGTGACCGCGTTCGCGTTTTGGTTTCATCTGCAAGTAATTTAATATGCGCCACAACATAGAGACAATGCAGAAGGATAAAAACTTACTTGTACTGATTTAATCTAATAAGAAGTTAGTCTATTTAATTTGTCCATGCTATAATGCCTAAAATAAAAAGATATTCCTAATAATGATGAATATATTTTTATTTTAGGAAGAGCCCACAGTATACAAATGACAAATTTCAGAATTACAAAATTAAATTAAAATTAATATCTTTATGGTATTTGTCATCTATACTTATAATAAATCTGTAGAGAGGTCAATTCTGTACATGAAATATATTTCCAAAATAACTATCAGCGGGTGATTAGTGATCGATACTGACGCCAAAAATGCAATCAGTAAAATTTTTGTCTGTCTGTCTGTCTGTTTGTCTATCTGTCTGTCTGTCTGTCTGTCTGTATGTTCGTTATAGAAACAAAAACCACTCGACGGATTTCAACGAAACTTGGTACAATTGTTCTTCATACTCCTGGGCAGGTTATAGTATACTTTTCATCACGCTACGATCAATAAGAGCAGAGCAGTGAAGGGAAATGTTGGGAAAACAGGAGAACTTACTCCATTTTTTAAGCTTCCGTCCCGTGTGCAGCCTTAATGGTTAAAGCTACACAGAAATCATGTATGACGGAAATGTTCTCCTTAAAATTATATAAAAAATATTCCACGACAGCAAATGTCTATCTTTTATGGTTGAATCACAATAACACGTGTAACTCCCGATAGCTTAGCAGTTCGGAACTTTCTGATTATATTTGTCTACTCTTACGTTAGGTGACTGACTGACTGACATAGTGATCTATCAACGCACAGCCCAAACCACAGGTTATAGTATACTTTTCATCACGCAATGATCAATAGGAGCAGAGCAGTGAAGGGAAATGTTGGGAAAATGAGTGATTCATGAGAAAGGTTTCAAGCTATAAAACATAACGCTACAACCCTTAGGAACGGGGCAACGCAGGTGAAGCCGCGGGCAAAGAACTAGGGAACAAAGTAACTATTCCACGCGGACGAAGTCGCTGGCAAAAGCTAGTTAATTATAAAGTCTCTGCCTCATTAGTCTAATGGTCCCTAGCGCGACTGCTACGCTAGAGGTCCTGGGTTCGATCCCCAGGTCGAGCAAAGTGTTATTGGGTTTTTCTATGAAATTCTCAGTAGCAGCTCGGAGTCTGGATTTGTGCCCGGTTAATGGCAATAGGCTCGCCCCCTATTACATGGGACCTAAACATACCGGCGAACTGTGGGTGTACATTAGTACGCCTCTGCCTAACCCTTCGGGGAATACAGGCGTGATGGTATGTAATTATAAAGAAGTGACCTTGGGAAGTTGGTCCTTGTATGCGTAGTATCTCTACGCATATAAGTATATAATGTAGTATGTAACTATGTAGGTATAAGAGTAGATCTTCTGTTTCAATTGTATTGTGGTCACAGATACTGTATGACTGGGCGGGGCTAGACGTCACACCGCGCCTAATTGCGTGTTCCTAGAAGTGGGCGATGAACGCGAGAGTGGGCCGTGGGACTAGTGGGCATCGTGGGCAAGGGGCCAGCCTCCATAGGTTCGCGGAATTGCGGGTACCTGCGACGTAGAACCGACATAATGGACAGGGAACTAAGATGTTTTAGTTAGAGCACACTTGAAATAGGTGCGGTTCTTAGTAAAACACATTTATATAAGTAAACAGTTTAACTTAACATAATCTTCTATTATTGGGAAAGGTTTTTCTTGTCTTGCGTTGCGTTATTTAAGCAAAGTGGATAAATTGTATTGTTTGCTACCTATACAGACATTAATCGTTGGTTTTATATAGGTACGCTTATCCGTTAGAAGAGACAATGGTAACAATTGTTGTGGGTGGCAAGTCATGCGCCGCTAAAGAATTAAGAAGAATACATAATTAATGATACCTATTTATGGAGAAAAAAAACATATTTCTTTACTGCTTTGTTCTTTTATTTTGACATCAAATTAACAGTGTTTACGGGACTGGTTTTATACCGACAGAAAACATGTAAAGTAACAAAACAAACATAATATGTTGTAACTGACATCAACAGGGTGACTTTGAATTCATTAGCACTTTTTCTACTTATGTCCGTACGTACTTACATGTCACTGTAGACATCAAATAATTGTGAGTCTCTCTTCAAAATAAGCGACTTAGTAAACTCTAAACCTACTAAAAAAACTATGTATATAAATATGTTTAATCTTCGAGCTATATAAAATATTACTACGCTAATATCTAAATATTACTCGCGTCCCAAAATTGTAGGATGAACCCACCACCAGATATTACGAAAGTTTTAAAGATACGAACAATTATTTTAACTTCTATTACTCTTATAAAGACCCCCTCATTTAATGTTTTCTTATATTTTCCTTTAGGTACAGACATCGGCTAGTTACAATTGTATTATGATATTAATATGATAATATGTGTAGAGAATCGACAAGCTGATCGTTAATTTAATGTTAAAAGTAGTAGCCGTCGTAGGGCACAAGATACGGGTATGAAAAGCTCCTTACAAAGAACTCTGAGCAATGTCGTGCAGCTGAACATTCGAGCGTGTTAGCGCGGCGGCCGCGGCGACCCCGCGAGCCCTCAATAAAAAATAGATACGATGACTAGTTATTATACAATCTGGAAGCGACGGGTCCGCTATCAGCTCAGGGATCCCTCCCACCCTCCTCCTCACTGGACCCCCCGCCCCGCCCCCGTTCCGCTGAGTACCATTAATCAGCCGTCATGGACACGATGTGCTGCCCCCGGATATATTGATGAGCTCTGATGGAATATAAATGGCCTGAGAAACGTGATATTTTACTAAGTTACTGCTCCATTCGAAGCGAGGTTAATGAAATTTTACGCCCTCACTGAGGAATGCTATCAATCTAATCAGGTTTAGAAACGCCTACAAAACTATGTATTTTATGTAACCCAAAGTAAAAAGATTAAGCCAAGTTTAAATGAGAGATATTATGTGTAGATAGGTACTTAGTGAAATACCTGTAGTTGATTGTATTTAAATGTATTTTTTTCATATTAGTACTATCTGCAACTAAATGTTAGTTATTGGCCGAACGAGCACTAAAATTAATGTGTCTGGTTAAATAAATAATGTAAATACCTATCCGTAACACAAATCTCTGTCCAACTTAATGGCTACAGTAAACCCTGACCATCAATCGTGACTAAGTAGGGTCGCCGGTGCCGCCTCCTAGTGGTAAATACTCGCACTATTCAAGAAAAAATGTGCGCTCATCATACAAAGCTAGCAATACCAATTTAAGCCTAGGAAAGCGTTACAAGATGGCGCTGTGCTGGGCGTTCGAGTTCGACGAAATAAAACAATGTATCGCTGATTGATATATTTCTTTACAAGAATTATTACCTATTTACAACGTAAGCTTAACTTAATATCACAGTCACGTAATCACAATCACAACATTATGTATGTTTATGGAAAATAAGGGCAAAAACTCTGTTATTAATTACTACGACAATGAATATACAACAGTTGCACCTTTTCATTATGTTCTCAAGTCTACAATCGTACATCATTAATTTTGCTAGGAATTGAACGGCCACCTTAGTATGTTAAACGGGTTGAAGATGTTCATTCCTTGTGAGCGCGGTTTCATTTTCTGCTGTGACCTGTAGAGGAATAGCCCCTGCGCGTCGGTGCTGCACGCGTACCCCAGCACGGTCACGTTGCCGCTGCACGCGTCCTGCAGCAGCTCCTCCCAGCTGGTACACTGACGGCCCATCAACGACATATGGTTTACTACTGAAGCTGAGTACAACCTCCAGGCACGCGCGTGGTCGCACTCGAGGCTGATGCTCCTGTCTTGACACTCGGGATGCCTCCCGTGTACTCCGTTCACGTATACATCGGCGTGCCCCACCGGCTCCTCCAGCCCCAACACGCCGGTGCTGGAATGTATGACCTGCACAAACTTCGCGTCACGCTTGTCGAGTCTGTACTCAGTTCTCGCGAAGCAGGGCCTGGCCGGGTCCAGCGCTGTTATTCGACCGAGTGTGGTGTTCAACTTCTTCCTCACTAGTTTACCGGCTAACCCGGCGACGTGGGCACCCAGACTGAAGCCCACCAAATGGACTGAGGATACAGGATAGCCTGATTTGTGTAAGTTTTTAATGAAGCCGTAAAGAAGATACGAAAGGGGTGTGACGCTGGTTACTGCGGCGACGTAGCCTCGGCAGAAGGAAAACCGGGTGTCGAGGAGGAGCACGGCAGGATGCTTTGTCAGGAGCGCGTTGACGATGGCCTGCGATGAGGTGTCGGTGGGCGTGTTCCACCAGCCGGGCACGTACAGTACGAGAGGCTGGTGCGGGTGCAGGCGCTCGACCGCACGCCGCACGCTATACATGCGACTCGCTCCACGGGTGAACTCCACCAGCTGCGTCAGCGGAAGCGCGACCGACGAGCCGCGGGAAAATAGCAGCTGCTCCGGGAGGGCCTCGCCTGCAAATGTGACTTCTATGTGCATAACATAATAAAATTATCGTCCTCATCACGTCTTTAAAGAATATGTCGAAACATTCTGTTCTGTTCAATGTGTCCAGATCTTGACTCAGAACTGGATATCGATTAGTTAAATATACATTTTATACGAAAAAGCTTAGATACGGATAAAAAAAAATAGGAAAACAAAATACAAAAATTAACTACTTCTGTCTGTTAAGACAAATATGTTGCTGGGGAGCTTGTTGAGCCGCTTCTTACAAGCGGGCGGGCGTTTTGGGGCTGTCTATACTTAATGTAAAAATGTTCCAAAAAGTCAAAAGACCAAGTAATCATCTTGAATAAATGATTTTTGACTTTGGATATGCTACAGAACCTTAACTATGTTTTTTTTGTATTTACTGCCCATTAAGGAGTATAAAAAATCAGTGTAGTTAATTTGAATATGCATAAAATACGAAAACTTGCCCTCAAGGCGTGGAGCTGCTAGACCGATCAGTACAAGGAAATACCATTCTGTGACGTCAATGCGACATGCCAGAAAAAACATCGAAACTTGTTTCTGTGCAGAATAAAATAACATTATTGCCATGATCATAAATATTTTGTAATTATTATGTTTTTATGTATATTGAGCTTCAATATAATCAGCAGTTATCGACTATAAATCATGTTTTAATATATTGTACAAATTATTAGGTCTCCAGTAAATCTTTACCGCTGAAAGGCAAAATTTAGATAATCATAATTATCAATTCGAAGGTATCCATCGATATTAAAAAATAATATAAAACTAAGAGCCAAAAGAATGTAGAGCTGTTAAATACTTATGAAATAAATATAAATTCTGTTTTAAATGTCATTTTCTGCGGTGTCTCCAAATCTTTTTGATTCTTAATCTAATAAACAGTTCTCTACTCCTATTAAAAAATGTTTATAATAATCTCCGGCGGACAGGGTTCAGCACAAATCTGTTCTCAATTGGTCTCAAATTGATTGTACCAATTAGGCACACCTCTAATTTGTTGGTTTATTTCTTACTTTAACGATAAATAATCATTATACTTTCAATTCTCAATTTCAGTGGAGATCAATTTACGCTGGACACTGTGTACGCGCGCACTCGTTACGATCTCAGCGGGGATCTTTGTTAGTGTTGTTCAAAGCACTAGCGGCGGCCTTTGTCGACATTATGTATTTTATTGTACGCTCATTATTATTAACTCTGTACAAAATAGATTCAGGCTGCTTAAGATTTCATGTTAATACATTAATGAATTAATTATCCGTGTAATTTAATTAAGAATAAATATAAATGGTATTTTTTATGAGGAAATATACAAGTTCTTGGATGTAAGTAATTGATTACCATTAGTAACTTAAGCTCCGTGACTTTTGGAAATACCAACAGAAAATCATTTTCCTATCAATCACAAGCACGAAGATTCAAAACAAACGTTAATTTTATTTGAACTAAAAAAAATTTAAACCAAGAACGCAATCCTTACTTTCTTACTAATATTATGAACGTGAAAGTGTGAGTATGGATGTTTGTTACTCTTTCACGCCAGAACGGCTAAACGGATTTGGATGAAATTTGGCACACAGATAGAATAACACATAGGCTTTTTATCCAGGTCGGACCCAATCCTGAAGTCCACGCAGACAAAGTCGCGGGCAGAAGTTAGTACCTACCTAATTCTAATTTTAACCGGTCCGATGTATTAAGAAGTGCTATGAGATTAAGTTTAAAATCCCGTGTCTCTGATTGTCTAGCTGTCAAATTCGTAGGCTAGGGAGGTTCTTAGCACGTTTTATAATATTAAACTCACCCATTTCTAAAATAATAAACTTTTCTTGTATTGAATATCACTAATAATAAACAGTCAAGCGTACAGAGGTATTTTGTTTTTAACCCTGAAATCCGACATTAAATAGCAGTAGGTCATTGTGGTACGTAAACAGTTCAAGCGTCGCACTAGTATTGTTTGATCTCGTGAGATGTGTCGAGGTCCACTTGGCGTGATGGTCGCTTCACTCACTACTCGCCGCAATGTTTGGCTTGAGCGCAGAGGCAGGTCACTGTTTAGCGTCAGTTGGCTAATCAACGTATTAGGCTATATCTCTACTAAAATAATGCCGAAGGAGTTGTTAGACTAATATATTACAAGCTTCTGCCCGCGACTTTGTCTGCGTGGATTTCAGGATTAGGTTCGACCCCGATAAAAAGTATCCTATGTTATTTTTTAGTAAAGGAAAAAATTCAATCGCGGGCAGGATTCGAACCTGCGTCTTCTGGTTTGATATACCAGACGCTCTGACCTCAAAGCCACCGCGAACCCTACCCGCATGATTGAACTTTGCCTTCACATTCTGAATTTACGTCATAAGGTGACGTTAAAAAATAACTTAATAATCTTAGCATGAAAAATGCAAAAAAATCACAAAAAGATAAGTATCCTATGTGTTATTCCAGGCTACAATCTATCTGTGTGCCAAATTTTATCCAGATCCGTTCAGCCGTTCTGGCGTAAAAGAGTAACAAACATCCATACATGCATACTCACAAACTTTCACGTTTATAATATTAGTAAGGATAATATCAATCATATTTAGGTATAATTCTGTCCGTCTGTCCATAACTGTTTGCCATCGTGTTTCTAATAATTATAATCTAAACATCAACGTGATATTAGATGTTATAAGATTTCCCTACACATTAAGCGGGAAAAACCGTTGTCGAAAAAAGCTCTCGTTCATTGAGCTCATTTGGAAATAAAAAAGTGGGGAATACCTGCAGGGCACCGAGTCGCGAAGAGTTTTTTCTAATAATCGTTTAGATCTATGTAGTATGGCTACATTCACATTCTCAAAGGACCTATAAATTCAAATAATACATCCTTACTAATATTATAAACGTGAAAGTTTGTGAGTATGGATGTTTGTTACTCTTTCACGCCAGAACGGCTAAACGGATCTGGATAAAATTTGGCACAGAAATAGATTATAGTCTGAAATAACATATAGGCTACTTCTTATCCAGGTCAGACCCAATTCTGAAGTCCACGCAGTCAAAGTCGCGGGCAGGAGCTGGTAATCTATACTTATAATAAATCTGTAGAGAGGTCAATTCTGTCCATGAAATATATTTCCAAAATAACTATCAGCGGGTGATTAGTGATCGATACTGACGCCAAAAATGCAATCAGTAAAATTTTTGTCTGTCTGTCTGTATGTTCGTTATAGAAACAAAAACCACTCGACGGATTTCAATAAAACTTGGTACAATTGTTCTTCATACTCCTGGGCAGGTTATAGTATACTTTTCATCACGCTACGATCAATAGGAGCAGAGCAGTAAAGGGAAATGTTGGGAAAATGAGTGATTCATGAGAAAGGTTTCAAGCTATAATCACGCTACAACCCTTAGGAACGGGGCAACGCGGGCGAAGAACTAGGGAACAAAGTAACTATTCCACGCGGACGAAGTCGCTGGCAAAAGCTAGTATATAAAATAAAAGGGGAGTAAGTATTTTTTTGAATTCAGTGGTCCATTGTAAATGTGTATGGCGTTACATTCACACTTCACTATACGGTAGGTCTAGTCTATCAAATAAGCTAATTATTATGCTTGTATAGAACGTGGATATATGAACGTGGTGGGTTCGCAATTTGTTCTCTGTTCATAATATTTCACATCGTTGGTGCTACGGATGGACTACGGCAGCGTGGCTCCGAAGTTTACACGTATGACCTCTCAACTAATATCAAAACTTTTTTCGCATAGGCGAATACCATATTGAGGTAAGGCAGGGAGAAATGTTATTTGTTTGAGTTTTTACGGTCTCATACTAAACCGTACAAATGCGTAACGTAACAAACCGCGACTGAATAATCTGTGAGCTAGCGTAACTAATTTTCTAATCAAGCCTACGAGTACTACAGCACGGGTATGTGTTCTACCATACCTATCCCATTTCTTGGACTTTGAAAATGACGATTCTGGATGTAGCCGTGGCTGGACTACTGTATTGTTGGCGTAAAAAAAGTTGCGCGCTTGTATTTATGGATTTTTCAGAAACAAAAACCATAAATTTACAAGGCTTCGAATAAAGAGTAGGTATCGCGCAAGCCATATTATTATACCAGCATGGACTGGTGTAACTGAGTGTCGCAAACAGCTATTTGAAACATAAGATAGGTTAGGTTCATTTAAATCCTATCATTTATTACAGCAGAACTATCTAAGTCCCAGGAAGAAGTATCTGCCCCCTTCCTAATATTTACCATTCATCAGTAAGTTTTAAGTTAACATTTCACTCGACTGCCCCAAATACTGACTTAGAGGGAGATGTGTTTGTGGGAATTCCCTGCACATATTTTGATGATTTTAGTGAATGAGAAAATAAATCTTGTACTGCACTGTCACTCTCAATCGAAAATTACACTTTGAATCACTCTCAATATCTCGTTGATCAAAAACACGTACAGGTAGCGGAGGCCGCCTTCACCAGCTCATCGAAGTTATCGTTGACGAAGGGCGGCAGGATGGCACCGAGGGCGGTCAGCGAGTCGGGAGTTGGCGTCGTAGACTTTCGACTGGCTGTCAGAGCCATCATTGGCAGAATTGTGTTCGCCAAAGCTAGCACTGCCAAAGCGTGCGCCAGCAGCGTGTTCGCTGGCGCACGCGCTTGCGTCCGCGCGCGTCGCATACCCGCCACTGCGCCCGCGCTTACGTAACTTTTAGTTATAAACAACGACCAACGGCCGAGCGACACCCTTGATACTCAATCACGGACGAGCAACAGTGGGCGACATGTGCAGAAGATCCACTTTATATAAACACTGCGCGTGAAGAGCTCAAGCGATCAAGTAAACATACTTGTTTCATAAGGGCGTTGTCAGACCTGGCTTATTTTCAACTCTCGCACCTCTATGCAAGATTGCAAGTATTATCTCATATGAATGAACGGCGACGTAAGCTCATATACTCGCAAACCGTAAAATATAAATATAAATTAACGTTTATCACTCTTGAAGCCTTGACCCGAACATCAAATATATCTACCCAGTACCTATGTCAAAATGTTATATGTAAAAATCAGTTTCCTTGTAGGCTATATTTGTATTAACAAGTTTAGGTCGATTAACAAACTGGTTAATGTGATGAGACACATGTTCAAACACGTGTACACTAGTTTGCGTGTTTTCAATAAGCCTGTAATGCAATGCAATTTGCGTGTTTTCAAGTAAGCATGTAAGAGGCACCCGAAATACACCCGGTGTGTTAACGCCCTAAGACAAACGGAACAGTTACAAACAAGCAAATCACAAAAAGTTAACACTTTAATAGTGTTTACCGTAAAAAACTAGGAATAGACTACCTAACTCGTTGACTTAGGTAGTATATTCCTGAATACCTGGCAGAGTTCAAAGTAAATTGCATTAATAATAAACATAAATTAATTACAATAAAAAAGCAATCTACTGGCTGGGAACCAATTTGGGTTTCGTGCAGGTAGATCCAAGAAGAAAGCCGTCACGGTTGATGAGGTTGAGGGTCAAAAGTGTGTCCGCGATTTTTTGGACCTAGCGAAAGCCTACCGGCCGATACTACCTACTAAAAAGTTGGAGTTACTTGGAATTAGAGAGAATCTTGCGTTGAATTGAGTCAGGTCTCACTTACGAGGTGCGTAGACAACGTGTTTGCGTAGGAGAATACACCAGCGACTATGCTGATACACTACGGCGTGCCTCAAGGCAGCGTTCTGGGCCCCTCACTATTCTTGGTAAACATAAACGACCTATGATCCCTGAAACTACGTATAAGTTGGCACACAATATTAAGATATTGTGTGTCAGTTTGGGGAGCTGCATGCAAGACTCATATGCACGTAACCTATATAACTAACTAACCAACATAGTTGATACAACTTAATAAATTTCGAAAACATGCACGAATGTTCCGTTAATTAAATATCATTTATACAGGTATATGAGTATCTGTCATATCAGGTGGGCCTAATTCTATGACTTATTATTATATTATTCATAAATTAACTCGTATCGCGAATTCTTAAAAAACAAGCGACACAAACCAGTCCGTTAGCCGTTAGGTCGTCGTGGGTGAGCCTTCTGTATCTGCACATTTTGTACAAATGCAGATTTTCGCGGACCCATCATTTTGTATCGTATTTATATTAATCATTCACTTCGTTTGTCAATTTATTTGCTTGTTAAGTCATGACGTAGGTGTGGCATAAGTAATATTATGTTGTTGAAAAGATTCGTGTCGAGTTCACTCCGACACATTTTTGCATAATTTAGAAAATTTATTATAGGCTTAGTGGCTATAAGATTCATCTTCCTTGAAGATTCCCATTCAATATAGATATGTACCCTTCACCTACTGTCCAAACTGAAAAAATACAAGAGACGTAAGACTTGATATCCTAAAAGAATTATTAAACAAATTATAGAATCCTTGACATTCAAATAATTCGGCAAATTATCACTTCCTGTCTGAAAGATTTGATGAACTTATATTTATATTCAAATTAAGTTGTTTTGCTACATATAAAAATACCTGTCTTAGGTGATAAAAAAATATCGGAAGCTGACTGAGACCGTCCTCGAGTGACCACTTCCACGACTCTATAGGACACAGGAAGAGAATTCCATACATAGAAGAGAGTGGGGCGTAAGCAAAAAAAAAAAAATTTTGCATATCGCAGAGGCACTGTCTACGTCTGCGGCGCTTACACCACTGTCCCACCTTCTTTGTAACCAACCCTACTATGTATATAATATAGTATCCTACAATATTAGAGGCCCGACTACTGTATTTTTGAAAAAATAAATAGTAGGCTACTATATTTTAAAGGCATCATTTTGTTATGCAAATATGGGTGTAAACATGTTGAAATATAAAGGAATAGGTAAGTACAGCGTTATTTTACCATAGTAGGCATGCGTTCACGCGTTTGAGAGTTCGCGCGCCAAATCAGTATTGTCGGTACTCTTTATCCCACCGCACCACTGATGGATCAGAGAGCCATAATTTCAGGTATTGGAATTATTTTCGAGAAAAATTAACACATGTCATTATTTAAATGAAACTTTAATATTTCTTTAGGTTGCGAGTAAAACCGTGGGGAAGAGCTAGTAGGTTATAATTTAGCCATTATTTCCGTCATAAATCA
The DNA here is from genome assembly GCA_910591435.1 of Acronicta aceris. Lineage (NCBI taxonomy): Eukaryota > Metazoa > Arthropoda > Insecta > Lepidoptera > Noctuidae > Acronicta > Acronicta aceris. The sequence continues at coordinate 207,391 of OU342775.1, forward strand.
CGATTGAGAGAACATATATACAGTAAAATCTGGCTTATTCCCGCCCGCACCACGATATTGTTCCCAAGCGCTCCAAAACTAAAATTTAATATTATTATAAGTATTTTGTAAAGTCGTCAGTAGCAAATTTCATCCAGATCCGTTCAGCCGTTCTGACGTGATCGACAAATGTCCATACATCCTCACAAACTTTCACATTTATGATGCTACACATATCAAATACTAAGTAGGAGATATAAACTCACATCCTATCAACTATTGAAACCTCGCCAAATCGAAATTGCGGTCGAGAGCCGATACATCAAAAATCGCGTCCGTTCGGAGCGCGCGCTGCCCGCGGCCGCATACCGAACGACGGGTTAAGCATATGTGGGTAGTGTAGCGTGGACTAGCCCATATATACGTGTATGGCTATAGATATAAATGTAGTGTAGCGGGTGGGCCCACAGCCTGCACCGGTACTCCCAGCCTTACTGACACCGATTAATTCGGCACTCCTCCAAAATTATTTGGGAGGTTTGCGTTTTGTAACTTGTAGCCGTGAATATTACCTATCTCTTTTTGTATAAAACATATCATGTTTGTTCGTTCAGCGACCTACTGTATAATTATCTATTTTATAACAAATTATATGTCTTAAACAATCATATTACTTTCTTCTTTTATTTTTTTAAATAAACATTGCCTCACACTAAGATTTTCTCCTGTATCGTGGGTGCATTTACAGACACAAATTCGCACATACACAATCGCCCAGATCCGGAACAACTATCTGTAGATCATACATATATTTGCTCGGTGTTGGGATCGAACCCACAACACGTTGAGCAGAAGCCAATCGCTCAGCCGCTACGCCAAACGTGTCAGCAACTAATATTATACAATCATTTCCAATTACGTCCAGTCGTATCTGATTGTCCGTATGTGGCAAAAAGGCACACATGAAACTAAGCGGCTGTAGAAATTGTAAATGGAAAACCCATTTAATCTCCTGTGTCCCTCATGTGGTAAGGAAAAGCAAGCATATATTACAGAAACTACATATTAAATTGAAAACAAACATTAAAATTACATTTAAAATATTAAAATTTAAGTGAATACCTATTTGAATGTCATACAATGCTTTCCATATTATGACCATGTAAATTTTCTAAAGTTAATGTCTGAAACATGAAAATAAATAAGTAGTTACCAACGTAACTTTGGGATAAACAGATACATTTATAAACTAAAAAATACCTTAGTCATAGCATACGTACACTACTGGCACAATGCTGCCAAATTAAATAGCAGCAGTGAACAGCTATTAGTGGCACAGTTGTAATTATTGGAGGCACCGGGCGGCGCGGGCGCAGGACGCGAAGGTCTCGTCTAACATAGGTGCAAAGCAAACTCGGAAATTATTCAAACAGTAGATAAACACGGACAAATCTAGATGTTAGCTTAATTACATGTTTATAATATTTTACATACGTTAGTACGTATCAACAATACATTAACAGTATTTTTACTTCCTGGTTATCAGTTGAATATGCGGTTAGTATTGCAAGAACAAGGTTAATAATGATGATAAAGACGATAAATTTATGTAATTCAACAACTTTTCTCGTAGCATGCTGAATATTATAAAAATAGGATTCACTGAAATATCCACATCTAATCATACAATAACAACACACCTAAAAATATATTGTTACGCCGAGTAACTATTAGTGCGGGGATGGGTCACGAAGATTCTAGATAAGTCGTAGAAGCACGTAGAACATTCGAAGAAAAGCCGGGTTCAAGGTGAATGACCGTAAACAATAGACGATCGCTTTATCGTCTATTGTTTATAAGTAGGTACTTAGGTACTTACCTACTCGTATTTTGTGGACCTATCGAGAATGTTCGATTCTAGAATCTTCGTGACTCCTATAAATACTGGTCGAGAGGGTCGGCCGAGGCAGTTTAGTTCTGAACACGGTGAAGTGAATATCGAAGTGAAGTTAAGTGATTACAAGTGCGACATTATAGTGCGATAAGTGATACTGTAGTGACTCTCTCAGTAATTTCTGTTGTGTATTTGTCAAGTTAATTAAAATATTTGTTGTTTCGGTGAAATTAGTGTTAATTAAATTTATCCCGAACCCCAGCTCGTAACATTTGGTGTCAGAAGTGGGATAAATTATGCCGGTTTTACCGAAGGAAGACACGGAAGATATCCGTACTAGAAGTCAGCGGCAGCAAGAGATGGATCAGAGACGATTTGGAGATTCTTCGGCACTATCTGTGGGTCATCAGCAACCAACTATGGACCCAGTTTCTGGTCCATCTGGAACTTCTCCAGCACCAACAGTTAACCTAGCGGCCTTGATGGCAATGATGCAGGAGCAGGCCCGCCGTCAGGAAGAGCAGGCTCGCCGTCACGAAGAGCAGGCTCGCCGTCAGGAAGAGCAGGCTCGCCGTCAGGAAGAGCAGGCACACCAACTGCGGGAACAGCTGCAACGCGACAAAGAGGAGCAGACCAGACATCAAGAGGAACAGATGCTCCTCATAAAAGACCTTCATGGGACCCTTGGCAAACAACTTGGTGTTATGAAGGAGCAGGTGGAACAGCACGAGATCCGGATTTTTAAAACTGAGGAACAGATTGCTAACCTGACAAAGACTTTAGGTGACCTAAAAGCACGAAACTTACTTGCGGCTTCCGTGGATACTACTCCCATAACGTCCTCCCTACGTGGATTCAAAGTGCCACCATTTGACGGGACCTCCTCATGGTCGGCTTACAAAATGCAGTTTAAAGCCTTTATTGAGTCAAACGGATGGGACAAAGATCAGGCTAAGACGGCACTTACTTTATGCCTCCGCGACCAGGCTTTAACAGTACTGGAGGCCCTCGGCGAGGGCATGACATATGATCAGCTCATCGAGGCGCTGGACTCGAGATACGGTGACGCCCATCTGGAATACGTGTTTCGTGCTCAGCTAAAGGATCGGGTACAGGGTAGTGCCGAGACCCTACAGCAGTGGGCCGTGGAAGTTGAAAAGCTGGTTCGAAAAGCATACCAGTCTACACCTGCGCTCATCGACGGTAATCTTGTCCAAGCGTTCATCGATGGAGTTCGTGACCTTGAAGTCAGAGCTGCTGTGAGGCTTGGACACCACAAGACATTGAAAGACGCCTTAGCCCATGCCTTAGAAGTAGAGGCAGTTAGACAGGACCATGGGACTCATTGCATCCGAGAAGTCGTGTTGCCAACATGTCATATCTGCGGGGAGAAGGGGCATATCCAGGCGGGATGTCCGGGGCGCAGTGAGGGTCGATGGGTTGGTGCAGCATCACCTAGATGCTACATTTGTGGAGAAAAGGGGCATTTCCAGTCGAGATGCCCTAAGCGCAGAGAGGGTCGAAGGGATGGTGTAGCATGGCCTAGATGCTACATCTGCGGAGAAAAGGGCCACTTCCAGGTGGGTTGTGCAAGGCGCAGCGAAGTTCGAAGAGAAGGTGTATTATCGCCTAGATGCTACACCTGTGGTAAACGGGGACACCTTCAAGCTAGTTGTTGGAGAGGTCAAATGTTGAAAAAGGACCGACTACATGAAGAAAAGAACAGGATGGCAGCTCCAAGATGTTACATCTGTGGAGAAAAAGATCACCTTCGGATGAGTTGCCCTAAGCGAAGAAGTACCATTGGAAGTTTTTCGAGCAGACCGAGCTCCGAAAACTGGAGGAAGAATAGAGATGGCGATTATTTTGGCGTCCGACAAGAGACTACAGTACCGGTGCCTGTGAGGATATTGAGAGCAAATTTGAGTGATGTACGAGAAGAATGCTCAAAGCATGTCAGACAACCAGGTTGCCAAAAGTCCGAGAGAATGAAGTCCCGTTTTGACCGCAAGATGAACAACAAAGGCAGATTTGATGAGGGCTCACTAGTATGGCTACATAACTCGGTTCGCAGCAAAGGAAAGTCATCTAAGTTACAGGCAAAATGGGACGGTCCCTACCGAGTCGTAAATAAGATCAACGATATCACCTACCGGATTCAAAAAGGGCCAAGAGGTGCTCCGAAGATCGTTCATGTGGATTGTTTGACGCGTTATTACGGATCTAATCATGCTCGGGACGAGCATGTCTTAGAAGGGGGTAGTGTTACGCCGAGTAACTATTAGTGCGGGGATGGGTCACGAAGATTCTAGATAAGTCGTAGAAGCACGTAGAACATTCGAAGAAAAGCCGGGTTCAAGGTGAATGACCGTAAACAATAGACGATCGCTTTATCGTCTATTGTTTATAAGTAGGTACTTAGGTACTTACCTACTCGTATTTTGTGGACCTATCGAGAATGTTCGATTCTAGAATCTTCGTGACTCCTATAAATACTGGTCGAGAGGGTCGGCCGAGGCAGTTTAGTTCTGAACACGGTGAAGTGAATATCGAAGTGAAGTTAAGTGATTACAAGTGCGACATTATAGTGCGATAAGTGATACTGTAGTGACTCTCTCAGTAATTTCTGTTGTGTATTTGTCAAGTTAATTAAAATATTTGTTGTTTCGGTGAAATTAGTGTTAATTAAATTTATCCCGAACCCCAGCTCGTAACAATATGTAATCAATTATTTACTGTCAAATCTTCCAGTGTAACAGAATAATATCAGTTAACTTTAGACGTACTACCTTATCATTACAAAATGCAATGAGATTTATGTACAAAAGTATGTAATTTCAAAAATAAACACACGTCATTCTATATCAGTGACCTCGACTCTGAAAGCTCACGAACGACTACGACTGTGATGAATCACGGCACGGATGAGTGGAGCTATTTGTAGCCGTCTGTACTAGACACGTAATGATAGCTGCTAGGCCGCCGAGTCGCCGACCCCGCCCTGGCCGAGGGTAGGTTAGTATTATGTGTCATTATTGATTATTTATCTATTCTAAACATTATCATTAGTCTATGTAAAACATTTTTACAAAACCTTAAAAAATATAGAGGTGGACGACACGCATGATTGTTCTGATTTCCATCAAACATAACCAACACTACTTTGAGTAATTGTTTTAGACTTTCAAACAAAAAACGCGTAATCAATTCCGTTCATAAATTACGAGTTAGATAGGATTACGATGCAGTGGCAGCTTATCTATGCTGCTTACTACTTGCTACTTGTCGAAGGCCATTGTATTTATTCAATCAAACTGCCTACATTTTTAATTAGAGATACAAACATAAATACATACACTCACGCCTTTCTCCCACAGGGGTAGGCAGAAACTATAGACCGCCACTTGCCACGATTCTTGCATACTTCTTCCACATTCATACATACATTATCATCATGATTAGGTACATACATTCCCATTAGATATAAAAACTGATAAAAATAATAAAATATTTTCTTCTATTAGAGCGCGAGTGAATCTTGCCTATTGAAATTTGTGTATATAGTGAATTTGGTTAAAGAAAATTTCAGTCAGTTTTAAAACATAAAATTGCCTGAATGTTTGCAACGATCCATTTTATCCGATTTATCTTGCGACATATTTATAAGTACTATAGCAGACCAAAATCAATATAATCCCTACTGTCTGTCTGTTCCGTGCAGTGTACACACACGAACGTGACACTCGCAAATCACCGCTGACGGGGAATTTGTCAACCAAGCAGATTATAATATTGTATAGATATTTATGGACAGACGTCGATTAATAAACATTAAATTCCAAATAAAACATTAACATTATTATTAGATATTACAAATGTTTAAAAAAAACTGATTGGAAACTTGAAATATTTGGTAGTAGCTTTGGTATTACCAGCTAAGGTATAAAAACCTTACTCATATCTGTATTAACGTAGCGTATAAGTTACACCGTCACTTTAACAATATTGGACTTAAATATCGACATTTTAATTGAAATTGCTGACCTTAGTACTTGAACACTGTCGGCGGCGGCCGTCTTATAAATCTTTTCATCAGTTTAGTATTGTTGATATTCATGGCCTTAGACCACACCACACGTCGGGACAAGGTTAATGTATTATGTATTGTATTATATATATAAATGATTGATAACTCCAGTTATTGTGGAGACGATTAAGTAATGGTTATAAGATTAGAAATTGATTGTCATTTAATCTATCAGTGAAAGAAAAAGCGTGATGAATTGTCCGCGCCTCAGGGGAGTTCACAAAGACCTTGATGTTGTGTGATGTCTGATTAGTCTACTACTCTACTACTTAGAGAAGACCTGTACGTATCCCAAATAGGGATAATGGACTGATTTATGAGACAGCTGAGCTTATGGCTGTTACAGCTAGGGAGGCAACAAAACCAGCTTCAGGATCAGTGTAACGAAATCGCTGTTCAATAACATATTTTTTAATACTTGTTAAACACGTTCTTAATTTTGTTCGGCTACAGTCATAATATTTCTATCATGAAGTATCACCCCTAGTAGGTACAATAATAATTTGCTGTCACACCAAGGACCAAAGATTTTTATTTGATGGGTTCTACGACAGAAACACCGTCCTTCATGATAATATACTCGATAGAGATTTATGATTAGGACGTGATATACAGACATCCCGATTGTCACGTACGCGTTCTACTTCAGGCTGTAAACGAAGATACCTTGAGATAACAGTAGATAGATACAAGATCGGTGCATGATAAATATAATTAAAAGCAATAATTTAAGTAAGTCCTTTAAATTGAGACTTCAATTGCATCAAATGTTAAACCGAAATGTTACTGAATCTGTGATTACCGTTTCATTTCTACTACGGGCCCAAAAGTATTTCTAAGGCGAAGTTTTGAAACATTGTCATATAAGTAATTGTTATGTATTTTAGATGCTACGATATAGCTTTAAGACAATGCAATAATCAAGTTATCTATTCCACAATGCAATACTAATAACGTCGTTGTATTTGCTGCATTACAATAAACAACTGGTGCATAGTTAATGCGATTGTTATCGGCCATTTAATAACATTCCCGAGTCGTATCTGTAATTAATTAGTACATTTGTTGTACAGCCGTGTTTCGTGAGACTATTCGACCTTTCCCAAGCACTAGTTAGCATTGCGGTCGCAGGCTGAGGACAAAGGAGTATTATTGTGCGACTGCCGTAAATACGGGTATGGCTCGCTCGGTCCCTCGGCGCGGTGGGGTTGCGGTCGTTCGTGACGCGCTCCTCGGATGCTGCTGATAATCGGCGCGCTGTGCTGGCACGCTCGGCACGCACGGTCCCCGCCTGCCCCTCCGCCCCGCATTCCCGCAGGCTACATGGCTGCACGAAACAACGGCGGAACATTTAAATTATGTTAGCCTTTGTAATTTTAAAACATCTTAAATATAAATTCTTATGTTGTTGCGAGCAGCGACGCAGACTGGTCCAAAGTCTTGAGAATTCGATAACATCTCACGGCATTATTTAAGCGTATAAACATCCGGTTTTGGATAGCGCAAATGGTTAATCGATGAAGATTCGTTCTTTAGTTCGTTGTATAGTTGTTCGGCATCATGCGTAAGTACCAGCTTCAGAAGGTCTGCCACGGACATATTCATCAAACTAAAAACGTGGCTGCATCAGTTGGTTATTGGCTACCCAATCAATAGAATCGACAGAAATATTCGTGCTATGTGAGTTTGACAGCAGTCTGAACAGTGCTGAGGGCCAGTTACTGTTATGTGCTCGCTGACCCGCCTGCACCAGACGTGTATCATATCGACGACCCATTCCACTTAAGTGATTGATTTATACGAACGGTGAAGCTATAGAGCGACTGCTCAAAAGGTAAAGGAACTTGAAACGTATATAAATTGAAATAAGTCAATCTCTCGGAATAAATGAATCGGCAGTGATTCCTACGATGATCGAGAAGACTATTATAATCGGGAAGATTTCAGTGTCTTAGTTTATATTTCTAACGCAACGTTTAAACGTATTTTTTTACTGGCAAACGGGAAAAATAACCCACTTCTTTATGTTGTTATTTTAAATATTCGTTACTTAATAACGCCTAAGTTTTTTTCTTGTGTTATGGTTTTTCTATAAGTACCTTTATTTAAAAGACTAAGTAACGTAAACGTAAAAAATTTAATTTTGGTTATCTTATTCATGATTACCATTGATCGATATCTTGGTGTTCTGGGGGCAAAGGGTCACACAGATTATGCCGCTTCAATCGTTTGAGCAATGAGCTTCAACACAAGAATAATAAACTGATCTCCAAGTCTGTCCGAGGTAGGTACCTATTTCCATAAGTCAAAGTCAAAGTCAAAATTATTTATTTCAATTAGACCATTAAAAAGGTACTTTTGAAAAGTCAAACTAATTGCACGGTTCCAAAAAGTGGGTCTTATGGAGAAGAGCCGGCAAGAAACTCCATAGATACTCTTTTTTTAAAAAAAAAACATGATTACAATATTAATCCATACAACTTTGTTTTAAATAGTTTGACAATTATGCAGTTTGATGTGTATGATGATTTATTCAGTATAAGTAGGTGTTATATTTAGTAGTTATATAGAAAGAAAGGGATTGCCACAGCAAGTAAGAGCTGACCAGTCCCGACAGACAGCACCCGTTCACGAGCATGACGTGTGTATCGGCGCGGTTCGACTCAAACATATTGTAGGGAATAAAACGACCCGACACACAACGCCACCATCAGCAAGACATTTAAGTGAGCATGACAAGCTCAGACCGCGGGCGCAATATTTCTATAGATAAATATACTAACACAATTGTTACATCAATATCTGCACGATCCCCACACTTTACAGTAGGTATGCTAATTAGGAAATTATACCATACTAGTTCAATCAATATGTACATCAAATTGTTATCATAATATAAGATACCATCACGCCTGTATTCCCCGAAGGGTTAGGCAGAGGCGTACTAATGCACATCCACAGTTCACCGGTATGTTTTTAGGTCCAATGCAATAGGGGGCGAGCCTATTGCCATTAATCGGATTATCGGACATAAATAATATAAGTAGACATTATTATATTATGTAGCTTGAAAATTATGACTCTCCCATTAGCCTAGTGGCCCTGAGCGCAACTGCTACGCTAGAGGTTCTCGGTTCGATTCCCAGATCGAGCAGTGTTATTGGTTTTTTCTATGAAATTCTCAGTCGCAGCTCAGAATTTAGGATTTGTACTCGGTTAATAGCAATAGCCTCGCCTTTATTACAGTCTAACCCTTCGGGGAATACAGGCGTGATAGTATGTTATGTATGTTTAAAATATTTTATGCTTTGAAATAGGTAGCAGAATGTGTGAAGATACTATAAATACAAAACCTGCCGCATCACGCTGCGTGATGACGTCAGCACTGTAGATTGGCGGTCAATTTGCGCGATCCACAAATGTCGGCACTTCCGAGGTTAGCTAAAGCCGATGCACGATTGTCCATCACGTTTATACAGACGGGTGCTAACGATGTAACCTTCCTCTTATTGTTTAAAATTACTCGTAACATTATTTTTAAGTTAAGCAACTAATGGATGCCTTTTTTGACGAAAGGTTATTATTTTATTCACGACGTCTCCAGAACTAGTATCCACAATATTTTTTTTTTCTGAACGAGAGCCTTTTCAATATAGATACTATTGGTGAAATCCATCCGAGAAGAGTCAGCCTGCAGTCTGGGCATTCTTATTCGCGTTTTCTATCTACACCTATGATGTGCTAAATTGTAGCAGTAGTGGGCTTTCTTCGGGTTGCGTAAATAACATAACAGTCGAAGTGTCGCCGTAACGTGAACAGTTCAATTCGAAATTAGCTCGATGGATCTAAAAATAGCCCTTCTTTACCAAACCGCAGTTTTTTCCCCATCTCACTATAGGTATACAGACTAATCAATATGATTACATCATAAACGACATCAAACCGGGTAAACATCCAATTTGCGACGATCACGGTAAGTAAGGTTATTTGTGGGAGAAATTGGTCTATTAACTGCGAATGGGTAAATATAAGATGGGTGGTGAGGAGAGGTGACTAGTTTCTCGTCATGATGTCGCCAGTTACGGTTTGGTGGCTCCTCAGTTGGCTGGTGGTAGAACATGTGCGGGGGAACCCTATGGTGAGTGGTAGATCTATACGTCTCTGTACTAAATCGTACAATTACCATTAACCTCATGGGTAGCACATAACCCGTGTGGGGACGGGTCAGAATACTGTTCCTCACTGCCTATCAGATAGGCATTCCGTAAGAGGCGTGAAAATATCTCGACTCGCTCGGTGGTAGGACCTCTTGGGGTCTGACGGGTCGGCGACAACCCTTACGTCGGAGTCCGTCGTAAAGCACCTTGGTTTGTGTTTCGAATTTTGCACGTAAGAGCCAGTTTCCCCTCGGTTGCTGCGGCTCTGCTCGATGTTGCAGTTGCCCGTTTATCAATATAGGTAGATACAATCAATAAAGTAAAATCTACGTCAAAACATAACGGAGAAACAGGAACCTCTTCCTGATGGTTTTTCTGAAGAATAAATGAACGGATTTGATTTGTTTGTATGTGTTATCTTTTCGTCTACAGCCTCTCCAGTCAGAATCGCACCCCCTAACCCTAGTGTCAGACTTGAACTCCCGGCTGGGTCAGCACCCCTCGCGGCTGCAGGACGCGCGCCTGCCGCTACCCTCCTCGCAAGACTTGGAGGCAATCAAGAAGGTCGCGCAGATTCTCGTCACACTTGGACAACAGGTACTGGGCTAGGGTAGGTGGATTGTTAATCCAATATAATAGATTTATTTAGAACAAGTACACTATTTGAAATATTATATTCTATAACGCGTAAATATGATTGAAACTGATATAAATGGTGTGTAATGAGTACTCATTATAAATTTATGACCCACCAGAAAATCTTTGTAACAATGGAGGTCGACGTATCCCAGGGAAATGTTTCAAACATCGTAGAACACGCACTCACACACACACAAACGCTCAAATAAAAATGTTGTTGTAAATAAATAAAATATTAAGTAGACACATTAACAGATGTATTTATGTAAAGGTACCTACATTATAAGTATAGGCACACGGTTTAATCCACGATTCCACAGCATAATCCCAACAGTGAAAGACAGATGTCAAAGTGCTTAAACGTGCTTACCGTCGTCAATAGTAGGTATCAGATTCGAAAAGGGTTAAAATTTAATACGACCCTGTTGCTACATAAAAGTATCGACTATGCTATAAACAGAACAAGCCCGTTTATTTCTGCGTACACTTTGTGGCTCACTAAGAAAGGCAGGTAGTTGCTAAATTTTTGAAAAAGTTTCTAAGTTGGCAATCGCATACCTAATCCATAACGTGGACGATCACAATTTGCATTTGTTTTCAACATATTATTGCAATTACGAAAACCAACTTTTGTATCCGTCTATTTCCGATGAATATAGGTACCTACTAGAAATACTTACTGCAATTATAGTTTACTAAGATAATTATTATATTATAATAATATTCTATCTAGGTATTTATCTAACATTGGTATCTGTCTAAGATAGAACACTGGATGAATGGAAAATGCACGGTCTATGAATTTCTTACTACTAGCGCCATCTCTTTATTTGACGAAGTACTATCTATGTTTCATTCTTTAATCGAATGAAATAAACCACAAAACTTGCATCCAAATACCTACAGTATGTAAACATGTATGAGCCCACCATGAAAAAAAAACAACTGAAAACATTAAACAAGTAAATAGGACCGTCATGGCGCTCGTCATATTCGTCAAGTCGCTCGTCATATTCGTCATGTCGCTTTTTTATTTGTTTACTAGCTTTTGCCAGCGACTTCGTCCGCGTGGAATAGTTACTTTGTTCCCTAGTTCTTCGCCCTCGGTTTCACCTGCGTTGCCCCGTTCCTAAGGGTTGTAGCGTGATGTTTTATAGCTTGAAACCTTTCTCATGAATAACTCATTTTCCCAACATTTCCCTTCACTGCTCTGCTCCTATTGATCGTAGCGTGATGAAAAGTATACTATAACCTGTGGTTTGGGCTGTGCGTTGATAGATCACTATGTCAGTCAGTCAGTCACCTAACGTAAGAGTAGACAAATATAATCAGAAAGCTCCGAACTGCTAAGCTATCGGGAGTTACACGTGTTATTGTGAGTCAACCATAAAAGATAGACATTTGCTGTCGTGGAATATTTTTTATATAATTTTAAGGAGAACATTTCCGTCATACATGATTTCTGTGTAGCTTTAACCACACGCGACGGAAGCTTAAAAAATGGAGTGAGTTCTCCTGTTTTCCCAACATTTCCCTTCACTGCTCTGCTCCTATTGATCGTAGCGTGATGAAAAGTATACTATAACCTGCCCAGGAGTATGAAGAACAATTGTACCAAGTTTCGTTGAAATCCGTCGAGTGGTTTTTGTTTCTATAACGAACATACAGACAGACAGACAAAAATTTTACTGATTGCATTTTTGGCGTCAGTAGGTATCGATCACTAATCACCCGCTGATAGTTATTTTGGAAATATATTTCATGTACAGAATTGACCTCTCTACAGATTTATAATAAGTATAGATTACACAATTTACTAAATTTAAACAAACCTACACCCTACACATCAGGTGACAACAGTATCAAATACTTATTAAAGGAACAGCGGTAGGTTACAGTCGCAGTCGTATGCCTATCTACACTATAGGTCAATCTGTGGTGTAGGTTTGAATTTAGTAAGTTGTCTATTTCAAAGGTGAAGTGGTAATATTGACTCGTTTTATGCTTTTCAGTTGATTTGTTTCGTAGTCGGGTCGTAGTTTCTTTAACTTTCGTTTTATTCTGTTATCGTTATTCCTGATGTAGGCATACCTAAGTATTTGGTTTGTGTCCGGTAAATGGCTAGGCTTGTGCGTTATTACATGGAACTAGTGTCCGACCGAAGATTCGGTTTCAGTTTCGGCCAAAAAAATTTAGTTTCGGCTACAGTTTCGGTTTCAGCCAAAAGTCTGAATTTCAGCCGCGCCGAACTGAACTCAGTGTTCGTGAATAGGTACACATGTAGGCACATATAATTATGTAGGTAACTATTAGTTTTAACTTTTATTTCTGACATATTTCAATGGAATTTATTAGGTGTTAAAATTCTTTCTTTTGAGTTACTCACTCGTGTTTATGTATGATAAGAATTACGTAAATATAAAAAAAAGGTTAGAGGTTGTTGGTTTCATACATTATTTACTTATTGTACTCGTTTTTTTAATCACAAAACCATCTACATTATTATGATTCCCTCAATTAAGCAGTCTCTACATTATGTAGGTATGTGTTGTGTATTTTTTTTAACAATTATACTGTTAATACACCATAACATACCATCACGCCTGTATTTCCCGAACGGTTAGGCAGAGGTGACTAATGTACACCCATAGTTCGCCGATATAGTATATACGAGGAGTAAGTAAGTACTATAAATAAATAACTATTTTTGTTGTGTTTTTATTAATTATTTCTATTATTAGAATAATATAATATAGAAGTGTTGTGGATTCGATCCCCACACGGAACAAATATTTATATGAGAATTATGTGAGAAGTATGTGAGAATTTGTGTTTATAAACGTATCCACTATACAGGAGAAAATCCGTTTGGGGTTACGTAAAAAATTAATTTTATTTCATTTAACACGAGTAAACTGTCTGATGTGTGATAAAGATATCTACTAGATTTCATTAAACAATGGATTTCTTTATATGTCTAAATAAGTTTAGGTTTCGGATTCGGCCGAAACTGTGACTAACGCCGAAGATGCGGTTACGGTTTCGGTTTCGGCTAAAACTCTTGTTTCTGTCGGACACTACATGGAACCTAAAAACATACCGGCAAAATGTATCTCTCGGGTAATAAACTTGTGATGGTATGTACGAATATTTTAGTGACATGATGTGTGTTGACCAGGTGATACCAGCTATCATAGGCGAGCCAGCGGCCCCTCCCGGGAACTGCGACCACGCGAGCGGCGGCGTCAGCGGCGGGGTCGACATACCCAACGACCCCGTCAACATCAACGACAGACAACCTTAGATACACCCTAACTACTGGATTATAGTCTATTATAGTAGATATCTTATAGTCATGTAAACAAGAGCACTTTTTGTGTAGCAGTCTCTTTGTACGTGTATTCGGCCACTCTCAATTAATCCTGATATTATGTTTCATAAGCATTTGAAATTGATATGGATCTGTTACAAATTATAGAGACGAAATTGGCTTTATTATGGGTACTCATAATTAAAGGAGATCTGTTTCATTGTGCGCCAAGAGCTAGTTTTGACGGGTTGTACCTATTTGTAACATAGGGTAATTTTTGGATTCTTGCGACAAGACTGGTTTATCGGTAAAATATTCATATAATTTGACTCTTGAAATATACAACCTAGGATAATACGTCTGGTAAGTGCGGGTTTTATTGTTAAGTTGTAAATATTGGCGGCTTCCGTAGATATTTAAGAATTTTCGTCGAGGTGAATAAATAACATCAACAAATCAGTTTGTATGATTTCATGCTAATTAGGTAAGTAGTTTGAGCTTTAAGTAGTTAACCTATCCTGTGTGAGGAGGAGACATATTTTTCTAGATGAGTTATAGGTACCTATGTAGGTAGGTATTATTAGTTATCAATAATACCTATCACAGTTACACTGCAATAAAAACCCATGAGACACCGTTTGAAGCACCTGATTGTGTTTGTATCATAAGCTGTCAAACAACATATTTATCATGTCATCATGACATAGGCTATATAAAAAAATTACACAGGTACCAATACGCCTCCATACGAATGTCTGTATCTAATTTCCGGGCTGCTGATTAAGAGAAAAAATCCCGGAGCTCACCACCATTACTTAGCTATGTGAGTGGCAGTCAAGACAAGGACCTACCGGTTTTTTTCGTCAGAAAATCTTTATGGACGTCCTCCGTCTCTGGGAAGGAAAGGCGGAGGGAGGGTTATGTCGGACTAAAAACACATGGCCATCCATAGCAGTTAATAACTGTTAAAGTGAAGTTATCATCTTTCTGTTAGTAGGTAGGTACCTACATTATTCCTTGTAACATTCCTAAGTGTAGAGCCACTGTGCCATCCATCGGGCCAACTATTCGCCGCGGTGCCTTATTAAATTCCCGGCAATCTGCCTGCCCAGTGTGCAGTATGCTTACACAGACGACTTTATTCTAGAAGTCTGAGCGTGCATAGGTATAACGAATTTTTTTCACCTACTTATTTCAATCTCTAACGTGTTCATTACTACAGGCTGACTTACAATAGGTAGGTATAATATTTAGCAACTTTTTTTATGGGATAGGAGGGCAAACCAGCAGACGTATCGCCTGATAAGCTAAGCGTTGTTTGACGCCGGTTTTCTGTAAGGTCGTGGTACCTATCACTCCGGTCAAGCCGGCCCATTCGTGCCGAAGCATGGCACTCCCACGTATCAGAACTCGGTTGGTTTATATGTTTTTTGTGTAAAAAGAGCAATCGGATTTAGAATACTTACCGTAAAATGCCCTAACTTTGCACGAATATCGAGATTTTTTGTGAATATTTTTGACATGAGTAGAAATGTCATAATGACTTGTATAGAAAAAATGCAAATCAGAACTTTATGCTGCTAGCAAAACAACTCATTATAGCCTACACTGCATATTCTCTGAGAAATAAGCTTTGACATGGCTAGGCAAAGTTGGTGGCATTTCCTCTACTTTGCCTTGGCAATAATATCACTGTTAAAATATATATTTCCAAATAAACAGGTTTCTTACCCATAGAGAACTATATTAGTATTCATACCTATCCATGCTAATAAGTCTATAACATTATTCTTTTTTTTTATGAAGGTAGGCAAAGTTAGGTAGAGTTTTTGAACATTAAGTACTTCTAAATGGAATCTTTCAGGGCTGACACCATAGAAAAGAAAACAACATAATATTAAAAGAATCAAAATTCAACATGTTTAATTGTTTTTATTACGCACCTAGGTAACAATTTGTACTTATGCAATTATAAAATAAAATGACGCTTACAAAATAATATAAATAAAAAAAAAAATTCTTCTATTACAAGTGGGCAAGTACCTCCAACCTATTATATTATTTAGGGTACAATAATTGGCTATACAGCTTTGGCATGATTTTATAAATCAACATCAAAAGGTCGGCAGGTAAATCAATACCTACCTAAATATTTAACAATTTATGCTTAAAAATAATTGAAAATTACGCTTACAAAGTAAATATAATCAAGCAAAGTAAATATAATCCTCATCCTGCATTAAGATATATTCATCAGGATTTTCATTTATTTTTAAAAGTTGGACAACTTTCACAATAGAACTTTCAGGGACGGTATCCTTATCAACAATGCGCTTAGGTTTTACAAACTTCTTGTCATTGTTTTTGCCAGTTGTTTTGTAATAGGCAATTGAGTAACGTTGTGTGTTAGAATCTTTATGTTCGATCACTCCTATATAGTATTTCCAAGATTTTCTTATATAATATCTTGTTAAGACTACGTCTCCTACATTAAACTGTTCCTTATAATCATATAATAATTCTTCATTGTTCTTGTCAGTCTTATCTTGTGTAATATTCTCTAAATTATCAACATTCATCTCACCTAAGTCTTTATTGAAGTTTTCCTTTTCTTGAGTAGCTTCTTGTAAATGTTCTTCTATTTTATCTTTATTTTGCAGAATTTGAGGTTCACAAATATAGTTCGTTACGTCATCAATTATAGGATCGCTGGGCACTTCATATAAATCTGAATCGTCGTGTTCACTCATTTCTACGTCAGTGTCTGTAGTCGTAGAACTGTTTAAAATTCTCGAGCGTTTTTTAATTATTTTGCGTTTTTCTTTCTTAGCAGATTGTTTCGAACCCAAACGAGACCTTTTGCGTTTAATACTTTTATCAGAAAAGCGCGTTTCCTCTTCTCCCTCGCTGCCACTTAAAGTGCCATACACATTTATATTAGTAATTACTTGTTTCGGTGGCTCACTACGATCTCTCTGAGATTTATTAGATGATATGTCGCAATCTTTATCTATTTTCAACAAATTGGGAACATTTTTTAAACCATAAAATGGTGCGTTTTCTTTGTTAAATCTCACATCTGACAGAATAGTAATCTTTGACGTTGGTGATGGATCAATGTTACTTTCGTAAATACTATTTTCTTTGTTCGTTCTTAGATCAGATAAAAGTGTGACCTTTGGTGAATCCACGGAACGCTTAACTAGGTTTTCTTTATTCTTTTTCACCGTTTTCTTTGGCTCTAATACTTCTTTCTCAGAAACTGACTTTCCTGCTGTTACTTGCAATTTATAATTCCTTCCACCCCTCATTGGTTTGTTTTCTCGGGAAGTTTTAAGGTATTCCAGGAGGGTTTGGTCAAAAGTGTGCCTCATCAGTTCGGTCGCTTCAGGAATTTTTTGCGTGACCTTTGAGGCATTTAATGGGTATATGCCTGCAGCTTCAAATCCACTTTTTAAATTTTGACTGCTACTTATTTTTAAATTTTCCAACAGTTCTCTTAGAAGCTGTGGAAAATGGCATTTATTTATGGTTGTAACATTATGGTTTGACAATTTATACTGCAGCATGATTTTTCGCCACTGTCTTTTCATCGGACCGAAAAATGCCAAATCCAGCGGCTGAGTCAAGTGAGTAGCATTTCGTGGCAGGAACACAAACCTTATATTGTTTTCGCGGCATAGCTTTATAATCTGAACGCTTAGATGTGACGATAAGTTATCCCCTATAACTACTTTTGGCCCATCTAAGGCAGTCGCCCAGGGCAGAACAATCTTTTCAAACCAGTCTTCAAAACAGGTCATATCAAACCAACCTGATTTTGTTCGATTATATAGACAGCCTGGTGGACCATCTTTACACCAACGACTCCATAAGTGCTCAGATTTATATACCACATAAGGTGGCAAACATTTTCCATCCGCTGTACCAGCAAACATAACTGAGACGGAGCTTTTGCTGGAGTTAAGAACAACTTCAGGATGTTTCGTTCCTTTTTTGAAAATTGCTTTGCGGCAACCAGGATCATCGCTAAGATTGGTTTCGTCGTAGTTCAGCAAATGGGTCGGTGGTACATTGTGAATTGAGTACTCAAGATTTTTGAAATAGTCATTTAACTCGGAAATTGATTTTGAAGCGCGACTTCTCTTTATATTTTGTGTTGTACGTTTTGTCATATTATGACGTGCTATAAAATTACGTGCCCAACGTTCACCGGGCATCTTCCCATGAAAGATATGCGACTTATCATTTATTTCTAAATAGCGATGTACAACAATTCGTAAATCTAATAAAGTCAGTGGCGAGCCAAACTCAGCTGCGATATTTACCGTGTCCGCAATTATTTTTTCGTCATCTTCGCTTAGACGTGTAGGATGACCAATAGATTTTTCATGGCATTTGTTCACTTTATTTAAAATGGTACGTCTGGGAATTCCAAATTGTTTTTCTGCCTCATATGATGATAGATTCTTAGATTTTACGAGTTCAATGGCTATGTCTAGCATTTCGGTAGAATAATTCACGTAATGTCGACGACAACTTTTCTTATTTGGAGCCATCTCGTACCTCTGTAAAAATTATCGGTACGTTTTAGACTATTTAGTACTTAGGTTTTAAAATGTAGGTACGTATCTAAATAACTATATTTTTTACAGATAGCTTAGGTAATTACGTAAAACGTAAAGTTTATTCTACATTCTTACTGCGTTCGTATATGAAACCGCGGGATTTCAAACTAAAAAGTGACAACCCTACCCTCAGGCAAAGTTTTGTCGATTTTTCATAAAAAGCGATACACGATTGTTCTCCTTGATTTTACAATTAAATCTCACTGTACAGGTGTAAAACATAGATAGAAAGGCAGAAGAATATCTTTCATATAATATGGTCCGTAAAATCCATAAAAATAGCTTAAAATACTCACACAGTAAAATTTTGAAATGCAGGCAAAAAATCAGCGACCACCATTTGAAAAATTCTGACGTTCACTGACATTTCAAATCTATCTTGCCATAACCAAAAATAAATGTTGCCACACGTAAAAAAAAAGTACCGAAACAAAATACTGTAGCTAGAATAGTTTACTAATAACATTCAAATCATCTGTTTAGGCAAAGTAAGGCTAGGTAGGCCAAATTAAGGCATTTTACGGTACTTACTTACTTACCTACGTCAAAGTCAAAAATATAACAATCATAAATATAGAAGTGGTGGCTTTTACAATATTTCGTAATAGGTAGGTACCTATATAATTTTAATCATTGACAAGGCATAAGTGCCTACTGAAATTAGCTTACGTTAAAATACCTATAAAAGTGGTAGGTACAATATGTGGCAATTAATGTGTTTTTTGATTTAATATTATGGAGACTACCTACATTTTAACAATTATTTAAAAGAAAAGTCAGAAGTGACTAAATATGCCTTTATTACAAAACATCTTTGGGATAAAGTGAGGGGGTCGAGGTACAAAGGTAATTTACCTACCTACCTACCTACTTACACAAAATGACGTTCCATTTTGGTTATGTAAAGCCGGGTCCAGACGGATGTAACGTGTCATGTAAGATTACGAGTATTTAGCATAACATGGTGTGGATGGCACGCGAAATCAATGCGAATCGTGTGCGCGAACCTCTTTGAGCACTGCGAGCGCCTTAGTGTTCGCGCTAAAAACCGACTTCTGATGATGGATCACGGGCCACGGCAAGCGCCGGCGCGAGCATTACCTACTTGTTTATTTACATGTAATGTAATGTAATGCTCGTAGTGCTGTCCACAACACGTAAGATTCGCGTTTCTCTGCAATCTAGATTGATTTATGTAGCAAAAAGTTTCGAAAAGTTGGTTGTTGCGGAAAGATTCAACGATTAGGAACGGCAAGGAATAATGATAGGAAGCCGCAGTTTTATCATACAGAAAGATTGCACAATAGGTAGGTAACCTACCTGCTTTGAAGTTTGAAGAGCAGCAGGCCAGGAGTGCCGACACAAACAGTCCACCACGATTTACACTTAAGTTCACTATCTAATATCGATTCACTCAACAGAATCACACAAACAAACGCAAATAATTAATGAAAACAGGATTGGATTTATTCACATTTTCAATAACAGCACGTAAAAATGAAATTGTAGTAAGTACCTACTTAGATATTTGTAAATTATTAACGGTCTAAAAACTTCCCGTAAAAGCGTTCAATTCAAAAGATTATTTTACAGTACAGCTGAAATATCTGAGCCAGCCAGTCGTTCCGGACGGCCGCGCAGGTAAAATATTTTTTGTGCACACATATCAAAATCATTCACTACAATAATCATAAATACGAAACATTTAGGAGTTTAGGACCCCAATATAGTCTTAGCACCAAGTTTTTAAATAAACATTACTAATGCAAAATGCAAAACCACTCGCGGGCCATTTTAGATGCGCACAGTTATACCGGCTCTTGCATAATCTGTCACTTTTTAATGTCATTGTCAATTCATGGCGCCATAAACATAAACCTCACACTCAACCTCAGAGGAAAGACAGATGAAACGTCATGGATTTATTCGAAATTGATGTTTAGTTCTTCACACGTTTCCCCATTCTACTTGTTATTGGCTGAATTGTCGTCATCGGCAAAAGTGACATAAAAAAAAATATTGATAATGTTACTATTTTTTATTGGTTTTTGTAGTAAAGTCGACTGACATCTGTTTATCTTTGCGTTTTTTCGCTGTCAAAACCGAAATTTCGATGGATTTGGATTGGTAAATAATAAAGATAATCGTAGGTACTTATTTTGATTGTTTCTAGTAATTATTTGGGTGGCGCCGCTCAGCCAGTCCGATTTTAGAATTTAGCGCAGCAACCACAGTGTAAAAACGCAGCAGGTGATACTGTAAAGAAACTGTTAGGTTGTAAGTAAACATACTATCTATGTATTCTAAATGTATGGCATATGTTTATTATCCTTTATTTCTTTAAAAATAATAAATATTTTTAAATACATACTCTAGGTACATTTATTAATATTTATTTAATACGTTCATACAGGAAGACTTTAAAAAACCTGTGCCCGGGATGCATTGCAATAAAGAGTAATAGAGGTCAGTGATTCTTGCGATCAAAGTATGGAGGGTAGAATAAAAGGAGAACCAACTCTGTGAATGAAAAGCATGAAGTGTGTTGCTTAACTTCAAACTTGGATAAATCCACTCTACCCTTTTACGAGATATTTAAAAGAAAGTGATATCAGTCTTATTTCCATGAATTAAAAGGCAATTTTGTTTTTAATATGGCAACAGTATTGAAGAAAATGATCCGGTGTAGCAAATTCAGTATTAAAACCATTAATTCTTTCAAAAATGTAATATTTAGATTGGATTTACCTTCATTTGATATAACGGAATGCAATTTATCTATCTTTGAAAAAACTCAGGGTGGATTTATAGAATTTTGATTTAATAGATCTGGATTTATCGGGATTTAAAAAAATACGATTAGAACTTGGGATGTGGTAGTGGCGAAATCACGATATACCATCGACAGTCAAATTTGAGGTAGCTAACTGAAAAGCACTAAAAATAATACAAACAAAATAAGGAAATCTATTTTTATTTTACATTAGTAGGAGGTACCTGATTTAATAATTTTAAACAAAATTCAATATTTCTTCTGAGTCATCTTCTACAATTTCTTCTTCGTGTATTGGTTGCCCTATCACATTCTCACTGTTAAGTACGTTTTTATAATAATTTATTTGCACTAACGATGCCCAGTCATGGCCAAAGTGCGTTTCCAGCAATTTGCAAACATCAATTGAGTTTTGATTCATGAACTGGAACTCCAATAGGCAGTCTCTGGATTAAGGTTTTCAAACGATTGACCGCGTTTATTGATTGTTTTAGCAACACCTGAAATGAAATAAATGAAATGAAATTCTTCATTAAAAAAGAACAGCATATTTACAAACGTATTACCTAGTTGGTAAAATGCAATAAATATCTTATCAAATAGGTACATATCCAGACGACCACTCCACAAGGCACTTACGTATATTTTGAAGCTTACATTTGATTTGTGTAGGTACACAGGACCTATACAAATCTCATCGGACAATTCTTGATCGATTATATCCTTACAAATAATTATTATATCCAAATTATTCTGTAACAGTAGAACAACAAAATAATAATAATCGATAATGGTTAGGGCAGCCCTAGTGACCACTCAGAATTCCAAACAACGCATAGGTATAAGTATTTCAAACTTACCAAATTTTCACTCTTTCCTCTTTCTTACGAAGAAGTTTTATATTAGGCCACTTGCGGGATTTACTTGGTGACACAATTTTAATGGAATTATCCATGGGAACTGTCTAAATAATAAAAAGAAACAATAAAAAAGCGGGAGTGAACGATGCTACTGTCGCAGAATGTACGTCGACTGACGGCCATGTTGAACAAATGTAAATAGCTGATTGGCTCTTATGGACTTGACTACATTTGAAAAAAACTGTCTTATGGATCTATCTAACTTAGATAAAATGTTATGATTTTGCCGGTTTATTTCTCAAGAACCATGCGGATTTATACACAAGTGATGAAATTGTTTAAAAACTTTTTTTTTACCTTTTCTTCTGATACCAAAATCTTAAAAATTCTCAGAATTGGATTTATCCGAGTTTGAAGTTAAGCGACACAAGTGTCCATCAAAATGAGTTAAATTAGGGTGGCGCTACAGTAGCCACATGGTAAATTTTCGCACTCTTGATCAACATTTTACCACGCAACTTTGCCATTATTTTTAAGTTTTTTATCACAATAAAAAGGCACATTTATTTAAAGGCAGGGTAAACCACACCATTTGCCTATGCTGGCGTGTCGTGTCATTTTGGAGGGTTTCTGCCTACATACCTACTAACTTCAAAGGTGAGTATTTTGGAGTTTACTCAACTTTGATGCTGAAGATTTCCTTGACCTGGATAGTTGTACGATTCTCCACACAGTCTTAAAATAAGGATACCAAATGGAATATAGAACCTACTAGGCCAAAAACCGTGTCGCCTCCTTTGCCGTGTCTGATTAACAAACTAGTGCCACCTTTTATTTGGATCCGAAAATTATCAAATTATAAGTATACCTACATAGATATAGCTATATTTCGGTGTAAACGTATTTAATCTATGTAAAAAAAAGAAGAACCTGACTGATTGACGTATCAACGCTCAGCCGAAACTACAGGATCTCGATCCCTGAAAGTTTGCATGCTGGTTCCTTTTGCACTGTAGACGAGCACTAAGAAAGGATTTTTGGAAATTCAAGCTCTCAGGTGGTGAAAAGGGGGGGTGAAAGTTTGTATGAAACTCGGCACACAATACCAGGCGTTTGACATACGCACACACACATCGTTTATACATATTTATTAAGGTGGATCGTTCAGCTGAGCCCGCGAAATTCAAATTTCAAATGATTTTTCGCTGTTTGTATGTCTGTAACAAGTTCTAGATTCATGACAGTAGTAATCACGACATTAAATAGACAACATTTACAACTGAGAACTAAAACCTTTACTTATAAATCCATAGCAAGCCAACAATTTTCCAAAAACTGTGTCAATGGTCAAAATTGAGACTACACTACTTTTAGCAACAATAATGATTTTAAAGCAATGGTTGTAGTTAAACATTTTGAACTTTGTATATTTGTTCATTATTTGTCTTTTTATACATGGAGAAAACTAAGCTTGACTCAACACCAGACCGCATACAGACTGAAACTCCGCATTCAAGTTTGAGAGAGATAGCCGCTGAACTACGTACCATTTTAAAATTTCACTTGTGTATGAAACATGTTGCCGCTAGGCTAGTCCCAAAAGACCTCAATTCTCTCAAAAACTGAATCGCATAAGGGTCGCTGAGGACATCCTAGAACGAGTCAATTCCGACCAAACATTCGTTACTGGTGACGAGACGTGGCATACGAGTTTGACATGCAAACAAGCTTCGGAGTGGCGACTTTCAAATAAACCGAAACCGAAAAAACCACGCGTGTCGATCAAAAGTCAAAGGTGTATCTCGGTGTTGTGCACTATTATTATTAAAATTGAAGAGTGAATGAAAAAGATAAATACTAATTAAAAGTATAAGTACCTACCTACCTATATTATATCCTGTGGCCGATCTATGTAAAATGTCTGAAACTACATAGTAGTTAGGTAGGTACCTACCCAAAGCCCGAGTAAATAATAAAGTTTGACTTCATCGGCTATTGTAAGTACCTATGTGGTCGGCGTGTCGGTAGCATGTGTTGGTATCGTGCTGGGCAGCCTCGCCCACGCGCTGTCGTGCTCCATTCCATCTAATGTAGTGCGCCTGATAGCTTGATAGGTATTAGGTACCGCCTATCTAGAGGCATGCCGTGACACCTCGCTATAATTATAATTGTGGCTTTACTTATTTCTTATTTTCATACTTACCTAACGTCCATTGAAGTAATAGCTCAGATGAGTCCTAAAACATTATGCATATTATTTTGGGGTCATGGGTGGTCGCCTTCGCCTATCATATTGTTGCATTGATTAAATTATAAAACAAAAATCTTAATAAGTAATTATAGATACTTACTCTTATAAAATTCGTTTGTGGTCGCAAATAACAACATGTTTAAGGCTGATCGTTCACCTGAGCCCGCCAAATTCAAATTTCATGTTGTTTTTCGCAGGTCATTAATAAGTTCTAGATTCAGGGCAATTGTAACTGCGACATTAATTAAACAATATTCACAACCTATAACTAAAACCTTTGCATAAAAATCGTTATTGTAGCTGAAAGTATTTAAAGTGTCTATTTTGACCATTGGCACAGTTTTTGGTACAATTTTTGGCTAACTAGGTATCAAGAAGCCCACATAAAGACACACACAACACAAAAAATTTAATCAAAATCACACCAGCCGTTTAAGACAGTGCACAGAACGCCATCTAATGGCCTTATCGAAACAGCATACGGTTCATTTTTATTCGTGTTTTATACAAAATGTGTGAGAAAATAAATTTTCTTCATAATTATCTTTTTCGTGACTTTTTCTATGATTTAATAGTTATTGTCTATTCAGGGTGGAGACAAATCCAACAAATCAAAGATCATAAAATCGGTCCAGCCGTTCTTGAGTTATGGTATAACTAACCCGACTTTGTTTTATGTAATTATATAGATGTAGGTACGTATGTATAAAAAAAGCATAATACTTCAATTAGTTAGATGACTCAAACATAATATAATCGCAAGCGACATCTATAATATCCATGTATTAATTTTTAGAACTTGCCACACTCCTGTCTGTCATCATCATCAGAGCACTCAACGAAATCAAAGATTAGTAACTTGAAAACTAGATAGCGCTGTTCTCAATATATTTGTAGTGTTAATTCTTGAAACGATAACGAGATGTCGCTAGTGGTTGCTTGTTGGCGGTCCTAGTGCGGTGTATGAAATGGTACACCCATCTGAAAGTGAAGTGGTACACGAACTCGGCGTAGCTCAGCATTGACACGCCCGTCACTATCAGCCACTGCGTACCAAGCTTTACTGTAATATGATTTTTGACTGGTAACAAGTACCTATGTATGAATATAAATAGTCTAATGTATAATATGAATAGTAGGTAGGTACCTACTGATTTCTGAGACTTAATAGTGGTGTCAAGTGCGCGAGATCCTGGGTTCAGGTTCCCCAGTCGAGCAAAGTGTCATTGAATTTTTCTAAGTAATTCTCAGCTCGGACTCTGGATTTATGCCCGGATAATGGCAATAGGCTCGCCCCCTATATACTGTGGGTAGGTACCTATTACATTAGTAAGTACACCTCTGCTTAACCTTTCGGAGAATATAGGTGTGATGGTATGATAAGTAACAAAGAGAAGCGACGCACCCATCATCTCGTACCAGCGCGTGAGCGCCTCCACCCTGTACCAGCCCTGGTCTTCCACGTTGTAGAATAGCCGGATCGTCGAGCCGTTTATCAACGACAGGTTCTCGCTGACGAAATATTGGTATGCTAATTATATTTGTTAGATTTGCCATTTACCTGACGCACTGCAGCACCTCAGAGAAAATTTTAAGTCTTTAAAGGAGGTAAAATTTTATATCAAAATTCTACTTCAATTATTATCCAAAATTGGGGAAAATTTATAAAAATTTTAAACAACATAATTTGTTTGTGAAGACCTTAAGTATAACATATATTTTTCACATGGCAAACGCACATAAGGATTCCACTAGAAACTTCTATAAAGCTAGGGTTTTTTTTTGGATTTGAGCGATGTAATGCCGTTAAAACGCTAAAAGTTATATTGGTGGTCTTTTGTTGTTCAAAGTTTTTAGGCCTGGGATTGGTCCGATTTCGTATTGGTTAGGATTTTTTATATCGACATACTATGCATTCCTGGCTAAGAATAATTAATAGTAATCATATTTTTTATAGGAGTAGGTAGCCATAGCTACCCTAGCTAGCTAGTTTCTTGCCGGCTCTTCTATATAAGACCCACTTTTCGGAACCACTCAACCAATTTAGACTTTTTAAAAGTATCTAGGTAAGTTTTAATCATCATCATCAGCCTATATTCGTCCACTGCTGGACGTAGGCCTCTCCTAGTGAACTCCTCATCTGGTCACTGCCAGCTACTTTCGTCGTCACTCCACCTGGCGGACAGGCGTCCTACACTATTTTAATCGTTTAATTTAAATAAAAAAATTAGACTTGACTTGAAGATGTCTAAGGAGTTCGAAAGTTGTTTGGTTCGAAACAACCTACGTGGGCCAGTTTTAAAAATCATCCCGGGAAAGACCTATCTTAGAAATATATAAGTACCTGCCTACTGCTGAGTACTGAGGAACGAAAACGAAATATTAACAAAGGAATGGAGAACCGATTGTTTTAAGTATTTAAAACTTACTTTCTTAAAAACTTACGATAAAAAATTGCGGAATATTTGTGGCTTGAACGTGTAGTAGGCGTGGGAGATCTCGGCAGAGTAGAGTTGTCGGTTGCAGAGCACGAGGCAGTGCGAGCAGTCCAGCGCATCCTGCATCTCCTCGCTTAGCGACGGGTGCGCATTCTCTCCGGGGTACAGGTACATGAACTTCTCTGTACACATGAGCCAAGTCAGTGCCCGTTTGTCCAGCCCCATAGAAGAGAATCTCAATTGATCAGCTACTCCTATTGCAGTTTAACTATTCCGAATATTCCCATTAGTAAACATAGGAAGGTGCCAGGGTATGTTAGACTCTTACTGACAAAAAATTGCATTTGCCTTTCCTTGCCTTATAGTCACGACCATGGGATTCACGATATTCGCCGCGACTACCCTGTGAGGTGTCATATTAGTACTAGAGCTAGAGTACAGGAGCAGTTATTATGTTTTTTTATTCGTGATAGGCTTACGTTTGACTGTCAGTTCGCTTGATATTAAGCGACACTGCGATCTACGATGGAGCGCGCTTGCATTGAAGAAACCGATTCACTTGTGATTTAAAGGGAAGTGCATTTCACATTTCAGCGGTACGCATAATAAAAATGGACTTATAGCGTTTCGTTCGGCTTTTTGGAATGTCGATGTCGCTTTTACGTGCTTCGTTAATTAATCGATAAGCTAGCAACTTTGCGACGATGTTCCTGACTTTGGAGTTTAGCCCCGACAAGAAAGTCGTTGCCAATGAGCTGCTTGGCACGTTTCTCGACGGATTCCATGTTTAATTTATAAATGTATAACGGATGAGTAATTAGGATTAGATGGGCTTCTTCCGTAGGTACCTATGTCAATTTCTGTGTGCGTGTACCTCTGTGTTTGTTGAGGCAGCCGAGCTCGCCGAGCGTGCAGGCGGGCGCGGGCGCGGGCGCGGGCGCGGGCGGGGGCGCGGGCGCGGGCGCGGCGCGCAGCGCGTAGGGCACGCAGCCGCACAGCGCCGCAGCCGTCGCGCGCCGGCACTCCGTCAGGCACCACGACAGCCCGCCTCCGTCGCCGCCCGCGCCTTGCATGCGGCACTCGCGCTACGTTGGGTTGGCGGATATTGTGGATTACTAGATATACTTATACACTATCAAACTACACGCGGTGCAATCTCTTCTATGCTATAGATATTGGCTTTTATCAGCAGTTATTTACCCATTCCTCGCTGTAGTACCGGATGTCGTCGGCAGGCTCCTGCTTGTACGACCGTATCTTGAAGTAGATCGAAGCGTTGCGCGGGAGTGGGTACAGGCGCACGTCGCCACTCTCCAGCAGAGGATACTCGTCGCCCGCGAATAATAACATCTATTAATAAGGTGAAACACTTATTTACCGATAATTTATACATATGAAATAGTAGTTACCCGATATTTTAGGGTGTGAAGCAACTAAAAGAAGCTCAAGAATTCGAAACCATCTATTAAGTTAAGCACTTAAATTCTAATCAAATGCTAATGGACCAGAATGTTCACCAACTACACATAATTGATTTTGAGCCAGTTTTCTTCATTGCTGTACTTTGATCCTGACTGCGCAATCAAACCATTTGGAATTCTACCTAACCAGTTGATATAAGGCAGGAATTATGATCGAGACCCACCTCCATGCCGTAGGCAGGGCGGCGCACGTACGCGAAGTCATCCCGCTCCTCCTTGATGACCACTCCGAGTCCGTAGTCTTGACCGATTAAATCTAGCATTGCAGGCTCCCTGCCCATGTCTACTGGCCTTGACCACGAAAAAAAAGCAATAATATTAACGTTTTTGTAGTTAAGTACTTATAGTGTTCGAAGAAGCTAAAATAACTCTACTATCTTTCATCTAGTACCTTTTCACGCCTAAATCGCTGAATCGATGTCAGTATAACTTGGCAAGCAGAAAGATTGGAGTTAAAGTTCTCTATAAAGAAGCTGGATTCCTATAGCTCTGGCTTACTGGTATCTTGAGTTGAAGACGCAGCAGAAGCCGAGTGGTGTGAGCCTAGCCGCGAACAAATTGTCGCAGTCCTCCAACCTGCCGCGCCAGCTGCAGCGCTTCAGGATCACTGAGCAGTTCGTAGATAGCTGGACACACAGGTTTTAGACGTTAGGTTTTTGTTACAATTTGATTTTTATTTGAAGTAATACGTATACATATATCTTGAAAGACAAGTCCTGCAGACGTAGGGTCCGCCTAGCAGACGCAGACACCCTAATCATCCTACGTTTGCGGAACTTTTCATAGTTTGAGTTCAAAACATAGTAAGAAACTTACCAGCTTGTACACAGTAGGGACATATATAAACCATAACAGTCTGTGTTCTATATACCTTATACATGATATCAGTGATGTTGAACTCAGTCTCGACGTCGCGGAAAAACTTTTCAAAGTTGAGATTGATCGGCGGCAGCGCTAGCGTCAGCAAAGCGCCTAGGTTTAGCAGATTGTACTCTATCTCGCTCTCCGGAAAGTTGTATATTCTGTTCTTGGGGTGCCTGAAAACAACACAAGTGGTTAGTTTTATGATCCGATTTAAATAACTCAAGAATTGACTTACCTGACGTAAGTTTCTTAGGGATATATAATACTTACCTAGGCAAAGGATATAAAATCACATGGGCTCACAACACTGTAAAAAATTTCACACAGTTCGGTAATATAAAGTGTCCATTCGCAATGCCGAATTTCTCCTTGGCAGTAACGATAAATTCCAACACATAGAAACCTATATACGAAGTAATTATGATGAGATAGTTCCTAAAAACGTACGTGTATAAATAGCGTGTGTAGTTCCTGAGTGCGGTTTTGCTAATGACGTTGTTGCTGCAGAGAGCGACGGCCGGGAACCGCGAGGTGGCGATGGAGTTGCCGGAGGACTGGCGCGTCACCGTCAGCGGCGGCTGCGCGTGCATCTTCGCGCAGTTGTGAGCCGTCATCACGATGCCCAGCACCAGAGTTAGCGCCAAGAGGATGATGTGACGGTATCTAAATTCACAGAGAAGGTAGGTAGTGGGATACTGACCTGTTAGAAGTTCTGGAAATTGGGTGTTATAAGTCTAACTAAAATATTCATTTTGTACATTTGGCTAGGACCAGCTTCATGTTTAAAGCTAACACAAAATATAGCATAACGCACTCTGTAAAATAAATAAAAACTACAGCAAGATTTTATTCCTTTTAGATGATGTTGATGTGGATTTAGCTCTACTTACGTAGGTATACTCATAATTGCATCTGTTACTCAAAGTTGATAAGTTTTATGTGACGTTAAATCCAATCGCTGTAAATTATAATAAAATTGTGCACCGCAATTTTGTTTGTCAGCAGACAGCATCAACAGATGGACGATACTTGTAATATGGTTATGGTGTTAGTAACTAACCTTACTACTTACTTAATAATACTAACTTACTTTTCCGAAACACGTATAGTTTCAAACAATCCTGCTTACCTCTCATACTTGCTCGTAATATCTATGTTGAAGTACTTGAGGGCTCCGAGCGAGCAGTTGTGCCAGTACTCGTCCACAGCGTCGCGCAGACTCCCGCGCAGCCGCGCCTCCAGCCCGCGGGCTGCGCGCTGCCCGAACCGCAGCCGCCGTGTCACCTGGATATGTTGCTTCTTTGCCTTGCGACTCCATAACTCCGGGTCCACTGTACGCATCTTGCCTTAGGAATTGTTGTTAATGTTGATTCTAAATATCGCCGGCTTGTAACTATTGTTTTTTTTTACCTAGTTACCGTGAACTATTTTGAAGTTCAAGTAACTTACGCTAATGCAGGTGAAAATAAATGTTATTAGGTTCACAGGGTTCGATAGGAGACTCTTAGTTCAACGTTAGAGGTTCGGCAAGTCGCGCACTTATATTTGTCCAAGTTTAGACATGAAGTGGTTTTGCTGATATATCATGCAAATAGGTTTGCATGTGTACAATCATTCGATACGCCATATTTCATGACGATTCAATGCTTTCGTGACAAGTTTTTATCTATTTTCGAATCAATTATCTTTTATTTATATTAATTATTAATTATCTAAATTAGGTATAGGTACTTAGAATAAAAGACAAATAAAAAGTTTAAATAAAATCGATTTATAAATGACACACCATTTATTCGTACAAGAGCTTTTATTTCACTCACTCACATCAATGACAGACTATGCATAATAACAACGGGAGTACCTAGGTATGTACGTATGGTTGAGACTGACATAGCTAAGAAGTGTTTTTGATGTTATAATTTTGTACAACATACCATTCATTACTTTTTACAAATAAGTACGTATGTCCTATTACAATGCAAAGAAAAATAGTTCTAATAACATATTAATATTTACATCTACATACTTGTTTTGTGAGCTCTTGGGATCTCGTCATAATCTCGTCATAATAATTATTTACATTACAACTCAATATTTCTTTATTATTTTACAAAATGTGCGCTGAAACTATTTTCAATGAAATATGACACCTAAAATATTTGATAAATTCTTACACTTATCGATTTATAATTATGCAACTATATCGCAGAGGCTTAGACCCAATAAAATATATAGGTACCTAATTATAAAAAAATCACAGCCGTTGTTAGCTTCGCAATATTACGTGATGAGGGCATCGCAGACATGACTATGTGATGTTCTGTTAAGAGGACCACTGACTCCTAAGAGGCCGGCCGGTATGACCTGCGAGTTGTGACACAGGTGAGCTTCGGTGCTCATAATACGTCCAGACGTTTGCTGTTTTACTTTTGGTGAAATAGAAATTATTCTCAAAGCGAAATAATTAGGTACCAGTCATTCGCTCACTCTATGACTATTCACAAAATGCAGCACTTAAAAAAATATAGGTCTGTCTATATTTTTTTAAGTGCTTCTAGAAGCTTTTAGGAATAAGGTCGTTATTAGATAACTGTACAAACTACTGGTTGTGTTGCTGCTTTTGGCATTGGCTCTCAAGAAGTTATCAATTACGCTACTACCTACTCTAATTAATTTTCATTATTTTGTAATTTAATCTCTTAAAAAAACATGAGAAAAGGATAGAACACGTTGTAGTGCTGTTAGTATTAGCCAACTTCATAGTTTTCAATCTCCATTGTAATCAATTTTTTGTAATATTGTATACAATCCAAAAATCCAATATTATTATTATTACTTAATGACATTATATACCATATTATTAAATATATGTACCTACCTATCTAGTTAAAAGTAGTAATGGTAATGAATGGTATAGGTAGGGGGTTTATTTGTATGGTCACAAAGCGGTGTTTACACAGTGCGGTTGGTCTAGGTCGCGGCGCCCGCAACGGGTGGCGTCAGCTGGCTTCATAGGTACACAAACAGGACAGCAGCAAAATGATTCCGCCTACTCTACTCGAGTTGATTTCCAGAAGATTCCTTTTCCTGTGAACAGGAATCTAAATTAATCCTCTATTATAGCTTGGTTCGCAGCTTGTTGGAATATTGCAGTATCGTTTGGAGGCCCCATTATGCAAATCACTCACTAAGAATTGAGCGCATCCAAAAAAGATTTCTAAACCACCTATGTTTTTCAACCTGGACCCAGAAAATATCCTATGATTCTAAATTGGCGCAATTCAACATGGCCAGTCTCGAAAATCGTAGGGACCTCTTAGATCTTAGGTTTATCTACAAACTACTCAATAATAAAATTGATTCCTCTGAGCTATTAAGTAAAATCGCTTACAGAGTGCCCCGTAATCGTCCTCGGAAACCTATAACACCATTGGCCCCTCCACTTCGACGTACGAAACTTGGTGCGAATTCCCCCATTCCACGGTTGTGTAAACTCGTCAATATGAGAAGCGAGTTGTATGACATTCACGCAGACAGCTTAGCAAGATTCTCAAGGAACAGTGATCGCCCTCCAATTGATCATGCCCAGTGACATTTTGCTGTTATTTTAATATGTCAACTTATTTTATATTAGACATAAGTACACCGTCCGTAATATCGCATTAGATAAAATTGAGCAAGTTGTGTTTGCCTGTAATTGGTTATGCAGTAATGCAGTATTTTTAAGTAGTCATAAGACAACCATATAATTCACCACTGTAATAACTGTAGGCAGACCATAATTAAATAAATAAATAAAAATAAATAAACAGGAATACCTCATGGTCACACAAATCACATGAATAATAAAATATTCTATGTTCCGATAGTTTAACCGTTCTTTCCTAGTCTGTTATGGTAAGAGTCACATCTAATTACCTAATATGTACCTCTTTTGTAATATTCAATACTAAGCACACTTACCTCGCTTGGCGAGTTTCCGGTGCCAGCAGTGGTAGTGCGGGAGCGGGCGGCATCACCTGCATCACCGGCAGCATCGCGCGGCCGCGCCGGCGCTGTGCGGCGCCCGGGAGACCGGCTCCGGCACGAAGCGCCGCCCGCAGCAGTGGACCTCCGTGAGAACACCAATCTTGCAGAACTCATGATGCTGCTTGCTACGAGTGGTAGGTAGTCAGAACTACTGATATGCACTACAACAATACAAATTCAACTAAACTTTTCAATCATAATATAGGTACCTATGTTCCAAGGTACTTGTATGTACATTCATAAGTGAACTACTATCGCCTTCTGTTGGCAGCACACACTGCTGCTGCATAGGCCTCTCTAAACTAGGAAAATTTAAACAAGTCATACATATGGGCATATGGAATGATATGGGTAGATATAGAACAGAAACTTCGTCGTTCACGCTCACTACGGGCCTCATGCTAAAGCTTACAGTCACTTAGCGAGCTATAGAGGGAGGGAGGTTGGAGCCAAAAGGGTCTCGAGATGGAATCGAAAAATGCCGGGGTCGACAGACTTCTTACTAGATAGACAGTCGATTCTGTGCAGGTTGCTGATAGTCGAAAAAGGTGCAGGTGACATGTAACTACTTATTGTGGTAACATAAGGGGAGGTATTTTTTTTCAATAGTGAACGCCCTCCGTCCGACGCCGACGGGAGCCAGCCCTGATTCAAAAATGTTTCAATCGTTACCAATTGAATTTAGGTAGGTAGGTACTTATAATGCCTCCATTCATCTCTCGGGCAAACAGGGAATCTTGAATTACTTGATTGTATGACCTCGAGCAAAGTAGGGTGGAAAAGATACATTGGCATAGGGCTTAAGGCTTAATTAATTGGGCTTTTTATATGAAGCAACTTCAAACACAGATTAAAATGTAAATTACCTGCGTGTTGATGTACAGCCAGACGGTGAGTCGGCAGCCACCGCCGAGGTACCGCGGAGTGTGTGGAGGCTGCAACGATTTGACGCATGTGCAGTTGGGCGTTGGATATTGATTTATTACACCACGCATGTTTAAATCGGCAGGTCACCTGTGCGGCCACGACCGCGTAGACATTAAATTATACAAAAGCTTCTTCAACCAACCCGTAATAGTCAAGCCGAAATGTACGAGTATAATGCGTAATTACAACATAAATTGCTGTTCAAACACATTAACAGACTTGAAGGATTTTTCTTGTCCAAATATTAATAAATAATGTTTTTTTTATGGGGTAGGGGGACAAACGAGCAGACGGATCGCCTGATGGCACACCGATGACACCCGCAACACTAGAGGAGTCACAATTGCGTTGCCCGCCTATTAAAATCATACAAAAAACCTATGAAAAAAAAATCATTTTCCCAAATTTACTTCCGCAACTACTTCAATTTTTCTTTCCTGAAACCTTAGTTGTTTGAACTGTTAGATTTCATTTTGACATTTTTGATAAAATTAAAGTCTATTATAAGTATTTTGCACTAGAGCAGGCTAAACATTCCCAAAGATATACATTTTAACGGAAGAGAAATTCGATGTCTCATGCAGTGGTCTCGGTAGCTTAGTTGGCTAAAGCGTCCGGTGTACCGGACCGTGTAACTGGAGGGACGGAGGTTCGAACACTGCCTGAAACCGATTCTTTCTTCCATTCAATCATCAATGATCAATAATTTCAAAGTGTATGCCAGTAACTTTGTTTCCTAGTTTAAATAATACCTATGTATAATGATGGAGGGCGTACAACTTTGTCGTATTTATTCGTATTAACTAAATAAACAAATCATTTCGTATTGGTAACTTTTTATTTCACTCACATCGATGACATTACTACGAGAATGGCTGACAAAGATATACCTTAGTAGTGTAATTAACATGGAATTATTTTAATTATTATTAAAGTGTACAACACAGATTCTTTATAATTATAGTAAAATTAGATAGTTGGATATAATTTTGTATCTATCCGTTTCAACATAATTGTAGATAAATGAATTAATGTAAATACTTAGGTACATAATTACTTACTAAACTTCTACAACATTGATATCTACTCGTTTTATGAGTACTTTGGATCTCTCTATAACTATAGACTAACTAACGTAGTGATGGCTCACAAGAAAAACCTTTTGATAGCGTTTTAGATATTAACAACCACAATAGTCAACTTACATCACTAAGTATTCAGTTGTAAACAACAATGAATTATTATTTTTGGGCTTAACTAGAGATTTTCAGGAACCTGATGGTGTTTAAAAGCTTCATTTATAACATATTATGTACCATCACTCGTTGGCAGTTCTTACTATTCTAACATCCATAAATATTAGGTCGTAATATAAGAATATGCACTAAAATATGTATGTATATGTATTTTGTGTAATTTTATATTGTATTTATCATTATAATTATGTATTGTTTACAACAAAGCTGTTAATCGAATATGAACAGCAACCAAATATTAAAATCGTGCACTAAATAGAGTCGGACACCATTTAGTCGGTAACGTGTCGCGGACACGGATCGCCACTTCGTAAACCACATAATAAGTAAATAATAAAACTTTAAAACAATCAACATTCACTTATATTAGAGCCTTTGGCTTAACAATACTGCGCGACGAAGACATCATCTCTGTCTCTTACTAACACTATTAAGCTCAGCAGAAGCCCGGTCAATTATATATTTACATACTTACTATATATATCTTACTAAGTTTCCTTACGGTAAGGGATTATAATTTGTTTGCACTTATAGTGCTTCTTAAAGAAATGAAATTGCAGGTTCAAATAAATATTCTAGTTGTACAGGGTAATCTAATGTATGTAATGTTAAGCAAATAGCAACAACACGTATTTACGTATTTTTCATGATTCGTATTACCTACAGTTTAAATTATGAGTTAATCTTTGTATATCTATCAATGTCCGGTTTAAAACCTTGAAGTGTATATTGAGGTTCACTCAGAATTTAACTTATAGACACGCGCAAGAGAATGCCTCGTTCGATGGTTGCAAAAAAATGGCTACTCTACTTAGTTACTACTTAGATATTAGTTTTTGGTTCATATTAACCAATAAAATACAAGAAATTGGTATTAGTTTGTATTTTATTGGTTATATCCCTACCATCACCTAAGTCTAAGATAATAATTGCCCCATTAAGTATGATGCTTTATACCGAAGTATAAGTATATACAATCTTATATCCTATTTTACTAAGTACCTAAGGTCATATTTTTAAATAAGGTTATTTCATTTCGTTAAATAAATATAGGATTATATCCCGTTGAAATTACATTACTCTTATTTACAAATAACTCTTGCAACTGATTTACAAATAAGCAGAATAATATTAACAAGAATCTTTGATTTGTCTAGATGTAAGTAGAGGGGTGAATATTTGAAAAAAAATTGAATTTCATCCCAAAGTTAAGAACACGGATGTTTAAAACTAAAATTATGATAATGAAAACTTATACTACAGCACTGCCGTGAAGCAATACGACAAGAATACAAACAATCTGAACTATGAAAGAGATAACTACTATGATGAAAATAATGATTCGATAAATAATGTTCGAATATTCACCCAGATACCTACTTACAATTACCTGCATAGTCATAATTTATGTACACACTCTTATGGCTCGCTAGTCCTACTATCGTATGGTACAGTACCTCCGAGATAACAAAGCGCGTGTGACGTTAGCCATTGCAAACAACCGCACCGCTCAAATCTTATGCTAAAATATCGTAATCAGTAAGGATAACATTGACGAATTCGAAACAATGACGACCCCAAACTGTCTTTACACTGTGTTTTTATATTAAAATTGACCACAGCAAAATCACTTGCGGATAACTTCAGACGCGATACTTCGTAGATACTTTACACAATTACACATGATATACCCTTTGGTGTTTGACACAATCTACCATTACGCTTGTATTCCCCTAAAGGTTAGGCAGACGAGGTTTATTATTGTTTAAAGTTACATACACAATTCTCGGTGGTATGATTTGAGTCCCATGTAATAGGGGGTGAGCTTACTGTTATAAATCGGACACAAATCCAAACTTTATGGTGCTGAGAAATATATAAATTCCCAATAGCACTTTATTCGGTTTAGGAGTCGAACCCAGGAAATCACGTTTAGCAACCGCGCTTGCGACCACTCAACCATGGGACAGAGCATGTGTATTGTGTAGTATATATAAAATCTCATTTAAGTGTAAGTATAACAATTTTCTTATTTCATATACCTATGGACTACTAATCACTACTGGGTAGATAATTACAATCGTTAATTAGAGAAAACTTCACTAAACTATCTCGGTGACATTAGATTTGACAGTAGTCGTCACCGGAGGGTAGATATCTTTCGAATGAGAAATCTTTGATAGTTATTACCGAGTACATTTTTTTTTTCAATTTTGATGTGGAATGATTTGCTATTAAAGTGTATATCATGCCAGTTGTTAGCTGGTGTCATGTTAGTAACTATGTTCTATTGCTAAGAATCTTTCACGCCATAGAAAATAATCAACCTACCTAGGTACTAAATTTGTAATTGTTGTATAACTAGATAGTAATAATAGAAATAATTTACAAATTACCTTTTAAAAATGTTATACAGATCAAGATAGAAAGGTAGGTATTAAACCTGAACCCACCCATATTTTGCTCGACTTTGAATAGGAACCTAGGGCCTCACGTTAAACACCGCGCTTGCGACCGCTAAATCAATGAAATGAACTATATTTTTTTATTTACATATTTGACAATTATATACTATATTTACTTTATTTGACAATAAGATGCTGTAAAAATCTACGCCATCGTCATAATTATCACTATAAGAAATATACTTAGCTTTAAAGTTCGAATCCAGATAGAGACACTTTTTAGATTCATGTGCTCATATCAATTACTGCTAATCAGTAATTAATATTTCGGAAGCACCATGAAGAATCCTGCATTACTGTAATTATCTACTGGAACTTCATAAAGTTCTTGAAGGTGTTGTGAATTGCGTAGCGAAGTGGGCTACATTATACTTATAGTTTAATTCTGTGTTAATCTTTATGGAGACTCGTGTCCAGCAATGGAATAGTCATGTATGTGGCTACGATACTGACTACTTAAAGTAGGTAACTAAGGCTGACTAAACAAGCTAGTTTGCAGACTTAGGTTGTTTATTTGTTTTGAAGTCTGGTTATTAGGAGACGGTGGCAGCATCCTGCGGATACTAGCGGGCGCGTGTGTGTGTGTGTGCATGTGCGTGCGTGTATGTGCGTGTATGTGTGTGTGTTCAGACGAGGGCGGGCGCGAGCGCGGTGCGCGGCGCCAGCTGACGTCACAGGTACGCCACGAACAGCAGCATGGACAGCAGCAGCAGCGACACGCCGCCCACGCCTATCCGCGTCGACTTCGACAGGATGCCCTTCCCTGCGGACCACAACACCTCGCGTTCACGCTTGATATAACGCATACACGTAGCCTGCTACAACTAGAACACTCTCGGTTCGGTTGCACCTGACAATGCAAACTCACATCGTTCAGCGAGCTTCCGGTAGCAGCAGCAGTCTCTGAGGCGCGCGTACTGAGCGCAGTCGTGCGCGAGCGGGCGGCAGCGGCGCGCGCCCACGTAGCACGTGTGCGGCAGCCAGGGGAAGGGCTCCGGCACGAAGCGCCGCTCGCAGCAGCAGTGGTCCGCCAGCACGCGCGTCTCGCAGTACTCCTGCTCGCGCTGGCTGCAGCTGCCACAGCCGGGACGACTCGCTGGCACTGGACAATGCACAAACATACTGTTTTCAGTACCTACTCTGCTACTCATACATTGCCTATAGACTGTAGACACTGTAATGCAGTTCGCTCAACCAATAACAGGTGCTAGAGGTCCGCCTGTATCAAAATTCAAAAAGTTTGCACGCTCTGGGTTTGATAAGTACAGACCTACATAAGTACAGCGCTACAGTCTATTCCCCCTCTCCTGCTCTATATTTGAATATTTATGTTTAAAAAACTGTTCACTTTGATGTATTACATATTATTATCATGTGCATAAGAATAGAGCCAATTCCTTAGAAATCTCAGTTTATATAATTCAACAGATTCGCACGACGAATGCAAATCATACGACACCGGTGAACAATGGTCGTCTAAGGTTGGAATCACACCGCGCCCAGAGCGAAGTGCTACGAGCTACGACGTAGAGCCTACGTCAGGAGTTACGACACGTAGCGCGAAGTCATACTAATCTACGAATGATATTGTATACATAAGTATACATATTTTTATGGTGTTTATTAGACGTTTGCCATGCGAACACGCAGATTATAGCGGCCTAACGGCTGACACCAACTTTAGTGACTAAAGTGCGAGACTTTAGATCAGATACAGTTACATTTGCATGCGATTGAAAAGTGCCAGCAGCCAGCAACTTAAAAATGAGAGTTATTTAGACAAAATATATGTATTTTCCTTTTTCAAAACATCCTAACTAATATTATAAACGTGAAAATTTGTGAGAATGGATATCTGGATATATGGGTGTTTGTTACTTTTTCACGCCAGAACGGCTGAACGGATCTGGATGAAATTTGGCACAGAGTTAGATTATAGTCTGGAATAACACATTGGCTACTTGTTATCCAGGTCGAACCCAATTCTGAAGTCCACGCAGACAAAGTCGCGGGCAGAAGCTAGTCAATTATATAACGAATCCAACGTTTTGCTTATACTGAGAAGTATTGAGTTAGGTAGGTACGCGATTGTAAACGAAATGATTCAGCTAGAGCTAGGTGGCGCTCAGGCTTTATTCGGACGTGAGAGTGCGTTTAAATGAGTTAATATATATTTATAACATTACTATTAGTCATACGATCTTCCTGTACGACGCTTGACATGACATCTACAAATAGGTACTACGTTAATACGAAAAATATATTTGATCCCCCACATACGTGAGACTGAGAAATGGTTATAAAACAGGGGCAAGTTCAGTAACAACGAGAAACTGTTGTAATGACATTTTATATAGAGAATCTGATATAAGTACATAAATACACGCAAAAAACACATAAGTACCTACAACAAAACCGCAATATATTACTTAGGTACACTACCTTAATTAGCCCTGCGCAGTTGTACTCGTAGTATAGGCGCGGCGAGAAATATTTAAAAAAATGTCAGACATTCAAATTGTGGGTGAATTATTAATTCTTAAATTAAACTCTGATTAAAAATCGATACGAAACTATTGAGGGCGAATATAAAAATGAATTATTTACCTGCGTATGTTCCTGCAGCTTCGGCGCGGGGTGCACCGGTGGAGTGTGGGCAGTACCTACCTACATGAAATCGACGCATGTGCACTCAGCACTCAGGCACGGGCTATTGATTTATTACCCCACGCAGGTCTAGATGGAGCGAGATACCTGCCTCGCGAGCCCTCCCGGCCAGCCATTTATAGGTAACGAGGTATTATTACGACGATAACAAATACAGAAAGTGGGTTCTCCAGTCATACAAAGTTAGTTAATTTAGTCGAAATTATTTCATTCATTCATTTAAGAGTTATAAAATTCCATTGCTGATTTGTTTCTATTAACACACATGAGCAATTTACCCATCTCATGATGTTACTTCATGAATAAACTAAAAAAAGGCATTATTATTTTGGAAAAAGTAAGTATAATAATGAAGTATCAATTTAAATTAGGTATCAGTATAAATTTTCCAATATTATGTATGTCTGTTAAAATATAGCACAAAGAGCCAAATATATTTTAATAATGTTGGTACAATGAACACGCAAACGCAAAGGTCATGGCTATTAGCCACGAAGAAAATCGAAGGTTGATCGAGCACAAAAACTAGCAAATTTGATTGAAACGAATTGTCCCAACAGCCTGTGATAGGTCACACAAATGTTGGCATAGAGAACAACTCAAAGCAACTTTTCAGGTGAGAGTATTCTTTATCTAAATATTATGTATCTTCCTGAATCATAATTGGAGTTAATAAGCCAATATGTATGCTTCGATAGAAATAACGTTAATTGTTTGGGCGGCTCTATTCCGGTTAGTTGTCTGTAACTTTGTAGATCACAAGGAAAACGTTATTCAATACAGTTTTCGTTCATAGCACTTGTAGCTTGTACTTCACGTGTAGTCAGGAGCTATAGATGTTATGATTCTTGGATCATACTTGGCTACACACGCGCCAGCTGCGTAGTATCTATTACGCACCTAACATTTTTCTGAAAGACTTCGCCAATAAAATTTACCAGTATTCGTTTATGTTCCAACGTTTCTCAAGAAATAACAAAATCGGGTTCTCTATATAAAACCGTAATATAATACGCTTGTACCGTAAATATGTATCGTAACATTGACATACACATGTACACAATGGAGATGGACAATGGTGTGTCAGATCGGGTCCCCGCCCCCGGACCTTGCCAGGGTATGTAATTATCGGTTAGGAGACCGCCCGTTGAGTGCCGACCTTCGCTTCAGACGTAATGTTTACCATCATGTGCAACTGCATGAAATATGAGGTTGGCATCCAATGAAAAACTACGTAATTAGGTGTATTACGTTGTTACAACATCGTGGGTGCTCTCCTTGTAGGTAATGACAGATTAAAGAAAACAAAAAAACTCCTTTTGGACTGTCAATTAGTTATTATTCTAATTATCTCACCACCACCCACCCAGAGGTTTTAATGATTGGTGCGGGATGTTTATTATTATTAGCAGAAATCGGACCCGTATGGTCCGATTGAAAAGAAGAAAAATAGATTTACAAAATAGATGAAACGTAAATCTAGACAAATTCTCATCTAGCTGGATGAGTAGCAGTCGGATTGAGTCATTTTTAGAATCTTTTAGATGATTCAATATTGAAATATCAAACGATTAAAAATAAATGCAGTTAAGAGTCCGGCGGACAGAATTTCTCTTACAAACGTAATACCGAAAT
Organism: Acronicta aceris; assembly: GCA_910591435.1. Classification (NCBI taxonomy): domain Eukaryota; kingdom Metazoa; phylum Arthropoda; class Insecta; order Lepidoptera; family Noctuidae; genus Acronicta; species Acronicta aceris. The sequence continues at coordinate 249,731 of OU342775.1, forward strand.
AAATAGTAATTCAAACAATTTAATCAAATTGTGTTATTATTCGGATTCCGATACCGTTAATTTAGGTTCCTGCCATACCATTTTTTCCAAAATACTTTACTGTAAATAAATATAAGCGAATGCAATTTTTGATAAAATTACCAAGTTTAGAACGATTTTCCAATAGTATTTCCCGGGAAGTAGTACTCGTAGTAGGCGAAATAGTACGGTAGGAACCTAGATTGATGGTATTAAAATCCGAATAATAACATAGTTTGATAGAATATTGTCTAGATTATGATTTATTTTGGTATTAAGTTTTTGTGGGCAATTCAAGCTCCGCCAGACCCTTAAAAGAAGAAACTGAGTAAGGCACTTTATAGTACTCGTATAGGTTAAACGCAATCACCGAAGAATGTCAAAAATTAACTCGAAGTGGACGTAACGAAGGAATGAAATATATAATTTATACATTCACAAAATGTATAGGTAATAAGAAATCATCGTTCTGATGCGTACCTGCTACTATACAACTTACTCAAAACCTAACAGGTAGGGTCCCTACTTAAATTAATATATTTTACGGCATTGCAACATAATACATAATCTTGCTAATTAGGTATGTCATTTTTACCGTGCAGCTTCGCTGTCGTCACAATTGTAGTGATAATAACAATAAGTCAGCTGCACTTTACACCTAATTCCCCAACCTTGACTATACTAGATAACATCAGACATACGGATGGCTCGCGACGAACGGTCCTCCAATTAATTAGTCGTTGGTACGAGTAGGGTTATCAACAAAACTATTAAAAATAATTGATATATCTACGTTATTTCGCCTTGTTTCCGTACTGTTCAGTAAAAAAAGGTTATAAAATACGCATAGATATCGAGTGCCATAAATCCGTCAAAAAGGGATACCGGAATTATCAGTATTCACAGAAAGAGTGTTTTCTGTGATATATGTGAAGTGGCGGCACGACGAGAAATAAAGCTTCAATAAGTCTTATAAAACATGAGCTTCTCATTTATGGTAATTTCCTTTTAAGTATTTCAGATGCTAAATTGACAAATCCCAGGAGGACCCCAAAGAAATACTTTAAAACAAAAAATAAGATACGATTTTTTTCCTAGATAATTACTTACTTACTTACTGTGTAGTTTTCTTATCCAACCTTGAAATTACTAACTTTGTACAAAACGTTGGCAGCCCTAGTCGTTGGCGACATTGCGAAATACCCGGGCGTGACTCATTCAGTCAGTAAATTATCCATTATATTAACATTTCTTCTAGGGTTCTTATTTCTATTGGGGTATTATGTGTAATAATGTTTCGGTTTCTAGCTTTTATAATTATGATTTATAATTGTGTCCTCACATCCACAGCAAAGTGTGTAGTGCGTTCTCGGGTATCAGTACTTAGTTGAAGTAATGATATTTTTTTTTTTTATGGGATAGGAGGGCAAACGAGCAGACGGATCACCTGATGGTAAGCGATTACCGCCGCCCATGGACACCCGCAACACCAGAGGAGTCACGACTGCGTTGCCGACCTTTTAGAAGGGGATTGGGCCTCCGGTAACCTCACTCACTCGGCGAAACACAACGTAAGCGTTGTTTAACGCCGGTTTTCTGTGAGGCTGTGGTATCACTCCGGTCGAACCGGCCCATTCGTGCCGAAGCATGGCTCTCCCACGTAAGTAATCCTAATGACGTAACATTTCATTATTATTAATATTTTGAGTGATGTTTCGGATTCTACTTTTTTGAAAGTCAGAAACATAATTGCTTTGCTCCCAAAAAGCAGGTTTTACATATACCTAGGAACCTATAAAACGTACGAACTCTACATTCAAGAACATTCATTCCATGTAAGATTTGACTAGCAATAAACTACCTGACAGTAAAATTAATAACGTAGTATCGAATTGCCAATACTCTTTCAGAATGCCATTCATCTGAGCGATTCATATCAATTACATAGGAGTATCATATGGATCAATTTAAAGGAAGTCATTGCTATAAATAGAGGCATTTACAGTGCAAAGTAGATGGAACCACGCTTACTCATTGTTGTCTATACACCTACGTTAGTTCAGTTCAGGGCAGATCCAGTAATAATAATAATAATATAATAGAAACTTGATAGATCCTCGTCATTGATACGTGAAATGTGTGTAACTAGGAATTTTAGAAGGCAGTTGCGGGTGTGTCTTGGCATAGTCTTGTGTGTCTTAAGCTAAAAAGCTTAGGCAGTTTATCTACTGAAGCTATATACTCAACGAAAAAGCAAGCATAAGTTATTTACGTATTAGGCCATGAACCATGTAATAATCCTGACGGATGTTCGATGTTCCAATAAAATGTTCCGCCATGACCTCCCAGAGGACACGTTTTTAATCCGTGAGTCTTGCGCCAATTCGCGAGCGGGCTTCATGCTGTTTAATTAATATAACTAACTCAAGCAATTGCCGTTGCGTCACTTCACTCAGTTCACCGTGTAGGACGAGCTTATCGAATTACGACCAGTTGAAACACTTGCATTTGTATACTTTGACCATTTTTTAATAACCAAAGTGTGTTAATTTGATTTTTTTTTGTGTATTATATCGCAATATTTTGATTCCATTAAATCCTGGAATCCTGAATCCTGGCGTCCATAGTTACGATTACACTTGAATAGTTTACAACTCTACACTGCACGGTAGTGAAATCCGAAAATAAGCCGTGTAATTGTCAGGAATCAAGGTTTGCACTTGCTCGTTTATGAACGGAGTAGAGCACCTTCAGCAGAGAATCTCGACTGCTGGTTATACTGTTCATGTATCAAATACAAGTCCAGGACTGGGTGGAAGTGCGCACATTGGGGGAGGCTTACGTCCAGCAGGGGCTGGTGACGATGATGCTGATGCATGTAATGTTACGCTACCGTCGTTCACGTTGAGCAGTGCGGCGGCGCGGCGCGCGTCGGCGGTGGACACGTCGTGCTCCACGAAGAACTCCTCGTAGCGCACCTCCAGCAGCGCGTCGGAGCCGGGCCACGCCTCCGACTCGTTGGCGCGGCTGCCGTTGCCGCGCCCCGTGCCCACTGGCTTCGAAGCTGCCGCGTGACGCACCTGCAGTAGCGGACCACTTTTATTAGGAGAGAAAGCTATTTACTAGATCTAGGTCAAGACGTGATAATATTGATTTTCGAAGTGTCTTATTTTTGGGTATTGAAGTATTGGCTGTTGTACTTAGGTTTCCTTGGACAATGAATAATCCATGTCATCATGTTGCATGGAGACAAATTGGTTTTTAATTTACCAGAGGTTTATTTCTATTGGATTAATTATTAAAATAAGTATCAATTTAAATCAGAAATTCATAATGATCAACGTCCCTTTTTAAAAAAAATAAACGTTGCCCGCACTATGTATGGATTATTTTTCTATATCGTCGTGTACATATGTGTTTACAAAGTGCAATCCTGACCAACAACCACCTATCACTTTCACCGTGAACCTTACTACTAATAATAAAAACAAACATGTTTCACCAGTACTTCAGGTACCCTGAAGATGACGTCGGCGGCGGCCGGGTCGGCCAACAGCGACAGGAGCACCAGAGCGGCGCCGGCGCAGAGCCAGGCGCGCGGCGCGTCCCGCTGCGCCCGCGACACCATACCATCGCACGACGCCCCGCGCTTACTACACCCTGGTCAGCTGGAAAAGGAACAGGCTAATATAATATTAACTTTAACTCATTTACGAATACGAAATTAAAAAATTCAGCTCTACTAAAGAACCATCCGATCTTTCTAATGAACAGAGTTGCATAACGATATGACAAATTAGCGGGGGCGGGATACCTAATATCATAAAGAAATGGAAATATATTGATTTAAAATTTCTCTCCTAAAAAGGCTTATTTGAGCTAATACTCTGTTCATTCAAACAAGCGATCATATAGTATATCAACGTGTGCTACCCCTGGTCATTGCTCCCAATAGAAAAAGTCAGGCAAGGGCAAAGGTAATTTTATACCAACATACTAATTTACGTTTGAAGTAATTAGTGCATTAGTCACCTGGATACTGTCGCAGCCGTCTCGCAATGAAAATAACAAGTTCTAAGGAGAAACAGTCAACGCTACGCCGAAAGTGCAATAAACGAAAAATTCGTTTATTGCACATTGTGGAGTGCAATAAACGAATTGAGTATTGAGTATTGAAAGTCCGGAACAAATGGATTGTTTTAATGAGCTCAACTCAAGGTCTATTGCCTAACGATCTTCGGGATGATTTGAAATGGTAACGCTTAGAAAATGACAAAAGACATGTTTTAAATAGTCATGATATAGTTATTTTATTTGAGCCAAAATATAGTAAAATGCCTAACCTTTAATTAATTAACTAATTAATGTTGTTTTTTTGCCCAGACTTCTTGCTACCTATATACGTGCATACTGGTTTTCAAAACAACTTATCGCGTTCAAATCCATTTAGACTATGTCTATGTTGTATGAAATTTTTTTTTCGTGAGCTATGAGCTAACTAGCTAATGAGCTAGCTCGGCTGCCCGGAGTGATACCACGGCCTCACAGAAAACCGGCGTTAAACAACGCTTACGTGGTGTTTCGCCGAGTGAGTGAGGTTACCGGAAGCCCAATCCCCTTTTAAAAGGTCGGCAACGCACTCGTGATTCCTCTGGTGTTGCGGGTGTGGTGCATCAGGCGATCCGTCTGCTCGTTTGCCCTCCTATCCCATAAAAAAAATACATACATGCTTACAAACATACACTCACCCTTTCTAACAAAGGGGTAAGCAGTAACTATAGAATAACTAATAAAACGATTTTATAATGTAATAATTCACATAATTAACCCCAAAATGACAGTCTTAATTCGTCACCACAATAAAACGCATTACAGTGCAATAAGTGTACCTTCTACATTCAAGGCTTCTACGTGCAAGAATTGCTACTTCTAGTCTTCATGTAGAAGACTGGAAGCTGGTTTTCTTCACTCATAATAGTCGAACATTCAGTGTCTGCTATCATGTTACTCATAGCACAAATATCATTAACCACAACCAGCGATGACATTCCAACAGCAATCAGTGGCGATTTCTACGCATTAAGTGCGGTACGTGCCGCCAATAAAACCAGCAAGTTGTACAAATAGCTGCATTACAATTGTACCTGTGTACTTTCGAGTTCATATTGTCCTGTCCGATGGCAATACGTCCCAGAAATATCACTAAGAACTTGTAGTCTTACAATACAACACACATATATAACTGTCTAAAACTTGTTATGATGCCATTGTATTTCAAGCCTCACCCTTAGCCTCACCAACATGAAATAAGTAGTTTCTAGTCAAAAGTATCAAGCTCCTTTATGCTGTTGGGCCATGATTCCTCTTACCGTATTACTCGATGTCGATGTCCATAATTAGATGTAAGTACAATAACGTGCCTAAATAGCTTGTTTTTTTTTAAGTGGGCCTTCTGTAATTGATGTGGAGTCAGTCCACGGTGCAGATAGCTGCAGTTGTGTAAGGTATGCGATGCGCGTGCGACCGGCTACGACTCACCGTTGCGAACGCCCGCAACTCACTCGGAAAGGTTACCCGATTAGTAATATAGTGTCAAACTACTGGAATCATCAGAGCTTTTGTATATAATATGCCGTGAGTAAACCCGTCGTCGCCCACTCCCATATTGTTATAAACTAAAAGGAGAATATTATCAAGCCGAACCATTTAATATTTTAGATAGTTTTATTTTTTTCTTTCTTGAAAACAAGTTATTCTTATTTCGTAAATAATCTTATTTATTTATGAAACCAATGGATTTTATCTACTATCTAATTAAATGTATGACTAAAATCTGTATGTAAAATATGCATGTCTTCATTGGGTCAGTAGTGTAAGGGCCTGTCCCGCCCGACGCCCGACGTGTCCCAGGGCACGTACTACTTGGATTAAACTATTTGACACCGTTACTAGCTAACATACATTGCCACATGTCGGCATGTCTTTCCTCCTATATACATACCAAGCAATCATTAAACCGTATATTCCATAGATATGACGTAACAAAACCTGATTCATTATAGTCACAATTAAACAATGGGTATTTACAATATAGAGCTGCTACTCTTCAACATCACATCATGATCAAGTTTTTATTTTACGAAATGTTAGATCTCAAGAAACATAATAATGTAAGTAACTATTGGTTGTCCCACACCAACAGTTCAGTGGTCGTCAAGTTTAGCACCGGACCAGCCTGTGGGTTGACTTTAATAATGTAGCATTTACTAGGAGAAAACCCTTTGCTCGACCCAATCGGACTAAAAACAACATCCGGCATGTAACGGCGTGGCCGTAGGTACCTACATATTTACCTCTTACGTAGGTGCCTATGTACGTATTTGATGCTAAAGCATAACGTGAAAAAAAAATCACAGGGAAGGACAGGTATTGTCAGATAAGTAGAGCGAATTGATCCGAGACAAATTACGAAAAAAAAGCACTACCTTCGATAGGACACTTCCACGCAAAAAACGTTGCCCGATCACGTAAAGCGATTGAGAAAAAGTGTCCGTTGCATTCAATATCTGATCTACCTACTACACAAACCTACCTAGTTATTACAATTGCATTATAAGAGATCGGTGGTTCAAAAGTAACAGCAATAAGAAAATTGCGATTATAAGTCTCTACTTATAATCGCAATTTTCTTATTCGCTTTGCTGATGAAAAAGTGAATGAAAATTCGTGTAGGTATTTAGAAATTGAATCAATGAAACAATAAATGTTTCTGAATGAAGCGAATGTTTCATTAGGTCGTTTTTTAAGTAAGTACATATGAATTAGGTCAGCGTTACTGACCCTCCTATTCTAAAGCAGGCAACTTTGTGACAGTCATAAGGATGAATTATTATTATTCCATCGATATTATTAGAATGAGTTGCCACAATGTGTGTGTTTTCATAGATCTTTGTGAAATCGTTGTAAATAGAACACAATGTTTGAAAACGCTAATAGTAAACAGCGTTTCTTATGATCTTATAAACACGTTGAGAGATATGGTTACATAAATCAAGCATATTGCAAACGATTACGTAGCTATTTAGGCGGACACGAGAAACATTCAATTATTATTTCAAGAATGATGGTAATGGAGCCAATGAAGTTAAAAATACATAGGTACTAGACATACTATAGCTAGGTGTGGCTTTCAAATCTGATAATATAGTTGACTACTCATCAAACATCAACATCATAACTAAATTCAGCACTTCTAATCTCACAAATTGGGCTGAATGTCTGTATTTTCCATGGCTCGACTGTCACACAAATGTAAGCTCTTGTAAGAGATATGGTTTAGGATTTCTTGTAAGTAATTTGGTAAAATTGAGAACTGATGGTTTATTTAATTGTGGGGCTGTAATTTAGCCTCCAATTTTAATAGCATTTATGTAAGCACTACTTATAGTACTGATAATATTTTGTTGCAATGATTACCCGGTATAAATATTTGTATGGATCAACTAGCAAGCTAGGGCAAAAATCAAACATGCTCCAATTTATTACCTACAAACTTTTTATGAGAATGGAATTTACGACAGTGTTAAGTGGCTATATGAAGTATTTCGATGATTTCAGATAATGCGTTTTCAAGGACCAGCCTATAAACCAACCACTCGTGCCGTCATAAAAATATTAATAAATTGTTACCGATAGATTGTCGTAAACCAAAAATATGGTTCACCTTGGTGTTGAAAATTACGACGAATTCTTATATTTATAATAAGTTTACACAGTAACATAAAACACAGGTCCTGAATTCAAAGGCTGACGACTACCACAAGATTAAAGAGTTTTTTGAGAAATTGAGAATTGTTTGTTATGCTTATGAATGTGCCAATATGACTAACATCAAGTTTGCTTAGCATTTCAGATAATAGGCTAGAATATAAATATGAAACTGGTGTGAAAACTACTCAGTTTTAAATTAAGAGTCCGGCAGAGCGAATTTATCTTACAAACGTAATTCCGAAATAAATCGTAATTCAAACGCAATTTAATCAAATTTTGTTATTATTCGGATTCGGATACCGTTAATCTAGGTTCCTACGTTACCATTTTGTCCAAAATACTTCACTGAAAATAAATGTAAGCGAATGCAATTTTTGATAACTTTACCAAGTTTGGAACTATTTTTCGGTCTTTTATTTCCAGTGAACTAGTAGTAGACGAAATTGTACCGTAGGAACCTAGATTAACGGTATCCAAATCCGAATAATAGGTAACATAATTTGATAGAATATTGTCTGGATTACGATTTATTTCGGAATTACGTTTTTGTGGGCAATTCAAGCTCCGCCGGACCCTTAAATACGGTCTAAGCGAAGAGGCCCAGATCCTCGAGAAATGGTATGAGATGCACCGCCTGTGTTCATCCTATATATGTGTGCAAGTATGTCAGTGCGTACGTCCGCAACTTTGTAAGGCGACACCCGCGGGACGGTCCTCTTCCGCTGTCATGCACGCGGCTACTGGATACCACTTAGCGGTTGATCCTCTGATTATTAATTTATTACGTGTGTCTTTGATCTATTATGTGAAGAAAATGTGTAGAAATAATAATCTGGTCTATAAAAAAGGGTGCATATAAAGAAATGTAGTACCTACATACTTCTAAAGTCAGAAGGTAAATTGAGGCCGTCAGCGCAAAAGCGGCCTAACCTAAGTACAATATTTTTGGTTAGTCACCTAACTGCTGCATTAAGCCCCATTAAATTATTAGTCTTCCTTCTTTTGGTAATCGTTTATTCTCCTAATAGGACGAAATATCATACAATTTGTGTGTACCCAAAAATTTTTGGATTCGTGCCTTAACTGTTGTAAACGAGTTTAACTAAAAAATGTGGGTTAGGCTGCTTTTGCGGCTTCTGCCTCAACTATCATATTTCAAATTGCTTGGAGAATTAATGAAAACATATTGCCAATTTAGTTAATCGCTTTAATATGAACCTTATCGTAGACCTAATTTCCCATATGGAATGGAATGGAATGGTAGTAATTCTCTCCTAGGAAAGAGGCTCAGTAGCAGTTTGGATTTCAAATGATACAATAAACTGGTAAATGTTTATTGGTATTGATGATTTATGAGGAGACATTATGGTCTACGGTCTACAACGTATTGATCAGGGATTTGTCGCTTAATAATCTGTAACTTCCTTGTGCGATGCTTGCACAAGAAATATCTTCAATGACTTAACCAAATCCCCATATTTACTTAGATAACTAAGTTAATGTACACCCGTGTCCCACGTTTTCACGTGTAAAAGCGTCTGTAGTAGGATTGAGTAACGTTAAACGTTATCTTATCTTTGGCAAGCCCGAGTGGCGCGCTTTCGTCACGTGGAACGAAGAGCGCGTCAAGTTGAATGGCACTGGAGACTGACGGCCGGCCTCACCGCTGATAAGCTCAGAATTTATATGCGATGGCCAAAGTATACTAAGTATGTAGCAAAGAGGTTACTTGAAGATTAGAACAAAATTTCTAAAAACGGGTTTGGTTTGATAACTAATAAAGTAAGTAAGAAATAAATTAGTTTAATAAATCGCGTAAGGGCCCCGGGACACAAGAACAATACATTTTGCATTTTGCATGTAATTAAATTTGTTACTTAATAGGTACTTACGAGTAATCTAATACTTATCCCAGAAGTGGAGTATCTACATTGATTGCATTTGAGAAGGTATGAACATACGTGTATATATATAATATCAAATCAAAAATATAAGGGCCCTCAAAAAGTCAGGCTACACGAAAAGTGGAAGCATTTAGAGGAGAGCTTTCAAAGCTCTACGTGGTCTTTACATGAAAAACTTTAGTAACTAAGATACTTACATACTAATAAACATAAACATTTATTTATTTACTAAGTAATGATGTGTAAAAGCTTTTTATTATTTTAGTTATAAGTACGTATCATTTGTAAGTTAATTTGATTGGATATAAGGATGATGATAATGCTTAGAATGACACGCATCATTACATTTTGATCCACTTACTACCTGCACAAAAAATGCAAGATTGGACGATGGCGGGCTTTGCTCTTATTTTTTACTATAACGGTACATACGAAGAAGCGCATAACTGGCTCTACTTACCTCTAGTAGGTAAGTAGAGCCAGTGTTTTTACAATTTTTTTGCAAAGTAACTAGATATCGGTAGAAAAGCAATGCAACAGTTTGCATGTTTTTTTGTACCTAACAGTTCTAAGAAAACATGATTTGATTGTCAGAGTAAACCTCATCGACTATCTTCTATTGGTTCTACTGGACACTGTTACAAATAATACTCGGAGTACCCAGCCTAATAAATAATGTAGGTACCTAGGTATGCATAGGTACTGGCCGCTTGTGAAGGAGGACATCCACCATTTCATAAGTAAATGCATTTAGGTTTGTTTCTTATTCGAATCATTCGTCGTAGATACTTCTTATACTATATCGAAATCTACGCTAGGCTTTTTCTTAGAGTTTTACTATGCGCAGTGGGGTCACTGCGCATAGAAAAAGTTTAAGAAAAAGATTCGAAAAAGAAACAAACCCAAAGGTATGTAATTTACTTATGCCATTAAAATTCAGCTTCTTTGCCGTCTCTCACAAAACGCCTGCTACCCCTATCTACCTTAAAACTAGTGTCAACAAATAGGATTCGCTTTATGAGAACAAAACTATATTGGCCAGAACCATTTTCAGTAAGTACTTAGTTAAAAATAAGTGCTACAACTTCTTGGAAGAACTATGAATCAGTGTGTCGTGTGCCTACGCAGTGTTGCGCATCGATCAATCAGCTGGAAACGTAAGTAGCTCTCAGGTATCGAGTCGTAATATATGATCTATATTAATCACCTTAATTTGTTTCCTATACACCATGTGCTAGATATCACGTGTATTTTATATAATTCTGCTCAATATCTGTAAGTAGAGACAGTGATTTAAATAAATAACCATAAAGCAGTACTCGTAGTGATTCACCAATCACCAGTAGCAATAAGAAACAAATTACTTACTCTCTATTCTAGTAATGGCTAAATCTAAACATTTATGTAAATAGGCACATCATATACCTAGTCGCAAGCGAATTATTAATGTTTACATCTAGATCTAGACTGATAATTTTAGATCTTGCTATTGCTTTGTAATGATAAAATCCAAATTTTATAAATATGCAGGTATAGCAAATCACAGCGACTGTTTTTTTGTAATGTTTGCGTTTTCCCCCAAGCATTGCGTCAGTTTGCGACGGCGCCTGTTCGATATTAATTAATTTGCATAGTTATAAGATCGACGAGTGACTGAAAGATGGTTGGAGAAGTCTAATCCTATAAATTCTGCATTTTTTTAGCATTGAGGGTTAAGCTTTCTGGCAGAAGCCATCGATTAAGCATGATTCTAATGCTAAATAACGTAACTCGATAAAATTTTGCGGTCTCCTATCATTAAGGTCCCGTACCGAAGTGGTTAGCTCGTGAAAGTAAATCTTTTGGTCATAGCAGCGGAATCAGAAGCCACCGCCGTTCAACAAGTGGGGACTACACGTTTCACTGAGCGGCTGAGCTCGAAGGTGTGGCGGTCACTCGGCACAGTTCCACTGATCCCATGGACCGTGACCGCTATAACTGAGTAACATAGAGTATGACACAAACGGAATGGATGGTTAAGATCCATTCCATTTGTGACATCTTTCCAAATAACTATTTCTCTTTATTTGGCTTCACGTCTAACAAGTTGATGTAGCTTTGTAAATATTGAGAAAATTTTATCCAATTTCAAATAATTAAAATACCATTATTATTTTATTGTGGAATTATTGAAATTATATGAGTATGATAATTTTTAAAGTATTTTATTTTAAATTAAGTAAGTGATATTTTCAGAATAAAATATACTTACAAAAGTAATAGGTACGCATCGAGAGCACTCCATTACATTATGACTCTTTGGTAATAATACCTCTATCGACTTGAGAAGTCGAGATCACGCCCGCCCGTCTCGCTGACCACTAAAGTGTGTCAATGAGTCATGCAGGAACAGCTCCTGCGAACCGTGAATGTAACTAGAGTGGACCTGATAAGATTGTAAGATCATGTAAGTACAGATTCGGAACTGTTTGGATCGTTGAGAATGTGATCACGAGTCCCATGGCCCGTCCAATGTTCAACTTCAAACTTACAAAGATGGGATTTCCTCCTAAAGCAATTTGAACAAGTTACTAAGTATTATAAATAACATTATAATGACAAAATTGTTTTAAATATTTACAACATATGATCAAGCTTTTTATAGTTTACCAGCAAAATAATTGACCATTATTACTAAGATTTCGGCAAATCAGAGAAGTACCTAACCCAAGAAACAGGGTACCTGCATCGACCTTCAGACAAAAGTTCAATGAACTCGTCCACCCTTTTTAGAGGGGCTTCAAAGTCGGGGCAGGTGGGACCCCAAGTTTAACGAAACTAGGTCACCGGGTGTCTGGCTGTCAGCCGGCTCTTGCGTTATATCATTTAACAAAGTATGAATATAAAATACCTAGTAACTTTTGTTACTGAAGAGTTACAGAAAAAGCTCCGACAAGCTGCTTGATGTCAAATAGTAACTTTTGTTTTGTTACCCCAATTGGCAGTATTGTTACCGAGTGCCGCATTAAGGTTGTATCTTCAAACTTCGTTATAATCATAATATGAAAATTAAACGCACAACCGAAGTAGCCCTACCGTTTCTCAGTTCCTTATAGTTTACATCGAGTTAATCACGCAACATCCATGACACGTTACGATAACAGTTGGAATAACAGGTGCAAACTTTTATGTTATTGTATTCATGTCCTTCATACAAGACGTGCCTATAGTTACAGCTATAGTACAGCCGTTTTTATACAAAACCCCTTTTGCATTGACTCGGCGTCGGCATCGCTTCCCCGTTGAATAGCCGCGTCCGGTCACCGCACAGCTGCCTCGCAGGCACATAATGCCTTATTCAACACCATTATAGAAATATACTATGTATTACTTGTATATAAGAGTGTAGGTGCTCTACTTGTCCCGCGGAATGACAAACAGATAGAGGTGTGGACTTGCAAACTTTACCTATTTACTTTGCGATACGGCGGCGGGCGACGCCGGAGACGGTCTACAGTAAAATCTATTTTGAGTTTATTTTGAAATCTTAACGGTTTATGCGATATCTCGTAATTAAATAAAAGTGGCATAGACTATCTAGTTAAAAGATTAATAAATAATTAATGGAAATTACTAAACCAACTCTTTAATTGCCTAATTCAGTTTTAAAATTTAAACACTCGTTTAAACTTTATAGGACAGTTTTAATTTGTGACTGACTGGTTGTAAACAACTGTTTTTGGAAGTTATTTAATACACAGTACAAGTGCAAGAAACTCCCGATTATTTACTGAAAATAACCAACGTTGAATTGGGTTACATAATTTATCACATTATGTTGTTAATAGAAAATTACGGCATCTTCATGTACATTTAAATTATGTAGTAGGTATGAAGACGAACCGTAGAATTCGACGACACTTGTTTATTAGTGAAACACGAATTCACACCTCTAAATTGTAAATAACGAAACGATATTTTTTGTTGAACCTAAAAATTTGTAGTGGCTTTAAAATGCCCAAGGCAATCTATGTATTTATTTATACTTCGTATTTAATTTATTTATGAATGATCCTGTATGTCATTCCTCGATCTCTTCCAGTGTCCATTTTGTTCATAAGAAAGCGATGTAATCGATATGAATGAGTCAATAAATCCTGTGCATGTAAGCGGATCGCGCACGCGGAACCGGGCGCGGTCCGAAACAAAGCCAATGAATTATGCAGTAGGATGCGCGTGCTCACCGCGCGCCGATCCACGGCTATGGTGGATTGAATTGCTTTCGGCGAAAAGGTGCACAAATCCGACAATAAAATATTTTATAGGGTCTGTCGTGTCTTGAGGCATAATAATCGCACTCAACCGATGGTCACTACCACTATAACCTGGAGGAGAGCTTGAGCGACATTTATTTGAAACTAGTTATCTCCGGGCATGTGTTGCAATGCCGCATTTTCTGTTTTTAGGGTTCCGTACCTCAAAAGGAAAAAACGAAACCCTTATAGGATTACTTTGTTGGCCGTCCGTCCGTCTGTCTGTCAAGAACTCAAGACACTTATCTCGAGAACGCGTGAAGGTATCGAGTTGAAATTAACCATATAAAAAAACCATATACTCAGGTCTACAATCCCTTGAAGCTGTGAAAATATCAAATTTCTAAGTTAATGTAAAAAAGATACAGCCGATGCCGCAAAAATGTATACTTTGACCCTCTCAAGGGCATCAAAATTTATAGGGTATTTTCCGTTGACCGGAACCCTCGGTGGGCGAGTCCGACTCGCACTTGTCCGGTTTTTATTTTTTTCGTTGTAAACCTTCTCAGATAAGCATACAACAACTCACCAAAGCTTCATCGCATTAGGATGAATGGTTTAGCAATGCATAGAGGACTAATGTAGGGAAGTCTAAATGCCATTGTGAAGAAATTACTTTTTACTAACTCTGAGTTTTACTACACAACATTAAGTATCAACATAACATACCATCACGCCTGTATTCTCCGAAGGGTTAGGCAGAGGCGTACTAATGTACCTACACCCACAGTTCGCCGGTATGTTTAGGTCCCATGTAATAGGGGGCGAGCCTATTGCCATTAACCGCGCTCAAATCCAGACTCAGAACTGCTACTGACAATTTCCTAGAAAATCCCAATAACACCTGGGGATCAAACCCAGGACCTCTAGCTTAGCATTCGCGTCTGGGACCACTAGACTAATGAGGCAGTAAGTATAAAGTGTTCAGTAAATATTAGGTTAGTTTTAGGTTTGCGTCTGAAAGTCAACCTAAGCTACTAAGTAATTTAGCTAAGCTAACTACATAAGGAGAAAATTTCGAATATGCTGTGGTGCGGCTTCCAGTCTAACAGATGCGTACTAAATCTAACAGTATTTTACATGCAGCTACTATGTACTTCGTATGACAATCGGGATCGACGGCTTTACTTGCTCTCCGAGGCACTAAAATATTCACAAGGTAGGTAACGAAGCCTGTTCCGGCTATTCCCAAAATAAATGAAGTAGACAGTATACCTACCTGCTTCATTTATATACATTTCGAAGTCCTACATATTATAATACGTTGATTATTATTACGACATTTTGACAGGTCTAGTTCAAACTGTGAAACTGAATATTGAAACTACTAACTACTAGTTTAAACTACGTAAGTGGGTGTAGCTGTTTTATTAAGTGATGATGATAAGGTAATGATCCGGCGCGGAGGTCAAAGCTATCACATTGATGCTGCCGACAGATCATGACATTATCTGATGATTTCCTACAATGAAGGAAATCCTCCTTACTGGAATGAGCCGTACTTACAAAGTGCTGTTTATCGAGTAATCTTGTTACCAATTGTCTTACATAACTGTGACGGTAGAGCAACTGGGCTTTGCTGTTTGCCTCAGATCACCTCACCTTGTAAACACATCCTAATAAATACATCCTAATAAATACATACATCCTCATTTGGATCATTCTACGGCTAATGAAGCCATGTTTTCACTGCTAAACAAGATATTAATTATCTACTTTATTAATATAGGTACTTAATTAAAAGGTAACACATAATTTGTGCCCATTGCCCAAAGATCTGTTTGTAAGATCCTTGATCTAGAACACGGAGGTTCGTGTTCTAGACCTATTGTTTATTTCTTCTAGATCGATTGTTTCCAATGCATTTCGGCTCAAGCCTAGTCACTCTTACCTACAGATATTATAATACAAAACTATCTAAACGTAATAAAACCTTGAACCACCATGTTTAGTAAGAACCTAAGTGTAGCTGGTATGAACTAGAAATAATTACAACTGAATGGTTCAGTCGCAGAATGTACATACCTTTCGCAAAATGCACCCCATGCACAAAACGTACCATTCTCATATCTATATATCTGTTGGAATAGCAATATTACCTAATACCTATGTATCTATGCTTTATAGAAAATCATAAAAGTTAATAAAATTTACACAACGTCTACGTTTATGCGAGTTGATTTTAATCAGGTATTATTAATTATCTACTTACCTATTTATGTTAAAATCAACTCACATAATCTAGAAGTATAAAAACGACGATGACCAGTTCATTGCCAGCTCTGCCTTAAATTTCAAATGTAATAGGTACATAATGGAAAAATGTCAGCAATGGGTTTTCTTATAATCACCAGAAAATATACCTTATTGTTAAAATATTTAGACGTTAGTAGAAAACTACTTTAACGTGGTAAAATAACAAAAACTACCATAACTTTATTATTCGAAACGAATAATTAAGTCTGTATTTTAAAAAGATGTCAGCTAATAGCAACTAGACAAGCTATAGTTGGCGCTATGACGAGACTGCGTTAATTTGCACACAATAGACGAAGAAAAACTAACGTTTGGCCTGCGGGGCAACGCAATGGCGCTCATAACTGATTGACTAGACAAGTAGACAACTTTCCCACGAAACATACTCCTGCGCATTGTTATTACTTTAATCGCTAACCAGGCTTTAGATTTACCTATAAGTAAGTGGTATATTTATAATTATTTACTTTGCATTGGATTGTCGGTTCACAAGCACTTAATCAACGAGGACCTAGGTGTTTAGGTTGCATTTTATTCCTAGAATGATCAACATCTTCCTGCCCTTATCCTAATTTGTTATGTCTATCTCTCATATAATAATATTTTTTCTCTAATAATACATCAATAATCTCTATCAGCCATCATCAAATCATTCAATTCCT
This sequence comes from Acronicta aceris, assembly GCA_910591435.1. Classification (NCBI taxonomy): domain Eukaryota; kingdom Metazoa; phylum Arthropoda; class Insecta; order Lepidoptera; family Noctuidae; genus Acronicta; species Acronicta aceris. The sequence goes on from OU342775.1 coordinate 266,633, forward strand.
TTGTGGCCATACCGTCTCTCACACAGTTCAGTTCACCCATCTTTTTTTTGGTCTCCATCCACTTTCATGCTCAGAACCTTTCAGGTAGCATGCTCTTCACTCCTACGCATCACATGCCCATATCACGACAAGCGGTTACTGCACAACTTTTCCGTAACTGGTGCCACTTTCAAACTACCTCTTACATACTCATTCCTTACGTAGTTACTATTTAGGTAATAAGGCTGAATAAAATTGCTGTTTTAAACCTATTGAAAACAAAAGTATAATATGAATTATAAAATCCTGGGGAACTTCACAGTGAAAAGAATTCATTGATAAGTTTAGTATCCTATTACCTACTTAGCCAATGCGCTCTATTTCCAATTGACGTCATCTACTCTATCCTTAATCTATACTTATAATAAATCTGTAGAGGTCAATTCTGTACATGAAATATATTTCCAAAATAACTATCAGCGGGTGATTAGTGATCGATACTGACGCCAAAAATGCAATCAGTAAAATTTTTGTCTGTCTGTCTGTATGTTCTTATAGAAACAAAAACCACTCGACGGATTTCAACGAAACTTGGTACAATTGTTCTTCATACTTCTGGGCAGGTTATAGTATACTTTTCATCACGCTACGACCAATAGGAGTAGAGCAGTGAAGGGAAATCTTGGGAAAACAGGAGAACTTACTCCATTCTTTAAGCTTCCGTCGCGTGTGCAGCCTTAATGGTTAAAGCTACACAGAAATTATGTATGACGGAAATGTTCTCCTTAAAATTATATAAAAAATATTCCACGACAGCAAATGTCTATCTTTTATGGTTGAATCACAATAACACGTGTAACTCCCGATAGCTTAGCAGTTCGAAGCTTTCTGATTATATTTGTCTACTCTTACGTTAGGTGACTGACTGACTGACATAGTGATCTATCAACGCACAGCCCACACCACTGGAGGGATCGGGCTGAAATTTGGCATGCATATAGCTACTATGATGTAGGCATCCCCTAAGAAAGGATTTTGATAAATGTCGACCTACAATGTAGGGGTGAAATAGAGGATGAAAGTTCATATGGAACAAAGTCACTATTCCACGCGGACGAAGTCGTGGCAAAAGCTAGTATTGTATATAAGTATATGTACGCATATTTAGTCTCACATTGCGCTCTATGATTACACACCCTATAGATGAATGACGTGTATGTCTAGCTGAATGACGTCACATGCTATAAAATGTTATGGTCGATCAATACAGAATTGCAAAGAGGAATTTCTCCTAAAAATTTACAAAAGATAACATAATTAATGTAACCGATATGCAAATAAGTTCGTTATTTTCGTACATCGGCTGCGAGAAAGACTTGAAATTTGAATTTTTGTCCCTTCACAGGATGTGAGTCAATGATATAAAAACTAATGTGAGTACCTAATAACAATGAATAAAGTAATTAGTCGAGTCCGATAAGTTAGTTACCAAACTGGTAAGTAGTTACCACTTACTTTATATGTATTTACGGGTAGATGCTTATATCTGTTTCAGTTTGATTCAGTTTTACTTTAGCTTTGAATACGAAGCATGGGAGTCGTTTGAAATCGAAGGTCATTCATGTTAAGGCCATATTGAGTATATTGTGTCTTCTGCGAAAGTTGTTGATAATTTAAGTAGATAGGTACTTTCTCATTGCAATATGTTCCTAAGAATAATTTTCTTCACTCTCATCTTGATGTTTTTCCTACATTTGCGATTATTATAAGATTAAATTCAAAGGTCCTCAAACTTGTTTCGTTTACCGCCCACTATGAGAATCATTTATTTTTAGCGTCCTCTAAATTTTTTAACTTTACCCCATCATAAACATCTTTAACACTCCCATTTTTTCGGGACCCTTTAGCGCCCCTCTCTAGGCCTTCAACGTACACAAGGGGGCGTTATCGCCCACTTTGACAAAGATTGTAAGAAATATCTGACTATTTACCACCAGGTAAATAGTCATCGTCATCGTAGTAAAGGTTTTCTATCGTGGGAGAGCCATGCTTCGGCACGAATGGGCCGGCTCGACCGGAGTGATACCACGGCCTCACAGAAAACCGGCGTAAAACAACGCTTACGTTGTGTTTCGCCGAGTGAGTGAGGTTACCGGAGGCCCAATCCTCTTTTAAAGGTCGGCAACGCACTTGTGACTCCTCTTTTGGTGTTGCGGGTGTCCATGGGCGGCGGTAATCGCTTACCATCAGGTGATCCGTCTGCTCGTTTGCCCTCCTATCACATAAAAAAAGGTGGCCCGATTGCCGATTTAACCTATAAAAAAAGGATTGTGATCGGCTTCAAGTTGAACCTGCTGCTACTTGGCCAAGGCTCTGGATCCGATATTTTTGATTTTTGTCATGGACTCCTGGCAAGTCCAGAGGCATGGAGATGGCTTAGTTCTTTCATGGTTTTTGCTTGTATTGAGTCAAAATCTATAGATTGTCGTAGCAACATTTTCACAAAACACCTGGGTCAGATGATTTAATAAACTTTTCATAGCCTTGCCAAACAAGTAACGGCCAAACCAAAAAATACCCGTGAGCCAGTAACGTGTTTATCATAATAGAACGACAAATCCTACTACCTAATTCATTTAATGATAAATAAACTTACAGTAACATGAATTTAAGGAAAACTTACTCATTACACATTTAAAAAATTTAGGTAACGCGACTTACCGTTTAGGAATGTTACTGAAATGCGCCTGGAAAGGTTTCGTGTCGGGTATCAGCTACTATATGAAACAGTGAGGTCGTTTCAAGGTAATTGAGGCAGCTAACTACCTATGTAGCGTGTCGATAATCTGAGCAGGTCATCGAAACGATTGGCGTAATCTGAGATATTATTGATGTTGAAGGAAGTAGGTAGGTACTTAGTGGGAACTGAAAGTGATAAGTAAAAGAATACTTTACTTAAATCTTAAGTGATAGAAACTAGTGAACGTGATTCGCTTGGCATCTTCACGTAACGTCGTCCTCAATAAGAAATTTATAGGTATCTGTGCTGTAAAAAAGAGCGTCTGAAGGCGTCCGCAACTATCCCTAGGTCTGCAGTGGGAGGTATATTTTTAACTCTGTGTAGAGACACTTGAAGTCGCAAATGTTTTGCATTTGTGAATATGTCCTTACCGCAGAGATCCTTGAGGACTTAGACGCACCCTCGTATTTAAAACTGCCGCTGATATTTACCCAAAAAATGCAAGGTCATGCTAACAGACTTGTAAGGAGCTATTGTCCAAAGACCTCATTGGCACAAAAAACCTGTTATGGCATGTTTGTTGTAGGTACATCAATTTCTTCAATTTGCTTATGTTAGGAAAATAGAGAGCATCGTCACGTAGGTAGGTAGGTAACTCATGTGCACACTACATATCCTTTGAATTTTACTTCCATCAAGTAGAACCAAGGTCAAAATATTTGATTAACAATAGAAAATTAACGCAAGCTAGGCTACTTTGTAGATAGGTACTATCTAGCTAATGAGATTTTTTTTGAGTAGGTAATAGGTCCAATTCAGACTACCTACCTAATACTTAGGCGTCTGGAGAATTGTCCCAATTACCAGTGGTCAGTACGGTTAACTGGAGATTCAGCGTTCTGAATTAATGACGACACGCGACCAATGCAATGGCGTTAACTCACCCCTTAACTGCAGGAAATATGGGCACTTAGTACTAAAGTGAAGGAAGGCACTTACACGTAGGTATTTATAATATCCTAAGTGAGGGCACATAGGAGGTACCTAGGTAGGTGCAAAGGATTGTTGGATAAACGTTAAGCCGCATGTATGCCTCTACCCATAATTTATCACACCGAAGCTATCTACCATTAGGAAAGACAGACTATAGTTTTTAATATGCTGCTACGATTCATGTACTTACCTCTTTCGGTTTCATGCTCGTTGGTGAATTCAAAAGGTACCCTTAGTTACTCTCAAACAACCAAATTCAATTGGTTGTTGGTATCAGTGTTTGAAATATAATGTATCTAAGGTGTCTTAGAATTATAGGTTTACGTATGAGGTAGCTTTACTGGACTAGTAAAACTAAGAAAATAAGTATTTTCGGCGCATAGTTAAATGTTGGATATTTAATGTAATATTGTAAGTACCTACATTTTAATTAAAAACAATGATTAAACCTATGTTCAGGAATTTTTTTGCTACATTATCGGTAAAATATTTTTAATTTTATCCTGAAAAAGTACTCACGGCTAAAGCGGCAAGCAGCTGACCGAAAGTGAACACCCTTTTCTATTTTCCAGACACATTAAACTCTATTATGATGATTGCACATAAATAACTTCACTAAATAATTCATATCAGTGATTTTTAATCAAAACCACAGTAATTAATATTCACGATTCCCGAGACGCGACTATGGTAACTTTAGTGTCGAGTCGATGTGAATTAAGTAAACAAAGAGCCGGTCGTGTTCGCAGTACGCATGCGCCGCGAGTCGCGGCCGCCGGCACAGTGCCGCCGATTGAGCGCCGCGGTGTCTCGCTACAGGGAAATGGCGGGAAACGGGGAAAATGACAACAAAATGAGTTTCAACAAAATTTATTTCCATGGAATCAGATCAACAAATAAAAGTCTTAAACAAAATAATGACACCAAGTTGTTCAAAATTAACAAAATCAACGTTCAAAAGTTGATCACTTATTGTAGGTACACTTATGTATGGTTAATTACAAGGTATACTAACATTTACCGAATTAATTTCTTAACATAACATAACATCACGCCTGTATATCCCCGAAGGGTTAGGCAGAGGTGATGGCATGACCTACCCCGACAGTTATTTTACCGGTTTGTTTCTAGGTGTTGGACCTGGGAATAGAAGCCAGGACCTCAGTTAACCAATAAGCCACCTAAGTTGTCATATTACTATCATATATTAATTAGGTGCCTATATTAAATAAGCATGGCATGACTGTATTCACGTGAAACAACAGTACATTCGCTTGGATGTAAAACATTACAGCTGTCAGCACTAATCAAAATCATCGAATCTCCGGATGACAAGACAATAGATTGTGTCTATGATACGGGAATTGATGAGTTACACTACAAATCTGTCGGTACAGTTTTCCGGGCTTACTACTCGTAATGTTTCTATTATACCTATTACAACTAAAATCACTACCTACAAGTACATACTTATGGGTGGCGGATCCAGAATAAGTTGTTCAGTCTTTATCGACTCGCTCAATAAAAATATTCCGCCGTTCGCAGGTAAGTCTTTGTCTTCAGTCTTCCTGGATCCGACACAGACATTACAATACTACACTATAATTATAATTTAACAGAACATAGGAATGTAACGTCCAATTTATATGAAATTGTTTGATCATAATTTCTTACTGCTAAAGTCATTACTGATAGTAGAAATCATACTATTCAGATATAACTAAAAATAGAGTGAAAATAAATATTGGTCTATTAGAAATTGGCATTTCTTATCGCCTAAACTGCGAGCTTGAAGGGTTCTTCACATGCTACGGTAATCATTACCGTAGCATGTGAAGAACCCTTCTTGTCTACGCCTGCAGAGAGATGATCCTTACCTTATAAGCTTGGTTTCTCTAGTATTATTATTTTAATCTAAGGGTTGCACTCCACATGCCCTGCCCATCAAGTAATCATAAAGAGGACAGTATTCCGAAACGGGTAGTGGTGACCGAAGCTTCGGCTTCGGCCAAATTAGCCGAAGTGTTCGCCAACGCCGAACGTTTCGACCAAGGGGCAAAATTTAATAAACTGTTTGTTACACGTGCGCGATAGAAGAAAGAGACAACACGACACTGCGGCGGCGCTGCGTTGACGTGTGCGCTTACGCTAGCCGGCCGGGCCGATATCGCTAGTTGTAATTCAAAACAAGTTTTTTTTTTGTAGGCACACTTGATTATCTACTTTGTTTGGGGATTGTTATTTGTTTTATCATATTGGGGAAAGTTCTGGTTCTTATTTAAATTACTTTCAAATTTTAATGAAGTAAATAAATAATGAAATAATTTTAGTGACGTTATTTTGAAATTTTAATTTTTGAATAATTGATAGGTAATATTAATCTAGCTTCGGCTTCGGCTGAACGTTGTGACGATAGCCGATTAATCGGCTTCGGCTTCGGTCAAAAATCAACCTTCTGTCGGACACTAGATACGGAGATTCGACCTGAAAATACTTCTGAAACAGTTGACCTCAAATTGACCAATAATTGGACGTTAGTTTCCATAATACTATGATAGTCCCGCGGGGGATTTAGTTGTTTATTCTTTAGCTTACTTTTCATTCTTTTAAATGATGTTTCAAAGGTATTTTGTATATTAACTTAGTGTGTAAACCATCCTTTATGTCCGCTTAACCTATTACTCATAACTCTCGGTGATTAGTGATAACGATTTGTTTTACATTTTGAAATATTTTAAGAACCCTACCCTCTATTTATTAGCGCACTTGTCAACTTCCAATTATTTGTATTTTTTTTATTTCTCCTCGTAAATAATAGTGAAATAAGGAAATTTCAAACCGATTTTTATCCCCCGTATATCTATTTTAAGCCTTGGCTCTGTTAGATAGATCAATTAATTAAAACTAGATAACTTAAAACTAGATAACTTAAAACTAAAGTTGGATCATATCTATACAAAATGAATATAATTGTAAAATATGCAATAAATATAGCAATATATTCGTAGTAGGTATTGTGTTGTATCAAATTATAAAACTTATAATTGTTTAAAATTTTGTGAGAAGATGATAAGAGGTAAAATGTATTGATTTTAAACTGACTTCAAAAAGGAGGAGGATCTCAATTCGATTGTATGTTTTTTTTTGTTTGTTACGCTATTATTCCGTCAATTATGAACCGATTTTTATAATTCTTTTTTGGATCGGTAGGTCACACTTCAGAGGTGGTCCATAAAATTTGGTCAAGATCCGATCACAAAATTTAGAACAAAATAACAATAACGGAAGTCGGTGGCCTAATCAAAAGATCAGATCAAATCAAAGGCACCGACTTTCGAAACTGTAATTAAAGCATTAACGAAATCGCAAATTTATATAATCGCAAATTTCACTGTGTATAGATAATGTTCCACACTTACACTAGGTACTTACATCTAAATCAGTCTGACTGCACATCATCGAATGGTGAGTTATTTTTATTTTTACGTATTCGGCTGACATTTGTCTCGCTAGTATTGGTGACTTTCTTTTCATGTTTTTTTTTTTGAAAACGCGCCGGCGCCGAAGATGCAGTGTACTGATAATATAATCTCGAAATCGAGACAGACAGATCGAGTCATCTGCGCGTTTAAAATACGCGGTGTCGTTACGGCCTACCAGAACGAAACCTGTGCGATGTTTTCTTCCGAATCCATGGTGTAAGAGCGAAACAAAATATTGTCAGCCGGACGCGTTTTGATAACCCAGCCGTAGCGGGAATTATCGAATAATTAAGTATAAACTAATACATCCCTTATTCAAAAACGCTCAATCTCAATCAGGTTAGAGAAGGTTCTAGTGGATATTATATTTCCAGTGCCGTTTAATTTTATAACAGAAAAATGTTAAGGAGAGGTAGATGTCAACTAAGCGTTTTGGAATAAAGCCTTATATATAAATACTAACAGTACTTCAAGATAAATAATGGGCATCGGAAAACATCGAAAACAATCGTCTAGAACAGAGGTCCCCAAACTTTTTTATCTTGTCGACCACTTCGCATGTTTTTCGGTTTTAGGTGGACCCCCTGTTTGCCTAATTTAAAATTTTTGCAAATTGTATATACCATGTACAGATTTACATGTCACGGATCCCTATTTTTTTCCGCTGACATGAACTCCTTGTAGGTCGTCGTCGACCCCAGTGACCCCAGTGGTCTATATCGACTCCAAGTCGATATAGACCACTTTGGGAATCACTGGTTTAGAAGGACGTGCGCTACCATTTTGTAGAACCATACAGAGCTGATATAACCCTCCATCGTGTTTTGTTTTGATGTAATATTTGCAACTTAGATACAAGGGCTATTTGATAAGAGCAGCTTTATATCATTATACAGCCTAGATGTGTCGTTCATATTCGGAAACACGAAGTTAGCCGATGCCCGTTATTTATCTTGAAGTACGAGTACATAACTAATTGTATTATTATTACTCTAAAACTAATTTTATTATTATTACTCTAGTTATTTGCGTTCTATGGACACGACACTCATCCGCCTACGATTAAATATGGTAGTATTCATGATCTAGTTAGATTGGAAAAAGGGAGCATCGCTACTATTGAAGATTGCATTGTTAGCAGAACACTTATTGAATCAGTTCCTTGAGGACATCCTAACTAACAAATACATAATTTTAATGGCTATTTCGCCAAGCGGATCACTATTATTACGGTTTTGAAAGACAAGAGTGTCGTTGATATTACATTATTAACTTGTTTCTTCTACATTCTGGAATGCGTCTCAATAACGTCAATATAACGTCAACGTTCAACGGGTACGTCTTCCGCAGACAACGTTGATAACGTAGGCTGATAAGGGAACGCGATTTCTGATATAATTATTAGAATTGTAACAGACAAAGTTTGCCGTTCAACATCAAGTGCCACCACTGGCTTGTACCGAACAGATATGAAATAATATGCAATACTTAAAAACTATAATTACATGAAAGTAAGTGATTTCTCTCAATGTAAACGTTACAGTACAGGATAACTGTGACTACACAAAAAAAATACATATCTAAACAACAATGAAATAAAATAAGCGCAGAGGATTTGTTTCACAAGCTTTTCTTAAGTAAAGTAAGAGGTGGCCAGTACGCTTATCTTATGAAATATTGACCTTCTACAGAAACGTTTTACTTCAAAGCTTACAACAGAGTATCTGATTGTTTGCTTTATTAAAAGTATAATAGGTATATTAAGAAATCTGTTCATTCCCGCAAATCCTCGTCTGTACGTAGGCCACCTCGTTTTATTTTTATTCTAATAGCAATAAGCTTAGCAGTGCATACACATCAAATTATTACAATAAGACTTCGTCTTTATAACCATATTATTTTTATTTTTTTTAGGTGCTACGTATTCATTGAAAAACATATGCGTTATTACTTTAAAATATACTGTTGTGACGTAAACACAAATAGTTGCTGGCGAAATGAGTAGAAAATTATTTTGTGAAAACAAACCATGTAAAAGAGCAGTAATATTAATTGTACGCACATTATCAGAAAACAGATATCTGACAATATTCGAACAGGATGTAGAAGTGTACCGGTCCGGGTCAGGGCTGCGGCGCGGGCCCGGCGCGCGCGGACTCCACGCACTCGTAGCCGAACTTGATGAGGAAGTGCACGCGCGGGTCCGACACCAGGTCCGCCAGCGAGCGTGACGTCAGCACGTCCTCCAGCGGCGGCAGCACCAGCTCCAGGTCGCCGCCTGCCGCCGCCGCACCGACACAAACAATATTCATTTATTGCAAAAAAAAAGATCATAAAACAAACATGAGGCATTCAGCAATGGTAAAATAAACTAACGTACAGTACTTCAAGATAAATACTAAGCATCGACTAAGTTCGTGTTTCCGATGAGGACTGACACATCTAGGCAGTATAATGATATAGAGCTGCTCTTACCAAATAACCCTTGTACCTAAGTTGAAAATATTACATCAAAACAAAACACGCCGGAGGGTTATATCAGCTCTGTATAGTTCTACAAAACGGTAGCACACATCCTTCCTGCTTTCAATACTATCTGCAACTAAAGCATTAGTGTCACCGGCGCGCCGCTCACACGGCTTGCAACTAATTTGCTTTTCTTAGAAATGACGTTGACATTTAAATCATTGTAATAAAGTTGAAATTGTATATGATTTTTAGAGACAAACTACTTTTTTATAATTTTCTTTGTTATGTTAAACGATTGTATACAATGTTCTGATGCCCATTATTTATCTTGAAATATTGTACTATTTTGTCTCGGCGCCAAATTAGGACGCCTAGCTAGCAGGTCTAGCTAGCTGGTCGAAATGGATGACATAAATGAATGAGGAGAATGGTAAAGCTTCACAGCGCCCACTCTGGGAACCCCTAACTTATTGTCTCCCCCGCTTTGGTAACAACAACCCTCCGCCTGCCTCTACTTTAGACTAGGTAAGACTATCACTGGTTGGTGGTAGGTATAATGAGATAATAATAATATAACATAATAATGTAATTGACCCATGACGTGCACGAGGTCGATGAGTCGGAAGAACATCTTGTTGCGCAGCTCGTCGGCGGGCGCGGCCACGCTACACTGCGCCCAGTCGTCGGCGCGGATGCAGGCGCACCACACCTGCGAACATTACACATGCTTGTTTACGCTTACAGCACATCCTCACTCCCACCTATTTCCCTTTCCTACTATCCGCGAAAAACTTACCGCGCGCCCCGCAAGTGGCGCCACTCTCAACACGAAAATCAAGAATTGTACGGCCGCCATTATCAAGCGACGATAAAACAAATCAAAACTCTGAACTGACGGTAACTTACCTCGTGCAAGGTGTCAATTTTACCACTGCAGTGTGTGGACTATTTGTGTAATCCTAAACTTTAAGCGGTGATAGTGTATTTCCGCCCAAAATTAACGCAGCAGCCGCTGGCGGTGAGTATCTGCCTCCTTCATATTCCATAGTCCATTGCAGTGCAAAATACATTTTTTCTCATTTTTTTTTGTACGAACTAATTTTCGTCAATTCAAATAAAGTCCACTGCCTTACGGGCAAAAAGTGTCGTTCAAGTCACGCCATGTTTATATGTATTACATTATTTTTTAGTTAGACAAATGACGTCTAATAATTACGCAGAGGTGCAGCTTAACCTCCGCCTAATTGTTTTGTCTGTATGGCTGTCTGTATAACAGTATACAGACAGCCATACAGACAAAACAATTAGGCGGAGGTTAAGCTGCACTGACCAATATCAGACTGAATCTACAGAGATTCAGTCTGATATTGGTATTTACTTCATTACACCGAAAACTGGTAGTAAGTAACTCACCCGGAGGCGTAATTCGTCTCTTCGCTCCATGTCCTCTATGTAATCAGTCAAGTCCAACGCTTTCTTATAATCGTACTCCGTCAGCGACTTGCTTTCAGAGTCTATATACATCTAAAATTTAAATAGTTACGATATAAAAGCCAAGTGAATAGTAAATCGAATTCACAGTACAGTCAAAATAATTGTGCGCGTCTCAAGTGAGTCGTTTTAAACGGCCGCGCGTGAAATTCGCTTATAATCAGTGGTGTAGCCAGGCGTAGGTGAAGTGTGCCCTTGCCCACGCCCACTTACAAGGGACCTCGTGAAGCTCTCAGACATTACCACAGATGACTAATTAATTTGATTACTTGTATGGGGAACGAAAGAAAATGATAAATGATATTTATTTCTGTAAATAGATCTTTTAGGACACTTTTACAAGTCATTTTTTTTAAACTAGATGACACCGGCATTTCCTAACTGACGACCTCTGAGAAGAAACACCGAAACAAACTCAGAGAATCATGGTCTTGTTTAAAGTCCAGACATAATACTTAGTAGCAAATATGTGAGTTCCAATGTAAGACAATGTCTGATATGGCCTTTAGAAGAGCCATTGGAGCTTTAAGTAGGTCAGTCCCATCTGACGGCACGCATGCATCAGTCATTGGATAGCTCGACCATAATCTAGGGAGCTAAACAACCCGTCGCACGACGAAAGAGGCTTTCTTGATGCGATTTCGCTCACGTCTATATTAGTTTACGCTATTTATTTATTTATTTTATTTATTTATTTTTGGAAAACCAACAGCTATACAAAAAAAAAATCTAATAGTTAGTTTAGGAAGCATTAAGCCAATTATAGGTTTTCACGGATAGATATAGAAAAACACTTAAAGCTATTCAGGCGATCTTATAAAGATGAAATTAACGCAAATAAAATACTAACAATACATGTAGATAAAATTAACTGGTACAGTTAGCTATATCAACTAAAATATATAAAATACTAATAATATATCTGGGTAAAACATAACTATTATTACAGTTAGCTATATTTTAAAGAAATCAAGGTTCAGCTGTCTGCGAGCTACGCCGCTCCTGGTATTAAATGGATCAAAAGAGTACTCTTTGCACAATTTGTTAAAATCCCTGCTCGCTCGCAAAATATATGAGTTTTGCCTATAGTTAGAGGATGAAAGTGGGACAGATATAGGTGGATTAAACCTTACCGACCTTTGGGGTACACTGAAATGTAGTTTCTGCAAAAGTTTAGGGCAATCAATCTCGTTGGATAATAATTTTAACAAAAACGAGCAGTCGGCTAAGCGGCGTCGAATTATTAGTGGCTGAATGTGAAATTTTTTGCACTGATTTATGTAGTTATCTGAGGTATATGGTATTCTTAGGCGATAACACAGAAATTTTATAAAACGTTTTTGAATACTCTCTAAGCGGTCAATATATTTATTTATGCTTCTATGCTTCTGTTTATAATAAATGTTTTGTATAAAAAGATCGAAATTAACAAGGACAATAATCACGAATGGGAAAATGGAGCTATTTTGTAGTGGGAAGTTTTAATATAAAAGTTGGATGTGAAGACAATTTTAGAAGTCGTAAATGATTTTTTATTATATACAAAAGCACTTATTTTTAATAATTTACTTGAACTGCTAACTTTAGGCGCGCATAGTTATTTTGATCGTATTGTATTGCCACTATCGCATGTAGTGTTGCCATTACAATATTTTTGATATAAGGATTTTTTAAGACATTAATTTTAATTGAGAATATTTGCAATTTAAGCAAGGTATTCCAAATTCAAAACGTATTAGAATGCAAACAATGTGTGCGTGTACCTGCACGAGGTCTTCCGGCGGCAGCACCGGCGAGTCGCGGTCGTCGAGCCCGTGGTGCAGGCGCAGCGCGCGCGGCAGGGCGGCCGCCTGCTCGCACAGCGCCGCGCGCGCCGCCAGCCGCCGCCACGTGGCCGCCTCCACAGCGCCCGCGCCCGGCCCCGCCTCCGGGCCCGCGCCCGCCGCCACTAGGCACAGCTTGCCCAGCGCAGCCATTGTCTAGTCACATTACGTTTTACATTCATAAAATGCGTTACTATCAGTGTAATTAATAGTATGTATATAGGTAGGTAATGATCAACAATTAGTTTCGTAAATTTTAAAAGAAAAAAAAATTCACGCCAGATAATTTATTTATTTATTAGGCCACATTCAATCATGGACCCAGTTGGAAAATACCTATGCCCAGCAAGGAAACACAAAATAAGTTTTTTTAAAATGATAGGGTTTTTTTAATTAGTATGTACTAGTTAAATAGTAGATAAAAATAAAGCTATATATAAAATATGAGCACGTGTTACCGTGAGCCTGTTGACGGAGTGCGTCTCTTGGTCGGCGAGGTCGGCGAGCGCGGCGGCGGCGCGGCGGGGGTCGCGCGCGGCCAGCAGGTGCGCGGCCAGCAGCGCGGCGCGGCCGGGGTCGGGGCCGCGCGCGGGGCCGCGCAGCCAGGCGCGCACTCGCGCCCCGTAGCGCGCGCCCAGCGCCCCCACCAGCGCGCTGCGCCCGCGCCCGCCGCTCTCCGCCAGGTACGCGAACGTTATCTCCGCTATACCCTGACCATAACCATAACAACACCACATATACATATCCAACCGTGATTACACTCACTGGCGAGTGTCATCACTGTCAATCACTCGTATCAATAATCAATCGTACATTAAGAGGCAGCCACTTAAAATACCAATCGATAATAAGTATTACCTCATTCTAAGCTATATTGATAGTATGAATACTATCGATAGCTTAATAATATAACTTTTTCAAATAAAATCTATCGTAGATAAAACTATCGATAATTCGGGATCTGTAAAAACACTAAAACTAGACTAAAACACCACACTACCAACAAGCGACAACATACAGTGACGTCACAACGAACGACCGAAACACCGCCGGTCGCGGATGCCTGGTGTCTGCATTCTATATCGGACAGTTACGATTTTCACTTATACTTAAATTTTCTCATCATGAAATAAGATGTTAAAAAATAAGAAAAAAATGACAAAACTATGCGAAACTGATAAAAAATTAGAGACCGAAAATAAATAAATTTGTAAAAAAAAAGATTCCTAAAGTCATACTCAACTAAATATCACTATAAAACAATCACTATACTAACATCACTATAATAACACATACAAAATCTCCCCTTTAACGGGTAGACGTGACTAAGCACATTGTTTAATTAAATATAATAATAAGAAGCTTCGCTTCTTACGAATTCGAAATGTAGCAAGTATATTATCAATTGCACATTTTATTATTATTCGTGTCAAAAAACGACTACCCTCAATTATTTAAACATACTACGAGTACTCATTCTAATTTTATAACATTTGGTAGGATGGGAATGTATTGAAGAATAAAAGGCAATCAATATTTCTTGCCATGCGTGAAGTACACCTCTGCCTAATCCTTCGGGGAGTCCACCTGTTGTTATGTTTTTTGAAACCAAGCAATTTATTGAAATTTTTCCAAATAGTATTTTTTCTAAGGATAGCTGTTTGGCCGAATTCTGAATATCCAGTCAGCATATAAGCCGGATAAGCCAGATACCGGATAGTATACAGATATCCATTCCATCTCTAACAGGGATGTTGAAAATTTTTGGGAGTGTATTAAATTGTGCATATAAAGTGCCAATTTATTATTTTTATATACCATTATATTTTTTAAATCAAGTATCCGTCATTGCCCGTATTATAGATGCAATGCAAAATCGGTATGGGCGTTGCTGAATTGAATGTGAATTTCGCACCCAACGCGACTACTTATGTCACGTGACCGTTCTGTGACGTCACTACTCACTGTACGGAAAATAAAGGAAATTGTGGTTTCGGCTTGTTTGCAGAGCCAGGCGTGTAATGCATGAAACATAAAAATACATAAACGACAAACTTCTATAATATTTATCACTTACCTCATTAGAATACTTGTCAATATAAGAGTACAATTTATCCATATCATCATTCTTGACACACATCTCTATAAGAAGCTCAAAATCCTTGAACTTTTCAGCCAAAGCTGCAGCACGCTCCGTTTGACCTTCATCGACTGAAAATAAAATTAATCGCTTATAAACAAATTCCCAAAAATAGTTTAAAACAAAAGTGGGACTGAAAGAGGGAGCTATTTGCCATACAATGGGATGGGGCATGGGGCAAAACCAGCTAATATTAATTAGGTACGTTATACTTACTGAATGGCTGAATGACCTCCCTGCGTATTTTCTCGTAGATGTGCTGCGAGTGCGAAGAGGAATTGAGGTGTTCTGCATCCGTGAGGATCAGGTCAGCCAGCGCCGAGCTCGCCTCGTACACCTGCGCGCGCAGCGTCGGGTCCGGACAGTTGTGCGCGCTCTGACTGTGACCACAAACGAGTGTTATGTGGATATTCTAATGTTATGAATTATGATATACGATAATTGTTCCAAACGGTCGATGTTAAAGGAAACAAGAATCTAATCGTCTAACATTATGAGATTTTTACTCAAAAAACAAGATTATGTATATAGGACATATTCCTATATACATAATCTGACTGGTGTATTGAGACTTAAGTTTGTGTCTATTAACAGTGAACGTGAATATAAAAGAAAGAGAAATAATAAGACTTACGTAACAGCTCGTTTGTGTAAATCAGTGAGTGCCGACAGGAGCGCGCGCGGTCCCAGCTGTGGGCTCTGCTGCGCGAGCCCGCCCGCCTGCCACTGCGCGCGCGTCTTGTGTACTGCGCTCAACACGTTCTGTAACAATTACAATGATTTCTAATTGCAATGCGAATGGGTGATTTTGGTAGCAGTGTGCACGCGAGTGTTGCGCGGCTCACGGTGAGTATGTGGATGGTGCGGGCGTGGTGCGCGGCGGCGGCGCGCGCGTCGTGCGCGGGGCCGGGCGCGCGCGCCGCCGCCCGCAGCACGCGCGCCGCCCGC
Source organism: Acronicta aceris (assembly GCA_910591435.1). Lineage (NCBI taxonomy): Eukaryota > Metazoa > Arthropoda > Insecta > Lepidoptera > Noctuidae > Acronicta > Acronicta aceris. The sequence continues at coordinate 282,698 of OU342775.1, forward strand.
GACACGCGCCGGTAGCACACGTCGCCGGGGGACAGCGCTCCCGACGACAGCGCAGCCTCCACCTCCGGCTCCTCTTCGACTTCCGGATTGTCACCGCATACCACCTGTCAATTAATGTTACCGGACTGTAGTGTGATGAACGCCGAATAGTTCCGTAGCCTAGACCGCACACATCACGATGTATGTATCCAAATCGTCGCGAATACTTCGGTACTTTACGCTAAGCCGAATACATACAATACATCAAAGAGTTATATCGTGATGATCTTAGCTTACGCGGCCATACTTCGATCGGTAGTCAGACATTGAGCGTAGTGGAAATGCTAGCGTATATAAGTTATACGCAGTATAATCACGATGTAGATTTTGAGTACGATATTTTAAAGATTCTTTAATTAGGACAAATGTAACAAATATCATTTTCCGCCATGAAATAAAGATCGTTTGTTATCGCGATACCAAATCGCAATGACGCAATTCCAAAAATGCATATTCGGCGTAGGCCGTATACTATGTATTCTCGTACGAATATCTTCGCGGGTGCGGCCCCAGCATAAAGCGAAGTAGCTAGGCTGTGTTAACGAAAGTAAAAGCTGTATAAAGTATAGTTTTTTTTTTATATTTCTACATGAACAGACATCGTGAATTGAAACAAAGCTTATCGAATTGCTGAAACATACTACTTACCTGATATATTGCAGCATCTATAAGCTGCGCGTCTCCACCCTGTTGCAACTTTCTCAGCGCAATAGCGATAGCCAGTTGTTCCGCCAGCCCGCCTAGCGCGCTCTCGGTGCTCACTACGCCGCCGCCTGACTCTACAATGTTTTTTTGGACATCAATACATCGCTTCATATAATAATACTTATAGGTATAAAGTAGAGATGCCACGAATAATGTTTTGGCCAAATGTTGAATATTCAGCCACGTTTTCGACTGAAGCCGAACGTTCGCCAAAGATCACAAATCTATACTAAGCGATCAAAAGCTTGTAAAAAATTGCTTAAATTTATTTATAGTTTGTTGGTTGTTCTGTATATATTAAGAAGTTATTTTCAGAAGGTATTATTTGTGAGGAAATGCGTAAGTGTGCGAACAGCAATTTCTGAAAAAATGATTTCATTAATCACAACTTAACACATAATTATCAATTATCATTAAAGTGACTTGAGTTTAAAATAGATTTTTTTTTGGGTGACATGATTTCGGTATTCGGCCAAATAGTACGGCCGAGTACTCAGCCGAATTATTCCCTCTCTTGGGGATATTTTTCTATGAGAAATCTTTATCTATGGTTGTGAGGGGAGGTGACATTAGTAATAAGGTGATGGTACCGCTAGTGACGAGACCGAGTCGCTGCCACAGGCCTACGGCGCGCAGGAACTCGCAGAACAGCGAGAAGGCGCGCTGCTTGTCGCGCAGCTGTGCCGCCACCTGCAGCGCCGCCGAGCTGCCCAGGCAGATGTTGGTGGCCGCGCCGCCGCCGCCGCCGCCGCGCTGCTTCCATCTGCCGGACAACACACGCGCGCTATACATGCCCGCTCACCTTCATATGAAGATGAATATGCAGATGTGTACTTATCTATGTCAACAGTTTACCAATACGTTGTAAATATTGTGTAATTAAAGGCGAGCCGATAGTACGCGTATTCAGATAACATTTTCATAAGACGTATTAAAAATCTCATTTCGACTCATCGATATAGGATTGGGGAATTAAGATGGCTGTAATGTCAGAAACAAAATGTTGTGCACCTGGGGTCGCCGGCTGGGATGTCGTCGAGCATGTCGGTCGCGATGCGCAGCACGCAGCGGTCGAGCTGCGCGTCCACGTCGCGGTCGCGGTCGCGGTCGCGCGCGGCGGGCCACAGCGCGTCCAGCAGCGCGCGGCAGGCGGCGGCCTCGCGCCGCACGTGGAACAGGAACGCCGTCTTCAGCTTGCCGCACGCGTCCGTGGTCACCATACTCACCTGATAACGAAATATATTGTGCGATGACTCAAAATAACATTCGAAAGTAACATCCTTGATTTTTCTCGCTACGAGAAAGTAAACACGAAAAGGTGGTCCAGTAGGTCTTTAGTCAAATGTAAGGTTTTATTAGCTGACTCATGGATGTTTAGAATAGTTACAATATAAATGTATAGTTAGATATTATTTCGTTTTATTGAAACACTCACCTCATGGGGATCAATTTCGTACAGCGATAGATTACCGTCGTACATGTCGGACGGACAAGGTGACCCCATTGGACTCTCGCACAGGGATCTACACAAATAAGTTAATTTAATAAAAATGAAAATGTAATGTATACAACAATACGTGTTGTGTATACTGACGGCGTGGCGTGTACAGCGTCGGGCTGGCTGAGCGCCAGCACGCCGTGCTTGCGGCTGAACAGCAGCGGCACGCCGCCGCACAGCTCGGCGCCCAGCAGCTTGTCGCCGTCCGCCGACACGTCTATGTAGTCCACCTTGTCGTTGGACACGGTCGCTGTGGGACACGACAGGGCCGTTAGGTGAGGGCGAGCCGTGGCACAGTGTACGGTGGTGGGTGGGGCGGTAGGTACGTACTGGAGACGATGGCGATGTACTTGGAGGTGTAGAGCAGGGCGCGGTGCGCGAGCGGCAGGAAGCGCGGCGGCTCGTCCGCGTCCGCCGCGCCGCGCGCCGCCACCAGTGACGTCACCCGCGGCCGGCTCGCGTCCTCCACGCAGATGTGCGCTGTACACATACATACACATGCGTTTTATCATTTTTTCCCTTTTACACTCTTTACGCTGTAGCATGGTGCGGGTAACAGCTTAAGTAACTTTTTTTTTTTCACTCTTGAAGGTTGCCGCGATTTACAAATTATGACTTAGTATTTTAGCTGCACCCATTCGTAATATATTAAATCATTTATAACTGTAGTAAATTAAATTAAACCCAACCAGAATGCCATAAGAATGTCATACAGGCAACTTTCACCCGCACCATGCTACAGCGTAGAGTGTCGTGTAATACCAACCACATCATATCTGCACCACGCTGTGGTTGACTGGTAGAAAATACCTAAGGCATTAAGTTCGCGAATGTATTTTTTTCAAGTTGCATATGTTTAAACGCGCGCTCCATGTCTTTTGTCACCTCTGAAATACGTGTATTTGTACAAGTCTAAGCTTGCGCAAGCATATCGTTAGGTGTATGGCCGGCTTTAGGATCGGGGCAACGCGGGTAAAACCGCGGGCGGGTCGCTGTATTGGTAATAAAAATGTCAGTTGATTCTTACTGAAACCATGAAGTTGAGATTCAATATCTGTGTTGTGTCTAGGCGTAGTTCCAACTTACCAATAGCGTATCTCATCTCCGGCGACCTGGCGACGTTGACGGTGGCTATGAGCAGCAGCAGACCGTTGTTACCACTTGCACGGACATCCAGAGCCATTATCTCTAAACTGTTTAAATCACCTGCACATCGGAACACAACAAAATTAGTATAGCTGCAGACCACGGCGACACAAGATCTTACTGCCCAGAAACTCTGCTGTTTCAGTTAAAAAGGTTATAAATTAATAGAGCTACTAGATATGCGGTAAGTGTGCATTCCTAGTCCTTAGTGATCACTGAGTGCTCGTGCAGCTCGGCGCCGCGCCACAGCTGCAGTATATAGTTACCGTGTGTCGCGAGGTGGTCGCGCGCATGCGCCTCGGTGAGCGCGCGGCGCAGCGAGTGCTCGTGCAGCTCGGCGCCGCGCCACAGCTGCAGTATATAGTTACCGTGTGTCGCGAGGTGGTCGCGCGCATGCGCCTCGGTGAGCGCGCGGCGCAGCGAGTGCTCGTGCAGCTCGGCGCCGCGCCACAGCTGCAGTATATAGTTACCGTGTGTCGCGAGGTGGTCGCGCGCATGCGCCTCGGTGAGCGCGCGGCGCAGCGAGTGCTCGTGCAGCTCGGCGCCGCGCCACAGCTGCAGTATATAGTTACCGTGTGTCGCGAGGTGGTCGCGCGCATGCGCCTCGGTGAGCGCGCGGCGCAGCGAGTGCTCGTGCAGCTCGGCGCCGCGCCACAGCTGCAGTATATAGTTACCGTGTGTCGCGAGGTGGTCGCGCGCATGCGCCTCGGTGAGCGCGCGGCGCAGCGAGTGCTCGTGCAGCTCGGCGCCGCGCCACAGCTGCAGTATATAGTTACCGTGTGTCGCGAGGTGGTCGCGCGCATGCGCCTCGGTGAGCGCGCGGCGCAGCGAGTGCTCGTGCAGCTCGGCGCCGCGCCACAGCTGCAGCGCCGGCCCGCCCGACACCAGCGCGATCGTGCTCTCGCCGCCCTCCTCGCCCTCCACCACTACCACGCCCACCAGTTTCTACAACATACTCACTTCACGTGCTAAACGAATACAATCATGTACAAATAGAATCACAAAACAATAGTAAATTACAATTCCTTACCGTGTCTGCATGTGCAGGCATCGATCCAAAGAACAATAATGAGACGCGCCGTCCAATGCCTCCGAGCCACCCGCTGGGCGGCCGGAGAGTGCGACACGTCACCGTTGCACGACCGTCTACATTAAGCAATTTGAACGTAAATATTGTAAGTATTGATATTGATTCTTTGCAAACTCACATTTATTATGAACCAATGTCAGAAAAAACTGGCGATATTATATTTATTATTAAGTAGGTACGACTTTGAATAAAAGCAGTTATTCTTATACCTTCAGTAAAAGCAGCTATTGCGAGTGATCTATCGGAGATATGCGTATGGTATAGTGGACTTTTTTCTAGATATTGATATTTTTATTTTCTTTAATGTAACTCTTATCCGTATTAGATATTTTTTTTCATCATCTTATATCAGTTATGTTTATACCATGGTGGTATGATATAGCGGGCTGTTTTCCGCAACTCCACGACAAAGCGCGTATTTTGCGTGCTCATGTGAATCCACAATTTATCTGATGTTTTTAAACTAGTATTTTTGCATTCAGGAACATCAAACCAATGATAAGTAGATTAATAGCTTATTCTTAAATTGTAAACAATTATTATACAAAATATCAGTGCATTTGTTTACACAGCCACCTGACATGACCACAGAGCCATATGGCATCCTCTGCGGCCAGCATTTTCGTTTCATTTGAAAATGTAAAATTTTAATGCATTTTTATGGCACTTATTAATTGATTGAGTTTTGTGTTTTATTGTGGCATAATAGCACTATAGAGGATGTACTCATTAGTTCCAAGTTAGAACCCTCTACTCTATGTACTTACCAACAATGGTGGGGTTGAGTAGAACCACTGTGCAAGTAGTGGTAGCCAGCACCAATCCCTCTGCTGTGTAGTCTCCTAGCTTCTCACACTCCTGGCCAGCTAACTCACAGGAGACATCAACATACACCCCCTCTTGGCCTACTGATGGCCAGTAGCGGACTGTACCTTCTGGTGATACACCAATACAGGATGGCATCTGTGTGGTATTGACATTTAAGAATTTTTGGTATTATTTGTGATATGCTTATGCTTTATTATTTAATAACATATCTGTATTTCCTACAGGCAGAGGTGTACTGCTGACATACATCCATGTCATAGATGTGTTATAGATTTTTAATAAAGCCTAAATTCTACTACAAATATTGCAGATATTATTTTCTTTAGAAAAAAATCTAAGTACATGTAGCTATATTTCCAGTAAACGCTGATCTTGCATTGAATTGAGAGTTAAGCCTAATCTAGAAATGTATAGTTTGATGTGTAACCATGTATACATCAGGTAATCAATTTACCTGAGCCCCATCTTCATAGAACAGCACCACCAGATCAGCCTTGTGTGCCAGATCAGTTTGTGGCAATGTGAGCTCTCTAGCTATGGTGCTGGATGGTGCAGGTGAGGCAGTGCTGGAAGTGTTGGGCGTGCGGGGCCAGGAGACGATACGTCGCCCCGACACTACCCAGCACCAACCACAAGGGGATAGTCGTACACTCACTTCACCACTTGCTGCAAAAATGTAGTATATGTATTTTTTTTTCATTCTGTGATACCCACTGCAATACATCTTACTTCCATCTTTCTTGAAATGGAATACTAGCAAATGTTTCAAGCTTGTTTTTACCAAATGTCAGGGCTTCTGTGACCATTACAGGGAGAGGCATTCCATAAGTCTCTATTGTTGTTATTGGAGTCTTGTACACGACATCACCTGCTTGCTCGTTTGGAGATAGCATAAATTTACTGCGGAAAACAAGTTATATCCTATTACTTTATTCACATTTTATTATGAACTTAATGGAATAGGTTAGAATGTCACAAACCTTTGGTTCTTTTTAGCAGATGATAAGCCAAGGGGCCTTCTCCCTGTGATGGATTGCCTTAATCGAGGTGAAAAAGGACTCCTCATTGCGCCCGTACTATTATAATCCATTATAATAGAAATTAAATATACGCAAAATAAAATTCAAACCGAAATAGCAGCACAAAAATAATTCGAAGAAACGTCATACAAATAAACGACAGAAGAAAACGACGGATTGGATCAATAGATAATTTGCGTTTCAATTGACCAAAAAAATATTATGAAGTGTCTTTTGGAATAGTTAACATTTTACAACTAAACGTTAATTTATTTAAGTTAATCTATTTGTATGCTTTACTAATCATAATTTATTAGATTAGCTGGAATGGAAATGGAATAAATACTACATACTACGATATTTTTTTATCCACACTACGTTGGATTAATAATCTGTGAGGACTCTTGCTTTGCTTGAGAACTTTTGACAGTTATGTTGTAAATGTCAAAATTGTCAATTTTAGATGTTTCTAACGGCTCTCGCTCCCGCGTTCCGAAATAACAGATTTTTTTAATTATTTTATTCGTGTTTATTCTGTTCCAAAAGCGTTAATTTCTCTAAGGTATTCTTCGATGACTCGCATGAATTTGTGGGCGCCAAGATGTATATCAAGTCTATAGTGTTGGACGGATTCAAATCGTATGGGAATCGTATGGAGATCACTGGTTTCGACCCGGAATTCAATGCTATTACTGGGCTAAATGGCACAGGAAAGTCTAATATACTAGATTCCATCTGTTTTGTCTTAGGAATTACTAATTTGTCGAATGTAAGTACTTATTTTTTGCATGTTTGTAAACATTGGATAAGTAGGTAGGAATATTTTTCCCGCCAGTGGATTTATAGTAAACTCTAGAGCTATACCCTGCAGAATATAATATTCTATTCCCAGTCCTTTCTCTTTATGATTACAGCTGATTTTTGCGTTATACAATCCTTATCATTGTTTTGACAAACGATACATTCTGTTCCAATCTCATACATTGTGTAGCAATAGTACGACATGACTATTTCAGGTGCGTGCAAGTAGTTTGCAAGATTTGATCTACAAACATGGTCAGGCTGGCATCACTAAGGCCACTGTGAGCATTACTTTTGACAACAGAGACAAGAGGCAGTGCCCTATCGGCTATGAGAATCAAAATGAGATCACTGTTACTAGACAGGTATTTTTTTTTACTTTTTTATGTGACTGTTGTAGATCTGAAAGCTTTCCATCATAATGCAAGGAATTTCTTCATTATATTATGGTTAGCTTCCATTTTCCCCACATACAACAATTGGTTGAATACCAGTAAAATAAAAATAAATTAAATGAGGCTAATTAGGTGATACTAATAATGTGAAGTTAATTTGGTTTTGTCATAGGATGACTATACCTAACAAGCAGGTTTCAGTGCATGAATTAAACCATCAAGTTATAAATTATACAGATAAAATAGGACATCTATTGTTTTTGCATTCCGGTACTTTTTATTAGTAAAACTCATATTTGCCAGGTTGTGATGGGTGGTAAGAACAAGTACCTGATCAATGGCATCAATGTTCAGAACAAGAGAGTGTCAGATTTGTTCTGCTCTGTGCAGCTGAATGTGAACAATCCTCACTTCCTCATCATGCAGGGCAGGATCACCAAGGTGTTGAACATGAAGCCTCCTGAGGTACCTAAGTTATATATTTTATCTTGTTATAAGTAACTGTATGAGAGTTGGGTGCAGGTCTTTTTACATAATTATGTTGACACAAGTGAAATAAAATTGACAATGATAATACAGTAAACACTTTATTATAAAATGTTCTGCCTATATTATAAAATGTTCTGCCTACAATGGCTCAACTAGATCTTGTCAATGGTGGAGGAAGCAGCAGGTACAAGGATGTATGAAGCAAAGAAACAAGCAGCACAGAAGACTATTGAGAAGAAAGATGCTAAACTAAGGGAACTCAATGAGGTATGTGGCGAAGCATGTTCAACATGAGTTCAATGATCTGATTGTAGTGCAACTAAACAATAACTTACTCATTAAGTAACAAATTACTGACACAATATAATAGGTGTTCTTGTTGAGCACTGGGAAATCAATGTGATTGTTATTAAGTATTTTTTATTATTATTCCAGAAATAATCATCTGTTTTGTTAGTAGTTGATTAAGTGAATATATTTTGTAAGATATAAGAAATCCATGGTACTATTATCAAATTAATTAAATACTTTTTTATGTAATTTTAGATTAAGAAAAGGAATCTTTATAAAATCCCGGGTACACATTGACACCTTTTTTTTAGATCATAAGAGAGGACATAGCACCAAAACTTCAAAAGTTACAAGATGAAAGATCACAGTTTCAAGAGTACCAGAAGGTTGTCAGGGAGTTGGAAAATCTAACCAGATTATACATAGCTTACAAGTAAGTTTATCATACTTATAGTAAGGTATTCCAAACAGTTAATCTTTAAATAGATAAGTTTATTATATCATCTAGAAATGTATCATTTTTCCACTTTTAAATTCCACAATGCTACATCACCCTATGTATACATATATAAGTATACATACTTAAATGTACAAACTTGAAGGGTTTGTAATTATGACAATAATAATCTTTATGATAGTTATTATCTAATCAATCAATATACTGTATTCACTTATCTTTATTTATCTGTGGGACTAAAATGCCTGCTATTGATGACTCATAATAATTATGTTATTCAGTAGTTTAAATTTTTTAACCGACTTCAAAAAGAAGGTAGTTCTCAATTCGACTGTATGTTGAAATATATCGACTGTTTTTTGTATGTTTGTTACGCGATTATTCCGTCAATAATGAAACGCTTTTGATGATTCTTTTTTTCATCTGTTTCCCATAAAAATGTGGTCAAGATTTGATCACAAAATGTAGAATAAATAGAAAATAACACGTAACGACGAAGTAAATGATAACATCCTTTAGGTATACGTAAAATTCTACTTGCTACTTAAAATGTTGAAATAAAAAAACTTTGTAAGAAAAAGTAAAACCACCTTAAAAAACATAAGACAAGGTCAAAAGATTGATCAAATCAAAGGCATCAACTTCTGAAACTGTTTCACACATAACATTATTTTAAATGTTTTTGAAGGAGGTTTTACGTTTTCTTAAAAGTTATTAAAAATAAAAAATATAAAGTGATTTAGAGACCTTTTTAGCCCCCTTTGTCTTATCTATATAAACATTAGAAAGTTGTTTAATAAGAAACTATGCTCATTAAAAAATTAAGGCAATCCTTTTTTGGATTAATTAATGCATAGTTGTATCATTTAATGATAACCATTATTGACTATGATTAAGAATTTAAATATGGGCAAACTAAATATTTCAGTTAAAATCAACATAAATATTTATCTTGTTATTAATCAAAGATGTGTTTTTTTTATACTTTATTTTAGGTATGTGACAGCCCAGGATAGTGCAAAGGAAGCTGAAGCCAAAGTTACAGAAGTGCAGGAAGATATTAAAAGTAAAAAGGATATGATAAAGCACAACGATAAAGAGGTCAAGGACTTGGATAAGCAAGTCTCAGACCTCAACAAAAAGCTGGATGAGGTAACATTTTTGATTACAAATTGATTCTCATATTGCAATGGTTACACAGTAATGTAATCGGGGAAAATGTGGAGGAGGGGGTTACTACTATTACGTGTCTCGTAATCAGAAGTGATGGCCAATCATTATTTTAGTGGGCGACAGTGGGTCATGTTGGTTCAAACATTCAAACACACATTTAGAAGTCATTAAATGTCTCATTTAATCAGACTTCTTGTAGTACTTTTCGTACGTCAATATTACAACCCAGCAAACCCCCAAAACGCCAGCGTGGCTTCACTAGTGCTATTTCCTACTGGGAGAAGAAGCCACAAGAAACTCCCAAGCACGTCCGTTAAGATTATTAAAATGACTCTCAAACTTATAAAGTTAGCAATAACTATGTATAGTCTATTCCAATCAAAACTGAAAACTTTGTAAACAAAGAAAAGTCAATGACCTTAAATAGTTTTAGTGATGTGCCTATTGCAAAAAATAATGTATATGAACGAATAAGTGAATGGATTTTTTCTTTCGATGGAATAAACTTGATTAGAAGATGTTGGTTTCTTTACATCGATGTCGACATTAGTACCTATGTATAATAAACACTTATTATAAATATAATATTAGTATACTGCTTTACTTAGATTTTTACTACTGTTATGCTTTCAAATAAGTATTTTGAGCTGGGAGATAAAGGAATTAAGCCTACTGCATCATTGAGAATGTGTACATTGCATAATATTATTGATAAAAATTAAAAGAAATCCAAATAAAAATCTCACAACCGAAAAAAAATCTATATAATGTCCATTTACGTTTAATTTATATAAGTAGAATATTTAATCCATCAAAATCAACAATAAATATGAAAATGATTGAATATCGGGAAAATAAAAAATACAGGTATCCCATTTTATTCGATCTAGTTTCAAATAAATTATAATATAATAAGCGTGTTAGAAAAATGAAATGTTGTCAATTGGCATAATGCCATAATAGCTTGCCCTCTTCACGTTTTTTAATCTGTTTTTCATTCATTCAATATCGTACAGATCAGCACGTCACTAAAGCTTTAGACAAAAAAAACTGTCAAACTAATACAAATTTTACAAATTCGATGATTTTTACATATTTCAGTAGAAATTGCAATAAAAAACGAGTTAAATATGAAAGTGACAGTATTTACGAAGATTCCGACATCAGAATGTAATGAAGTGATAACGAAATCAGTATGAAATCGACGATTTTATGTTGAGTGTTGGTTTGTTTACAAAGTTTTCAGTTTTGATTGGAATAGACTATAGGTAGAATTATAAAGGACCGCGTGGCGGTTCTACGACGTGCGCACAAGTCGACCACCAGTTGTGTAGTGCGACTTAGGGATGGCGATTTGAGATCGATTAATCGAAGAATCGATTTCTCGAGCCAAAAAAATCGATTTTTTAAATCGATATGCAGTTCTGAATCGATTCAGTGAATCGATATTTCACCCTTGAAAATCGACATTCGATTTTTTCAGTTTTGGTAAAAACCATAAAATTATTTCCAATTAGGAATATAAATTACGCGCTTCGCGCGCTTTAATTTTTCAACCAATAAAGAATCAGGGACCATATTTTTGCGATAATTCTATACTCAGTTAACTTTACACTTATTTTGATTTCATCTATTTTAAGCAACTCTCTACATGTAATGCACTTGCACTGGAAAGTCAGGGCTTAAACGAAGAATTTAAACACTATTTATCACAGGCAGTTGTGCATCTGAAGTATGATCCCATACTTCTCTGGCAAGAACAAAAAAACTCTATTTATCACCACATTCACTCAATACCAATTATGTATACGAGTATCGTGGGATCATCTGTTCCTTGTGAGCGCCTTTTTTCCATTGCCGGCAACATCGCAAGTGATGAGCGGAACCGTTTGGATCCCAGTAGACTTGACAGGCTGTTGTTTTTAAAAAACTTAGATATTAAACATTGGGATATTAAAACTATAAGCTGAATTATCTATTTTCTTCACTTTTTAATGTAACAAATACATTTAGAAAATAAATGTCTTCTTTTAAACCTGACCTGATACTTTAACATGGTAATAAAAATAATTTAATAATTATAAAATAATTTATTAAAAAATAATTTTCTATAATTTTTTTTTTGTTAAAAAAACGTTGCCCCACACTAGGATTTTCTCCTGTATCGTGGGTGCGTTTACAAACACAAATTCTCAAATACACAAACGCCCAGACCCGGAACAACTACTTGTAGATCATACAAATATTTGCTCCGTGTGGGGATCGAACCCACAACACGTGGCGCAGAAGCCGATCGCTCAACCGCTACGCCAATCGTATCGTCGTTTAATTGTCATTATCGAATTCCCTGAACTAAAAAATTCCGTGATTTTACTGATAAAAGATCATTTATTATGGTATTTTTCTTGTTTTTCATAAAATGGATTTATATTTACATTGTAAATGCAAACATAAAAAAATCGATTTTTAAGGAATCGATCTTTTGGACCTCGATTTTTTTGTGAATCGATTTATTAGGTAACTTTTCGAATCGATTTAAAAATCGATCTTTTTCGTAAAGAATCGCCATCCCTAGTGCGACTCCGCAGCTCGACTTCGCCGTCGCAGTGTTTGCCCCTTCCAATTGTCACGCCTTTGATACCATTTAGTGCCACCAGGTGGCGCTAGCGTCTCGATTAGTCAACAGAGAGTCCGTAATCATGTCTCTCTCCGACATATTATATACTACTCTTTCAGACTTCTGTACTTTTTCCGTGAGTTACCTGGTGCTAAATTTATTTTTGTTCATATTCACAACCCATTTGATAGGCATAACAATCAGTCCATTAGTTGAGGTTGTTTTCATCTTTCAACTACTGTTACCAATGTGTCCCAGGAGAGCGGCAACATTCTCAAAGATCTGGAAACAGAGCTGCAGACGTTGGAGAAGACGGAAGCGTCTGCATCATCAGCGCACAAAGCCGGGCGGGAGGCGGTGACGTCACAGGAGAAGCGCGCGCGGCTGCTGGAGCGAGCGCTGGCCGACGACGAGGCCGCGCTCAGCTCCAAGACTCATGCCTTGGACCAGGTCACACGAGATACTCACTACTCAATACTCAATTCGTTTATTGCACACCACAATGTTAACATGTGTTAAAAATAAATATAAAAGTATCAATCGTGGACCCTGTCACTACTCTTCAAACTCAGATAGGAACTAAGTACCCTATTTAACATAATTATATGTATTTTGTACACGTACAGCTGTATATTTCTAAATTATTGGAATACAAAATTAAATGACAGTGTAGTGACATGACAGTTCAAATGTAAAAAAAACAGTTTTTTAATCTTAAATTCAAATCTAATTATTATTATTTGTCAGCTACAAAAAAAATTATTCATCATCAGGTTGAATCCACATTCGAGAATCTCCGCACAGCAAGCGAGGCCAGTAATGCAGCTTTGGCAGAGGCACAGCAGAAGTTTCTTGCTGTTAGCACTGGGCTTGAGGGGGCTTCAGAGTCACTGCAAGATCAGCTAATTGGTAAGTGGTTTGGTAAACATTAAAGCGGCGGTAGCCTACTGGCTAGAGCGTCGGACTTGCGATCATGTGGTTGCCGGTTCGAATCCCAGCCATTGCACTACCGATGTGAACCCACTCGTAACACAAAAAAAGTTAACACATGTGCACAAAATGCATATAATATGACTTGTTAGCTTTTAGTCTAAAATTCTATGACCTCACAACTGTTTCAGTTCAGATTCAAATTCAGTTCAAATTCAGTTTCAATTACTCTGCACAAATTTAAAAAGAGTATCTTACAGATCTCAATACTATAATAAAGTTATTTCATATAACCTCCATCCTATTACCGTAGCTGCAAAACAAGAGGCTTCAGAAGCATCTACTCGCATCACCCAGAGCACGATGGAGAAAAACCACGCGGAGACGCGTCTGAAGACGTTGGAGAAAGAGTTCAAGAGCAGCAGCTCGCAGTACGAACGCGACCAGGAGAACATAGGCCGGCAGCAGGCACAGCTGGATCAACTGCAGGTCACTAGTCAAGTCTCTCACTCTCTTAATCTGTGTCTATTTTCCAAATGTTATTGTGGTCAGTACTAAAGTTTCTGTATAATGAACGATTCCTTTTTCATAATTTCGGCCTAGAGCTTTGTAAAAGATATTGTTGAATCAAGCGTTATAATTAATATAGGTACAGCAACATAGCTAGCTCCTTAGTGATATTGTTTTGTGTCACTAATTTTGTGGTTTATTTGTTCAGTTGTGTAATCACTGATAAGGGGTGAATGTGTGTAGGGCGAAAAAAGTTCGAAGGCTGAATGATAAATTATTTCATTGACTCTAAAATACTTTGCAAATCCCTAAACAATACAATTTCTGACATTATATTGGTATGAGTGTGTGTGTACTTCGTCAGTCGGAGTTATCCCGGCTGAATTTCAGCGCGGAGCGTCAGGCGCAGCTGAAGGGGCGGGCGCGGTCGCTGCAGGCGGCGGCGCGCGCGCAGGCGGACGCGGCGGACGGGCGCGCCGCCAGGCTGCAGCGCTGCAACTTCACGTACACGCCGCCGCAACCTGACTTCGACGCCAAGAGGGTTTTTGGTAGGCATACTTATTTTATTTTACAATACTTATTGTGATATTTTTTGCGCACAAAATACACGCTTTGCCGTGGAGTTGTGGAAAACAACCCGCCATACACCATTGTGATGTTTTCATAATAATTAATGTTTTATCAGACTCAAGAAATGTGTGTTTGGCATGTGTAAAAAATTTAAGCCCCTTAGAAATAGACACATTACCTAATTATATTTTCATAATTATTACACATTTGTCTCAGTATCGGTTCTGCCTGTTGAAATCATCACAGGCAGAACCGATACTGAGACAAATGTGACATTCAACATTGAAATCTTTCATTTCAGGTACAATCTGTAGACTGATAGATGTATGTGATCCTGTGTACTGCACAGCTTTGGAAACGGCCGCCGGTGGTCGGGTGAGTTTCATTCAACTGTATTCCGCGGTTTAGACTGCCTCAATTATTTCAATATTGACTTTCATACTTTGGGTTTATAATTTTATTAGTCATGAGTGGAAACAATTCCTTACCAAGTATGCGTAATTTGTAATCACTCGGAAAGAGAAACAGAGTAATAAAATAATTGTTGATGGCGCACAGAGCGCTGCGCGGCCCCGCGGCGGGCACACTCACGCTCACGCTTACACTCACGCTAACACTCACGCTCACACTCACACAAGCCACTACGCTGCGTTTGCGCCCACTTTATCTCGACATTACCTACATTCAATGTACCAGTTTACCATAATCCCAAGTAAATACAGTCTTATTGTTTCGAAGTACACAGTTATTTTAATTAATTAATTAAATCGTCGCCTTTACATATTCGGTAGGTACCTAGCGTAACAAAAATGTATGATACGCATCGTAAAAATATGCTGAGGTATTTTGGATATGTTGTAAAGATTAATATAAGGTCACTCACAGAAGTAAACACACTTCTTGCCGGGAACAGGAGTGCTAGTCACAAAATGTAAATTCAAAAATCAAAAAGTCATTGCCAAATAGATGGAAGCAAGATAATAGGAGGTTTGTGATTTTAATTTTTAAATATTTTTTTTTATGTTACGCTTTTGATATATATTACCTATTATTTTAGAATCTCCATTACGCCAGTGTGATAACCCGCGTTATGGTAGATAGTAGCTGTCTGTTGCAATGAGATAGTTGACGTGTTACATTTATTTCAGTTGTACAACGTGGTGGTGGACACGGAGGTGACGAGCAAGCTGCTCCTGCAGCGCGGCCAGCTGCAGCAGCGCACCACCATCATCCCGCTCAACAAGATCAGCGGACACGTCATCGACAGGGACACCGTGCGCCTCGCGCAGCAGATTGTGAGTGTTGTGTCTAGCCAAGCAGCTCCCATCCCATCCCGTCATACTCACCAGCGCTGATATCGTTCGAGTAGGGCGGCGGTCCGGAGAACGTGCAGCTGGCGCTGGACCTGATCTCGTTCTCGAGTGAGTTGCGGCCGGCCATGGCGTGGGTGTTCGGCTCGACGCTGGTGTGCCGCGACCTGGAGACGGCCAAGCGCGTGACGTTCCACGCGGCCGTGCGGCGCCGCTGCGTCACGCTCGACGGCGACGTGTTCGACCCCTCCGGCACGCTCTCCGGCGGCGCCAGGCTCAAGGTACCGCACCTGCACCTACACCTGCACCTGCACCTACACCTGCACCTACACCTACACCTGCACCTACACCTACACCTGCACCTACACCTGCACCTACACCTGCACCTACACCTGCACCTGCACCTACACCTGCACCTGCACCTACACCTGCCCCTACACCTGCACCTACACCTGCACCTACACCTGCACCTACACCTGCACCTACACCTACACCTGCAACTGCACCTACACCTGCACCTACACCTGCACCTACACCTGCACCTGCACCTGCACCTACACCTGCACCTGCACCTACACCTGCACCTACACCTGCACCTGCACCTACACCTGCACCTGCACCTACACCTGCCCCTACACCTGCACCTACACCTGCACCTACACCTGCACCTACACCTGCACCTACACCTACACCTGCATCTACACCTGCACCTACACCTGCACCTACACCTACACCTGCATCTACACCTGCACCTGCACCTACACCTGCACCTGCACCTACACCTGCCCCTACACCTGCACCTGCCCCTACACCTGCACCTGCACCTGCACCTGCACCTACACCTGCACCTACACCTACACCTGCACCTGCACCTACACCTGCACCTGCACCTACACCTGCCCCTACACCTGCACCTACACCCTCAACTGCTGCCTACTAATGTTTATGTTCCTTTTTATGTTTGCTTCTACACATTGCTCAACCATTCATCTAATTGCAATGAAACTTTGGTGAGTTGTTGGAATACTTGGTCAAATCCTAATTACAACATTGTTTGCAGGGAGGCTCTGTGCTAGTGCAGCTTCAAGAGCTGAAGGCGTTGGAGCAAGAACTGAAGACGGCCAAAGAGAAACTCGCGGAGTGCACAGCCGAACTGCAGTCCATGCAGCAGGCCGCCGAGAAATACACCTCCATGCAACAGAAGTAACTAGAATTGTCTTGTGGTTAAAACGTTATATTCATCGATTTATTAAACTAGAGAATCTTACAATTATCACGAAGGAAATAGTTTCGAATAGTCGTATGTTTTGTACATGTTGGATATGCTTGTTTGTGTAGTTACGAGATAATGTCCCACGAGCTGAGCGTGGTGAAGGCGCGGCTGGCCACGACGGCGCACGCGCACACGCACGCGGAGATACAGGCCCTGCGCGCACAGGTATATACTTTTGCTTCTACTAAAAAATCAATTAATTTCATCAAATAAAAATGAATGAAAAGTAGCAATCACTTTCATGTCCAGTCCTAATATATCTGATGCCGCCTGTACTTACTTGTATTGTACACAAAATTATACATATTTTAAAGAACGAACAAATTTTACCCTATGAATGTTACAGTTTGACGACCATACGGAATAAACCCGGATTATAAATATTTTTGGATTTTGTATTTGTCATAGGTAGCAGAGTTGAGTGCTGCAGTAGAGCGCGATAAAGTGACGCAGCAAGAAACTGCCGCCAGAGCCCGCGAACTGGAGAGTAAGGTGCGGGACATCAAGGGCCATCGCGAGAGGTCAGTGTGCACTGGGGGATGCTCTGCTTCGCTACAGGCTAGCAGTAGTGGGCCTGACGCTTTATATCTCGGCTTCCGCTGGCATCTATGCTTCCTTTCACCCATTTTCATTGCGTAAACGACGAAGTAAAGCATAAAATCAGATTGATTTGTTTGCCTATTCAAAATTACACAAATACAAACACGCACACACACATCATTGTATTTTAGGAACTCATGTTGCTTTAGCGAAATAGAACCTTAATCCTTTGCTTTACCCCAATCGTAACCTTAGAGTGGCTTTACAGTTAGGCCATACCCCTCTTGTTTCAAGAAAGGTATAGGTACTCTACGGAAAGAAGGCGTGTATTATGTAGTCATTAAATTTAATTTAATATTTGTTATCAGAGAGTTCAAGAAAGCAGAAGAAGCTTTGAAAAAAGCCAAAAAGGACGCAGAACATCATGGTAGCTCTTGGAAACAGCGTGAGCAGGAGCTAGAGACCCTTAAGCTGGAGGTATCAGAGTTGCAGCAATCTGTGGCCACCAGCAAGCAGCAGCTGGCAGACACTAAAGCTGCCGCCGCCGCGCTACACGACAGCCTGGACAAGGCCAAACAGGAACATCACGAGGCTTCAGTGAGTTACTTCAACTTTTAACCTGACTGGCTATGTATCATGGCTATAGCAGATTATGAATAATAATAATAATTTATTTGCATAAATCATTACTTATTGCATTTATTTTTAGGAAAAAATCTATAAAAAATATTATTCTTAGAAATAAAACAAAAGTTACCCTTTCCGAACGTGTCGCAAATATTTAAATACTGTTTGTAATTGAAAATAAATACGAATGCAAAACATTGACAGAATGTAGCGGAATGAGTGAGATAGTACGTGATGACCGCGCTTCCCTGCACAAGCGCAGCATTTTTAAGGTCACTTTCGCAACCACTTGCTCGCTGCTTACAACTTCAGAGAGGCAGTTACGTTGCCGTTATGATAATTTTTTTACCTCTAAGTACCATCTCAACAGGAAGCAGTGAAAGAGATGCAAGCTCGCATCAAACGTCAGAAGACAGAGATAGCAGGGCGTAACACGGAAATATCTCGTCTACTGCATAAAAAGGAACAGCTTAAAAAGACTAATGGAGAAATCGAGCTCAAGATCAAGGAGCTGGACTTTAAGATTAAAGAGCTGCAGACTGAAGCAACCGATTGCCAGAAAAGGGTAAGTCTTCTAGTTTTTGTATTAAAATTTATTGAAATAATGTTAATCGTTATGACAATGTAAAAATACATACAACAATCACACAGTTTTTCATAAAAGCTGACGCCGTGAGACACTGGCCATAGCAACTATAAATGATTGTTTTTTATTAATAAATTCAATTCAATGTTATTAAGGTATAACACATATATAACTCCGGTATAACATATTTATGTTAATCTTAATTGCGGTTATTTAACCGTAAGCGAACTCCCAGAAGGCTAGTGTGGTGGGTCTAATAGCTTAACTCCTCTCATTATGAGTGAAAATGGTGTCCTGAGCTGCTAACATTGTGGTGTTGACAAGTGAGGTTCATCCTAAACGCCCCTCGCCCCGCACCTTCCTTATGATTATCCTGTGTCGCAATTCTCGTTGGACAACTGTGGATTTATAGGCTGTGTCGTTACTTTAGTATATTGAATTTTATTTATTTTATTTTAAAAAGCTTATTAGCAATGTGGACCGCATACACACATTACTAATATTCTTGTTAACCCCTCGTACTAAGCTAAATGATTGTGTTACGAATAGGTTCACGTCGGTAGTGCAATGGGAGGGTTTCGAAGTTGTAACCACATGATCGCGAGTCGGACGCCCTAGACATTATGCTACTTACTGTCCCATCTGTGTTAACGTTAGTGTTAAGGGCTGCGACCAAATGCGCGTTACTTAAGAGTCCGGCGGAGCGAATTTCAAACGTAATTCCGAAATAAATTTTAATTCAAACGCAATTTAATCAAATTCTGTTATTATTCGGATTCGGATACCGTTAATCTAGGTTCCTACGTTATCATTTTGTCCAAAATACTTCACTGAAAATAAATGTAAGCGAATGCAATTTTTGATAACTTTACCAAGTTTGGAACTATTTTTCGGTCTTTTATTTCCAGTGACCTAGTAGTAGACGAAATCGTACCGTAGGAACCTAGATTAATGGTATCCAAATCCGAATAATAACATAATTTGATAGAATATTGTCTGGATTACGATTTATTTCGGAATTACGTTTTTGTGGGCAATTCAAGCTCCGCCGGACCCTTAAGAAGCGGCGGACCGAATTTTTCATACAAACGTAATACCAAAATAAATCGTAATTCTAACACAATTTAATTAAATTGTGTTATTAGCCGGATTCAGATAATGTTAATCTAAGTTCCTACAGTACCATTTAGTTCAAAATACTTCACTAGAAATAAATGTAAGCGAATGTATGTAATTTTTGATAACTTTGCCAAGTTTGGAACTATTTTCGGGTCGTTTATTTTCAGTGAAGTAGTAGTAGAGGAAATAGTACAGTAGGAACCTAGAGTAATGGTATCCGAATCCGAATAATAACACAATTTGATAAAATATTGTTTGGATTACGAATTATTTTGGTATTACGTTTTTAAGGGGAAATTAAGCTCCGCCGGCTCCTCAACGCGTTAAACTTTAGTGCGTAAAATATTGCTAATCACATGTCAAGTATGCGTAAAATGTTGGCCGCATCTGCGTAATAATGTCAGGTGCAGGCGCAGGAGCAGTAGCATTAGGCTAATGCCGTTTCGATAGCAGTTGTGTTCGCGTGTAGATAGTGTCGCTGGAGGAGGAGAACCCGTGGATCTCGTCGGAGCGGACGTACTTCGGCGCGGCGGGCGGCATGTTCGACTTCGCGGCGGCGCAGGCGCACGTGGCGGCCGCGCGCCTGGCGCAGCTGCGCGAGCGGCGAGACAAGCTGGCGCGAGGACTCAACGCGCGCGCGCACACGCTGCTCGGCAAGGAGGAGGAACAGGTACCTACCAGTATACACAAGCTGGCGCGAGGACTCAACGCGCGCGCGCACACGCTGCTCGGCAAGGAGGAGGAACAGGTACCTACCATTATACACAAGCTGGCGCGAGGACTCAACGCGCGCGCGCACACGCTGCTCGGCAAGGAGGAGGAACAGGTACCTACCATTATACACAAGCTGGCGCGAGGACTCAACGCGCGCGCGCACACGCTGCTCGGCAAGGAGGAGGAACAGGTACCTACCATTATACACAAGCTGGCGCGAGGACTCAACGCGCGCGCGCACACGCTGCTCGGCAAGGAGGAGGAACAGGTACCTACCATTATACACAAGCTGGCGCGAGGACTCAACGCGCGCGCGCACACGCTGCTCGGCAAGGAGGAGGAACAGGTACCTACCATTATACACAAGCTGGCGCGAGGACTCAACGCGCGCGCGCACACGCTGCTCGGCAAGGAGGAGGAACAGGTACCTACCATTATACACAAGCTGGCGCGAGGACTCAACGCGCGCGCGCACACGCTGCTCGGCAAGGAGGAGGAACAGGTACCTACCATTATACACAAGCTGGCGCGAGGACTCAACGCGCGCGCGCACACGCTGCTCGGCAAGGAGGAGGAACAGGTACCTACCATTATACACAAGCTGGCGCGAGGACTCAACGCGCGCGCGCACACGCTGCTCGGCAAGGAGGAGGAACAGGTACCTACCATTATACACAAGCTGGCGCGAGGACTCAACGCGCGCGCGCACACGCTGCTCGGCAAGGAGGAGGAACAGGTACCTACCAGTATACACAAGCTGGCGCGAGGACTCAACGCGCGCGCGCACACGCTGCTCGGCAAGGAGGAGGAACAGGTACCTACCA
Organism: Acronicta aceris; assembly: GCA_910591435.1. Lineage (NCBI taxonomy): Eukaryota > Metazoa > Arthropoda > Insecta > Lepidoptera > Noctuidae > Acronicta > Acronicta aceris. Next base: position 304,249 of record OU342775.1, read on the forward strand.
TTATACACAAGCTGGCGCGAGGACTCAACGCGCGCGCGCACACGCTGCTCGGCAAGGAGGAGGAACAGGTACCTACCAGTATACACAAGCTGGCGCGAGGACTCAACGCGCGCGCGCACACGCTGCTCGGCAAGGAGGAGGAACAGGTACCTACCATTATACACAAGCTGGCGCGAGGACTCAACGCGCGCGCGCACACGCTGCTCGGCAAGGTGGAGGAACAGGTACCTACCATTATACACAAGCTGGCGCGAGGACTCAACGCGCGCGCGCACACGCTGCTCGGCAAGGAGGAGGAACAGGTACCTACCATTATACACAAGCTGGCGCGAGGACTCAACGCGCGCGCGCACACGCTGCTCGGCAAGGAGGAGGAACAGGTACCTACCATTATACACAAGCTGGCGCGAGGACTCAACGCGCGCGCGCACACGCTGCTCGGCAAGGAGGAGGAACAGGTACCTACCATTATACACAAGCTGGCGCGAGGACTCAACGCGCGCGCGCACACGCTGCTCGGCAAGGAGGAGGAACAGGTACCTACCATTATACACAAGCTGGCGCGAGGACTCAACGCGCGCGCGCACACGCTGCTCGGCAAGGAGGAGGAACAGGTACCTACCATTATACACAAGCTGGCGCGAGGACTCAACGCGCGCGCGCACACGCTGCTCGGCAAGGAGGAGGAACAGGTACCTACCATTATACACAAGCTGGCGCGAGGACTCAACGCGCGCGCGCACACGCTGCTCGGCAAGGAGGAGGAACAGGTACCTACCATTATACACAAGCTGGCGCGAGGACTCAACGCGCGCGCGCACACGCTGCTCGGCAAGGAGGAGGAACAGGTACCTACCATTATACACAAGCTGGCGCGAGGACTCAACGCGCGCGCGCACACGCTGCTCGGCAAGGAGGAGGAACAGGTACCTACCAGTATACACAAGCTGGCGCGAGGACTCAACGCGCGCGCGCACACGCTGCTCGGCAAGGAGGAGGAACAGGTACCTACCATTATACACAAGCTGGCGCGAGGACTCAACGCGCGCGCGCACACGCTGCTCGGCAAGGAGGAGGAACAGGTACCTACCATTATACACAAGCTGGCGCGAGGACTCAACGCGCGCGCGCACACGCTGCTCGGCAAGGAGGAGGAACAGGTACCTACCATTATACACAAGCTGGCGCGAGGACTCAACGCGCGCGCGCACACGCTGCTCGGCAAGGAGGAGGAACAGGTACCTACCATTATACACAAGCTGGCGCGAGGACTCAACGCGCGCGCGCACACGCTGCTCGGCAAGGAGGAGGAACAGGTACCTACCATTATACACAAGCTGGCGCGAGGACTCAACGCGCGCGCGCACACGCTGCTCGGCAAGGAGGAGGAACAGGTACCTACCATTATACACAAGCTGGCGCGAGGACTCAACGCGCGCGCGCACACGCTGCTCGGCAAGGAGGAGGAACAGGTACCTACCATTATACACAAGCTGGCGCGAGGACTCAACGCGCGCGCGCACACGCTGCTCGGCAAGGAGGAGGAACAGGTACCTACCATTATACACAAGCTGGCGCGAGGACTCAACGCGCGCGCGCACACGCTGCTCGGCAAGGAGGAGGAACAGGTACCTACCATTATACACAAGCTGGCGCGAGGACTCAACGCGCGCGCGCACACGCTGCTCGGCAAGGAGGAGGAACAGGTACCTACCATTATACACAAGCTGGCGCGAGGACTCAACGCGCGCGCGCACACGCTGCTCGGCAAGGAGGAGGAACAGGTACCTACCATTATACACAAGCTGGCGCGAGGACTCAACGCGCGCGCGCACACGCTGCTCGGCAAGGAGGAGGAACAGGTACCTACCATTATACACAAGCTGGCGCGAGGACTCAACGCGCGCGCGCACACGCTGCTCGGCAAGGAGGAGGAACAGGTACCTACCATTATACACAAGCTGGCGCGAGGACTCAACGCGCGCGCGCACACGCTGCTCGGCAAGGAGGAGGAACAGGTACCTACCATTATACACAAGCTGGCGCGAGGACTCAACGCGCGCGCGCACACGCTGCTCGGCAAGGAGGAGGAACAGGTACCTACCATTATACACAAGCTGGCGCGAGGACTCAACGCGCGCGCGCACACGCTGCTCGGCAAGGAGGAGGAACAGGTACCTACCATTATACACAAGCTGGCGCGAGGACTCAACGCGCGCGCGCACACGCTGCTCGGCAAGGAGGAGGAACAGGTACCTACCATTATACACAAGCTGGCGCGAGGACTCAACGCGCGCGCGCACACGCTGCTCGGCAAGGAGGAGGAACAGGTACCTACCAGTATACACAAGCTGGCGCGAGGACTCAACGCGCGCGCGCACACGCTGCTCGGCAAGGAGGAGGAACAGGTACCTACCAGTATACACAAGCTGGCGCGAGGACTCAACGCGCGCGCGCACACGCTGCTCGGCAAGGAGGAGGAACAGGTACCTACCAGTATACACAAGCTGGCGCGAGGACTCAACGCGCGCGCGCACACGCTGCTCGGCAAGGAGGAGGAACAGGTACCTACCATTATACACAAGCTGGCGCGAGGACTCAACGCGCGCGCGCACACGCTGCTCGGCAAGGAGGAGGAACAGGTACCTACCATTATACACAAGCTGGCGCGAGGACTCAACGCGCGCGCGCACACGCTGCTCGGCAAGGAGGAGGAACAGGTACCTACCATTATACACAAGCTGGCGCGAGGACTCAACGCGCGCGCGCACACGCTGCTCGGCAAGGAGGAGGAACAGGTACCTACCATTATACACAAGCTGGCGCGAGGACTCAACGCGCGCGCGCACACGCTGCTCGGCAAGGAGGAGGAACAGGTACCTACCATTATACACAAGCTGGCGCGAGGACTCAACGCGCGCGCGCACACGCTGCTCGGCAAGGAGGAGGAACAGGTACCTACCATTATACACAAGCTGGCGCGAGGACTCAACGCGCGCGCGCACACGCTGCTCGGCAAGGAGGAGGAACAGGTACCTACCATTATACACAAGCTGGCGCGAGGACTCAACGCGCGCGCGCACACGCTGCTCGGCAAGGAGGAGGAACAGGTACCTACCATTATACACAAGCTGGCGCGAGGACTCAACGCGCGCGCGCACACGCTGCTCGGCAAGGAGGAGGAACAGGTACCTACCATTATACACAAGCTGGCGCGAGGACTCAACGCGCGCGCGCACACGCTGCTCGGCAAGGAGGAGGAACAGGTACCTACCATTATACACAAGCTGGCGCGAGGACTCAACGCGCGCGCGCACACGCTGCTCGGCAAGGAGGAGGAACAGGTACCTACCATTATACACAAGCTGGCGCGAGGACTCAACGCGCGCGCGCACACGCTGCTCGGCAAGGAGGAGGAACAGGTACCTACCATTATACACAAGCTGGCGCGAGGACTCAACGCGCGCGCGCACACGCTGCTCGGCAAGGAGGAGGAACAGGTACCTACCATTATACACAAGCTGGCGCGAGGACTCAACGCGCGCGCGCACACGCTGCTCGGCAAGGAGGAGGAACAGGTACCTACCAGTATACACAAGCTGGCGCGAGGACTCAACGCGCGCGCGCACACGCTGCTCGGCAAGGAGGAGGAACAGGTACCTACCAGTATACACAAGCTGGCGCGAGGACTCAACGCGCGCGCGCACACGCTGCTCGGCAAGGAGGAGGAACAGGTACCTACCAGTATACACAAGCTGGCGCGAGGACTCAACGCGCGCGCGCACACGCTGCTCGGCAAGGAGGAGGAACAGGTACCTACCATTATACACAAGCTGGCGCGAGGACTCAACGCGCGCGCGCACACGCTGCTCGGCAAGGAGGAGGAACAGGTACCTACCAGTATACACAAGCTGGCGCGAGGACTCAACGCGCGCGCGCACACGCTGCTCGGCAAGGAGGAGGAACAGGTACCTACCAGTATACACAAGCTGGCGCGAGGACTCAACGCGCGCGCGCACACGCTGCTCGGCAAGGAGGAGGAACAGGTACCTACCAGTATACACAAGCTGGCGCGAGGACTCAACGCGCGCGCGCACACGCTGCTCGGCAAGGAGGAGGAACAGGTACCTACCAGTATACACAAGCTGGCGCGAGGACTCAACGCGCGCGCGCACACGCTGCTCGGCAAGGAGGAGGAACAGGTACCTACCAGTATACACAAGCTGGCGCGAGGACTCAACGCGCGCGCGCACACGCTGCTCGGCAAGGAGGAGGAACAGGTACCTACCAGTATACACAAGCTGGCGCGAGGACTCAACGCGCGCGCGCACACGCTGCTCGGCAAGGAGGAGGAACAGGTACCTACCAGTATACACAAGCTGGCGCGAGGACTCAACGCGCGCGCGCACACGCTGCTCGGCAAGGAGGAGGAACAGGTACCTACCATTATACACAAGCTGGCGCGAGGACTCAACGCGCGCGCGCACACGCTGCTCGGCCAGGAGGAGGAACAGGTACCTACCAGTATACACAAGCTGGCGCGAGGACTCAACGCGCGCGCGCACACGCTGCTCGGCAAGGAGGAGGAACAGGTACCTACCATTATACACAAGCTGGCGCGAGGACTCAACGCGCGCGCGCACACGCTGCTCGGCAAGGAGGAGGAACAGGTACCTACCATTATACACAAGCTGGCGCGAGGACTCAACGCGCGCGCGCACACGCTGCTCGGCAAGGAGGAGGAACAGGTACCTACCAGTATACACAAGCTGGCGCGAGGACTCAACGCGCGCGCGCACACGCTGCTCGGCAAGGAGGAGGAACAGGTACCTACCAGTATACACAAGCTGGCGCGAGGACTCAACGCGCGCGCGCACACGCTGCTCGGCCAGGAGGAGGAACAGGTACCTACCAGTATACACAAGCTGGCGCGAGGACTCAACGCGCGCGCGCACACGCTGCTCGGCAAGGAGGAGGAACAGGTACCTACCAGTATACACAAGCTGGCGCGAGGACTCAACGCGCGCGCGCACACGCTGCTCGGCAAGGAGGAGGAACAGGTACCTACCATTATACACAAGCTGGCGCGAGGACTCAACGCGCGCGCGCACACGCTGCTCGGCAAGGAGGAGGAACAGGTACCTACCATTATACACAAGCTGGCGCGAGGACTCAACGCGCGCGCGCACACGCTGCTCGGCAAGGAGGAGGAACAGGTACCTACCATTATACACAAGCTGGCGCGAGGACTCAACGCGCGCGCGCACACGCTGCTCGGCAAGGAGGAGGAACAGGTACCTACCATTATACACAAGCTGGCGCGAGGACTCAACGCGCGCGCGCACACGCTGCTCGGCACGGAGGAGGAACAGGTACCTACCATTATACACAAGCTGGCGCGAGGACTCAACGCGCGCGCGCACACGCTGCTCGGCAAGGAGGAGGAACAGGTACCTACCATTATACACAAGCTGGCGCGAGGACTCAACGCGCGCGCGCACACGCTGCACGGCAAGGAGGAGGAACAGGTACCTACCATTATACACAAGCTGGCGCGAGGACTCAACGCGCGCGCGCACACGCTGCTCGGCAAGGAGGAGGAACAGGTACCTACCATTATACACAAGCTGGCGCGAGGACTCAACGCGCGCGCGCACACGCTGCTCGGCAAGGAGGAGGAACAGGTACCTACCATTATACACAAGCTGGCGCGAGGACTCAACGCGCGCGCGCACACGCTGCTCGGCAAGGAGGAGGAACAGGTACCTACCAGTATACACAAGCTGGCGCGAGGACTCAACGCGCGCGCGCACACGCTGCTCGGCAAGGAGGAGGAACAGGTACCTACCAGTATACACAAGCTGGCGCGAGGACTCAACGCGCGCGCGCACACGCTGCTCGGCAAGGAGGAGGAACAGGTACCTACCAGTATACACAAGCTGGCGCGAGGACTCAACGCGCGCGCGCACACGCTGCTCGGCAAGGAGGAGGAACAGGGACCTACCAGTATACACAAGCTGGCGCGAGGACTCAACGCGCGCGCGCACACGCTGCTCGGCAAGGAGGAGGAACAGGTACCTACCATTATACACAAGCTGGCGCGAGGACTCAACGCGCGCGCGCACACGCTGCTCGGCAAGGAGGAGGAACAGGTACCTACCAGTATACACAAGCTGGCGCGAGGACTCAACGCGCGCGCGCACACGCTGCTCGGCAAGGAGGAGGAACAGGTACCTACCAGTATACACAAGCTGGCGCGAGGACTCAACGCGCGCGCGCACACGCTGCTCGGCAAGGAGGAGGAACAGGTACCTACCAGTATACACAAGCTGGCGCGAGGACTCAACGCGCGCGCGCACACGCTGCTCGGCAAGGAGGAGGAACAGGTACCTACCAGTATACACAAGCTGGCGCGAGGACTCAACGCGCGCGCGCACACGCTGCTCGGCAAGGAGGAGGAACAGGTACCTACCATTATACACAAGCTGGCGCGAGGACTCAACGCGCGCGCGCACACGCTGCTCGGCAAGGAGGAGGAACAGGTACCTACCATTATACACAAGCTGGCGCGAGGACTCAACGCGCGCGCGCACACGCTGCTCGGCAAGGAGGAGGAACAGGTACCTACCATTATACACAAGCTGGCGCGAGGACTCAACGCGCGCGCGCACACGCTGCTCGGCAAGGAGGAGGAACAGGTACCTACCATTATACACAAGCTGGCGCGAGGACTCAACGCGCGCGCGCACACGCTGCTCGGCAAGGAGGAGGAACAGGTACCTACCATTATACACAAGCTGGGTCAGACCTCTCTGACACTATACACAAGCTGACTCACAAGATACCTCACTCTACACTAGCGCCTCTTATTACACGCAGTAACCCTCATTAAATTAGATGGTAGACAAAACTGTTAAAAATCAACAATTTTGAAATCACAAAATGACAATTTTGTCACAGTAAAATAACTAACTTGAGGCCCTCATTATTGTAAATTAATATGATGAAACATGTTTTCGTTGACTTATGTTCACAGTATCAAGACATGATGCGTAAAAAGCAAATAGTGGAAGCCGACCGAGCGAAGTTAGTACAGGTGATGGCGGAGCTGGACGAGAAAAAGAAGAAGACGCTAGTGACGGCGTGCGAACAAGTGAACCGGGACTTCGGGTCCATCTTCAGCACGCTGCTGCCCGGCGCCCAGGCGCGCCTCAAGCCGCCCGACGGACTCTCCGTGCTGGACGGACTCGAGGTACCACTCGACAGATATAACAACTCCTAAAAAACCATTAGAAAAAACTAAGTTGAGTTTTATATACCTTCTTATTATAATCTAGCTATTACCCGCAACATTTCATTCCCCTCCCGAATTCCCAAAGGACTGTCAAAACAAAAGGTAGTCTATATCCTTTGTCTATAACTGTTGTAATCTGTAATAAGTAGTGGTTAATATGTTGTGAACAGGTGAAGGTGGGGTTTAACAACACGTGGAAGGAGTCGCTGGGCGAGCTGTCGGGCGGGCAGCGGTCGCTGGTGGCGCTGTCGCTGGTGCTGGCGATGCTGCTGTTCAAGCCGGCGCCGCTGTACATCCTCGACGAGGTCGACGCCGCGCTCGACCTCTCGCACACGCAGAACATCGGACAGATGCTCAAAGAACACTTCAAACATTCACAGGTAAACAAACATATAAATCTATCTGTATCAACTTACCCATTTTTAAACGTCATCTTAAAGACATAAATTCAGAATGTGATGGCAAATTTGACCTGGCTAGTTGGACTCGCGGTGGCTTAGTTGGTCATAACGTCTGGTGTATAAAACCAGAAGACGCAAGATCGAATCGTAAGTAACCACGATATCAATATTAAAAAATAAGAAAAACCGCATTTAAATATTTAAAAAACAAGACTCGGGTCTTTAAACTTCTTCCTTTTTTTTCCATTCAACAGTTCAACCCATTTTATTTAGACTGTTTAGCTATGAATACCTACGTAGTTCGCCCTTGTGTCGCAAATATCTGGGCATGTACAGCCAAATTGTGATTGATATTTCATCACAATTTTGGTTTTGTTACCTATATCGAAAATCTTATAAACCCAATTTGAATATTTTGGTGATTTTATGGTAATATTTTTTACATAATTTTTTTTACATATCAAATGTCTATTTCTAAACATTCTTACTGCATTATCCTTGCAACCATTCCACGATGACATCATCATATTTAGGTATGGAAAAATATTAATTTGAAAACCTTTTACTGCCAGTTTTTGTTAAAATTCATCATTAACTCTATATTTCGACATGCTTCTTCTATAACGATAGATTAATATAAGTGTTGGATGCTAATTTAGATCTCCCATGTTACTTAAATTGATGTAATGCTCTGTTTCAGTTTATAATAGTATCGCTAAAAGACGGTATGTTCAACAACGCCAACGTGTTGTTCCGGACGCGGTTCGTGGACGGCATGTCCACAGTCACGCGGACCGTCAACTCACGACGATAATGCTGAACAAACACATTACGAGTAATATATGTGTGCCCACATGAACAGTCGCACAAAAAAGGAAAAAATAACACAATTACCCGCTACTGCGGCCGGGCCAACATTGACTAATGCATATCTATTTGAGTACAACTTCAGAAAAGCTCGGCTATATTACTCGTGCTGTTAATAATTGCTATATTGGTGCCAGAACTCACTTGGCTATGATAGATTATGTGTAGTACACCCAGTTTGGCCTGATAAGAAGTTAGCAATAAATACCTGAATAAGTTCTATTATTAATTAATTATTTTTACAGAGATGTGTATAAATATCTGTTAGATATTTGTATAAACATGAAAGTAAGTCTTAAGCAATCAACGTGCCTTACAATAGTTCAAACAAACTGGGTAATTCTATACATAGGGTATGTATGAACTATTCTGGATGGTTAAATTAATAGTTACGCTTTAAAAGAGTGGGTGCCAAAGGCAGGATTGTTCACTGTTTCTTTGTGATTTTAAGCTAAACAAATTATTGTAGTTAATGATATAGTAAGTAATTAGTTCTGTCGTTCGTATTGTTTAATGACTAGCTCACACTATTGTGTTCAGTTTGATGTAATTGTCGTCAATGTGTTCACATTACATAAGTACAAATACGTATGTATTAATTAATTAAATTCCAAAATGAAATACATACATTTGTAATATGTATGTATTTCATTTTAGAACATTAAACCTTGATTGGGACTATGTCAGTAATTAAAATTGTAAAAGTCACGGACAAATGCCAGAAAGTCTAATGACCTAAAATTTGATTTTTTCTAGGTTTCTTATAGTGTGTAAGATTGGGTGTAAGTATCCACTATCAGAGTATTTAGTTACGAGACATCTAGTCGAAAGTACAGCGGAAACTCGACTACCGGACTAATACTGTTAGGCATTCGGGTAATCGAAAATCCGGATAATCGAATGTATGGAGAGAAGCGGTTTACATACCGCATACATATTGCATATTACATAATGCTAGGTGTTGATTACAATATTAAAGTTACCACAACAGAAATCCGTGTTTATTAGGAAATTATTAAGAGATACATTTTCGAATGTCCGTGCTTGCATGGATTCGACTTGTATAAAGTCTATAAAGGTCTTGTATCGCAGTAGGTAGTCCGGATAATCGCGAATTGGTATAACTGAGGGCCGGATAATCGCGTCTCCACTGTATTCAGTTACTCGCATGTTGCATATTACCGGCACTGAATAGATTTTCTTCTTACCCGTGAAGGGAGAGGGAAATGTTTTTCATTTGTTTTATTCAAATTCGAATAGATTACAAGCAAAGTCCGAATTGAACAAGACGTTCTTCAAAGACAAATAACATTATGTAGTAAATATAGAAATTTAATAGTGCAATTAAGTGCAGAAATATTTTAAAACAAGCTACACTATCTTTGGAATGTCATGTAAGTTTGTAAATACATTCAGTAAAACATTGAGCGAATGCATAAATAATTACAAGTTGACCGCTGTTCACACCGTTTAACACCCACTTAAATTTTATTAAATAAGCTATTATTAAGTTCGCATTAGGATTGTTTAGTACAATTGTTTTTATAATTTTCGTTCAATTTCTGTGGCTACTAGATGACAGCCAAGATCTGTAGCCTTAGCACGAACAACTTGCGAAAAAGTATTCGTATCGTCACGATAGAGGCGCTGGTCCATATCTCATACAAATTGGTCTCCATGACGATACAAATACTTTTTCGCAAGTTGTTCGTGCTAAGGCTACTGAACAGTAGCCTTAGCATCGTCATGGAGACCAATTTGTATGAGATTTGGACCAGCGCTTTTATCGTGACGATACGAATACTTTTTCGCAAGTTGTTCGTGCTAAGGCTACTGTTACTAGTTCTAGAGCTGTGGGAAGTTATTGAGGTGAATGTAAATAGTTCTAGAATAAAGAGTCTCATTCTAATGTCTTATGTTTTATTTATTCCCATAATCCATATTTTGTCCATTTCCGAGTGTTGTTGATCATCGATTATAATATATATTAATACTAGCGACCCGCCCGCGGTTTCACCCGTATCCCCATTCCTCAAAGTCGTAGCGTAATGTTAGATAGCTTAAAACTTCCTCTTGAATCACTCTATCTATTAAAAAAAAACCGCTTCAAAATCCGTTGCGTATTTTTAAAGATTTAACTTTTTGTCCGTCATATAAACATCACCATTTACGATTATTATGGTTCACTCATGCACTTATAATTTCAAATGCGTTTCGTTAACGTTCGAAATGTTAAGCATACATAGGGACGGACAGACAGCAACAGCGACTTTGTTTTGTACTATGTAGTGATACACTATTATTAATATGCACTACATGGTGTCTTTGAATCGTCGTCGATCCCACAATCCCTAAAGACCACCGTCTAAAATGAGTGCGTCCTACCCCTGATCACTTACGGAGCCGAAACGAAAATGAAATAACGTGAATGTGGAAACGGAATGTGGACACAAATTCAAGGTTGCTCAGCGTGCAATGGAGAGAGCAATGCTTGGACTTTTTTGATGGATTACGTCGGCAAACTAGCTGACGAGCCACCTGGTGGTATCTAGTCATCGTCGCCCATGGACACCTGCACCACCAGAGGAGTTGCTGATGCGTTGCCGATCTTTAAGATCCACTACGGACGGCAGAAACTGGCTCTTACGTGCAAAAGTTGAAACACACACCGCAGTGCTTTACGACAGACTCCGACGTAAGGGTGGTTCGCCGGCCAGTCAGATTCCAAGAGGTCCTACCACCGAGTAAGTCGAAGTCGTCAAGTAACAAATTAGGTATATCTAGACACAATGAAAAATCTTTTAAGCGCCAAATTCTATCGGATTGTATTGCTATTGTAAAGACTACCATCGTATTGATTTTTCTTAAATATCTCCTATCTGCAGACATCGGCCACAATCACCAAAACACCATCGATTACAATTTTACTTTTATGTATAGATTACACAGTCAACCACGCTATGCCACGTACATTATATACTCGGATTGTTGTGTCGGTAGGTGACAATAAATAACATCCTGTCCTCACAACATTTCAACCATTTTATCCTCTTCTAAAAAGTATCATAAAGCGCTTTGCACACGAGGCAGCAGTTATTTACGCCGCGTCCTAATGATCAGATAATGCTATAACACCATGAGGCAGGCTGTTCCGCGCGCCATCTGTCGCGAACCGCGGCCCTTTACCCGCGCGTATTTACGACGCGGCCGGCGGCAACGGGATACTGCTCGCCACATCGTTTGTTCTATTATTTCTATTTATTCAATAACGCTGTCCCACTTAGGTAGATAGGTCAGATGGGTACCTATTTTGTAATTAGAGAATTACAAATTGAGTATGTAGGTACTGCTAAACAGTATTTATAGCTTACCTAATATAAATAAATAAATATACCTACCTACATAGTATAATAATGTAGTCGGGTTGAATGTTAACAAACTTCCGCCTTCGTTTAAGAAAAATGGAACACAATTATCTTCTAGACTTCTAGGGTGATAATTGATTACTTACCGCGTAGCTATGGCAACTAAAAAGTCAGATAATGCTGGTTCTTCTGAAGTTTTCTTTAAAATAATCTGTGAAAATTTGCTTGCAAACAAACGGTGTAACGAGATACAGATAAAATTGTATAAGTTGTCCATCGTCCCTGCGCAACTAAAGTTCGCCGAAGTTCAGGACGGTCGTTGAGGGTCGCGTCCCGGTTACCAGTTATAGGACTCAATGGGGCTCGCAGACTTGGAGGAACATAATTTATCCTTTTATGGATGAAGGTACTCCTGGGATTTTGTAAAACTTAATTTTTAACTTAATGTTTCAATAATGATTGTTGACTGCTGTTTCTGTGTTTACTGTTTAGGTATTCCATGCTGTGTGCAAGGGCTGCTGGGAATTACGAGTTCGAGCAAATGAAAATGCCGAGTCCTCCTGCGAATAATTATTATTCAAAAATAGATGCACTACACGGTGCATCGCGGTCCTCATATAGAGCCATCTCAAACTTAGGTAGGTACCTCGTTGCTTAATTCAACATTCACTTACTGTAGGAAATAAAACAGTAGAAATAAAAGTACTGTTCAATATCGTTGCACGACTGCTGAATATGAAATAATACGCTTATCCTGTTGCTACATGAACTTATCATACAAGCGAGAGGTTTACAACGTAAATACTTTACACTATAAAGTTATGTAAAACATCGCGAACACTTACTGACTAACATTATAGACGAGCGTCGAGAGAATACCAACAATACACCAAGTCAAGAGGGAACATTCATCGTCAGGTAGAAATTCTATTACGTGTGCACTATAGTAAACATTCCTCATAGGTCGGCCCCACCTCGCGGGAAATAAAACTTTTACTATTCGAAGCCGCCGCTTTAATATCTGGAATTGAGCGTGTACCGCGGACGCGACATAGCGATATTATATCTACCTATCTTATTTTATATTTTATTGGTAGTGCAATAAAACTGCTTCGCTGAACATTAGCGTTGTAAGAATTCATAGCGGTGGAGGTCCCACCTTCAGGGATAACGGCTCCAATCTCCCAACTTAAACGTTTATTCAAGAGATACTTTTATGTCCCCGTGGGTTCGCGCGTACTCCGCAGATGAATACTTATTACGCTTGTCACAGTGTTGTCTGCGGCAATGCGGTACCGCGCTGAATATCAAAAACTTCTGATTGGCGTTGTAAACAAAGTACCTACATCTCAAGTTCACAATTTACCAATGGGATTAAATTAATTCGAGACGGGATATTGTTTGCGATATACATCTATCGTGTAGGTATACCGCACTCTCAATTATCCTGCGGAAATGTTACGACTTTCAGCTAAAGGTACAAGCTACATCTTTGGGTTTAATTAGCCGTTGGGTTTCTCGGCGGAGTTCCAACTCGGCTGCAGTGCTATTATGGATTCTTCCCGCATCGACTTATATCGCCTCAATCTATGAATGTGTTCAGATCAGTTGCATTACTGCACTGTAAACGTGGGGGTAAGTAATAACATTGCACGAGGTGGTATTACTTCTTGGAAAATGTAATATGATCACATCGGATATTAAACGGATCAAATACATTTGAATGCATCAGATGTTGGTGGACCATGATACAATATATGCGTGATAATTAATATCTATACGTAGATATCTTATGTAAAAGACTTTTGATATCTTCGATTTGGATCTATATAAAAGATTTTAGATGCTTAGTTGTAGAAATTTTGACAGAGTAGGTATAGTAATGAAGCCACTTCAGTTTGAATATGTTTTCGAGTCAGAGTTTCACCACCATATTCTAAAGTATTTTCATAGGAGCCTATTCACAAGGTTTTTTGCCAAATGATTGCAATTGCAGGATATTACGTAAAGGTCTTACGTAATATCCTGCAATTGCAATCATTTGGCAAAAAACCTTGTGAATAGGCTGAACGAAAATTAACCCAGACTCAGCAATTTCATAAAATCTTTGACTTCTGAAGGGTACAGACGTGTTGCTGCGTGATCAATACACGACCTGAATATACTATGACGAAGTGATCATAAAGTGAGTAGGAACGAACAGAGTGCGGAGTTGGCGGTCTGTCGACCCAGTACAATCTTTGACGCGAGGAAAATTTACCAAGTACTATATGACGTAATAAAATTTATTGCCCGTTTTTGGGAGAGTCGCGTACTATTTATACTCTGGGCGGTACAGTTTTGCTTATAAATATAAACAATCATAAATATATTAGATGGTTCTTTGCGTCAGTGAGTTTAAACTTATGCATAATATTTTTGGCTTAATAAAGAAATTTTTATTTTATTATTTATTATGCAAAAGACTGCTGCGATGGTGCAGAAAATGACTAAGTAGTAACTATCAGAAGACGGCTCGATTGGCGCAATGGCGAAGCAAACGGCTTTTGCGCTTCGGGTCGAGGGTTCGATTAAAACGAAGCAAAATAAGTACCTATTTGTTTAGCCTACAACTCGTTCCGAGTCATGTGTGAGCGTTAGTGCATGTGATTTTTGTTTGTGAACGAAAACGTCTTAGATTATGGCAATATGACTGTAATATGATGAGATGACTGTAATGACATCACAATTTGCACACCTAAGTAAACCCAAAAATAGGTTAAATTTTTAAAGTGCTGAAAAATCCCTACCTCAATTTGGTATCAGTAGCGCCTTTCCGACGCTAAGTTTGATTGATGCGGACTTGTCCTTCACTATCTACGCCTGATGACCGCTCCAGACATTTTTTCATGATTTACGTAAGTATAATTTCGGACAGAGTATTACGGACGGTGATTTATTGGACTGAAGAATGCCCATGGCTGCGAGTTTTTGTGGAAAATTGAATAAGTGAGATAGTTGGAAAAAGTTTTCATCATGGATATGGGTCAGGTATGCCGTATAGTATCAGGTATCCCTGTATAATTTACATTAAGTTAATAATTTAAGCACTTACATAATGACCTCCCAAGAACGGGTTGATGATAAATAAATTTCAATTCCTTGTCGGTCTCTGTACGGCATTGTTTCAATGTGTTATTTGCTCGAATAGTGCTTTAATTAGAATGGTAGTTTACTACATAATTATGTTTGGTGGAAAATATTACTGGCTGATATAAAGTACGGAATTTGATTTAAAGGAGACAAAAAAAATAAAAACTGCTTATTTGGTCGTTACCTACTCTAAACGTTAAAGCTTTCTTGCAAATTAACTCGTGTGTTGATCAGGTCCTAGTAGTTGGTAGATACTGGCAGCTAGTGCCCGACAGGGTCCACGATTGATACTTTTATATTTATTTTTAACACCTGTTAACATTGTGGAGTGCAATAAACGAATTGAGTATTGAGTAGATAGGTACTGTTGTGTTCAAAAATTTATATTTAACTAGCTTTTGCCAGCGACTTCGTCCGCGTGGAATAGTTACTTTGTTCCCTAGTCCTTCGCCCGCGGTTTCACCTGCGTTGCTCCGTTCGTAAGGGGTGTAGCGTGATGTTTTATAGCTTGAAACCATTCTCATGAATCACTCATTTTCCCAACATTTCCCTTCACTGCTCTGCTCCTATTGATCGTAGCGTGATGAAAAGTATACTATAACCTGCCCAGGAGTATGAAGAACAATTGTACCAAGTTTCGTTGAAATCCGTCGAGTGGTTTTTGTTTCTATAACGAACATACAGACAGACAGACAGACAGACAGACAGACAGACAGACAGACAGACAGACAGACAGACAGACAAAAATTTTACTGATTGCATTTTTGGCATCAGTATCGATCACTAATCACCCGCTGATAGTTATTTTGGAAATATATTTCATGTACAGAATTGACCTCTACAGATTTATTATAAGTATAGATAGATATAGAAGAAGATAGATGTGACTAAGATTTTATCAGCGCAGGATAATCTTAACATCTACATAATTAAAGAGAAATGGTTAAAATAACAAAACTATATGAGTAATCACGTTTACTAGACGACAGTTACCTACACAAAATAACGCCACCCGTCGGTATCAAGAGAGCTTGCTTTAATAGCGCGACAAAGCTCGTTGTCATCACCGCTTTCGTTCATTCTACAAAAAATATTACTGAATGCTATTTTAAAATATCACAATACTTAGCATTTGGGGAGTGTCACGAAGCTGGCGTCATTCGGCATTTCCTCGGAGTAAACTGCATAATGTAGTGAAGGAACAGCTCTGTGTTGTGATTTTAAAGTTTGCTACTAAAGACGTAGGACGCAGTCTAGCGTCGCGTCATCGGGTTGTGTTGAGTGTGGGTAGGTTTTCATGTTTTCATTAGTGAAAAGGGCACAGGGGCTGTTTTATTTCCACTACAATTTATCGGCATATAGCGGTGTTGTGACAGAGTATGTTGTCAAACTTAGGTACCTCATACCTATTCAGTTGAGCTGGCAAATCTCATTGGAAAATCGGACCCGAATTAACTCGATGTTTGGAAAGAGTTAACCGAACTGGTCCGCATTACACCTATCTGTATATTTCTGAGATCTTCCCAATAATGTAGAAGCTATAATTATTTGTCTGTAAAACAAAAGTCAAGAAAAAAAACAAATAGAAAGTTCAAAATGGTTCAAGAAAAAGAAACAGTTTGGGCAATCACTAATGGACATGCCGTGTTTGTCCAGTTTATTCGTATTTCCCGCTTCATTTCCCATTTTCTACGGAGTCTAGGTACTGGAGACATTAGTGACGGACTTAAAATTGTCCTGAATTTAATAGACGGTACAACAGTAAATAAAAAAAACACGAGGTAAGGTTTTGGTATCAGTAACTTCGTTCGATGTATCTACTATTAATTTAACTACGGAAGATTTGACCAACCGAATGGTAATCGTAGCATTATAATTAGTAGGCACTTCATTATTTGTCACGCACTTTGAAGCTGTTCCTCATAAAAACACGTGATTTATGGTGTCGGGGACAAGTCGTTAGGTCACTAGTTAGTTTACAGTAACACAGTTGGTAAGGAGGCTATGTGAGTAGGCTAGCATAGATATTGATCTAGTTGATATCTGGCATTCATATATTATATTAGGTAGGTATAGTTGTTCAACCTGTACCTAAATATTCCGCGAAGGGTTAAAAACTTGTAAAAGTGTCTTTAAAATTTACAGGAATATATCTACTATAATTTATCAGGCTGCTATCTATTTTGTGCAGCTACTGCTAGATACTATTGAGCCGGCTGAATCTTAATATCTAGGTATTACTGAACCTAATAAACGAAAGCCTATTTTACTGATCCTGACAAAAACCTCTACCATAAATACGAGCCTACTAAGATTTATGTGTCAGAGAGTCAATAAAGATAATTTGTGTGTCAAGTATGTAGATGTATAAGTGTGCATGCAATTTGTCATGTGTGTGAACAGCCAGCGGGCCGGGGTGAATTTGAAAAGGCGAGGGAAAAATTATTCCCGCGCAGAATCCCGGGCGATATATCATGGAGAACGGGACACGTGCAGCCGAATTACAAGCCAGCGACTTTGTTGAGAATTATGATATGAGTTCCCTGAGTTATGTTCATCTTTGTCGTTTTAATTTAATGACCGTTACGTCAGCGGAGACACCTGTGTGACTGTTGACTTTCAGACTGCCAAGACGGTGTTCAGTTAACTGAGCGTATGAGGCTTATACAGATAAGAACACAAACTGTAGCGTCTGTAAGGTTAGTAGATATTATAAATATTGGTGTAATAATATTAGTTTTTAGTCCCGGACCCGAATGTCTAGGGTCTCTGTTTGAAAACCTCCGAGCGCCAACTTGGGGTTGCAAGAACTTTTCTCACGTAAAATAGCGTGAGATAAACGAGTAACTTTGTCAAGGTCGTGCCATTTTCCCTCTCTCCTCGCCACCTACCACATCTTACACTACTTTGTTATGTTAAGTTATAAGTAGTTTAGCACCCAGTAGAGGTGAGAGAAAAAGGTTGAGTAAAATTCATACTTCGTCAATTGGTAGGTAGGTATACTTAGGATAAGTTTCTTTAGAATAATTGTTTATAAGTAGGTAGTGTTGAACATTTGTACATCCCTCGCTTAACAAATCTATTAACTAGAACATAAAACAGAAACCATTTTCCCCTGGCAGTCTTTTACGACGTGCCTGAAATTACAAGTAGCCGAAACTTCAATATTTCTTTCTCCGTCTAGGTACCTACTGTACAGTACGTGTCATATAATATTTTGTAATATAGTTTCTCATTTCCTCACACTACTGAATACATAATAATTAGATAAAACTAAAATATTAAAAAGTTAATTCTAGTGATATTATGAATAAGTTCTGACGACACGATTGGCGTAGCGGTTGAGCGATCGGCTTCTGCGCCACGTGTTGTGGGTTCGATCCCCACACGGAGCAAATATTTGTATGATCTACAGGTAGTTGTTCCGGGTCTGGGCGTTTGTGTATGTGAGAATTTGTGATTGTAAACGCACCCACGATACAGGAGAAAATCCTAGTGTGGGGCAACGTTTTTTTTTTTTAAAGAAAAAGTTTTTCTATTAAACCTAGGTAGGTACATAAAAGTTGGGATTTATCTGCACTGCAAATACAATTAAGTACCTATACCTACATTCATTATTTTCCATATAGGGCACATCCCTAATGCGAAAAGACCGTAAAGCCTATCTTTCTAACTCAATATAAAGAAAGACGTTAAAAACATTTTCTTTTTCTATAATTTAGTTTACAAAAATCTTCCTCGGTTTCCAAAATGTCCTCTCCCCATATTGTCCATTTTCCGGAATGACCCTATCCCAAAACGTGCATTTCCCAAAATGGTCCCTTCCCGAAATATCCGTTTCTCTAAATGTCCCATTCCCGAAATGACCCTTTCCTACAACAGCTACGCGTTTAAACTGGGAATATTTATTTATGTAACATAAGCCAAATAGTCAATCATAATCACGTAGCCTAAAAACCAAAACGTGAAAAGCCTTTTAATCACATACTTATAAACCAAAACGTGAAAGCTAAAAATTATGTTGCAGTACCTAGTAGTATACCTGAAAGGAAAAATAATATATTCCCGTTGTATTGTAGTTGTACCCGGCTTGCACCAGGTTTGTTTGTGCACAACGATTCCATACAAACATCCCAAGAGTAATGTTCTGTTTAACTGCAAAGAAATCACGGCGCGCAAACACACCGGCTCGATATTGATACAAATTAAACAAAAGATAAATGATCCGGAGTGGGGCAAACAACAGTCGGAGGGCGGGCGGCGCGGCGCGGCGCGGCGCGGCAAACACTACGATATTGGTTTCTTATAACGGCGTGTTGACACGAGCCCGCGCACCTTCCCGCTACATACATATTTTATGTTCATCGATATACTATAGTTATTGATATTAGTGTTTGCCATCACACTGTTACCGCGAAACCAGCTCGCGATACGCCTCAGAATTCAGAAGCCGTCTCTCTGTCGACGGACATAATATGTGTGTAGTAGGGAGTGAACGAGACGTAGAAATATCATCCGTTTGCATACGTTACAACTCTTGACAGTTCAACAACTAAATTCTGTGAAACGAGATAGAGTTTTGAAAGATACAACTCGAAATGAATTCCGGAAACTTGTATACCTACGTAGGAATGTACACATTACGGATGTAATAATTTCTAATTAATTATTTATAATGAAGACATTACACGGCAAAATATATTTACACAAGGTTCGCTCGGGTCTTACGCAAATAGGTCTGTTTCTGAGGCAAATAATAATTATTCCGTCATGTGCGGATTCCCGTGCGCGCGTTGTTACGCAAATCAAATACTTATGTAATGCTTATGTGCTTACTTACTTAAGTATTTACCGGTAACAACTAAGCCCTGCTCAAGAAAATTTACAATCACTTTGGAATGTAACTCATTGAGAGGAATTGAAATAAATTATTTTGCTATGAAGCAATGCTACCGGGCGCAGTGAAAATTGGTTTTAAATAAGTATTTGAAGTGTGTTGAACTAACTATCGTTTAATATCGTTTATTTATTATTACAGTGTAGTTCTTAATACTATAATGTTAGGTATAACATATGCTAGTTCGCTGTCAGAAAAAAATTCATCAGTCTAATTTATACCCAACGCTTAACTATCCAGTTAGCAACGAACGTCATTACCATCACGCCTGTATTCTCCAAAAGTTTAGGCAGAGACGTACTACTAATGTACACCTATAGTTGGCCGGTATTTTTAGATCCTATGTAATAGGAGGCGAGCTAGGCGAGAAAACAAATTCGAAACTCCGAGCTGCTACTTATAATTTCATAGAAAAACCCAATAACATTGCTCGCATTGGATATCGAAGCCAGGACCACTAGCGTAGCAGTCGCGCTCAGGACCACTAGACTAACGAGGCAGCTCGTGTATAAATGCAAAGTGTATAAATATTTAAACATGACCCATCGTAACCCAATGGTTACCCGAAGACGCCCGTTGACGTCAAGGAAGGCACAGAAAACAATGTCGGGATGACTTGGACCTTGACGGATAGACTGGCCTCAGATAGCTATTGCCAACAAAGATCAGTGGAAGAGGATGATTAAGACCTTAGCTCACCAGTGCGTTCTTAAAGGTTAGTAAAAACAATATTTGAGATAGATAGGGAGGCAATGTTCCAGCTTTTAAACTATGTATATCTCAATCTATCGAGTCAGCCTATCGCCATGCACTGCTGGGTAAAGGAACTCCCTAGTTATGCCATATCATCATTTGCCTTCCGTGTCCGGCGCAAGCCAGGTAGTTATCAAAATGATTAAGGAATCGCCAATTCGTTTGGTAGTTTCCGTACGTTTTGTAAACCTTAATACCGATAGTTGTGTAGTACTTATGTTTATGTTTTGTTGAGAAATAGGTCATACAATCTTAGAGGATTTTAATTGGAGCTTGCAATCCGCAGCCGTTCCGATGCGGTTTCACATGCAATGTTTCTTGTCAGCCAATCGAATAAATACTGAGGCAACGCGGCGAATAGTCGCCTTCACGCGCGAATACTGATGTTAAATGTAAACACAATTACGACACGATGATAGACAACTGTAATTAAACTGGAATATATAACTACAAATATGTCAACTATATCTCAATTATGAAACGTAATTAAATCTTCTTCTAATCTAAGTGATCTTAATCCTTTGACAATCGTCGCAAAATCAAGATATTCTAAATTAAATTCTCGACCTTCTGATTCGATTCGTTCTTCGCTAATGAGCCGTGAAACTAAAAAAAAGATCCAGTGAAATCACCCCCAGTCAGGCCTTTCAGTAAATCAAGTTACCTGTTGCCATTTCAATAATTTCTTATTCAGAATTCAGTCGTCAGTCGCGAATTTATGTAATTGAATTATACAGGAGCCCGCCCTGGGATTTGGGGAGTTCTTTTAAAAGGTTTCGTTACCTTTTTTAAGAACAAAATAATGTCGTTTATAATTTATTCAACGCGAAAATTACGCATTACCTGAGGAGGTAATTTCGTATTCTGAGCTTGCTTAGATTTGGGTTGATGCGCCGCCCGCGCTCGTGTTGCCCGTGCCCGTGCCGCCCGGCATGCTAGTTACTTACCTTATTTTTACATTCTCTGGGGATGCCTCGCTTTTTCAGTAGATGTTGTTAATAATTATTAAAATTGTTAACTCAGAAAAATACAATAAAGTTTTACTAACATATCAATTTTCATATCAAGTATTTACTAAGTTTTATTTAGGTCCCTTGTAAGACAAGTCAATCCTAATCCAAACTTAGACTAGACATTGGTTGTTTAATCTAAGAATCCAAACGCCGAACTGCTATTGAGAATTTAACAGAAAATTCCAATAACACTTTACTCGATCAGAGAATTGAACCCGGATCTCTAGCGAAGCAATCGTGCTTAGGACCACTAGACTAATGAGACAGTTTATCTTGTTTGATCTATAAGGTGTATTTAATAGAAATCGATTTTACTATTCCGGGGATCAACCATGTGACATACTGTACATAATTATTATAAAGTTCTAACAATGATAAAAACAGTTTGTTGAGAATTTAACAACTTCATATACGATTACATAAGGAAAATGGACATTACTATGATGTAACATTGTTATTGCATTTGAATATTGATGACGAGAGTCACTACGAGTTCCAGTAGCTGTAGAGATCGTAAAACTAAACGCAATTAACTTTAGAACGTTTCTAAAATATTAAGATGTTGGACGACAGTTATGTTCGTATCACACTTGCTTGGCGTTCAATTAAAAAGAAGTATTAGAATTATACGTTTTATTAAAAGAGATGATTTTACTTGCTGCATGTATAAAACAATTAAAATGATCCATGCATATTTGCACGTGAGCTAATGCATTTATATTAATTTCCTTTAAAAAATACAGTGATCCACTTAAATATAAATAAAATTAGCTAGTGTAACTGGCAAGCCCCATGTGATGTATAAATGCGTTTTATGGATTATGGATTTTAATCATCATTTAATTACTATTGTGATATTGTTTATCAGTAAGTTATTTTATATTTTTGATAGCTTTTAAGTTTTTTTTATTGGATATAGGCTCACGCTTGACCGCTAGTTCGCCTGATGTTAAGCGATACTGCGATCTACGATGGAGCGCGCTTGCCTAGAAGAAACCGAATAGAGTTTAAATGAATTGTAATCACTAATCTATAATATAAAAGAAGAACGTGACTGAGTGAATGACTGACGTGACGCACAGCCGAAACTACAGGAGCTAGATCCCTGAAATTTTGAATGCTAGGTCCTTTTGCACTGTAGAGCACTAAGAAACGATTTTTGAGAATTCAACGCCTAAGATGGTGAAAAGGGGGTTTAAAGTTTGTATGAAAGTCCGCACACCCTACCATTCGCTTGACACACATACATACACACATATAACATATTTAATAAACGTCCGTAGTACAGCTGTCATTTTGACAATTTGACAATTGTTTTCTTCTTTTTTACTTACACATTTTATGATATTATGAAACCTCCATGGTGTGAGAACAGTGAGCTCAGTTTATTTAGAAACGAAAATTATCTAAGTACGCAGGCGAAGCTGCGCACCGGAGTCTAGTCATTATATATTTGATGGTGATAGCAGCTCACTTTTATTAAATAATTACCTTCATTAATGTCTTGACGATATACCTACCTTTACGGCTGCTAACTTTATCGGAGTAAACGTGTTTTGAAGTTAAGACAGCGCTTAGGCGAGCGTTGTGAGTTAGAGCTTCTAGAAGCGACCTGCGAGAGACAGCTTGCAATTTGCAAGTACAGACCTACAAGCCCTATTGCTATACATCAGTTACCTATAACAAATATTAGGTTGCTTATAATAACGATATTTATATATGTAAATTGATTTATCAGTGGAATTACTGCCAATATTGAATGCAAGGCACTTACATCAAAAGGTAAAAAATCGAACCAGAAGTGATTGTGTGGGTGGCAAATGGGTGCAAGTGGGAAGCTTCAGATTCTGGCAACGGAAGTCTTGTATCAATCGAAGGTATTGTACGAGATATAAGTTTTTTCATATACGGCGATCGCTTGCCGCGCTTTTACCAACTGTATTGAAGCTATGTTCAGATAACATTAGCACCATCTCATCAGCATTAGCGACCCGTCTCAGCTTTATATGCGGCTGATTCACAGTTTTCATGTCTGCCAACTGGCTGTTAGATTTGTAACTTGTCAGACTGTTTCTGATTAATGACTATATCACTAACGTTTGTCACAGATGTTCGTATCATAAGATAGCTTAAAATACTCACCGACGCACAGAGCGTTTCCAATGTCAAAGTTAAAATGTTTTATTTGAATTAGACCCATAAAATAAGTACGTCTGAAAAGTCAAAACTAGTTGCACGGTTCCAAAAAGTGGGTCTGATGGAGAAGAGCCGGCAAGAAACTCCATGGATACTCTTTAAAAAAACATGATTACAATATTAAGCTTTACATCTTCCACATAGTTGCTGAGTATTATGCAGTTTGATGTGTAAGATGTATTCATTATATAAAATAAGGATTGCCCCAACAAGTAACACTCAACTCAACTCGACGTTCGACTCAACCATATTGTAGGGAATAAATCACACGTTGATGTGCAGAAATGGTCCTCCATCTATAGACATAGCCATACCTAAACAGTTAGTAATTATTATCAATAGACATTATTTTCAATTGTTTATTCAAATAAATATTGTTAATTCAACTAAGGGCCGATTTTTTCATCGCCAGATAACTTTATCAGACGAATAAATTCCAAGTTTTACAGTTTTTCTATACAAAATCTGTCAAGCGTCAGTTTATTCCTCAGTTAAAAGTTATCTGGAGATGGAAAAATCGGCCCTAAATGTTGTTTCGAATTATTAGACAGTTTCAGAAGCAGCCAGGTAAACCCAAAATCGATCTGGAGGACTTACCCAGCCTAGAGGGGGGTCCGGACCGAGGGATGAAGTATGACCCTACGTATGGTTACGAGCCGTACTGGGAGGACGGGGACTGGGTGTTCGATCCCCGCCCGTCCAACAAGTCCGACGCGAATTTCATGTGTGGGACCCGGTGCTCTAAAGTATACACCGAGTCAGTATGTCTTTTTATATTGTTAAGTACGCGTTGATCCTAGAGCTTGGAGTCCGTACGCGTTGATCCTAGAGTTTGGAGTCCTGCAAGCTCGGCGTCGAAGGTACTAGAAGAGACTCCTGGAATTTAATGCATGATTACTTACTACTTGTGCCAACAGCGTGGTGAACTATGCTATTAAAAATAGTTTATTGGGTTTTTCTATGAAACTCTCTGTAGGAGCTCGAAGTAGGCAAGTGGTAATAGCCTCGCACCCTATTACATGGGACCTAAACATATACCGGCCAACTGTATGAGTGCATTAGTGCCTAGCTAGCTCCTTTCGGGGAATATATGTATGTTTATGTTAAATATTATATAATCTGGCCTATACTTTGATCAGAGAGTTGGGGACACCGTGTGGGGACGGGTTAGAATACTATTCCTCACTCACAGTTATTTAGGTTAGGTATTGGTAGTTAATTTAAGTTATTTATTAATGATTATGTTGATAATTTTGTAAATATATTATAATTATGCTTTTATTCAATGTATGGAAATGTAATACTTTTGGTCAATAAATCTTATTCTTATTCATAAATATTAATGTAATTAATTTTCTGATGCAGGTATGGTACATTATGTGCCAGAAATAAATTGTATGAGTACAAGACGTTTGAAAATTATTGTCAACTCAAAAGCGAGGACTGCAGCGGCATTTTGCGTAAATAACTTTTCAACTTTGAGTTTTTGTCTTCATAGAAATACTAACAATGGACTAAAAAAGAGCTTATTAATGTACTAATGATTACATTAAGTAGGTACTTATAATGAAATTCTGTCTTTCTCTTTCTAAAATACTAAGGTAATTAAAACTTTATCTCAGTGGGTGGCACAAAATTCATATCAGACCATTAAATAATGAATAAATAATAACCAATAGATCAATCTTTCATCAATAGGTATAAAGGTATGATCACGACCTGATATGGTGGCGACTGGCGATTCGCTGTCATTAATTAGTGAAGCGTCATATTTATGCCATTGAAACAATAAGAATTTGGTATGCCCAGTGCCATGCCAAGCAGTGATAGCCTAGTGGATGACCGTTGGACTACATAGTCAAATGTCTCGAGTTCGAACCCAAGGCACGCACCTCTGACTTTTCGAAGTCATGTGCGTATTAAATAGGTAATTATCACCCGCTTAAACGGTGAAGGAAAACATCGTGAGGAAACCTGCATGCCTGAGAGATTTTCTCGATGGCGTGTGAAGTCTGCCAACCCGCACTAGGCCAGCGTGGTGGACTATAGCCTAATCCCTCTCATTCTGAGAGGAGAACCGTGCCCAGCAGTGGGACAGTAAAATGGGTTGATTATGTTATGTTGTACCCAAAAGATGTTCATTATGATTGCTTTTCTCATATACTTGTACTGTGACCTTAACCTTACTAGGTATTTTAAAAAAAAACTTTAAGAGTAATGTGGCTCGCACATTACTAGTATGCTTGTTAACCCCTCGTGCTAAGCTAAATGCTTGTGTTACGATTGTGTTCACTTCAGTAGTGCAATGGGTGGGTATCGAACTGCAACCACATGATCGCCAATCCAACGCCCTAGCCATTAGGCTATCGCCGCTTCAATGGAATTATAATTCATATTAATACAATATCTTTATGTTTCAGGTTGGATGATCCTGTATAGAGGTAAATGTTACCGCGAGATAGAACAGTATGAGCGCCACCACCTGAACACGAGAGTCCGGAAGTTTATTAGCAGTTTCATGGATACTCACACGAACGTAAAAAAATACGTGGGATTCTGCAGCGATAGCCCTAAGCACGGCCCGTATGATAAGAAATAAAACGTCAAGTAGAATAGGGTAGGTAGCGTAAAGTAGAGAACGCTTATTTGAGAGTTTAGAACAGAGGATGGTAGAGTTGAGTAACACACATAATACTTAGTAAAAATATAGAAAGTAGACTAGCATAATGAAAGAGTTAAAATAATAAAACATATTTGTATAACTTTGAACTGTATGTTTGATATTTCTCTGGAGCATTGCGACACGTAGAATGTATGAATTCGCCTTTTTTAATGTAAAGAAAACGTTTTGTTAACCTTGATTTAGAAGTAGATTATTTTATACAATTTATTGTTTATGTTAGTACTCAAACAGTATTTGTGGTTAGGCACTCTTTGAGGCACTGCCCTCCCGTGACCGCTGTAAAATGCTTCATATTTCCTAATTTAATTAAAATTGAAAGGCAAATACTTTAAGAAGTTTTTGGCATGGTTTACGATCAGGAAAATGATTTGTTAATATGAATATAATAATAAAGAATACCTATTTTTTGCTTACTACATATTGTAATATTTGCATAAAAAATGGCAACTGACAATACTGCCAGAACGAAAATAATTTGTGCAACCAACATTACAGATGCAAATAAATGTAAGTAAATATAGCACATCAAGAATGATAACTTACTAATGTACCTACTTCACCACGCCTGCCTGGCACTACACCAATGGACTGAGCTGGCAAGTCGCGTGCCTTGAATACAGACTTTGACTTTCCGTATTATAAATTAATTACGATATCACTCGCTTGAAACGGTGAAGGCAAACATCGTAAGGAAACCGTCATCATTGAAACATTCTTCGGACCGCGTGTGAAATTTTTAAACTCGGACTAAACCTGTGTGGTGGAGTTTAGAAAGCCCCACTCGTAATACAAGCATTTAGCACGAGGGGTTAACAAGAATACTAGTAATGTGCGACCCACATTGCTAGTAAGCTTATTAAAAAGAAAAAAAAAAACAGATCCGTGCTCAACAGTGACACAGTACCTAAATGGGGTAATGAAAACCATTTGACATTGACTGCTTTATTTATACTCGTCGTTGTTATATACCCGTGGACGTTGAATGACTATTTGAATCCCGAACGATTCAAATTAACCTAATTTGAAACCTTGAAATTTATTCTCGAACTTTATTAGACAGCTGTTTGAGTATAAACGTGTTAGCGTCTTATAAGCATCTCGCACTAGAAGCCCTTTGAAGGAGATACCGAAATATGGGCCTTGTGAATAAATTATCATTAAATTACTGCGAATCCACCGTTCTGTTACTAGATATCGCCGCTGAAGAGAATAAGTCCTACATAATCATGTTACAACCGTATATATATTACCGTTGTTTCCATATCACCAGGGAGTGGTTTTAAGTCCTAGAATGAACCAAGGGTACCTTCCGCTAAGAGTATCTTCATATTCTATTTTTCATTTTAACTAGAAATTAATATTCGTTTTATTTTGTCTCAGAAAGAAAACCCATAGGAAAATGGGAAAGTAAATAGGTTGATAAATAATTTTATTCCTACCTACTTACATCTTGAACACTAGGTAAAAATATAATATTTTAAATTATAAGTATCTCATGTACATAATTATGTTTTCTTTATTAATTGGATATTTGATTTTATACCTACCCATTTAAACTCAATCCTGACAGGTCTTGAACGAGCGGGATTATTACTTATAATTAATTAGTATACCTAGTGTATAAAATGATAAAAAACAAAAATCTCATTTGCTCAAAGTTTAATCCAGCCTATTATCGACTACGCCGACGCTTGCTATTTGGATGCCACAGAGGAGCTTTTAAACAAACTTGAGAGACTGCAAAATTTATGTATCCGTTTTATTTTCAACCTTAAAAAGTATGACCATGTCTCCGACTTCCGTAAAACTCTCAAGTGGCTCCCAATTCGCTTTCGCAGGAATACTCGGCTATTGTGCCTCCTTTTCAATATCTTACATAATCCATTAGCCCCTTCATACCTGCGGGAACGCTTTTCCTATGCACATTCTAGTGACTCTCCCTGCAGGTCCCATCTCCGTACTATCCTCAAATTCCAGCCCCACAACACTGACTTCTTTTCCTTCTCCCTGTCCGTGCATGCAGTCAGGTTGTGGAACTTGCTCCCTCCCGATATTCGCGATTGCAGAACTGTTTCCTTGTTCATGAAACGTGTCAAAGAACACTATCTTTCTCTACCTTAATTCATTTGTTTGCATCTTTTACTTTGTTATTTATGTCATTTGTGTTGCTATTGTATATTTATATAGTATATTATTGTATATGTATTATACTATATGTGTATTTTGTTCTTTTTTTTTCTGGGTTAATGTTTACTTGTATTGTATTTTTTTTTTCAGACTTCTGTCCTACATTTCTTAGTTTAAATTTTCCTCTCGCAGGTCTGCTGGAAGAGATTTCTTTAGAAATAAGCAGTACCTTTGTACTTAATAGTCCTTAGTTGCTTATTTTCTCAGAGTTTTGTTGTGTGCATAAATAAAAATAAATACCACATTCATTGGTGTCACACATTGCGAAAAACGTTAACAAATGTCGTGAGACGATTATGGGCAGTAAAGCATTAAAGAAAAGCCACTCCGTAAAAACCGATAGATATCACAAGAAAATTTTAAAATAATGAACCTTTTGTTCACCTCTATGTGGTGTAAATAAACCAATTGATTGGATTCGTTATTAATTCCGTATTGATTGAAAATGCTTTTGGTTTAGTGAAATCTTTGTTTTGTTGTTGTAGTTAAATAATAACATGAGGAACTGTTATGCAATTTTGTTTGCAGTGTCTTGTAAGTGTCTTGTTGGAAATAATAGCATCTAAATAATATCTATAATTTATTGTATTTATAATCTAGTATTTATTTGTTTTGCATCTTAATCACAACGTAAATTAAAATTCACAATCTTTCGACAGATTAAGATCTTAGTAGAATATTTTTTTTATTTGACTATCACATGCGCTGGAGCTAAGCGCTGAAGCGATGAGCGGGGTATAGCCATACGGCTATATCCTGCTTCGGCAAAGTAGCGCTGTGATCTCATTGCGGCGGTGGTGAACTTTTCGATTCCGGTTTTAATTTGAGCAATAGTCGGGAGTGACACCACGCGGAGAGCTGCTAACTCCTACTGCGAAAAAGTTGTGTTAGAGAACGAGGTGGTGGAACGGGAGAGACCCTCTACGTCTTTCCCGGTTCGTAGTAAACGCACCGAGACGCCGGAGAGCTCTAAAAGACCTCTGGCCTTTAGAAAATAGTGATAATCAGAAGAATTAGGAGCTTATGTTTTGTAGAGCTTCAAAGGAATTCATTATTTTATCTTATTTTAACTTGATACCTTCACACGTTCCTGAAAAAAAGGAATTTGCCAGACAGTAATTGAAGGGAATCTTTAAATAAAACGAAAGTTAAAAAACCAAAACTAGACAACGAAAAAATCTGCTGAAAAGTATGAGACGATTTATCTTTTAATCTTTATCCAAAATTATAAAGTATATATACCAAAAATAAAGTAGGATACTTTATAATAAAGTATTGTAGGTATTCTTTTTTAGTCGGCCATATTGTTTAAAAAAATATAGCTTTAAGCATCTTACTGTAAAGACGGAACAATCGACATGTCATTTGTTGAAATCTGATTAGTAGTTTTAGAAATAGGATCGAACACCCATACATTAAACTCATTACTCTTCCTTTTTTCATAGTCGGGTAAAAAGGTACAAGTATCGAAATTTAACGTGGGAGAGCCATGCTTTGGCACGAATGGGCCGGCTCGACCGGAGTGATACCACGGCCTCACAGAAAACCGGCGTCAAACAACGCTTACGTTGTGTTTCGTCAAGTGAGTGAGGTTAACGGAGGCCCAATCCCCTTTTAAAAGGCGGGCAACGCACTTGTCACTCCTGTGGTGTTGCGGGTGTCCATGGGCGGCGGTAATCGCTTACCATCAGGAGATCCGTCTGCTCGTTTGTCCCACTTTCCCATAAAAAAAAAAAATATACATGACACTAACCTAGATTCTGTATTGATGTCTGATTTTTGGTAGGTACTATTGACTTGTAATTTTTGTTGGAAAATTGTAATACCTACGTACTTTTCTGTTATCAGTGCACTGGTGCATGGTGCTCCGTGATGCACAAAAGGATAGGTAAGGTTGAAGGTTTGAGGTTTGGTTGAAGGTTGAGGTAAGGTTTTAAGTAAAATAAACTTATTTACTTAGGTTATTGTGTCATTGCCATCATGACATTGAGCATCGAAAATAACATATCTACTCAAACTCGAACGCGCTCAGCGAGCTATTTTAAAAATAGCGTTTAAAAAACCCTGGCTTAATGCACTGTACTCAGAGTCTAACTGTCTTCGCATGAGACAGAATTACATTACCTCGGTACTTCTCCGCTTTCATAAACTTGCGAAGATGTGGAACATACCGAAAGTTCGTTCCGCCTTTGCTCGTCAATTTACTCATTTATGGGACCCTATCTATATATATAAAAAAAAAACTTTTATTTCATTGTCACATTAAAACTTTTACAATAAATCTTACGCAAGGGCCTCCTTTTAAGTGTATGAAATACCTGTGCTAGGAGACCCCTATATATAGGTAACAAATTCTTCAAAACTTCTACTAAACCTGACATCAGTCTGCCTTAAAACCAGCATCCAGAAATGGCTAATGACCATAAAATATGCTCAGACCGAGACCCTCCTAAACACTGTTATTTAACTTCCACGTATAGTCCCACAGACACACACACACACGCACACACACATACACACTATCTTCTTGTAATTCTTATTTCGTTTAGTATCTTTGTTATTTTATTTTATTTTCTTTCTTTTTCTTTTCAGTTTTCACAAAGAAAACAAAAAAAATATAATATAGAAATTACGTCAAATTACTCTTACAAATTACGGAAGGGACTGGACCCCACGACACGGAATCTTAGTGCCAGGGGCCAGAGATATATTGTTTTTTTTCTTCTAGTGTCTAAGTCTACTATTACTACTATACTACTATATACTAATACTACTATACTAATTAACGTAATATGTGTATATGTATTGTACTGATGTTCGAATGAATAAATAATTTAAATTTATTTATTTAATGTATATTGTCGCACATATAGCCTATAGTTTAATCCCTCATAATTTGGGAGGAGACCCGTGCCAAGCAGTGGGACAATGTAATGAGTTTATAATGATGATCGTAAACCAAACCCATTAAGTATATCATTTTAACGGCATCTTAAAATTGAGTAGTGTTTGAGTATTTGGCTATTGGGTAGTTTAATAGTTGGTTTGGTGGAGTTACAACTAATTTTACCAAGAAATTATATAGACATTGTCACTTTCCAAATTCCAAGATAGAATATTCTTTATTGCACACCAAAAACTAACGCTAAGTACATGCTTCCAAGTACAAGTTACTTAATGGTAGGTACAATGGGCGGTCTTATCGCTAAACGCTTTACAACGGTACACAACCTATAACGGTACATAAATGTATTTTTATATTGAGATCATCACGATCTCAATATATATAATACGTTGGGTGTTCAGGATTCTTAGATATGTGGTTCCCAAAAAGTTTGTAGCAACTTGGGTCGTCCTAAAAGTCTCTTAAATGAGATACATGTAATGCTGGTGCAATCAGTGATATCGTATTGTATCCCTGTATGGAGAGATGCCGCGAAAACATCATTTCTAGAAGTGGAGCGAGCTCATTGCGCAGAAAATTATACATTAAACAAATTATCCTAAAAAAACATAAGTCCATTACATATGATATTAGTAGGTATGCAGTCAAAAGAAGGAAAGACATTGTAGTAAAGGTCCCCCAAACTAGAACCAAATTTGCCAGTAGGCAATTTAGCAAATGTTCGCTCAGTTGTTTAATAAAATCAATAAACATGTTTATAATTACCGCTTATTAAAGGTTTACCTACTGTGATACTCAGACTCTTCTGCAAAACATACATTGATGCCCATACATTCGAAAGTTTCCACGCATACACACTACTCTATCACACGACACGACGCGCCACACAAATACCAACACACACACCTAATTCGTAAGTAAATAGTGCTTTAGTGCTACATGCACCTAGATAATAATATTCTAATACTACTATAAATATTACTACTTTTATTATTGTATTCAAACCTAGATTATGATAAAATTGAATATACTGATCAATATTATGTACATTTTTTCATGGAGGAGTGGGGTCTTCTAATACAGGCAATTACTTACCTACAAGGAGACTTAAATCACAAATTGTACTCACAAAATCCAGTATTTCAAATAAACTATTTTTAATTTTTGGGATGGACTCGAGAGCAAATATAAACCAATAACAAGGCAGTCTGGCGTACATAAAAGAAACGAGATACTAGGTATCATACATAATTACATACACATAAAATAAATACCTATACATACCTATATATATATTTAAATATTTATATAATATATATATATTATATATATATATATATTATATGAATATTTAAATATTATATAATATATACTATCACATTAATATGGAGAACATGTCAACTAATATTCCTTAACCATTTTTTTAAATGTAGGCAATGTTTATGTACGCCTAACTGACCCAAGCAAGGCATTTCAAAGCCGTACAGCTTGCACGGAAAAGCTTTGGAAAAAGCGGAAAGCGGAAAATGAATGAACAGAACACTGTATAGAAGGAACAATTTATGTGTATTTCGGCGAAGACGTATTTAAGTTTGGTACAAAAATCCGAAACATGATCATATTAATATTTAATCACATCATATGGCATGTGGCAGCTCAGACAGAGAAGCCTGTTTGTAAATTTGCAAATCTGAAGAAATGGAGTTTATAAATATAAAACGTCACCCTGCGGTACACCAACACAAGTATTACACCAAGAAGAGGAACTAACTTCTATGGATATACGTTGACGATGACCGGCCTGGTACCTTTGAAACCAGTCAATCGCTGTTGGAGATATGTTCAGCGAGCATAGTATGGCAAGCAGGATATCAAAATCAACTGTATTGAATGCATTACTGAAATCAAGCAAGCAAAGAATCATTAGATTTCCACTTTTCTTATTTTGATATTTTTTCTGTGGAATATTTAAAAAAAAATTAAGTACTACCTTACCGACGAGTTAACGACGACCGGTCGTACGATGATATCAGATCAGCAAGACATTTGCACAGATGATGTGAATACTTTAGACTAGATGGTTCCTAATATTTCCTCGTTCGTTCACATAATGTACCTACACTGAGCTCTTCTTACATTTTCCAGGACAACACAAATGCCGTTCAGAGATCTCATGTTAAACTTGGACAAACATCAGTATTTTAAGTACAATCCGAATCACGGTTATGAGCCGTACTGGGCAGACGGGGAGTGGTGGCTGACCACCACAACGCTGCCCCCCGACGTAACAACCACGAAGAAGCCCACCATCTGTGGCGACGAGTGCAACTATGTGCTTCAAAGGTACCGCCACTGCCACTCACGTGTTCTAACGTAGGAACTTTATCGTATTGAACCAAGTCATTGAAAGTAGATAGGTATGTAAAAGGTGCTGTGATATCAAAATTATCACTATTATTTCATTTGTGGTGGTTAATATCCTAATAGTCATTAGTCTAGTGGTCCCAAGCGCGACTGATACACTAGAGGTCCTGGGTTCGATCCCCAGGTCGACCAAAGTGTTATTGGGTTTTTCTATGAAATTCTCAGTAGCAGCTCGGAGTTTGGAGTTGTGCCCGGTGAATGGCTATAGGCTCGCCCCCTATAACATGGGACCTAAACATACCGGCGAACTGTGGGTGTACATTAAGTACGCCTCTGCCTAACCCTTCGGGGAATACAGGCGTGATGGTATGTTATGTTATGTTATATCCTAATATGTGGCGCCGCAGTAGGTAATTTACCTACTTCACAAAACTTTATGGCTTGTTGATGTATTATGTAAAGATAACTATGTGATGACATTTTTATGTAATATGTACCTACTTGGATTGGTTGGTCAACAACAACTTGAATAGGGGAGATGGGGCACATTGACGCACAAGAATTCAACCTCTAACTTAATGGAAGAAAACCATCATAGTTGCTAATTTACGTGTGCATTGGCTAATATGTCAGTTTATATTTTTATTACGAAATAGCCGCTAAATGTGTTCAGGCATAAAGATATAATGATTTTCATAAAAAAATGTTTTTGCATCATTCTGCCCCACACGAGGGGACTTTGATAAGGCAGTTTGATGCTTATTTAAAATGCATGAGGACTGTAATAAATACCGCTATCTAAATTGTTTTATTACTTAAAATTAACAAATAAAAAACATCTTATTTTATTCATCCATCTTATTTCTCAATTATATAGTTAGTTATATACTAAGTAATCAGACTTAAAAATTGAACCAGGTTAATGAAAATACTAGTATAATTGATAGAAACTCTATCAAAATGATAAACGTTTTTCTTAAAATCTGTAATCAAAAACATCAGAAATATGTATTAACTAAAATAATCATAAAAACACTTATATAAAAAACCGTAGGTACATAACATAAATAAACATGTATAATTTTCACATTTTCCCCTATACTTGTAGTTTAAGATAGTATTACATGCCAACTTTCATAGTTCTAGTCAATGGAAAATATCGTATAAATTTTGATGCCCTTGAGAGTGTTGAAATATATTTTTTGCGGCATAAATGGCCGTATCTTTTTTTTACGTTAACTTAGAAATTTCAATTTTTTCACAGCTTCAAGGGACTGTAAACCTGAAAATATGGTTTTAATTTCAATCCGATACCTTCACGCGTTCCTGAGATAAAGGATCTTGACAGACAGACAGACGGATAACAAAGTGATCCTATAAGGGTTCCGTATTTTTTTCTTTTGAGGTACGTAACCCTAATAACAAAAACTGCTTTGCAGATAAAGTCAGTACTTCACGTATAGGATCTTTTATGTATTCTTCGTTAATATATTTTCCACCAGTCGTGCGTTTATAGGTGCGGACCATTAAAAAAAATAAAATAATAAAAACATTATTATTTGTGACGGGGCACTTTAATACACAAACGGGGCAGAATAATATAGGTATAGGGGCAGATTTTTTCACAAACAATTAATTTATCAAATTATTTATCACCATTATACTCGAAAACATATTTAAAACACTTTTCAATATATTCAATTACCTTTGGTAATATTAAACAACAGAAATAACTAAGAAAACGGTGCTAACCCGTTGCAGGCTAACGGCGACCTGGCGGCGAGCGGCGGCCCACACAACTGTCATTCTTATGCATGACCTTGAGCGTTCTAGTGACGTGCCAGGCTGCGTAACGTTTTTCGGTTTAAATATTGGTACCTACTGTATAAATGTGCCTAATGCCTGCTTTTGTATTATAACCCCCAGCCCCTAACAGAGAAACGACGTACCGACAGAGTTTGTAAGATTGTTCGCTCCAGATTAGCGTTGGTAGGTCGCCACTTCAACCATATCAGCTCTAAACTTTACAATGGCATCAATTTAAAAATTAATATTTACCCTATGACTAAAAACCTACTGAAGAGAAAAGTGACTGATTGGCTCAAATCCCTGTCTTATGAGGAAACTGAGAAACTTATGGTATCATAAACACGGTACACACTCACTCACTCACACACACATACACATACACACACACACACACACACACACACACACATACACACACACACACACACACACACACACTTCACTCCACCTCCACTCTACATTTATACTACATAGTAATTTTTTATTAGTTATCTCTTGTTTTTAAATAATTATTATTAATTAACTTTCTTTCTTTGTGAAGTCTGGAGCAATGACTTGTATGTATTTTTGAGTGGGCGTTGATAGCTGCGCTACAGTATTTTACTTTTGTGGCTATCTTCGTTTTCCTTTGTAAATTGTAAAGTTAAGTTGTTCCAAAATGACCATCGATTCTGAAATTACGCCTCAAATTGCTTGTTGCTTTAGAAAATTGAATAGAAAATCAATAGACATCGAGCGCGATAACTCCGAAACAGCTCAGTGAAATAATGATATTGCTAAAATTGTTTGTAAAAATCTTTTGGTAGGATTAAGCACGTATGTGCACATTTTTCGCATTACTCCGAGGTACATGGCTGCCACGGGAGAGGAAATTGCTCGGGCAAACCCGGAGACAACCTTAACCCTGCCTTCAAAACCTTCGACACCTACTGCCAGTTCCTCGACGCTCAGTGCCGCAAAGAACACACTGACAGGGGTCGTAAGTACCTATATATTAAATAAATTGCAACAGCGAAAGGATTGTTATTATTATAGAGGTTTAATCACCAAAAAGCCTGACAACATGACGTTTATACTCCAAATATCGGTATTGCCCAGAAATTGGGTTGCGGAGGTCTGATGGCAGTCGGGTTCATGACCCTACGATCTTCCCCCCTCGGACCACTGTTGGTCATCACATCATAAGCTTGATTATGACCATTACTACAACCTTATACCTACTCAAACAACCGCGTTTACAAATACTAGATCAACAAGGCAGTCCTAATTATGGTAATATTTTGTCAGGGTGGGTGTTGGTCTATATAGGTAAATGCAGATTGGTGGACGATGTTTTCAAGCCTCTGTGGGATGCCTCTACAGTAGGGAATAGAATGAAGTCCTACATCAGTACCTATTACGAAACTTATTATTCAAGCTATCCCACCTCGAAAGCACCTAGACGGGCTGGTAAGTGCTTCAATAAAAAATTGAACTTGTTGCTTCGATGAGAAATATAGCTACGTGTTTGTAGTATTATTTAGAAATAAACTATATGTACATTTTCTTAAGTATTTACCAATATGACGAAAAATACCGTCGAGCTGTAGGTATATTACATAAATAGGTACACCTCTCCCTAACCCTTCAGGGAATACAGGTGTGATGGTATGTTATGTTGTCGAGAAATAGGTAGGTACTCTACAACCCTAGTGACTAAATGATATTTTCCAGTAAATGACATGAGTATGTCATTTACTGGAAAAATTATTATAATTATTATATTACATTATTATATTATATTAATTAAAATTATTATAGGTACACCTCTCCCTAACCCTTCAGGGAATACAGGTGTGATGGTATGTTATGTTGTCGAGAAATAGGTAGGTGCTCTACAACCCTAGTGACTAAATGATATTTTCCAGTAAATGACATGAGTATGTCATTTACTGGAAAAAAAAAAATTAACAAAAAATGGTTTTCATAAATGAGTATTTATGAAAACCATTTTTTGTTAATTATTGGCGATCCGACTCACGCACAACGAGCTCACCGTGTCTTTTAGTCTTGCAGTTTTGGGCTTGGATTTAGATTTAATTGAATCTATAATGGGGTTCCAAGGAATTGAAAGTGGGGTGTTTTTTAAGCCTCACGAATCATCCTGGACAGGAATCAAATAATATCAATACAACGCGATAAAATCCGTAAAAAGTAGTTTTATTTCAGTGATTCTAATGCTAAATTCTGTTATTATTTATATTTTTCTACGTATTATTTATTTAACTTTCTCCCTTTAGGTGGTGAATATATTAGAGAAAGACGCAACAAGCCTCGTGGAATGAAAGTACAATGGAAACAACTCTGAAGATCACTTTATTGGACATTAACAGAAAATTTCCCGCTGTCCCCCACAAAAACATTGAGGTTTCATTTTTATACAAAAATGCAATTGGTGTTACCTACTTTCATAATTAAAAATGTCTTTGAAAGTTAGCATACATATGTTGATTCTTTGGGAGGTATACCTAGGTAAAAAAACAACATGCAGGTAGGTTTTAAGTGTCAGTAATTTTTAAATGTTCACAAATTACCTGCTTAGGACTATTTATTAGGTATGTAATGGTAGGGCCTAATCCCTTTTAAAAGGTCGGCAACGCCCTTGTCACTCCTATAGTGTTGCGGGTGTCCATGGGCGGCGGTAATCGCTTACCATTAGGCGATTCATCTGCTCGTTTGCCCTCCTATCTCATAAAAAAAGATACCTACTTAATAAATATAACAAAATAAACATTCTGTTACCTTATACCTAACTATAAAGTCTATACAAATAACAAAAAATAGCAATATCATCAATTATATAATTATCTATAATAAATCATTTATTGAAGCCTCTCATGTTTAGTCGGAGACAAGGACAACAGGAATAAATTTTATTGCTCTTCTAAAGAACTTGTAAAGAGGTTCTGGACCAAAAAGAACCCCTGATCCGCCACTTCTGCACGCCACAATTTTC
Source organism: Acronicta aceris (assembly GCA_910591435.1). NCBI lineage: Eukaryota > Metazoa > Arthropoda > Insecta > Lepidoptera > Noctuidae > Acronicta > Acronicta aceris. Next base: position 343,110 of record OU342775.1, read on the forward strand.
TCAGTAAGAAGTCCAGTTACTAAGCCCCACTAATGACAATATGTAGGTACCTACTCTTTTTTTATACCACTAAGGTGGCAAATAAGCATACAGCCCGCCTGATGGTAAGCGGTTACCGTAGTCAATGGACGATTGCAACACCAGGGGTATCACTCGCGCGTTGCCGACTCTGTATTTAAGGAGGAATAGTTGGGCTGGCAGCATAGGAGATATGCTGCCATGTATGACAGCGGCAGTATCTAACAAAACACCACCCAGTGTCGACACAACGCGTCCTCGCGGAGCTCTGGCGACCTTGCTCACAGCTAGGAACTCAACATAGCACGGAGCTATGTTATTTCGCTACGATTTTCTACAAGGAAGTGGTACTTCCCAGTCGGGCAGCTTGAATTGTGAGTGGAATTATTCGATTCCACTATGCTATGCTATCTCTTTTATGAGTATGACTCTTATTTAATATGATTCAATTAGATATAGGTATTTCAACCTAATAGTAGTTAGTGCCTCCCTACATAATGTATTTTAATTGATTTTATTTTGTGTAGGTAATTGGGTGTCCTTTACAAATAAATTTTGTTTCTTTCTTTCCATATTACTGACATCTAGGTTACTCTTTTAGTAACTCTCTTTTAGGTGAGTGTTTTTACAAACGCCCAGACTCTGGCCGTTTGAACAAAGAGTAACAAACATCCATACTCACAAACGTTCACGTTTATAATATTAGTAAGGAAGTAATGATAGTAAGGATAATAAACCCTAAACGTGAAAGTTTGTGAGGATGTGTGGTTGTTTCTTTGTATCCAGATTAAGTCCACGCAGACGAAGTCGCGGTCAGAAGCTAGTTGAATATACTTTCACAGATATTTTCATCAACCTCATTTTACCAAACCTCAACTGAGAGAAATAATATGCCTGCTAAGCGAATTTCGAGTTATATTTTTTGCAAAAAAAGAATCGCGGGCGGGTTTCGAGCGCGCATAAGCCTCTTCATAACCATACCTGCACATACCTAGTTACCTCCTCCCGGAAGGGTCAGGCCAACCAAGCCATGTGCTCGGTGGCCTGACGAATATTAATGGTGTCCCCACGGCAGCCATCTTGTGCCGCGTGAGTTATGGCGCGCATCGGTACATTTGCACAAACATGCTAACCACATGAACATAAGTTGTCGTAATATCTACGTTATGTGTACGCTGAATGAATGGCTGTGGTTGGATAGGTACAACTGGGTTTGGGTCTGGTATACTTTGGTCTACTTTAAAGCTTTATAATCATCACCGGTTTTTGTCTTTACTTCAATCAACATAGGTATCTAGTAATTTTTGTTTTTGCCGACTGAAGAGTCTACAAAGCATTTGTCTACGGTTGTCATGTTAGCATGTCACTATTAAGACCATCAAGATCGACGTGGACCCGCCACGCCGGACTCCTTTATTTTTTCTTTAACCATAAAAGATCAATCAATTTTATTAATTCTACCACGGATAGGAAAGCCAACACACGTGACCTTGATTTTAATTTGCACCCCTGATCCTCTACTATCATGAGTGAAAGCTTTACCTCTAGGCAAATAGCTTATTGTAGCAGTAGGTAAACAAGTTATAGTCAGAACTTCATCAATTATTAGAATCCACAAATTACTGGTTTAACCAAAGCTAGAAAATAAAAGGCTCATTTGATTAAGAGGTAAAGTGAAGGAAATATTATTTTCTCCTCGTCGGCAGACGAAATAGTTGTCGAGGGTTTTCTTATAAGCGCGGAGTAATCGCCGGTCATACATTAGGGCTTTATCTGCGAGTCCGGCCGCGTGATCGAGAGCCCCGGCGACTGGGCCCTACTGGGTACTGGGCCCCGCGCAATTCTTTTCCCGGTATCCAACTGCCTTTGTAAAGAGGCCACGCTTTTACACTATTTATTTTTCGAGGAAATGGTTAAATGGGAAATAATAATGTTGCATTCGGTAACACGTATCTATTAGGTATAAATTGCTGTACCTAATGGATATTATTTTATCCGTGCCTATGCGAATAAAAACTGTTTATGTCCTTGTATTCTCTTCATTTTCTAGAACTACCTACTTGATGAAAACAACATTAGCTGTAATATCTTTTCTCTGTTTACATACCTAGGTATTCATCTTCCTGGTAGGAAATATCTATTCCATTAATACCAAAAGAATTCGCTCGAAGAGCGTACAAGTTAACACTCGTGACGGATGTCGACAATCCTTCTCGGCTTATCTTCCACTTAATACGTTCATTGTTAAAGGTAAGAAATGACAGACGTGGGTCTTTCATCACGTTTATAATGCTCATTAGCTGAGATGAACAAAAACAACGCGCTACCAGCCGCCGTTGATAGAATACTGATTACAGGGAACCTTCTTGTGGGCTTTTTTGTGCGGAAACAATATTAAATGGCAGCCTTCCTTCACGTGGGTGGCAAGTGGCAAGGATAAGAATGCGTAACTAACGTATTCTGATTGTACTACTCGAATCCTGTCAGAATATTTCGTGTTCATTTCAGAATAACAACATGTTGTAGTGTGCTTATCGATATATTTTTTATATAACTTAACGTTTGTTTAAGGTTTATCTAGATAAACACCTAAACTGAACGTTTTACCGAGCTGAATAAAAAGACATCAACTTTGAAGTTTTAAGAACTAAGTTCAGGACGGGAATCACGACCAATGGGCCCAAAAATCTGGCTCACTTCCACGGCTACATGGGTTCCAATCAAAAACTTAGTTAGCAAAAAAACTTTAAAGCTTCTCTTTTGCAAAAGCGGTTGGTAATTGAGTTTTTGTATTATGTTATTTCTTGGCAAACCAAACTGCTTCGTATCTAGTAAACAGTATCAAGTTATTGCTTTTTTCCCCTGTAACCGTAAGCTTCGTTTTTAGCGTGCTATTTTCAGCGTGCTCTGTTAAATTCTCTCTCGTATGGCGTTCATTACGATGTGGTTTAAAAACAAAAAGTATATACTAACAGAATTTAAATAACTTCACGGTACCTATACTTATTTAGTGTTCATTGCTTGCATCTTTAGTAAAACTTTGCAGGAGATAAGTACAATAATTTCTAATCTTGAATCGGTAGATACTGGAAAAATCTACGATTCATGTAGGTAATTTGATTTATGTTAATCAATCATAACACATAGCATGATATTTAACTAAGGATTAACTAAACAGAGATTAAAGTAAAGTTAGAGAAACTTATTAGGTACATCACTTTAATTAAAATATGTGTTTAACGGTGTCACGACAGTCAGTTACTTTCAAATCTCTTTGATATGCTTGCGTCTCTGTTGACATTGACACCCCTAAGCAGCCACCCCTGGCCGGGCCGCAGGGGCTGGTGGCCGAGAGGCTCATCATCAGCACTGGCCGCCTGCATCAGCAACATGCGTCGCGGCCCACTGGATGTGTTGGGAGTACTGCCGTGCACCAGCAGGTAAGAGAACACCACCACATCTCCGCGGTCCGCTATCACTGGAGTTGCTTTTTCTACTGGGAATTTTGTCTGCAATTATATATGCTCCTATAAAATTTACTGTCTGTCTGTGTTTAAATCTAGAATATCATATAATAATGAAGTCATCAATATCTAACTAACATTACCTGATCAACATAGTGGAAGTTAGACTCCTTAGCCCCTACATCCTCCTGAGGACCCAGCTTGTGAGAGCCAGGGTACACAAATAAGCCGCCGTTGTGAGGTCCTGCGGCATCCAGGTGAAGGAAGGCCGCCACCATGGAGTCGTTCTTGTACGGAAAATAGTGGTAATCCTGAATCAAATCGAAATTATTTTGATTATTGAAACATGATTGTTGATATTGCATAATCAGCACGTATTGGCAAAAACTCAATAATAGATACAGTAGGTAAGTAAACTACAAGAGTAGTTACTAAGTACCTATATCTTACATGCCATCATCACGCCTGTATTCCTCGAAGGGTAAGGCAGTGCTGGTGTACTAATGTACACCCACAGTTCGCCGGTATGTTTAGGTCCCATTTAATAGGGGGCGAGCTTATTGCCATTAACCAGGCACAGATTGAGACTCCGAGCTACTACTGAGAATTTCATAGAAAAACCCAATATCATTTAGCTCGACCTGGGGATCGAACCCAGGACCTCTAGCGTAGCAGTCGCGCTTGGGACCATTAGACTAATGAGGCAGTCTATTCCTATATTTTACATGATCGACATACCCTGCACCTTCCCAGGTGCCAGACGATCCATTAGGATTTTCAGCACTTCAAAAAGAGGTACCTCAATAAAATAATGAGATAATAGAAATAGTTCCTCACCTGATGCATAGGATAGGCAGCTCCTTTCTCAGGTGGCTTGAAGTGGGCCTTAGTGTGGTGCAGCGCGATATTGTTGGTTCCCATGATATCTTCTAGGGCATCCAGGAGGCGCTTGTTGAACAGGAAGGAGTTGAACACCGAGTGGTGATATTGCAGGTTATGGATCCCTTTTACCTGGAAAATACAACAGCCATAAGCTAAAAAGGCAGATACCTATTTGACGGGAATTCCTGCTTATCGGCCATAAAATACTGCCTTCTATAACCTCTTTTTAATCTTCCCCTATCGGTAAGTATTTGAAGGTCTTAGATGCCAGATTTACAATTTGATTGTGAATCTGCCTATAGATAATTTTATTTGTACGTGACCCACAGGACAAGCAAGTACAGCACGACAAAAATGAATGAACAAAATACTTAAATGAGAATTTAACAATACACAACACTTGTTAAGTAAATCACTTGCTAACTCACTGTATGGTCAGAGTTGTTCTTTCTATCATCAGCGTCACTTCCAACCCAAGAACTCTCCATCTTCTCCTGGTTTTTTCTCACAAATAATTTGTCATATTCTTCAATGATAATACTTAATTCCTCTTCCGGGAGCACATTCTTAAGAATGATGTACCCATTTTCTTTGTAAAAGTTCTTCTCTTCAGGCGTAAGGTGACCCATGGTAATAATATTTTATTTAAGTGTTATTTTGTTTGACTGTCGGTTGGGTATTGGTATCTATAGGCGAACGTCGAAGATCAAACTGTTTGTTTTAATTCATTCGTACCGAAATGTTTATGTTATGATAAAGCACAATTATTACGTAGGTTATCTCATGTTATAAAATTTTTACGCAATACAACTTATTTTTATGTATTTAATCTGATCTTTATATACTTAAACATCAAATTATTTCAATCACTAACAAACGACTAACTAATTAAAAGATTAATCGTTTTAAATAAAAAGATTAATCAATTGGTAATTGTAGTAATCAACCTATCTATCGGATTGTCAGCAGTTTATAAATTGTGTGTCAAACGCATGGTAGTGTGTGTACGAACAACGGCAACTTTTGTACTAACTTTGCTCGTCTACAGTGCAAAAGGAACCACCATGCAAACTTTCAGGGCTTTAGCTCCTGTAATTTCGGCTGTGCGTTGGTACGTCCGTCAGTAGGTCAATCAGTCAGATTCTTCTTTTATATATATACCTAGATAGATTTGAGTGCTTACTAGCGCGAGTTTGTTGTCATTAAAATACCTACAGGCAAGTTACACCTCGGTATCTTATGAGCTATTAGACATTCAGTGAAAAGGCCGGAATCAAGGAGAGGCATGCGGCGCACACAGACACCTAGCTTGCAACGCTCGTGACATACAGAAAAGCGGGAACTGCAAATAGAATTATATTACACAGATGAGAGAGGTGTGAGTACTCGGGGTAGGGACGGGGTTGGCCAGCACCCCTCATACACATATAAACTTTACAGAAGGCTCAGTTCAGGTAGCATATACCGACAATTTCATTTTTTTTAATTGAAAAAGTACGAAAACATTTGTCTAATTCATGCAGATTACGCAACGACCAACGATAACCCTTATTTGAATTTTTCAATACGTGTACTCATATGGGTGGGTCTTCACTCATTTTTTTTAATTTATATTATATCCGCCATATCCCGGTATGGGATATGGCGCCACACTTTTGTGTTGTCCAGTGTCAAGTATACAGAATAATCCCCAGTAAAAAAGTGGAAACTTCACTAAGGCTTCGATGGAGTTTAGGAGTGAACACAAAAGTCACCATTTTCAATTTTATATCATTTGCCTACACTCGCACACGTTCACGAACACTTAATGGTTAACTATCGACTATAATTTTATTATACACTAGCTTTTGCCAGCGACTTCGTCCGCGTGGAATAGTTACTTTGTTCCCTAGTTCTTCGCCCGCGGTTTCACCTGCGTTGCCCCGTTTCTAAGGGTTGTAGCGTGATGTTTTATAGCTTGAAACCACTGTTCCACCACAATTCACTGCTCTGCTCCTATTGATAGTAGCGTGATGAAAAGTATACTATAACCTGTGGTTTGGGTTGTGCGTTGATAGATCACTATGTCAGTCAGTCAGTCACCTAACGTAAGAGTAGACAAATATAATCAGAAAGCTCCGAACTGCTAAGCTATCGGGAGTTACACGTGTTATTGTGAGTCAACCATAAAAGATAGACATTTGCTGTCGTGGAATATTTTTTATATAATTTTAAGGAGAACATTTCCGTCATACATGATTTCTGTGTAGCTTTAACCATTAAGGCTGCACACGCGACGGAAGCTTAAAAAATGGAGTAAGTTCTCCTGTTTTCCCAACATTTCCCTTCACTGCTCTGCTCCTATTGATCGTAGCGTGATGAAAAGTATACTATAACCTGCCCAGGAGTATGAAGAACAATTGTACCAAGTTTCGTTGAAATCCGTTGAGTGGTTTTTGTTTCTATAACGAACATACAGACAGACAGACAGACAGACAGACAGACAGACAGACAAAAATTTTACTGATTGCATTTTTGGCATCAGTATCGATCACTAATCACCCGCTGATAGTTATTTTGGAAATATATTTCATGTACAGAATTGACCTCTCTACAGATTTATTATAAGTATAGATATAGATTACACTTCGGAGAAACACAAGTTTTGGAAAATAATTTAAAACCGACAAAGTGCACTTTACATTTTCCCGCCTAAAACCTTCAAACTCTTCTTAAATGAGGGGTCAAGCTTTATCTTCAGGAGGCGTCAGTGTGACTATGACATAGCGTATTCATCCTACTTACATAAATTACTTTATTCTAAATTAAACATCAAAAGACTAAGTATATAACATTAAAATGATTTAGACAAAGAATAAAGAGTGTCTCTCCTGCTTTACACAATAGAAATAAAGAATAAATTACTTTATGATTTTTTTTTTTTAAGATAAACGTTGCCCCACACTACATTATGTACATTTCTTACGCGGGAAGATTTACATCTCCCGCCATTTTCTGACATATCAATTTAAAAAAAAATGTACAGTCAACAGCACTTTACGTTTCCATAAACTGTTTTTCCCCAATGGATATACCTACTAAAAAACTCTATCGTTTGGAGATTAAGGCGGATCGTTTCGCTGTGCCCGCGAAATTCAAATTTCGAGTGGTTTTTCGCAGTTGGAGGTCTATAACAAGTTCTAGATTCATTTCATTCTAGTAGTTGTAATTGCGACATCAACTATACAACATTCACAACTGAGAACTAAAACCTTTATTAATAAATCCTTATCAAGCCAAAAACTTGGCGCAATCTGTGTAATTGGTAAAAATTGTCATTTTACACTACTTTTAGCTCCAATAATGATTTTTAAGCAATGGTTTTAGATAAAAATTATGAATTTTGTATAGTTAATGTCGCAATTACCATTACCATGAATGCAGAACTTATTATAGACCTACAATCTGCGAAAAACCACTCGAAATTAAAAAAATTATCAAAGACATTTGACAGTTTTGGATACAATGATCTGCTTTTGACCGTACCTATATCTGCTATGTAAGTAGGTTGGTATGTTTATTAACCCTTACCCTATTTATTAACAGCTTAGGTAATACCTAATTAAATTTTCTAGTCTGGTTAAAAAAAGAAAAATGAGACATTGAAAAATGAAATATTTTTATTATCTGTGCTCTAATCCGTGCCGGCGAGAGTAACCTATTTCCTATTTATTACTATACTCTTTGGTAACGTACATGAATGCAAGAGGAAACGCGGGACTCGGCTGTGCTCGGCTGTTTAGTAAAAAAAAATAGTAGGTAGTGTAGTGTAAGCGTGCGTATGATTAATCTTTTGGAATTTAAAATTATTATTTAATAAGCGCTAAGTAAATAAACATTTTTTGTATCTGCTGACTATAACAGTTTTCATTTGTGTCTGCCTGAGTGAGTTGTGAATTTGTGTAGGTAGATGTAATAAAAGTGACTCTTGACATTAAATTTGTTGGGAACTGAATTAATATCTTTAAATTATATCTATGGTTTTCTGATCACATATCGAAACATGACGGCTACAAGTGGGTAGGTAACTAATTAATGTTTTATTTTGTCCAAATATCAAAATATAGTTATTAGGTATCTAAGTAAGGCGACTCTGACCAGGACGTAAAATCGCCACTTTTGATGGAAAAACAATTGATTTACGGGATGGTCATATTATGACTACGCGACGTGTCACGTGCCATACAGTTTACAGCATATAGCACATACCAATTTGTAGGTATAAGCTGATTTCTCCTAGTAAGTGTACGAAAATCGTATAAAATACATGGTCAGTATAAACTGAAAATATATGGCCCATGTGTGGTAATTTTAACCTCCAGGTGATCCTAGCCTAGCCTTTACCAAACTAATTATTTTAGCGTGGCCTTGGCATATACATTCTAACCAGTCGCGGCTAAATATTAGATTTTTAGACGCATTACCATCAGGCTCATCATTCTTGACCTGGGAGAGCCATGCTTCGCAAGAATGGGCCGGCTCGACTGGAGTGATACCACGCCCTCACAGAAAACCGGCGTTAAACAAAGTTTACGTTGTGTTTCGCCGAGTGAGTGAGGTTACCGGAGGCCCAATCCCCTTTTAAAAGGTCGGCAACGCGCTTGTGACTCCTATGGTGTTGCGGGTGTCCATGGGCGGCTGTTGTCACTTACCATCAGGCGATCCGTCTGCTCGTTTGCCTTCCTATCACATAAAAAAAAGGCTCCACAGAATAATTTCAGTTCCGATAAGTAGGAAAATAATAGATTTTTGGGCTTTTGACTACTGTGTTACGATTTTCGTAGATGTTCATGACGATCAGGATCGACGGCATATCGTGCTGTCCAAAGTACGGTGTGGTCTCTCACCCATTCATAAACTGATCGTCAAACGCAGCTAAACCTTACACATCGATTGATTAGCGTGATTATTAGGTACTTACCTAATTAACCACGATATCCTTTGCCAATTATTTTTGTTAACTATATGCGAGTAACTAAGCTACTTGTGTTTTTTTATTTATTCCAGTGGGCAGCAGCGTATATAAAATTCCAAGAAATAGAGCCGTCCCATAACCTGCGTGGTGTTGATTGGAGGTAAGTGGCCTAAAATTATTATTCTTTATTGTTTTATATAAAAATCTGTAGGTATACATCTATATAAATTAAATTTACTTTACTAAATTATGTCATCAATATGAAAACCAACAACCACAACTTTAATATGAGTAGTTAAGTATTTAGTTTTCTTATTGCAGGTATCTAATAATAATTGTTTATTTTATAATTAAGTTAAATAATTTTTTCGTTGATTTGAGTGTTGATGTGAGTTTATCTCGTCCGATTTCAATGTGGTAGGTATGCTTGTACCGACTTTATGAGTACTTTTAAGGGTCCGGCGGAGCTTGAATTGGCCACAAAAACGTAATACCGAAATTAATCGTAATTGAAAAACAATTTAATCAAACTGTGTTATTATTCGGATTCAGATACCTTTAGTCTAGGTTAGTTAGCCTACTTTACAATTTTCCAAACGCAATTCGTTTGGAAAATTCAGTCCGCCGGACTCTTAAGCCAGATAGTTTTCAAACACTGTTCGTAGGTCGACTTCCATTCGTCGCTGTGTGGTGACTGGATGCGCTTTGTGCGGCGGGCGGATGCATTTCACGGGGCCGTCATATCCTCGTACCGCCGCCCGCCGCCGCCGCCGCTCCACGCGATTGATGTGTATTACGTTTTGCATCCCACACTCGCTTGACATTGAACCTCGCATATTGGTTTACTTGTGACTGTATATTAGGTTTATGCTTGTGCTTCATAATCTTTATAAAAGTGTCTAGTCTAGGTTTAATTCATTAACCAACGGCAAGCTCTCAGAGGGTCATAACTCAACAATTGTTTCTCTATTGCATGTGACTGCTTATTGTTCCTTGAGGTTAAAAGATCTATTATTAGATATAAATACCATTTACCTATAAAGGTTTTGGAAAACTTAAAGCATTATACTTTGCCCTGGAACTTTCAATCAGGCTGCAAGTAACTTTTGCAAGCGTTAAGTCGGTGTTCGTTATTGAACAGATAACTTGATGGTGTTTGTACAATAGAATGTCAGAAATATCTGCGCGTTTCTTTTCACAGTGCGGTCATAGTTAGCAACGTTTTGGTGCATAAGTTTATTATAACGAAAAAACTGCCACAAGTTGGTATTCCCTAGCATAGTTAAGTTGAGTTAAGTGCACTTTACAACTAACTTAGAGCATAAGTTAAGATGATCAAATGCGATGAGAAATATTATGATCTTACACAATGAGACATCCGGGTGCGGGCTACATTATGATATTTTCATTTTGTAAGTCAACAAAAGTACTTATAACACGCTAACTGGATTTAAAACTTAATAATCTTCAAGCCTGCCCCAAAGTCTTTGGGGGAGGGCTTTGCTGATGTGATGAATCTTCAAGCACAAGTTACTTTGTAGTCATTGTATCAATTAAAACAATAATTGACTACCTGTACAATAGGCTATTTGACTGATTATTTTTCCCTCGATCACGGTTCGGACGGTATCGGCAGTCTGCCGTCCAAATTTTTTGAAGGGGCAATTAGCATCTCGACTGGTGTTGCGGGTGACCGTGGGTGCTGATGACTACTTGCCTTTAGGTAACTCGTCTATTTGTTCGCGCTATTCGAGCTACAAGCAGGACGCCTGGACTGGAATTCTAAGGTTCACACTCGTTATTATGTCAAAATGTCCAACGTCTAACATTTGATGTCTATAGCTTTATATTTAAAAGTTTTCATAGAACACAAGCGGTGTATTACGTCGTAGTTCCATTAGATACTTGTACCTATAACATATTCAGTGTGTACAGTAACATTGTGTAAGTGGTTTGCACCATAAAGTTGCACCATGCGTCTATCGGCTTTCCGTTAGTCACGACATCTTGAGATATAAATCGGGCGTCCATTGTTCGCCGGCCCCACTGCGTTTGGCACACAAACATCATTATAACTCGCAAACTGCCGAACACAATCCAAAAATCCTTTCAATTCTAAAGAAAAATAGAACTGTTTGCTTTCCTCAGTATGTGCACCTAAACGTTTTACGTATGCATGCATTTTGGTATCGAATCGAAATTGAACTAATATTGCAAAGTGACTTTTATTTTGCTCGTGCTATGCGGCTTTTGCAATCAAAAGCGAGTGTTGTGACTCAAAGTTTTATTGTTTTTGCGAATGCAGAATGCGGTGCACATTTATTAATAGAAGATACCTACTGATTGAGAATTGAAATTAGAGACAACACTACAACAATGATGTTTTGATTAGTATAGGTATTGTAGATTGATGAATTAAAAGTGATATCTAGCGTATTGGCAAAGTTTATTGTCATTAGGTATTCTTCCCATTTTTCTGCAGATGTTATTAGTTTCAACGTTCAGAGTGGTGATTGGGCAATTTCGACTGCAATGAATATATCACCTAACCCGAGTAAAAAAAAATATTCAGAACTTTTACAAACAGAGTACACGTATGTATATAGTCAAGGGAAAAATCTTATAAATAGTTTTAATAAAGGCTAAACAAAAATTGTGTATAATATCTAAAACAGTAAAATTAATGGTGGATGGGAAATTTACTTATCGTAAAGTATAAGATGCGACCTGCCTTAACTAGGTTTATTCAAACACCTTAGGTATATATAGCTTAATAAATAGATAGTGGGGCTATAAATTACCCTGTTACTATCTCAAGCATATCGATTCAGCGGACATTTTCTTATACTACTGAATATCCCAAAATCGGAGCTTAGTTCCGAACACAAACAAAAAGAAACCTGGTATATGGTACCTACTCGCTGCCAAGTTGTCGACCTACTTAATTCAAATGTGCAGGTATTTCGATTTTTATAGGTACACTTACTCAGGTACACTCTACAGTGTGTTTTTAAAAATCGATTGAATCTAAAAGTTGTTATCATGAACTGATTTTTAATGTAAATGGCCGATTTTGTTATTGCCTCCTAAGTAGGTATAGGTGCTGATACCTGTTAAATGTTCAACGTTTTTTTTTTAAATATGAAATATGCTTTTGCCCACTATCTCACCTGATACTCCATGCTTGGTAAGAACCTATTGATTCTTGGCTTAAATACTTCCAAATTGTAGGTCCAGAACCCTAAAACAACGATTTCGTCAATGCTTATAAATGGCGTATAGTGTTTTGTTTTTACGCCACAGAGTTTCCTATTAACATTACCTAGCTCCTAGGCATTTATTAGGTTTTATTGCTTATCTCATCGTTGTTTAAGTGTAACAAGAGAAGTAGAGTCAACAAAAATCCTATCTTCATCATAACAGTGGTGTGCATTAGAACACCAAACAAGACTAAGCGGTGGTGCTGCCGCTACTTGAAATAAAGACTTGCATTTTAAACCCTTAGTTTACTGAAATAAGGCAAGTTGTAGGTACAGCATGCGACTTAACCTGTAAATGCAGGTCTATTACAAATAGGACTGACGAAACATGAGCAATGAGCATCATAAGTGCGTCCTTTAGTTAATCCCCGACGGGAGTACCTACTCCCATTTACAATCGTTTTGATATTTAGTAATATGACAAGCAAAACAGCTTGTTAGATGGATAGGCTTGAAGATTGTTATCATTAGTCACATCGACTAGTCTTTTGTCTTAGGTAAGTTTTATTGTTTGCGGAAAACAGTGCTTGCTAATTAGCCGGCGCCGGGGTCGGCGGGTGGTGTGAGTCGAGGGGGAGGGTTACTCCGTTAACAAAACTAACGTTTACTCCCTTAACTATAATATTCACTACATTTTATGCAGTTCGTTAAGTACGCTGTAGTTGATCATATTGAAAACTACAGCAGGGATTGTTTACATGTGTCTAATGTTTTGTATTTATACGAATACATTGTACAAGAATTTTGTAGATAAAACTTGAAATATTAACTTTTGGAGACGCATTTGAAGTTACCAGTGTCGAATTGGCTGAATCGAACAGAAATCTTATCAATACACTTTTGGGACAAACAGTAAATAAAAATATAGTTTGGCATTTGAAAGCACCTTGTGCAACCGTTTGGTGGTAGTATTTTTAAGAATGAATTCTATGTAGGAGGAAGATAATATGTTGTAACACTACATCCTAAGCCTACTCTGCAGCCGTGCCACGCCAAGCCTAGCCGAGCCTAGCCTAGCCAAGCCAAGCCAAGCCAAGCCAAACCAAGCCAAACCAGGCCAAGCCTTCTGATGTTATTCCAGTTCGCATCTAACTGTTGGTAACGTCACTTCCGACGCACGTCACGCGACATCACCCGATTGTGGAATGGGTAATATGGCAGGAGGGTATTTGTTATAAATACCCAGCGCAATGCTTAGTAAGGTGATTCTTGATTGTATACGCCAAAGACAAGCTGAAACTGTGCCTGTTTGTAAATTGTTTTCAAATAAATTATTATTCAGTGGAAAGTGTGTTTTACATAATTATATCCAAGCTTCTGTTACAATGTATAGGTAGTATGGATTAAAACTGTGCGCATCGATATGTCACTGACTTGCCTCGAAATTGAATTAACCCGCCTCAAAGGGCCAAAATTCGTATTAAACGTGTACCTAAATACTCACTCACTTTTGGAAACGCTTTAGAAGACGCACTTTAAAAGACACTCTTGCTGCTCTTATGCTTCGAGGATAAGAGCAAGGAGTGTGGGATTCGTACCCACTAAAACGACCACGGTGGCCACCATCAGTACTGGAGTTGTCCCGAGAGGTAACCCTCCAACTTTTATTACTTAGAGCAAATTCCTGGGTGAACACTCACTTTCGGCTCTATCCCAGCCTAGGCACATTTTTCTGTTGCTCCTCATGTTATACATTATGTTGGTCGGCTTTCTGTTGTTGTTCAAGCTATACATATAGGTCTGCTATTAGGCAAGTAATATGCAATTTCCGCAGCGCCTATCACGTTACCGTGTTCAAAAGGACGTAGTCGTATTACTATTAACTCTAACTACCTACGAATGAGCGAAAACCCGGTGTACGATGACAGGCGATAAGAGAGTGAGTCTAATAACAATTTCAGAATTATTTTTTTGGGAAAAATAGAAATTGATTACGTTTTTATTTTCAATACCTATAACTAGATAATGAAATAAAAATGTTTTATCTACTTACAAGTTAGATTATATTATATTTAGCAAAGATATTGAAATCTATGTTTGCAGTCGCAGCGACGACAATAAAGATTAGAAAGGTTTCCTTTTTAAAAAAAAAAAATAACGTTGCCCCACACTAGGATTTTCTCCTGTATCGTGGCTGCGTTTACAAACACAAATTCTTACATACACAAACGCCCAGACCCGGAACAACTATCTGTAGGTCATACAAATATTTGCTCCGTGTGGGGATCGAACCCACAATACGTGGCGCAGAACCCGATCGCTCAGCCGCTACGCCAAACGTATCCTTTACCTATAAACCATAATCAAATTATCCACAGGTGACATCGTTCATGAATCAGATATCACTGGCTCTCAGTTCGTGGTAGTGGATTATTTTACAAATCTCACTCAGTATCTGTATCATCCCGGATTACGGTCCATCCCAAATGTGCCTGTCGACAATCATTTCGTGTCCTCTCACGTCACATCGAATCGGTTTGTGTTTATTTTATATTTTCAGTTAGCTTAACTTTATTGGATTTATTTTTGTTTTTTTTTTCATTGTCGTCCATAAAGGTATTAAATTACATAAACCTGCCATTACCTTCGAGTTTGCTATCAGTAAGGAAAACTCACATCATTTATTTTTTTAAATAACCAGCAGACGTGCGTTGCGGCTGAGCGATCGGCTTCTGCGTCACATGTTGTGTGTTCGATCCCCACTCGGAGCAAATATTTATATGATCTACAGGTAGTTGTTCCGGGTCTGGGCGTTTGTGTATGTGAGAATTTGTGTTTGTAAACGCACCGACGATACAGGAGAAAATCCTAGTGTGGGGCAACGTATAGGTACATGATAAAAATAAATGATATTCAGAAAATACAACGTAAGACATTTTTAACAAAAAAGAAGCCTACAAATTTTACTCTACGTTATAATTTACTTCATACGTTTTCATATATTTTATTTCATTTCAAGTTACATAAAGTATCCAGACGTAATCACATCAAAAAACCATTTTGCGTACCTTCTTTATTCGTGTTCGTAATACGCCGAATTATCATACAAAACATATTAAGGGCCAATAATTGCCGCTATCTTTAACGCCAAATGGAAATATACACAGCCTTAGGACACTCGTATATCATATTTATCGTACATTCGGCATTCCCGCAGAGATGTATGCAGGCGGCGATATACGACCTCTTCGAACCATGAATATCGCTGGAACCGCATTATCCATTGACAAATGTCTTACCATAACTGAAATTTATGCAAAGAACCCGTCGATGGGCAGGAAAATATTTATTTGCATCGCTTTTATCAAACACTTGAACGTATAGGTAGCTTTTTCATCGGCTTTATGTCTGTTTGTTTACATGCTTTGCCTTTCAGACGTTTTGTGTTTTGACAATGTTCCTAATAGACGCTGCGGCTGATGTATTGTTAAGAAAATGTTCCCTCCTTATTTACGTTGAGTTTCCTTGTTTTTCTTAGTAAAAGCTGCGAGTAAATTGATAACGTGTTATTTTTTATTTTATATTATTCTAAGCAAAGTTGCTCGTAAGTGAAAGTAAAATATGTTTTGCTTATATTAGTCAGTGGAGTTTTGTGTAAATGTGGGCCTTTCGCTTATATTTCGTTGTTTTAAAGTAGGTTCACAATATTCTAGACCCTAATGATACAATAGAATCCGAAGCCTTTTTACTGATAATCAACTACCTACACCAATGGCGCAATTATATATTCGTATCCATAGGGTAAACTATATTTCCCTATATTTGTTTAAAATGAAGAATAATGAACTATGTATCAATTAACTTCTTTATTTTTTAAACGTCATATTGATTTTATGTCATAAACATAACTTAATCTACAACGAACGTAAAAAAAGCTATATATACATCTAAAAGACAGAGGGGTGACTAAGCGTCAAAGTATTCCTCGGCATCGCTGTCGTCCGGAAAGGTGCCCAGAAGACTGGCAGCATTGCCACGCTGAATGGCAATGCTTATGCGCTGTCCTAGAAACAAACCAGCCCTCTGGTCACGCGAAGTATCGACCAGTCTCCTCGAAATTTCCTTGAAAAGGAGACGAGCACTCGGACCCCACGACCCGAGCGTTTCGACTCGTTTTGTATCAATACAAAACAAGTTACATACATTATAAACTGAATTTATGATGTATCGATATAAACGAGGTTGTTTCAATGCCAGCGTTGGAACTGGATTATTGACGCCAATTGCAATGATACTACAATAAATCATGGATTTTAATCACCATTAAAATACAATAATTTTACTTGCAATGTGATATCGTAACTTATTTCAGAGCTTGTTATTTATTTTTAATTAACAGGTCACGTACCTATGGCACACAGGACAGAAGATGTTCAGTTTTGTAATATATAAAGCTACCAACTCCAAGAAGGCGGTTCTCAGATTTCAAGTTCTAATGTTTTTATTTTAAATAAGTACAAACTTTTGCAAGCATTTATGAAAAGTTGAGTCTATTTGCATAGTTTTAAAAAGTTGATCCTATCGAAAACATTTCGACAAGAAACTTCATGGATGCTACGAGTATTCTATACCTATAATAAAATTGTAACAGGTCGATGTTTGTACATTATGGATATTAAAGAAACACTAATATTGGGGGTCTATAATAGAGAGAGCAACAGAAGACAAAATAACAATAATTAGATTTTTTGTCTGTCTGTAGGTATGTTGGTATGCGCATATTGCTAGAGGTCTAACTTAAAATCTGGTGTATGTTTTAATTGATACGCCGCCTAGAATCCGACTTATAGTATATTAATCTTTTTGGGACGTGAGGAAAACTGCGGCCACTAGCTAGTTTTATAACAAGTGCATCTTTATAATATATAAATCGGTTACTTTCGTCCTACTTCGGCTACGGATGCTAAAACTTGTGTATAAAATAATTGTTTTACTAAAGTACGTCGTGTTCATTTTCCGGGACTTTTAAAAAGTAGGTAAAGATCAGACCACTATTAAAGGAACTGCTAATAGACTAGTATTTATTTTATGTTTACAAGCTATATTAGTCCTGCGCTTCCACGACCAAGCACAAGAGATGAAATTCAATTTTCGGGACCGATATCAAAATTTAATTAGGGACTAAGCGAACTTCGCAGTATTACCCATTAATGGTAAACTCATGAACCTAGCTATGCTAATATCGAACGGTTTGAGTTCCGAGAGCGAATACCGATACTTGGCGCGTACAAATTGTGTGCGAATGTCGGAGGAGGGACAATTTGTTCGACGATGTGTGATTGATGGGGGGTTAAGGTCTGACATACACATTTCTGCATCGAGAGTGGGTCTTGCGGCCATAAATTGACCATTAATCAAGAAGACTTTCATTAAATTACAATTAAGTTATCGTTCTGTGAAATAATCTATATTCATAGTTCCCGTGGGTTTTTATAACCATTACAGACATTAAACACTGTAGTAATAGTGACACAGTAATACCTATATATATGTGGGAGAATCTACAGACCGATAAAGTTGATGGAAAACGCCTGAAATCAAATGAAAAAACTTATTTATAAGTGTTACTCATATTAGGAGCTTGTTAAGAATTTGAGCTTTATGATTCTATTGTAGAATGCAGAATTTGACTATTTATACCATCTATACTAATATTACGTACAAATACGAAATTAACTGTGTTTGTTTGTTATGTTTTCACGCCTAAACCGCTAAATAGATTTTGATAAAATTTGGCAAGTATATATATCGATACCTCCTAAGTATAACGAGTCAACTAAATGGTTTTTAACACTAACATTATTAAGATCTTGGTTTATTACATACATACACTCACGCTTTTCTCTTAGAGGGTCAAGCAAAAATTATTAGACTGCCAGTTGCTACGATTCTTGCATAGATTGCGCCGTATTATCTGCCATATAATATATCATGTACTTACGTCTATATAAAAAGAAACAAAATACCTAAATTTGTTAGATGACTCAACTCTCGACTCAACTCAATATAGTTACTTAAGAGGTATCGAAATGCTAAGTACCCTTTGTATGACAAAGTCTGATATGTTAGTGGACAGGAAAAGCAGAAACAGTACTATAATTATGAGTTAATCAATTTCAGTTCCAATTTCTTAATGTGTCACTTTCGTGTAACGCTATTTTCTTGAGAGATACATATGTACATATACTCACGCCTTTCTCCCACAGGGGTAGGCAGAAACTATAGACCGCCACTTGCTACGTTTCTTGAATACTTCTTTTGCTTCTTCCACATTCATACATCTTCTCATACATACACGCCGGTTGCGAGTGCTACGCGCCTGACCTTTTTGACTTGAATTATTACTTTTCTTGAGAGATACTTTTTTTAATTATTTTTTTTAGGTAGTTACTTGCAGTTTATAAGATCTCTATCTAAAAGTATTTTGGTACTTTGCCATATTTATTTGTTATAACCAAACATAGATAGAAGGACATTCAAACTAGGACACTATCTATCTTCAGTGGCAATACAGAATGGCATGGGAATGGTAGCAATATTAATGGTGAGGGCGTCTTCCACAGTTGATGTGTAAATAATTATGTGGCGCGGGCCTGGTAATTAGCCGCCGGCGTCTCATTTGTCACTAGGAGACGTCTCAATGAGCATCCGGACTTACTTACACCAACGTGTGTCTTTACGACCTCCGCTATACGAGATAGTTTTGTAAAAGTTTTTATGGATCACCCATCAAATTGCTTTGTTTCACCAAATGTCGTCCTCCTGCTGCTTAAAACTCTCTGTGGTTTCGAAGATGCTGTTAGACATTCTGGCTGTTTGAAACCAAATAAATAACATAACATACCATCACGCCTGTATTCCCCGAAGGGGTAGGCAGAGGCGTACTAATGTACACCCACAGTTCGCCGGTATGTTTAGGTCCCATGTAATAGGGGGCGAGCCTATTGCCATTAACCGGGCACAAATCCAGACTCCGAGTTGCTACAGCTTGCTAAACTCAATAACACTGCTCGAACTGGGGATCGAACCAAGGACCTCTAGCGTAGCAGTCGCGCTTGGGACCACCAGACTAATGAGGCAGTCATCAAATAAATAATTTCAGTAATCGCGCCAGAATTTCTAGGAATTTTACTTTAATTCATTTTGTCGTTACTGTCGCTACGGTTGTCAATTCCAAAAGTCCAAAATGTTAGCAATCAGCTTAACTTTAAAGCTGATCTTCCAATCATGCCGACCGTATACGCTGATTGCCGCAGACCTGTATAATCAGTTTTGGATATACGAAAACAATCCCAGTGATTTAATCAGATCCATTCGGGAAAAATATGAATATAACTAACACGTGTCTGGGATACTTTAAACATCTATAGTACCTATATTACTACAGTAAGTCTGAGCGTTTTATTAAGGGCATTACATCGCTCCAATCCAAAAAACACCCTAGCGTTAAAGATTCTAGTGGAATCCTCATGTGCGTTTGCCATATAAAAATATATGTTATACTTAAGATCATCACAAACAACTTGTATTGTCTAAAATTTTTATAGATTTGCACCAATTTTGGATAATAATTGAAGTAAATAGGCCTTTTTTAACCTAATTTGTATTTTTACTCTTTAACGGCTTAATAGTTACGTCATGGATTTTATACCAAAAAATTGTAATGAAGTAATTAACAATTTGTATTATTTTTAATTTCATATTTCTTTGAATATTTTGAATTAATAAAGAAATACCCGAAACGTCACTAGCACCCCGCGTGAAGCACCCCCGCAATACCCGAGACTAACAAATACTAGAACAAAGACTAACTCCTCAAGGTCATTGGGCAATGTAATACCATTAAAATACTCGGCATCAGTATTTTAACTTGATTAAACTTGCAACCGCAGCGCGCAAACCATTTGTGTATTTTGATATAAATGGGGCTAGTAACATTTTAATATCGTCCTACGCAAGTTTCTATTGCGTGGGGTTGGCGCGATGACTGGGTGATGGCGGCGTCAAGCGTACCTAATAATCGAACTCATACATAATAAGTCGGTTTATAGCTAGATTTTTATTGTGCAAGGGTTTGTTAAATGACATGACGAAATGTCATTGCAAAAAGTATTGATATAATGCATGAAATAGGAGCGAATAACATTGTGTCAAAGAACAAAACGTTCGTTATCTAAATAGTTTTTATTATACTCCTAGTACTAGCCTTTTCCCAATTATATTGGACCAAGTACAACTGCTAGCTAAAAAGGATTGTAGTCCAGTTTATCCACATGCGTCTGAATATCACCTTGATATTCAGAGAGATATCCTCGATATCGGGAGGTCTGATATCCTGAAATATACACTGTGGTAGTCAGGCTTTTTGGCATTCTGTCTGAATACCACTCACTCATACTCTCAGAGGCAAAAAGATTTGTTAAGAATGTTCACCTATCCACACACTAACCGCGCAAAGGCAGTTTAACCGTTCAGATCAGTTGATCAAGTTAGCCGTCTCAACTAAATCGTTGTCTATCATTTACTAAGCTCCTGACAGAGAAACTAACACTTTAATTTCTGTAGCTGTATCTAGATATCTTGGAGAATTTTTTTTTTATAAAGCTTACTAGTAATGTGGGTCGCACTTTGCTGGTATTCTTGTTAACCCCTCGTGCTAAGCTAAATGCTTGTATTACGAGTGGGTTCACGTCGGTAGTGCAATGGGTGGGTTTTGAACCGGCAACTACATGATTCCAAGTCCGACCCCCTAGCCATTAGGCTACCGCCGCTTCAAACATCAACATTGTATTATTGTTTTTTTTTTTTTAATTAACTAGTTCCACCGAAGTTTAGACTCATTCAGTTAGTAGTTTTTAGGCCAGTTTGCTTAGTTGACTTCCAAATCGGCCACGGTGTCACTGAAGGCCGGTGATTCGTTTTTGCGCTACGCAACACAAGTTCTTTTATCGAATTTAGTGAGCGTTGAAACCGAGCGCCTCGGATTAGAACAAGGATTAGCGCTGAGAGATTATAATCAGGGGTAATCACATGCAACTGAACACTATATTAAAATGATATTTAGAAATGAAGAATGAGATTTAGTTTTGGATAGTTCAGACAGATAGCTCGGTATCTTTAATATTTATCATATCAGTCTTTGATAGCTAGACATACAAACATATCATCACGCTTGTATTCCCCGAATGCTTAGACAGAGGTGTACTGTAATGTAATCATAATATAGTTCACTATGTTACGTCTATGTCCCATGTGATGGGAGGTAACTTGTTTTTTTAAATAATAGGTAAGTACATACATAGATTTTTTTAACATGTCTTGATGTCGGCGGTCGAGCAGACTTGCCATCTGATGGTAAGGTTGGTTATCGGATGTTTATCGCCTCTGTACGTCTAGTAATATAGTTTTTGATACATAGGTAAATAAATACAGCGTTTCTAATCTAAAAAAATAAATGAATTTCAGAAATCTGTGGTAGTAACCCTACGCAACACACGTGATTGCACACACACACTCTACTACGTCACATTTAAATTAAATGTAAAGAAAATGGTGTTCTTAATAATATCTATATTCCGGGAAAGGAATGATTATAGTTGGATGCTTCTCATGTATTCCCGTGCCAATGTCCCGGGTGTAAACGTGTGCCGAAGTATTGATAGATTACGTTTGGGAAATCGCCGTAACGATTCTGTTCACTGGAGTCGAACTTCACTTGTTACTTTAGTGATATAAGTAGATATTTTATTATAGTTAACTGTATCGTAATAGATAACCTACTTGATGAACTAGTGTGGTAGATAAACTGCGTCATTAGTTTAGTTCTCAATTAACCATGACGTCTTGTATACAATTACAATTAACAAGAAAACTAGTAATGTGCTAGTAAGCAATGTGCAGGATAATAGTAAGTATTATCTTACATCAAGCTACATTAGTCTCACATTATAATACTTAACAAAACTGTTGATTTTTATTCAAATGAGTAGGTTATATATGGAGCTCAAATCATATCGGAGAACTGTGGATGTATAATTAATAAACACCTATGTTGATACTCTTCGGTTGTGATGCTATTTTACGAGTACGTACACATGTTGATTAGAGCGCTTACAGGCCGATAGTCACCGTACACAGTTGACTGAGTTCAATTTCAGAACATTGATTTTCCAAATTCACGGTTTACAAAACAGTTATCACTTCTTTGACTTTCACACAGTGACTTTGACTTTTTTTTTCACTGATCATTACTGCGTTTTTTTTTATGTGATAGGAGGGCAAAAGAGCAGACGGATCGCCTGATGGTAAGCGATTACCGCCGCCCATGGACACCCGCAACACCAGAGGAGTCACGAGCGCGTTGCCGACCTATTAAAAGGGCACTCGGCGAAACACAACGTAAGCGTTGTTTAACGCCGGTTTTCTGTGAGGCCGTGGTATCACTCCGGTCGAGCCGGCCCATTCGTGCCGAAGCATGGCTCTTCCAGGTAAAAAATGCGTACTTAGATAATTGGAATTACCAAAACCAAGTCTTCTATTACGCCAAAGTTTAAGGTCAGTTGTTACCAAAAAGGCTCGGGTTGTTCTTTCGATTCAGTGTCTATGATGGCGATAGTTATGACGATTTATTACCTGGGTGAATATTCGAACATTATTTAACAAATCATTCTTCTCGTCATAGTAGTTTTTAATCTTAAATTTGGGATGAAGGTAATGATGTTGAAATTTTTTCCAAATATTCGCCCTCCTACTGGTTTCACATTAAGGGCTTCAATTAAAAGTGCTTAGTACACTACTACTGATTTAGTAAAGAAACTACATGTATTGTACATATTCATAGGTATGTAGATACATCATTTTTATATTAATTTGGTGAAAAAGCACTAGCGACTGTTTGTAGCGAATACACCGTGTGCCGGGGCTTCGATGCCTACCTGAGGTAGGAAATATTTGTTTAGAGTCTAGGTGTAAGTGCTTTATGTCCTAGTGCGATAAACGATTTAGTTTCTACAACAATCTATGATTTCTCTTGCACTTTTATAGACATCAATCTTACGATGTGTACACACAATTCGATTCATTTTTAGGATTGGACCCGCGATCTGTAGCGCAGAAGCTACTAAGAAGGCTATCTAGCAGATCGAGATGGCCGCCATGATAGAGACCTTCGTTAAAATATTACAAGCTCATACCAAATTTCGTCTATATCATTAAGTTGGTCATTAAGCTCACAACACCTGTTCTGGTGTAAAGCTTCATATTTAATCCAGTACTTAGTAACAGGACCTTCAACGCCTAGATTAGACTTGTTACGATACAGGCGTTGTTACGAGCTGAATAAATAATGTATGTAGACAGGCCAAGTATCACATTATACGAGTAGTTTCGGAGCTAAGGACGAATATTGCATATCATCTTATTGTTGATAATATTCTATATTTTGTGTAGACGCGTTATTAACCAGGAGCTGTCTAAAACTTTGCTTGGAAATATGTTGCTTCTTCTTCCTACGAAGCAAGAAAAGACCGATATAATTGGAGGTTGACAATAATGTGATATTAACATTTTGAAACTACTAGTTGTAAATTGATGATTAAACGAACTTACCTGTACGTGAAGTTCGATCACAATTACTCGAAAAGCTTCGTTCGAAGATATTAGCAATAACACAATGTAGTTTCACACACAGACTCGCCATTTCGCACTGTATTTTAGAGAAAAAAAAAAAAAAAAATTAAAATGTAATGTGGGTATACGGAGAACAGACGTTACCTGTCAGAGTCTCTGACTTGCAGCCATCATTTAGTTTGAAGAATTGCTAAGCTGTTTGGCACCTATTTCACGACTACGAGTTAAGGGTAGCCTGCTTGGGGGGGAGGGATGCTAATATCTTCGAACGAAGCTTTTCGAGTAATTGTGATCGAACTTCACGTACAGGTAAGTTCGTTTAATCATCAATTACTCTCAAGCTTCGTTCTCGATATTAGCAATAACACAATGTAGATATTTAGAGATAAAGGACGAGTCGTGAAATAAGTTAAATAAGTAATTGTTATACATGTTTAGGAGTTTTTGTTTTTTAATAAACGAAAACATGATAACTCATTATAATTTTAATTAAATCATCGTATTAAACGTATTTTTGTGAAAGCAAAATAACATTCCTTAACAAAAGATTAATCAATTTATTATATTAATCAATGTAAGAATAAGGATATATTATGATAGAAATATGATTAGATCTAAACGGGCCTTTTTTCAAGTAGATGTATTACATAATACATTTTTGGCGAAATCACTATTAGTAGAAACACAGCTTGAAATTACTTTATTATAGAATTTTGCAAAAACTGTAGAGTTTTCACTCCAACCAGCTGTGTTTCTAATGACATCCAGGCTAATCCCTGACATATATGCCTTGGAAGTAGATGCGTGCCTGGTGCTGTGCGCGGTGAACACAGTTGTGTCAATACCGCTGCTTTTTAATACACTTTTAACCCATCTACTTAAAGTTTGAGATGTTACTTGTCGGTGAGGTTTCCTAAATGAAATGAACAGGAATGGATGATCTTTACGCAGATCTTTAGTTATTTCGAGGTATGTACTTAAGGTACTTGCAGGACATATTTCAGGCCGCTGTGGGAAAAAAGGTAAAGTAAGTATCGGTTGGACAGACCCCACACGTGATGTTTTGATTAAATCTGGAATTTTGATGATAAAACCTGAATCGGAATGAATAATGTTATGTATATTTATTTTTGATAAAGTTTGCGCCCTGTGTGCTGTAACCAGCGCTAAAAGGGTAACCAGCTTTTTACAAATTTTCTCAATATTTAAGTTTTCATTGGGATAAAAATCTGCTAAATAATTTAAGACTTGGTTGGTATCCCAAGTTAAATTATATTTTGGTAAGGTGGGCCGCAAACGATATACTCCCTTAAAAAATCTTTGAATTAAACTATTGTTCACTTTTTCTTGACCCAGCAATAACGATAGAGCGGAACGACAACTGTTTAGCGTACCATATCTAGCGCCCGAGTTGTATAAGTGCGTTAAAAAACAGAGGACATCGGACAATGAAGCACTATAGGCATTAATAATATTTTCCTGGCAATATGAGAACCATTTTTTCAAGCAAGTGTCATATTGCTTGACCGTGCTGTCTGAAAGTGATGCAACTAGTATGGGGATGGATGACTGCGGGATTTCCCTTCGGAGCAGTGATGTCCAGATAGCATCCCGGCAACCAGAGTAATCTGCTGGTGTATTAGGCGCTCGCTACAACGAGAAATTATCAAGTCATTACGTGAATTTAAAATAAGAGGTTTTGTTATAAGAAGGCTTTTGAAAAGAGGGTACCAGGGTTGAGTGGGCCATTGCGGCACAACAACAATGCCGGTCGCCTTGTCATTGATAATTTTACGTAATGTCCTTAAAATTATAGATATAGGTGGAAACGCGTAAAATAATAGTTTGTCCCAGGATATGGTGAAAGCGTTAACTGCATAGGCATCTGGGTCTCTGTGCCATGAAACATATTGTTCACATTTATGATTAGTTCTACTTGCGAAAAGATCTATACAAGGGTTACCTAAATAATTTGTAATAGTATTATAAGCATTTTGAGAAATCTCCCATTCGATATCTGCGTGGTATCTGCGCGATTCGGCGTCTGCCACTACGTTATCAGAGGAACGAATATAATCTGCATGAACTATAATTTTACGCGCTTCACACCATTTCCATAATCCCATTGCAATGTTGGATAAGTGTGGAAATTGCACACCACCCATTCTATTTATATACGATATTGCTGTTGTATTGTCGATACGTAATAATATTTGACAATCTTTAAGATTTTGTGCAAATACTTTAAGTCCCAGAAAAGCAGCAAGAATCTCTAAATAATTAATATGTAAGGATCGTTCATGTTCATCCCAAGGACCATTTGCAGTATCATGGCCACAGGCAGCCCCCCACCCCGTTGTTGAGGCATCGGTGAATATTTCCAAGGCATATTTATCACTTTTTATTTTACTTACAGAGTGATTAATGGCATTTAACCACCAATCAAAAATGAAAGATAAGTTATCCGGAATTGTCATAAACTTATCGTAGTCATTTTCGTCTTTAAGGTTTAAAAATTTACACCTTTCAAGGTCTTTTGTGTAAAGCCAGCCATAATCGACGGCTTGGCATGCAGATATAAGTAATCCTATTAAACGAGCAAATTCCCTAATTCTGCATCGCTTTAATTTTTTAAACTTATATATTTCTTTTTTAATCCTTTCTTTCTTTTCTTCAGGTAATCTAACTTCTAATCTTTTTGAGTCAATTATATTTCCTAAAAATTTACAAGAGTTGGTTGGAACTAATGAACTCTTTTCAGTATTTATAATAAATCCCAAGGATTTTAATAAAAGTTTTGTGTCATTTATATTTTGCAGACAATCATTAAATGAATGACCTACGAGGTACAAGTCATCCAAATAAAAAGTAGATAAATATCCCTTGGATCTCAGCAGCCTAGCCACTGGTTTCAGGATCTTTGTGAAAACATAAGGTGCTGTGTTTAAACCAAAGGGTAAAACGTTAAATTCATAAAGATTTCCGTTCCATTTAAAACGTAAATATTTTCTCGAATTTGGGTGCATACTGACTAAGAAGTATGCATCTTTTAGATCAACTGTAGCCATAAAACAGTTTTTAGAAATGAGTTTTAAAGCCGTTCTTAAATCTTCGAGTTTAAAATGTTGAGTTTTTATAAATTTATTCAGTTCTTTTAAGTTTAATATAAAACGCTGTTTACCGTTTGGTTTGGGAACCAGAAATATTCTAGAAATAAATTGATCATCACAAGGTTGACATAATGAAATTGCTCCAATAGATATCAAATTTTGAATAGACTCTTTGAAGGCTTTATACTCAGAGAGTGAATATTCAGGTTCAATTGGGACCACAGGCTGTACAACTAGACTTGTAAAACTAATTTCATAGCCTGAAACCCAGGAGAGTATGATTGGGTTGTCAGTAATCATAGACCACTGCTCATAGTAAAAACTAAGTCGCCCTGCGGGTTTTACCGTGTCTATCGCTTGTGACGTGGTGCTCGTTGACGCGATGACGTCCTGGAAGCGCTGTGCTGCGTCGATGTCGATGTCGTCCTCGGAGTCGGATTCGATGCACGTGCGCCTCTCGCTCCCCCCGTCGGCAGTGGCCTGCGGCCTGCGGGGGGAGCTCGGTAGTTTAAAGGCCTGGTGTGGGGCTTTCCCGGTTTTTGAGCATCAGGCTTTGCAGTTACCGCTGACCTTAATTCGGCTCCAGATTTGTTTATAATTTTTGCTGATTTTAATGTTTCAGGCAGGTTGCACCCGAAGAGGGTTTCGTCTATTTTTGTTTTTTCTAGCTGATCTTTAAGTTCCTTTTTTACAGTAGACAGGATAAAGAATCGTCGTGAGATCGAATCGGAGTGTTGTATGTCGCTTAACATACGAGCCGAATCCATCAGGAGCTTTAAGAGCTCAGGGTTTTTATTATTTGAAGCTAAAATCAATGTGATCGCTTCACCGAGGGACGATAAGGCACACGCGGTGAGTGCTTGCTTATTCTCGATTCCCTTGTCTCGTTTTGCTTGACTTTCTACTAAAGCTGCTCGGATCTCTGGATTGAGGGTGGGTGCTTTTATGAGCTTGCAGTTAGATGGGACGAGATATTTTTCTTTCAATTCTTTCCGAATCTCTTTTGAAAGACCA
Organism: Acronicta aceris; assembly: GCA_910591435.1. Lineage (NCBI taxonomy): Eukaryota > Metazoa > Arthropoda > Insecta > Lepidoptera > Noctuidae > Acronicta > Acronicta aceris. Next base: position 371,440 of record OU342775.1, read on the forward strand.
GAGGTAGCGATGTGGCTTAATCTTATAGCCAGATCCTTTTGAATATCCTTTCCATACTCCTTAGTAGTGGTAGGGTCTTCACCAAGAATTTCCAATAGTTCTGGATCCAAGTCCGACACTTGTTCGTGAACTGCAGTGGGGGGATCAAGTTCGTTGATCTGCATTACGGATGACTGAGGCGCGGTACACTGTTCTGGAGTAGTCGAGGACATTGGTTGTGTATCAGTCGCGATTGTGGCGGTGGGTGGTTGCGGGTCACCAGGTGGGTTGTCGACGACGTCAGGCAACGCATGTACCGCGTCGTCGCTGTATTCATCGGGTTCCAAAACGTCGTATCGGGTATCGCCCGTCCAGTAAGAACACCCAGGTATGGGCTCAGGGACTACATTATCAATGCTGATGTCTTTGTCGCTCTCTGCAAGCGAAATAATTATTTCGCTTAAGAAAAAAGTTTTCAACGGTTGTGAGACTCCTGAATGAGAAACACGTATACCGTCAGAGACATATTGCATATACATAGCCATGGAAACACCCTATAGGTAGATCCGAGTAGCATGTATTTGTGTTTGAAATTGGAAAGCCCCTTATGGACAGTCCGTTTTTTCATAATGACGCTGTAAATAATGTAAAAAAAAAAAAAAAAAAAACATGTTTTGGCAATAATAGTAATTAAACTCACCCTGTCTGTTACGTGGCGGTAGGTCAGCTTCCGAGGATGACGTATCACTTTTATCACTATGGCGACGACGCCTACGTTCTATTTTTCGCTCCAATTTTCTAAGTTTTTTAGTTAAGTAATCGAAATCATGTTGCTTATCACGTTTCCTTTTAGGCATTTTGAAGCTATAAGTTTAAACTTTAACACTTGTTAGTGTAGCTAGAACGTTATTAAATATAAAAAGATATTAATTAATAATGCAATAAATAAGAAAATAAAATAAGGATAACGTAAAATGTTTAACGAACGTGCGAAACAGCGGAGCACTAGAATGTGAATGATGGCTGCAAGTCAGAGACTCTGACAGGTAACGTCTGTTCTCCGTATACCCACATTACATTTTAATTTTTTTTTTTTTTTTCTCTAAAATACAGTGCGAAATGGCGAGTCTGTGTGTGAAACTACATTGTGTTATTGCTAATATCGAGAACGAAGCTTGAGAGTAATATCAAATATCACCAATAAATGGTAGGTAGGTAGGTAGTGTTCCCACTATCAAGTAAACTATAATAATCATAATTATTATGACTTTACAAAAGTATTAGTTATGTTACTGCTCGTCGTTATTGAATTTGGTTGCGTATTACATAATCAAAATTTTTTCATTGAAGTCCAAAAAGTAAAATTTATTACATTTGTACGTAAAAAATGTCTAGTAACAGTAATATATCTTTGAAATAAAACTACTTTTTACGGATTTTATCGCGTTGTGTTGATATTAGATATTTAATTCCCAGCGTTTCGGATCGTTTACAGCATCCATAGTCACGGGTAGAGAGAGTAATATATACAAGATAGAGTAATATATCTTGCTAACTAATAAATAGAATATAAAAAGAATACTTGTAATTTTTCTTCAAATATCTTACACTAGCTCCAGAACTATGAGGGTTAACGCTCAAGTGAGTATTCACAATTTGCTCGTTAATCATCGCGTGGCGACGCGTCGCATCGCACCGCATCATACCAAAACGTCGCACTTCAATTAGGCCAAAAACTATGAGGTGAGCCGAGTTATTAATTTTGTGTAGACACTTACGCTAAAACTATTTAAAGATTTTATCGCGTTGTATTGATAGTAGTTTTATTTAAATGTACCTATTATCCTCTCCATTGGCGCCTATCTGCGCCCCTCCCCCTCCTTTATTTTAAATTTTAATAATAAGGACAAGCAATAAGGATATATGCTGATCTTTAAGGTCAAGCTATAATTTCAATGGTCTATTATTTCACTGGCACTGACTGGACTGAAATAGGTATCTATCTATTCGAATTTCAATCTTCAATAAATCAAAGCTGATACCTTTTTTATGTAGCCTCTTTTGTGTCCCATTGTTGGACAATGGCCTTCTCTAACTCAGTCCAGGATTTTCTATCCTGGACTTCTTTATACCAAGTTGGCGAAAAGCGATTGAAATCATAGGATCGCCAACGTCGCCTAGGCTGACCTCAGCCACGAATAGGGTTGTGATACTTATATTTATACCGCCTATAAAATGAACTAGTGGTAGGTACTACTTCATTCTAAAGGCGTCCGTTCTTAAGATGGTATTTTACAACTTTATTATTTAAGAGGATTGTTTGGCAGAGGGCTGTAAATATGGAGGTGTGAGCTAAGCTCGCGGACCGGCGACGTGTCACGTTGTGTTCACACACGGTGCCTTGAACCTTGACTTTGTGACGCCATAGAATTAGCGACCTTGCATGATGCACCTTAGAAAAAAAATAATGACTGATTTGGTCTTCAGATTTTGCAGATGCGGTGAATATTAGTCTATTATCTCTTTTGTAGTAATAACCAGTAGCAATGGTTGAATTCAATTCTTTGAAGCTAAAGAAGCTTTGTAAGTTAACGTGGGAGAGCTATGCTTCGGCCTCACAGATAACCAGCGTGAAACAACGCTTACGTTGTGTCTCGCCGAGTGAGTGAGGTTACCGAAGGCCCAGTCCCCTTTCAGTCCCCAGGCCGGCCACGCACTTGTGACTCCTCTGGTGTTGCAGGTGTCCATGGACGGCGGTAACCGCTTCCATCCCATAAAAAAAATAAAGAAATGATGGATTGTAAGAATGAGGTGAAATGAAAAGATATTTATTTCCGTAAATGGATCTTTAAAAAGTATTTAAGTTAGTATTTATCTTATCTTATAGATCTTTAAAAAGTATTATTTAATAATAAATAATAAATACTAACTCCGAAAAGTATTTATTATTATTTAAAAATGTCTTTAAAAGATCCATTTAAAGAAATAAATAATTTTACACACAGAAATTTGACTTTAGCAAGGGCCGCTTATTGTCGCGATTTGATTTAGCTACGAACCCCTATATCTATAAATATGATCATTTAAATATTGAGTTCCCGCTGTTTTAGTGAATCTACACCTAATCTGCCGTCGTACTTAAGCAGCGCTCAAGGAGATTAATATCGCAAAGGTTTGGAGGTAAGTGCAAACTGGTGGTGACGTCATCGTTTACTCACGTCTAGCACGTTACAGGTGGGTGCTAAATTGGTCGTGAGATCTAGGTACGTCGATAATGATTGCTTACGCGTTTCGAATGTTTATGGGTGCCTGTCCCTGTACCTCCATTTAAGTAAAGACTATCATAAGTACTGGCGCACCTTAGTCGAAGAAAATGTTAGAATATTTTACCTACAAGCCATCTTGACATTTGTTTTTTCGGCGTTGTAATTAGTATAACTTCTTGTAACTCGATAAATATTATAATTTGATAAAAAAAAATAGTCCGCCTGCTTGCCAAAAAATCAACCTAAATGGGTACCTATTGGAAATTAAAACGTTCCCGATTAGCCTACTTCGATAAAACCAGCATTGAATTCGGTTGACCTAATTAGAAGTAACAATTCACAGTCAGACAGATAGACACAAGACACGTCTTTTCACATTGGGTAATACGGCTTAGAAGCTCTAAAGAGAAACCCGATTTTAGACAATAAATATCCTTTTTCAATTACAATTAAATATCATATCGTATGCCATTTTTTTAAGGCACCGAAAACCGCATATGCCTTCTATCTATCTATGCCTTTCCTTGTCCTATAGTCATGACCTTGAGATTCGCGACATTAGCCACGACCAGCACAGGTTTTTTTATGGGATAGGAGGGCAAACGAGCAGACGGATCGCCTGATGGTAAGCGATTACCGCCGCCCATGGACACCCGCAACACCATAGGAGTCACAAGTGCGTTGACGACTTTTTAAAAGAGGATTGGGCCTCCGGTAACCACACTCACTCAGCGAAACACAACGTAAGCGTTGTTTTTCTGTGAGACCGTATCATTACGGTCAAGTCGGCCCATTCGGGCCGAAGCATGGCTCTCCCACGTAAAAAATGGATTTCCTACCTCCTGTCTTACCTAAGTCTTTTTAACTTGCGTTCCCATCCAGATACACACCGACCAAATGGTATGTTCCTGTGATTTCGCTTAAACCCTTCAGCCTTCTAACGACAACATGATTGTAGTGCAGTAAATAAAATAAAATAGCAGGATTTGCACAAAATGGTAGGTAACTAATATTTTTTATCACAGATGTTATGTCAGCTTAAGAAGTGTTTTTCCCATGCATTTAACTCCACACACCATTACGACTTCATAACTTCAGTCGGCGTTCCCGTCGCGGCATGTTGACCAACTTGTGACGTAGTGCACTCGTTTTCATATCACCCGCGGCCTCGACTAACTCGCGTTACTGTACGTTTTATATGTACCAAAAGTTGAGCGTGCGAACAACTTTATGCGAAGTGCAAGTGTGACGAGATAACGCGACTATGATATTCAACAGTGTCTCTAGTCGACGTTGGCGTTTTGTCATGATGTTTGTTTAAATGTAACAAGGGTGAAATTAGTTAAACTCATGTGCTATGCAAGCTTTAAATGTCTCTATATATTTATCCATTTACCCTGTATTAGAATGGGTACTGTTCTTAACTGCCATCCAGATAAGCATCCCATAAGAGGCGAGAAATTATCTGACTTGCTCGGTAGGACTACCCTTATATCGGAGTCTGTCGTACAGCATGATTGTTTCGACTTTTGCTCTGGTAGTCTACTATCCGTAGGGGCAATTAAGGGTCGGCGACGCATCAGAAACTCCTTTGCAGGTGTCCAAGGATGGCGATGTCTACTTACCATCAGGTGGTTCGTCTGCTCGTTTGCCGACTTAACCATTTAAAAAAGGCTGTTGAAGGCAAATAAGCATACATCCCGCCTGATGGTAAGCGGTTAGGTACTGCATCATTATAATTATCGCTGGAACTGAACACCTCTGCCAACAAGATCATTGTTGTAAGATTTGATTCAGACTATGGAGGCGATAATTCAGCTTTTCAAGCTTTTAGTATAACATATCGCATGTAATTTATGGCGACGAGTGTTATGACTTGGCGCCAGACTTCTATGTATGTTAACAAGTCGACATAAACTCTATTACAAGTTAGCGTGGTCGCTAACTGCGCGCTAAACGCCGGAGGTCATAGTGTGTGGAGGCTGTAAAGCAATTACGTCGGCCATCTTAATTGTTATGTCTGCGAATGTTTACGTTCATTTCGTGTTTGGCGATATATTATCTCCCTTTGCGTTGCTTTTCCTGATTTAAATTATGTGCATCGTATTGCTAGATCTGGCTTCCTAGCACCTCATTTTAGCGCAGCTCTCAGTTTTTTATATACAAATTATCCATGTCTGTGTGAAGTTGACAATTCAGATTTATAAAAAACATCTGATTTCTGATCTGGATTCTGTCATATTTCTTGGTCTTTTAATCCCATTCAATCGCCATGGCGTCTTATCTCAATTCCACTTAAAGTCGAAACAAGAAGCGGCATAAATTTCCCGCGCTCGCATTCCCCTGCTACGCATTCATGGGTATAAGCGAATTCCGTTATCGGGTATAAATCAAAATCCGAATACTTCCGAATAGTCCTGGAACCAGTGTCCAGCTACACTTCTAAAATCAGTTCCTACACGAAAAGCAACCTTGTTGCTTATTTCACAGAGATTGGGAATCGATTCAGCAGCGGTAAATTTTGTTGTTATGATATAAACAATTTCTTCAAAGGAAACAAATTGTGCGCGATTCAATTACTGTAATGGGTACAGGATCGCGGTGGTCGACTGGTGCGATAAAACAATGATGGACGATATAATTTTGTTGATACAAATACAATTTTGGCCTACTTGAGTACACTGTAGAGAATTTATGTGGGCTCGCAGTCACTAACATGGTATGCAGACTTGGCAGTATACTGATACTGACCTATAGCTATGTAAGAATCAATGACTGAAAGAAATTAATACTAATGGATGAAGTCCGTTAATGCAGCCTTCAAAACGAGAAAGGTTAGCGTTGCATAATAGTTTAAAAGGACTGATGTCGTAACACATAAGGGTTTAATTGCCAAAGTTGAAGTAGGTATCCGTTTTTGTGGCATAGATTAATCTATCCCTTAATTGAAATTGTTTATACCTGATGGAAAAGCACAAAAAAAAACAAAATAATCTTAAGCACTATTTAGGATCTTCTATTACTGTTATGTTTATTTATCTTAAAACAAATATACCTTTTAGTTATTTATTTTCCCCTCACCATGACATTTATCCATCTAAAATCCTTAAATAAATAAATATTACTACCTATATCAACCACATTTATACAACGTAAATCGTCCCCCAAACAATTTACTACTTCTAATAAAAGCCCCAATTAAACGCGAATCAATTAAAAGTGTCCTAGCCCTGCGAAGCGTCATTTATTCCCCAGGGGACAGGGGGAGAGCCGGGGAAGAACGCGAACAATTGCAGCACTGCACTGCAGTGGATAACGTTGCAGTCAGCCAGGATATAAGGAGCTCTTTTAAATATACCGCTAAGGCTGTTTGGACTGACGGCATTTCGTATATATATTTTTGGCACGCTTTTTAAGTAAAACCAATGACATTATATACAGGAAAAAGGAATAAGAATATTTAGCTGATTGCGACTATCATGTGGTGAATGTGCTTATAATATTATTGTCAATGGGAGTTTTGAAATTTTGGCATCATCTAAAAATCTTAAAGATTGATTTATAGTGTATTTTCTATCTATTACAAAGTACCCATTATTTTAGGTACACCAAGGCATTCTAAATTAAGGGCGTTGTGGAAATAAAATTGGTGGTGTTGTATTTTTGCTCTAAAAATTTCCAGTAACAAATAAAAATATATTTTTTTAACTAAAGTGAAGTATTGAAATAAAACTACTTTTTACGGATTTTATCGCGTTATATTGAAGTGTAGTATTCATCGTAACTTAATCTCTGCTTATCAGAGGCCGCTATACAAATTAGATATAACTTTTTGAAAATCCTTTATAAGTTAGAACTTACGGCTTAATGGCTTAGAACCATACGTACACTAAGTCTTATAAATAAATCAAGCTGATTGGCGTGCATTGAACATTGGTGGTCGTCCAGATTTGAACCCATAATGCAAAGAACCTTTATAATTGTAATGCAATTATAAAGGTTCTATGCATTACGTGGGAGAGCCATGCTTCGGCACGAATGGGCAGGCTCGACCAGAGTGATACCACGGCCTCACAGAAAACCGGCGTTAAACAACGCTTACGTTGTGTTTCGCCGAGTGAGTAAGGTTACCGGAGGCCCAATCCCCTTTTGAAAGGTCGGCAACGCTCTTGTGACTCCTCTGGTGTTGCGGATGTCAATGGGCGGCGGTAATCGCTTACCATCAGGCGATCCGACTGCTTTTTTGCCCTCCTATCCCATAAAAAAATGCAATACTGTCGATATACTTTTTATTTATAACAATAATTGGCATCCTATAAAAACATCACATTAAATCGCCACTATAAAAAAATATCGGAAAAATAAGAAATCGCGTCAATAAGGTCGAAAGTGTTTGTTGAGCATGACTTTTTCTGAAACGTATCATGATTTGTGATCTCCAAACAATTCAGAGCCGTAACATTATTAGTCAATTAGATTGATTAAATTTTGTATTTACTTGTTTAAAGTGATTAAGGGTCCGGCGGACCGAATTTCCCGTACAAACATAATACCAAGATAAATTGTAATTGGAACAGAATTTAATCAAATTGTGTTATTGATCGGATTAGAATACTATTAAGCGAGGTTCCTATGCTACCATTTCGTGCAAAATACTTCCCCGGAAATAATTGTAATTTTCGATAACATTACGAAGTTCTGAAATGTTTTCCGGTCGTTTATTTCCAGTGAAGTACTAGCAGACGAAACGGTAGAGTAGGAACCTAGATTAACAGTATCCGAATTCGAATAATAACATAGGTAATTTAATTAACTTGTGTTTGAATTACGATTTATTTTGGTGTTATATTTGTGTGAGCAATTTAGCGTCCGCCGGACCCTTGAGGCAAAGTATTTACTAATAATGTACACCCACGAACTGTGGTACCGGTATGTTTAGGTACCTTGTAACAAGGAGCGAGCCTGTTGCCGGTCATCGTCATCATCATCATCAGCCTATAGCAGTCTCAGCTGGACGTAGGCCTATTGCTTATTGAAATTCAAATTCAAATTGTTTATTTGCGTTAAGTATTGGTACAGTTTTGGTCTTATTATTACAAATAACTTATACAGATCCATAACACTTAGTCATAATTCATGTGACATGCTAACATTCTTTTAAAATATGTATCTCGTCAGTTTAAATGATGCCGAATCATGATTATTGTTATATAATTATACATTTTTAAGTGAATGTCAAGAGAGGAATATTGCCGGTAACCGGACACAAATCCAAACCCCTAGCTGGCTACGTAGAATTTTATAGAAAAACGTAATAACCTGGGAACACGATATTTCGCAACAAAAGCCATTTTTTTTCGTACAGCCCGATCCCATAGCTTCAATGGCGTTTCTAATATCAAACTGGACAGTTTTCAATATCATTATGTAAAATGATTAGGGTACAATCGGACTGGTTGGGCACTCGCAACGTGACTGCGGTCTTACACGCGACAGAACTGTCCTGCATATAACTGCATCCCTCCTTTTTCTATTGTTTGTAGTGTCCGCTATACCAAACTGGAGCACGCACGTTTGAATCCTGCTGAGGTTGAGGTTTACTTAACTAAAATGTATGTCTACCTTATTGGTTTAAGGGTCCGGCGGAGCGTGAAGGGCCCACAAAAACGTTATACCGAAATAAATTGCACTTCAAACACAATTTAATCAAATTATGTTATTATTCGGATTTAGATACTGTTAATCTAGGTTCCTACGGTCCTATTTCGTCTGCTACTACTTCACTGAAGACCGGAAAATCGTTCCAAACTCGGTAAAGTTATCAAAAATTGCATTCGCTTACAATAACAAATTTCCAGTGAAGTATTTTGAACGAAATGGTAGCGTAGGAACCTAGATTAACGGTATCGAAATCCGAATAATAACAGAATTTGATTAAATTGTGTTTGAAGTGCAATTTATTTCAGTATTACGTTTGTGAGAGAAATTCAGTCCGCCGTACTTTTAATAAGCTAAAATTCCTGCTGGGTAATTTTTTTTCGAATCCGACAGTGATCTTAAGCTAACATACCATCACGCCTGTATTCCCCGGAGAGTTAGGCAGAGGCATACTTAATGTACACCCACAGTTCGCCGGTATGTTTAGGTCCCATGTTATAGGGGGCGAGCCTATAGTCATTAACCGGGCACAAATCCAGATTCCGAGCTGCTACTGAGAATTTCATAGATATCTCATACATACACTAAGATTGTACACAAATAGAAAGTTAATATACTTAGCTAGGTTAACAGGCCCCCAATTCGAGGAACAACGGGAATTTAGAAATAAAAATAAATACTATAACGGTGTTCAGCGCAGAAAACAATGTACATGGGTAGGCCTGCTGGTCGCATTTTGAAATAGCAGTATCTAGTCAGTCAGCCACTGGTACTTATGTTTAAAGTCGGTAACTGACTGATTATAAATTTCCTTTAAGACTACCACTAGCTATGGCCAGGATTATTTTGCAAGAAAATCACTATAAATAGACAATGAGTGAATGCCCCCTTTATGTTTTCGCTGTATATAACTACTTGTCTGTCCATTTTATGTTTCTACGATTCCAGAAAAATACCAAAAGTACCGTCCGTATTGCAAATGACATCCGCGCTAAACTGTGACAATGCAGCGCTTATTTAGCTTTGTCTGTGGGCTCTGTGGCCAGTAGTGCGGTACTGTTTACACACAGGCATTACGTGGTTTGTTCGAATGAGATAGAAATAAACCCATTGTACAGTTATTTCAACGGGTAAAAGGGCTTAATTTATTAAGCTTTATTTTCATTTACAACATAAAATAAATAACATTTTATTTAACCAACTTTATCGACGCGAGCATTGTTTATTAATGTTTTTACGAAACTCATCCATCAACATGTTTATTGTATCAATGAATTGAAAACTTTTTGGTTCAGTTCATCAAAACACCGAAATAAAATAACAGGAGTTGATTAAAATAATATTGAACTGAAATTTTCGGTCACAAAATAGTTGTTACTTTACTTTGATTGATTGCATTACTCTTTACTGTAGTGGTCTTAAGCGAGGCTGCTTCGCAAGGAGTTTAGGTTCTCAGGTTAAATCCCAGGTCCGGTACTGTTATTCGAGTTTTCTATGAAATTGTCAGTAGCAGCTCAGAGTTTGTAGGTATTTCTGTCCAGATAATAAATAGTAATAGTTTCGCTCTCTATTACATGTGACCTAAACTTGTAATTGGCCTTCTTTCTCTAATCACTTCACTATCTGTATTTTTAGCTATAAGTTTTCTGAAGGAATAAAATAAAAAATAAAATAAACATACCGGTGAACTGTGGGGGTACATTATTACACGTCTGCTTAACCGAACAGCGAATACGAGAGTGATGGTATGTTATGTTATATAGGTTTACAAGAACAATGTAGCTACGTAAAAAAATATACAATACTATAAGAAATATTCCGCATTCATAACTATTTATTTGAGTTTGTATTGTAGATATGCGGATAGAAGCGGTCAAACCAGTATTCAACAAAACCTAACTTCGCTGCAACTGGCGTGAATTTGTTGTATTATGGTGCATTTAAAAAATATATGACTAGATAATAGACTAGATAATTAACCAGAGAAGTATCTGAAATTCCTACATTTCTGGGATACAATTACCTATTTCATTTGATTCTCTCGGAGGTCATTATTGACTAGGTAACTGTTATTATCTTATTTACGACTACTAGCTTTTGCCCGCGACTTTATCTGCGTGGACTGCAGGATTGGGTACGACCTGGATAAAAAGTATGTAGCTTATGTGTTATTCTAGGCTTTCCACATTGTTTGGGGATAAGATAACCGATTGACATAATTATAGAATTATAAAAATGTGTATAGTAGCTAATTTAATAATAACAATTAAACCAATTTAGTGTGATAGAATAACAAACAAACAATCAACTAAACTTTCGAGTTTATTACATGTAGGTATTAATTTTCTCTACAGCCCTAAACTAAATTGAAAATTACAAACGTGACGTTACACAGAGCGTAATATCTTAATTTTCCATTTGCTGCTAAATTTATATTACAAAGAGAAAATAGTATTTTAATATGAGAGGTTTTAAAAATACATTTAAATTGCTTGCCGGTACGCTGACGCAAATCCCTGGAGTTTAGAATGCCGTTTAAGTAAAACACTACGGGATAGGGTGTGTATACACTGTTCCGTTTCACGTTTTAGTGAATTTTGCGGCAAGTTGGTGAAAAAACAACGTGTCAAACATAAACATGTTTTAATTTTAATTAATTTTATAGAATCAAATGTCATGCCTTTTTTGTAGAATTTTTAAAACCGTGACTTTACATGGGATATTATGCTTGAAGGAAAACGATATATTCCTTGGGAAGAAAAATACAGAAATAAAATAAGAATTAAAAAAATAAACAGATGAAGATAAAAAATAACATTATAATAAAAGAAAACAAACAAATTACACAATATAATACAATACAAATAGTACGTCTCATCTCCGCAAGGAAAAGGGGTAGCGCTCAGCTTTATGCTGCACTGCGTTACAAAATGCATGCAACACAGCCAGCGCTGATTTTCAATGCCAACCTAATAAAAAAAATGTGACTTGACCTTGACGGCTGACGTCACGATGCTAAATGCGTGTCAAAATGAAAACAAATATGTGTATTATATAAATAATAAATACTAAAATATTTTATATAAATATAAACCTCTGCCGTTATCGGCAAATATGAGGTTTACCACCATACAGGGGATGTATTTTACAGTTGAAACTTTTTGCAGAAGAAGCGTAAATAGTGCTCTTGTTGACTAAATCCTTGGATTTCTTCCTACAGATCTTGCAATTCAGACGTGCGCGTGTTTGTTTGAGTTGCTGTAATAATTTATTATATTACAACATATCCACATCAAAATACATCTAGTTCATCCCGCCAGTCAAAAATATTTTAATCAAAGAGAGATGCGTAGGTACACGCTGGCACTGTTTCTGTTCACGTTTTTTCGTGGTCGTTATGGTAATGGTTATAGAGGCTGTTCCGGGTGACGATGGTCGCGAAATGGCCTGCAGACATTTACTTTTGTGGTGGATGGTGGGCGAGAAATGTGTGCGTGGATCACTTGTCTCATTTTCATTTTCGTATGATCTTGAATAACTTTGAACTCCCTCACATGCTCTATGTCATGAATGAGCAGTAGCATTTAAAGAATCAAAATGGGGTGGAGGGCAAACGAGCAGACGGATCGCCTGATGGTAAGCGATTGCCCCCGCCCATGGACACCCGCAACACCGTAGGAGTCACAATTGCGTTGGTATGTATATACCGTTACTTTAACTTGTTACTACAATTTGTGACCAGAGATTTCTGCCTCGAGTATTAATTTGAATTTAAGGGTGCGGCGGAGCCTGAATTGCCCACAAAAACGTAATACCGAAATAAATCGTAATCCAGACAATATTCTATCAAATTATATTATTGTTCGGATTTGGATACCGTTAATCTAAGTTTCTACGATACTATTTCGTCTGCTACTACTTCACTGAAAATAAAAGACCGAAAAATCGTTCCAAACTTGGTAAAGTTAACAAAAATTGCATTCGCATACATTTATAGTCCAGTGAAGTATTTTGAATGAAATGGTAACGTAGGAACTTAGATTAACGGTATCGGAATCCGAATAATAACAGAATTTGATTAAATTGTATTTGAATTACGATTTATTTCGGTATTACGTTTGTATGAAAAATTCGGTCCGTCTGACTCTTAAGATGCTTACCAACACTAGCGAAAAATGGTAAATTAAAATATTTGAAAAACTGCTTAGTATGAATATTGAAACAGTACCTATTTATAATTAAATTTCCAGTTCAATACTTCTAGAATATAAAAACAAAATTTTCAATTTTTACTGTAATTTAGTTTTCTGATAATCTAGATTCGAAACAGAATTTAATTTAATGAAAGTTCAAATAGTTAACTACATTTACAAAAATTCAATCCGAACCAATGTTGTCAATTTGCTAAGTCTGATAAATTAAAGTTTGGATATAGCGCGACCTTCCCAGTCTGCATGCACCTTAGTATCAGTGGACTTAGTTAGATTCCTTTATTACGCAGACAGGCTGATTTATTTATACTTTATTGACTTTTTATTTGGTTCAGCTAAAACTAAATAGCAAGTTTCTTGTGAGAACGGCCATAGAATAATAATTGCAAGGGTTCGAGCAAGCAGTTTCGGTTTGTTAGCTGTTGAATTTAGTGCTAAAAGAAAAAAAACTTCGGTAATATTATTGCCTTTAGGATTACAAAAAATAAATATGGCTTTCAATTTCACAGAACGTGAATCTGTTGCGAGAGTCATTGAGTTTGGACTGAACTACACAATGAAAGGAATCCTTATCTTTTAACAAACGGAAGGTATGATTTGCTGGCTTTCTAGAAGCTTCAGAGACGAGCATTTTCGGGTGCTCTGTTTTATAATAGGATAACGTCAACTTATATTTTACAGTACAAAAGTATGAGCCTTTCTCATAAACTTAGTTACTTCACCTCACCATTTTTTATTATTTATTTATTTTTATTTTGTGTATTCAAAAGCAGTGATAGCCTAGTGGTATGACCGTTGGACTGCCAAGTCAAAGGTTCTGATTTTTCGAAGTCATATGCGTATTAAATTGTTAATTATCACCCGCTTAAACGGTGAAAGAAAACATCGTGAGAAAACCTGCGTGCATGACAGATTTTCTCGATGGCGTGTGAAGTCTGCCAACCCGCACTAGGCCAGCGTGGTGGACTATAGCCTAATCCCTCTCATTCTAAGAGGAGACCGGTGCCCAGCAGTGGGACAGCATAATTGGTTGATTATTTCTGTATTCAAAAACCTTAGGTAAATATAATTATTTCACACATTTCGTAAATTGGCTTAGCATTGTTTACATATCAGACCGATGACATAGGTACCTATATATATTTTTGTTATTTATTAGTTTATTAGCTTTAAGTTAGTAAAGAAGTGTCACGACTGCTAATAGAAGAAAATGCTGTAAATTGATGTGTTCAACAATGTGGAGTATATAAATAACTCTTATTAAAAACTGTTGTTTTTTATGGGATAAGAGGGCTAACGAGCAGGCGGATCGCCTGACGGTAAGCGATTACCGTCGCCCATGGACACCCGTAACACCATAGGAGTCACAAGTGCGTTGCCGATCTTTTAAAAGGGGATTGGGCCTCCGGTAACCTCACTCACTCGGTGAAACGCAACGTAAGCGTTATTTAACGCCGGTTTTCTGTGAGGCCATGGTATCACTCCGGACGAGCCGGCCCATTCGTGCCGAAGCATGGCTCTCCCACGAATCAATACTGTATTTCATATAATACTGAAAACAGTTTCTAGAAAGCCATTAAATATTATCTATCTATCTTCTTCTATACTTATAATAAATCTGTAGAGAGGTCAATTCTGTACATGAAATATATTTCCAAAATAACTATCAGCGGGTGATTAGTGATCGATACTGACGCCAAAAATGCAATCAGTAAAATTTTTGTCTGTCTGTCTGTATGTTCGTTATAAAAACAAAAACCACTCGACGGATTTCAACGAAACTTGGTACAATTGTTCTTCATACTCCTGGGCAGGTTATAGTATACTTTTCATCACGCTACGATCAATAGGAGCAGAGCAGTGAAGGGAAATGTTGGGAAAATGAGTGATTCATGAGAAAGGTTTCAAGCTATAAAACATCACGCTACAACCCTTAGAAACGGGGCAACGCAGGTGAAACCGCGGGCGAAGAACTAGGGAACAAAGTAACTATTCCACGCGGACGAAGTCGCTGGCAAAAGCTAGTGTTTAATAAAATGATATACAAAAGATGAGAACGTGTGACTTTACGAGTATAAATGTGAACAGTCCGATATTAAAGCTTTTTTCATTTTTGTTAGACCACTGCATGTTCGATAAAAATGTACTCGACATAAGTTCCAGATTTCAATACCTAATTGATTTGTGTAGAATAGGTTTATAATAATCCACCAGGATGTAGCGCTCTCAACATTTTTAACATTGTATATTTATTCAAATGCTTTACTAGTATCAATATGATCACTGTAACAATTCGCTTTCACTTTCGGGTGCTAGGGAAGACATACATACTTCTTATTGGTGGTATTTTAATAAGGCGTTTAAAAAGACGACATAGCTAGGTAGTATCGAATGGTGACTATTACAAGTATAAGAAATAAGTCAGTATTTCATGTGAAGATATTGTTGCTACGAAAATGGATAGTCGGTATTATGTTCACGACTCACGTTCCTAGAAAAATGAGGCCATGACCATGTTCTTTGTCAATAGAATTGTTCGATACTGAGAAAAAAGAATACTCCTATCCTTAGGGTTTTTGAATCATGAAACGATTTAAGACAATGAGGAGAGATAGGCTGTAGGTTCTAGTTTTTCTATTGAACTATATCTCTCGTTTTATTAGAGAATAATTATCCCAGTCCATCGCAATCTACTGCCGGTTATAGGCGTTGCCGTTGTTATAATAATAAATTATGGATGTATGTTTATAACGCAGAATTCTACCCTACATTCTACACTCCTACATACCTCACATTGTTAGGATCTTCAAAGCACCGCAGTTGTAATAAGTAAATAGAGGTTATCTGCCTGATTCAACATGAGTATCGCTACATAAGAAGTATAAAGTAGGTATTTCCAAGTTGCTTTTCCCAAGTTGTTGGGTTAACTGACCTGGTTATATATTTAAAATGATGTATCGTGTAATTTAAATTTTATTTTTTATAAATAAGAGCTGTAAAATGGCTACAGAAAAGTATCGAAACTCAAAAGTAAATTTGTGTATTTAAAATAAAGCACACTTATATTTTTGTGACAGGCAATATTAACGTTAACGAAGGAACGCAATGTCCCTTACCTCGGGCAACAGTGGCGAACTGGCGATACGGCAATTAACCCGAGATACTGGAATAATGAAGTATTTCTCATCGTAGCTTGCCAGGCGAGAATATTCAAAAGTAAATAGGCTTATTTATTTTGTCTTGCAGGTAGCTTGACCAAATAAATGTTAAAATTTTGTAGGTTTATTTGTATTTTCATTATCGTCATTTAAAATATTGGAGATAAGGTTTTCAAGGTCTGCACGTGAGAGGCTAGACTTAGTGTGGAGACCACTAGTCAAAAAATTAGATTAAGTTAAAATAATTATATTAACATAACATATCAACACGCCTGTATTACCTGAAGGGTTAGGCAGAGGCGTACTTAATGTACACCCACAGTTCGCCTATTATGTTTAGGTCCCATGTTATAGGCGGCGAGCCTATAGCCATTAACCGGGCACAAATCCAGACTCCGAGCTGCTACTGAGAATTTTTCATAGAAAACTCAATAACACTTTGCTCGACCTGGGGATCGAACCCAGGACCTCTAGCGTAGCAGTCGCGCTTGGGACCACTAGACTAATGAGGCAGTCAAGTAATAATTATATTAATGTATTAGGTTAAGGTATTGTAAAACTTTTGGCCATAAACGATTATCATATCTTATCTTATAATAAATGATGGCTTAAATTAAGAATAGAGAATATCCATCCTTAGAGTAAAATCCTTACAAGAGAAACATTTAACGTAGTCCTGATGACATATACCTAATAGAAAATGAATCAATGTTAAACAAAAAGGTAATGATAATTCCATTTTTAAATTATCATTACCCAGCCAAGTGGCTAGCAGGCTCAGGGGTTACCGAGGGTGCCCCGGACGAATACATAAATCTCTAGAGGCTCTTTATTTTGTACTGAAAACATAAATATATAACGAGAGTGTTGGTTATAATTGACCAGCACTATACACCTACGTAATAAACACATCCTATGCGTCTATGCTTCAATTTACTTTCCTCCCTTGCATGTTAGGCGCCGCAAAACATTCCAGAGACGCTTTCAATTCAGTCCAACTACAAGTACAATTTAGACACTTGTACAATGCCATTCCTGAGGGGATCAGCACAAAGCAACCCATCCCCCGTCTTGACCCCCCCGGTCTTAGAACAAAGCGATTAGAATTAACTATTTGGACGAGTGTAGTGGCACGAAGTTGGGCACTAACTGATCTGCGCGATAGAATGGGATAGGGTCCCGTTTGGCGACTGTAAATCTAAATGGAACAGTGATTTTTACTACGCGTTTTGGACGATATTTTTAGTTGTTATAGTTGAGTTTATGTAGGTATCGTTTACCCTATTTGTTTTATTGGAAAAAGCTTGCCTCATCCCAATTTATACAAAGTAAATATCTCCAATATATAACTATTATTCATCCGTGCACAAACCAAACCGATAACCATGTTGTTGAACATTTTAACATTTTTCATAAAAGGCAAGTTTTGGTTTTTGCAAAAAATGGGTTCTACTACTTCTACTGTGAAAATAACATAATATGTAGACAGACGTTGTTGCTGATTTGTTTATTTTAACATACCATCACGCCTGTATTCCCCAAAAGGTTAGCTAGATGTGTACACGCACAGTTCGCTAGTATGTTTAGGTCCTATATAATAAAGGGCGAGCCTCGCTTACGACCTCTTGACAAATGAGGAAGTCTTTGAATACTTTATGTCCCTAAATCACTTAACACTAAATCAAATAGCTTTACCAAAACCCATATATAGTTATAGGAACCAAATTCCCGACATTGTTAAGCTCGGGTAATGTACCCAGCACCTCTAATCAAGGCGCCGAACGTTAACAATGTATGGTGCAGCCAAGCAAGCGAGTTGCTAATCGCCGATACAGCGCTAGCCGCTTTAGCGCTGTATCGGCGATTAGCAACTCGCAACTGGCCAGCCAAACTGTACAACTTCGTCTGGGATAGTTGAATAGTGAAGCGATTAAGGTTTTGGTAGCATTTAATTTGTATAATTATGGCTCGTTACGTAAGGATAGGTAGAGTTGTTCGAGAGTGTGTATCAATAGGGTCATGATAATGATTTGAGAACATATTATCCGATCTGGTAAGTACGGACTCATTTCCAAATGAGAATGACTTGACTTGCTTAAAATGCAATGCTGACAATGCTGTTTAGCAGAACTCACACATGTTAAAATCTGTAAATAATATTGTAATATGTAGTACTGCTTGATAAAATCGTTCATCTCAGCATCAGAGTTAGTGTTAGTATCCCAGTACTAGTCCTTAAGTGAAAGATAATATCTAACTCTATCAGTTGCAGTCTAGTAGGTAATAGTGTTGTAATGCTATTGTGACTATCTGAAGTAAACGTATTTGTTTTGTTAGCACATCTATTACGCCTCCCACGTTTTGATAGTGCATTTGGCCGACGACATGTAACGTAGCCTCTCTACTGCGAAATCCCACCCAAAACCCATAACTACCACCATAATTAATAAAACTATAAATAAACGATTTAAAGTATTTATATAAGCTTCCACGAAGCCCAAACTCACCATAACATTATTAATATTCCTCTCGAATTTCATTCACAAACATTTAAACAAAAACCAAATTTAACTTTTCCAAGTAACTCATTGAAAACTAGCTGAGAAAATATTTGACGAATGAAATTGATGTAAACTTTTCCAATATTGCAACTGAGATGTACCTAGCTATACACGTAGCTAACTACAAATAAGTCTCAGTTTCAATTATGTAGCCTTTGAAGCTGAGCGAATGTGTAGAAAACAAGATTATCTAGATGTTGTAAACAGTTAATTCAATCTAGAAATTGGATCTAGATTTATTTTGAGACTGACGATGAGATATTTGATTGACAGGCAGATTGTTAATTAAAGTTTGACCTGATGAATGTTATTTTGACCTTATCTTAATAGGTTATCAATAGATATGCTGGAACTGAGGCCTTCTGATTGAAAAAACAGGCAGCTGAGCGATCCTAGTTGACGTTTGATCAGATTTAATTTTGAATCTATCTTGATAAATTGATTTAGTGGTTACGATGCGTAAAGAGTTCTTGCCATCAATTGTGATGGCCAGATCTTAAACCACCAAATAAGTCTACAAAAAGACTTATTTTGGACATTAGGTCTATACCAACCACTCTTCGTTCAACAGCGACCACAGTTAAATGCATTCTTATTATTAGGATGGAAAATAAAATGACGTCATAGCACGGTCTAAAGGCTTGTTCACACGTCGAGTGGCGTGTAAGGGCGCGAGCGCACTGGTGTAACGATGTGCACTAATTATGCAAGACACGTGAAAAGATTGAAAGGGCTTATGCATATATAATTATATAAGAAATTTGTATATATGTGGGTTTACCTTATTTTGGTATAGTGAAATGAGATCTCTTTTCTACTCTGCGGTTGAATACGCAACTTGTCGTGCTGAAATATGTAAGATTCATTATAATCATCAACACATAACAGGCCTATATAAAGATCCACAGTTATATGAAATTTTTAGAAGGGAAATTTAAACTCAAATGAATACTAGTGAGAGCCACAATATTTTCCATCTGTTTGTATAGATTAGTACCTAGTTATGGCTATAATAACCAAAGAGTTCTGTTCGCTTACAGAATTTACAAAAGCCAAGCTACTCACTACCTAAAATTATTGATTTATATAGGTAAGAATTTACCATCACGCTTGTATTCCCCGAAGGGTTAGGCAGAGGATTACTAATGTATACCCACAGTTTGCCGGTATATTTAGTTCCTATGTAATAGAGCCCAAGCCTATTGCCATTAACCGGGCACAAATCTCAAACTCGGAACTGCTACTGACAACGTCATAGAAAAACTCAATAACACTTTTGACCTGGGAATCAAACTCAAGACCTTCTTTCTTTCTTTCTATATTAGACTATGGGGACAGAGAGCCTAAGGAAAAGTTTTTCAAGATAAAGAAAAACAGACAATTCAATTATACACAATCGGTGTACAACAAAAGGCAAAATGGCCAATATGGGCCATTGTGTGAACAATTGGTCACAACGGACCTCAAACAAAGGTTGTTAATTAATATTACAACACGATTGGATCGCAAATAGTGGCGACATCAAAGCGCTGACTGCGATGTTGTAGTGGTAGCCGTAGCTATAGTTATACAACATTCCACATTTATGTTATTTGAAAACAGGTTTGATGCATTATTAGAATTGATATAGAGTGGTGATTTAGTGAGAGAGTGGACTAATGCGGACGGTATTTTATCTTATAGAATAGGACAAAATAGGCTAATAATTATGACAACTCAAAATACATCAGGATAACCATCACATCATTACACATGTATTCCCCGAAGGGTTAGGAAGAGGTGTACTAATCTACACTCACAGTTCGCCGGTATGTTTAGGTCCTATGTAATATGGGCCTATTGCCATTAATACAAACTCCGAGCTACTACTGAGAATTTCACAGAAAAACCCAATGACACTGCTCGACCTGGGGATCGAACCCCAGAACCTCAAGCGTAGTAATCGCGCTTGGGACCACTAGACTAATGAAACATCAGGATTAAAATATCTTACATAGTATACATGTTGCATAATACCAACTAACATAACAAGACGTGGCTCATTTGAGCGTCAAACAAAGCTTTTAACCCGTTTTCTGGAAATGCATTAATTAAATCGTAGCGTTTTCGTAGCGCGTACGCCTGTCGTAGACAACGTCTACGAGTGAGAGTTGTTTTACAAAATTATATTTAATTTTCACGAATTACTCTAGTGTTTGATTTAAAACTAGTTTTTGGTTGGCTTGCTTACTTTATAAACCTTTTCGGTTCGCCTAGTTTGTTTCAAATACTGTTTATGACGTACAAAGAGAACATTTTGTTTACATCTGTTAGCGATACTTGTACTCGTATTATAAGTATTCCATATCGAAACAAAATATCGCCTCTGCTGTTTACATAATCGTAACAGCGTTTTTTCCTAATGTAATAAAATTTTATAAATCCGTTCGTAGGGCTATTTGACTAAATACCTAAGGTTTGAGATATCTTTATTTCTCATAAGAATTTACAATAATTCACTTACATGAGAAAGTTTTAACACATACAAACACCTGATAATCTTATCCTAGACGTAAGTACAAGATATAAACTCATTCTACTCAACACTTTCAATCGGAAGAATACATTTTTTAAGCTATTTAGCCTAAAATAAATGATTAAATTGATTGACCATCCTATTTTTCCTATTTTTTATGGTTTGCGGAGGAGATTTACTTCTGTAAGGCATATCGGAATCATCATAAGGAAGGATCATATAACATGACTAGCTACTTTTCCTTCGTTTTAGTTTTATTCAAATAAAAATATCTTTGCTAGTGAACATGGACGCTGTAAAAGGTCCGAAATGTCATAAAGTGTGTTTTTTTTTTCATTTATATTCAATAGATATCTAATACGCGCCTAATAAGTGTTAGAAATCATAATGTCAGCGCAGTACTGTCCCACCGGTGGACAAAACTTTAGAATGTAAGGTTTATGCCATAGACCCTACGCTCGCCACGTGGGGCTTTACCGACTTTACAAACATTTTAGGATCTAGATTTTTGGTGAACTCCTAAGTATCATCACGATGTATATTCCATCACTGTTAAATAAACATACCATCACGCCTGTATTCCCCGAAGGGTTAGGCAGAGGTTAACTAATGTACACTCACAGTTCGCCTGTGTATTTAATTCCCATGTTATAGGGGAGCCTATATAATAGTCATTAATGGACACAAATCCAAACTCCGAGCTGCTACTGCGAGTTTCATAGAAAAATAATACTTTGCTCAATCTGGGGATCGTACCCAGGACCTCGACTTAGGCGTTGACGGGGCCACTAGACTAAAGCCAGTGCACTGTTAAAACATTGAACAAATTATATAATTGATTCATGATTTCGAAAAGATATCCATAAAACAATTGTAAAATAATGTAATAAATTGTGCATCAAAATACAATAACATTTTATTTGTTACGTCAATCGATGCGCTATAATTAATAACACGCATATTATTGTCATTAAAACTACGCTAGTATAATTAATTAAATATTGTACGAGTAACTCGACCCGTACTGGTGGTGACTGGCCACTTGCTGACTCCGAATTAATTATAGTCATGTGCTAATTATAATTATCCATGTAGGTACAACTGTTCTCTTTGAACACGATCGGTGATTTTAATTTAGTTTTATTTTTGTTTTTTTTTTTTGCTACGCGGTATTCGACCCAATTACTAATCGAGCTTTCAACAATTGTTTTGGAGTAACAACTTTATACGGTAAATGTTTGAAGAGTAGTGATCACCAAGTGATATGGTCATAGAACTGGCAAGTGAAAGGTCTCCAGTTCGAATCCAAGGCACGCACCTCTGACTTTTTGAAGTCATGTGTGTAATAATAATTAACACGCGCTTAAACGGTGACGGAAAACATCGTGAGGAAACCTGCATGCCTGAGAGATTTTCTCGACGGCGTGTGAAGTCTGCCAACCGGCATTAGGCCAGCGTGGTGGACTATAGCCTGATCCCTCTAATTTTGAGAGGAAACCCGTGCCCAGCAGTGGGACAATGTAAGGGTTGATTATGCATCATTAAATTTTACATGACAATTAGATGTGACGGTTTAGATTTGATTTTGTGGCGAACTTTCAGATTTTGTCATTTTTCATATTATGAAAGGATGAAGGTTATAATTGTGGTTCTTTTTTCAACTTTGAAACAATGTAGCATTAACATAAATGTTTTTCTTATGAGCAGAATGCCTGTGTAGCCAAAATATATTCATGGATTCGTAGTTTACTTTTTTATGCTGAAATATATTAAATAGTGAAGAAAAATAAAAAACCGTTCTAAATATTTTTATGAAAGTCCAACATCGCATAAAGCAACCTCCCCACATAAATGAGTTTAACCTCATATTTCAATGAGGACGTAGTTTTTCCGCATTTGTTATAACGCGTCGGCGTGTGGGATATTTTATAATGACGCTTAGCGGTGAAGCGGGGTGCAACGGGTCTGGAGGGGGTGTCGAGTGTCTGGCTAATGACGTCGCCTGGCTGCATCTAATGATCGTTTGTCAAAGCTACACTACCTTTTGTAACATGTGGAGATAGGTGTGGTGCTCAAGGGTGATATGGTTATACTTTTAATTTATTTTGGTTATTTTGAAGTATTGGTCTGTTCTGTAATCAAAAAACCTGTTACGTTGAGTAGGGAGTAGGGCCCATGCTCACATTCTGGAGACCTGGGTTTTCAAGAATGTTAGAGTGTCGCGAAGTTTTCTCCCGTGCACTTTAAATATTTGGAATGGTTTTTCTCCTGAGGTTTTCACATTGCGTTATGACATGGGGATCTTCAAACGGCGCATGTACAAAGTACAGTTCACTGACGTCAAGCGCGCGCGTAGTCAGCATTTCCACGCTGACCCAAATAATTACTTATAATATTAAAATAATTCTAAAGTTAGTTGACGAACAGCCACCAACCAAGCCGCGTTAACTCTAACCATTTTACCATTACCATTTAACCATTATCATTTTTACCAGTTTAATATATCATTGGGTTTTCTATACCTACGTGTTTTATTATTATTTGTTGGAGTTACGCCCAACAGCGCATATACAGGGCTCTTAAAGGCCAGCAACGCATCAGCAACTCCTCTGGTGCTGCAGGCGTCCGTGACGATGACTACTTACAATCAGGTGGCTCGTCTGCTCTTTTGCAGACGTCTAAAACTTACCGAGTTAGTTAATATATTTTATGCACCTTTAAAAACCCCCAGAACTCATTGGCGTTCTTTGCGATTATTTCCTACATAGTTAAGATAGAAGTGGTGTTTCAATTCCAATTGTTAGCAATTTATACTTTCTTCAGAAAAGACAGCCAATTTATGCCCATTTATCCAATTCTCAAATGTTCGAGAAATAATATCCTAATTACACGCCGACACTAATATTTGGCACGTCGTCGCCAGCGACAGATCCGTCCAGACACCACTTAATTAATGTTCTCACAATAAAAGCGCAAACAAATTAATATTCTATGATCCTAATTAATAAGTCCTAAATCTTTTGACTCTTTCTATATATTAGAATATTCTATTCAGGCTATGTTTCATTAATTGGTGTTTATCCAACTGAGGGAAATCGCAAAGACGTGAATGACTCTGGATAGGTAGCCAGAAGTATATCGTAGGTATAGGTTTAGTTGACATATATTTTGAGTATAAGGTTTAGTATCCGTTTCGGCCGCTGAGATTCGTCCGATCCGGTCAAAACAGGAATTTCATTATTTTTGTGTGGTGGACATTTTGGTGCGTATTTATGACTGGTCAATTAGATGAAATAAATGTGCATGATGTTAATACTAAATGTCGGCGGTTTGGGTTGATCAACCAGATAGATGACATCGAGTTCTTCAAACTGTCGACTTGATTAAATGATTAATTGCAAATGATTTCTGTAAATAGATCTTATAAAGATACTTTTACAAGTCAATACTTTAATCTTTTTTAACTAAATGGCGCCAGCGTTTCCAAACTGGCGACCTCTGAGAAGAAACACCGAAACAAACTCGGAGAATCATGGTCTTTTTTAAAGTCCAGATAGTACAATGGCATTGCAACTATTTTTTTAATAATATACTTAGTAGGTACTAATAATGTCCGTCACACAAATAGTTGCCTCGGGTGGGAATCGAACGGCAGTGACCATCACTTAATACATCTTTGACATCAGCATTACCAAGTAATTTTATGGGAGTCAGAATATTCATAAGTACGTATCGTCAACAGATCATGAACAATCTATCTGAACATAGGTCATACTACATACTACTGTATTTACTCAAATCAGTAAGGGCACTATTTAACCAATACGATTTCCATTTACAACCTCGATTGTCTTTAAACCGAGTTTTAATATTAACATTTACCACTGCTAAACCGCTTGCGGCTAAATTCAAACGCGCGCAGTTATTAGATAACATAGAACATAGATAGAAAGATAACACAGAAGACGATTAACGAAAGGAATTTATAAGGCGAATGTCAGCGGTAGCGTCGGTAGAGGTCGCCCTAAAAGGACACACGCCGATCTTATTGGCGAAATCCTTTAAAAAGGTCAGGTTAGCAGTCGCCGGGTATATGAGAAGATTTATGAATGTGGAAGAAGCAAAAGAAGTATGCAAGAATCCCAGCAAGTGGCGGCCTTTAATTTCTGCATAACCTTGTGGTAGAAAGGCGTGGTGAGTGTATTTATTGTTTTTTTTATTCGTGATAGGCGTGATAGGATAGTTTTTTAATCACGCCACTCAGTAAATGTTGTAAATGTTTATTGTATTATCATGTCAGTGAATGTAATTTTTATGAGAAGAAAGTTTCTTAAGCCTGTCAGTCTGACGAGACTGGAGACCACAACATAGCTAAGATAAATGTCTAGCGATATAAATAGCGTAAACAATTAATATTCTATGAGTTCCAGATCATTGGCCTGTATCATTGTGACTTAATTGAATATTCAGGCTAGATAACATTAATTGAATTTTACAAGTTCACCGTCTTGAATTTTAGCTAGAGTCGTTGGGAAACTAAATTCGTCGGTGGGGAATTGATTCGTCGTACTAACTTCTAACATTATGGTGCAAAAGGAGATAGGATCGATTGTTCTGGCAAAGATGTTATTCCCAGCAGTGAGTTCAGTTTAGTGGTTGGTGATGCTTGAGCTACGCTATCTAGCGTTCCCCAGGGATGAGCCCGAACGGGCGTTGCACAGGGGGGGTTTTGGGGTGGTCTTTTAAGAGGACCCAGTGCCCCCCTTCATGTGCTGATGATGATCACCGAGGTGGTTTTAGTGGGTAAAAATCCCACACTCCCCGGGCTAATCCCCGAAAACCGGTCACCTTTTGAAGGTAAACAAAAAAAGGCTATCTGGCCTAATTTGACCGTCTTTTAGGGAGCATCTTGGAGCCTATTTGAATGCATCCAAAGCAAAATATCAAAGCCATGTATAGTTTTTTTTTATAATTTTATTAGCCATAGAACTAAATTAAATGTTTATATATTAATTATAAGATATAAGATTTAACATAACATACTATCACACCTGTATTCCCCGATGGGTTAGGCAGAAACTTAATACATATACACTCATAGTTCGCCAGTTTGTTACGTGGCATGTCGTCATAGAGGGCGAGTCAAACTGTTGCTGAGAAGTTTAAAAAACAACCAATAATATTTTGATACACAACCTGGCAATCGCACTTAAGGTCACTGGACTAATGATGCAGTGTCGATGATATATTAATAACTAGCTTCTGCCCGCAACTATGTCTCCGTGGACTTCAGAATTGGGTTCGACCTGGATAAAATGTAGCGTATGTGTTATTCCAGAATCTATCTCTGTGCCAAACTCCATCCAGATCCGATCAGCCGTTCTGGCGTAAAAGAGTAACAAACATCCATACATCCATACTCACAAACTTTCACGTTTTTATTATTAGTAAGGATGTTATTATTTCGTTTTCATAATTAAATCTGGTATATTTTTACTCAATACTTACAATAAGTTTCCCTGTTACCGAATATCGAATCAATACCGAAATTTACTGCTTTCTAGTCCCGGAAGTGTGTTTATTCACTTCCTTATGTTTTGAGTTGTGTAGGGTACGTGAAGTTCATGTGCTAGTGATGTTCGATTTAAGTTAGCGGAGTGGTGCCGCCTGCCGCTTCTTACTTACTTCGCTGCTTTAAGAACAAAGCAATGGAATGCGGAAAAGAAAAAGAAAAATATTATTGTTTTGTTAAACTGAATTGTGATTGTTTATAACTTTTAAGGGTGACTTTCGTTTTTATTTTTTCTTTCATAAATTGATCACTAAACCTCACGCTTGTATCTTCCGAAGGGTTAGACAGAGGCGTTATATAGTACACACATTTCGCGCGTATATTTAGATCCCATGTAATATGGGGCGAGCCTATTTTCTGGGCACAAATACTTAAATCTTAGTCACTCCTAAGAGATTTATAGAAAAACATAACAACACTGCTCGGCCTAGGAATAGGCGAAAGCATGATATAAAAGTCAAGAACCTGACAGTCAGTCAGTCAGGTTCTTACCTGACTGACTCTCAACGACGTATCAACGCACAGCCGAAACTATATGAGCTAGATCCCTGAAAGTTTGCAAGCTGGCTCCTTTTGCACTGTAGACGAGCACTAGGAAAGGATTTTTGGAAATTCAACCATTAAGGTGGTGAATAGAGATTTGTCTGAAAGTCCGCACACATTACCATGCGTTTGACATATTATACACATC
Organism: Acronicta aceris; assembly: GCA_910591435.1. Lineage (NCBI taxonomy): Eukaryota > Metazoa > Arthropoda > Insecta > Lepidoptera > Noctuidae > Acronicta > Acronicta aceris. The sequence goes on from OU342775.1 coordinate 399,051, forward strand.
ACATCTGAGCATCACATCGTCAAGATTATGTACAGCTGTCATTCGCTGTTGACATTTTGACAATTGTTTACTTCCTTATAATTTAGACTTAACACATTTTATGATATGAAACCTCCATGGTGTAAGTACAGTGGGCACAGTATAGTTTAGAAACGAAAATTACCTACGCAGGCGAAGCCGCGCACGGGAAGTTTAATTATAATACAATGACATTGCATATAGTGTATAAGCTTTCTCCTTTCTCATACATACCTTACACAGTGGAAATCTTTGCAGGAGTTTTTGTTTTCAATTACTTGCAACCAGAGAGTCTTCAAATCATGAGTAAATAGGTTACTATTAGTATTAGGCAAGTAAGGCTGCATTTTTGACCACATTATCGCTTATAATTAGGTTTGACCTTGCAAGCAAGTACATGTAAAAATTATTGAAGGTTAAGTTCAGTGGATGGCATCAGAAGTATTAAAACACATTATTATTGGAAATAACTAGAATAAGATTTATTTTACTTCGTAGTACATTTTATATTTCACCGCTCTAGTCTTTTGTTTTCTAAAAAACCACAGACAAATTTGTTACACCATAAACCAAAAAGATAAACTCTTCCAAAGAGTTATTATGTGTACGTTCATTGATATAAACCTCAACACCCTTCCTCAATGAATGTACACAATCATTACAACTAAAATTATCATTCTAACGCTATATATTCTTCTACTACTATTTTATAAACTATCATTAAACAATTATCAAATATTTAAACCTAACTCTGAACACAATCTTTGAAAAACATTTTTACTTAAACTCTTGGTACATATACCAGCTATTTGTTTATCTAAAACCTAAAACCCTTCCTTTATCATAAATTGGTTAAATTGGTTGGTTAAACGTATTATTCCAATTTTTAGTTTTAATACGTCTCCTTCTTTTCCTTGCACCTCTACTCCTTCTGGTATCTTTAGATATACATCCTCTTTTATATCTCCCTAAAGAAATGCACTTTTCACATGCATTTACTGCTTTTGTGTAAGTAAGATTTTCTTCTCCTTCATTTTCTACATTAGTATAATATAAGTAAAAATCCTCCAAATGTTTAGGATTATTTATTTCCCTCGTTCTAGTCCTCTGCTTTTGTGTTACTTCCTTGTTTTCCCTTATATTTTCTTCTGGTATATCATGTTCATCAATTTCAACTCTACTTTCCCTTATTTCTTCATGAATCTCTTCTTTTTCTCTTTCTTTTGTTTTCCCTTCTTTTACTTCTTCATTATCTTCTTGTATAATGCATACAGATTTATTAGCATCAAATTCATCTGTATCTTCTTTTAAAAATATTACGTCTCTATATGTATGAACATCTTTACTGTTAGGAAACCATATCCTGTATCCCTTACAGTTAATACCATACCCAACAAAAATCCCTTTCTTACTTTTTGCATCCCATTTTAATCGATTTTGTTTAGGTACATGCACATAAACAGATGCTCCAAAACACCTTAAATCATTTAAATCAAAATCTTTATTAAATAACAACTGAAATGGTGTTTTACCATTCCTATCTCTTGCCGATCTGTTAATGGTGAAGACAGCTGTGCTAACTGCTTCAGCCCATAAATTCTTACCTAAGTTTTTATCCTGTAATAACGTCCGAGCAGACTCCACTATTGTTCTCATCTCACGCTCAGCTCTTCCATTCTGCTCAGGTGTGTATACTACCGACCTTTGATGCACTACTCCATTACTTTGTAACAGCTCTGCAACGTTTTTATTTACATATTCTGCTCCATTATCTGACCTCAATATTTTAACTCTGTGCTTACTTTCATTTGCAAAAGTGACTAAGAAATTTCTAATACAATTATAAGTATCAGACTTGCTTTTCAAAAAATAGATAAATCTAAATGAGCTATAGTCATCCTTGAACAAAAGGAAATATCGAGATCCTCCTAAAGAGTCAACCTCTATCGGTCCGCAAATATCTGTATGAATTAAATCACGAGCTTTAGCTTTAAAATTACTTAAAGAAAAAGATCCTCTATGCTGTTTCCCTTTTATACATTGAATACATTGAATATCTGTCTGCCCTTCATATTTAATATTATTTTTATCTAAAACCTCTTTAACCAGTTTAACATTCTGATGTGCTAGCCGCTTATGCCATTCAGAAAAAGTTAAAAGTGCAGAACATTTTTTCTGAAACTGAAAATTCATAATGTATAAATTCTCTTCTCTACTCGCTGTACACGTAATCTCACCATCTTTAATAAACTTACATCCATTTCTCTTAGATATCATAGAATACCCTTTATCTACTGCACATATGACCGAAAATAAATTTGCTTTTAATTGAGGAACATATAACACATTTAATAAAACTGACGGAATATATTTTTTACCATCAAAAGCTAAAAAGAAAATTTTTCCTATACCACATACTCTAAGTTTATTTCCGTCACCTACAGTTATATATTTTTGATATTTAATATCTTCATATTCATTAAATAAATCTAACTTACTACACATATGTTCACTCGCTCCAGAATCCATAATCCAAGAATTACTATTTATTTTACTGACACAATAAGCTTTAGCCACATCATTTTTATTAAAATTTTTCTTACCTGTATTTTCTGAAATTCTTACCCTACAGTCTTTATAGAGATGCCCCACTTTATGACAATAATTACATTTTCGAAGCCTACAATCTTTTTTAATGTGGCCACTTTTTCCACATTCATAACATTTTACAATTCTGTCATTATACCTCTTAATATATTCGCCATTGCTTCTTTTTGTCACCAACGCAGTTGACAACTCCATTTGCTCTTCATTATTATTATTATAACGCTCCTCTTCGACCAATAAACGTGTGGTTAAGTTATCCATCGTTTGATCTGTTATTGAGACTGATTCCCAAGCTGATATGAAATATTTATACTTCCCAGGAAGGCTCATGATTATTTTCGTAATAACCATTTTTTCGGATACCTCCTCATTATGACTTTTAAGTCTCTGTACTATTTCTTCCGTTTTCGACAGAAACTTGGCCATCGGCTCTTCAAATTTCAAGTTGTAAAATTGTTTTTGTATCATATGGACTCCTACCTTCGACTTCGACTCATATAGAATATAAAGTTTATTCCACATTTCGAAACTAGACTTACATGACGTCAAATATGAAATCACGTTTTCATCAACTCTTGATACTATTAGTTCTTGAGCCTTTAGATCCATTTCATCCCACTTCTCTTTATCAGAATCTTTAACCGCCATTTTGCTCGTCACTACATCATATAGTTTTTTCGATTTTAAAACAATGGACATTTGAAAATGCCATGCCGCCCAATTCTTTTCTCCCAGAATAATGATCGCCTTGTTATTTTCCATTTTCCTTAATTTGGCTTTTGCCAACGACGCTTTTCTGCGCGTATTCAATACCTCCGCTATTTTTTTTATTTTTATCTCCCGTGTTGCCTCCGTGCCAATTCCGTTTCTGGGCCCATAACCTATTGAAGGTTAAGTTCAGTGGATGGCATCAGAAGTATTAAAACACATTATTATTGGAAATAACTAGAATAAGATTTATTTTACTTCGTAGTACATTTTATATTTCACCGCTCTAGTCTTTTGTTTTCTAAAAAACCACAGACAAATTTGTTACACCATAAACCAAAAAGATAAACTCTTCCAAAGAGTTATTATGTGTACGTTCATTGATATAAACCTCAACAAAAATACGTTAATAAGTTAATTGTTAGACTGAGATAAAACCTTCTAAGACTGAGTTAAAAGGTTTTATTTCATAGGATGTCATGTAGGTATAAACATTCTAAAGAGAAACAATGCTAATGGAAATAGTGCTCCATCCTTCTGAAACATGGGTCCTGTTGTTTACCTGTGGAAAATATCTCAAGATTGCACGAACCAGATATTATAAAAGGAAAATGACAGTATAAGATACCGTGTAAACAAATAGAAGCTCGTTCGACACATGTCGTCTCTATATCCCGATAGAAAGTAGTGTAACACCTAACATATTCATAGTGTGTGGCAACCCTGCCAAGACAATAACACGGTGTATACCTACCATTAAAGATTCAACCTTACTACTTGAGATCAAAGTTGGTCTTTGCATGGCACGTACCAGTTCCGATATTGAATATATGTAAGGTGAACTCGCCAATATATCGTGATTTATCAGAACGTATTTGCGGCAGGGACGCTTGTCCCACGAAATAGAAAATAATACTATATATATAGCACATGAATATAGACAGGATGGTATTGGTAGCTACTGCTTGCGGCTATGTCTGCTAACCTAACTGATACTTGCGTCTAAGATATCCCTAATTTCTTGTTACTAATGCTGCATTTTACGTACTAGCAAAATATCTTTACATAATATCTTTTGTCACTTCGGCTAAAATACCTTTTATACCAGTATTTACAGGGTTATAAAGTTTGCGATGTTTTAAAGTGTGAGGAGATCTGGGCAACACTCTTCAAAAATCTCCAAACTTTAGTTAGCAAAATTATGCATGTACGTCATAACTAAATCACCAGCTAAGCGGATGGACCAAGTTTGTTCCAAGGAAGCTCCCGCCGGGTACATAACTTGTAGTGGACACACTCCAGGGACGGGGGATGAGATATTACCTATCTTTGTTACACAATCGCCTATTACATTCAATAATTTTGGTGAGATCGATGAGGTGGAAGAGAGTTCTGTGATTTGTGATGAAATAGGGAATGGAGAAGTTAGGCGATGTATGGTTTTCTTTGTAATTAGCGGATTTGGGGAATTCAGTATTCAAAATCATACTTTATTTTGAATCCTGACGTTAAATAATTATGTAGGTAATGTAATTTAAAACTATGATAATTCATAGTTTTCAGTTAAAATAAATTGCAGTTTTCAAAATATATAGTCTCTTTGTTTTAACTTGTTAATGCAGCTAAATCAATTTAAAAGGGTAATGATCTGATAAAATTCATCAATTATTATAATATGCAATTAATTGTATAATGTTGCAATTACTGCAATTAAATTATGCAACAAATTACAAACTAAAATTTCAGTTATAAAATGATGTTTCGCAAATTCTAAATCCAATTAGTCATACCAACGTATTGCTGCAAATTTAATTTCAGTATTCAATAAAGGAAGTCTCACAAATAACCGTACGACTGTGTTGATTGTTGGAATCCGAAACTAATCAGCACTTTTTTTACTTTTCACCAAATCGGAGCGGTGAAGTTTCAGTTTTCTTTTTCGAGCACTGCACACAAAATACAGCCGGGAAAATTCTCTTCCTGAAAAATTGTATTAAAAATTTAGTGGCATATCTTTTTTAAACAGACTTGCCGATTTTGTTGATTTTGAAATACAATTCGAGGGTGTAATTGTTTCCAGTGAAATAAAATTGATTCCCAGATTTTCGGTTACAAAATACCTATGGTAGTTACAAACATTTTAATTTATTTTTGTTGATTCAAAATTTAATAAGATTTTCAGGCTCGACCGAAGTGACACCACGGCCTCACAGAAAACCGGCGTGAAATAACGCTTACGTTGTACGCTCGTGTTTCACCGAGTGAGTGAGGATACCGGAGGCCCAATCCCCTTTTAAAAGGCCGGCAACGCACTTGCGACTCCTCTGATGCAGCGGGTGTCCATGGGCGGCGGTAATCGCTTATCATCAGGCGATCCGTCTGCTCGTTTGCTCCATCACATAAAAAATATAATTGAGCACTGATTGAGCAAAGGGATTAAACATATTTAGGTTTTCTGTAAACCGTTGAAGGACGCGTGAAGCAAAAGCAAGCGGAGCCGTAGCGGCTGCCGGACGTCGGAAGTCGGACATTATGGTGGTCATTTATCTACTATTTTTGGTTTATCAATGATTATTTGGGAGTTATTTACTTTAATAAGATAGCAAGATATTAAAATGGCCAGTATGTATTAGGTCACATGTAATAAGGAGGCGAGCCTATATTGCCATTAACTGAGCACAAATCCAGATTCCGAGTTGCTATTAGGAATTTCATAGAAAAACCCAATAACACTTTGTTCGACTTGGGGATCGAACTCAGGACATCTAGCGTAGCAGTCGCACTTGGGCCCACTAGACTAATTCTTTTAGGGATTTTAATTTAGGTGATTATTTACTTATTATTAAAGTAATTTGTTCACGTTATATTTTACCATAGTCATCTGGTGATAAGTTAAACATAGGTACTTTAAGCCAAAATGAAATTTCGAATAAATATATTGATGTTTGTAACTTTCTCTCTAATCGGTAACGCATCGGCAAAACTTTTGCTGACAATCACCTTACCAAGTTATAAAAAAAAATTACTTATAAATTCTTGTCTACGTTACGCTTTGCAATTTGTTTTGAAGCTAAAAATACTTCTTTCTAACTTTGTTTTTGTAAATCTATTTTAGTTTTGATAATTAAATTATTCAAGTCATTCTTCACATCGCATTAGCACCAGAAATAATGTAAACCAACAAGAAAATTGAATTAAACTATCAAAATATACGTTTTTAATAAATAGAATTACTTAATGTCTCATAACATCTTACAAATTTTTTGATAAATATGAAATAGGTATCTGCATTTGCTTTATAATCTTTCGATTTTGCATAATTTAGACGACACGATTGGCGTAGCAGTTGAGCGATCGGCTTCTGCGCCACGTGTTGTGGGTTCGATCCCCACACGGAGCAAATATTTGTATGATCTACAGGTAGTTGTTCCGGGTCTGGGCGTTTGTGTATGTGAGAATTTGTGTTTGTAAACGCAGCCACGATACAGGAGAAAATCCTAGTGTGGGGCAACGTTTTTTTAAAAAAAAAAAACGTTTCGATAAGTAGAAAGAAAGTTTTATGTACGGTCAACAACATTCAAAACCGCCAAATTTCTTCAATTGATTTTAAATTAAATCTCCAAATAATAGAGTTTATTATCCATTGGGGAAATTTAACAGTTTGTGCTGTTGATTGTATTTATAAGACAAGTGCATAAAGTCCTCTCGTACGCAATAGGTTCTTTTTACTGTTACATTATGGAGATATGGACAATGCACTATTTTTTTACTGTAATAGGCCGGTTGACTGATTGTTTTAATCATCTCATGATAATGATTACCATAAAAAGAGCCGATTAACAAAATCAATATTACAATCGGTTAAAAAATTAGGAAGTTATAAGCATTTGAATTTTGCGCTACACTGAGAGCCGACATGTATTGTGACGTCATAACTCACTGCGCCATATAAATTCTATACTAACATTCATTAACCATTAAATTTCCTTCAATGATATTGCAAAAACATGGTAACCATGTGCTTGCTTTCAGCTTGATGCTGCGGGGGTATATTAAATCTTAAATTTAATGTTATTAATAAATTAATCATATGTCAACTAGCCTGGGGCCAATCAAAAAGACACTTTCATACTATCATCAATAAAGAGAAATTGAAGGTATGAATCGGGCAAAACCACAGAACAGTAAAGTGTTGTTCAAGATTATGGCAACAACACAAGTACACACATAAGTAGGTACTTACCTACTGTTGTTGTATTAGTAAGTAGGTACACAAGTACACAGGCACGAACACAGGCCGTATCATGCAAAACGCTGTAATACGTGAGCGCTATTGACCGCTATAATTTCGCATAAATAAACCAAACATCGTTGTTACTCATGCGAATAAAAATATTAATACATGGTAAGTAAGCTGTCCAGTGTGAGATATACTTATTTACCTATGCGATGTTATTTGGAATAAAAATAATTTACTTTTACCTGTAATATTTTAAAAATATGTTCTCGTCCTGTGTTATTGGGTTTTTCGATGAATTTCTCAGTAGCTACTCGAAGTCTGGATATAGACTCGCCCCATTATACATGGGGTTCAGAATATTCCGACGGTGTATATTTCGTACCTCACGGGTGATACAGGCGTGATGGTGATGTCGTGAGCCATACTAGCATAATATCAAAAGTTTCTACGTAACTCAAAGAGGACGCCTAACCTTCAACAGTACAAAAATTATAAAGCTGATGAGAGAAACGGAAAATTTCAGGTTAATCCCTGGAATGGAATGGAATGAGGGAGTCAAATTCTGCATCATACTAACAAGCTACGTAAATACTTAGGTAAAGTCCTCCTTACTCCTTTTCAAGGAAATTTCGAGGAGACTGGTCGATACTTCGCGTGACCAGAGGGCTGCTTTGTTTCTAGGACAGCGAATAAGCATTACCATTCGGCGTGGCAATGCTGCCAGTCTTCTTTGCACCTTCCCGGACGACAGCGATGCCGAGGAATACTTTGAGGCTTAGTCACGCCTCTGTCTTTTAGATGTATATATAGTTTGTTTTTACGTTCGTTGTAATTAGATTAAGTTATGTTTATGAAATAAATTAAATCTCGTTCTTAGGTAAAGGATATGCCCGTCAGCATTATGTACCTACGTCTCTCGTACATAATATCTTCGTATATCTGGAGGAGATATAGCTTCCAATATCTCCGCCATGTGAGTACACATCATACCTCCCCGCTCTCCGGTTCTATATCGTAATGTTTACGAGCCGCGCGCATAGGGCCCGTGCTTGGCACCGCGGCGCATATGTGCCTATCATTCGAATATCAAATGGGTCCTATAAAAAGGTCGTCGTTACCAACCCCGGAGGGCCCGACCACTTCACAACTGATTTGCGTAATGTCGGCCGTTCAATGATAGGATTATCGGGCGGTTCTATTCTTTAAAGTGTGCTTTTGTTTTTCGTTTAGGATTTCTTGGCAAGTTATTCTAAATATTATTTTTTTTATGGGATAGGGGGGCAAACGAGCTCACGGATCGCCTGATGGTAAGCGATTACCGCCGCCCATGGACACCAGAGGAGTCACAAGTGCGTTGCCGGCCTTTTAAAAGGGGATTGGGCCTCCGGTAATCTCACTTACTCGGCGAAACAAATGTAAGCATTGTTTCACGCCGGTTTTCTGTAAGAACGTGGTATTACTTCGGTCGAGCTGGCTCATTCGTGCCGGAGCATGGCTCACCATCACGTAATATTGGAGAGAGGACGTCAAACGAATTTTAAGAAGAAGCTGGAGATAATTAAAAAAGAAATAGAAGCCTCAGCTAGAGGTAGCCTTTGTGCAGCCGTAGTATATAAACGACGCTACAGTAAAAATCTCTAAAACTGAAAAAATGTGCCTGTATTCTCCGGAAGGTAGATAGGGGTGAAGGTAGGTAGGGGTTCAACAAAGTAACAAAAGCTTGTTCGCTACGAGCGAATGACAAACAAACAATAACAAATGCGTTAATGACACCGACCTTTACGTAATTAAAACTATTAAAAAAAGTGTTGTATATAAAAGCCATTGAATAATAGGTACACACCTAGTAAAGAGCATTAATCAATAGGTTTCATTTGATACAGAAATAAGCAAAAATCCAATTCACTCCAGATTTGGAAGAAAGTTACAATAAACACAAAAAGAACCTGACTCCAAGCTATGGAAATCGAAAGGAAAAAATGTGACTTGGAAACTTGTTGGCTCATTATAGAGGCATTCGCGTTCCACAATGAAAGTGAAAGAATTATACAAATTGTCTTAGTTTTCGATGTTATACTTAGTTCTACCATTCTCGTAGCGAAAACATCACAAAAAACTTTACAGGCGTTCTTTAAAATTTAGATATTATAGTAATCATCTCAGAAGTTTAATAATACACAGCATCTCAAATGAACTGCAGTAGCTTTGAGTTGGAGCGTCACCATGAATGAATCGCCCTATAACTTAACACTACATTAAAGGGAGGTCAACACACAGACGCTATTAATAATCAGGACATTTGCGTAGTCACATGACAGCAACACAATGACCCACAAACTTTGTCGTCCTACAAAAGTCCTGCCCTAGATTGTAATCTAGGCAGCTGACCAACTTGTGACCTATTCGACCCAGCAAAGTTCCTGACATATGGACGGCATAAATGAAAGGTGTTGATGACTGTTCCTTTGTTCTGTGCTTCTATTGTTCCACTCATGTTATAACATGAGTTTTGTCGTGATTCTAGTTTGCCAATTTTTGTAAGGTCTACAAATGTATGCGTAGTTTAGATTTTTATACTTTTTAGGTTCTTATAAAGGTACCTTTATACATTATACTCTATTAAATATGGGCGGAATCTCGTAGAAAAACTAAGTAACCTCGACCTGGGAATCAAACCTAGGACCCGTAGCGTAGCAGTCGGACCAATAGACTAATTAGTCACGATTTTAGTTAGTTGTAAAAAAGGAAATCAATTTGGATGATCCTAAATCAATTAGTTATGTCTTCTGCGTTCATAGTAGTTAAGAGGCCGGAGCGAGGCGTGCAACTAAGACGCGCGGCGATTGCAAAAATCGGCCTCTGTCGGACTAATGTGTGCGTAGCCAAAACATTCATACCTTATTATTTGTATCAATTTACGACGTGTTCAATAAATGTGATATTTTTAATTTTTTTTTTTGGTTACTCGGTAGATAATCTCGAGAACTGGTATGCATTTTTAGGAAATTTCTTTCTTTTGAATTTTATGAATTAAAAGTTAATAGTATTATAATTTCCTGATGTTATATTGGCAATTCATAATATAAGCTGTGTTCAAGCGAAGAGAAAATTTCAGATATTGTTGATATTAGTATTAAATAAATGAGCTGAAAACCGGTCGAAAAATCGTAAAAATATCTAGATTTACATTCGCTTATATTTATTTCCAGTGAAGTATTTTGGACAAAATGGCACTGCAAGAACCCACGTTAACGGTATCCGAATCCGAATAATAGCACAATTTGATTACATTTTGTTTGAATTACGATTTATTTCGATATTACGTTTGTATGGGCAATTCGCGCTCCGCCGGACCCTTAACAAAATACTTGGGAGCATAACATTTCGGTCTCTTTACACTTTGTATGATAACGTATGTTCTTATTTTTTTAAGAAAAGGTACGCCAAAAATCCCTTTAGACGGAAAAAAAACTATAATTTGGACAATACCCTTTCACTTTGACCAATAATTTGGGACCTTAACCCAACGTTAAAAGGATCGCTGGAGAGCGGTTTATCGGCAAACATTTCAATTTGATTTGATTGTACAGTTTAGATATGTACCTACCTACGTCCTACGGTTATCTGTGTAAACCAAGATGTCTGCTGAATACAATTAGTAAATTACATTGCGAAGGTTCTACAATAAATTGTCTTTATGATTCTTCTTTGTTTTAGAATTCAGTTGATCCTGAGTATCATTATAGTATAGGCAAAATATTCGTCGGGTCGTCGTCCTTTTTAAAAAGGAAACCCTATTTTAGTAACACGATAAATTATTCTTACGTGCCGTCAATCAGGAGGTCATTCCAGACTTACATTTTATTGTGCCTTCTCAGATATCATCATAAAAAGTTATGTATATTCTGAAACATTACAAATACCTACTTGGTTAATATACTGGAATACAAATTCAAAATCGATAAATCGTACGCTCGGAAAACCGCTGAACTGCCAATTAACTAACTTTATCGCAGCTAAACGCGGCACAATTGAAACAAAATTATGCCACAGTTACAGTTCGACGTTCTGCCCATTTTCTACCATAATCCATTGGAAAAATAAAAACCGACCGAAGTTACAAAAGCTGAAGAATCATTGTTTTCATTTACTTTTATTTTTCTATCGAGTAAATACATACTTCTGCGGTATGCCACTCGGAAAAATAAAAATATCGAAATATGAACCTTATATTGACGATGGTAGAATTACAGTTTGATTGGTGGTGTGTTGGACATACGTAGGGAAGAGAACAACAAAAGGCGCGGAGTCGTATCGAGAACAATGTGGTTGACGCGCAACCGTGCGACGGCGACGTGGGACGTGGGACACAATGCCCCGGGACGACGCCGCGCCGTTATCGTGACGGACTGGCCCATGCTTTGTGCCATAGATATGTCAAGGATTAAACACTGCAGTTTGAGTGCCTGCTTGTGCTTGTAAATTTGTAATTTGAAGTTAGTGGCACTATGAGATACCTACTCGAAGAATTGTATACTTATAAAAATCTGAGATCGTCCTCCTAAGCATATCTACAATTACGTTAACGTTAGTTCTCAATTTAAATTATACAATTAGGAATCTTTAGAGCAGAATATACGTATTACCAATATTTTTTTTTTGTATCACGGAAATAAGCGTGTCACACTACATACTCCTATATAACCCTAACTTTATTAAGAGATGTTCGTTAATTTTGTGATGTAAATTTAAAGTGATAGCTATATGTTTAGTCCGAGTTTAGCTTAGAGTACCTAACCATAATTTTGCAATTTAATTAATAAACATTTTTTTTTCATATAAATTCTATCGATATATCTACCCTATGGGTTAGGCATGAGGTGGTCTTATGCACACGAACAGGTGGTATGTTTACGCAAGTCCTATGTAATAGGGGGAGAGCCTATTGTTTTGTTTAATTGCAGACAAAGAATCTAATAACAGATAATAATAAATATTTTTCAAACCTTGCTATCTATATGCTTGAGTATTAACTTCGATGCGATAATATAACGTGTGCGCCAGCTGACGTAAAGCAATGAAAGAATTATTAGTTAAGCACCCCAAATAAAATTAAAATTAAATTTACTGTAATGTAACTTTCAACACCTTAGTAATTTAACAGACAGAAATATGTTGCTGAGGAGTTTGTTGCGCCGCTTCTTCTTCCCAGCGAAAATACCAGGAAACGGTGAAGGGCGGGCGTTTTGGGGACTGTCTATAATGCCAAAATGACGTTCAAAAAGTGGTACCTAGTATCTAGCACAAAGAGATTTAAAAGAAAAAGGCCCGTAGATGGCGTTGCGTGCATTGCCCGAACTCCTAATAAACTGCTGGTGTGATTTTTGTCATCAATTACAGTCAATAGATCGCCCAACATCATTTGTCCGCCCGTCCGTTACTCAACTGCGACATTCCCACTGCTCTCGGGAAATGTCTTTGATCTTGAATAAATGATTTTGATTTTGACTTTGACTTCACTAGTGCAGCTTAGCTTACTGATTAACAACAACAGACCAGCATTTTTCTGCAGTATCATCATTATAAGTCAATAAGTCTACCTTTAAGTGGACCTTTCATGCAGCTGGCACTTTAACAATTCAATTTCCAAAAGGTCAAGGGACACGCGCGGTAGTCCGCACATTAACAATGCATCTTAATGGACTGGGCATGGTGAAAGGTTACACCTTGTCACCTCCTTTCATTGAGTCAGCCCGCAAAGGCCCATCGCATCGTCGCGATACTTCACTTTCACGACAATACACGGAACGTTATATATAGGTTACATTAATATTTCTTTAACCGCATCATTGGTCTACTGGTCACTAACAGAAGATCGTAGAGCGTAGAGCTTAGAGAGCGTAGAGTGAGCACTATAGAGAAACAGCTTGAGAGCGTATGGTCCTATTTCATTAGAGCAAAATGTTTACCTTAAAATTTCCCAGTAGCAGCTAGGCGTGCTGAGGTTTGCTTGGTTAAATAATGGAAATAAGCTCAATTCTTATCACATGTGATCTTAAAACTAACCTGCAAACTGTGAGTGTCGCCCTAGCCCTAATTCTGCGTGATTTTTTTCCTATCATTCAATGAAATCTTACCACAGAGATAATAAAGTATGGAGTGATTATTTGTGTGTATTAGATAAGACGGGATCTTATGTAGAAAAAAACCATTTGTACTATAAAAATAAATTTAAAAATATTATTTTTATAAAGTAAATAAATCTAACCCAAACTGACGACACGTTTGGCATAGCGGCTGAGCAGTCGGTTTCTGCGCCACGTGTTGTAGGTTCGATCCATCCATACACTAAATATTTGTATGATCTACAGGTAGTTGTTCTGGGTCTGGGCGTTTGTGAATGTGAGAATTTGTGTTTGTAAACGCACTCACGATACAGAAGGATACGTTAAAAAAAGTATTTTGTATTATAAAATGTTCAGGCATAGAAACATCAAAACTAGGTGTATAGTTTCAAGTCGTTAATAAGTGGATCCGGCATGAAGCTCCCAATTTGTGACGTGCGCAGAATTGACGAAACCTCTGTAATTATACAGACGTCGCACAGGCGTTTCTGTTACGTTTGAATCGGTCAATGAAATTGGTGACACGAACTGAGTTCATTGTGTCAACAATATATATAACTATATACTCATAATAATATACACCTACTTAATTTTTGTTGTGTTACAAGGGTATCCGAAATATTTGTGCATTTTATTTTTCGTATAAACATATCTTGTCACTCCATTTGATTATCAATCATTTTATATGAACGAAGTCTCTTCTTTCAGTGACACTCTGATAGTGTCACTGAAGGAAGAGACTTTATTGATTTTAAGTTTTAGAATAATGTTTTAATTTTAGTACCTTTGCACCATCAACATAATTATGGGCAGGGTAGGAACAAACCGTCGAAGTGTTCAACACACATGGCGCATGAATTTGAAGCTAGTCTGTTAAAGTTAGGCTTAGCTACGCCGAAGTTGAGATCCCGGTGGTATTCCGAGTTGTGCGGGATCGCGGGATCCATGTGGCGAAATTTTAAGTAGATATTGAGGCTGGTCAGAAATTTACCTGTGGTAGTTATGGACATTATGATTAACAGGTAATATGTGGGTTATACTTGTGGAAACTCCCAACCGCGACAGACTTCAATTTTCCAATTTTTTTTTTAGAGCTTACTAGCAATGTGGGTCGCACATTACTAGTATTCTTGTTAACCCCTCGTGCTAAGCTAAATGCTTGTGTTACGAGTGGGTTCACGTCGGTAGTGCAATGGGTGGGGTTCGAACCGGCAACCACATGATCGCAAGTCCAACGCCTTAGCCATAAAGCTACCGCCGCTTCAAATTTCAATTTTGTTCATAAACCTAGCTAACTGATTGCACTCATTGCAACTCTGGATGCGGCAGGTGTCCATACAATTTTCCATCAGGCGTGCTATGACTGTTTACCAATTTACGTCGTACATTTACGCTTACGCAAAAAGTTAAGTAGAGTAGTACTGACGAACTTCAAGAGCAGTGGCTACTATTACGAAATTAAGATGTATTTTGGCCCCATTACAAATCCAAAAGGGTTTATGCTTGGAATTTCCCAAAATAAGTAATAACTTGATGTCCTATCTGAAACTCGAGTCAAAACTATTATAATCAAGATAAAACTACCCCGTATAAACTTCTCTATTCATTCGTGGATGGCTAACATTTTGTCGATGCATTATCTCGTCTCTAGCCAGTGTCTCGATACAAGCATGCGGAGGCATAATTATTTATATTTTTTTATCGTAGCATGCATACCTAAGACTAGTGGCCAAATACTCAAATGCTACTCAATTTTAAGACGCTGTTATGTCATGTCGTCTCTATCACTTTAAGTCAAATTAACCGTGTCAGCTCGTAATTGAAAACTGTGTAGTATCTACATACATGAACTCACGCCTTTTTGCCCACAGGGGTAGGCAGAAACTAGACCGCCACATACGATTCGTGCATACATTTTTTGCTTCTTCCACATATTCTCATAAATCTCCTTCTACTTTTTGAAGGATTTCGCCAATTAAATCGTTCGATTAGGCGTATGTCCTTCTAGGGCGACCTCTTCCGACGCTGCCGCTGACATTCGCCTTATGAATTCTTTACGTTAATCGTCTTTCATTCATTCTTTTAACATGTCCAAACCATCTCAGCATATTCTTTTCAATACTTATGTGACACTACACCATCATCTGAGTAGTATTTGAGTATTTGGCTATCAGTCAATGCACTTTGTCTACCGCAAAAGCCTACACGCAGCTTAACTCACCCAATTGTCACGAGTTCACGGCAAAGTGTTCGCAAGCAGAGTGTATCACTGAATCTGCCCCGACGCCCGTCTCCCGTGTTATTGTGTGCCGTAATCTTCGGATTGTGGCCTCGTCGCTATTATGGATTCAAATGGCCTGATATGTGCCCCCTGTGACGATACGATCATACGAAAAATGGTGTTAGTATGAATTATTTTTTGGATTGTTTTGAACACTATTATTAAGTCTTTTGCATTTATTTACCTTTTTAAGTAACATTCTAGAAGATAATAATAGTTTTTTGTATTAAGTATGGGCTTGTTCTTGACCTCAATGTTGCCTCCGGGTCAAAGATCAGTTCATCTTTAATAGAAATAATCATCACGCCCGTATTTACCGAAGGGTTAGGTAGATACTTATTCTATTTAAATCCGCATCTCGTCCAAGGCTCGAACATTATTTAGATCGCAAACTTTGTTTATTCGTTTGCCAGTTTATCATTTCTTTACCGACAAAGTTTCTATGAGAGTTACTTATCGAGGTAGGTAATAATACGTCGGAAACGCGTTTATAAGCGGTATTACTGGTAAACATACACCAACGAAAAACTACAGGTATTCACTGTTCCAATTTTTGGGATGATAAGATAAAACTTCCGTAATCCAAATAAACTTAGGGATGAAAGGGCACACATATCGATAAAGGATAATTTGCTTATAATGTCCATGTGCCCCAAAAACTTGGCTAGGCTAGGCTTGTAGCCATGTCATGTCTTCATCATTGATGAGACATGTTACTAGAGTTAAGAAGATTTCCAGCTTGGTAGAGTTATTTAGTGCAAACATGTACTAGTTAGCAATGGTGGCATTGGGGCTGACTGCAAAAGGTGCCCTGAACTCATATTTCGTCACTCAGGGACACTTTTTCCTTGAGGCTGGAAATAGTAATATCGATATGATGATGAGATGAGCCCGACTCTGTTAAAGACTTCGTTCTAAAACAAACTCACTCAGAACTGGAACAAAAACTCAGTGCATTGGAACTTTTATTCACCCTCAGTTTGAGCGTCACTGAGCTATAACGAGTGGTAGAGTTCCTTGAAGCTAATTTTCCGCTCTGGCGCCGCTCAGAGCACTCCCCGGCTATTATTAAGAAATTATAGATTAGATTCCCTATCGTAGGTTTGTTCGCCGTGGGTAAAATGGGAAAAGTTCGCACTAATCAGGACGTGCCATCTTTTGATAATGAATTAAAGAATTCGAACTTGGAGTTTTATTCTAATAAGTATTAGGATAACAGGTTTGGCTAAATGGTAAGGTATTTAAAAAAATTAAAGTAAGGGAAGGAACAAAAAGAACTTACTTTTATGAAATTGAATATCTAAAATTGAGTTAAATCCGGTTTGATGTCCTCATGCAGCATAATAAGTAGATTAAAATAATCTAAAAAAAAATCGAAATCAGATAAATGATTTCGAATTTTTTGTTTGTTTTAAAAAAGATAGCTCCCGTACAAACCCTGTATGACAAGACAAATATCCATAGCATACACAAATATTTGCCTCAGGTGGAAATCGAACCGACGACATGCTACGCTACTAAAGTGCAGTCGATAAAATAACCGTCTTTTCAAAATCAAATTAGCATCTTTAATTTTAAATTTTACAAGTGTTGTATCTGGTACATAGTACTATACTTAATTATATATATACCTATATTATACCGACAACATGTTGCCCAGCAGGTTAATGAACCAAATTACTTACTATTGAGAACTAAAATATCAGGTGTTAATCGTGTCTTAATAAACTATGGCCAGGAACGTTATTCAGTAGCCTGATATGGAATAATATCCTGTCGTAATATCCTGTACTTTTGAGCCCGATGACATGCATTAATTTTATACTGTTACCAATGTCCTCTAATATATTATTAGTAGGTATAACACAATAATTGTGCCCTCTCGTTCTCGGTATATAATTTTGATCTAGTTAGTGTTAAGTTTCCAAACGCTGCAACCAGAATTGATTAAATAAATCTAGGCAATCTGCACGGATAAGTTAACATTATCCAGTGACCAGGTGGAGCCAATATTTTCAAAAAATATACGTGAATCTGCTGAGAGATTCTATAATTACAGAAACCATTATTTTGATATCATAAATCTTTTTAAAATCGATTTCTACAATCGCATTCCCGAGACCCAAGTTGTATAATGTACCCTACAATCTTTAGCTTGTGGCTTCTGGACCATAATATATTGTTGTTATTTTTTATTGTTTTTATTTTTTTAAAGTGTTCTATGAAGGCTGAGTTCTATGATGTTTTCACTTAGTTACTTAATCCTCTCTGAATTGCTTTTTTTAAAATTAAACCTTACTAGAAATGTGGATCGCACATTACTAGTATTCTTGTTAACCCCTCATGCTAAGCTAAATGCTTGTGTTACGGGTGGGTTCACGTCGGTAGTTCAATGGTTGGGGTTCGAACCGGTAACCGCATGATCGCAAGACCGACGCCCTAGCGCCGCTTGATTGTCATCCTGAAACCAGTGTTGGCCCATAATGACTACTCCATTCGTTTAATACTCTGTGTTTAATCCTCGGCAATTACGAAATGCAGGCCACCAGTATCCACAACTAATGTCATTAAGTACAGCACTAGTGAAATTTACTGGAACCAATAATTAAAGTGATTTGAATTTAATTCCACGTTTTAGTCCGATTTGTGCACTGTGAAATGATAAATAAAATTTCGTTTTTAAAATGTAAATAGAAACAGCTATGACCCTAAAAACTTTATATTAACTAAAAAAATGGGACGTGCCTAAACCTAGTCCTTCGTCAGAACTACATACTCATATATTATGCCTCATATATTATAAATTTTATCTAAATCTGTACAGTGGTTGAAGTAACTCAACTAAGTGGTTAGAGTTACTTTTGGTTGTACGACATAAAGGTATAGGATACATTACGCTGACATAACTAATTTTGTCTTTAAACGTAGTCAATCACAGTTGGAACCCAATAAATTTCCCCTAATATATGTAAAATATATGAATTGTCTAGTTTAATTTGTTCTAAAATCAATGCGTAAGCTATAAAAATTTTCAAACATGCTTTCGGCGGTCTCAATATTATATCTCATGCAGTTAAAATAGTGGTACAACGATTTCTCCGGAACAATTTCGAAAAGGTCAACCTTACGTCTCTAGGGAGATCTGAAGTCTTCACAAGAAGAAACAATGGCCTCTCTACAGGGAATAAAATCCTCGTTATTGGATCATTTATCAATAGACAACAACAGGGATTGACTTCAAGATGTTTCTTCTTCTGTGTTCTGGGGAATTATAATAAATTGAAATATTTGTATGTATGTGTATCTACAGTCAATCGCACGTCGGTAATAATATTATAACATTGAGCTAGCGGAGAAGGGAGCTTCTATAGTATAAGAGGTAAATATATTCTGGTTTTGTTACCAACTACGTGTGGTGAACCGCACGAATGCCCATACAATTAAATTTTAATCAGTTGTGTTAACACCGTCTCCCTTGTCTCGAGTAGTCTCGTTACTGCGGGGAAGGATTCCTAGCGTGAGGTCTTCTTGGATTTGATTTCCAGATCGGGCAGTGTTATTCGGATTATTATTGTTATTTACAAATTTTCAGTATGTACCAAGTCTTTTGGATTTGTACGCAGGTCTTACTGACCTACATCATCTGTTGTGATCGTGTGTATGTTAAATATTGTGAACACTATGTTTCTACTATTCACTCTCTTTTGCGTCAGGTCTACTGTGTTTCATTTTAATCACGTATTGGCATTAAATATGAGCATGAACAATATCAAGAAGTACAGTAAACCACAGTTTAAATTAGAAAAGTTCAATATGTCTTTCGCAGTTTCAAGGTATTATATCGAGGCCTGCGACAATGTCTTAAAGGTCTCTGATAGACACCATCAGCTTATAGCTACAGCTTGTCCTGCACCTAACAATTTAAAACGAACCTCTGTTATAGATACAATTTAATTTTATAGTTACGTGTTTCACCTTGACCTGTTTCACGTCCCTTTGTAGAACATATTACCCATCTCTCTGGTTTCAGAGGATTATCTCCGAATCTCAATACGTGGACACGTGACGTCAATTATACGATTGCGATTGGACACAGCAAGCTCCGATAACGACTAGTGTGTACTTACATACCTAACTATGCATCTCACTTGCGACCATAATAAATATAAGACAGAAGACTCAATTACTGAAGCTTGTTATCACTCTTAAAAAAAACTTCCAGCAGTGACGATAAACGCCCAGCGTATCCTGGGTAGTTTAAAGTCTTTTTTGGATATCATCATTATTTGGATAGCAAGAAGCAGGGTATGTCTAACTCATACCGATTATAACCGGTACCTGTCCCATACCCTTGACCATAGGGCTATGGGACCGGCTATGACCGGCTGTGGTTCAACATTCGCAGGACACAGCTTATGGAGGCTGGGCTCGTGGAGGCCTGGCTAGTGGAGGTTGGGCCGTGCAAGCTAGGCTCATGGAGGCTGGGCTCATGGAAGCTGGAGGTCTGTCTGCGTCCTCTGGCGACCCTCTATTATACTGACGAAATACAGAAGACTATTTTAGTTTTTTGTTATCCTTCTAATTGCCCACCTAGTTAAAAAACATCATTTCATGATACTGTGGTGTTTGAACTTGCTATATACGTTGTGAGCCTTCTGTAGGTACGTTTAACGTTGCCAGTGTACACAATACAATCGATGGCCGTACGTCATATGCAGTGAATAATATAAGGCTTAGTTACCAGGTGGGGACTGAATAATCTCAGTCAGGTAGCCAATGTCATGCGGGAAAATGGGTTACTCCAATGATTTGATTAAGTTTAAAATCTTACAATTACTAAAAATATAGGTGTTTATGAAAAGTTAAAACTTGTTACACAAAATTACAATAACTGATTCTTCGAAAACGAAATTAAAGAAACAGACCAAATGTTATACAATGATTTCTTCGATTTTGATTAATATTTTTATTGAAACTCTGCATTCTACTAAAATTATAATATTTTTGTATAAATTGTATCAACTCGAAACTATATTTGGATTTATTAGAAGCGAGTATGTGTCTGCACAATTCGTATTGAACGAAGTTCGGCATCAAATAAGGCGTGATGGTATATTTATGGAAAATGCAAAAAGTAAACTCTAAAAGATATTTATTAACTTCTTTCATTGTAAGACTTTTTACTGTTATTATTAACTTACTTTCCTCTTCGTTACATACATACTTCATTAACCCATTATACTGTTCCATTGCTGGGCACGGGTCTCCTCTCAGAATGAGAGGGATTAGGCTGTAGTCCACCACGCTGGCCTAGTGCGGGTTGGCAGACTTCACACGCCATCGAGAAAATCTCTCAGGCATGCAGGTTTCATCACGATGGTTTCCTTCATCGTTTAAGAGCGTGATAATTAACTATTTAATACGCACATGACTTGGAAAAGTCAGAGATGCGTGCCTAGGCTTCGAACTCGAAACCTTGACTTGGCAGTCCAACGGTCATACGACTAGGCTATCACTGCTTCCTCTTCGTTATTAAATAATAATGTCTCAGATTGCATTTTTATTGTGTATGTTCTGTAAATAAGAATTTATTCAACTGAAAAAGAAGGTTCTCACTGCGACGCTAGCTAGTATTTAGTTCTCAGTTTACGTATATATTGATTTCACAGCAATTTGTTAATGTATATCTACTAATAAAAAAGAAACTATCTTGATCCGACTTGTACATAATTAAGTGTGAAATTTTTACATTTTTTTTTACAAAAACAGTTGTTTTAAAATTCTTTTTTAAACAAATATCCAGCTCACCATTCTCAAAGGAACTAATAGCTTTATTTCTATATTAATTCTGAACTCCCGATATTCCTTTGAAACTTTCATGATACCCGACAGGTTAAGTTATAATTAACGTCAACACAACTAGAAACTTAGTTCTGTATAAATATGCGGCAAGTTTCAACTTGATAAATTGCATTAATGTTAAGTAGAACACAGTGACATTTCTCACTGAACTAACCCGTGAAGATATTATGAGTTTAGTAAGAAATAACGTCATGTATACAAAATATTTTTAAATGAACTGCCAAAGCATCATGAGTCTCAACTCTGAATCGGGACTTATTCGTACGCATTTTTAAAATAACACCTATACTGAATAAATATTACACATCAAACTGCATAATTCTCAAACTATTCAAAACAAAGTTGTAAAAGATGTTAAAATAAAGTAATCATGTTTTTTTTAAAGAGTATCAATGGAGATTCTTGCCGGCTTTTTGAAACCGTGCCACAAGTTTTAACTTTTCAAGTTCCTTTTTTAGCGGTCTAATTGTAATAAAACATTTTGACTTTGACTTTGCATCTCTGACTTTTCGCAATCATGTGCGAATGAATAATTAATTAACATTCGTTTAAACGCATAAGGGAAACCTTGCACGCTTGAGATATTTTCTCGAAGTTGCATGGGTCGTAGCATTGTCAGAGAAGATGCTTGCCCAGCACTGAGACTCTAAATGTGACGATGTAGAAGCTGACTTTTCAATATTTTTAAGCATAAAAAATATTTTATTTCGAAATACAACTACATAAATCATCTGATTGCATTAAATCCTCCATGGAAAGTCTTGATACGTTTTTTTACTAAGAGGTAGAAAACTTACATTGCGGACCAAAGAGCCCCCGGCCCACCGAGAGAGCTTTTACACTAATATTCCATTGAAGAACGGTACCTATTACCGTCTTATAATGAAAGCAAGCTTTGAAAACCAATATCAGAACTAAGTATTATTGCAATAAAGTCACATCAGATCGCTTTTTATATTGATAACTATAAACTGCGTAAATTTATTTAATATGTAGTAAAATTGCCAACAAAATTTAAAAAGCTATAATTGACAAAGGAAGCTGTGTTTAAAATGCATAAAATGGTGTTGAGTATTCATTTAATTGGCTGTTACCTGCAACGATAATTGGGCCAATACTGTTTTACTCACAATATATAAAATAAGGTAATGCATAAACAAAGAGTATTCAAACTAACTGTTTTCTCGACCTGACGCATAATTCATCAAGTAAATTGAACCACACACAATCACGCCAGTATATTAGAAGAGTTAGGCAGAGGTGTATTGCATCATACCCACAGCAATTTAATAGATTCAATGTAATCAAAATAAATAAATACTATAAGGCGAGCCTACTGTCATTAACCCAGCACTAATTTAAATTTCGAGCTGCTAAAAGTCAATTAGTATCTAATACTTTACTCGACCCAGGAATCGAACCCAGGATCGGTTTCTCAGCAGTCGCGCTTGCTACCACTAGACGGGTGAGGCAGTGGAATGATTAAATAATTAAGTTTGGGTTGGGTTGTTATTGGGTTTTTCTGTGAAATTCTCAGTAGCAGCTCGGAGTCTGGATTTGTGCAGAGTTAATGGCAATAGGCTCGCCCCCTATTACATGGGACCTAAACATACCGGCGAACTGCGGGTGTACATTAGTACACCTCTGCCTAACCGTTCGGGGAATACTTCGTGGATGGTATGTATGTATGTATTTAAAAGATCAGTAACATAATACAATGTATCATGTGGTGGATTCAGTTTTGTTATTGTGTGAAGGAACACATTCGTATTCAAATTAGCACTGCAGTCTGCATACCAGAATTACCTCATAGTAATATTAATTTATGCGCCAGTAATTTAACTATAAGCGAAGAAGTCTGCTTCATAAAAAGATTTATTATTAATTAACAAGACCTTGTTAAATTATAGTGATTAATCAATTATGGCGATTGGGTAGGAAGTGCTCCTTATAGCTGGAGGCCGACTCGTAATAAAGTATTTCTAGGATATCGATGAGGTCATTTGAAACTGATTTTAAATGCGTAGGTACATTTGCAATTACAAATCTCTCATTTACAAACACCCCTCTGGAACAACTGTATTATAAGCCATAGGTACAAATACATTGTTCCGTACAGTGATTGAAACTGCGATAGCAGCGATTTGATCGATAACTGCGCCCAATAATATAATTTTATTATGTTACCAACTAGCCGATAATCTAAATCACAGGCCTCTTATGGTCTTCTAATAATTTCTGGTGTTGTCATCGCTAGACATACGATCTGGATTGTCGGCAAGGCGCCGTGAGATGCATCAATATTCAACGGCGGGACGCGGAATAGCATTGCAGGTGCTATATTTTACTGAGTAAATGGAGTAGCGCCTCAGAACTAGCGGATATAGTTAGCACAATATGGTAATTTGTGCAAATTACCTATATACGTGAATGATAATAATAATTACTGGGAACATGATTCCAAATAATGATCTCTCAAGTAATGAGCATAAGTTACACGGTGTGATGCATCGAAAGATTACTCATCTTTATTTTTGATTGGCCTACGTTTGACCGCCAGTTCACCTGCTGTTCAGCGACACTACAATCACGATGGAGCTTAATGATACGATGATATTTTATGTATTTTATTATTTAAGCTATGTCATAACTCTTCTCAGGCGTACACACAATAACTTACAACGCAATAGACATAGAAGAGTCAAAGATATAAAAACAGTATTAGCTTGTGACTGTGAGACGCTGGGTAAAAGTTTTTATTTTAACGATCAAAAATAATACTTTCTATAATTTGAGTTATTCTTTTATCCCTTGTGAGCGAGGGTTAAATTACAATTTCTCACTGGCATTCAGATTGGCATCTCCCGAAAGGTGAGATAATATTTGACTTGCTTAGTGGTAAGACCTCATGGGGTTTGACTCACTGCCGATCATCTGTCAGAATCTGTCTTAAACTTTTGTATTAAGTATTGTAAATATTGCACGAGAGCCAGTTCCTCTTGTTTACTGCGGCTCCGACAATCTGCAGTTCATAGAGGCTCTTAAGTCTCGACAACGCATCAGCAAATCCTCTGATGTTGCAGGTGTCCATGGGTGGCGACTCCACCAGGTGGCTCGTATGTCGACAAAATCAGTAAAAAGGTAAAAAATATCTATGTTATTAAAAATAAAAATTAAAACGATTATTATCAGACTAAACGTAATAGTAGCAAGAAGATAGATGCAGGACTTATTTCCAAAAAACAAATAAATGTAAATCGACTTCAAACGAAAAAAACGATTAAATGGCCTCTTAATAGTACTCACAGATCATCCACCTTCGTCACACCAACAATGCAAGTAAAAATATAATGGACAGATTACGACCATATATCATTTCCAAATCGGATATTGTAGCACGCTTGGCAGATTCCCATGAAATATGGCGAAGAACGGGAACCAACAATAACATTATGATATTGAATTTGGCCAGCTCATCCTTTCAGCTAAGTTATTCATGTCGATCTTGCAGAAACAATTTAGCAATAAATTATGTTATTTATAGGCGCTTGTGATCTATACTTATACGATTCTTAGGAGATAAGTTTCGGCAGGGAATAAGTCATATCCCTGTGTTGATAAACAACAAACAATTTAGCCTATTATCCCGATAGTGGACAAACGTCTCTTGCTTTTTTATATGTCATCACCTACTGCTGGGGTAGGATCTATGCTTAGAGTGAGAGGGGTTAGGCTATAATCCACGCTAGCCTACTGCGCGTTGGCAGACTTCACACACCATTGAGAAAATCTCTCAGGCATGCAGATTTCCTCACGATGGGAATACATCGTTTAAGCGAGTTTATTTAAATATTCATACGCACATGATTCTGAAAGGTCAGAGATGTGTGCCTTGTATTTGAACTCGAGACCTTTGGCATTCCAATGGTAATATCAATAGGCTACCACTGCTCCTATTTACATATTATGTAGCTATAGTAAATCAGTAATACAACTACAAACACTAAGAATTTTATGGATTTTTTTCAAGTATTTCCACAACAAATTTTTTCGGTCTCTAGATAAGGTTTCAAGATTCAGTCAGATGACTGGGTTGGACAATTTTTCATATAAGGTACTGTTTATGTTGGCAGAAAACTACTCATCAAATGTATCAGTAAGTACTTTTGATCATTATCAGAATTTTTAGAAAATAGAAATGGAACATTAACAGCTAAAATATTGTTTTTACTTCTGTAAGCTGTGTTCTGAGTCTTGGACTCTCAAAGGATTTTCCGTGGAATAAGGAGGTTTTTTTTTTTTACCGTCCACTTTTAGTAGTTTTTTTTTTATAAATACACGTAGGAACTCAAAATCACATCCGCTCACTTCAAGGCCTCGAAAGTGAGTTGGTTCTGCAATGTATGAAGTATTTTACATTTAAATTTCATACGTTGCCCTTGCTGCACATATGTTCTCAACATACCCCTGCTAGTATTGTTTATAGCCGATTACACTCCCTTTTTACTGTTAGCCGGTTTTATTGCGAGTCAGCTGTTTAATATCATATCATGGTGATGTATCAGCTATGGAGAGGGTTTATTAGCGTGCAATATCCTTTTTTATTGGAGCTGAGGGATCTACGTTTTTTCCGTATTTTACGTATGAAGGTGTATATAATACCGATCGCCAATTTTAGAATCGTTCTCAAGCTATAGACTGGTATAATTATATTATATTATAATTACTAGAATTTAATAGAACTATCTCAACTGTTCTCCGGTCTAACAATTAATTCTAATTCTCGTCTTTTAAGTGAAGTTGATTAAGGTAAGCGACTTTAATACTTCAGCTTTGACGCTAATCTATAATTAACGTTAATTATAACACTCCTGAAACTTGATAATGACGATGTGATTATGTTTAATGGTATAATTATTATCCTGTTTTATTACCTCATTGGCTTGTTTTTCAGTGTTTCTTCTAATTTTTGCATATTCAGTAACTGATCGTGTTTCTATTTTATATAGGTTTGGCTATTGGCTTAAATTATAGGCGAGATTGACGACACGATTGGCGTAGCGGCTGAGCGATCAGCTTCTGCGCTACATGTTGTGAGTTCGATCCCCACACGGAGCATATATTTGTATGATCTACAGGTAGTTATTCCGGGTCTGGGCGGTTGTGTACCTATGTAAAGAATTTGTGTTTGTAAACGCGCCCACGATATAAGAGAAAATCCTAGTGAGCAGCGTTTAAAAACAAAAAACTTATTCTTATTCACATTAAAATGGTATTAACCTAGACAGTTTGGTCCTGGCTGGTGGCATTTGGTGCCTCGCCATCAAGTCCGGTTACGCTATGAAGATTCTCTGATCAACAGCCTACGGAGGCTTGGAGGCATATATCAACATCAGGCTTCTCATACTTATGAGAATGTGATATCTAATCATATAACATCTAATCATCATCATCATCATCTAATCATTATATCACATATTAAAAAATAGGAAAAAAATCTCGTGGTTGAACTGCTGAGGCTATTGAGCTTAAGGTTTTCGGGTTCATTCCCAAGTCAGGTAAAACATAACCCTATAACAATAGGGTTTGTCTATAAAGAAATTCTCAGTAATGTATCTGGTTATTTAAGCTTGCTCTCTAAGCTTGCTCTCTATGATCACGGGTACACGGACTTAGTACACCTCTGCTTACCCTTCAGTAAACGCAGGCGTAATGATTTGTTATACCGATCTACATCTTGTTGAAATGTGAATTATACGTCGGTCACGTACAAAATTGGTTCTGTTTCGGATTGGGATTTAATTTATGTGGTGCGCCTCTCGGAACTTGGGTGGTTAGGTGCCCCACGGAATTCCTGTATTTTCTGTTATCTAATGTTCTGGAAGTCGCTAAAAGTACCTAAATGATCGCAGTTTTTGTTGAATTGAATAATTGAACCTAGATTATCCATATAATTATTTTTCGTAACAAAATAGACCGTTTATCTATCAGTTTTTTTTTAAGTTGATACATTCAATAACACACATTTCACATAGGTAATAACTTAAAGGCCATACAATATTTATGAAAAAATATATGAAGATTCTAAAAGAAAAGGAAAAGAGAAAAATATCCCGTATTCCGAACCTGTTGCGTACAAACCATTACTATAACACAAACATTATTTTCAATATTATAATTATAGCAGTGATAGCCTAGTGATATGAATATAGGACTGCCAAGTAGAGTTTAAATCCAAGGCACGCACATCTGACTTTTCGAAGTAATGCGCATATTAATAGTTAATAATCATGCGCTGAACGATGAAGGAAAACGTCGTGAGGAAACAGTCGCTGAGGATACCTGAGAGATTTTCTCGATGGCGTGTGAAGTCTGCCAACTCGCATAAGGCCAGCGTGGTGGACTATAGCCTAATCCCTCTCATTCTGAGAGGAGACCTGAAACAATGTAGCTGTCTCAATTTCATTTACTTTCTTAATTAATTCACAAAATTACAGGGTCTCGACACCCGACTACAATAGATTTTTATATTTTGCTGGTAAATTTGCTATTCGACGGGAAAATACACCATTGTGTAACATGAACTATGCAATAACGTCTGCAAGCCAATATTACTAATTCACAAGATAAATTTACCTCACCTAGGTATACTAGTGCGGTCTCACGGTCGCCTATGACACCCCGGGGGACAATACTGCTTGCAGGCGAAGACCACGCAAGCAACTATCCATGTTTTATGGTCATTTTGTATGACGTAATACATTAGTAGCATTGTGTTATCATAAGTACTTACATGCCTCGATCTTGTGGGTTATTTAGCTACGTCGAACTAAATAAATATACAGTATTGAGTATATACAATATATTGCATTGTTTGTAAGTTAGTTCTCTCGTTATATTCAGACTAGAGTTCCCGTGCGCAGCTTTGCCTGCGTACTTAGGTCATTTTCGTTTCTAATATATACTGCAGTAGAAGTAGAAGTATAATATACTTCGTTTCATTATCATAAAATGTATTAAGTCTAATTTCTATGGAAGAAAACAATAGTCCAAAGTTTTAAGTTGTTGTGCGTTGATACGTCAGTCAGTCAGGTTCTTCTTATAAATATATGTAGAATATATATTTTTTCAGATAATAGTTACTACGAATGAAAATAGTTAACAGGCGAATGGTTTTTCAGTTTTTAATTATAAAATTACCAATGATATGGAATCCAAACCCCCCCCCCCCTCCCTAGTTCGAAAAAGGCTAGGATGAAACGTAATTGTATTTGCACACACTCAGTACATATTTACCTAGGTTACATTTTCCCTAATTAGTGAAAATGAAGATACATTTTCATGAGTAATTTTGCACAATGAAGACATCAAGCTTTATATCTGCCGACCCCCCAGCATTGCAGTGAGCACTCAACAGTAATGGAATCTTCAAGAATTAATTAAGGACGCATTATTATCGCGGATGAAATATAATTATGGTTTTATGTATTGCAATCTCATTCAACTTAATTATTTTTAGCATAGACTCAAAGTGGATGTGTAAGCGATTAGCGGTTTTGGTAAGAACGCTTTTAAGTGACGGACCCAAACCAACTGGGCAATAAAAACCTAGTGCTTAGTTGATCCAAGGAAATTCTGACTTTCTGAATTCATGTGTGGATAACTTTATCATCATAAAAGAATACATTGTTCGGAAATGTGTACATCCAAGAGAAGTTCATAAAGTTTTGTAAACGAGTATGAACTGCTAACTGCAAACCACAAACAAACAGATTAATAGATAGAAGAAGAAGCGAGGGAACCTCTCCTTATATAACACCTACATGATTGCAGTTACTATCCACTTATATTAATACAAGGGTTTCTTATAAAATTTTAACCTAAATAATGTACCAAGTCGAAATTCCAAAAAAGTTGGGAAAAACGAGATCATACAAAATAAGTTCGTTGTAACGTAGGAAAAATAAATTAATTTAATGAATTAATCACTTCATTTAGAAGGTTTTAAGCTAAGAATTTGAAAGCCGTTTGTATAACTTTTATCAACGGAACTTCTAAATAACAAAGCTGAACCAACAAAAGTAATACCAACAAAATCATTGTAAGAAAAAAGTACAAAAGAAACCCCACTTTAAAATAAAAGAGTTCTACAATTTTTCTAGTCCTTTTCTCCAGCTCAAAAGTATTAAATGTTTAATTCAAAGAGCTGGGGCGACTGGCGGGCGACTTCCGCTTTCCGCCCGCATACAGACACAGCTGTAATGAGGTTCGACGATTGTTTCTATGTACCAAGCTGTAGGTATACTGTACTTTTGTACCCGCATTGAAATTTAAGAGTAACGAGGCGTGGATTGTGTCAATGGTGTGTTGCTTTGTATTTAGTAAGAGTACATAGTTTGCAGAATTTTCACTTTGCATAGCCGAGGTAACGAGATTCAACTTGTATTGTCCTTGAAGTGTTTTCTAATTACGTTCATCCAAACCTGTCGGCGACTCAATTTATTTTATTTGAAGTGACCAACATCTAATTTTAATTATCTATCTTTGTCAAAGTTAAAACTGCTATTTTGTTTGACTATCGGTATACAGAGCGTTGTCTGCAGAGCTTTTTTTATTATAGACAGTAGTTTACTGTAATGAGGTATCGATTTCTTTGTTTAGAAGGTTTTTATGAACTGTTTTAAAAATGTTGCCTTTGAAACACATGGCTCTTTCTCTCTCGCTATCACAAAACATAAGTCTCTGCAGGAAGCTGTGTTCTATTATATTTTTTTACCTGTTGAACATGAATTTATCTGGCAACAATTTTCGTGTCAATTCTGCTTTATTTGTATTTAACTACATAATATTATATCTTATAAATCGTTTGTGGACTGTAACTTTTTTAGGAGTTTTTTTAGGAGTTGCTCCTTTCCGCTATACGCTCTCCGCTGCTCACTCTCCGCTGTCATGGCGACCCAGCCGTAACGAGGCGCCAGGCACATTACCAGCACTGGCATATTGTTTTAACGTACTACGAAGATATTATAGTACGCAGCGATGGTTTCCTTAGCGCCCTACTGTTTTCGTTCACCAATTAAAGTGTAGTGGTGTTTGTAAAGCGCAAATATTCCGTTGAAGGAAAAATTTTATACTTTTGATAAAACAATATTATGAGTAGATCCTAATGATTACGTAAACGTTTTGTTATGTTATGTTAAATGCAGAATTATAGTACCTATACTATACCATAATTTTGCACTTAACATAACATAATCAACCCATTATACCGTCCCACTGCTGGGCACGTCAAGGCAAGTCTTCTCTCAGAATGAAAGGGATTACGCTATAGTCCACCACGCTAATTCTGCACTTACTACTTGAAAATAGTTTTTCACCTTCGTTATCTTACGTAAAGTACGGTGTCTTCTTTACTTCCAAAAAAATACTATCCCAACTTTTGGAGTAGGTACTAGCAAAGAAGGCGAGGTAGTGAACAAATGTTTGCGCAGTAGTTAGCGCAGTCTATCGGTGCGGACTGGATCTGGCCTAGTGTTTGTGCTGCTAAGTGGTACACCCGACACTAAGCGAGCGAACACCATTATGTACACAGAGTATTTTAATGGTGATTTTTCGTTCCATTTTTTCAAGCTGTATGATACTCGTAATACCTAATATGTATTTAAAACTGAACAGTTACATTAAATATTATTTAATTACAACTATATCATTGCCATTCGGGCTGTTGAACTCGGTTAGTTTAGCAAGCGCAACTCCTGGGTTATATTTACAAATCGAGAAGTGTTGTCGGGTGTTTCTGTGATTTTATTAGTAGCAGATCGGAGTTTGGATTTGTGTCTGTCTGGTCTCGCCACCTATTTATATGTTATACATAAAAGGTTCAACACAAAATCAGTATATCCGCGAACTGTGGTGATCTTAGTCACAATTACTGTACTGATTCTCATTGAGCAGTATCTGGCTGTTAATTAAAACTTGCCGACACTGAAATAATTTTACTCTTTCACACAGGGGACGTCTACGAGTACTAATGTGACTGACGACACGATTGGCGTAGCGGTTGAGCGATCGGCTTCTGCGCCACGTGTTGTGGGTTCGATCCTCACACGGAGCAAATATTTGTATGATCTACAGGTATTTGTTCCGGGTCTGGGCGTTTGTGCATGTGAGAATTTGTGTTTGTAAACGCACCCACGACACAGGAGAAAATCCAAGTGTGGGGCAACGTCTTTTAAAAAAAAAAAAAAATGTGATACATATGAAAGTTTTGCTGTTTGTTACTCATTCATGCAAAAACGGTTGAACGGATTTGGATGTTGGGACTCAGTTAATAACCTGATCTAAACATGGAATTTAGACACAACACAGAGATTATATCTGGATATAAATGCGACCAAATTCTAAAGTCCACGCGGGAAACGTCACAGGCAGAAGCTAGTTCGGAATACTTCTCGGCCTTAATTTTATGTAAAAGTATTGACTTTGTGTATAAAAATCTCAAAATAAAGTCATGCTAACACTGCAGCGACATGCAACCGTGCGATATGACACATTGAACCTACCGCTTATCGAGTACTGTCCGCGAACAAGCGATACAAAACATGAAACCCAGTTTAACCCGCGCGATTGTGAGGAAACGCGAAACATACATAACAGCAAGTTTAATAGTCCACAATATTTTACAAGCCGATTCCGTTGGTTATAAATGTGACGTTTACGCGAAAACAGTGGTTCCTATCGTTTTGAATGAGCAATGGTTTATGAGACGTTTAGGTTTATTTATTTTGTGAATTTAGGATGTTGTTCATCTTTATGTATTGTATTTCATTTGATTATAAACCAATACATTTATGACTATGAAGATTGCTTGAATACATAACCATTAATTTCTTTTAATAAAACAGATTCTCTTCCATGAATTAACGGACTCAATTTTTTTTGTTTTTTATGGGCGCGAATATCAAAATATAGTTATCTCATGTAAAAACCTAAACTGGAAACAACTACATATTTGTAGGACAAACAGTGACTTTTGCTAGACGGTAACCGAACCGAAGACGCCGTATATGAAATAAAAAATGCTTAAGGTCAATCCTACATAAAAAACGTAAAAGATTTTTTAATGTAAGTATGACTTTTGTATTCACGAATTTAGATTTTTTAAATTCGGTTAAAAATACACCTTGTAATTTCTCCGAATTTTCCCTGCATTACCTAACACTTACATTAGGTCAGCACGACATATTTCCGAATATCCCCTCATTTCTGACGGTAATGCGATACCGTTGCGCATTCGACGGCCGTTTGACTGTATTTATGCTAATAGTATCCGTGTGCTGAAACCTTAAAGCGCACACATTATTCTTTACGATTTTCAAATACCGCTACTGCACTTCGTGTTCGCGTCGTGTTGGATTTTAAATGTTTATTGAGGAAAACACACAAAGGCGCTGTTCTAACAAGCCTATAAACATGAAATTGAAACGTTAATCGCTTAATCGCGCGTGCGTGATAATGCTGATTTAGTGCACTCAGTTATATGAAAACATGAGCTCTTAAGAATCATAAATACAAATTATTTAATTATTAGTTACACAGTATGCTGTATGTAAGGTACATGTTTTGATTTTGATTTCCTAAATGTTCACAACATATAATTATTTTGTTTCAGTTGTATTTGGTATTCGTTCTGATGTACCGACGTTAATATTAATCGATCGATATACATGTTATTTTACTTTGTATAGTGATTATTGCCTGCTTATTCATATTGCACAGCTAGATAAATAATTTTCATATAATGTAAAAAAGACAGTTATTTAGTTTTTTTTTTCATCTATGTTCGTTTGTTATATATTGAAATAAGATATATTGTGATCTAGATAGCGATGCGCAAGTATTTTAGTTAGAGGCGAAATTCTGATAACCCTGAACTTGAAAACACGTTCAAAACCGGACGTTGTCGTAGATAACAAAGCTCAACCGTCACGCCTGTATTACCCAAAGGGTTAGGCAGAAGTGTACTGTTTTAGTCTGTAGAAGTCCGATTTAATTACCTATCCCTCCGCCTGCCAATTCTTTCCGAGGGATGGGAGACATTCCCGAGGATTTGAAAGAAAAAAGAAATCTGTAGTTATGTATAGCCACAATTTACCAGTATGTTTAGTTCCTATATAATAGTTAGCGAGCCTGTTGCCATTGTAGCGACATCTACCGTGCTACATATAAACTAGACGGAGAAGTCCTGAATCGCGCAAGTGATGTTTGAAACGCAACTTGGATTTATACAACCGCCCGACATCAACCATCGGGCCGCGGCCCGCCAGGCAATACACCCGCCTGGTCGGAGGATCCTCCCTTTGGTTCGTGGGGCAACACACCTCGCCCCTCCTCACCATTAAAATCACTGTTTTTTTTCATAAAAACCGCTTAATCGCGCGTCCCCACTATCGGCACGGTGTGCAAGCATCTCACGTAGGCACTTAAAACCGTCATACCTGTGCAAACAGTTCAAGTTAATTGGGATCACTTACGGGTGTCACAACTTAGTCCCGATTGTGTACTATTCTCACGTTCGTCATACAAGTTGGCCGTTCAACTTAGTTTGACGGTAAATTCAACTTGCGATTGGTGGCGTGCACAATCCTGCGCGTTGATTGTGTTTTGTTTGTGGCACCGCGTCTGTTTGGATTAATGGATTGGTGATTAGCGCGTTGATTTGGAAGTGTATTGGATACTTGACCATATTGAGTAAGAAAGATTAACAGGAAATAGGTATATTGGGACGATAGTTTTTAACGTGTTTGTAATTCTGATACACTAGAATGAGTATTTTTTTTCATGATAGGCTTACGCTTGACCGCTAGTTCGCCTGATGTTAAGCGACACTGCGATCTACGATGGAGCGCGCTTGCCTAGAAGAAACCGATTTATTAGACAACCAATATACATAACCCCATATATCTATCGGGGAAGACCTACTCTGGAGGCGCATTCTGCATTTCAGCGGTATGTATTATATAATGTATCTAAATAATTTTTGTTCCATTCTAATGCTAATTATATTTGAAGCTTTCCTACTTTAGGATTAGGATTACAGAAAGTAGTTTACATTTCACTTAGGTATGTTACGGGTGAACAGGCAATAGTGACTGGCAAAAACTTGTGTATAAATTTGAAGTATTTTTTCTTCAAATAGGTATATTGTTTTGTCCAGCGAAGATGGACTAGTGTTGCTATGATGAAATGGTTGCACCACCAGGAATTATGACATGAAAAGACAGAAGAAGGGTTGTAAAATCTTTGGTGAGGCACATCAGGGTAGAAACCTGTTAGTCTTTTTATCCAACCTTTATCTACTCCTTAATACAGGTGACCGGTTTTGAGTTACGTAGGTTTAAATTGGGTCTTATTTAAGTACGTTCTCAATCAAAAGAAGCCCATTTCGGTTTCTTTAATATTACAAAAATAAACATCTTTACCATCCAAAGTGCTCCTTTATTCCGCACGGTGCGTCACTGATGACAATATTAGATAAAATAATATTAATTTAAAATCGTATTTCCGATAAAAAAAATCACAATTTCAGTGCCGAACGGTTATCAGTTTATTACGGGTGGAGCGGTTACGTGACGTGAATAACGTCCCAATCCACCATGTCTTAGTCCATAGAACTTTTGCAATCCAATTGCAAATAAAATATGATTCACTTATGTAATGTTGATAATGAAAAAATTTACCTTTTTTATGGTATATGACAAACGAGTAGACGGATCGCCTGATGGTAAGTGATTACCGCTGCCCATGGACACCCGCAACACCAAACGAGTCACAAGTGCGGTACCGACCTTTTAAAAGGGGATCGGGCTTCCGGTAACCTCACTCACTCGGCGAAACACAACGTAAGCGTTGTTTAACGCCGGTTTTCTGTGAGGCCGTGGTATCACTCCGGTCGAGCCGGTCCATTCGTGCCGAAGCATAGCTCCTACGGTATAAAGCCCTACGGCATAAATCCCTAGTTACACTTATATTATTACGGACAGAGGTTTAAATAGAATTTACCATGTAAAAATCCGATTATTATGAGTTACAATGGAAGGGTGTAACTTTGTTAAGTGGTTGTAACTTAATCAAGGTATCTATTTCAAGCTTAATGAAAGAGTATATACCTATTGAATAACTAAATAACTAACTTCCCAGTCGATTTCGGCTACGGTGACTATTGCTGATAATTAGCAGTACCTATTACTGCTAATTATACCTATTGTATATTATATAATTGAAAAACTATAAACTATGGAAAATATTTTTTCACTAAATTTTATATCATATGGAAAATGACTTTGAGGGTGCCAAATATTAAATATAAATGGTATAAACCGTACCATGGAGATATTTTCAATTATAAATATTTAGTACAATTTGATGCCGTATAATCGCATTGGATTTATGAAAAATGTTGGTACGCGTGTTTTCGACGTGTATTGGGCTCGTAAAATTGCAAATTGTGTCCAAATATTAAAAAAGTAACAGTAAATGCTTCATAGGTATGGAGTTCATTCATGATAGTTTACTGAAATGTACTTTAGAAAAATATCTTTGGTTGAATTATTATAATATTGTTCTTGGGTTTGCTGAAATGAAATGAAATGAAATGAAATTGAAATGAAATGAAATTATTTATTCTGCAAGTAGATCTTTAGAGATACTTTTACATGTCATGGCTGAGTGATAGACATTAATATTTAAAAGATATTTGTCAAATGTTTGTATGGTGATTTCCATACAATAAAAATGCTTTTCTAGGGTTCCGTACCTCAAAAGGAAAAAAATGGAATCCTTATAGAATTATTTTGTTGTCCGTCCGTTTGTCCGTCTGTCTGTCAAGACCCTTTATCTCGGGAACACGTGGAGGTATCTAGTTGAAATTAAAACTATTACTCAGGTCTACAGTCCCTTGAAGCTGTGAAAAAATCAAACTTCTAACATAAAAAAGATACGGTCGTTTATGCCCCAAAAAACGTATATTTCGACTTTCAAGGAATCAAAATTTATAGAGTATTTTCCGTTGACCTAGAACTATGAAATTTGGCAAATAATATCGTTTTATACTACAATTATAGCAAATCAGAAAACTATACATACATAACTATATTATAATATGTACCTACAAATTTGTACGGAATCCTCAGTGGGAGAGATCGACTCGCACTTGTCCGTTGTTTTTTATATAGTTAATAAGGAATCGTCCGCCAAGAAGAATGATAAAAAAATCCGACTATTTCACGAGTCCCAACGTTCAATGTGTTGAATATCTGTTAAAACATACACTGTCAGAGAATTATATGAGTACTTACCTACCTACCTACTTCCCCTTACCTCAGCATAGCAACAAAACCTTCAGTCAGATGTCCATGTTCCCGCAGTAAACGGCGCACATTATCCACGTCTTCAACCTAAATGCACAAGTTTACGACCCCTGATGACGGCAGGTGAGCAGCATCGCTATCAGCACATTATTATGAAAAAAAAACAAAAATGTTTCCATTCGCTGGTATATTTTTAGGAAAATGTTTATTTTGAGTTGAATTATGAGGGTGCGAAAAATGTTTGTGACTCCTGAACGAATGAAGTCTTATAGGGCGACTAAAAGTTTAAGTTAAAAAGATTAAATGACGATCATCAAGGAGAGAATAAAGATAGCATTTTCACGTCTGTATTCTTCGAAGAAAAACCCAATAACATTTTGCTTGACCTGGGAATCCAACCTAGGACCTATAGGGTAGCAGTCGCTCTTCCTACCACTAGGCTAATGAGGCAGTTAGCCTAAATAGCCTAAGGATTCTTTTCGTTATTAAAGGTTTATCAATGAAACAAATCATCTAAGTGTTATCAAATCAAATCGGACTATGAAAAAATTATACTAGTCCATACTTAGGTACCAGTTTCTGACAGTACGCAAATATTTAGACTTAGTTTTTTTTAGTTTAGTTCCTATCAGGTTTAGTATAATCAATACTATTAAAATGCAAAAGTAACTTTGTCTGTTGTTTGTTACATTACCGATTTAGATAAATATTGATACAGAGATAGATTAGTTCTTAATAAGGACATAGAACCATCTTTTATATCAAAAAGACTTTTTTGTCGCCGAGAAAACCGCGGAAAAGTGCTAGTAGACAAATAAATTAGGTATTCCATTCTTAGAAATAAAACCATTTTGTTCCACTCGGAGAATTATTATTACCTATAATTATCACCTAGAGATTATGAACATAAGAAAATTAAATTCAAACAAAACCACTTCAGTACGATTCGTAATTGTAATTACCAAAACTTCACCGCACGAGTTACGAACCTAGCACATCTGAAAACATAATGAGCGTTATAAAATCATTCGTTATTTATATATCTTATAGAAATCCTCAAAGTTCCATTTATGTTTCACTTGAAGTATTTCTAAGTAGATGTGTTTAAATAATAAGTAACTTCTGTTTTACTTTCCGTAATGAGACAAGTTTACTTCATGAATACTCATGGATTTTTGACAGTTCACTCATTTATGAGCGTTACGATATTAAACTTAAAAGGAACAGTGTGATAAGACAACGTTGCAGGCTAAAAGATTACGTAGTGACATGTATTGAAAAGAATATGCTGAGATGGTTTGGACACGTTGAAAGTATGGACGAAAGACGATTAACGAAAGGAATTATATAAGAC
Source organism: Acronicta aceris (assembly GCA_910591435.1). Taxonomy (NCBI): domain Eukaryota; kingdom Metazoa; phylum Arthropoda; class Insecta; order Lepidoptera; family Noctuidae; genus Acronicta; species Acronicta aceris. The sequence goes on from OU342775.1 coordinate 437,614, forward strand.
GAATGTCAGCGGCAGCGTCGGGAGAGGTCGCCCTAGAAGGACGTACGCCGATCTTAGAGGCGAAATCCTTCAAAAAGGTCAGGTGCATAGCACTCGTAATCGGCGTGTATGTATGAGAAGATAGATTGTGGAAGAAGCAAGAGAAGTATGCAAGAATCGTAGCGAAGAAAGCGTAGTGTTGGCAGTGTGTGGTGTTTTGTTACTGCCGCTGTCATGCATGGCAGAATGTTGCCTATGCTGCCAGCCTAACTATTCCTCCTTAATTTACAGGGTTGGCAACGCGCGAGTGATACCCCTGGTGTTGCAAGCGTCCATAGGCTACGGTAACCGCTTACCATCAGGCGGGCCGTATGCTTGTTTGCCACCTCAATGTTGGTATAAAAAAAACTATGGAGTAGGTGTCCATCTTTAACATATTTAAACTCCTCCATGGCTCGAAAAGCATATAAAGCCGCGGCTACATCTAAAACAATTGTTAGTGGTAGTTAGAAGCCCAAAAAGCCTGACAACCAGTGAATCCTTAGGATATGGGGAGGTAGAAATTGGGAAGTACTGGTGTCGGTCGCTTTGAGTAAAATAATGATATTCATTTGAATCATTGTTATCTACTAGCTAATAATTACGACAAAACTTGTAATATTTTTTCTGGAAATAAATTATTTTATTATATATTATTTATTATTCAGCGTCATAGACTGGAAGTCCCAACATATTGTAATATATAATATTATGTATGTCCCAAATATATGTATATCATACCATAAAATAGTATACATTTTGAGAATAATAATGGCAACTAGAATAAGCACTACTACACTACTAGTAAAATATAATAAAACCATAAAAAAAAATTAAGTATCTAAAATATTAGCTACTAAAACTGTCATGTAAAAATTTATAATATAAAAAAACAAAGTCTCTGACAAATGTCAGATGAAATAATGAAGCTCTGTAATATCGGGTATCTGTAAAAAAAAACATATTGGAAAAAGAGGGATACCTATGCCTTTTTTGTATTTTTATTTTTATTTTTCAGAAACCTTTGCGGCCGTGTCCACCATGACTCTCCCAAGTTTAGTCGTAATTGGATGAATCGAGTAGCCACGTATAGCGCACGGACAAAAATCAGACGATATATTATTTATTTTTATATTGGATTTGTCGTCCAATAATCACAATTTTATCGCTTTGAGGAAAATATTCCGTCGTTAGCACAGCTGATGATGTTCCTTCACTTCGGCACATTTTTCTAAGGTTTTAAGTTTCAAGTTCTTGATTGCATTCGTGTTTTACAATTAAATAAAGTAAGGTTCAGCGTGAAACCCTTACGGGATACAGTAACATTATGTAAACAATACAGGTGCTTAGATAGGTATTTTTTTCAGGATAGTACTAGACACGTTGCATGGTTATAGTACTTACAAAGTGCTATAGTAACGCCTAAGATTTATTATAATACTAGCTTTTGCCAGCGACTTCGTCCGCGTGGAATAGTTACTTTGTTCCCTAGTTCTTCGCCCGCGGTTTCACCTGCGTTGCCCCGTTCCTAAGGGTTGTAGCGTGATGTTTTATAGCTTGAGACCTTTCTCATGAATCACTCATTTTCCCAACATTTCCCTTCACTGCTCTGCTCCTATTGATCGTAGCGTGATGAAAAGTATACTATAACCTGCCCAGGAGTATGAAGAAAAATTGTACCAAGTTTCGTTGAAATCCGTCGAGTGGTTTTTGTTTCTATAACGAACATACAGATAGACAGACAGACAGACAAAAATTTAACTGATTGCATTTTTGGCGTCAGTATCGATCACTAATCACCCGCTGATAGTTATTTTGGAAATATATTTCATGTACAGAATTGACCTCTCTACAGATTTATTATAAGTATAGATTATTTACTTCAAACAAAATATCTTAAACAATCCGCACCCCATTTTTTATGAGAAATTAGAAACGCAACTTTATAAGTATGAAGAACTTCAGCTCTTACTTGCTGTGGCAATCCCTTTCTTTCTATATAACTACTAAATATAACACCTACTTATACTGAATAAATCATCTTACACATCAAACTGCATAATTGTCAAACTATTTAAAACAAAGTTGTAAAAATTAATATTGTAATCATGTTTTTTTTTTAAAAGAGTATCTATGGAGTTTCTTGCCGGCTCTTCTCCATAAGACCCACTTTTTGGAACCGTGCAATTAGTTTGACTTTTCAAAAGTACCTTTTTAATGGTCTAATTGAAATAAATAATTTTGACTTTGACTTTGAACTTATTATTTTGAAAGATTCCCTCATTAACATTTTTGCCCCTATTGTAGGTACATTTAGAATTAACTAACAATCACAAACACCCAGACTGTACCAACTCTTTGGACAGAACATACATACAAATATTTGGTCCGTACAAGGATTGAACCTGGGACACGCAGCTGAATATTCGACTATTATCCCATTCGAGTCTCAAAAAAACTATAGACGATTTTTAATTAGCTGTCACTACAATTTACAGACAACTGTTTGAAGAAACTTCATACATGAAACAGAGTATAATTATACATATTTAAACAACAGATGATTTGGCAGTTTAATGAATATTTAGTTTGTTTCCAAGCAGTGGCATGTGGCAGTAATGGCAGTCGGAAACTAAGGACGCTGTTTATTGTCCTGATCTACATTTATGCGTTTATTACGCATAACAGTTTTCAAAAGGATCATTGGAGGGCGTCGTGGTTGAATAATAACCTGTATAAAGACCGTCACAGACGGAACTACTTAAAATATATATCACCAAAAGTTATAGAACTTTTATTGTGAGTCACAACACAAGACAAAACTAATTAAAAAAAATACAGACATTATTGTCATTATGTGTGATATCAGAACAGGACGTCAAAAATAGATCTTACTACTGTGCTGAAGCAAGTGAGAACCAGCTGCAGCGCTGATTATATAGTAAGATGTATTGTTTTTTTTTATTTGTGATAGGCTTACGCTTGACCGCTAGTTCGCCTGATTTTATGACGAATAATATCTTCCTACAAACGTTTCGTGAAAATATCTGACTTGCTCGGTGGTGGGACCTCTTGGGGTCTGACTGGTGACCACCCTTACGTCGGAGTCTGTCGTAAAGCACCTAGGTGTGTGTTTCGACTTTTGTAAGAGCCAGTCCCCTTCGATTGCTGCGGCTGTGGCAATATCCAGTCCGTAGGGGCTCTTAAGGGTCTACTCTGATGTTACCGGTGTCCATGGGCGACGATGACTACTTACCACCGCGCGGTTCGTCAGCTCGTTTACTGACTTAATCCATATAAATTTTAATGAAAGAAATATTCCATAACAGATTTTTTGCTTATTTTAAGGTATTGTGTTGTGTACTTGTCTCTCTTTCATTCTAGTTACATATAACTTTTAGTGTGACTTATATATACCGTCTGTCGGGACAGCTCTAAGTTATGACTCCTTTCTCAAAAGCCCATTCCAAACAATAGCTATTTATTACACGGTTGGAAATAGCCTTTTTATTTATATGGCTATACACAACAAAAAAAACATTGGTATGAGCATTCATGAATATACCTAATATTATGTAGTATATATATGTGTTTGATATTGATAATTTACTGGGTCAATAGCACTTCACAAACTGTCTCGGTATCGTAGTGAATAGGCCACAAAAAAATTCGTAAAAATCTATAAAAAATATATTTTAATAACTTCCACTCGCGAATTCGTTTGTCCATCAAAATTGGGTCCAATCTGGCTAAAAAGTATCCTATATTAGTTTAGATTATAAATTATCAAGAGTTTCACAGAGTTAGCTAAATTCCATCCAAATCCGTTCAGCCTAATAAATGCATGATTGAGTAAGAAACATCGAAACATACACATTTACAATATAAGTTAGATACTCGGTATTAGAATAGCAGCAGATTATTTGTCTACTAGAATTATAAAGTAGCAATAAATAAAACATACATAATATACCATCTTGCCTGTATTCCCCAAAGGATTTGGCAGACGTGTAAACCCACAGTTCATCGATATTTTTAGGTAGGAGACGAGCCTGTTGTCATTAATCGGACATAAATCGGAACTCCGAGTTACTATTGAGAATTTCATAGAAAAATCTTTATTTGATCGACTTAGAAATCGAACTTAGTACCTAGATTAGTGTATCTAGATTCTAGACTAATGAGGCAATCAAACAATAAATAGCCCTGAAAAATATGGCGACGCAATCGAATTCTTTACTGCTGAAATTGGTCTGGTCGTTTCATCCGTCCTCGGATTACTTCCCTTATATTTGAACTTCAGTAATAATATTATTATTGTCAAAAATATACTCCCTTTGAAGTAACGCATTACAAATATATTTTCTCATGTTTACTGTGGAAAAATATTCTGTAATAACTTGGAATAGCGCGCGTCTCAGATTGTGACTCATGTAAAATTTATAAAGTGCTACCAAAGAATTTATTGTAACTATATCCTAAAAGAACTTCTATAGTTGTCTATTTGCAAAGTCTATATCAAGTTAAGCAGCTACTCCTGTTCATCGAAATGAAATACTATGTTGAAACCTTCGTTTTCTATAAATATTGGAGTAGGTTCAAAGTCGTAGCTAATGAACGATTTGCCACGTATTAAATCTCAATTCATTCATATATGTGGGAATACATTTAGTTGTATTATATTTAGAAGTGCGTGGTAAAATACCCTGCCAATAATAGATTGAAAATCTGCCTACGAAGCTAAAGGCGACGGGGTCATGCTCAATTATTTTGGCAATGTCAATTTATTTAAATTGGGTCAGGGAAATAAAAAGTCTTTTCGTAATTAGCACATAGAATATTATAATTGAATTAAACCTCTTTGCTCATATTGTTTATACCTGGCTGGGTTTAACACCATTAAAACTTAAGAAAAGAAGAAAAGTTATTTTCCACCAGTTCGAATATCGAATGAGGGATCAAGTTTACAAAGAAAGGCATTTGGTTTTTGTTTTTTTAAACTAGACTTCTCGTGCACAGGTTCGCTTCGCCTGCGTACCTACAGTAATTTTCGTTTGTAAAATATACTGTGCCCACTGTACCTACACCATAGAGGTTTCATATCATAAAATGTGTTGTCTAATTTTAATGGAAGAAAACAATTATCAAAATGTCAACAGCGAATGACAGCTGTACATATCTTGACGATGTCATCGTTTATCAAATATGTATTTATGTGTATGTAAAAACGCATGTAGTGTATGCGGATTTTCATATAAACTTTCACCCCCCTTTTTACGGGTTCAATTTCCAATAATCCTTTCTTAGTGCTCGTCTACAGTACAAAAGGAACCAGCATGCAATCTTCCAGGGGTCTAGCCCCTGTAGTTTCGGCTGTGCGTTGATACGTCAGTCAGTCAGTCAGGTTCTTCTTTTATATAATTATAGATAATACAAAAAAGGCAAATGCGACATGAGCCGTGTAACGTGCCCTTTGTGGATCAATAAAGATATCAAATCAGAAGTGAGGCCCTAACTTTAAGACGAATTTAATTATTTAATAATTGTGATTAATATCGCGTTAGATAGGTATGTGCTAAATTATTAGAAAATGGTTTATTTTAAATTACATTTTAAACAAAATTAATATCTTAAATCCAACATATTCTATGCGCTTTCACGTCATATTTCCATCATCAACAAAACAATTAATTAATTTCCATCAGAATCCATTTATTCGCGCCGCTGGTCTCACAAATATCTACCATCCTATACATAATACCCCTACCAAAAGGGGAGCGAATAATGTTACCCATTAACTCTTAATAAGCACGCGTAATTTGATTAACTGTAAGTTGATGGTTTTACGTAAAGAAGAGCTTTAGTTACGGCGTATTACACGCGTAACGCAATTTACGAGCGGACATTACGCGGTGTGGGGGTGTGGGGGGGACATATGAGTTATGAGGGATGTAAAATATTCATAAGCTGGTAAGTGACGCCATCGATTATTATAATGCGCGACACTGGCACTTGTTCGCGGGGAACTCGAGCACACAAGTGCTGGTCGTGAATTTATTTAATTAGTTTCAATGATTCATTCATTCATACCATCACGCCTGAATTTCCCGAATGATTAGGCAGCGGCGTACTTAATGTACACTCACAATTCGCCGATATGTTTAGGTCCCATGTTATAGGGGGCGAGCCGATAGCCATTAACCGGGCACAAATCCACTTTGCTCGACCTGGGAGTCGAACCTAGGACTTCTAGCGTAGCAGTCGCGCTTGGGACCACTAGACTAATGAGACAGTTTCAATCATAATTTGGTTTTATGTTTTTGATTACTATATTTAGATTGTGACTGAGCTTTGGTGGGTTCAAACAGTTGATTTGATCAATGCACTTAAGAATATATTTAATTTTTGGTAGGTAATCAAAATATAATCCCAACCCAGTCTCAATGTATCCATAAATATCGAATTGTAGTTCTCTAAATTAGTACGAATCAACAAATTATGTTGTAAAGAAATTACAGAATGGAACCCAAAGTTGACATATGCGATGTTGAGATAAGATTGGAATTCTTTTTTTAACATAATTGAAGTGTTATTAATTACCCTTCTGGCGTATACGACGTAAACTATATATATTATATAATATAGAAAAATAAAACTTACGACATAATTACTTAAAACAATTCTTTACATGTAATAATTATTTTGAGACAACCAAACCAATCCATCCTAACCTGTTTTAACCTCTACAAATCTACACCTACCACAGACCTCTATAACACTAAGTAGGTACACAAGAAATGTGAGATCAGTGACACCTACACATATATGTGGTTTATTTCTGTATGCATAATACGATTTTATCAAGCAGTTGATTGTGGTATATTGAACTCTAGCCTGAATAGTTCGGCACTGTTAATAGGGATCGGATATCAGATTGCCATGGCAACACAATATGAGAGGGGACGCGTTTGGTCTGTGGTTATTGATAAATGACAAAATTATGTTGGTTAAATTGTCTTAATTCATATTAATTTCAAGACCGCACTTGGCCTTCAAGTTTTAAGCTGTCAAAATCGTGACAAGTTTTGGTTATCGAATAGGCATATTTTTTAAAGAATACCGAATAAAGAATAAGTAGAAAATATCCCTCCTTACTTGTATTTTAGCAATAAGATAATACAATGACATCGATTCTCTTAATACGACGACGATTTATCGATTCCATACATAAGAAGCTGTAATCAAGAACGGGGCAGGAAACTCTATATATAGGGAAGATCATATAATATCAATAAGGTATATAAGGGATAAAGATCGAACTCTTAAAGATTATACGGGTCGTAACAAAGCTTCCGAACAATACACGAAGCTTCAAGCTTCAAATTAGACAACAAACCCTAAATTGTGGCTACAGCGCCGGGTTCCGTCGTCTGACGTCATAAAAAATGTAGGGCCCCGGATTCTAAATATGGCAACTTAAAGTTGACTATAGCCAAAAAATTTCGGTAAAACAACATCTGAAACAGTAAACCGGAAAAGTCGATGGGTAATGACCTCCGGGCCAGCCGGTCGACCGGAACCGCATAAAATGTAACGGAATATACTCTCCGGCTGATGGGAGACCGCTTCAAATTTGCCGCAAAGATACGGGGACAGAGAGACGTAAACTATATCATTGTCCTGGTTCTGATTATCTAATCTTGAAGGCTTTAAAATATTCGTTTCATTTGAATACTAATGAGATGAATACATTAGAATTATAGTGTAAAATTATTCATCTGTATAAGTAGTAGTAATAGTTGTATTTGACTTGAGTTTTCTGTCGAACTTCTAAAATGCAGATATACTTTCTCTTGATTAAAAATTAAGTAGCAAATTGTTATTGGGTTTTACTATGAAATTCTCAGTATCAGATCGGAGGCTGGAGGCTCGCCCCCTATTACATGGGACCTAAATATACCTGCGAACTGTGGGTGTACATTAGTACACCTCTGCCTAATCCTTCGAGGAATACAAGCGTGATTGTATGTTATGTTATGATTGTATGACTTAGTAAAACAGATAACATTTTTTCCTTTCTTTACTAATTACTCTTTATTATATTCGGCATGAAGTACTTTCGAAATAGCTAATAGGTAGACCTTAAGGTTTATAAGCATCATTTAATTATATAAATAATGTTAAACATAAAACTGCAACAGAATTATAATAAACAGACTAGATTTATACAACTAACTAAATTGGTACTAGGGACGAAAGAGGAGCATATAATCCTATTAGCTTTGTCTCGACTTTGTAGCTCAGCGTAACAGTATGCCTTTGCAATACATAACTAATAATGTAACCTATATTATTTTTATTATTCTCTAGACTAATCAGCTAGACTGTTCCATTGGTCTAGTGGGCACACGAGCGGATACTCAGCGTGAAATTATCAGTTTGATTCACGGGTCCGGAAAGTGTAATTAAGACTTTCTGTTATAAAATTCTCAGCCCCAACTAGGATTTACGCTTGCGTTTTTTTTAGTAAAACAATACCCCACCATAGTTTTTCTTTCTGTACGATATAATACTTATTTATTAATACAGATATTTTCCAAAATCAACGGGTCTGATTGCTGGCTAGGAAAACGGATTTTACTATGGATTTTTTGAATGAAAAGTCCAATGATGCAGTTTTTGTGTTCATCAAACCGGGTACGAAATACTTTTGAGTATTTTTCCGTATTCGTTATAGTTTTGGATTTGGTCATCCACGTCCTCTTTATATAAATCCATGCTATATAAGCGTGATGGATAAATTACGAGTATACTCGTATATACATAATATACCACTCTGGCACCCACACACTCGTTTGTGAAACGCGTTGTTGTAGGTACAGCTCGTTAACTGAAGACAGGTTTGACCCGTGTGACTCGCGCAGAATTATAAGTATGCGCTATTTTTCTTTCTTTGTTTTTCTCCCTTAAATTAAGCACATATACATAACAACGCTACAAGAGATGTTGCCCCACTTGCCTGGTGGTCGTGGTTATTGGGCAGGATTTCTTGGGTTCGATTTCCATGATGAGCCTACCCAAAAAAAATGATTCATTAATGAATGGAATGAATGAACAACTTAATGAACCGAAAAAGTAAACAATAAAACGCAATTGGGATATAAAAAATTACAAAAACACGTCACCAAAACACTTGTGAGCACGTCAGTACGACAATTCATTTGCATACTCGTCGTCAACAGGATAGAGACGTCTCTATCGTCATCGAGCACAAACGATGATGGGTGCCACTCTACGGCTCTTAGCACTCTGTGTACTTTGCTAAATCGCCCGTACACACTGTGTAAATCTACCAGACCGGGAATAAAGTGTGTAGCGCTGTACACCGGTCCTTTCTATTGGACATATTACCGTAATCATCATTAGGCAAGAGATCTGTAATGTAAGAACTTTGTACATGTATTTTTCAAGAGGAAAACTTTCATTTCTTATGTTAGATTAGGTTTCTACCGGTAACGCATACCATCACGGCCTTATACCCGAAGGCTTAAGTATAGGTGTGCTAATGTACATCCACATACCGGGTACAAATCCAAAATCCGAACTGCTACTACTACTGAATAACACTTCGTTCGATCTGGGAATCGAACTCAAGTGTAGGAGTTGCGCTTATTTATTGTATTGGTATTTTTTCAAAATACTATTGGCATTAGTACGCCAACTGAGACATCAGTCTCAGAAACCTATCAAACTAAACTATCAATTAGCCAATAATATAAAAAAAATGACAAAGTTTCATCCCTTCAAAAGGTCACCGTTTCTTTAATGAATGTGTAAGGCATCTACGAGCTGACCGCAGCAAGACCGTGTAGATTAATCTCGTAGACAAACCAATTAACTATAACCCCGTTCTGATAAACAAATTAGTTCAAAATATTTTACCTAGTACATAAATCTTTCTGCCAAGCTGATTTGGGGGAAAATGGCTTGTGTGCGGGTCAAGAAATACTATCAAGTTCGGGACGAGATACTGAGTTATTTTGCTTACTGCAGGAAAAATGGAGTTCCTTATTATTTTCCGAGGAGCGTAAAGGTCGAAAGGGTGCGAGGGTATTTACTGACTACTTTAGCTGTGTAGTCTCAGACCGCCCCATCGCTTAATGGACTCTTGTATTTTAGTTCAAGGTAGAAAAAATATGAAGTACTACATAGATCAGTAGTTGTTGTACTCGGGGATGCCAAAGACTAGAAATTGCGAATTTCTTTATATTTATAAGACACATTGGCAGTGTTGCCATTATTAACCAGCCGTAGTCTAGTTTTTGTTACTTTGTTTTGGCTTTTGTGCGACGTCATTATCGACGGAAATAAATGTGGCCCAGCAAAAACACTAGGAGGGGGGAAGAGCGGGTGTTTTGGGTGCTGTCTATAAAGTAAAAATGAAGTTGAAAAGTACCACTTGTCTATATAGCTTTTTTTCCATAATAATGGTTGTATTAACCCACAATTATGCAGTTATGTTTTTAGGGCCTGTATTTGGGAGGAATTCAACATTCAAACTACCGCTTACGACTGAGAATTATACAGGAAATCACCATACCACTGTCCTACATGATAATTGAACTTAAAACTCCATGCTCAACAGTCGCACTTTGAATCAATAACGTCACATGAATGAATACGTCTCAAACATGAATATTACATAACATATAATCACTTTTATATCAATTTATTTATAGTCAACTTCCATTTCCCTTTCACTGTACGGAATTGAAGAAGCCGAAAGAATTGAATATTCAATACAGGATGTGTTCGTCCCAATTTGCCCACGCAGGCCAGTCCACCAAACCATTAATATCTTTGATATAGGTACACATTTACATCGTCCTCACAAAATCGAAGGGTGTTTTCCTTGGCTTTATATAATATATATATACTTATATTTATTTATATAACATTATATATATAACAACATATTTACTCTAAATATTTTGTCATGTAGTATTTTAATAATAATGATTTGATTTACGTTTTATATAATAAAAAGTCCAGCTAATATTAATGCGTTCCACAAATGAAATTGTGTTCGATGATTAAGAATCTAATTTAGGTACTAGTCCTTACTAAAACCCTTTCCTTATACTGTGCACCAGCAGTATGCGAATTTAACGTTTTTCAAAATAAGTCTAGCAATTTAGTTATTAGATAAATCGATCTTGATACTCCGACGGATCTTAACATATTAACCGAACAAAATATATCAATCAAAATCATCAAAATCATTTATTTTCAGGCATCTAGGGCCCATAGATAAATACCTTACACACTAACATATATAAAATAAATAACAATAGATGTTAGTATATAAACTTAACCTATGTTAGTAAAACACTTCACTTGGCACTAGTCACCATCACAGTGCGTTCTTGTGGCACTTGTCCGCGGAAGCGACGGAACACCACGTCCTGCGGCCAGAAGTCCTCTTCCATGACGAGGTGCAGATAACACGTTGGTACTCGCACTACAAACGCCTTAAAGTTGACGTTGCGGTGCGACTCCAACAGCTGCACTCTCGGCGTGTACTTGATTCGCTGGCGCACGTACTCCACGATATCCTCCGCCTTAGTGGTGTAGTGTAGGCGGGAGACGTAAACAGGAGTGTTCGGCTTCGCGGCACGTATTGTCACATTAGGCTCAGCAGGAGCCGTGCCGCAGCGGTTCTTATTAGTTCGTTGACGGCGCTTCCTCCTTTGCACCGTCACGAAACCATCATCATCAGCCCGTGTCAATGCCTTTTCAGGCAAGGGCTGCGTACCATCAGTCTTCACGGCGCTAGGGACGCTCGCGGTGGCGCTAGCAAAATTTCTTGTGATAGGTTTTGCTGCGGCTGCAGGCACTGGCAGCGGGGCGGGGCGAGGGGCTCGAGCGGCGATGAGCGGAGGAGCCGCGGCAACAACGGAGCTGCGGGGCGCGCGGGAGGGGCACTCCGCAGGCTCAGCAATCGGTGGGTGCGCTGGCGACAAAACTGCTGACGCGGAACTCGATGACGACAAGTCGAAGGCAGCTCCGCGACGCGTGTTTACATTTGACGCATCGACTGGTGACCTAGTTACCGCCACGGTCTTGCGCAACTCGCTAACTTCCTTGCGCAAATCGGCGACGGTGTTCTGGGATGCATCTAATTTCGCCTGCACATCCGTGAGACTGGCCTTCAAAAAAACAATGTCCTTCAAAAGACCTGTGACATCGACGTGGTCGAAAGTGACGGGGGGGAGCTTGTGGAGCTCCTTTGCCACAAACGTCGGCACGTCGTCCGGGTCGGTCTCCTTAAACAGCTTGATGATGTCTTCCAAGCTCTTCTTTGTCCCGTCACGTCGGCGGGACACCATCTGGTCGCGCTTGTTCAGCACGTCGTACAGCAATAGCTTGGCAGCAGCTATGTCATCCTCGCTAAAGTTCGTTGCGCAGATCTGGATAGCGGACACCTATCAGATATATAGTACAAGAGCATTGCTCTTTGACCGCTTAAATAGATACATAATATGGTGCTTATATATATAATATGTACATTGTCTATTTAGATTGACGTCCACTTCCCCATTGTTTTGCTATACTAATACTAAGCCACACTTTTCTATCGTGTAGGTGTTACTAGACCTTTGGTCACTGACCCGAAGTCAGCTTCGAAAGCTTCTAAGCTGAGCCGCACAATGTCAGAAATTTTGTGACACTCGTCATGGTCGACACTATTAGAATTTTACAGGATCGAGCAAAGACAGAGAGTGCATAAAGAACAACAATTAACCATATAATATCGATACATTATGGTTTATTTTTACTTTTGATCGATACTGTGAGATATTTCTGTCGGTCCGTACATTTCACTGTTGATTGGTTTCTCATAATGTGCATGATCCATATAGGTAAAGATAAATATTTGACGTATCCTTCATATAACAACATAATGTCTGTATTCCTCGACAGGCAGAGATATACTGACGTAGACGTAGTAATAGTTAGTGGTGAGCCTATTGTCAAATCAAAACTGCTGAGATTTTTTTAGAAAATCTATTAATAAATCTACTCTGTGGAAATCGTACCTAGTAGATACCATACTCAACAACTGCACTTGTGATGTCAATCTTTGAGGCAAACACCCTTTTATCAATTTAAAAGTAAACGTCTCTCAGTATAGCTAAAATTAGCTATCCGAACATTTCCATATAGATTTAAAGCTGGCTTCCAGGTTGAGCAGACTGCTTATAAAATCTAGTTAATTATTCACAGAGCATGCACTGTCACTCCGTTGTACGGAGAACATTTTTGGATGTTCACAACTACTTTGTTTGTTGTTCTTTGACTTTTACTAACAGGCACTGTTTTAGTTAATTACTAGGTACCTAGTTTTAGATCGTGACTTTTGGCTTAGGGAATTCTCGCTCATTAGGCTGATCTAGATATTTTGGACAAATAATCCGAAATGTGTAGACGTCTGCAACCGCTAAGGGGTGTTTGAGACATATTTTTTTTGAAAAATTGGATATACACAGCATATTCAGTATACCATACCATCACAACTGTATTCCCCAAAGGGTTAGGCAGAGGTGTAGCCACAGTTTGCCGGAATGTTTATGGGGCGATCCTATTGCCATCAACCCGCTACAAATCGAAACGCTGAGCTGCTACTGAGAATTTCAAAAAACCCAATAACTCTTTGCTCGACCTGGAATATAAATTTATATGTTACAAATGGAAAGCTTTGGAAGATTATATGGATGTTAGAAAATAAAAAAAATATATTAGCAATATTTACATTATCATTAAGTTGAAGATAGGAATTAGTAAACTGCCTAATTCTGGTCTTAGGTTCTGACCTAAGAGGTCCGACCGTGGACCGTGAGGTCGTGAAATTCTACGTGTTTCACAGTTTGGATCACTATACGATTGAAATCAATAGGCTCGCCTCCAATTACATAGGATCTAAAGATATAGCAGCGAACTGTGGGTGTACATTTCGCCTCTGTCTAACCCTATGGGTTATAGTATTACGCTCGTAGGCAGAGTTGCTCGTATATCGCAATAGGAATAACTTTCATAACAGAGATTCTCAACGATGTAGTGTCATGTTTAGACCTCAGTTGCTTGTTTCAACGTGAAACATACTTACCACGACATAATCGACACTTAGCATTAACTTGAATTTGAGTATTATCTCAAGAATGAGGTCATCAAATATCGTGGGATAAGAGCAATTGATTTAGGAGTGTATTATATACATATTGTATTATATTATTATATTATATACAATTTAACAAGTTTTGGAAATACATAAAGAAAACATTTTCCTACACAAAGTCAACGATTAACTTTGATAAACTGCCTCAACGATTTAGTGACCATAAGCCATGCTTCAGATCAAGCTTATTTTTATTAGCGGTTTTTCTATACAGTTCTCCATAATTTGCTACATATATATATATATATATATATTTCATTTATTATGTAAAATAAATTAAATAACAAAATACCTGTGCAGCTGTGGAAACATTACATTAAGCATGCATAATTTAAAAGCATTCCAGCATACATAAAAAAAAAATGTATGGGAAGGTCAAATGTCTAAAAGTTATAGCACTAGACTTCGTTTATTGTCATGGGTACTATACACCCTTTTAACATTGTGAATGCAATCCTTAAGATTGCATTGGAAATGTGCTACCCTGTATATAAGTTACGATATCAAGTACCTATAATATGTCTAGTCTGGTGTGGACCAGTCTAGACACTTTTTTGAGAGTGTCGGTAATGGGTGCATATAAATATGAATATTATGCAAGGAGAGTAACGTTCATGTGCGTACATATGAAGGCTAACATAAAGCACAAAGTCAAAGTCAAAACATCAGACATATCAGTGGTATTGTAGTGACAATAGGTGCCTTTTCAAAAATCACAGAGTATCTCTATTTTATATTGTATGTTATTTTTAGGTATGATGAACGAAGATTGACGAAACGAGTAGGTATACATGGCCAGAACGAGTTGGAAGGGGTCGTTATCTGTCTGTTTGGAAAATTAATCGTTGACTCATAGAATAAAAAAAATATAAACATACTATCACGCCTGTATACTCTAAAGGGTGAAGCAGAGTCCTACCAATGAACATAGCGGTATGTTTAGGTCCTATGTAGGGAGCAAGTATAAACGATCTCGTGGGAGAGAGATTGATTTTTTTTTGCATAAATGTGATCGCTTGTTACCATGTTGAAGTAAGCATGTTTGATAACACCAACAAAACAAAAACGAGAAAAGCAATCAAGTGCAAAATGGTCAAACGGTCACGTCGCGCCCCCACACTGTCTTTCTGAGCTGAAATCTAAATATAACGTCAGAAAAACTGCCCGACACCCGTTACCTACAGAAAAATATTTTTTACAGCAAATAAATGATGTAAAGGCATAATAAACATACCTACTCGCAACCATATAGGTATACAGAATTAATTTTACAAGGTTTTTTTTATTGTTTTCTTGTGTTTATATAGTATCACTGCGACCGCTGTCGGTCTATTGTGATCGCCACTGGTTGAGTTAGAGTTCACCGCTGAATCCTGCAGCTACTCTGAACTCTAGGATTATCTTAGGGGTGAGCTCCTTTATTTCATCTAATTCTAGAAGTTTCCGTTAGTCCAATATTCGGATTAAAACTAAAAAAATATATACCGAGGCGAGGGCGTTAGATTTGCGATCATGTGGTTGCCGGTTCGAAACCCACCCATTGCCTACCGACGTGAAGCTACCCGTAACACAAGCATTTAGCTTAGTACGAGGGGTTAACAAGAATACTAATAATGTGCGACCCGCATTGCTAGTAAGCTTTTTTTTAAAAAAATAAAGACCAGTTAGTTCTTTGAACTAAAACTTTAAGCCAATCAAAAACTAAAATTTTGTACAGTGAATTCTGGTCTAGTACCTACATACAACCGCATTACAAAATATTCTCCGCTAAGTATCAACAATGATTTCGTTCTGGTTGCTAGTGAAATCACTGGACAAACGAGATTTAACACTGAGGTCTCAAGATGACAACGTGCCAATAATACCACTGGTGATACTAGCGTCTTAGGACTGCAGTTACCGTCTATAACAGGCGACACGCTTGTTTGACAGCTGATTAAGTATAATATTTCTCTAATTCTCTCTCTCTGACGACACGATTGGCGTAGCGGTTGAGCTATCGGCTTCTGCGCCACGTGTTGTGGATTCGATCCTCACACGGAGCAAATATTTGTATGATCTACATGTAGTTGTTCCGGGTCTGGGCGTTTGTGTATGTGAGAATTTGTGTTTGTAAACGCACCCACGATACAGGAGAAAATCCTATTTTATGGGCAATTTTTTAATAAAAAAAATATTGTCTGTTATTAAATGAAAGATAATGTAGTGACACGAATCGAGATGAATATGCTGAGATGATATGATATGTCGAGGATGAGTGACGTACGCTAGGTTTTTTTCCTATTGTAAGTAATAATAATAACAAAATAATAAATGAATGAATAAATCATATTATTTATTTATCGTTCATAAAGCTGACTTAAACTTATGTTATGAAAAACTAATGCTATATGCTATATCTATACCTTTGTGGGAGACTAGTATCTGCACTAGGGAAACCCTGTCACACAGACTACCGTGAAATGATTTATTTTATTCTGTAAGTAGATCTTTAGAGATACTTTTACATGTCTATGGTTTGGGTACCAGCCTCCCCCCTCCTGGTATAATATAAAACATTACAATTTAGTTAAGTACCTTTGATAAAACATGAAACATGTACTGGTTTCTGACATTTACGCGAATTAGACAGTGAAATAACCAACCAAAGGACACAGTGAACTCGTTCTGCATGAATCGGATCACCAATAATTAACAAAAAATGTAAGGTAGCTGTTAGTAATTTTAACATTAAGAGTCCGGCGGACTGAATTTCTCTTACAAACGTAATACCGAAATAAATCGTAATTCAAACATAATTTAATCAAATTCTGTTATTATTCGGATTCCGATACCGTTAATCTAGGTTCCTACTTTTTCATTTATTTCCAGTGAAGTAGTAGTAGATGAAATAGTACCGTAGGAACCTAGATTAACAGTATCCAAATCCGAATAATAACATAATTTAATTGAATATTGTCTGGATTACGATTTATTTTGGTATTACGTTTTTGTGGGCATTTCAAGCTCCGCCGGACCCTTAAGATGTCCAACGTCTCAGTCTACCCGTGAACATGGACGCAAAGGATCCGAAACGTCGGGAATCAAATAATATTACTATAACGCGATAAAATCCGTAAAAAGTAGTTTTATTTCAACTACTATATGTATTTATAACTATCTTATGTGAGTGTAGCGTAGTGTGTGTTTGTAATCGAAACCCAAATTCTCACATATAAATACACAAACACCCACACTTGGAACACTGTGGTGTGTACGCAATACAAATGCCCGAAACAGAAGCCGATCACTCCAGCTACTACGTCAATCATGCCGCCATGATTGACAGGCAGGAAAAGTATTTCGTTTTGCCAATTCTTAGCACGAAACAGGTAGGTACCAAAAAGGTACGTAAATGTCTAACGATACTCGTTTAGAGTGGGGAAACGCGGAAGCAATCAGTCTGAGTGGTGATCTCTAACACGTAATGTTAATGTTATCTTGGGATCAGTCCTGTTATTGGAAGCCTACGCCTCGCAGACCCGCGGTAATTGAAAAAGGAACAAGAGAACAAGTGAGCGATTGATACGAAATAGTTGTTAGGAAATAAAGCAACGATCATTTGTTGTAAGTACTTTTTCTATTGCTTATGTCGGCAAACGATTCGACGAGCCGCCTCATTGTGAGTGGTCATTGTCACCTAGTGTTGTAAAAATGAGTTGCCGAACCTTAAGAGGACCCTTATGGACCGCAGTCTGCCGGAGCCGCAATAGTCGAGGCTGACTCTCACGCGCGTAGTCGACATGCTGCTTTATGACAGACTCCGTCATAAAGGTGGTTGTTAGTTAAACCCCAAGAGTCCTTAGTACCGGGGCAGTCAGATATTTGATCGTCTCTTCCAAGATGCCTATCTGAATGGCAGTAAGGAATTGTATTTTATACTTTTCAATACAATATTATTATTAATTTAAATGACTGTTGATGTTTTCATTTGCAATAAATTCCCGTGGGAGAGCCATGCTTCGGCACGAATGGGCCGGCTCGACCGGAGTGATACCACGGCCTCACAGGAAACATAGAGAGAGTTAGGATACCGGAGGCCCAATCCCCTAAGGCCCCTTATGATGGCGCAGTTGAAAAATCGTTTGCTACCCCGGGAGGGTACCTACTACCAACTGCGCTGGCGTTGGAGAATCCCTCTCTGGACGTCCGCGTTCACGACAGAACGTACATGAACGCGGACGTCCAGAGAGGATTAAAAATATTTCTCAAGTTAAAAGAAGACGGATCTAAACAATCGTATTAAACACTCTTATTCTCGAACAAAGAAAACTACTGAGTTTCCAAGTAGATAACTTGACAACGGTAGACAGCGCCTGCCTCCACGTACTCACACACAAGTTTTTCTCTCAACACAACTGTATGTAAATTTCCCTAGGCAAATATACCGTGCGATGTACATATCTTCGCGATCTATCTACAATAATCTACATAAACGTTCAATCTATCCTACTTATACTTTAGGCAGTACGCGAACTAACCTGTCTAGGCACATAGCAATAACATATGTCTGCCATTATCATAATAAGAAACCTTGAAGCCTGTCGGATATTACGCAAAACGCCCGGGTATTAAGCGCTCTCCACAAACGTCTATGTAGGTATATTTATGTTATTACAATAACGTGCGAGGAAATGGTTTTCGGCTTAGTATTTCATGTAAAATAACTGAAACTTAGCTTAAGAACGGTTAAAATAACTTGCCGACGACGCTCGTATCGAAGGATTTCATGCTTTTTCTTTATGTGATAGGAGGGCAAACGAGCAGACGGATCGCCTGATGGTAAGCGATTACCACCGCCCATGGACACCAGCAACACCAGAGGAGTCACGAGCGCGTTGCCGACCTTTTAAAAGGGAATTGGGCCTCCGGTAACCTCACTCACTCGGCGAAACACAACGTAAGCGTTATTTAACGCCGGTTTTCTGTGAGGCCGTGGTATCACTCCGGTCGAGCCGGCCCATTCGTGCCGAAGCATGGCTCTCCCACTCTTATATTAGACAAAAAAAAATTGCTCGAATAAAGCCTATAAATCTTATGTGACGTTCGATGTAAATCCGACGTTAGACTGCGTTTGATGTAGAATTTGGAAGAGAAATTCGATATCACAGGCAGTGTTCTCGGTAGCTTATTTGGATAAAGCGTCCGGTGTCGACAAATAAAACTAGTTTACGGATTTTATCGCATTATATTTACATTAATCTGCCTCATTAGTCTAGTGGTTTTAAGTGCGACTGCTACGCTAGAGGTCTTGGGTTCAATCCCCAGGTCGAGCAAAGTATTAGGTATTGGATTTTTCTATGAAATTCTCAGTAGCAGCTCGGAGTCTGGATTTGTGCCCGGTAAATGACAATGGGCTCGCCCCCTATTACATGGGACCTAAACATACCGGCGAACTGTGGGTGTACATTAGTACATCTCTGCCTAACCCTTCGAGGAATACAGGCGTGGTGGTATGTTAAATGTTATATTTACATTAACAAAATTCCGACGTTTCGAACCCCTTACAGCGTCTATGGTCTGATGTATTTTATAATAACCGGAAGACACCGGTTTATATTACGCCTAAAATTGAATATTTATTATCTTTGTGATCTTTTTTTTGCTATTATTATAAGGTTATTTTAGTGAAGGAAAAATTCAATCGCGGGCAGGATTCGAACGTTTGCGTCTTCTGGTTATAACCACCAGACGCTCTGACTGCAAAGCCACCGCGAGTCCCACCCGCTTGATCGAAATTTGCCTTCACATTCTGAATTTACTTGGAAAATGACTTGACATTATGACTATTTAACATCCACAAAAAAACTTTATACAGAAACAAAATTAATGAACATAAAGCAAACGTACACATTCAAAATCATCCTACTAATACATAAAATTATACACGGCGAAATTAAGTCCACACTGACCTTTATTAAAAACAGCCAAGTTCAATCAAAATTTCTCAGGAATGCTGATAACATCAAACTACCATATCCTAGAACCCAACACGGTATAAAAAATATAATGTACGAGGGAGTCAAACTCTACAACAAATTACCCAAGTCTTTGAAAAAGGTTACATCACCAAATATATTTAAAAAAGGACTAATATCTTATATAATAGAAAACACTCCATTAGATTAAATTAATAAACACAGTTGCAGTACAAGTGAACACCTCCAGTTAGAATATATAGTTATATGGTTGATGTATAATTAATATATATGGTTAATAAATAGCTATAGATATATTAAATTATAAATATTTTTGCATGCTCACTACACCTAAATTATTTTCACTTTTTAGCTCATAAGTTGTCTTGTAAAGTGAAATTTGTATAATTTCTTAAGACAATAAAGAATCTTTAAAGCCAAATGCAAAAAAAAAAATCACAAAAAGATAGTTAAAAGGTAAGGTGGCATCGTACGATATCGAACTAACTGTAAAGTAAATCATGTCGGTTGAGAAGCAAGGTAACTTGCCTTTCAATAGATTTCGCCAACGTCACCTTCTGACGTAAATTCAGAATGTTAAGGCAAATTTCGATCAAGCGGGTGGGACTCGCGGTGGTTTAGCTGTCAGAGCGTCTGGTGTATCTAACCAGAAGACGCAGGTTCGAATCCTGCCCGCGATTGAATTTTTCCTTCACTAAAATAACTGAATATTTATTGCTCAAAAATGTATATTGTTAAAAATCTTTAACATGCATTAAAAAATAATATTTAGTTAATAAAATAAATACCATAAATATTATTATGTTGTTGTGTGAAATTTTATAACCGATCTTAAATTCAGATATTATAACCAAAACCTACGGAGGTGTAATGTGTGTGAAGCAAAAATACATTCCACTTTTCAGTTTTTTATGTCTTGCACAATTCCGCTCAAAAGAACGGCACGGGTAAAAAATCACTGAAATACTCGAGTTTCAAAGTGGGTGCTTACCTTGAACGTTGGTTATTTACAAAAGAGATGCCAATGTCTATTCGCCCAAGTCTTCCTTGAAGGGGAACTGAAGTTTCAAGTGTCAATATTACATGTATTTTGTAAGAAAAGATAGCTCATTATTATGGTGCTTTTTTAAGAATTTCGTCGCTGCCTTTTGCACGAAATAATTTCAAAAATATTTTTGTTTATTGAAGATGTAATATTATGTGTTATACTGTACATAATATATATGCTGTGTGGTGAAGGGAATCAAAGAGGTATTTCTCTTTGATTCCCTTCACCACACAGCATATATATTATGTACAGTATAACACATTCCGTGTGAAGAATAGCTGTGATAAGCACTTAACACTCTTTATGCTGTCTTTAGGTAAGGATCAATTCGATTCAATTTTTTTTTATGGTATAGGGGGGCAAACGAGCTGTCGGCTCGACGATCGCCTGATGGTAAGCGATTACCGCCGCCCATGGACACCCGCAACACCAGAGGAGTCACAAGTGCGTTTCTGGCCTTTAAAAGCGTTGTTTGACGCCGGTTTTCTGTGAGGCCGTGGTATCACTCCGGTCGAGCCGGCCATTCGTGCCGAAGCATAGCTCTCTCACGTAAAAAATATTATAATAATATTTCTACATAATGAATTAAATTATTATATTTATCTCAATCTCAAGTCAAGTCTCAATTTGCTTCTGAATAATAGCGATAAATACCTTATACTGCAAAATTGTAGCAAAGCAGTCTACAAAATTGTTGGCTCATTTACAAATTAGCATTGGAACTACATCCCTTTTCTTATAATCCAATGATAATCATTACAACTTGTAGAACAGCTACTGTTCCGAATTCAAATGTCTTTAACTTTTATAACAAACTGAAACGGCTGGCCAGTGAAGTTCTACATTCGAAACGAATTCGGGAACAGATATTTCAACAATGATTAAAAGTTAGCGTGGGTCTTCACCCTTACTACAACTCTATAACGTTTTTTAGTTCAAGTTTTCATATCATTACCCATTTTCACTCACGAATCTTTAAAATTGGATATACAAAATACGCAGTGGACTTCGAAGTGATATAGAATTATGTTTTAGTCGAACCTTTGAAACTGATCTGGTTGACGATGAGTCTGTTTTTGACGGACGTTCCTAATATTAAAGTTGGTAGTAGAAACACAAGACACCCTTTAAGGAGGCCAAAAAGTTTCCTGACTTCATTATAGGTGGACGGTACGTAAGCAGAGCACGAGTTTAGTAAATGTTTGAAGCAAGAACTCGTAGCAAATTTTTGTAAACAGATTCAGTATTCTTTGAAATTAAAAGGATATTCAACCATCTAAAGCTACATCGATTCATGGTGGACATTCCAAAAACTCGAACGAACGCGAAAGACCACTTTTATAATGCGTACCGCTGAAATGTGGAATGCACTTCCCGAGTGGGTCTTCCCCTATAGATAATAATCTGGGTGTCTTTAAATCACAAGTGAATCGGTTTCTTCTAGGCCAGCGCGCTCCATCGTAGATTGCAGTTTCGCTTAGGCGAAATGGTGGTCACATATTACGAATAAAAAAAAAACCTATTAGAACGATTCTTATGAATTTTATATGATTAAATTTGACTGTAGCAAGATACCTATTGCCTGAAAACGTTTAAAATAATGACAATGACACTCGTGATTTCACCTAGTTCCCAGCTACGTGAACGACTATAATATCGGACATATTTTGCTAACCGCTTTTCACTCGATATTCTCGGAACAGCCTGCATCGAATATGGCGACGAATTTGCACTATCGATGAACACCTGCGGCCTATGCAAAATGCTAGGTACAAGCCGAAACAAATGGAACGTGTTTCCCATCGAATTTCAAAACGGTTTGCAAACAAATTTTTTCAAGTTAAATAATTATTTTTATACCTCTCGTCTCTTGTACCTACTTGGAATTCTATATATTTAAAACGTGTGGATAACTGACTTCCCATGAATCTGTCACTATTGTTATCATTCCTGCACTAAAATCGAACCCAGGCACACCCTGTTACGTGGAACTCGTTTATTAAGACTTTATTAATTTTAAACATAACATAACATGACGCCTGTATTCCCCGAAGAGTTAGGTAGAGGCGTACTTATGTACCTACATGGACAGTTCACCGGTATGTTTAGATTTCATGTAATAGGGGACGAACCTATTGCCATTAACCTGCCACACCGAGCTGCCATTGAGATTTTCTCGTAACCTAGAACCCAGGACCTCTAGCGTAGCAGTCGCTTACAGGACCACTAGGCTAATGAGGCAGTTTATTATTTTTAAATATATTTGATGATTATTTAAAATTAATATAGAATATATTTATATTTTGCGTAGATATCAATTGTTACAGTTCCCCTATAAGTAGGAACATTTATTCAACCTTTCCTGAAATGAATTCCTTATTTCTTCCTAACAGCAACCAAATCTGTCCGCGGTACTTTATGGATTCACTTTACTGCTGACCTCTTACGCCGCAAAATATAACCCGCAGCCAATTCTCTTATTACAGCCCATATACTTAGTGTCATAAAACATTAGGACAAATTATATTAACTTAGGGATTGCTTGGTGCAATCCCACCATGCGGGGACCGCAAGTGATGTTTGAATGAAATATAAAAGAAGATTTTTTTGAAAAAATCTTGAATTAAGATTTAATTCTGTCTTGTAAATCAATCTTATAATTTAATTCTCTCAGGAGCTATCACACAAACCTTGAGTTACTTGTACACAGTTCCATAATTGTGCCTACGAAAGTTACCCCTGTTATTTGGACGCCGACCCAGTTTTTAGTTGCCTATGAATGTTTTATAACAGATCGACCACAATACCCAGGTACGGGGTTTTTATCACGGAGCTGCCTATTTATTTTTAAATTTTAATAGTACCTTTGGATACAGGATCCAAGGAATCACCAGATACGGCTTCAGTGAATGTCGCCTTCTATGTATGTTCTTCTATCATATGCATCTATATCTTGAATTAGCGCTGTTTGTAGCTAGCCAACCCATGTATGTGAACCTCTTCAATATTGAGTGAGGCTAGTAAATCATAACATACCAACACGCCTGCATTCTCCGAAGGGTTTGGCAGAGGCGTACTAATGTACACCCACAGTTCAGGGTGAGCCTATAACCATTAACTGGGCTCAAATCCAAACTGCGAGCTGCTATTGAGAATTTCATAGAAAAAGTCAATAACACTTTGCTCGACCTGGGAATCGAAACTTCTAGCGTAACAGTCGCGCTTGGAACCACTAGACTAATGAGGCAGTCTAATAAATCAATAATTCTAATAACGATCAGTATACTAAAACAAGATAATGCCAACTCTAGAGTTAATATTACGTTATCCTTCTCATCTTATACGACAATATTATCGCTAAGCGGAAAAGTGGTATCAAAAGCAAGGTCAGGAAATGTATGGTACTTGTTCTAATCGATTTATCAATATTCTATTATTCGTTATATTGTGAACTGTTATAAAAAAGTTATTTTTTAAGGGTAGATTCTCAGATTTCTTACGAGTCAAAATACTGGAGAACTACAAGCTCCTTCCATGTTTCAACTAGGTTGATAATTGGTTTGGCTGAAAAATTAATTACATAATCAACAGGAAGGTTTTACGAGTATATTTGAATATAAACTCGTATTTTGATGTTTTTTTCTATTATAATAATATCTTTAAAATTTCCGAACAAAAGACAAAAAATGGGTTTACAAATAAAAGAAAAACAGGATGTATCACCAGTTTATCTTCCTGAGCAATTTGTAAGATAGCTCGAAAGGGAAACAGATATTTAATGGTTCAGAAAATTGTTAAGAGCAAGCTATCTATTATTTTTTAATGGAACTCCTTACTTGCATATCTAAGTAGACTTATGAATCTCGGAAAGGGTATGTTATGTAAGAGATGACGATATTGTAATGCGGTCTTCAAGTGAATTTGGACGAGCCTAATTCCAAAATCAGACAAAAATACACCTTGTGGTCAATGATGAATACCTATATGTATCTACTAATATTTTTTATTAGAATGCCATTTCCTTTTTCCTTAAAAGTGATGGATCGAACACATATATATTTCTGTGTGTGCTCTACGCTTTTCATCATATATATTTTATATATTTCTGGATAAACGAAGTTAAACAGAATGAATTTTTCATGTGCGCTCTAACAAAGGTTGCTTTTGTATTTACCTTGTTTGTCTGTGCTGTAGTATCTATGTGCGGCTATTATGAATTACAAAAACTGTCTCTGGATCATACAGAGTTTCAACGTGGGATAGCCATGCTTCGGCACGAATGGGCTGGCTCGACCGGAGTAATACCACGGCCTCACAGAAAACCGGCGTCAAACAACGCTTACGTTGTGTTTCCCCGAGTGAGTGAGGTTACCGGAGGCCCAATCCCTTTTTAAAAGGCGGGCAACGCACTTGTGACTCCTCTAGCGTTGCGGGTCTCCATGGGCGGCGGTAATCGCTTACCATCAGGCGATCCGTCTGCTGGATTGTCCCTTTATCCTATAAAAAAAAATACAGAGTTCTAAATGCTTCAAGCAAAATAATTTAAAAGCAGCGGTAGCCTAATGGCTAGGACGTCGGACTTGCGATCATGTGGTTGCCGGTTCGAAATCTACCCATTGCACTACCGACGTGAACCCACTCGTAGCACAAGCATATTTAGCTTAGCACGAGGGGTTAACAAGAATACTAGTAACGTGCGACCCACATTGCTAGTAAGCTTTTTTTTTTAAAAAAAAAAAATAATAAAAATATTGAGGATAAACGTGCTTTGCTAACTAAAATAGAAAATCTGAGCCATAAAACATGGCGTCTGGTTTTAAGGCAAAAAGATATAGGATTATAACAGTTTGTGTTTGCGAAAATCTAGCCAAGCTTACTAGTATACCTGTAATCTAGAATATGAACGAAATGGCACATTAGGCACAAAATTAAAATGGCTTATTCAGCGAAGTGCCAGACGCCTTAACCACGGCTTAGGTATTATTTTTACTGTTATTATTGTGTGCTGGTAAATTTTATGTGTAACTTCAACTACCTTACGTCAATTCGATAAGTGAGAATATCGTCAGATAGAATTATGAAAAAACTTAAAATCTTATATTACTCGAGCTTTTTTCAAACAGCTTAAGAATTTCTCTTACAAACGTAATACCGAAATAAATCGTAATTTAAACTCAATTAAATGAAATTCTGTTTTTATTTGGATTCCGATACCGTTAATCTAGGTTCCTACTCTACCATTTCGTCCAAAATACTTCACTGGAAATAAATGTAAATGAATGCAATTTTTGATAACTTTACCCAGTGATTTTCCGGTCTTTTATTTCCAGTGAAGTAGTCGTAGAGGAAATAGGAACCTAGATTAACGGTATCTTAATTCGAATAATAACATACTTTAATAGAATATTTTCTGGATTACGATTTATTTTGGTATTACATTTTTGTGGGCAATTCAAGCTCCGCCGGACCCGGACGTAGTACTTACTTAAATCGTAGGTACTTAATTTTGGGTCAAAGTAATAGTTTGAATACCTAAGACGCACATAAAAATGTGCATTCAACAGGGTATTGTTTACTGCGATTTAGTTTTGGTAACACAAATGACTTACCTCAGATTTATCGTCGATCTGTTCGCCAGCGAATGAAAAAACTGTAATTATTGATGAAAGTTCATTACTTAAATATCAATATTATCGGGTAACTCACTGCAGAGTTTAAAAGATCGTTGCCTCGTGTACACGTCACAAAAAACTGTTTGGTTGGTTTAAATAACAAAACTTCTTCAGAGCAAGACAATTTTAATTATTTGTACCGTGAGAGGTCATTAGATCGCGGAGAATCTTAACACCGCGATCTACAAATATGACGTCACTGCACAGCGACATCTCTTATCAAAAATATTAAACACATTCATATTATGAAGCCTTAACATACCCCCCACCATGGACAGCTATGTCCATCATAACACATTCATGAAGTTACAAGACAATAAAACAATAAAATAACACAATACTACCACCTAGTCACTAAAGCAAAGTTTGAACACAAATTTCCAATAAAACATACAAACCCTTAAACAAAAAACCTGATCGTAACATTAGGATCAGGTATGCGTTTCAACCATCTATATTGCAATTGAGTAAAGTATTCTAAAGACTATCTTTTCCAAAAATCTTATAAACCAAAGTTTAGCGATAAGGTAGCATTATCCTTTTCACTATTTGTAATCATTCCCATATTGTTATGGGATAAATATTCATTTATTACAAATAAATACTGTTCTTTCAATTTAAAATCTGTCAAAAAACGTTTTTCTAAGATTAAATATCGATTCAAAGCTATATTCTTTGAATCGCCATAGTTACGAGTTGAGTCTGATGATTTAATTGGCAACACTAATGAACATCGTTCAGACTCGTCTCTATAACTTGTAGTTGGAAATAAACTTTTATAATTAACCTTCTCTGGGTTCAAAACATGTTTATTAACACAACTAAGTGAACTAGGTTTAGTTCTTAAACTCATTAATCCCTTGAAGGGTTTGACTTTATCTGGAAATACAGAATGCATGCTCACGATGCCATTGTGACTTATCTCGCCATGGTAGACTTCTTCATTTATATGACCAGATAGAATCCAACCAAGTTTTGTGTTTTGTGCAATAGGAGAACCTGGTGGACCCTTGATTAATCCTTCTAACAATATTTGGCCATAAACTTCTGCACCTAGAAGCAAATCTATTTTATTTGGGTTAGCAAATAATGGATCTGCTAATTCCATAGGCGAGATTGTGGTTACTTGAGCCATAATCTTTCTCTTTGGTAGAACTGTGGTTATGTTCTTCAAAACATACGCTTTGACAGTCACGACAAAGTTAGGGTCTAGACGTGATTGAACCTTTATGACTACCATTGAATTGGAAGTCATAACTAAACTTTGATCACCTCCTATACCTGAGATTAAATCTTTGTTAGGTATCCTTTGAAGACCTAAGAGCTCAACTGCTGACTCCGTCACAAATGAAGCCTGAGATCCTTGATCTAGCAAGGATCTCAGAATAAATTCAGTCCCGTTTCTCGACTTGGCTTTGATTAAAGCCGTGGCCAATAATACTTGGCTGGGTTTAATTGAGAAACAACTTACTATATTGGTGGATTTGCTCTGGGATAATGTAGTTGTTGCGGCTGAAATGCTATTTTCAACAACTGCATTATCTGTATTCTCGAAACTCTCGATATTATCTGGTTTCAAGTTATTGCTGACGTGAAGTAGAG
Organism: Acronicta aceris; assembly: GCA_910591435.1. Classification (NCBI taxonomy): domain Eukaryota; kingdom Metazoa; phylum Arthropoda; class Insecta; order Lepidoptera; family Noctuidae; genus Acronicta; species Acronicta aceris. Next base: position 466,168 of record OU342775.1, read on the forward strand.
TATGATGTTTTTTCATACAAAATCGACATCTAGTAGACTGGTGACATGAGTATACTGAGTGGTTGACCCCTAAACAATTAAAACATAAACCAGTTGTTTGGACAAACTTGCGCCGTAAATCCATGTCTAGTTGCGAGAACTTTTTACAATTAGCTATCCCATGTTCATCCTGACAAAAAGAACAAGAAATGTTTAGTACATGATGTATCGTACTGTGGCTACGTTGACCTTTATGATCTAAAAACTCTAAAGCTCTAAACCTCTGCTCTAAAAAACTTTGAAATTGAGTAAATGTGGGCAATTGGTTAGAGACCTCACTAATCTTTGCCTCCCATTGTTTACGTGACTCATTATCTAACTTTAAACACAAAATGTAAATTATTATTAAATCCCAATTGTCTACCTGAATTTCTAAATTACGTAAGGCATGTAAACATTCATTTGAAGTATCCAATAGTTCCTTTAAAGTACTAGAGGATTCCGTAACAATATTCTTTTGGCTCATAAACCGTTTCAAAATACAATTGGCCAAGTATTTTTTATTATTGTACCTACTCTCTAATTGCGACCAACAAATTAAGTAATTTGAACTAGTAATAGGGATATGTCTCAAAAGGCCTTCAGCTTCCCCTGATAAATTAGATTTTAGGTAATGCAATTTTTGAACGTTATCTAACTCATTATTGTTATGAATTAATGAAATAAATAAATCGCGGAAACTTATCCATTCCGAGTAGTTGCCTGAAAAATTCGGCAAAGTAATTTTCGGTAATTTCACTTTACATGATTCCTCCGAATTTTCCTTAGAAGCACTCTGCGTCACCTTAACTGAACATAATTTTGATAATGTTTCTTTTAACTCTGTTTTGTAATCCATGTATAACTCATCTGTAGTTTCATATAACTCTGACGTATAATATTGAGACTTAACATATTCGGTTTCTTTAACTTCTTTTAAAATCTTTTCATGTGTCCCAATAAATGATGTCCAAAGCTTCTCCAAGCTCTCCATTCTTACTTCGATATACGCTTTCGAAATTCTATCTCTCGGTGATTTTTTGAAATTAGTACGTGCTCGTGTTATCGACGCAATTATGTCCAATTGAATTTTATTATACAACTCCATCTTATCCACTTGATCCAATAATCTTGTAGATATAATAATCACTCAGTCACTCCTTTATAATACAGCTCAAAACAGGGAGGTTACGAAACGAACGCAAAGCGCTCGCGTCACTCTCCGAGTCCCTGTATTGGTTTTGCTTCTGCTCCTGTGACTGTCCACCGCCTGGGCCACAACACTTGTAAGGTGACGTGGCTGGCTACACTCACATCAGAGTGCAGCTTGATTCTTCCGGTTGACAGCGCACATCCAGTCCTTTATCCGGCTCGAAGGACCATTTGTACACGTCACAAAAAAACTGTTTGGTTGGTTTAAATAACAAAACTTCTTCAGAGCAAGACAATTTTAATTATTTGTACCGTGAGAGGTCATTAGATCGCGGAGAATCTTAACACCGCGATCTACAAATATGACGTCACTGCACAGCGACATCTCTTATCAAAAATATTAAACACATTCATATTATGAAGCCTTAACACCTCGTATAAAGTACCTACTGATGTTTTCTTCATGAAAAAGGCAACAGATGCCGAACCAAACAGACATAAACCTATACTTATGAAAATCATGTTAAAAGCGAAACGCTGTTTACCGTTGAGATCTTATCACGATCGATCCAACTTGTAAGGAATTTTAATCTTGTTCCGCCATTGTTGCTCCTCTCAGTCGCCAAACATCAGCTCTGCTTACCCATAACTCAAACCTTTCATATGTTATGAGTTCTTTTACCAACATACACCAAGTACCAAAGTAATTTACTAAACATTGGAATATTCATAAAATTTTTCAATCCATTACCCTTTTTCTTGCTTACACCATCTAATTTATTCGCACAGAAATAGCAATGTCTGTCTTACAATTCGATAGTATAAATAATGAAGTTCGTCATTGAGTACAGGTTTTAGTCTTCACTTCCTTCCAATTGTTGGCTGCAAAATCAGCGTCGGTTATACTGGAATGGATTCATGGAATTATTAATCTGGACACGCTACACTGTAATGGACATTATCTATAACATTTCTTTAAAACCCATTTGGCAAAATATCTAGACAAATATAAATTTCCGTAAAAATGTAGATTTGCATTACGTAGTCAATATTATAATTATGTAATTATGTGCATAAACTATTGTTGTACACAAAATGGTGACGACTAAGGATATTAAACCAAAAAAGTTAACTTAATAATAAAATCAAAACCCGAATGCCAAAAAATATGGAAACAAGGTGACTAGACTAATCTCAAGGTACCGCCTTAAATTTTACTCCAAAGATCTAATATATAATATTATTATATAAAATGCATTTGTACAGAATAATTATAAATGATTAGTTGTTATTGTTATTCTTGTCTTCTAATGCCTCCGACTTCATGAGATTGGTCATCTTGTTTCCATTTCTGGCAGTCGGTTTTTATTTTATTTTATGAATTAACTTTTTTTATTTTACACTTTTTAGTTTTTGACATACCGACTTACTTTATTATAGCAGTGTCACTCACAATTGGCGTAGCCGTTGAGGGATCGGATTCTGCGTCACGTGTTGTGGGTTCGATCCCCACACGGAGCAAATATTTGTATGATCTACAGGTAGTTGTTCTGGGTCTGGGCGTTTGTGTATGTGAGAATTTGTGTTTGTAAACGCATCCACGATACAGGAGAAAATCCTAGTGTGGGGCAACGTTTTTTTTAAAGAAAAAAAAATTGCTACGAATCTAACTACGTCTCTCAATCTATAATCTATGAAGCCGTTTAGGCTACAGAGCGTGCTAAAAAAATATACAACATACATAACATAGTACATACATACCTACACTTATACATTCTGGCATAGTAAACAGCAAATCAAGCAGATTTTAAAGACGAAGAGAACTTCGGGATAAATAACTTGCTTACGTGTGTGGTTACAATTGGATTAGGGTTTTGACTAGCAAAAACGTTGATGGATATTGAATAAATTGTGAATAACGATGATCACATTACACGAGTACATAATGAGCGTGTATTGAAAGGCGTGACAATTGAGTTCACTCAGGCATCGGATTACATACAGTTTCCTGTGTGCTTAATTGTTTTCCGAACCCAACATGCAATTTTTCGTGAAAACCCATATAAAATTTCGTGAAGCGCTGTCAACAATACGTTATTAAAGGGCGATACTGCGGATCTAGTTATGCTGCAGGCGAATTCGCAGTATTATTAACTTTTGTATGATAACCATGTTTTAACACTACCCTACTAGCTTTTTCCCAAATATGTTGGGGATCAGCTTCCAGTCTAACCTCCGCTTCCTGAGTGGGTCTTCCCCGATAGATATAATTTGGGTGTCTTTAAATCACGAGTGAATCAGTTTCTTCTAGGTAAGAGCGCTCCATCGTAGATCGCAGTGTCGCATAACATCAGGCGAACTGGTGGTCAGCGTAAGCCTATCACATAAAAAAAAAACATGACTTTATAACTCGAGAAACTCGGCTTACTTCCTTAAAACACAATCCGAAGTCCCCAAAGCGACTGCCATGAGGTCAGTACCGATATCCAGAGCATAGTCTGGTGTTTATTCTTTTTGGGCTTCTGACTACCACTAACGATTATCATAGATGTTCGTACGATAACCGACAAAACCCAATTGATTCAATTTTATCAGTGATTAATGGGGAGTGAACAACGTTATGATGAATATTGAACATTCCTTGAACTGGACATTTTGCAAATTGTACATTCCGCGAACTGGACATTTTGCGAATTGGACATTCTGCTAACTGGACATTTTGCGAACTGGACATTTTGCGAATTGAACATTATGCGCCTAAACAATATAAATCAACTTAGTTGTTACTTAGCCACGAGCCCCTCGGCTATGTACTAACATTATCCTTCCAAAATAGTCATTTAAGAGTTTTATACTTACAGACGCCTGTATTCCCAAAAGGATTAGGTTAGGGAGAGGCGTAATAATGTACAGATCGCCGATATGTATAGTAATAGAGGACGTGCCTATTGCCATTAACCGAGAACACATTCAAACTCCGAGCTGCTTTCTGACAACGCATGACTGAGCTACACTGCAGAAGAAACATCCAGTTCATGCCCGCTGACTTCAAGGCCACGGAGCCATATACGTAATACATAGCAAGCCTGCCAAATTAAGTTGAAAATGTCTCATATTATTTATTTAGCGCTATTATTCTGGCCCGCGGATCCCTCCGTGATTTTTCAGTACACAATTGTGTTGTGCCTTTGTGCCGAATTCAATTGATCCTCCAGCCGGCCTCAATAAGAGAATGGGCCATGTTTAGACGTACTTAAATAAAATTTCATTATTGACATATAGATGTTTGGTGGGGCTTGGGAAGTAATATGTTTGAGGGTATTTACTTCTTGTCATTAAGATTGAATAATGTATATTAGTACTTTTACTAGGAAAAAATTACCTGTACTCCGAGCCACTGCTGAGAATTTCATAGAAAAACCCAATAACATTGCCAGAGCTTCTAGCGTAGTAGTTCAGTTTCCTGGAGCTTCAATAATTTTATTAAAATTTTAGAAATAAAACAAAAACAGTTAGGTATATCCGTATTTTTTTTAAAAAGCCTACTAGTAATGTGGGTCGCACATTTTTGTTAAGAGTCCGGCGGACCGAATTTTCCACACTAACGTAATACCAAAATTAATCGTAATTCAAATACAATTTGATCAAACTGTGTTATTATTCGTATTTAGATACCTTTAGTCTAGGTTTCCACTCTACCATTTCGTTGTTTCACACAGGTTTTCTGTGAGGCCGTGGTGGTCGTGGCTCGACCGGAGGGTGGAGTCGGTCCATTCGTGCAGAAGCATGGCCATAATAATTCATAATAATTATGCTTGAAATAAGCCTCAATACTTTTTTCCCAGTCCTAAGCGTGACTGCTAAGTTAGAGGTCCTGGGTTCGATTATCAGGGAGAGCGCAGTGTTTGGGGTTATCCGTGGGTATCCTCAGTAGCAGCTCTCAGTAGGTAGCAGTTTGGATTTGTACTCGGTTAATGGCAATAGGCGCGCCCCCTCTTACATGGGACCTACACCACATTTGTTTTAAACCTTTTACCAATACATTTTAAATCTTAATGAAAAATGTTTCCCCTATAAAAACAAACTCATAGGAGACGTTTATTTTTTTAATTAGAGTTGCAATTAACCAACCTTAAAAAAGTTTAATGATTGCGTCATTAAAATTCAAGCTAATGCATCCCCCGGCGCTCGCTATTTTTGTCCATCTTCCATTAAAATGAGAAAATGATTTAAAATTCCCTCTCAATTAAATAAATGCTGCTCTTCAGTTGACAGCTGTCATGTGTCTTTTTTATGAAGGATTCGAAATTCGAAATTGTGTGTTTATAGCCTTGCACGTGATAATTGACTGCATTCATTGATTGTACACAACTTAAAAAGGGGATAAATATGCCACCAAATTATGTAAATGTATATTTAAATCCAAATGCAAATTGATCACCAAAATGCTTACCAAAATGGATAAATAGTCACCAAAAATTAGGTTTAGGTGAGGTTAGAACTTGTTTTGTTGATCATTTACTATTTTTGGCAATATAAAGTGATTTTTTGCCGTAACATTTTACTAGATCTGGTGGTTAGCTAAACATAAGCCATTTAAAAATTCTGCTTAAATTTAAATGTTAAAACGCAATTACTTATTAGGTAATACATAGGGTAGATACGTTACTAAGCTACCTAATGTGGAGGTACGGGTTAGAATACAGTTCCCTACTACCATTCAGATAGGCATCTGGTAAGAGGTGAGAAAATATCTGACTTGCTCGGTAGTAGGACATCTTGGGGTCTGACTGGCTGGCGACCACCTTTACGTCGGAGTCTGTCATAAAGAACCTTAGTTTTTAGTTCGACTTTTGCGCGTAAGAGTCAGTTCCCCCTCGGTGCTGCGGCTTTGGCAGTCCGTATTTCGTAGGGGCTCTTAAGGCGTGACAACGCCACAGCAACCCCTCTGGTGTTGCAGCTGTCCAAGGGCGGCGAGGACTACTTAACACCAGGTGGCTCGTCTGCTCGTTTGCCGCCGTAATCAATAAAAAAAACATGAATTACATATAACAGTTTTATTAACAATGTCAAAGTAACAGTAACTATAATTTTATTAATGGAAAATGGCTGTTTTTTGATAATGGGATGGATTGAACACATATTTTCCTAAAACATAGAAAAATATGGGGCTGGAGTAATGCAACTGCTTTATCCTAGATTGGTGTCTGCAGATACCATGCCATATACATCATAGGTAATAGGACTAATGTAGAAAAAATACTGCAAAAATAATTAGTCTAGTGGTCCCAAGCGCGACTGCTACACTAGAGGTCCTGGGTTCGATCCCCAGGTCGATTAAAGTGTTATGAAATTCTAAGTAGCAGTTTGGAGTCTGGATTTATGGCCGGCTAATGGCAATAGGCTCGCCCCCTATTACATGGGATCTAAACATACGGGATCTAAACAACTGTGGGTGTACATTACTGATGTACACCCGCGTCTGCTTAACCCTTCGGGGAATACAGGCGTGATGGTATGTTATGTAGAAAATAGGTATGTACAGATTTAATGTAACGATGCTATTCTTATTGCCAATCAATGCCATTCTTCTCAATAAATAAGGAAATTCCACGAGGAAACCACAATTCATCATAATAAATAATAAAAAAAAGTTTGTTTGGGCATTAATAACCCCAAGTGGTGGTTTGGAGAGGGTTCCCTGTCTCAAACCACAGTCAAATTGTTTACCAACTAACTATGACTGTGATTAAGGAAGTTGAATTCTCCTGTATCGGAATAAAATCGATGCACAATATTTTTGTTACATAAAACATACTAGCTTTTATCTACGGTGTCACTAGAATTCCAAAAGCCTTTTTGAGACAAAACGTAGCCTATATCTTTCTCCAGAATCCATTCTACCTCTATGCTAAAATTCATCGAAATTTATTCAGCGGTTTAGGCGTGAAAATGGTAACATACAAGCGAGACCGACAAAGTCTTCTTTTACTTTCGCATTTTTAATATTACTGTACTGTAGAATTTCTTGTATCATAATTAACAAAATTAGTATAACCATTATACTAATGAGTATAGTGGTCGTAAGTGCGACTTCTACGCTAGAGGTCCTGGGTTGGATATCGATGTCGAGCAAAGTATTCATATAACATTCCCATTAGTAACTCAAAACTTGAATTTTGTCCGGTTAATGACAGCAGGCTCGCCCCCTATAACATAAGACTTAAAAAATGCCAGCTAACGGTCGGTGTACATAAGGAGACTTCTGCCTAACCCTTCGGAAAATATAGGATGATGATATGTTTATTGTTTATGTATACTTACTATTTTTTCCGGTTGAGGTTTACTTAGTGGACTTATAAGGGTATCAGTAACTTTATTACATTGTCTTTGCATGCAAATCGTGTAAGTCCACCGCGAAGAAGGGGATTCCTCCAAAAATTGTTATTTTATTTGGTCTGCAGTGATATTATATTATACTTAGCATCATGCTGCTATCCTCAAGGTTAGATAAAGCTGTACTAAAGTAGGTAAGTACACACACACCTAAATTACAATCGATTCCAGAATTATGTAAGTACCTATAGATACCTATACCTCCATACCGGGCAGCTACTGACATTTTTCGAACAGAAAAATCCAATACATAGCACTTAACTCGACTTGGGAATCGAACTCTATCACTCGCATTGCAACAGATCTAGTGGCCACTAAACACAAAAAGGAGTTAAACTATAACATTCAAGCAGAGCTCTATAGACCGATCGAATTTATCAAAATTTTAACAATACCCAATTTTGAAACAATAAAACCAGGGAAAACTGCTCAGTTCCCAGTCCTATTTGATTTTTACAATGCATTTTTATAGCAAGTAACCGAACACGTTAATTTTGCCAATAATTACACCAGCTTTTATTGTTCCACCGAACGTATCTATGTATATAAATTTCTAATAAAGAGAAACCTTGTAAATAAAATTATTGTTAACTACATTAGCTTGAAAAGACACAAAATAAAGAAAATATGTCGTTATTACTTATGGTATGTAAAAAGAACAATAAAGTAAAAAGAAAATTTACGAATACGATACGCAAAATAATACAATACTCCATTTATGACAGTTTCATTTTTAGAAGCTTCTAAAAAAGAAATCTAAGCCACGGATAAAATGTAGTAACAAAAACTGTTCCCGTATAATATTATGGTAATAATGTTCTATTTATCTAACCGTCCCACTTTTTTTGCCGACTGTACGCAGGTACCTAAAGCACTAAACTAAAATGTTCGCCAACTTGGAAACTTATAAAGACGTTTTGCTAGTGACAGCTAACCTCTGATATTTGTGACCCAATTTTAAGGAAACTTCCCTCCAAGTGTTTTATTATATTCCCAAAACTTTCAAGACTTTATTGTCTGTAATATTCCTGTGGAATTGGATTACCATAAAACCCATAATATATTATTTTATATGCTTCGGCACTTGTTTAATATATAGTACGGTAGGTAGGTTTGATATCCTACTAATCTTTATAAGCGCCAAAAAGTTTAACCAAATTAATATTTCACACAATATGGTTAGTTTTACTTTGAACAAAGACTGAACACCTCGAATCGTGTATAAAATGTTAGCATTCTTCGTACATCACTGGCGGGTCTCGTGATCACTCGATGCTGCGGTCCTCTCGTTCGAATTTTAAATTGTCAAAGTCAACAAAAATTGTACTCCACTTTTCAAATTTCAGATTCGGAAAAAGAAAATATTTTTTCTGCGATTGTTGCTGCTGCCCCTATCGGTTTTCGATCAGTGTTGCTCGCGGCGTTGAGACGCACGCACGTTGCTCTACGCGTTGCGAGTGCTCGTCTGTCAAAGCGCGATTTGTTTACTGTTGTACAACACGTGTTGTGTCGTTGTGTTTAACATAAATACAATTATTATATTTAAAACAATAAAAAAGTAATTTATTCATTTTTTTAAACAACGAAAAAAGTGTGATTTAATTAAAAAGAAGATCAACAAGTTTTGCATGGATTAACGTTGTTCTTTATTTGAATTTTAATTAAAACAGACTTTGAAGAAAATGTAGATGAGAAATAAATTGATTTTTCTTTAGTGTTGCTTATTATATGAAGATGGGTTCAACTTGGTGTGTTAACATGATCTCAGTGAGGATTAACCACGTGCTATGCTTGGTACTTATATTGCTTGCTGATAGAATCCAAGGATATGTGGAGACTGAGGAGTTCATAAGCGACCTGGACAAACCAAGTAAGTTCTATTTTATAAAATGAGTTTCTCTTAAGCTCACGTAATTAATCCTAATTATATATATAAAGCACCAATGAAACATTGATTGACATGAGTTCAACATCATCGGAGTCAGGCATCTAATTTAATTTAATTTATTTAAGCCTACTGAAATAATTAATGTAATTAGAAACTCTATCATATAAAATGTACATAATTTCGACTAAATAATCCCACGCCGTGAAATATATAACTAAACAGAATAATAATTAGCTAACAACGTAAATACCTGTTACCTTTTAATAATTTTGTAGCTTTTGGATAGTTGGTTCTACCCGTTAATACTAACTAGCATTGCTGAAAGTACTTAAGGGTATTACATTGCCCATTGATCTTGAGGATTTAGTCTTTGTGCTAGTATTTGTTAGTCACAGGCATTGCGGGGATGCTTCACGCGGGGTGCTAGTGAGCTTTCGGGTATTTCTTTATTATTTCAAAATATTCAAAGAAAACAAAAACAGTACAAACTGTTGATAACGTCATTAAAGTTTTTTGGTATAAAATTCTTAAAAACTTAGTATAATATATATTTTTTATATGGCAAATGCACATAAGGATTCCACTAGAAACTTCTATAAAGCTAGGGTGTTTTTTGGATTTGAGCGATGTAATGCCCTTAACTGGATAGTAAGCAGGTACTTTCAGGAAATCTGTTTGAGCTGGATTTTGATGTTTTTAGATTATACAAATATATTGTAATACTTGCTATTAATTTACTAAAAACCCAAACATATCTCGGGCAAATAAAAAGTGACGTTAATTATTTTTCCTAAGGCTGCCATACGATGACATTGTTTGGTACCGAGATAAATAAGTAGCTATAGGGTAATTATATTAATATAATTATATTATCATTATATATGGTATATACCGTAATTAGACCGTAATTTATAAAAAGATGCTGTATTTTATAAGAAAAGTTTTGCATGATACCTACTGATAAAAAATTTCCTTTTTCTTCTGGGAAAGTAAACCATTACTACTCTTTATTAGGGAGTAATGAAGGTCTTTGCATCCAAAGGATGCAATGTTGTATGAAAAATTATAATCATGGTTTTGATTATATTTTTATAATTTTCCAAAAAAATATATAAATTCGAAGCGCACAAAACGATTGTCGTGTCGGACGACGCTCTTTTCTAGCTTAGAAAGGTTTCTCTAATTAATTATTATTTTCTAGTATGATTATAAGCACTTTTATTTTCCTGCTATATGAAGAAAAAGCTTTATTTAGGTTCCTAACCTAGATCCCACGGGATAAAGTACAGATTCGTGATAGCCCTCGCAAGCTTGAGCCTCAAATACGCACTTTTTGTCAGTAATAATCTGTTAGTTTCTTTCCTTTGTGAATATGTTTTTTTTTTAAATTAATTTTATTGTAGGTACTAGCAATGCAGTTATATACACAAAAATACATAAATTTTATAGGTACAATAATAGTATTGGGAGTGTGTCGCTCTCATTTCTATTGAATTTTAAATTCTTATATTTTTTTAATACAATTTTAAGATTTTTTTACCGTTCGTAAAAATATGTGGCAATTAAGTATTTTCTGCATAACAATACGTACCTACATAAATAACGTGTTATCTTTACACCATCAATCAATCAATCAAGCTTTGGAGGCCACTGTTGGGCGTAGGCTTTAAATCATTTTAAACTTTAAAATGTTGTCCTGTCCGCCACAGAAAGACAAAATGATTTATTTCAAATTGGCTTGGATACAAATCTCTCCTATTTTTGATAGGTTTCATATTAAATCGGAAAAGAGAAACGTTTCACGACAGACAGACGGACAACAAAGTGATCCTAAAGGGTTGCGTTTTTTCTTTTGAGGTACGAAACTCAAAAAAGGTTTAATACATTATTAATATTGTCGCAATGAACAGGTTGGAATTAAATTCAATTGTCGATGACGTTAATATACAGAATCACTTAGATAGGCATATTTATGATTGCTAAACGTTTACCACTACAATCGTCGTTACATGAGAGGTAGGGCATAGTAGAATCGAATAATTCCACTCACAATTGGAGCCGCCCGACGGGGAAGTACCTTCACCTTGCAAAAAATCATAGCTAAATAACCGTGCTATGTTGTATTTCTAACGGTGAGCAAGGTCGCCAGAGGAATCGTTGTGTTAGCAGATAGGATAAGCATCACGCTATTATCTCCTATGCTGCCAGCCCAACTATTCCTCCTTGATTTACAGGGTCGGCAATGCGCGACTGATACCCTTGGTGTTGCAAGCGTCCATAGGCTACGGTAGCCGCTTACCATCAGTCGGGCATCGTATGCTTCTTTGCCACCTTAGTGGTGTAAAAAACAACACATTTATTTTGACCAAACTGTACACTTAGTTGCTATTTACGGAAAGAGACCATTGTCACAAATGAATACGTTCTTATAACAAGATGAAATGTAATAACACCACATTATAATTTGATGAACTCTCACAAGTAATTTGTTACACACTTAATTAGGCACTTCACGCGGATTCAACTTGAGAAGCTCCCACCAATTGGCCCATTAATTCGTTGTTAACTCAAGTATGACATGTACAAGTGAGTGGGTATTAGCCAGCCTTATTAGGATTATGAGAGGATTACCTTGTTGACTATAATATTGACATATTACATGAAATAGAACTACTTTTTAAGAATTTTATCGCGTTGTATTGACAACGCGAAAGCCAGATAAGAGCCAGTTCCCTTCGGTTGCTACGACTCTGGCATTCTGCACTCCGTTGTAGATCTTAAAGATCGGCAACGCATCAGTAACTCCTCTGGTGCTGCAGGTGGCCACGGGTGACGAAGACTACTTACCACCAGGTGGCTCGTCAGCTCGTTTGCCGACTTAATCTATAAAAAAAGATACATAAATACAGATTACAGATACATGAAATACATACATATTATTTATTTGCTAGCGTCTTTTGCCAGGGGGCACCAGACGGATTTGGTTTCATATTTTATTATTGTATTCTTGGGTAGGTTTAATTGGTGTGGGTTGGCAGACATATCATTCTTCGAGAAACTTGAGTCCCAACGCGTAGGTTTGACCACAATAATTATTTTCTTCGCTATTAGAATTATTTCTAAGCGAATATTTTTCATAACATTGTATTCTCCGAAGTATTATACAGAAGTGTACTAATAAACACTCACATTAGGTTTAGGTCCCATGTAATAGGAGGCGCGACTATTGCCGGGAACGAGAATAAATCCAAACTTCTTGCTGCTTCTGAGAATTTCATAGAAAAGCCCATTATCAATTTGCATGACCTAGTAATGGACTCCAGGATCTCTAGTGTTGTACTTGCAACCATTTTTTTTCCATATTCCAGAGCATAAAATCTCGTTTTAAATAAAGTACAATGTACATTTATACGTGTACTGTTCGCAGCCGCACGTGGCAGTAATGCAGTAATCTGAAAATCAATGCTTGTTGTGTATACATTAATGGACTTCTGTACGATGAGAATACTGTTTCTACAGACTAAGTAGTGTAAAAGTGGTCGAGTACATCTACTTGGTAAAAAGGGTGCTATGCCTTTTAGAAAGTTATTAAGGGCCTTTTAAAAAGTTTTTTTTTTCTCATTGGGGGTGATATAAAATTCCATGGAAATTTATAATAGGTGTGCGTTTTGTAATAATAATTACCTCACATATACCACATTTACTTGGAAAGCTAATTATTTTATTATTTATAAGTACGTACTTACCTTTTTTGTTAAATTTGATTCTGAGGAAAGGAATATGTGGAAAAAGCCGCATTATATTTTTAATATTATTTTGATATTTTTAGGGGTTATTATCAAATATTTGTTGCTTTGGGAATAAGTAAATGAATGTGGGTAACACTGCGGGACATAGCTAGCACATAATTTATAAATTGTTTCATTTCAAAGTGCAATGTGGGGCGTTCAGGTGTCAAATAACATAAACGTCTTGACGGTTTGATTGACTTTATATTAATGAATAAACTTACACTAAACTTAATACTACATACATAAAAGGTAAGGCGAGTTACTACACTACAAAAGTTTCTTTGTTCAGTTTTCAAATGAAATCATTTCTTCTTCAATTGTTAACAATACTATTTACTTACACAATGAACTATGCATAAGATAGTAGGTATGTACTCGTGCCAAGTTTTCGCCAGTGCCAGAGAATCGATTTCTATTCACCGATTAGCCGAATTTTATTAGCCGCATTATTCCAGTAACGAGAGCCTTAATCGATACAATTCTAGAGAGATAAGCTTAAGACTTTTGTTTCAGCCTCTTTTTTAATTTAAAACTCTTATTGCTCAGCTATGGCCGTGTCACTGTAAAGGTATTCTTTTCCTAGTTTTAGCAGTTTTTGTAGCCAATACTGCTCGTCCTGCCATCGTAATCTCGGCCTGCAGGGATGTCATCGCTACTTTATTGAGTCCACAACTCGTTTGACAGGCGACAGACGTGTCCAGTTCCACTTCAAACGCGCAGTTTTTATCTGGGTTTTGGACCTTTTGAAGCACAACACTCTGTTTTTCATGCGGTTTGACAATTTGACTCCCAAGATATTGCCAGAAAAAGTGGTAGTATCTGGCCCGCTATTTTTTTATGTTACATCATACTACCGTAGGTTTTTTCTTTGTGGGTCCGTTCACGAACACAGTCTCTTATACACAATAACTCATTTGAAGGCCATAATTCAGGTGCGAATGGATCTCGCGATCCATACAGCAGAAGCTGGTCTCTCAGTCACTGGAGAATCACGTTGTCACCTACCTGTTTTAGCAACCGTGCTAAAAGCCTGTTTTTCTTTTCATCCTAATATTAATATTACTAATGCGAGGTCAAAGTATGACCTTTAACTTAGTCAATGACCTTCAAAATTTATGGTTAGTCTGCAGAGAGAAGAATTCAGAATAAACTGCCTTATTTAAACTTTGAGTGGAATTAGATCCTTTATTATAACGTTATATAAGTCAAACTAAACCAATTGTCAGACATTAGCGACCTACTACATTATGTAAACCCTTATGTAAAACAATTAGGACTATTATTAGGTACATTTTGATTCACAATCCGACCTTAAGAGAACTTAGTAATCCACTTCAATCATTAGTTACATCTAATTGGAGTGTAAGAGCTGTGAAAATAGGGCCTACTTTCAATCCACATTGATGAATGGTCACCTTAACTATTTAAGTGAATTATTCACAAACCTTAAGCGATTTTAACCCTTAAAACCGAAGACAAAACCTCTGATCTTGCTTGAACGCAATGCGAAGGCTGACATTGTATCACGTGATTGCAACGTGAAACAGGGTTAATCAGTTTAAATCCTGTCATGCCACTTTGTTGCTTGTTTGTTTATAGAAAACACGATTGTATCGCTAGAACTAATAATGAATGGAATGAGCATTTAAAGAGGGGGAGCCAGGTTCCAGATGTATGGAGCGCGCGATGCTGGCGGAATACTAATAACTTTGCCGAGTGTACTGTTGCCTCGATTATCCAAGTCTCTCGATACATTCAAACGTTTATTATCCGAGAAATATTTCCCTCGTTTGCAATACTTAAGCTTTAAGAATAGGTAAGGAGTACTAAATGCTGCTTTCTCTCGAGTCCCGATGTTTGTTGATACGGTGATCATTATCAACTAAACTTTTTCCTGGCTTCCAGTCTATTCTCTGGCATCTTCAGGATTTTTATATAGAATATAAATACTTATTAAGTACGGTAAAAGAAGAAAATATCATTGGATAAATTAAATTCAATCTATATTATTAGGATTCTATTTTCCTACAAAAATTTTCAATGCCAATTAATCCAGTCAGACTGAGTCTAAGTAAGGCCTTCCATCTACCAGATCATGGCAAATGCAGCCTATCCTTTGAATATTGATCGATCAATATTGTTACTGAGGTTTAAACCCCCTCAATGAGAGTCAGTGTAGATATAATTAGACGAAGGCTTCATTATATTATCGCGCAATGCGTTACATTATATGCTCGATTTCTAGAAATACAATGCCTGGACGCTTGTTACCAGAGCTTAATTCGAAACATGATAATCATCCCATTTAATACTGTTGCTTGTAGAGCATAATGTTAAGATGTTGTTAGTGTACTATGCGTTTTAGTTCTCGAGTTTGGTTATGTGCTATGTAAATCCCTAAGACAAAAGATTTTTTTGGAAGCAAGCGATATATTTAAGCCCAGATTTTAATTTCCAGAACTTTATCGTATGGTCGGATTAGGTATCAACTCCGAAAAAGCTTTAAGCTTCATAAACTCCACGAGTCAGCTATGAACCACAATAAAACGAGGCTGGCAAGTCTCATAAATCAGCAATAATCGCTTTACTACGTATCCGACTAGAAGCCGGCTCACCGAAAACCTAATAAAAAAGTATGAAAAGACACACACAAGCCAGGCTTGCATGGCTTGGGTTTTTGGTTCAAAACAGAGGCTTAACTGATAAAAATACGTCCTAGTACTAAAAATACTACGGTGAAGCTAATGACGGTAATATATCTTCAGTTTAGCTTAGAATGGAATAAAAATACTGTCGTCGCAAACCTCGCTGTGGACGCATAGCCTGAGAGTGCTTGGAATCTTATCGCAGACGACTTTTACGGCGTCTTAAAGACACTTCCTTTAATTCCAAGCTTGATAAAGAAACAATTCTTTAGGAATGTTTCGGATCCTGTTTCGCAACGGTTCGGAGTCTCTGGGGATTTGGAAGGAAGATCATTTGGCTGCACGTGCGTGAGTAGCCCGGGATAGCTGCGACGAAAAGGAATTCGGATGCTTCCGCCAAGGCGAGTTATGGGGGTAAAGAACTCGCGATGGGTTCCGTAATTTATCACTGGTCGAGCTAGATGTACCAGCGTCTTCACTCACGTTCTTAGTTATTGTTTTTCTCAAGTGTAAACAAACCTAACTTCGGTTTTTTGGACGTCGATTTCCCTAGG
The DNA here is from genome assembly GCA_910591435.1 of Acronicta aceris. Taxonomy (NCBI): domain Eukaryota; kingdom Metazoa; phylum Arthropoda; class Insecta; order Lepidoptera; family Noctuidae; genus Acronicta; species Acronicta aceris. The sequence continues at coordinate 482,612 of OU342775.1, forward strand.
CCAAAATTTAATCAATCGAGTAAAACTAACAACGATATTATTCTCAGTATTTGTTGCAAATGAAAATATAGCAGCACATTGAAAAACCACAGCCATTGAAAAACACATGCGTACATGATAGGGTTCGAGCCGTTCTGCATCCATACTGCGGCCTAGCTTCATTTCGATAGACGGCCAAGTAAATTTACTCTCTGTATATAGACATGATGTTCCTCCGTACGATATAAAGTAAGCTTTAAATATCTTCCTGATATCTAGAGCTTGATGAATGAGCCTAGATCACTCAGCGCTATCCCTATCCCTAAGATATCCCAATTTTTATTGGGATTCGTTTTTCAGGCGTCCCTACGAATTGACTGATTGTAAAACAAAGAAAAGTGTAATAGTAAGTAGTTTTCTTAATTTTATTTTTTGTGGATATAGAATCACTGCGACCGTAGTGTAGTCTATTGTGATCGCGATCGATGAGTTAAATTTCATCACTAAACCACGGCTGCTTATTATAAGCTGCAGGCTTTACCTTTAGGCGTTACCTTTTTTATGGAATATAACGAGCTGACTAGCCACTTGGTAGTAAGTAGTAATCGTCGCCGATGGACACCTGCAACACCAGAGGCGTTTCTGATGCCTTGCTGCCTCCTAAGAGCCCCTACGAACTGCACACTGCCAGAGCCACTGCAACCGAGGACAACTGGCTCTTACGCGCAAAAGTCGAAACACACACCAAAATGCTTTACGACAGACTCCGATGTAAGGGTGGTCGCCAGCCAGTCAGACCCCAAGAGGTCCAACAACCGAGCGAGTCAGTATTTTCACACCTCTTACGGGATGCCTATCTGAAAGACAGCGAGGAACAGACTACCAGACTAACAGACTACCTATGCAAAAATTAGTTTCAAGAAAAATTGCATGTTCTATGCTAGTTTATTATTATCATCATCATCAGCCTATACCTAATAGTCCACAGCTGGACATAGGCTTATAATTATGGTAGAATAATATCGAATTACATTACGTGTATCTTTCTTACATAATTATATTTTTAGTATTTATTATTCATTTTTCGATGTTTAATAAAAAATCCGATAATCAAAGTTACGATGTATAAATTGGAGGCCATCTTTGACTCTAAATTAAGACTAGATTACATAAGGCTGTTTACTTACAGTTTAAAACATTAGTTGAACAAAGCCGTGATATATTTCACGAGCGTCTGGACAGATAAGCATTCCTCGAGTGGACTACGTTACAATACTGGACTGATGCCAGTTCCGCCATCGAATTTAAGGCACTAGCTTTGAGTCCGGTTTTAAGTTCTTCCTACGTTATTGACTAGCTGATCTATTTGCATATTTCATTTTCCTTTTTTAAATAAATTTTGCTAGCGGCCTTACCTTATTTTAGTAAATCCATTTTTCCTGATTGATGATCTAAAGATAATCTAGGCTTATAGTACAAATATAAAAAAAACATCTGAAGTTAAAAAAGGTTTTGAATTTTTCGTAAATCGAGCCTAAAAGAATCAAAATCATGAATTGAAGGTTTTTTAGTAAAATAAGCGAAGTGAAGTAAACTAATAAGTGAATAACTGATTATTCTTGCAAATAAATGATATTCTATTTTATTCTATTCTAACGCTTAAAGTGACATTTCAGTTATTTATTACAGCCTTAAGTTCGTTAAAGTATTGTTTACTTATTGGCTAAATTGGTGTAAATTAATTTATCCTGAGCTCCAGCTCCAGCGTAACATAGGTATTTTTAAAATGTATTTATCTTTTGTTTACGATGAATAAGTATTAGGTATAATGATTTATATAATTATATTTATTTTATCATCAGATTACAAACCCTTATACAATAACTAAACTATAAGTACTTAATGGATAAAAAAAAGATTTTGATTTGTTCGTTGGTAGGACCTCTTGGGTCTGACTGGCTAGCGACCACCCTTAAGTCGGAGTTTGTCGTAAACCACCTTGGTGTGTGTTTCGACTTTAGTACGTAAGAGCCAGTTTGAGCATGCAGTCCGTAGGGGCTCTTAAGGGCCAACAACGCATAAGCAACTCCTCTGGTGTTGCAGGTGTCCATGGGCGACGATGACTACTTACCACCAGGTGGACCGTCACCTCGTTTGCCGACTTATCTATACTAATATTATAAAGCTGAAGAGTTTGAACGCACTAATCTCCGGAAGTATAAGACTGATTTAACAAAATCTTTTTGCGTTTTATAGCCGAATTCTTGAGGAAGGTTATAGGGTATTTAACATCACGCTACGATCTACAGGATAGAAGCAGAAACGTTTCTCGTGGATGAAATTCAATGGGGCAGCTAGTAATCCATAAAAAAGAGATGCATGATGAAAAATGGATTTTCATTCTTTTTATTATTAAACTCTCAGACATCACAAGACATTATTAATAGTAATCTACGTACCACTAATAGTCTTTTTTCAGGTGATAGAGAGCGGTTAGGCCTTACAAATCAGGTGAACTGTGGGTGACCCACGATATCTACCTGAACCAGGTAGCTAGTATCGGCAACTGTTATCTGTATCGAGTTGAATCGTAAACTACCGACGTCGGGACCTGTAACGTTATATTTCAGATCCCAATGTGTGATATGGCGTAATGGGGAGAAAAAAATATAATGTAGCCTGTACACAATGGGCTCGGTTGGACGTTTGTCAAGTGTTTGTGTGAAAGTGGTCCGTATGTGTTGGAGATTGATGGCCATTGCTGTACCCTTATGTCGTGATTTTTTTCAAAAAGCAGGAGGTTCTCAATTCGACTGTATATTTTTTGTATGTTTGGTACGCGATTTTTCCGTCAATTATTAACCGATTTTGATGATTTTTTTTGATCGGTAGGTCATATTTCCGACGTGGTCTCATAAACATTTGGTCAAGATCTGATCACAAATAATACGTAGCGACCGAGTAAATGATAAAATGATAACATCGTCTAGGCACATGTAAAAAAATGGATATAAATATAATGATAACCAAATTTAGTAAATTGATCACCAAAATGCTTACCAAAATGGATAAATGGTCACCAAATTAGGATAAATGGTCACCAAATTAGGTTTAGGTTAGGTTAGAACTTATTTTGGTGATCATTTATCCATTTTGGTAACCGTTTAGAATTTTTTGGTAGTAAAATAGGTACTTTTTGGGCGGTGTTTAAACACAAGCCTAAAAAAATTTACTCACTACTAAAAATGTTGAAATAAATAAACTTTTAAGAAAAAGTAAAACCGCTTTTAAATACATACAAAAATAATGTTATGTGCAAAAGAGTATCGGAAGTCGGTGCCATTCATTTGATCGGATCTTTTGATTTCGCTACCGAGTTCCGAAACTGAATTTTTTTTTATTTTTTTTAAGGCGGTTTTACTTTTTCTTAAAAGTTAATTTATCTATCTAATCAACTTCAAAAAAGGAGAACGTACTTCGTCATCATCCTAAGCTGCTTCTAACAATGTTGTTTAGCTTCCCGATTAATCAGCGATTGGTTATTAGTAGTTTACACGAAGCTCCTACTATCTGACCTCTAAAATCCAATTTCTTTGTGGGCAGTATCGATATTGTATGTATAAACTGGTTGTCGGTGTGACTGCCAATAACGTAACGATTTTCACAGGTATCTTCTTGTGATTTTTTTTTGCATTTTTAACGTCACCTTATGACGTAAATTCAGAATATGAACGCAAATTTCGATCAAACGGGTGGGACTCTCGGTGGCTTAGCGGTCAGAGCGTTTGGTGTATCTAACCAGAAGACGCAGGTTCGAATCCTGCCCGCGATTGAATTTTTCCTTCACTAAAATAAATGATTTTCACAGGTGTTCGTATAATAACTTGAACCGATGCGAGGCACGGAGGGGTCTCGATATGGCAAGAATAGCCACTCATCCGCAGTCTGACCGCAGCAAGCAAAGTTAATTGATCATCGTAGTTATTACATACGTGCCCGAGATGATAATATTTTTGTACAATAATTTGGCGATCTTCAAAATCGACTTTCTCTTGTTTCATCAACTTTAGATACCTACTTCGGAGATACCACAAGGAAATAAATTTGCCTACACACCTATACATTTCGTAATTATTATCGTGCTTGGCTAAATTAAAAGAGAATTTTAGCGAAACCAAGTAATCAGACGTGACCTTTTTAATAATATTTGGGCACTCGTGGGTAAAAGTTTGTGTCAATTTAATTATTAAATTATTTTTGAATCCATCTTCCCTCAGGTTTCTCTTAATTACTTAGGATCATTTTCATCTCGATTATTATGTTTTCGCGACGTTTATTCCTAGTAATTCATCAGGTCATCTCTGTTCCTCCTGCAAGCAGTATCACGGTCGTTTTACTCAAATGAGCTAATGCATATAAAATAGATTTAAATGGGGTTTTTCTAAGCAACGTGATGAAAAGAGTTTGTTTGAATCTTTTCAAATAATTGATTAAATACTTACTTACATAAAAAAATTATTACTATGCCCGTATTCCCCGGATGATTAGGCGGAGATGCTACCTACCTAGATACTACTGTTCACCTAGTTGAGGGTCAGTATTAGGTTCCATGTAATAGGGGCCGGGTAGTTACTTAGTAGGGTAGTTAATTGGTCTTTGATTTATTAAAAGTAATGGTCCTATAGAAAAATGTTATTAAAAATAGAACTATATGTACTGAAAAAATAATTTAAATCGAGTCATAAAGTTCTAAGATATAAGCTTTTAAAGTTTTTGGTGGAGATTGAATGGGGATGCTCTGTCCCTTTCCCGCAAAACGAATGTCAGTATAGAATTTGTACGGCGCACGCACGGTGTGACGTCACAACGTGCGTACGCTTTCTGTCTAGCAAAAAAATTCCTTTCCTAAACGATTTTGATTCCGATTTTAAACATTAAAACCTCATAGAAAAACCCAATGATAAAGTTTTTGCTAGATTAGGTAATCCAATCCAGGACCTGGATACTAGACTAATGATACATAAGAACACAAAATCTTTTACAAAATATTACTACATTTTATAGAAAACCTCATGAAATATTGGAGTCTATTAAAGTGGGACCCCAGAGTAAATGTAAGATCCCGTCCAATGTAATCTAAACGGGGCAGCAAAAATATTGGTTCGCGGCAAGGGCTCTCCGACCCTTAAATTTGCCCACCTAAACGATTAATAAATCAAATAATTCACAACCGAAAGGTTGACAAGTAAGGTCTTTAGTTTGTTTTTATAAGGTTAGCAGAATTATTGTGCCGAATTTTCTGATATAATTTTAGCTCAGCTTTTGATGTGAAATGGTTTAATGTTACCTTTTTAGTCTCATTTATAAGTTAGGGACATCATTTATTTGTTTTTATCATGATAATATTTGTCAGATTCGATTGACCAAAATCCCTCATAAGCTTTTTTAAATATAAAAAGAAAGAAAGAAAATAAATTTATTTACTACTAATATAAAAGCAAACGACGTAATAATTTAAGTGACATCTTAAGAGTCCGACGGACCGAATTTTTCTTATAATCGTAATACCGAAATAAATCTTTAATCAAATTCTGTTATTATTCGGATTCCGATACCGTTAATCTAGGTTCTTCCTACTCTACCATTTCATACAACTGGAAATAAATGTAAGCGAATGTAATTTTTGATAACTTTACCAAGTTTGGAACTATTTTTCGGTCTTTTATTTCCAGTGAAGTAGTATCTAGTAGACGAAATACCTATCCGAATAATAACTTAATTTGATAGAATATTGTCCGGATTACGATTTAATTCGGTATTACGTTTTTGTGGGCATTGATTTGCCCACAAAAACGCTCCGTCGGACTCTTATAAGTCAATTTATTTCATATTCGATTTTAGAAACATGCAGCGTAATCCAGAAATGGTGCGGTGTGCCAATCTGAAAAGAGCTTTAGTCCTACAAACGGAGTCCGTAGCTAATATCATAATTTCCCTTTGGCTTTGTCTTAGGAGAGTAAATAGATGTTATATATAGAAAGCGGTTCAAAATCAAAATAAAAATATTTTATTTCAATTAGACCACTAAAATTGGTACTTTTTAAAAGTCAAAACTAGTTGCACGGTTCCAAAAAGTGGGTCATATGGAGAAGAGCCGGAAACAACTCCATAGTTACTTTTTTTAAAAAAACATGATTACAATATTAAGCTTTACAACTTTATGCCAAAGTTGCTGAGAATTCTTCAGTTTGATGTATAAGATTTATTCATCATACAAAAAATAGGGGTTGCCACAGCAAGTAAGTGCTGATCAGTCCCGACAGACAGCACCCGTTTACGAGCATGACGTGCGTATCGGCGTGGTTCAACTCAACCATATTGTAGGGAATAAAACAACCCGATATACAACGCCACCAGCAGCAGGACATTTAAGTGAGCATGACAAGCTCAGACCGCGGGCACAAAAATTTTACAGATGATATGTATGTTCTTATAATGATAGCTACATCAATATGCCTGCCCTATACTCACACTTTACAACTTTTCTAATTACGAAATTATACAATATTAAAAATCCAATCAATACTTATATCAATTCAATATCATAATGTGTGTAATTGTATATTAGTCACCGTAAACATTGTAGGTACGTCAGTGTAAAAATAATAATAATTATGTCACTATGTAATGATAATTTTATTTCAATAGATGATAATAGTCATCTATTGAAATAAAATTATCATTACAATGTCAGAGTCTAAAAAACATAATGACTAAAGAAATGTCACAAATTTGTCATTACAAATTCAATAGCCCGATTCATTAGAACAGCTTAATCCCAAACATTTTTGTCATCTATATAATCTTTCACAGTATAGCAACCCTTACGACACAGTTTCTGCTTAACAACAGACTTAATTTTATTGAGATTTAGTTTCCGGTTATAGGTACTTTTTACCATTTTTGCATTTTTATTAAAGAGATAATTCTCATTTTACTTTGCCGACTTTAAAAAAGGAATCTTAATTAATTCATAATAAAGTTCTCAATTCGGTACATTTATTTATATTTTTAAGGAACCTAAGTTTATACTTTACATTAAAACACCCGAAATAAATAACTATTATAAAAACATAAAATAAAAAATAACTTGAAAACGCGATTGATTTATATGAAAAACTTTTAAAGATTTATTTTTACATTTCAATATACCCGTTGGCAACGTTTCGTTTAAAATTCATTTCACTTTTACTTTCATTTCGATTGAACTTAAAATCTTTTTGCTGACTGCTTGTTTTGGGGAGATTTTCCGAATACCAATAAAAAGTGATTTCAAAATCTCAATACTGTATGACGTATTCTAATATTGTGATATCATTGCGTCTGCAGATACAAATCACGTTTGCTCAAACATCCCAGAAGATATATGTGTTGGTCAGACAAATATTTGCACTTTGAGGGGACTGCACACGCCTCTCAAACTGCAGCTAGCCAGGCTTACAGGCAACACACTATACGATTCTTTAAATATGTGAATATTTTACTAAAGGTGTGTATCGAATTGAAATAATAAGAGAGAATAATTTACATGGCAAAAGTAGTTTCTTTAGTTCATCAGCTTGTTCACGAGGGTCTCTTGGGAATACAATCGTGGGGGTATTTTAAGTAAGTAAGTAAGGAATATGTTTTTTCTAATTGCCTAAAATATCATATATTTTAGGCAATTAGAAAAAACATATTCCTTACCTATCTGATTTTTAAACAAGTGTATGTCTACAATAATCTTACTGCAAAGACGAATCAATTGAAACCTCATTTGCTAAAATCTGATGAGTAGTTTTTGAGCTAGGATCGAATATTCATACGATACATACATATGCACATAAACACATAGACTGTTAAACTCATTACCTTTCCTTTTTTCGTAGTCGGGTATAAAGACTTTGGTAACGAACAGGAGAAAATTGGTAGTCAAAAAACATTTTCGAAATGTTATCTTATCCTGCATATACATATATTTTCACGTTTACCAGATTATCCATAAAAATATGACGATCCGGAAACTTCGCGAATTTTTGCTGTGACTAACCAAACACCTGGTTAACTTATAAAGGTCGACCTTTTAGGATTTTTTTGTCAACCTCTCTGCGAGCAAACCCTCGTACTTTACCGTCGCTTGGGGATTTCGGGTAATCTCCGACTTTTTTGTTTCATTTTCTAAGTTACTTATGGGTTGTATTATATGCGTTCAATAGCAAGTGATAGTTTAATGAATCAGAGTATCTAGATATTGTATTGTGTTTTGCGTCAATATATATTTTTTATGTCGTAGTTCTGTAATGGTGAGACATTGTTATGGCTTTTATTTGATGTGTCGCAAACTTCTCATTTATTGTTTTGCTAAATAATCTGATTTCTAAAGTTTATCTACTAACACATTAGCAACCTCCTTTATTGTTGTTTGCAGTTCATAGGAAATAGTTACTTTATCTTTTATTTATCAATATGTTTTTTCTTAATTAAAAAGCATCGTATGTAATTGATGTCCCTTGAAGGATAAAGTTACGTGTCATCTATAGATGTTGATGACGTCATCTTAAAATGGATAGTATAGAAGGGCTAAGTTAAGCCAGTTAAATTAGATACTATCAATGTTATCAATGTTAAATGCAGAAAAATATCGCTAACCGAGATTCAATTGCTATACGACTCGAAATCCGTTGGGGCACAATACTGAGGGAGAGAAGTGCAGTTTCTACCTTTACTAGTTGATTTTGTTTGCGAAGAAAAGTTCGAAACATCACTAACAAGGTGGGTACCTACTTTGCGTTGAAGCCGTACGCGGCTTGTGCATTTGGATTAAAGATTATGTAAGTAGCTAATTGAATCACGGTGAGTAGTAAACATTGTGTAAGCAGGTCTTATTTGTGAGCCTTTATGTTTTATAAGCGACTTCAAAAAAAAGATGTTGGTTACCAATAAATCCTTGAATCTGAATTCATTTACATATAATCTGATTTTTAAAGATTTTTCTTTGTTTGATAGAGAACTGTTTTTTCCCAGAACATGCAAATTTGTTTAGTATCTGAATTTTCGATAAAAGGTTGTTAATTGTAGTTCAGTTCCTTTTTAAAATCTTTTTTCGAGAAGTATAGTTTCCACAGCATCTTAATATTACGCCCAGACCCGGAACAACTACCTGTAGATAATACAAATATTTGCTCCTTGTGGGGTATAGAAGCTGATTGCACAGCCGCTACGCCAAATATGTTGTCTTGCAGTGCCATCACATTAAAAAGCTCCAAGTTTGATATGTCACACGAACTTAAGTGTTAACTTAACAGTGTTAAACGCTTTGTCGCGCCGACTTGTTCAGCAAGCGGCTGATTTGCAGTGAAAATACGCGTGGAGATTTACCCGTTTGTAGTTAATACCTTGGAAATATATAACTACGGTATAAAAAAATTAAATACAACACGTTACGTTGCACTGAAAACACTTTATGACGTTTCACTTAATTTTGGACATATTTAAATTATGTAAGTACATAAGCGAAGTAAATATTTAATTCCTTAAAAACGCAAATATACACCTTGTTAACGTACAGTAAATATACGTTTAAATGTGTCTGTATAATGCTGAATGCGTTAAAACAGCTCATTTAGAATTTACTGTAGCACCTAGCTAGCTGCTGTTTACCCTCTATTTACTTATTCATCAACAGAGTTTACATAAACAACTACAGTAACGAATGTTCAAAGAATTCAAATACCTTTCTTAATTATGTAGTAGATTCTATAGTTTTACTGTAGATAAAAACAAACTTTGTGTTGCTACTGACAGACAAGCAGCTCTTCATTATTCAACTGTCATGCCCGTTTATACCCAAAAGTTTGTAAATGATTATACCCCCGAATAATATGTAAATGGGCGTGTAATACGGCATGGAGTTATTACACACTTTAGATAATAACGCAACTAATTTTTGCTACATGATATTTGTGTTGCGTAATCATTGAGTATTATATAGTATTATTTAGAAGAGAAAAAATATCCTAATAAAACACGAAAGGTATATTTGTAAGAACTATGAAAGCATTAAGTAGAATATATCTTTGATTAATTTAGATAATGTTATTTTAGTGAAGGAAAAATTCAATCGCGGACAGGATTCGAACCTGCATCTTCTGGTTAAATACTCCAGATGATCTGACCGCTAAGCCACCGCGAGTCCCACCCGCTTGATCGAAATTTACCTTCACATTCTGAATTTACGTCGCTTAGCGGTCAATGTCTGGTTATGTAACCAGAAGACGCAGGATCGAATATTGCCCAGGATTGAATTTTTCCTTCACTATAATAACTTTATAATCTTAGCATGGAAAATGCAAAAAAATCACAAAAAGATGATTTAGTTAATGTTATTGAAATTACAAATCTAGAAAAGCAAACATTAAAATCAATAGGTAACATTCCACAGGTGGGTAAAATTTTTATTAGAGAATTTTATTATCGTAGCTCTCTAGTACGATAAAATATGTACCTCAATAGTAACGTGGAGTGGTGTAAAAAGGCTGCAAAAAAGGTACTCATATCTTTTGTAATCCCTTGAAGTGTGCAAACGGAGGTGTTAGGCGTTCCGAACGCCAAATGTGGCGGTAAACGCTTTGTATTCACAAAAATTCTTAGACATTTTATTGTGGAGACGTGTGAGACGTAAATACACATTGTACGAAGAAAACATACACGTTCTGTTTTTTCCAAATGAAAAGTTAGTGCGTGACGTGACTGTTTTGTTGGAATGTCCTATTTATTTCAAGAAATGTCAAGAGTTATAGTTTGTTGATATTAAATTTGAACGGGCTGCAAGTGCTACGATTGATGAGCAATTAGACATCAGTAGTAGAGATGTTGGTAGCTTCAAGCATCCGTAGTTCTAACACTTAAGACACATTTTCCAATCCTAATCGCCCTAATTTTTTTCATAGAATATGGTTCAGTAAGATATTATCAAAACAATAGGAATTTGGTCCTTATTGTTTACCAAAACCAGCAGCTAGTGACTCAAATTTGTAAGGCAAATATTCGGAGTCTTCAATATGGCGCGGTGACTACGAAATTATGACGTATCCTCAATTTGTCTCCCGTTTACAATGAAGAGCGGCACAGGATGAGTTATGACTAAAGCCGCATTGAAATGCTCGCCAATTTCGGTATGTCGGCTGTCTTTATATTTTTGGTATAAGCAGTTTAGCTATTAATTTATGAATGTATTCCTTAAAGGACCTATCTTGTGGTACAGTAGTAGTACATTCTTTTATTGTGAAATAAAAATAATAAACTCGAATACAACTTTTGACTAATCAATATTTAGTTATTTTAGTAAAGGAAAAAATCAATCGCGGGCAGGATTCGAAACTGCGTCTCTAGGTTGGTTTCAATCAAGCGGGTGAGGTTCACGGCGGCTTAGAGGTCAGAGCGTTTGGTTTATCCAACCAGGAGATGCAGGTTCGAATCCTGCCCGCGATCGAATTTTTCCTTTACTAAAATCACTTTGTAATCTTAGCATGAAAAATGCAATAAAATCACAAAAAGACAATCAATATTTATTCATTAAATAATTAAAACCCATGTTTTAATTATATATTTTAATTAAGTTACCTACAGTAGGTAGCTATTCCGGGTTTAGGTCCTAGCGTGAATTTTATATTACAATATTTTATATAAATTTGAAATGTCTGTAAAAATCGTAGCACTTTAGTTGTGGAATAATATAAGTGTAGGTACTTAATAAATATATACAACTTTAAAGTAAGCAAAATAAACTTAAAATACACAAAGCAGACGACCTAGTTTGGTGTAAACTGGAAATTTAAAAGAAAATCGACTATTTCAAAGCGTACACGTCGCAAATAGCGCACCGTATGTTTCCACATATAAGACCTTTCTAAAAACCAGGTTTCCTTTTCCACATGAGCGTGGATTATTTGGACGTGCCGAGCGGTACGCCGTACAGGTACGTACGGTCCTACACGGTACACACCGTAACCCGATCGTGTTCACCGCATATACATGCATAATATCATGAATATATGTGCTGAATTTGTGTAAATATGTAAGACAGGTGTGCTTGATATTCTTCGAGTCCTTGTTGTCCGACTGAGAAATGTAGCATGCTGTTTTTAGCGTATTCTTAGTTTGTTGGAGTTTGGATTTGTGCCCGGTCAAAGGCTTTTCGAGTTTACACGAGACCTAAAAAACCGAATTAAGTATAGGAAGTAAATCCTTTTGGGTCGCGAGTGAAACCAAGTGAACAACAAATAGGTAATGTACAACTGAATTTTTTTTAGGTATTTTTCAATATACTTTGATTTATACAAATATACGTACATATATAGCGACCCTCTCGCGGTTTCACCCGCGCTGCTCCGTTCCTAAGAGGCGTAGCGTGATGTTATATAGCCTATGTTACTCGCTGAAGATGTAGCTTTCTAACGGCAAAAGATTTTTTGAAATCGGTCCAGGAGTTTTAAAGTTTATTCGTTACATACAAGAATACAAATATTTCCTCTTTATAATATTAGAAATTTAAACTTTACAATATTAACATTTTAATTTTAAACATAACAGCTGAAGCCAAAAACGTTTATTTATCTGATAAAATACCTAAAGTACCTAGTATACCATCATACCATCACGCCTGTATTCCCCGAAGGGTTAGGCAGAGGCGCACTAATGTACACCCACAGTTCGCCGGTATGTTTATGTCCCATGTAATACGGGGCGAGCCTATTGCCATTAACCGGGCACAAATCCAGACTCCGAGTTGCTACTGAGAATTTCATAGAAAACTCAATAACACTTTGCTCGACCTGGGGATCGAACCCAGGACCTATAGCGTAGCAGTCGCGCTTGGGACCACTAGACTAATGAGGCAGTCTAAGTACCTAGTATACATCTATATATATATATATTTTATATAACAGTTCTATTTGAACAATGCGTTGGATTGAGCTTTACTGGTGTATGTGGTTATAATAAAAATAAAGATAATTATAAAGATAACACTGCCTCATTAGTCTAGTGTTCCCAAGCGCGACTGCTACGCTAGAGGTCCTGGGTTCGATCCTCAGGTCGAGCAGTGTCATTGGGTTTTTCTATGAAATGCTCAGTAGCAGTTCGGAGTATGGATTTGAGTCCAATATTAAACATACCGGCGAACTGTGGTTGTACATTACTCGTAGTACGCCTCTGCCTAACCCTTCGGGGAATACAGTCGTGATGGTATGTTAAAAGATATAGGTACCTAACTTTCTGTCATTCTTAAACTTTATGTCAGGCTAGGTAGGTTTTGAGGAAACCGGCTAAAAACTTTATTTAATAATTCTTGTGAAACTTTATTTCTTATATCTCTCATTTTTATACGGAAACAGACGTTCTTTTGTGTTTGTTGAACTGTGATTTAATTAAAATAATTGTGTAGCTTGTAGGTACAGCTGTTAGATCCGGAAGAAAATCGTGAGAAGCTTTTTTAACATTATGCACTATTACCATTACATATCATTATGATCGATGGTAGAACCTCTTGGGGTTTGACTGGCGACCACCCTTATGTCAGAATCCGTCGTAAGGCACCTTGGTGTGTGTTTCGACTTTTGCACTTAAGACCCAGTTCGCCTCGGTTGCTACGGCTCTGGCAGTCTGCTATCCGTAGGGGCTCTTAAGGGTCGGCAAAACGTCAGCAACTCTTCAGGTGTTGCAGGTGTCCATGGGTGACAATGATTACTTACCACCAGATGGATCGTCAGATCGTTTGCCGACTTAATCCATATTTTTTTTAAAATAATAACATACAATAGTCAACCCAGGGAGGTTGACTATTACTTCTTGCCAATTTATAGAGGTGGCGAGCTTCATAATACCGCAAAAATATAAAATTTACTTTAAGGCCTTTAAGATTACTGTAGTATGGAGCCTTTCAATCGTAATATTCAAAGTAAAACATGTTTACGAAGAGAGCCCTTTTCATGATTCGATTAATTCATTCAGTTTCAACAGAGTAGTTTCATTCCCAAGCGTTACACATAACCTGAATATGTCGTCTTACAGTCATCATGTATTTGCATGGTTTAATATAAAACGTCTAAAGAATAATTTTCAATCCTTCCGTTCAATAATGAGATTCATTTGTTTCCCTCTAAATTCAATAAATTCAAATCATAATTTAAAACTCACAACAGCATGCAAATCACATTATTTAAAACTGAATCAATACACAATTTCACGTAATCTATTTTTTTATGTGTATCATCAAAATTAGCTATCTAGGTATCTATTTTTATTAAGTTTTATTGCATTTAAATCATCTTTTACAAGAATTGCTTAAATTTTTCAATAAAACTTTCCGCTCAGGCCGGGCGCGTTCTCCACTTAAGTTCTATTATCCAGGCTTATCAAGGCTAAATAGTTCAAAAGCCTAGTCCAGTTATAAGCTCGTAGATTTTCAAAGTTTAGTCATAAAATATTACGACTGCCTATACAACTAGTCGGACGGACAGAACTTACGGTCTCTGTCCACTACAGCGTACCATGATGATGATTAACAACGTCAAAAGGTTCTATGGTCATTTCTGTACAGTAATATACATAGTTTGGAATATACGGAATAGGGATAACACCAATACCAACATCATTGGCTAGTTGATTCGATTATTTTTGATGACCTCACGAAGAAGTTGACTATAAATAGAGCCGATCAACAAAACAAAATTAAAATCAGTTCAAAGATATAAGGAAATTATAAGAATTTTAATTTTATGTTAGACAAAGAGTACTATAGTGGTTTCTGACGTCACAAACCAATACACCATACAAGGTACTAGGTATTAGCATTCGTTTTGCGGGAAAGCGTCAAAGCACCGTCGCAATCGCCACCAAAAACTTTAAATAAACGCTTATTTATTAGAATTTTGTAAGCTGATATATTGTTTGTTTCAGAATATGAATTATATTTTCCACCAAGTCTTTTTGATATTGAAACACCAGTCAACAAACCTTTTATGTTGATGAGAAAATAATACTAGATTGTCCTATCAACGCCCAACCATCGACATTGTAGGTAGCGTGTAGTATTTATATTGTGCCTAATACGGATAATTCTTGTTATTGTCTAAAGCAACGATACAGTGGGTTGGGGACCTTAATTGGGAACAAATAAGTGATAATTGCCGATATAAATAACTGAACTACGCCGTCATGCAAACATTAATAGTGAAATAAATTCTGTGACCCTTGATTCCGGTTTGGGTTCGGCCATTTTGAATTGCGGATTAAGCCGTCATACTTTTTGAATTTATGGATTGAATGTCAATTTTGGCTGTATAAAGTTCTGGATGGTCACAATTAATGTGAAAGTATAGGTTTTTTACTATATGAAAATAGTGAAGTTACTAGAGATATAAGTATATATGAGACTTAACAATTGTGGTCTCAAGATGACAGGGCGTTAGTAATTCTACTGGTGTTGCTGACGTCTATAGGCTGCGGTTGCCGCTTACTATCAGGCAGCCCGTATGCTTCATTTTATTACAAAAAATGAACGTACTAAGTATTTAGTTATATTTTTATTAAATAAAATATCCATTATTTGTTTTTAAATAATGTTCCCTTTAAGCATAATGTGTTGTAAATAATTTTGACTTGACAGAATATAAAATCAAATACAAAAACATATTTTGTACTAAACACGTGTGACTCGAGCGAGATCACGAGCTAAAGCCACCGTCGTAATATACGGCACACACAGAAAAAGGTGAAAAATTATTCCCCAGCGAAAATTGTCGTACCCAACCAAAAACTGGGATTTAAGCTTGAATATTTTCGCACAAAGCGGTTCTACCAAAAGTCAACCGCCACATTAATAATGCCGGTCTCTTTTTAAGTGTGCTCTATCATCTCTGCCAGGCGTGCGGCCTCCAAACTCTAGCCTCCATTGATTAGTAATTCTCTCTAACTTTTAATTGTTACTATAACGACTCGGTCGTACTTGTAATATATCATTGAGATAATTTTCGAGATAAAACTTATGTCTTGGTTATTTGATTAGCTAAGTCTCTCTGGGGCGGTATCTCGTCGCTGTAAAACTTCATGTTTCGTCGTAAAAAATGTTATTTTATTAACTGGGTTTGTTGGCAGACTTGGGTTATGTCGCCGTCGACCTACTAAAGCTAAATTCAGACGGTGGGTTTAAGCTATATCCACATAAGGCTCACAGTTTTTGGTCCATTGCCGGCCATCAGTCATTTTTTTTTATTACTGGCGGGAATGCGTTTTTGCCCTAGTTTTGGGCTTGGCTTGGTAGATTGCTGAGTTTTGCAGTTTGTCAGTGTGGTTTATGTTCGATGTCTGACCTATAGATGGTGACCCTGTCATTAACTGGCCACAAGCCGTTATTGAAAATTTCATAGAAAAGCCCAATAGCATAGCTCGACCTGGGGATCGAACCTAGGACCCCTCAGCAGCCGCGCTTGGGAAATGGGAACACTAGACCGAGATATCGTTAGTTTTATTTGTATTTACCAAAAAATCGACATTTATAATCGATGTCGAGAGATGGTGGAGTTATTGGATTTTTCCACTTTTCGTTTTGTGTGAATGAATATTTATCGATTTAATTTTAATCGATCGTTAGTCTGCGCAGTAAATTGATTTGCTCACGTCAATAGTGCATCGACAATTGGCAGAACGGCCGTTTGGTTAGTTCAATCGTTTGCATATGCAGGTTGATTTAACTAGCGATCACATTGTAGCAATCAACCATGCACCGGAGTTATCGTCCTATTTAAATTTCGGTAGAAAGCGGTATTAACGATGTACATACATACATACAT
Organism: Acronicta aceris; assembly: GCA_910591435.1. Classification (NCBI taxonomy): domain Eukaryota; kingdom Metazoa; phylum Arthropoda; class Insecta; order Lepidoptera; family Noctuidae; genus Acronicta; species Acronicta aceris. Next base: position 499,480 of record OU342775.1, read on the forward strand.
TCACACCTTTCTCCCACAGGTGTAGCCAGAAACTATAGACTGCCACTTGCCACGATTCTTGCATACTTCTTTTGCTTCTTCCACATTCATACATCTTCTCATACCTACATACACGCCGGTTGCGAGTGCCTGACTTGTTGGTAAAATATAAAGAATTTAAGACATCGGTAGGTACTCTTATTTACCAGCGAAATGTGGGTGTACATTTCGCTGGACCTCATTTTTTTAAAATAAAATGAGATCTGACTGCCTCATTAGTCTAGTGGTCCCAAGCGCAACTGTTACGCAAGAGGTCCTGGGTTCAATCCCCTGGTCGAGCAAAGTGTTATTGGGTTTTTCTATGAAATTCTCAATAGCAGCTCGGAGTCTGGATTTATGCCCGGTTAATGGCAATAGGCTCGCCCCCTATTACATGGGACCTAAACATACCGGCGAACTATGGGTGTACATTAGTACGTCTCTGCCTAACCCTTCGGGGAATACAGGCGTGATGGTATGTTATGTATGTTAAAATGAGATCACATGGAAAATCGCAACTCTGTAAGAATCTGCAGAAAATAAACAAAAAGCTTAAATGCATATGCCGATTTTTATGATCTGGGTCACGTCCTGTGCCAGATTGCATTGAGTGCTGCAACTGAAGGGGCCACACCCTCTCGGAGACTTCGATAAACTACAAACAAAAGATCCGTCACGCTTATGCATTGTGGGTGAAGACTGTATTTAAATTTTTTAAATTTTGATTAAGGTCCCATTTCAACAACTTCGAGTAAATTATACTATTTTTGTATTTATTCGGGAAGTAGCGGCTACTCCGAATTGGTGCGGGCTTAGTGTGCCATATTACAAACGATAACTAATTTTATATTTATTCTAACCTAAATCTAGACTAAAATACACATAACTCTCATATTATATTGTAATTTCATGTCACAAAAACAGGTAGGACTGTTTTAATACCTGGGATAAAGATTTTCGGCCCCAGCTTTAGAAAATAATGTTTTGATGAGGCATTTCATAGAAGCAGTCGGAATATTATTATTATAATTATCTCTCCGTACCTTGTCGAAACGTAACGGAATACGGATATGTACTAGCGCAATCTTGACGTCACGTATCGACGTCATTTTTTGTTTGTTAAACAAAAGGAAAAACGCGTTTACATTATTATTTTATAATCTGACTGACGGATCAAAATATTTTTTTAGTTATCTAGCCTATTTTCCCTAAAGAACTTTAATCAGATACTACTTCTACATAAATCTAATATTTTCATGCATGCATAATGTATTGAGGTTAAAGTCAAAGTTGTTAGAACTTACGTTACCATTATAAACTCAAATACAAAAACGATACGTAGAGACGGTTACTATAATGCATTGGATTCGAAGTCTGCCAACCTCTAGTAGATTAATTTACCCCTGACTTTTCGAAATCATGTGCGTATTAATCATAATTTACTATAACTTGCTTACATATCGTGAGGAAAGCTGCATACCTGACAGATTGATGAGATGGCGTGTGAAGTCTGCCAACCCACAGTATGGTAGCGTGGTTCTGTCAATGCCCCGTGCTCAGCTGTAATACAGTAAATGTGTTGACTAATGATAATTATCAACCAATATAACCAGGTAAATAAAAATAGCGGACAGGATTTGGTCACATTTTATTCTTTTGCTTTCTTAGAGGAACTAGTATTCCAACTATACTATATTAGGAGTACGTCTGCACACCTATGTAAATTCATAAAAGGCACCTGCATGCATCTATAACGAGAATGTTGAGAGGATTTTGTGGAGTAATAAGAATGAATGGGATATGGAGTGCGTAAAAGGTATTTTCAAGGTAGCGCGATTGGGGGAAAATTTTTATATGTGTGTTGAGCATTAATGTGGACAGATATAAAGAAGGATGAATAATGAATACATAATATGTTGTATGAAAGATGATTTTACGGCAAATAAATAAGTAAGTGATGAGATGCCGTGTGCGTAGCGGATTACTGGGTCAATCTCGTTTAATATTTTATTTTGCTCGTCTCTTTCCGTTTTCTGTCAATTTGATAAGAAGTGACGAGATGACTGCTAATAGAGACGCATGTAAAACAGACACCGTGCAGACCATATTAGACAACCATACACATACTGTTGCTACCTAAGTTGAAGGTTTGTGTTCTTTCAAATCTATGGCTTATAGCGTAGCTGTGGTAGATGCCACATTGGGCAACGTCTGAAGTACCTACAGTAGATACAGTGAAGGTATATGTACGAGTATTTCTCACAATTTGTTCAGAAACGCAGATGCTAGTTAAAAATTCATAAGTTCTTCAAGTAATACTGGGATTATACAAACGTGGAATACATTATGAAGCGTGTTAGTTCAATGTGAACGTTTGCGATCTGAATTTATTTAAAGTTTACTATTTAATGGAATTCGTTGTAATTTGCATACCTATCACCGTTTATAAATGTTGTTTGAAAGTGCCTTCGCGAGATGAAATTGTTTTTGATAAATATTACAGAAAGATTATTTAAGTTGTTTTGAAATCATCTTAATTTTTTTATGGATTAATTCGGTAAACGAGCAGACGAGCCACCTAGTGGTAAGTAGTCATCTTAGTCCATGAACACCTGCAGAGGAGTGGAATGCTGATGCGATGCCGACCCCTAAGAATCCCTATGGACTGCAGACTGCTAGAACCGCAGCAAACGAAGGTAACTGGCACTTACATGCAAAAGTCGAAACACACACCAAGGTGCTTTACGACAGACTCCGACGTGGTCGCCAGCCAGTCAGATCCCAAGAGGTCCACCACCACGCAAAATTAATAAGATTATGTTTAGGTGTAATGCTGGGTAAAAGCCTGCCCCTCATGTTTCCATCTACCTCGATCCTGTGCTAATTGGATCCAGTCTATATTATAGCAAAATCATCACGCTATCTCTTTTTTGGTCTGTCAGGGCTCCACTTAATGGAAATTTTAGCCCACCGATCATTGGAAATGCGACAGACATAGCCAGCCTAGTTTTACTTAAGCTTGGAGACCATTTGGGCTACATCAGCAATTTGAGATTGGGATCGCAATGATATTTATGTACGATCTGTTCTGTAACTGCACTCCATGACCCGTTGACAAACCTTGAGTTGACAAAAATCCCTTAGAATGCGCATGAAACTGCAAGCTTCAGCTAATATACTTTAAAATGAGGTAATTTATGAAAAAAAAAACTACAAATACATAGTGTGCTGGCTTACGACGGCTTATGTAGGAGGGGTCGATATTTCCTTCCCTTATGTATAATGTATGGATTATTACGTTTGTTTTATCGTAAATCATACATTACAACGAGTATCTAATTGTGGTCGAACACAAATTATCGGTTGTAAATACCTGATTGAACCTGTCATTAGAAATTATTGATGGTTCCATTAAAAATTCATTGGATACAAAAAACTTTTTGATTGTCACGTATATTTTTATAAACCTAAACATAAGTAGGTTATATATATAACTGCTTTTTTGAGTAGTACTAACTACTATCTTGGATCCTAGGTTTGGATTTCAGGTCGAGCACAGCTATTAGTTTTGTGAAATAAGTATCCAAAGACGCTAGGCGTTCGAATTTGTGTTTTTGTATTGTTACTTAACTGCCTCATTAGTCTAGTGGTCCCAAGCGCAACTACTACACTAGAGGTCCTGGGTTCGATCCCCAGGTCGAGCAAAGTGTTATTGAGTATTTCTATGAAATTCTCAGTAAGCTGCTACTAGACCGGTGTCTGGATTTGTGCCCGGTTAATGGCTATAGGCTCGCCCCCTATAACATGGGACCTAAAGATACCAGCGAACTATGGGTGTACATTAAGTACGCTTCTGCATAACCCTTCGGGGAATACAGGCGTGATGGTATGTTATGTTATGTTATGTATTGTTACTTTTTAGGGTTCCGTACCCAAAAGGGTAAAACGGGACCCTATTACTAAGACTCTGCTGTCGATCCGTCTGTCCGTCTATCACCAGGCTGTATTTCATGAACCGTGATAGTTAGACAGTTGAAATTTTCATAGATTTATGTATTTCTTTTGCCGCTATAACAACAAATACTAAAAAACAGAATAAAATAAATATTTAAGGGGGCTCCCATACAACAAACGTGATTTTTTTTGCATAAAATTTTTATAGATACCTAATGGCCGGTTTTGTTTATTTGGGTTTGAATTGTTCACCCCTGGTCTCAAGCTTGCGTTAAAATGCGCATTGATAAAAAACCGTTTCAATTAACTCTGACTGTTGGTATGTTACATTTTCACGCCTAAACCGCTAAAGAGATTACGACAAAATTAGGCATGGGTGAGACTGCATCCTGAGGAAGGACATAGGCTACTTTTTACCACAAAATATGCATTTGGAATCCAAGCGAAACCGCGAGCAACAGATAGTTTACTGTATTTTTTTAATGTGATTGGGGGGGGCAAACAATCATACGAATCACCTGATAGTAAGCGATTACCGCCGCCCAGAGACACCCGCAACGCCAGAATAGTCACGAGTGCGTTGCCGACCTTTTAAAAGGGGATTGGGCCTCCGGTAACCTCACTCACTCGGCGAAACACAACGTAAGCGTTGTTTGACGCCGGTTTTCTGTGAGGCTGTGGTATCACTCCGGTCGAGCCGGCCCATTCGTGCCGAAGCATGGCTCTCCCACGAAAAAAAGTATTTTATCACGAATAGAATTCTACTAGCTATTTCAACCTCGCTGTGGGAATACTTGAAATCCTCTATCGCTTTAGTAAAAAGCGCAACGATGAATGAGTTTTATTTGCATATAAATTAGTTTCCCTTGACCAAAAAGCTTGTAAAAAACTGCAATTTTCAGCTGAATATAATACATTTTTTGCTGATTCTAAACTGTTATGGGAATATATACTAAATGTCTGCCACCATATACGAACAATGAGTCTCGAGAGGCAGCAGGCGTTCTTGGATAATACGTGAAGAAGTATTAGAAAAAGCTTAGATATATGAACATAATCCTTACTAATATTAAAAACGTGAAAGTTTGTGAGTATGGATGTATAGATGTGTGGATTTTGTTACTCCTTCACGCCAAAACGGCTGAACGGAAATAGATGAAATTTAGCACAGAGATAGATTATAGTCCGGAATAACACAGCTACTTTTTATTCAGGTCGGACCCAATTCTGAAGTCCACGCAAAGTCGCGGGCAGAAGCTTACTTGTTCAGTGAGTCATGGTTATATACTGTATTTTTTTTGCATAGCATAAAGTCAGTCAAAAGGTTTTATTTCAATGAAACCATTACTAAAGCCACTTTTGGAAAGTCAAAACTAGTAGCACGGTTCCAAAAAGTGCGACTTATGGAGAAGAATGGGCAAGAACCTGCATGGATACTCTTTAAAAAAAAAGAATATTACATTACTATTTATCTTTACAACTTTGTTTTAATAGTTTCAGAATTATGCAGTTTGATGTGTAAGATTTATTATTATTAGTTTCTTTTATTTTTTTATTTATGAGCTCAGCTCTTGTCCGTGGAGCAATCGTCACTGTTTTCTATTTTCTGCTTTCCGATTTACCTCTTGATACGACTCGATCCCCACCCATTCCTTCACTTGTTCCACAAACTTCTCCTAGGTCTTCCCCTTCCTCGTTTTCCTTCAACGTTCCCTTCTAGTTCTAAATAAGTTGTCGTGTCGTATCAAGTGGCCAAACATATTATATTATTTTATTAATATACAGCAATTATTAGTTTGACAAAAGATTTAATTGATTTAGTGGTCGCAAGCACGATTGCTAAGTGTGAGGCCCAGGGGCCGTATTATGACGTGTTAACGCGATAATTTTAAGGTTGTGAGAAAGAGATGCCGCTCTACATATTAAATAGTCTCATCTCTTTCTTACAACCTAAAAATGATGGCGTTGACACGTCATAATACGGTATCGAATCCCAGGTCGAGTATAAGTTTTATATATAATTCTCAGTGGCAGTAGCAGGAGCCTATATTTCATGGGACCTAAAACTGTGCTTAACTGAAGGTGAATAGCTTAGTCAAACACAGCCTTTTGAAAGCGGCTTCCAAAAAATACTACTCTACGATCGATACAACTGTCTGTTGTTTCAACATATCTGCTGCGAACTAGTTAAATTATTATCTTGTTGTGTTGGAAAAGTTTCCAGTGTTTGCTGCATAAACATAAAATTAATTTTAACGAGAAGGAGCTGAATTGATTTTATTGTTCATTGTTGAAACATAAAGAATACGAAACAAAGCTTATTGAGCCAATGCACAGACGTCAATCGATAATAATGTCAGATGCTGTGTATAAAATGGTGCAAGTATTTGATTCTAATTTGGTTAAGCAGAGGTGTAGGTACTAATGTACAACCTCATTTTACCGGTAGGTTTAGGTCCCACGTCATAGGGGGCTATTGCCATTAACTGAGCAAAAACCCGAACTCCGAGCTGTGGGAATTTTATAGAAAAACCGAGTAACCCAGGCCTTAACACGTCTTAGGATCACCAGACTATAAAGATACCTACTTAAAAAAATATTCTTCTATTGTAGAAATAATCAACTAGAACTATGTGTTGCATTCTCGTTACATATTTATCTTTTGTCCATCACTTAGGTAATAATTTTCCAACGCTGATTTATATTTAGGTTAGACCGGTCTTTCCAATTCTTGCATTGACCACAACTTGCTAACTTCCCAGGACTATTAGGCGTGTCGTATCTCAGCACCAGATATTAAAATATTATTATCAGCCCGGTTGGTCCCACTGCAGATGAAAGATTTTCTTACTCTCCTTCCATTCCTCACGGTTTGAAACATTTTAGACCCAATTTCTCATATACGAGTTCGTCCCGCCATCTCTGTCTGCCGCTCGCATCATCTAATGCCGAGTGGACTCCACTCTGTAGTAAGTCTAGCCTACAAGTGGTCCATCATATGGCACACATGTCCAGACTTTACACTTTGCACTTTATAGTAGCGGCTTTCTGAACAACGTGAGCGATTGGTGTATAGTGTTCGTACCGCTATACACGAATCGCTGACATTGACAAAATTATTTCATGTGGTGCATATACGTCTTGTCCTAACCAATACAAGAAAACCGGACAAGCGCGAGTCGGATTCACCCACCGAGAGTTTCTTACATATTATAATTAATTATAAATTACAAAAAAAAAAGACTTTTCCCTATACCTACTTGTAGTATGATGATATTACTTGCCAAATTTCATAGTTCTAGGTCAACAAAAATATAAATTATATATAATATATACATTTACACACCTATAAATTTTGATTCCCTTGAGAGTGTCGTAATAAACGGCTGTTTTTTTTACGTTAATTTAAAGTTTAATTTTTTCACAGCTTCAAGAGACCGTAGACTTGAGTACCTATATGGTTTTAATTTCAACTCGATACTTTTACGCGTTCCCGAGATAAAGGGTTTTAACAGACAGACGGACGGACAGGCAACAAAGTGATCATAAAAGGGTTCCGTTTTTTCCATTTGAGGTACGGAACCCTAAAAACGCTTTCATTATACCTTCCTGATACTCAGAATTACTTTACACTTATACTTGCTTACACTTTTAAATTCCCGATCCGTCTTAGCACGTTCAAGCTCCAAGATACTAAAATAACGTATTTCACAGAGAGTAGAGAGCAGTGTAGTTAATCATTAATTCACGTGGCTCATCCACTTTTCATCAAAACGTACCGTCCTTTTAGTCCCACGTATCTTTGTGCGTGCTGCTACCTCGACACCGCTTATTACGGAACTAATTTTATTAAGAAATACTGGTTCAGTGTCGATTGGATTACCCCGCTGAGTAACTTTGAACTTTATGAGAAACATGAGTGTGAATTACAAAATTATATTCATAAATTTACTAAATATTATGTTTGGATGAAGCAGAAATTAGATATGTAGCGAGATCAGAGCACAATCAAATTATAAGTATGTTTGAATCCCTTTCATCATTCATCATCATAAACCCATTTAATATCCTGCTGCTGGGCACGTAGGAGACCGAAGGAGACCTCCTCTATGAGTAAGAGGGGTTGCGCTATAGTTGACTACGCTAGCCTCCTGCGGGTTAGCAGATCACTTACGCTGAGAAAATCCCTCAAGCATGCAGGAGTCCTCTAAATATTTTTCTTCACCATTTAAGCGAGTGATAAATTAATTATTAATAACCACATAATTGCAAAAAGTCAAATAATGAGATATCTATCATCATATAGTCTAGCCTAGCCTATCATCATATAGGTAGTGTGAAAAATACTCATGAATCACCTGCCGCCGGGGGAGGTAGCAGAGTATAATAAAGATGCACTGACTAAAAACCGCACTTGCCTTTCCTTACCCTAGCCTAGGTGATGGCTGAAATGATTAACAAATATCAATATCTCATCATCAAGGTTACCAGAATTCACGAAAGTCATAAAACACACAACAACCCGACGGCCTGGCATCCAGGCCACATCCAAATCTCAAGTAGGGTACTGCCTGCCTTCAAGGAATAGCATTTATTTTTCAGGTTTGACAAGCTTGCTTATATAAAATATTCTCACCACAGCGAGCCGACGAGACATATTTTAGATAACACGAACGTCTTCTAGACAAATAATATTAAAATGTTGCTCCGAGCGAAGATCTTTGCCTCACAATTTGTGGCAGATGAAACAAGATGATCGTATTATGAACATTCCAAAACTGTTTGTCGTATAACATTATCTAACAAAACATTTCAGCTTTCACACGTTTCTAAAGAAGATTGAATGCGATCTACTTTGTAGATAATAAATTAGAGTTCAACTATAATTTAGTTAGAACACCCTCGTCACATACCTGGCTCGTTTTAGGGCATCGCCGCCGGGAATACAGATAGTTTCCGTGTTATATGTATGTTATGTTTACAAAGTATTGCCGGTACACAGGATGAATGGCACTTTTTATTGCATTCTGTCCCGAATAATAAAATTGGCTTTATCAAATACGGCTGCAGAGGCGTCAATTCAGTACAAATTTTACAAAACGTTCCACCACTCGCGTACTTTGATGTTGAATTTTTAATAGCGTTGCAATAACTCCGTGGAGCTCAGGCATGACTTTTGACGTCAATGAAGCATTATTTAGTTGTATTCCTGAATAGTTTTGTTGTTCCGTTTAAAGTGCCAGTTGCCAGTTTTCTTCAACGCCGTGTTCTAATAGTCTTTGGTGTCTTGAAAAGATTAAATTCCTTATGGACTGCTCTTTCGAGAACTAGTTATGCCATTCCGCGCGCATCAACTGTTTTCATTAATGCTAAGAAATATGTGACATTTTCGAGGCTTTTGACCAAAAGGAACAACTTATCTAAAGAACGCAAACTTTACTGGATACTTTTGCAAGCTCGTCATATAACGTTTCTCGCACTACTTGGTTGTTTTCATCTATGTTCCAGAAAGCTCATGAAGCGCGAACATACATAATTATGTATCTCTAGCTTTTTAATGTATGCTTTCCAATAAAAATAATTTATTCCTACGTACCTACTTTTAGCGTAACGGTTAAGTGGTCCTCATAGGACGTTGTCACTACTTTGCCACGTGTCGTCGGTTCAATTCCCACCCGAGGTAAATATTTGTGGGTTACACTGCTATTTGTTTCTTATCTGGGTGCACTTCGCGGCCGTTATGTGTTAGCGTCACAGGGGTTTGTTTCTTAGTTTATAAAAAAAAAATCAAACATAACAAAAGCCTACAGTGAAATTAATTTCGGTCTCCGTGTTAGCAATATCGTGTTTTTCACGAATCTATTTATGCTTTCCATTTTCATGATTATGGTTAGAAATATAGAAATGAAACAGTCATTTCCAAGTGCGTGTCTACACTAAAAGTGCTCAACGCAGCCTTATTTGCAGGGCAAACAATTACAATTTTATGAAAATTTGATCGCTTCGCGCCGCGGGTCCCTTCTTAATTAACTACTGAGCTCTCTAATTAGGACCCTGTGCCCAAAAATAGGAGGCGGCCCTCATAGGATCGCTTGAGCTTGTCGGAACTTCTGTCGAGTTCTATTGATCCGACGGAGACTGTTAACAAGTTGTAATTAAAAATTTGAATCTTGAGGTGTAAGAAAATTCATTGGTATTTTCCATAAATTAGGAATGTTGAGCTTTGAGGAATTTCTTAGGGACTATAAGGCGTCTGTGCGTGGTATGGTATTATTTCATCTTCAGTTTCATAATTGGGTAAAATTATATACATTGAAGAAACATTAACCAATTTATCTCTATGGAAATAATATTGTTGTATAGCATTATACAAAAAGGTTTTGTTCAAATCGTTACTAATATTATTAACGTGAAGGTTATTGTGAGTATGGATGTATGGATATATGGATGTTTGTTACTCTTTCACGCCAGAACGGCTGAATGGATCTGGATAAAATTTGGCACACAGATACATTATAGCCTGGAATACTACATAGGCTACTTTTTATCCGGGTCGGAACCAATGCTGAAGTTCACGCAGAAAAAGTTGTAGACAGAAGCTAGTAAAAGTTGGTAAACTTATCCAGTTTACCATCTTTTTTACTGAAAATGAAAACAAATGCAAAACTGGATAATACAAATACACAGATGTATTTTTTATTTTTTTTATTTCGATCGGTGGAATTGTGTGACGTCATGGCTTGTGTGAATGACACAAATATGGGTCACTAATACACTACAATACTACAGTATAAACGATTTATATATACATCCATTAAATTCACCTCAACCTCCAAAGAAGAAAGAAAGAAACATTTACAACTTCAATCATTAATTAATATTACGTCGTATTGCTAATATTTGTCTGAAAACAAATGTGGTGATAAGTATCAGTAGAATTTTTGTGAAAGCAGAATGGCCTACCAGCTGGTAGGGCGCAACTTCAGACGTGTCAGCAAGATTTAGTTTGAGTGGTGGCAAAAGTAATCTACTGTTACTGTTAAGCTAGTGATGGCGAGGTACAATTCACAGTGACTTCCATCCTTATCATTAAGATATAATTAAGTCGTAAAGTAAATCGGTTTCTTTTAGGCAAGCGCGCTCCGTGGTAGATTGCAGTATCAGTTAACGTCAGGCGAACTGGCGGTCAAGCGTAAGCCAATGCCAACGTATTTTACTGATCAAGCAAAGTGAATAAAAAAATTTAATGAAAATCTGGCAGACTCATTTTACTCCATGCTTTAGAATTTTAAACGAAAATATTTTCGAATAAATAATAATTTTCAAGCTAAAAATTAATTTTGGACCACATCCAAGGGATTAAAAGTGAAGCTCAGCGTGAGGTCTGGGTACGAAATCGGAAACTGGAATTTACGTGACGACTTGGGTTTATTGTTAGACGTTCAATAAACGAAAATCGGGCTTTATAGCATCTGCGAGATTTCACATTTTCTTTTGTATTCCATGAAAAGAATTTTCGATTAAATTTCTTTTACGATTTTTTGTAATTGGTAAAAAGTTTTGACTGATACTTTCATATCTACTACTTCATTACAGATAGTCTACTGAATACCTAAGTTTAATATCGTTCTTACGGAAATATTAAGAACTATTTCTTGGGTTAGAAAATTCAGTTCCTCACTACCACTTAGAGAGGCGTCTCGAAAGAGGCGAGAAAATAGCTTATTTGCTCGGTGGTAGGACCTCTTGGTGCCTGACTGGCTGGTAACCAAATCAGTGCCTTGTTGTGTGTTTTACTTTTGCGCGTGAGACCCAGTTCCCTCTCGGTTGCTGAGGCTCTGGCAGTCTGTAGTCCGGGGAACCCTCGCTGGCTGGACGTGGTTAAAATCACTTAAATACCTATTTATGTGGAAACTTTGGTAACAAACTGAAATACGCCAAAATAGGCCAAGTTATAGTAGCCTGTGAGCTAACGATTTATTAACATTAGTTGATTTCTCTAAGGGCGGCAGTCAATCACACAAAAGCCGTCGCATTTTTTATTTCACGCTGCTTGCGGAAACATTTGTACGTGTAGAAACGTCATCTTGGTTATATAATTATAGTACCTATATTTGGAGCGTGGACATGTATTTACGCTGCGAATATATTTTGTTTGTCCGCGTGATCTACCTACCGTAGTGAACGTTCGATTGATTCTGTCATCCAATAACGAAAGAAGTGCGAGTTGGTCTAGCTCACCGAGGGTTCCGTACAAATTTATAAGAACATTTATTATAATTTATTAAAAATTGAGAAATAAAACTACTTTTTGCGGATGTTATCGCGTTGTATTGATATTATTTGATTCCCGACGTTTCGGAAATGTATAGTTTTCAGATTTTTTCCTATACTTGTAGTACAAGACGGTATTACTTGCCAAATTTCATAGTTCTAGGTCAACGGAAAATAATGTTGATTCCCTTGAGTGTCGAAATATACCGTATCTTTTTTACGTTAACATAGAAGTTTGATTTTTTCACCGCTTCAACTGGAGACTTGAGAATATGGTTTTAATTTCAACTTGATACCTCCACGCGTTCCCGAGATAAAAGGTATTGACAGACAGACGGACGGAAAGCAAAGTAATCCTATAACGGTTCCGTTTCTTCCTTTTAAATTTACGGAATCCTAAAAATAACCTAAAATGGGACGACTAGTGCACCGTAGTACACACGGATACACATCACACGATTTAGCATAAGCTGACCCCGCATTGTATAGGCTTTCTTTACAATGAGGGGTCAGCGTATACTGGAAGATGAGTTTGCCAACACGCTTGCCCTCATATATCAACATTGACAATGTGTTACATAACTTACTGACGTATAATGAACCCATAGTAAAACTTATATGGGGTAGGTAGTAAAACATTGTTTTTTTTTCTGTGATAGGAGGGCAAACGGATCGCCTGATGGTAAGCGATTACCGCCGCCCATGGACATCCGCAACACCATAGGAGTCACAAATCCGTTGCCGACCGTTTAAAAGGGGATTGGGCCTCCGGTAAACTCACTCACTAGGCGAAACACAACGTAAGCGTTGTTTAACGCCAGTTTCCTGTAAGGCCGTGGTATCATTTCGGTCGAGCCGGCCCATTCGTGACGAAGCATGGCTCTCTCACGTTTAAAATGTTATACTACAATGCGTAAAAGGAAACCCTCAGAGGGATATACATGTATATATTGTATACTATTACAACTGAGATGTTAGGACGAATTGATGCACACACATACTCACTCTATCTTCTCATATACACGTACACACGATATAATATTAATGACGACACGTTTGGCGTAGCGGCCGAGCGATTAGGTTCTGCGCATCGTATTGTGGGCTCGATCCCCACACGAAACAAATATTTGTATGTATATCTACAGGTAGTTGTTCTGGGTCTGGGCGTTTGTGTATGTGAGAGTGTGTTTATAAACGCGCCCACGATATATTAGAAAATCCTAGTGCCCCACGTTTAAATTATCTATTACCTATACAATTATATATTAATTTTAATAAAATACAAAAGTTACTCTATTTGTTTGTTTATCTGTGTATCCTTTTCAAGCCTAAACCGCTGAACGTAATTTTTGAAACAGATTTTGATACAATTTGGCAATGTGAAAGATTTTATCCTGAGGAAAGACCTATGTTTAGGCTACATTTCGTTTCAAATTAATCCTTAAAGAGTTCAAGTGATACCGCGGGAAATTGATAGTATTATAATAATTATTTACATAGAAGGTTAACACAGTTCTGACAATGAAATTCCAGCATACAAAGTCGCAGTAATTTGTGTAATTTTGGGTCACCATGTGAATTTGATTACCTACTTACAGTCTTCTCTAGGTCTTCCTAATTAAAATGAGTTAATTTTAAGATGTATATAAAATTTTCAAACTGAAAAATAAAATGTGTGGCATCAGATGCTGCTTGCTCAGTAATTTATCAGCAGCTGAGCAAAATGGCTTACTTAATTCTGTTTATACGATAGCTCGCCAGCTGACATGAGTGTGTTACTGTAAAAGTTTTTAAATCTACACATCTGTCGGGGACACACTTGTTTGTTGAGATACATTGATATTTTCGACCTTTGGTTACATTTGAGTGAGTATTAGAGTTTCCATATTTCAATTATCTGAAAACTTAACTTAATGTTGTATCATATTTTGGATTGCTAAAAATGTTCCGTATCCGCAAACGACATCACAGAAATCGCTGGAAATCTATGGATGAAAAAAGCCAAAGATAGAGACTACTGGGCATCTCTGGAGGAGGCCTTCACCCTCAGTTGAGAGGGGTTCACACTAAAAATATATATAAATATCAACTTCTTGAATATTAGGTACCTACATACTCTATTTTTATTACATTTTATATAACTACCGCAAGAAGCGGTAGCTCATTAAAAAATAAAAAAATATGAATAAAAACCTTTTTTTATAGCGCACCGGGAATTTTTGGTAAATAAAAGTACGTATTGTGTTAATGAATACTTCAGTGTTGTGGTAACTCCCAGGTAGACCCGTAGATAGGTATATTTCTATAGTTTTTATTAACACAATCAGTTCGACCAGTCCGCAGTAACTGGCAATCACCGTGCAGTCTCTTTCACATGGTACATGAGCCCTACAAAAGTGTCCTTGATTGTTACTTCCTTTAAATTCTCGTTATTTTAATTAGATATGTTTATTTAGTTTTTTCTCCATCTATTTAATCAACTATAATTCGCTACAAATATGCTCTTTGAACCGTACTTAATTTAGTAATTCTTCCGATGTTTGAAGTCTAATTGGGGAATCATGATGGCGTCCCAAATAGTTAGTCGATTGACTTAATTGGACAATTAGATACTCAATAGGTCCAACGGTGATCGTTTCAAGGTCTAAAATGACAACAGAACCCCATTTATAGCAGTAATAGTAAATTAAGTTTCGTCTGAGTTACATTTGATCTTACTTTGGCAAGTAACATGATGGTTAACGACGTTGTTAAATTTTATCGGTGGTGACTAAAATGTTCCTTGGATCAGTTGTAATGGGGGAAATAAACAACAAACTATAACTTTGAATGTAATTATAGTAACAGCTTCAGAAACCGTATTCTATATTGGTTGTTGTGCTGTCAAACTTGTGACGATAAATATTTTATGATTATTAACTATATTTTTGTCGATTAAAATAGGTAAATGATGGGTTTTGCTCCATACATTTGAAAAACCTTTAATAATTAAAGACGCTTTCAGAAATATACCTTCCGTATTTAACTATTAATGTCATTGTTACTTAGACAATTTCATGTCAATAAACCGATACTACAGTAATTGAATTAATACGATACTGTCAATATAGTTTTACTTCAACACTTCATAACGTCAATGGTTACACAATAAACTGAATTGGCCTTGTATTAGTCGAAAATTGAAAATCATTAACTAAATTAATAGTTACTTACAATTTCTTTAGTGTCATATAGTAATTGTTTAAGCAAAATAGTCTAGTGGGGATTAAACATAAAACATATTATTACGATTCTTCTGTTCATCTTTAATGGATTTTCGTTTCCAGAATTTTGAAGGAAACTGGCGCAAAGACGGTGATAAATTAAATTTTCAGTCGTTTTCTTATGTCTGTACGAGTAAAATTGAATCAAATTTCCCACTGAAAATACAACGTTAGCGACATCTACCGTGCTACATATAGACTAGACAGATAAGTCCTGAATCGCGCAATTGAAGTTTGCAAAGCAACTTGGATATATACCACCGCCCGACATCAACCGTCGGGCCGTGGCCCGCCAGGCAAAACACCCGCCTGGTCGGAGGAACCTCCCTTTGATGTGAGGGGCAACATACCTCGCCCCTCCGCTTAAGCGCAAGCTGAGATTCATTATCTGTATCAGAGCATCAGGAGCTCAATAATAAGGCAAGTTATATACAGATGTAGGTAAACTCTTAAATGGATTCCTCTCATACCCTCAAAAGCTCCAATCTAAGAGAAATTATAATTTATAAGATAATTATCATTTGATGTCTCACTTGTACATTGTACAAGCTTCAAGTACAAGTTAAAGGATCGTTTTGGGATTTTAATATCCCCATCTAGATAACAGACTTCAAATCTTGCCAACAAATGAAGTACTCACCGATAAGCCACTCCAAAGGGATCCTATCTGAGAATAAATTGTTTTTGAGTTACATTTTCTTCAGATCAGTGTTGAGACTTAAAGGCACAATTTTACCTCCGTGGGTCCCTTCAACTTTCAATAAAAGTTGTGTTGATTTGAATATTGTATATGTTTAGCACGAACCGAAGTTTCCTTTGACGGATTTTTTTATCATCCTTTTGCGTACGGTTGTAATTTCAAAAGGAAATCATAATAATGAAATTCTGTAAGAAAAAAATAATTAAATACAAAACAAACGTTGAGGTTCTATATTAAGGATGAATCGTATTACCAATTACGAGCAAATAATGTAAGACAACACCGTATGCTACATACAAAACAAAAATAAACTCGAGAAAAACGTGATACAAAAAATGTAGCTCGTATTTTTCGCATGTACATTGACGTCCCGACATCGATAGATCTAATATTACGTTATATAAACACAGCCGCTACCCGAAAATTGAAAGAAATCGTCGGTGTGTAAACATAATTATTTTAATGTCAATATCAACATTGAAATTGTCCATTCACAAGTCCGGTAATGTATTCCCGCGGCGCTGGGGGTCACTTATGTAAACAAAGCTTTATGATACTGCGTGAGAGATAAGCGGCAGCGAGCAAGGACGCGGAAGCGGGTTTTTTTTACAAACCAAAACGTATTTGACGTCATATGGTTAGATCAGTGTCTGGAACGAATGATTTGAATTTAAATGTTAGAACCTTCTTAAACTCAAATTTTTAATTTCAATTAGACCATATACAGGTACTTTTGAAATGTCAAAACTACATGCACGGTTCCAAATAGTAGGTCTTCTGGAGAAGAGCCGGCAAGAAACTCCATAGATACTCTTTTAAATAGATAATTGTTGTAAATGTTTGCATTTTTTTTATTCTATCAATGTGAGTTTGATGTGAGTGATAAAAGTAAGTTACCCTCCAAAACTGAATCCGGATTGACATGGCATGTAAGAGTTGACCAGTCCCGACAGACAGCACCCGTTCACAAGCATGACATGATCTTTTTTCTTGTTTAGCTATAAATATTCTAATGCTGCGTAGAGGTGACACTACATTTTCCCCGTGATTTAATTGTTATTGGGGGCAATCTTTTCAGCTGGAGACAAGCTCGTCCCGCCGCCGTTTAGTTTCTTATAGTACCTACTTCTACGTCAATTAAAGAACATTTGGAATCGCAAATGTAATTATATGTATCTAATTAATGAGATTTTAGTTTGTACTCATTGTACTTAAAATTCAAAATATTTAATGAATTAGGTACTACGGCTACTCAAAGAAATGAAATAATTCGCTCTTAATTTATACAGTGTAGGTATTTAATTAATTTTGTATAGTATTTATGATCTTGAATCTAGCCGCGGGCTATAAGAGCTTTTAACAATTAAGTCAAATTTAAGAGAATTGTAATAAAAACCTTTTTGTGAAATTGAAATAAATTAATATTTTATTATTAAATCCTTTATGTAGTAATGTTTTCTAATATTGTTTTTACTGACTGATCTGAAATCTAGACAGTGTACTTACAAGATTATAAATATCCACAAGAACCATACTTCATTGTGGAATTGCATAAGAAAATAATTTTTAAAAACAATGATTTTTAAAAAGAATCACTTTTTTGCGAATCTACAATAATTTCCGTTTAATAGTTTTGTTTTAAAGCAATAAAATCGTTTTCCAGTCGTCACCCGCATATATTTTTGTCTTGCGCCACAAATCTCCAACATTTTGTTTAAACAAATTTGTACAGTTTCTTATAACTACAGTTGGGTGCAATAGGGTATTTGTTGTTGGGACGACTCTTTGGTCGACAGTGACGTTGAACAGCCGTCTGCAACGAGGGTTAACGAACCAAACTCCCTTTCTATTATAGTGCATTGAGAATCAATGTATTTCACTGAGGACAATGGAACCGTGTGACCTAAAACTGTTAGATACACGAGTTCGTGTGTGAATCGGTTCTTAATTTTGCAACAGCTGGTGAGACTTTATACTAAAAGTAAACAGACTTCTACTTCGTTTGTTTTCATTAAAATACATAACATACTTCACGCCTGTATTCCCCGAAGGGTTAAGCAGAAATGTACGTTCGCCAGTATACTCAATACTCAATACTCAATTCGTTTATTGCACTCCACAATGTTAACAGGTAAAAAAATAAAAAAAATAATAATATAAAAGTATCATTCATGGACCCTGTCGGGCACGGCAATGTATATTTAGGTCCTAAGTAATAGGAGGCGAGCCTATTGCAATTACCATTAACGGGCACAAATCCAAACTTTGAGCTGCTTCATTCATTCATAGAAAGACCTAATAACGCTCGACCTGGGAATCGAGTTTAGGACTTTTGAAATGGCAGTAGCACTGAGGTCCACTAGACTAATGAGGTAGTTCTTTATACAATATAATATGGTGCAATAAAGGACTTCTGCTGAAAGAAATGATTAATTCAAAATTAAGATACTGTGTACTGTTTTTAAGTAAAGTGTTTTTTTTTTTATTTCAATTAGACAATTAAAAAAGGTACTTTTGATAAGTCAAAACTAGGTTTGCACGGATCCGAAAAGTGGGTCTTATGTAGAAGAGCGGGCAAGAAACTCAATAGATACGGTTTAAAAAAAACATGATTACATTATTCATCTTTACAACTATGTTTTAAATAGTAGTCATATTTTCGGTACTTACTTACCCGAAAGACAAGAGTTATTAATCTCTAAAACTTCTCATTTCTCTTATCTCGTGCAGCCGACGGCTTTACGGCGACTTTACGACGGCTTTATACAATGAGATGGAAATTAACAAGTTACCAATAAACTTTAATATACATATAAGTGAAACTACACCATGCAACCTATTTACTACTTAACCTATTTACTATCTAAATCCAAATCGACATAATTAGGGACTAGATTTTTATTTTATACCACTAAAGTGGCAAACAAGCATACAGCCCGCCTGATGGTAAGTGTTTACCGTAGCCTATGGACGCGCGTTGCCGACCTTGTAAATTAAGGAAGAATAGTTGGGCTGGCAGTATAGGAGACATTCTGCCATGCATGACAGCGGCGGTAACATAACACCACCGATCCCCCACACTGCCAACATAACGCTTCCTCGCGGAGCTCTGGCGACCTTGCTCACCGTTAGGAACACAACATAGCACGGAGCTATGTTATTTGGCTACGTTGGCTTCTGCAAGGTGGAGGTACTTCCCCAGTCGAGCAGCTCCAATTGGGAGTGGAATTGTTCAATTCCACTATGCCCTACCTCTCATAAAGATACTCTAGGTACTGAAATATCTATATGTATACGTAAATCGGCCACTTAACTGCATCCTCGACGGCCAGCTAACCCCCTTCAACGCGAACTAATACAGTAATATTCTACGTGATTCCTGGAATGCACAAACGAGTAAGTTACTATATAACGGGCAGTGTGTGCTGTTGCTTTGGGAATCAATCGTGTTCTGCGGGACTGGTTGCGGTTGTGTGCCGATCGCTGGCTCAACTGGCATATACGGGTCAATGCAATGTACAGTATAATATATAAACTGTGTTAATAAAACCCTTGAAGTTATTGTGAGTTAACAAGATCGGGTTCTATTTTTATATCACTGTACAAGTAAAAAAAATACCTACCTCGAAAATATTGAAAAAAAGAGGTCACTGAAATGGCAATACCTACGATGGTAGCGATACCATTCCTCGGTTCTTAATATACTACGGCCGGTGATGCCTTTATCACATTTTAAAAAATGATACATTTTGGTTTAGTTGCGGCAGTTTGCGGCAATTTTATCGCTTGATGCGCATTATTAGTATAAAGCTCCGAGGAACTGTTCGGATTATTCCCTGCTGACCCTTTCCGCCATCGTTCTACGCGACAGCAATTCCATCCCAATCACCTTGATGGTTGACAGCGTACGTTTCTCTAGAAACTTTCTGCCTCGCACTACGTATTTCCGGACCAATACGACCTTCAAACCTTCAAGAAAAGGCCGGCAAAGCACTTGTGACTCCTCTGGTGGTGCGGGTGTCCATCAGGCGATCCGTCTGCTCGTTTGCCCCCTATCCCATAAAAAACACCAAGCAGGAATCTGCATTTGTACGAGTATTCCGCGTCAGTCAGTTCAAAAACCAATTTAGAAATTAGGCAATTGACTGTAAAAGTGTATCTATATTACGGTTAATTTAGAACTAAATAGTTCAAATATAATATTTTATTTAATCCTGTTAAGGATAATCATTAATATAATCGTTAAGAACTAGAAAATTATTTTATATAGATGCTATTCGTGGAAAACCCAAGATACTATTCGGTAGTGTTTCTGTGGAAAGTTTCGCCAAAATATTATGGCATAAGTAGGTATGTGATTGATAAAGAAATATCCGTAATATTAGTAAAAAAATCTCTTCTACAAACTAATATTGATGTTGTCATCGAGAAGAATAAAACCTAATCAAATATTTGCTGGATTTTGAGGTCAAATCCAAAATCTCAAGGGTTAACTCGATGTCTCAATGAGGAAAGAGAACAAATTTAATGTTATATAGACCATATCCAGATATGATATCCAGATTGCTCATGGTTTCACTCGCCTCCCAAAATGATTTACATAACTTTGCCTCAAAGCAGTGATAGCCTTGTGTTCTGAGTTATGAACTCTGACTTTTCAAAATTATGTGTAAATGAATAATTAATTATTACTCGCTTAAATGTTAAAAGAAAACATCGGGAGGAATCTTGCATGCCTCAAAGTTTTTCTCTAAGGCATCTTAAGTCTGCCAACCGGGCGGGTTGTCAGACTTCACACGTGCTAGTGTGATGGATTATAGCCTAATCCTCTCACTCTAAGAGAGACCCGCGTCCACCAGTAGAACAGTAGATGGGTTGATGATGAACTTGGTTTACAAGTGGCATAACAAGATGAAACATAATCTACTTTTAAAAATTAAAGCCTTCAAAAGATTTGAAGTTACGCGGCCTCTACAGATTTTGATCGGCCAAACACCGCCAATCATTGGTGCTTTTCTCTCGGGATATTCTATGCTATTCTATCAACGAACTTGTAACATCAATGTAGTCTCTGCTTCAGCGGTTAGAATGGGATAGTACTAGCATTATTTTACAAGGGATAAGTTAATAACCGACTTTGATGACGTTATCTATATAAATAATAAAAAAAATATAAAAATAAATTTTGTATCTAATTCATCTCGAGACAGCTTCGAATTTCAGAGGCTCAAGAATTCTGGCGTTTTACAAATTATTAGCGATCAATTGAAATAATAAGTTTCGGTTCGCAGAAATTGTGAGTGTTTTACGTTACTTCTCCTCAACGTAATGAGATACTAATTTTGTTTGAAAAGGTTTTCAGTTTTGATGTATGAGTCCTTCGATGATTATTTATAATTTTATTGCTAGTCTAACAGTATAACTTATATATAACATAACTTGACTTGACAACAGACCACGTTGACTTTATCCAGGTTAAATATATGTACGAGTATATATATGTATAAACAGCCATAAGCCCATCTGTAATAATGTACCAAATAATGACAGTTAGTTTTAATTGGTGCAGTGGTTCCAGAGATTACCCTCCACATATCAAACGCTTAGATTAAAATAATTGTACCTTCTTAAAAGAATTATAGCGTCATTGTTTATTAAGGTCAGGAGTGCAATAGTATGAACTGAGAGCTGACAAAAATATATTATCAAGAGTTCTACATGTTTTTACAGTAGGTATACTGTCTACATAACATACCATCAAGAATCACACCTTTATTCTCTCAAGTGTTAGGCAGAGGAGTAGGAACTGTTACATACTAACAGTTCACTGGTATGTTTAGGCTTCCGATTAATTAAGGGGCGAGCTGCTACTGAGAGTTTCTAGAAAAATCTAACAACAGTTTGCTCGACCTGTGAATCGAACCCGTTCCTGAATCGCACCAACAACTAGTGATCCCGGGGCCTATAGGCTTTTAGGCCTGTAATTAAGCCTATTAGTTCTTTTTATTGGCCATGATAGAATAGTAGGCTTTTACTCACTTTAAAAAGCCTATAGGTTTAAAAAAGCCTATAGGTTAAAAAAAAGCCTATAGGTTTTAAAAAAAGCCTATTGGTTTAAAAAAAGCCTATAGGTTTAATAAAAGCCTTTTAAGTATTTTTTGCGACTAAAATCTTTTGCAATTAGTAGGCTTATTTTGAGGCTATCTAATACTATCTATAGCCATTATTCAGATTATGACTTAGTATGAATTAAACAAGATTTATTTTTGTACTGTATTTATTTTCAAATTTAAAGAAAACTAATATTATTTGAAATTGGAAATACTTGCTAAATATTATTTTCAAAAAAAAATGTAGCCATGATGACAAGCACATTGAAGATTTTATATTTTTGTCACCCAGACGATTTCTTTTTTTATTAATTAAATGTCCTGCCTTAGAGAATGATTGTTCGCTGGGGACACTTGTGGCGGGTATTGATAAAATATCAAACGCCATAGACTGTAAATGTGGTAAATTTTTTCTTTGATTTTTCCACCATGACATAACATCTGTATCCTCTGTCTCGATCGGATATGATAAATATTTCTGAAGTTCACTCTCGGACTCGGTACTTCTTCTCCGTATGTAAATCGAAGAAAATATATTGGTATTAGCTGGCGTCGCTGGTGATGACTCCGACGATCTAAAAGGCTCAGGTTGATGATTACCTCTGTGATTTTGAACGTTATATTTGTTATTATAAAATAAGGTTATAGATGTCAGAAGAGAAGGGTCTTCATCAACATTCATATCAGAAAAATAATCAGTTTTTAGTCTTGGATCCAACACGACAGAAAACTTAGCATAATCAGTACGGAGTATAGGTGAAAATTCTTGCAACTTGGCAAACATAGCTGCAGCAGCTTTTCTTATAAGGTCATCATCTATTTCCACATTAGAAGTTTGATTCATAAGAACATCAAGTATAGGTAATACATAGTACATAATTGGATATTTTGACTTTGACAATAATAACGTGGCATCATAAAATGGCATTAATAAATCCATGAATAATTTTACATGGTTCCATTCAGAATCTTCTATTAAATATTTTTGTAAATCACTATTTTTCTGACAAATGTAATTCAGAGCTTTTTTCATTTCGAATGCTCGTTTTAACATCAGGTAGGTGGAATTCCACCTAATATTAATTTCCTTTACCAAACCTAACTGTGGCATGTGCAATGTAGTGCAGGCTTCGAAATAGGCCTGTTTTCTTTTCGGCGAAAAATTAATTACGTTTACAAATTTAGACACAGCTGATATAGGATTTTGAACCTCTTGTAATCCTTTCTTAACGGCTAAATTTAAAATATGTGCCAAACACCTTGTATGAATTACATCTTCATAATCATCATCAACGGTTAATACTTAGACAATCAAAGTTAACGCTTATGCCCCCGACATAAGAGCGGTATAAAGACCGAAGTATTAGGTCAGACGTGCTGTTAATATATTCTCAAATTAGGGTATTCTCTGTAGTATGAGTACAGTTGATGATAGCCGATTATTATACTCGAACAATAAATAAAAAAGACCTAGCCTAAAGGACTAAAAATCTTTATAGACTTTTAACCTTCCAAGCCCCTTTAATATGCGCCTAGCCTACAAAAAGGCTAAAAGCCTATAGTTCCCTAGTAGACAAAAAAAAAGGCTATGAAAAAAGCCTAGGCTAAAGGCCTAAAAGTCTTTTTAGGCTTTTATCCCGCTGTAGCCCCTTAATTCATAGGCTAGCCTTAAAAAAAAGCCTAAAAGCCTATAGGCCCCGGGAACACTACCAACAACCGTTATTCTAATGTGGCAATTAGTGGATCTATTATTTTTTTTGACATTTTTTTTGTTGTTTATTATATTTCCCCATTTACTGATTGTCTTTATACCCTGACCTGTGGAGATCAAAGACAGGGTAATGATTTTATGTGTAATTCTTAACTGATATTCAAAGTATTGTAGGCAGGTTATTTCCTCGTCTTCCTCGAGTGACTGGACGAATAATAATTTAGGTGTTCGATTTTACATTTATATAGCTTCTTGACTGCCTCATTAGTGTAGTGGTCCCAAGCGCGGCTGCTACGCTAGAGGTCCTGGGTTCGATCCCCAGATCAAGCAAAGTGTTATTGGTTTTTTTCTATGAAATTCTCAGTAGCAGCTCGGAGTCTGAATTTGTGCCCGGTTAATGGCAATAGGCTCGCCCCCTATTACATGGAACCTAAATACACCGGCGAACTGTGGGTGTACATTAGTACGCCTCTGCCTAACCGGCTCACGCCATACAGGCTCACGCCTGTTTTCCCCGAAACAGTAGGCATCGTTAGTCAAAGCACGTTTCTAAAAAGTGGGTCTTATGGAGAAGAACCGGCAAGAAATTACATTAAAGAAATTTCTTTGAATAATAATTACAACACTGCTTTGTTTATTTTGTTACTTTTTCTTTAAAATATGTGAATTAAACGTTACTAAATGCCATTACGTCTGTATTCTCTGAGGGATTACCCACGCATTCTCTTAGGTTCTACGTAATGGAAGGCAAGCTTGCCCTCATCAGATGGAACGCAATTCCAATTTCTAAGTACTGAGAATTTCCAATGGAATATCAAATAGGTGATAATTTCCTCGACCTGGGTATCGATACCAAGAACTCACGCTGAGTGTAAAACCAATAACGTAACCTCAAGTTGACCTTATAATAAATATCAGTTGACACGTAATAATGAAATAATAATTCAGCACCCCATACAACAATTTCATTTCTTTAAGGGTCCGGCGGAGTTTGAATTGCGAAAAACGTAATACTGAAATAAATCGTAATCCAGACAATATTCTATCAAATTATATTATTATTCGGATACCGTTAATCTAGGTTCCTACTGTACTATTTCGTCTACTATTACTTTACTGGAAATAAAAGACCAGAAAATCTTTCCAAACTTATATTTACTGCCAGTAAAATATTTTGGATGAAATAGTAAATTAGGAACCTAGATTAACGGTATCGAAATCTGATTAATAGCAGAATCTTTTGTAAAAGAAATTCGGTCCGCCGGACTCTTATCTTCTTATGTAAATTTGAACGCCTTCGTAACTTAATAGGTAGAAATGTATTGCTGGGGTGTTTGTTGTGCGTTTCTTTTTCCCAGCAAAAACAATAGGAGGCGGTGAAGGGCGTGCATTTGGGCATACTAACGTAAAAATGACGTTCAAAAAGTACTACATATCGAGTATCGTGAATAAATGATTCTGACTTTGCCTGCTGACACCAAAACCACCCCAAATCAAAAGTTTAATACTATTTGAATTTACTAAATTTGAATTTACCTATCAAATATAGATATAATTAAAATATGTATGATGTGATACTGTAATTGAAATTGTAATCGTGAAATATTCGACATAAATGTATAATTTGTTTATGAATTAAATAAAAAAAAAGTAAAAAAAATTAAACTAGAATCTGCTGTAAATCTTACCAATATGTGAAAATGTAATGTCCTTTACTCAAACAGATTGCCCAATACCGCAAATAACATTTTCCCCATCATTCCTATTCAGTGACGTCAAAACGAAATATTTCTTGACATGGCTCACAAAAGATTGCCTTCGTCTTGTTGTCGACAACGTTGTCAAAGTGACAGGTAAGGCCCGAAAGAAATGGCGGCTGTATGTTTATTTTTATAACTGAGTAGTCGGAAGCTGGACGCGTGTTTTGACAAACAATCATTGAATATGTTTAAGCTAACTGATTGAATATTGTTATGAAATTACCGTAAGAGCATGAGAATTGATGTGGCTTGTTAACATGTAGTATTATTGAATCTTGCAACTCAATGTTTTCGTTTTTGGAAGTGCTTAAGGCAAAGGTAGCCACAGTTTGTGAACTGTCTGTCTTTCCTCTGAGTTGTGAACGGACATCTGATTGTTTATTTCATTGTAAAATCACCGAAACGGTTTCGTAGAATTTGTTGATTAAAACGTCGTGAAATTTAGCTTAATTTTGAGATTTAGATAAATAAGCAGTGTTGATAAGTATCCCTGCCCTATTTAAGAATGTAACTTTATTGCTGAAACTGAACACAAATCAATAAAAATATATTATAATATATTTTTTTCAGTTCTTACGGACAAACCAGTCCCCTTTGTTCGCATAATTAACGAAATCGTCAGTAATTAAATAATCAGTATATTATTCACTGCACTCTAACAATACTAAATTTCAGGACATTTCAGGGTTTATTCTCAAACTCTCATTAATGTTTCGAAGCTAAAATTAGTGAATTATTAAAATAATTGTAGACGTCAATCATCTCATTATCATAATTAATAGTTACATTCGATTTTTCTTCAAAGTATCTAGAAAACATAAAAAAACGCTATAATATCAAAGTATTTAGAGATGTATTATATATTATTCAACTTACTATACGGGTTGGTAGCTCTATTATCTGAATTAAATTAAATTATTTTACTATATACACTATTTACATAAACTACATGAACGTAAAAAAAGCTATATATATAAATCTAAAAGACAGGCGTGACTAAGCGTCAAAGTATTCCTCGGTATCGCTGTCGTCCGGGAAGGTGCCCAGAAGACTGGCAGCATTGCCACGCTGAATGGCAATGCTTATGCGCTGTCCTAGGAACAAGCCAGCCCTCTGGTCACGTGAAGTGTCGACCACCGTCCTTGAAATTATACCAGCACTCGAATTTCCAATAGAATTTATATTTTAAAAAGCATTGGGTGAAGCACGGGCGATTCAATTAGGTGTAGCCATATTCACAACACACAAGCTCTTAACCGTCCAAATGTTGGCAAAGACATGAGCAATCAAACTAGTTTGTAAGGCTTCGAGGGTTGTATTATAGAAATTCCTCACCCAACACAAACTTTCAACTAGGCTAAATGAATCGATTTGAAGTAGACAAAACTTGTACAAGTTACTTGGTCCAAAATTATTTGTTTTTAGCGTTGGACCGGCTAAGGGACAAGTTATTCAAATGGGAGCGGATACTTTTTTTGTGAAAAATTTGTTTCAGTACACAAATCATGCCCTTGAAAATATTTTGCTATTATCCTCACCAAAATAAGTATCTAAAGCAAACATTTCAGAGCATTTTAAGTACGTACGTTTGGGAAGCAGTTTTTCGTATATATATATACGAGTATACAGAAACTTCAAAATTAAACATTATGAAATTGTACTTCGAAGAGTCATTTGAAATTACACACAATTTCATCTGAATTACAACACCCTATAGGATGAACTTTACGTTTTGAAACCTCGCGGCTCTAAAGCAACCGCTATGCTAATTTGTTTTTTATTCGTAATAGGCGTACGCTTGACCGCCAGTTCGCCTGATGTTAAGCGATACTGCGATCTACGATGGAGCGCGCTTGCCTAGAAGAAACCGATTCATTCTAAATTTCGTCCGAACAATGCAGCTATGACAGACAGGCATGGAGTTGATACCGTAGGGATTGCGTTCTAGCTATTTTGGTCCTATATACTGAAACCCTCTTGAATTCTATGACTTTGCCGTGGTAGTCGTGACCTCACTGCGAACTGCGTAGCGTTGGCAGAATATCCGTGCTGCATTAAAACCTAGTCTAACGCATTACTGAGCTAAGGACCAATTTTTGTTGACCAATTTATAGTATTCTATTAGTTTTTATTTTTTATATTTACTACTTGTTTGTATCGTTTTTAGACAAAAATGAAATATTTGCTTATTTCATTCAATTCCAAAATTTCATCATCCAGTTCACGATATGGTAAAACCTATTCATAAGAAAGGATCACATCGCCACAAACTTACAGCTGGGGTATAGCGGGTAACCGCACCATTACTCCACCGGCACGGACGCTCGTAAACAACCCGGATACGTTTGATATCGGCGGCCACTTGCCAGGCAATATTACGATATTTGCCACGCTAGGCCGCCTTTAGCCGGAGGTTGAGATGCCGCTGCTAACAATTACATATCTCTTGAGAGTACCGTTTGTACAAACTCGAAATTATTGGTTCTTTTTATTATCTGCAGTAGTGAGATCAGAGGTCGTAGGATCTACGACTTAGGTGCTAAAGCGTGCCTCAGACAGGATAAAAAAATGCAAAATCTTTACCGTGTAATAAAAGTTGCCATTATTCAGTCGAAGACTATGATGACTCGAATCATCATCAAAAAAAAAATGGACATACAACAACCAAAATACACCATCTGAAAAACACTCCAAACAAGCATGTCATGTCGTGTATTTACAATGAGTTTAATAAATAATGCTGTAATTCTGTTTTGTATTCCAATAAAACAAATAACAACAGTACACACAGCTATGTAGATGTGATCTATACAACGCGATTGTTCGTATTTTTCTTAAATTGTAGATATTTTTGCTCCGTACATAGACCCTAGGGAGCTCTTCGGCCTGAATGTCTCCCGGCCGACCAATAAATTAGAAAGTGTATTTGAACTCTTTGTTGCTACAAATGACATCGAAACCACTTGACTGGTATCTATAACGTGAACAAAATACACCAGAGAGGTATTATCCTGTAATTGCCCACTACAAGTAATGATAAGGATGATCCCCGAGGCTATTGAAAAAACATCCAAATTTCAATAAAGAAGATGACTGGGTCTTATCACCTGCTTGGAACCCCATTGTAGATTCCATTAAATCAAAATCCAGTATAGGATATCCAGGATACAGTGAGCTAGTTCCGCGTGAATCAGATCGCCAATAATAAAAAAAAATGTAAGGTAGCTGTTAGTAATTGTAACATTAAGACGTCCAACAACTTAGTCTACCCGTGACCATGGATGCTGTAAAGGATACGAATTGCGGGAATCAAATAATATCAATACAACGCGATAAAATCCGTAAAAAGTAGTTTTATTTCAAAGTAATGATAAACTAGGGCAGGACTCTCCAGACTTTTTTGTCTCGTAGACCACTTGCTATGTTTTTCAGTTTAGGCTAGACCTTACATAATATTTATTTTAAATTTCTTTGACAGCTAGGTCCCTACTCACATCAAAAGATTAAAATTTCTAACTGTAGTGAAGTGAAGTGTGAAAACTTGAACAACACATGCCCAGTTTTATACATATATAAAACGAACCAAGTTAAAATTTAGTATCTATTACATACTATACTTCGACTTTTAATTGTATTGTGTAACTTGACAGGTTACCAGTTTTTGACAAAAAGATAGAGAGGTGGTTAAAGAATGAATTAAATTGAATGAACATAATTATGTACATATATGCAAATTTTTATTTTAAATTCAATACTTTTTTTTTTAAACTAATTTACATTGTAGAAGTTTGTCAGAGGATATAAAATGGCAAAAGTAATAAAAAGTGAAATTACTTGATTTTTAATCTTAGTTTATTTCTATTAAAATAAAATAAAAAAGGACATTACTTTTATTAATAATTATTAATTATTCTTATATTCCACGTCTTTCATACGATTTTTTCAAGTTTTATTTAAATTGAACCATTGTTATTTAACCATTCGTTCCATATGCATCACTATTAGTTGTAGTTATGGTATCTTAATATCTTTGAACTGTCAAGTTAGTAAAAACAAACTTGTTTATGTGAAGGAAAACTGCACATTATGGCAGTACTTTAAAGGAGACCAGTTTGTTTCAGCGTTTCTTCTCAGAGGGCATCAGCTAGAAAATCCCGGCGCTATCTAGTACTTAAGGGAATTACATCGCTCAAATCCAGTGGAATTTCTAGTGGAATCCTTATGTGCGTTTGCCATTTAAAAAATATATCTTATACTTAGGTCATCACAAACAAATTGTATTGTTTAAAATTTTTATAAATTTGCCCCTATTTTGGATAATAATTGAAGTAAATATGCCTTTTTAAATCTAATTTGTATTTTTCTCTTTAACGGCTTAATAGTTAGTCATGAATTTTATACCAAAAAAATTGTAATGACGTAATTAACAATTTGTATTGTTTTTAATTTCTTTGAATATCTTTTTGTGATTTTTTTTTGCATTTTCCATGCTAAGATTATTAAGTTATTTAATAGTAAAGGAAAAAAAGGAAAAAAAAACGTCACCTTATGACGTAAATTCAGAATGTGAAGGCAAAATTTCAATCATGCGGGTAGGGTTCGCGGTGGCTTAGAGGTCAGAGCGTCTGGTATATCAAACCAGAAGACGCAGGTTCGAATCCTGCCCGCGATTGAATTTTTTCCTTTACTATTAAATAACTTCTTTGAATATTTTGAAATAATAAAGAAATACCCGATACCTCACTAGCATCCCGTGTGAAGTACCCCCGCAATGCCTGTGACTAATAAATACGAGCACAAAGACTAAATCCTCAAGGTCATTGGGCATTGTAATACACTTAAAATAAAAAAAATGCCTTGTAAATTATCTTTAAAAGACCTTATTTCAGTTTCCATTCTGATTCGGGCCCTTAAATTGGTAGCAAAATTAAATCACTTATTTTCTTGTTTCAAAGCTAGTATGTAAATAAAGATGATTGATAAATTGTACGATAATATAATCAAGGTGCATGCGGATGCAGTCCACAGTGGTTTTGAACTAATTTCCATAATCTAATTTCAACAACTCCCCCCAGGTGGGAGGGTAGTACATAATACAACCGAACCATATGGATCGGAACACGTATTACTGTGAACACAGTCCTGGGTATTAAGTTTGTGATTTATTTCGCTAAAGAACCTATAGTTGTTGTTGTTGTTGTATTGTTGTTTTACTTCTCACGAATTTGGAGTACCTATAACCGGGCTTCTTTCAAAAACTCTTGCGTAATTGATAAGTACTACTCACCAATTTATTGCGTTCTGAATTGTTTCTTTTTTATTATTGCCAAACAAAAGAAAACACAAATTATGTAAGTAGCTAATATGATCGCGTAAATAGCAACAGCAGGACTCTATTCTGATAATTTAATCTAATGTAAATCAATCGTTAAATCATAGTGACTAATATATATGGCTTATTTTTTCCGTATTTGAGTTTGTTGTCAATGTAATAAGATAAAGTGGCAACTATTAGCTAATTAATCATAACGTTAATTGACGTCTCTGAATGCGGCAGTAAGATATCAAAGAATTAACAAAACAGTGAAGCATTGAATGTTACATAAGATCGTATGAAGTATCGTGACAATTTTTAGTCGCCAAAATACATTTAAGTTGTATAATACTTCTTGTGCATCCTTCTTAATAAAGGCTGTATTCACTTCACCGTCTTTCATATTTACGTACGAACGACGGTAGCTGTAAGTTCCCATCCAAACCCGGAATTGACGACATGAAAGGATATTGTTTATGACACACGGGCAGCCGACGCGCACACAGCACACACGAGCATGACGGATGGCGAGCACGGCGCGCGGGGAAAGTAAGATGTATTGCCTAGCCGTTATTTGTGGCGTTTTAGCAGCGAATAGTGTATGTGTGGTTGGGCTTGTTCTACACACGTTGTATTGTGTTAAAAAAGCAATTTTTCATGTTGCCGGTTTGCGAATGAAGACTGTTTTAGCTTTTGGTGTAAAATGAAGATCGTTTTTAGTGTAGTCAAATGAATTCTGAGAGATGATATCGATAGATTTCAGAAATTAATTAGCAATCCATATTTATTAAATTACTTACAGGTTTGCTTGTATCATATCATTCCTCATCACTCCTCTAGTCTTGCTGTCGTCCATCCAATGGGCGGCGATGACCACTAACGGTCAGGTGGTTCTTCTGCTCATTTGCCGATGTCAATTACGTTTATAAAAATGTTATAGAGGGAACGTAGATCTCAAAACAACTTGATTTAAGTAGGTACCTATTATATTTCACAAACGTAAGTCTTAATTTTTTAGAGACCGCCAATAAACTATTAATCTATTGAGTGCATATTTACCTATTACTAGTGGACCCAGCAGACGTTGTCCTGCCCTGAAAATAACCCAAAACTCGATTGCAGCGCCACCTACCGGGTCCAATTGTGAATCTAAACCATTCCCAGATCCCCTTGAACACACACAAAAAATTTCATCAAAATCGGTCCAGTCGTTTGAGAGAAGTTCAGTCACATACACACTCACAGAAGAATTATATATATAAAGATATTCGTGAACTCGTTCAAATGTTTGTAGCATTCACGTAGTAAAAAATGAAGGAATAGATCTTTTTAAAATTTTCACAAAGTAAAGAATAAAATACGCTTAGCTACGTAAAATGAGGGAGCAGCGAAACAAAGTTTATAACAAGTTCAACGCGACGTTTCTCTTACCTTTCCGTTCCCAACTTTATAAAACTTGGCTAACCGAACTGTCAGCGTGTGTGTCACGACGAATAAGGTGCGAACAATCGCGAGCTCAGTGGTGCGGCACTTACCGGCGCACTCAAAGATTTCAAGACAAAGTTAATGAATACAATAATATAATATACAATTATATAAAAAGAGTGTCCATGGGGTTTCTTGCCAGATTTACCTTTTGGAAACGTGCAACTAGAATCATAACGTTTCATAAATGCTTGTAAAACGCTTGGACCCATAATTGTTTCTGTTTATTATTCTTACCACATTTATAAATGTAAATTATGGATTGCAATAAATATATGAATATGAAAAGCTTATTTGCAATCAAAACATCGGAATTTGAAAAAAAATATATAATGACAACACGTTTGGCTCAACCGCTACGGTTGAGCGCCACGTGTTGTGGGTTTGACCCCCATACCGAGCAAATATTTAGAAAGAAAGAAAGAATGAAAGAAAAAGAGTTTATTGACACAGTCACGGACACTGCACACATAGCAAGTACTGTTGTACTGTACTCTATGCTACTCAAATAGGCATCCCGTAAGAGGCGTGAAAATATCTGATTTGCTCGGTGGTAGGACCTTTCGAGGTCTGACTGGCCGGCGACCACCCCTTACGTCGGAGTCTGTCGTAAAGCACCGTGGTGTGTGTTTCGACTTTTGCACGTAAGAGCCGGTTCCCTTCGGTTGCTACGGCTCTGATTGTCTGCAGACAATCAGAGCCGTAGCAACCGAAGGGAACCGGTTGAACTGCAGTTAAAGATCGGAAATGCATCAACAGCTCCTCTGGTGTCCATGGGCGACGATGACTACTTAACACTAGGTGGCTCGTCAGCTCGTTTGCCGACTTAAGCCATAAAATAAGTGCGTATCAAGTTATTAACATTAATTAATTAAAACATCTGTCTGCAGCGATTTGATTCTCCGTTTATCGGTGTTTTGACTAACAATTAATCGATTTAACCGCGAAACAATAACTCGACTTTGAAGGGTGTTTAAGTTTTGAAAGCCTATTCTTGCACTGTTTCAGCGGTTTAGTTGAAGGTTTGTGGTTGCAAGGAATGGATTTAGTTTAAACTCCGAGTATCTGTAATCGCCTTGGTTTCAGTTAAATAAGTTACGAACTTGATAATCCTTGATAATATTAGCTTTTACTATTGCGTAATTTTTGCAGTTTTATGTTTTTTTATTAATTGCTTGCGGTTATTGTATCACTGCGACCGCAGTCGATCTATTGTGATTGCCTTTCGTTGAGTTAGAGTTGATGAACTGCAGGATTTTCTTAGGGGTGAGTTCCTTTAATTCATCCGGGTTTAAGGTGTGTTTCCCTAGATGAACACTGCACTTGTGTATTAGCGCATCGCTCAACCTTAGGTTGAACATGTGCTTGTTTAAGTAACAGTTTTATGATACAAATGTTATAAAATAGTTTTTATTTGAAAATATCTGCACATGACAGGAATTTTGCGAATGCAAATTCATTTCTAATTTCATAAAATAAAAAACTATACCGAAAACCCTCCAAATGCGAGTTCATCCTCTGCAAAACAAATTGCTGTTGAGTATTTAGCGCTACGAATCTTACAAACACCACTTTAAGTTGGTCAAAAAATCACTAGCAAGTCAATAATATTCAATGGTTTTGTATTACTTTTTCTGAGAACTAATGTTTATATAGGTATTTAATTTCAATTTTCTGATTTTTTATACGGAGTTAATAGATATCGTAGACGCGCGCTAGTACTGGGATATACCTATACCTACTAAGTATATAGTTGGTATATACACTATCTATATAGTTATAATATAATATAACATAAGTCCTATCACGCCTGGATTCCCCAAAAGGTTAGGCAGAGGCGTACTAATATACATCCACAGTTCGCCGGTATGTGTAGGTCCCTTGTGATATTGGACGAGCCTATTACCATTAACCGGGCACAAATGTGTTTCGCCGAGTGAGTGAGGTTACCAGAGGCCCAATCCCCTTTTAAAAGGCGGGCAACGCACTCCTCTGGTGTTGCGGGTGTCCATGGGCGGCGGTAATCGCTTACCATCAGGCGATCCGTCAGCTCGTTTGTCACCCTATCACATAAAAAAATAAAAAAAAATCTCAAATTCAGTTATTTTTTTTCATAATTCAACTACGAGTATCCCCGTTTAGTTATCTGCGGCCTTCCATCGTTACGGCGAGACGCCGAGTGCTTACGGCACTCAGAATCCAAAGTCGGATAGCCGGATAGCTCAAGATCTCTCTGGGGAGGTAAGTCTTGGTATCCGCCTTTGTATCGGAGGTATTGGCGAGCGGCACAGACGAAAGGTACTGAGATATCTTTGTTCCCAGTAGCTCAGTCTATCTAATAAAACCGGATTATGTTTTATGGAAAAAGATTTTGATGCAAGATTTGTTTCAGATTTGTGTTCGGTATATTGCGACTCTTTTGAAGCGAAATTTATCGACATAAATGTCAAATTCGAAGGAATAAGATAAGAAAATCGGGGTGGAACAGTCGGTCTATTTTGTGCCGTGCAGATTAGTAACCTATAACTGCCTAATTGATCTGGTCCTAGGCACGATTTTCAGGTCGAGCTATTATTGTTTTTTTAATAAAAATCATTGTCCTCACTGACTGTTCCTCACTGCCTTTCAGATAGGCATCTCGTAAGTGGCGTGAAAATATCTGACTTGCTCGGTAGTGGATCTCTTGGGGTCTGACTGGCTGGTGACCCTTACGTCGGAGTCTGTCGTTAAGCACCTATGTTTCGACTTATACGCGTAAGACCCAGTTCTCCCTCGGTTGCTGCGGTTTTGGCAGTCTGCAGTTCTTAAGAGTTGGCAACTCATCAGCAACTCCTCAACTCCTCTGGTGTTGCAGTTGTCAATTAGTGACCGTGGCTGCTCTTACCACCAGGTGTCTCATCAGGTCGTTTGCAGACTTCACCCATAAAAAAAATTAGCAGCTCGAAGTTTGCATTTGTGTCTGGTTGCCGGCAGTAAGCTTACCAGTTTTACATGGGACCTAAAAAAGAACCGGCGGAAGTGCGTGAACTCTAGTACACCTCTGCCTTACAGGTAAAGACTTGAATATGTTATGTGCTACTGGTTAGCTTGTGTAGATAATAAAACATCTAGGAAATCAAAAATCTACCGAATAAGTACTACTATTATGATGACTTCGTCCGTAACTGGTATCAAAGTACCAATAAAATCCTGAGACCACCTATTCTAGAGCCAAGTCCTATTATTACGTCAATACATCTCCGCCTGTCGCCACCAGCGAGAGTCATTTATTATGACTGTGGGAAGATCTATGTGCGTACGTTACAATTTTGTGCATGAAGGTTGCTCGATGGAGTAACATATCCATATTGATGTCTCGATCTTTCTTTTTGGTATTTTGTCTATGAGTAAGCATACCCTATTGTATTATATGGCATATTATATGGCATATTATATGGCGAATCTAATGACATCCTTCGAGCAAACCTAATGCGATCCAAACTCAAAAATGTTATAGATAAATATTTTTATAAAAAAAATAACACTTTGATCGACCTGGAACTGGAAACCAGGACCTCTGTATCCTAGGACCCCTAACCTAATGAGACAGTGCAGTCAGTAATTCACATAATTATCGTAGGTCTATCTAAGAATGGTGTATAAAATAACAAAATACAATCAATGCAAGAATACCAAATTCGTAGAAACTCGTCCATAATAAATTATTTTAGTTTCTGGGAAAGGAATTAACTGTTTAGTCTCACTGCCACTTGAAAAAGTTGCTGGTTTTATTTTTCTTTTCCTACTTCACAAGTCACGGAGGATCCGGCGTCGTCTTAATTCGTTTATACCGCCCAAGACCAAGTTTAAACCCGGTTAGCAAGCAATTAAGTCATGTATGGCTACAATATTAAGTGCTTTGTCGTCCATGGACCGCTGGCTGCCAGCCAGAACTTTATCAAATACTTCTTTAACTTCTTCTTCGATATTAAAATATCTCTTTATATTTGGCACACAATGTTTCTGCCAAATCATATTTTTATGGGGCACTAAAATGACAAATACAAATGAGCAGGCTGTCATCTGCGATTCCGCCTGTGTATAAATTATAGACGTCACATTTTTTATTCTCTGTGAAAGAAAATGAATAATTAATTCGGAACTGAAAACAATGTCTAACTAGTTTTTACGAGCTAAAGATTCGGTTAAGAACATCGAAGAAATACACAAATATATTTGTCTTATATTTTCAGGATAAACAATATTTTTTACTTAAACTAGATAGGGACTATGGCCCAATGAACAGAACCATAAAAAGTATATTTACCATATTAATGGAAGATTATTTTTATAGTCGCTAAAGTTCTTTTATTTCCATTCCTTCGCCCTCGTCCGCACTTCTAAAACTTTCATTATTCCAGATATTTTTAATAGGGAAGAAAATCCGTCTATAAATGTTTGTTTAACAGAATTCGATCGTTCATCAAGATAGGCCGTCGAAGTCAAAAATAATATCGCTTACAATAAAATCTGTTTACAGTTCAGTAAAAGGGCAAAAGCTTTCTAATTAAGTTGATTTATCACCCCTTTTGTTATCAGATTAATAATTAATGAGCTACTTAATGGATATTGAGGGTTGTACTTTGAGATGATCAAAAGGTATTTTGGAGTCAAAGTTGCTAAGTGCTTATTTATGTCTTGGAAGGTAGAAAGTCGTGACATTAAATTCGTATCTATTTCTGGATTTGATTTTATATTGCATGAATGATAACTGGCTTTTATCCTCTCATATTTATGTTCAGTGACGAAATAGGGTAGATAGCTCGCCTGATGCTGTGCAGAACGGAGTAACAAATAAATATAACTCTCTTCCAATACTTCATAGGGCACGTCTGAAAATGTGTTTGGGATTTCAGTGATAATACACTCGTCCCATTACATGAGACATAAACATACCTACGAACTGTGCGTATACACTTCTGCCTAAACCTTCATAAAATACAAAGGTGATGGTATGTTATGTTATGAAACCCAAAAAAAAAGAGAAGCATGTTCAATTTTTTTTTCTTTGTCTCCAAACTAACTGTAGGACCTCTTGAGGTTTGACTGGCTGGCCACGCTTACGTCGGAGTCTGTCGTACAGCACCTTGGTGTGTGTTTCGACTTTTGCACGTAAGAGCCAGTTCCCCTCGGTTGCTGCGGCTCTGGCAGACTAACTTAAGAAAGTTTCGGCAACGCATCAGCAACTCGTCTGGTGTTGCTGGTGTCCATGGGCGACGATGACTACTTACCACCAGGTGGCTCGTCAGCTCGTTTGCCGACTTAATCAATAATAAAAAGGATAACTAGGCTGCTTTGGTGTAGGTACTTGTGAGAATACCTAGTAACTATGATGATGATCATACAGATAAGGCTAGTTATTTTAGTTGGTCCAATTATGTGCTGATGTCGCACTTAAACCAAATTAATGTCATAAACGCAAAAGTAAATCTCTCTGCCTGTTTTTTTTAAACCGCTGAACCTATTTTTATGAATTTCAGTGTAAAAATAGATTGTATCTTAAAGAAGGACATAGGCTACACTTTGGTCTATAAAAGTCTTTTGAGATTCATATGATACCGTGTGAAACAGCTATTATCATGATAAGTATTCACACCAAAATCACCCTTAACCCTATCTACAATTGCAACTATATGTACTTAAACCGAACGAATGTGTCCAACTTTTCATTAAAATGTACCAAGTACACATAAAAACATCGTATCTACAACTACAAAGGCTTTAAAAACATTTAATTAAAAACTTGTGTTCGGTGAAACTGGATAGGGTGAATGTTTCGCGTTCTCATGGCGACACTGCGACTACGACACGCGACACCGTGCGACTGTCGCGCGCGACCGACCGTCAGGCATCGTTGCGCTCACCGAAACACGACTTTTTAACTGGAATTATTATTATGTTGGAATTTAGTGTGAGTAAAGTTATTAACGTTTTTATCTTGTGATAAAAGGCATAAGTTACCAGATAATATTATTCACAAATTCGCAAATGGATATGATGAATTAGCAAATTAGCAAAGGCAGAGATAGCCTAGTGGTATGACGGTTGGACTACCAAGTCAAAGTTATCGAGTTTGAACCCAAGGCGCGCACCTCTGACTTTTCGAAGTCATGTGCGTATTAAATAGTTAATTATCAAGCGCTTAAACGGTGAAGCTGGCTTGGCTCGCCTCCTGTTACATGGGCCTTAAACATACCAGCAAACTTTGGGTGTACATTAGTACGCCTCTGCCAAACCTTTTGGGGAATATACGCGTGATGGTATATTATGTCTTTAGTCTAATGTACTATTGATTACGATTGGCCTAGTCTGTCCCATTGCTGGGCAAAGGGTTTCCCTCTCATTTCTCCATCTATCTGGACCCTGTGGCTATTAGATACATATTATTATTATCATTATCATCATATAAGCCAATAGAAGTCCACAACTGAACAAAGGCCTCCCCCAAAGACTTCCACAGGGACCGGTTATTATGCCGCCTGCATCCAACGACGACATCCCAGAGACCTCTACGGGGTCGTCCGTCTATCTCGTTGGAGGTAATCCCACACTGCGCTTTCTGGTGCCTGGTCTCCACTCGAGAACATTTCTGCCCTAGTGGCTATCAGTTCTACGAGCTATGTTCCCCGTCCTTAAACTTGCTAATCTTTTGAGCAATCTGATTAAAAGTACCACGACATTAATGTGAAACAAAATTTTCTAATTAATATTTAGTATAGTAGCAATAGTTATTAGCTAATCCAAAACTACTTAAAGTAATCGGGCTTTTTATGAACCGTCCGTGCATATTATTATCAACGTTATTTATTCCTCCGTAGTTAAAATCTTGCTCAAAATGTCTCCGACTTATTTGAAACTCTGATGGGTAAAATACGTTGAATAAATTAACTTTATCTCAAGTAAGATTAAAAATTATTTCAGATGTAATGTAACCAGTTTCTGTTTTTAGCTGTGTACTTTCATCTGATAATAAGATTTTGTTCGTTAACTTATATTAATACATCATGACTCGTCAAAGTTTTGATGCAAAAAGTTTTAGCTTTGAAGATGATAGTTTTTGCATGATTATTATTATGTATGGTTTAACTTAAATGTTGAGACAATTTTAGATAACTATTAAAGGACATATTGAAAAGTTATTAAACTCGGAGTTGGTATACTTCTAGCTGAATAGCTTATTAAACTTCTGTAATGGAAAACCACCTAATATACTAAGGAATTTACGATAACGATTCGATAGTTTATTGTATTATCTACTGTTATCAATAAAAAATGGATTACAAGAGAAGATAAAGAATAGGCTATGCTGTGTTTGCTGCGGATGCTATGCATGCTATGCTTTGTCTATGGATGGGTTACGATACTTAATACATAGATATTCTTTGAGGAATATGGAGATTTCACAGGAACACAGCAAAAATAACCTCTTATTTTGATGTCTGTTAAAAATACCGACGAAAGCAAATTTTTCGACCAAAATAAATAAATAAAAAATAAGTTTGTTAGAACTGCTCATTAGTCTAGTGGTCCCAAGCGCGACTGCTACGCTAGAGGTCCTGGGTTCGATCCCCAGGTCGAGCAAAGTGTTATTGAGTTTTTCTATAAAATTCTCAGTAGCAGCTCAGAGTCTGGATTTGTGCCCGGATAATGGCAATAGGCTCGCCCCCTATTACATGGGACCTAAACATACCAGGCGAACTGTGGGTGTACAGTAGTACGCCTCTGCCTAACCCTTCGGGGAGTACAGGCGTGATGGTATGTAAGTTTGTTAGAAATGGATTAAAATACCTAATCGTTTTAACATGTTTTTCGCAAAATTTCGTTTCACTTTAGATTACCGTAATAAAACACGGCGTCGAATACCAAATAATTTCACGATGTTTGTATATATGCGTTGGTTTCTAGGTATCAGATATCTTATGTATATTAAGCCGAGGTGATTGAACTGTAACGGTTGCGATCAGATTAGTATTAAAGATTTTAAGTGATACATACATACATACATACATACATACATACACTAACGCCTTTCTCCCACAGGGGTAGGCAGAAACTATAGACTATTTTAAGTGATATTATAAAGAAATGGCTACATTATTATTTGAACTAATCAAGATGATTTTGAGTCTTTTAGCAATATAATAAATGGGATAACTGGACGTACTTTATAGTTTTTTTTATATGGAGATGTCAGGCACGCACACAACTTACTTCATGATAATAAGCGTATCAATAGTTGTACCAAAGACGCCGCGCCGTCAGTATTTCAGTCGCATTTAACCAGTAATATTATTGTCTAATATACTTTAAACCGGAATACATAGGTGCACGTAGGTACTGCTTTTTAGAACGCAACAGTACCTACAGTCCTTTACATAGAATAGTTACAAGTTATGAATCTTCTACAAGAATGTCAGTGACAGTTTATGTTTGTTTGTTTCAGTTCCAACGGCGCACGCACAGGGCGTGCTTGGTAAGAAGGCCGCATTACCATGTGACATCCAGCCCCTGGCACAGGAGGACCACGTATCTATGGTGTTGTGGTTCAAGGAAACTGATGGAGAACCGCTTTATAGGTGTGTAAAATATTTGTATATTTTTTTACAGTTTAATTTGAGTGTCAGGATTGTTTGAATAGCTAAAAGCTTAAAGTTTTCTTATTAGTTATGTCGGAAAACGAGAGACGAGTACAGGGAGACTTGCAATAACAAAGGATCTCAGTTGCTGACTGCTGCAGAGCACCAGTAACCGAGGGGGAACTGTTGCCCATGTGGAAAAGTCGATACAGTCGATTTTCCTACACTTGTATTACAGGCTAAATGTAATCATGATTATTTGAACATGAATTGCCTTTTATTCGTGATAGGCTTACGTTTGACTGCCAGTTCGCCTGATGTTAAGCGACGCTGCGATCTACGATGGAGCGCGCTTGCCTAGAAGATATCGATTCACACGTGATTTAAAAAACACCCAGATTATATCTATCGGGAAGCACATTCCACATTTCAGCATTAAGTCCATTTTTATCATGCGTACATGATAAAAGTGGACTTGCCTGTAAGAAGTCTATAGGTAAACCAATGATATTTAACTATATAATATCATTGAGGTAAACAAATTTTGTTAAGTGCACATAGGAATAGGGAAAATTCAGTGCTTCTCGCTGAACCATATTTTTAAGCTCGTTCCTTTTTACGGGCTAAACTAAATTTAAATAAAACCGAATTCAATGGTAGTGCTAGTCCGAAAGATAAATTCACAGGTCACACCTATTTCTCTTGCATGTTTACGATTGGTATGTGAAAACGGTTTTAAATTGTATCGCGACAATTTTTTTATAATTTAAATTGTTTTCAATTTGCATTTATTTCATTAACAAGGACTAAGAAATACAAGGAACTTTTACACACGTCATGCCTTTAATAAGTTTTACACAAGTCGGTTTTCTCAAAGTAAGGTTAGTTACACCGTTTTATAACTCAAGAAATCAAAGATCATAAAAATCGGTTCAGCCGCGATTTTTATGATCTTTGATTTTGAAATCAAAGTTAGCAATGCAGAATAAATCTATTAAAACATTGAAAAAATTCATGATAAACTAAATTGTAAAGAAAATTTATTTTCTCATTAATTTTGTATCGGAAACGGATTGACAATTTTGACAGAAATAAAATACAGACAAAAATGAACACGGTTCTGTATGTTGTTTCGTTAAAGGCCAGCACACGACCTAAGCAACTGGTGTGATTGTCCCTGAATAGTTTACATTCATAATTTGAGCCGGTGGATGACAACGCGATTGGGTTCTAAGTTTTTTTTATTATCAGGGCAAGAAAACCTATGCCGTGCCCGCTAGTATTGCATAAAGTTTATATTCACAAGAAACATTACGCACACATTTATGTAGTAGGTACCTATTGCTGTTTATAATGTATATTCAGATAACTAAACAAACTAGTACAATTACACACACTTGAGATCGTTTAATGAAGTAACGGCAGAAGACAAAGTCGTACCATGAAAGTGTTTACTGTGCAAGTAACTTGAAGGCAGCTTGCAGCGTTGTATCCAGTTTTGCTCGGCTGCAATTCAATTTAGTAGTTAATACGTCCTTGTAAGCTATAGTTTCCATTAAGAAGTTACATGATGTTATTGAAGCTAGGTAACAAAATTTACACTCCTTTCATCAAGGATTGGATATAGTGATAGTCACTTGTGGCCAGGGACGAATGTTACCATAATTAAAATTAAAATCTAAAAAAATCTCGCAGCTTCAAGACATGGTTACCTATGTTCTTGTAATATCATTGATGTAACAGGATACCAAATTTCAAATCGATCAGATCTGTGGAAGTTGCTCACATCCCTTCATTAACCAGAAAAGAGCTGATAATAATCAAACGGCTGACCAGATTTTACATACATATTATTTCAATGTCTAATATTCGCGTAAGTGTCAGAAACCAGTATAACCAAGAATT
This sequence comes from Acronicta aceris, assembly GCA_910591435.1. Lineage (NCBI taxonomy): Eukaryota > Metazoa > Arthropoda > Insecta > Lepidoptera > Noctuidae > Acronicta > Acronicta aceris. The sequence continues at coordinate 542,589 of OU342775.1, forward strand.
AATAGTAATATGTATGTAGTCACTAGAAGCGCTGTAAAGGGTTTCATAGCTAATTATTAAAATATTTGCTCACCCGAAACTAGCCATTCTTGAGTGTAACGGAGGTAGAAGAAATAATGCCTAATGAAATAACGCCTATATTCCCCGAAGGATTAGGCAGAGGCATACTTAATGTATACCCACAGTTCGCCGGTATGTTTAGGTCCCATGTTATAGGAGACAAATCCGAACTCCGAGCAGCTACTGAGAATTTCATTTAGAAAAATCCAATAACACTGCTCCACCTAGGTATCAAACCCAGGACCTCTAGTGTAGCAGTCGCGCTTGGGACCTAGTAGACTAATGAGATAGTCTAAAAGCAAAGGACTATCCATTGACTCAATGAACATAATGTGACAGATAATGAAACGCTATAAAATTAAAATGAAAATAAATAAAATGTCTTCTCTGAATCCTAAAGAAGACTAATACTATACCCGTGTCGTAACATTTCTAACACAGTACCTGCCAAATGAAAAAAAAATGGAATGGAATCGCAAAGAAAAGGTCACAAGCAGTCGAAAGCACAGTAGGTAATACCGACGCTACATTACATATTTAATGCAGACGATGAGGTAACAGAAAGTGAGTGGAGTTTTTTCCTGGGTTTTCCTCCATTGAATATTTTTTTTTACCATCGTGCAACTAGTAATTCATTTTTTTAATTTAGTTTCCATATGAAGAGATTTTGTTACTGTCCAGTATATTTCTTTTTATTATGATTTGAATGATTATTTTAAAACTTTTCTAAAATCCTTCTGATTTAAACTCAACATGCACAACTAAAGAGTAATTCTGGTATTTACAAAAATGTTCAAAGTATATTTCTGATCAAAGGTTCATAAATGTGAAATGGTAGGTAATCTACAAAAATAAAACTGGACCAAAATTGCAAGCCAGGCCTTGATAAAAATTGGCTCAAAAGGTGACATTTCTGACGTTTGTGGCACTAAAGATGAACCGGAATTTTATTGTAAGTAAGTACCAGGATTACTCTTCAGGACTTACTTATGTACGGTAGAATCGTAACTTACTAAGGGTAGCAGCTCTCACTCAGATTGTATGCTAAAAGCACGCAGATTGATTGCTGCTTGGGTATAGCCTCGCTAGTCGACACTAAAAGCTTGACATTCATCGACTCGTTCAATGCAGATAAACATCGGGTTTACAGATGTATTTGTATTGCTCGGGGGAGGTTGTAGTTTTTCACAAACAAAAACAAGATGGATTTGATCTCACAGATTTTTTAAAACACTGCCAGTAGAATTTTACATTGAACATCGAATCGAATCATACATCGTGGCTTGGATGATATACATCAATTCTCACATGCACAAACTTCTAGGCCCAGAATTAAAATTGATCTTCTGTGGACTGTACTCAAAACCGATCATTCTAAATTAAACTTACACTCGACTGATTAGTTGAATTAAATATTAATGGTATATCAACTATAGGATCTCATAGATCATCCTTTCACTGTTGAAACTATGGACTATGTTTTATATATCAAGAATGGCTTTATTAAACGGGTGTGTCATAGATTTGTTATTTTAATATAAAAATGTACGGTTATATCATCATCATATCAGCCAAAGGAACCAAAAAGTCTACCCCCATAGACTTCGACAAACCATAGCCGTAGCCTTCGATATGCCGCCTGTATCAAACGACTCACCATAACCAGGTCTCGTTCGAGGTCATCTCAAACTTCGTCACCACTCGAGAATCTTTTTGCTCGAGCAGATGGCCATCAGTTCTACGAGCTATGTACCATGAATCTACTTTTATAAGATGTATTGTATATAAATATTATAGCTGATGATTTTTTCTTCTTCCAACAGCTATGACGTCCGTGGCCGGTTGGCCACACAGCCGAAGCTCTGGTCTTCATTGTCAGGCTTTGGTACGAGGGCATACTTTCGCGCCGCTGCTACACCAGCCGTGCTCTTCGTAGACAGCGTGGTTTCCTCAGATGCAGGGATCTACCGCTGCAGGGTTGACTTCAAGAATTCCCCGACTAGAAATTTGAGGGTCAACTTTACTGTTATAAGTGAGTATTGTGTCCAATAATTGTATTTTTTTTAGGTTCCGAAGACAATTGCACCTTATACAGTCTTCACTATAGTGTTTAGACACCCGCGATCCATAGAAACATTCGGTGCGTCATATATTAGTCGAACGTCCGTGCGGTCAAGGTCACGTCCGTGACTTATTGCTTCTAGCTCTTTCTTCGAAAAGCTATTTCAGATATTGCCCTGTATTGTAAATCACATATTTGCTACTACTATGTCTGAACTTTAAAGAGGACTTTTAAGAGTAAGAGTAAGGAAATGTCGGCGCCACCCAGTTGAAAACATTGACTTCAACAAGTATATAAAGGTGTAACACATTTATTGACCAGATACAGTCGAATTTCGAGTGGTAGTCTTCAAAACTACCAATCAACGTCTAACGTCAATAATTTAATAACTATATTGTAATGAAATCACAACATTAAATGACCGAATATAGGCACTGAATGTTGACGTTTACGAAATTAGATTAGGTTGGAATTACATGGTGAATATTTTTAAGTACCTGTGGTGTATGTTTCGACTTTTGTACGTAAGAGCCAGTTCCCCTCGATTGCAGCGGCTCTGGTAGTCTGTAGTCCATAGGGGCTCTTAAGGGTCGGCAATGCATTAGCAAGCTCCTCTGGTGTTGCTGGTGTCCATGGGCGACGATGACTATTTACCACCAGGTGGCTCGTCAGCTCGTTTGCCGACTTAATCAATAAAAATACATACAGCTACCAAAATTACAGGTTGATATATTCTTGAAATGTTGTCTAGAGAATTCTTATTATGGAAATTCTTTTGACAAAATGCTATTTACTTTAGTAGGTATCGTCTTTGAATACAAAGCAAAAATCTTAGAAAGTTCAGGTATATACAAGAGAGTTTGTCATTCATAACAACTCTCCGATATCGACACAAAGTTGACGAAGGAAACAAAGTTTCCTTAAGAGACCTCTGTCTATTGCAAAACGTTAAATATGAAATGAAATGATATTTTTTCTGTAAATAGATCTTTTAAAGACACTTTTTCAAGTCAATGTTTTAAATTTTTAGTACTATATGTGTTAGATTTCATTTTGCTAGGGAAGAGTTATTAGAAATAGGTATGATGTGGGTAGGACGGTAGGTTTCATGATTGTTTGTCTACACCTAATTATATGGCAGCCGTAAAGTTATTTAAGATTGCTAAGTTACGTTTTAGTTACATACCATCATCACGCCAGTATTCCCCGAAGGGTTAGGCAGAGGCGTACTTAATGTACATCCACAGTTCGACGGTATGTTTACGTCCCATTTTATAAGGGGCGGGCACAAATCCAGGCTACGAGTTGCTACTGAGAATTTCATAGAAAAACCCAATAACACTTGACCTTGGGATCGAACCCAGGACCTATAGCGTAGACGTAGGGACCACTAGACTGACGACGTTTTAGTTAATTACTTTTTATTATAAGGTACGATGGGACTAGCATGTACTTATGTAAAAAAGTCCCTAATAATAAATACTAAAAAGTACTAGATGGGTAGAAACACAGTTTATATTAAAAACCAACTTCAGTTACAAATAATACCTAGATCCCATAAACTAGGCTGAGGCTATTTTCATTAAATTCATGTCTTGTTTAATTTATTCGTCAAACTAACTGAAGACTTCGTGGTAAAAAGGTTCTGTCCGGTACAAGTTAATGGTATACGAGTATTATGATTTATTACACCACTGCTAGATAAAAAGCCTTTTAGAGGTAGGTAATTTGTCAAAATCAGGAATAATGTTGACCTTTTTATTCTCGTTCAGATTGTGACCTGAAAATCTGGTCAAGAGTTATGTAGGTATGTAGTTTTCTGTAACAAGTTTGGCTTGTAGTGGTCAATTTAAAATGTCCAGACCTTATTTGCGACTGTGTTTAGAACTTATTAACTAGTACTAATTGTGCAGTGATAGCCTAGTGATATGACCATTGGACTGCCAAGTCAAAGGTCTCGAGTTCGAATCAAAGGCACGCACCTCTGACTTTTCGAAGTCATGTGCGTATTAATATTTAATTATCACGCGCTTAAACGATGAAGGAAAACATCGTGAGGAAACCTGCATGCCTGAGAGATTTTCTTGTCGGCGTGTGAAGTCTGCCAACCCGCATTAGGCCAGTGTGGTGAACTATTGCCTAACGCCTCCAATTCTGAGAGAAATACCACTTGAAAAGGATTTATTTATATAACGCACTACACGGGTTATCTAAATTTCACAACCGTATCTGCGCAGGATGTATCGTTCCAACATCGATCTTGGTTCCGAACCCTAGCGTTTGTTCCTTAGAGAAGGAATTCCGAATTTGGTCCTTAGGGACGAACAGGTTCTATACACTTACCCAGGCTTTTTTTTTGGCAAAAGTTGTTTTATTATTTTAGAAATCAACCTGTTCCTAAATACTGGATTATTTCTTATTACAAACAAAGTTCTACGCTAACTATAAAGAAATATATTAATCCATGCGAAAAACTTGTGGGTATACCACAAACAGAAATCAAGGCTTAAATTATGAAGAACATCTTAAAATCATTATTAAACTAATATTTATTTGAACAAACTGCCTCATTGGTTTGATTTTTAGGTCGAGAAAAGTGTTAACCGGTTTATAACGGTTACTCCCAATAACCTCGTTCCCTATTTGATGGGATTTAAATCATATAGGTAATAGGAGCGCTAAGAGTGGAGTGCACCTTTGCAAAAACCCGCCGGGGAAAACGGCTTCTGATTAAGAATTTCTTGAAAGTTAAATATTGCCTACTGATAGCAGATGGATAAAGAAACATCTTAAATAAAGCAGCTTTAATAAAATAAACTAATTTGTTTGTAAAGTTTTAGTCACGGTCTCATCTGTTTTACAATTAAACATGATAAATCTAGTTTTCTAACAAGAAATATAAATATTACTTAAGAAATTTTAATTAAATATGAAGAATTTGAGTGAAAACAGCAAGAAAAAAATTCATGTATATAAATGAGAGCGGTTTGTGAGAAATTGAATATGCGATGAGTGAGGACCGGACATCAGGCGTGCCGCGCTTTTTATAAGTCCATTCAAATTCAGGACTATTCATAAGGAGTGTCCCAAATAAATTATGATGTCTTTTGACATTTCTCGTAGTTTATGTATAAGAAACTGATTTCCGTTTGAGTATATTTCCGGAGAACGATAAACAAGAAAAATAATTAAAGTATGTGTTTATAATCAATAGGTATTTTAGTAAAGAATAAAGGATTTTTGAATTTAACCTTTCTCGTACTATCTACTGTCACTGTCATTAGTTTTTGACTAGAGTTTGGTGAAATTAAGTTTTACACTCTAGCGTATACGACCACGCACGGCTTAACATCAAGCTATAATTTCCAGAATAAGTTGACCTCTCATGGTACGGAAAGCCTATATAATGAGAGGTCAGCTAGATGGGCTTGATGTGTAGCCGTGTGTTCTATCCGTATAACTGAATAAATATGTTAGTAATTTTTTTTACTTAAGTTCATATCCATAATTTGCTGTCGATAAAAAAGCAGTGATAGCCTAGTGGTATGAAAGTTGGACTGCCTAGTCAATGGCCTCGAGTTTGAACCCAAGGCACGCCTCTGACTTTTCCAAGTCATGTGCGTATTAATAGTTAATTATCATGCGCTTAAACGGTGAAAAAAAACATCGTGAGGAAACCTGCATGCCTAAGAGATTTTCTCGATGGCATGTGAAGTCTGCCAACCTGCACTAGGCCAGAGTGGTGGACTATAGCCTAATCCCTCGCATTTGAGAGGAGACCCGTGCCCAGCAGTGGGACAATATAATGGGTTGATTATGTTATGTTATGTTAAAAATGTCCGGATTTTGTATTTAAACTGATGTCTTGAGTTACGATTTTCGCAAACTGGTTGAATAAATCATATAGCTGCTCCTATGCTGCAGACCCAACTATTCCACGTTAATTTACAGGGTCGCCAACACGCAAGTGATAGCCCTGGTGTTGCAAGCGTCCATAGGCTTCGGTAACCGCTTACCATCAGGCGGGCCGTATGCTTGTTTACCACCTTAGTGATATAAAAAACATAGGTTATAGTTGTTGCTTGTTTATGCCATCACATTAGCTAGTTCAACATTGTTTTCTGTACGAGAAATCAATATAACTTTACAAAGGCAATTAAATAAACTTTATGTTGTTTATTATTACTTGCAGGCAGAATATCTATTGCTAATTGAAAAAGCCAATTAGAGGAAAATCGTTTGTTGTTTATCCTTTTTTTTTTTGTTTAGCGTAGTTATCTGAAACTAGAAGATAATGGAAGAAATAGGAGATGTTTACCTGCCTAGGGTTAAATAGGTTAGTATCTTTTGATTATTATGCAAAAGTAATCAACAGAGTTTATTCGTGTTCTTCTATTTGAAATTATAGAAAAACTAAATATTTTGATGAAGTAGACATTCAATGCCATAAAGATTCTGCATTGAATTTTGACCTATAATAACGGTGAACATTAAATAAAAAGAAATATGATTCACCCTCAACAGATCGGGATCACAGTTTGAATTCCACAAGGGCCAGTAACAGATCGCAAGTTTGGAACTAATAAACAACAAAGGTTTTATTAATAATATCACAAGACCAAAAATACGCAAATTAATGACAATTGCCGCAAATTTCACTGGTAACATCGCTAACACAATAAAATATAATTTATAACATGTCCATTTGTCAGCGTCATGGCGCGACAACTAATCATGATCTATTCCCGCAAACAATGCTCGCTGACGAAGCGATTTCGATGCAATTAATAAAACATGATAATGACGTTTGTAAAATTTGATAGAATATAAATTATTATTGCGTCGGTAATTTAAGTATAATTATTTAGTTGTTGTAGAACTATGTTGAATGTTTGCTAATGATTTAGCTATCAAAGATGACAGATCCATCAGTTTTCTAATCAACAATTAGTACACCTTGTTGTCGGACTCGCAGATGATTTGGTACTCGCACATGATTTGGCACACGCTAATCTGCCTATTATTTTTCGTCTTATTCAACATTTGCTGCATGTCTGCAAGTCGTCAATTTCTCAATAGTTGATTAAATAGACTATACTTAATATTCAGAATTCAATGATGAAACCAATGCATTTCTATTAGAATAAAATTATTTCGACAACGAAAGACTGAGAGTCGTATCTTGGATTGGAACTAGTTCTATGTTTCTCGGCTATCGCTGCTTCATTGCATATTAGTAATCAAAAGCCCAGTTTAGATTACACAAAAGACACTGTAGCCTAGAATCAAATAGGTATGAGACAGATTATTGTGTTGCGTCTGAGCGACATTGACATAGCGTATGTTTTCGTTCGTATACCTGCCGTTTAACTTCATTATTCGGACTACTGGCCTACTGCCAGACGTATTCCAGCGCAGGAGTAACTTAATTTATGACACAGTTCCTGATTTGAATACCCAGTGGTAATATTTAACATGCTTATTGTTTTTAAGGTTAACAATATTCTTGTGTAATTATTAAACTGCTATTTACCATTTTAATTAGTCTTAATCTTTTTATAATGACCTGATCTTTCGTTACTTTGATATATTTTTCATCAAGTACCTACATCTCGTGTAAGCCAAAAATTCATAATACCTAAATGCACGATACTCCTTTTCTTAGTTTTTTATTTGAATAATTATTTATTTATTATCAGCTAGAGTACTTACATCTGTTTACTCCAAGCACTAAGCTTCGACAATCAAAGAAAATACACTGTAGTTGCTGTTTCTTGAGTAAATTCTAAGTACCTAATTATCATTTGTATTTTAAAATGGATTATCACTATATCAATAAATTTACCATTCGATCCATATCAGTAAGGGATAATTTAATTTACAATTGAATTTACTTTTACCAGGTGCTCTTAGCTTTGAGCTAATCATAGATATTTGCATTATAAAATATTCTTAGCAAAAAAGTTTAAAATAAAGCTTGGTTCAAGTACGTATCGGGCATGTTTCCACCTGCGATAATAGCTGCAATCAGTAACAGGCCTGAAGTGGTACCGCCTAGAGTGGTACAGCAATTACAAATTGGAAAGATTCCAATACAGTGAATACCTACTAGTGGGAGATCGTTTGCAACCACTAGTGGGGCTCATTGCAATTGTTTTACGTTTATTGCTCGAACTGCATGCTAAGCACATGAAGCTGGTGTAGTTTAGTTTTGAAAATAAGGTCAGGCTCTTCTAAAATACTGATACACAATAACTTATTAAAAAACGTTTGCAGTGGAATCTGATATATTTTCAATCATTCATTGCTTCTTAAATATGTTATCCGTAAAATACCTCACCTTGGCACAAACTCTGAATAAATCAAATTGAACGAGCTGTATACCTGAATCTATTTTTAAATAGACATAACAAAAACGTTCAATATCACATATCGTTTTATTCTTGCTATCTGTCAGAGCATATTTTTGTCATAGATAGTAAATTATGGGACGGTTGACAAGTTGACGTGCCAGTTAAGTCTCCGTTTGTATATTCAGTTTTAACTAAAAAAAATAGTCCAAAATAAACCTATTATTTGAAACATGTAGATATTCGCCTTTGGTCCTCAGATAACAGGACTGTTTATTAATGAAATAATTATGATGTAGCAAATCATTTTCCTGTAAGCAAATTAATGTAATATTATACATTAATGTTTATATAGATAAGTTGCCACCTTAATTTTAGAACGGAATTATTGCGTCAAAACTATATTTTAAGTTTTAACTACTAGTCTAAAGCTGGCGTTGTATGGAATCTTATTATGTTTATTTAATTAATCGATTGGGTATACTTAGGTATAAAACCATCATTTAAAAATATACATTATCTCCCCTATTTTCAATACAGTTTTACATTAAAAAACTTAGAATCGGAAGAAAAAAGAGCTTAGAAGCGGAAACTTTGTTTGATGTGAAACCAATCAGTCTTAATATTTAATATTAAGACTTTATAATTTTACCTCACAAAATAGACACGTACCGTCTTTTGTGTTTCAACGAACGTGTGCGATCAAAGAGCTTTTCAATTTCTATAAACGTCCGCGCAAAATACCATTACAGACATTTTTAATAAATCCGAAACGAAATTAGTTCCGGTAGCGTTTTGCGCCCATTCCACATTCTCCCGACGAATAATGGAATATTAAAAAAAAGATTTTTTCACGCGCGTTTTTTTGCATTTTTAATTTATCTCCAACCTGCTTTGGACTCTTGAGAACGGAGAAACTTTTGAAGTTGTATTTCGTGAACAACTGTAAATATTCATGAGGAACTGCTTTGCCTTGCTTTTTTCACCTACAGAAAGTGTATTAAAAAGTCAAATAAAACGCGTATCATAACGATTGAAGTTTGACTGCGTGTTCAGAAATATTAGGAAAAACAAAGAAAATTCTAGGAAACTGTCTAACAATGCCTGGACTTTTGCCAAAGTTTTGGAAAGCCAATTATAATCATTATTTATTTTACTGTTCAGTTCCTAGGCGATTATGGAAAAGTTATGAACATTCACGAATATAATATCAATATTTAATCATAATAAACAATAATTATTCATTGCTAAATTCTAAATCAAATAAAGTGCTTAATCTGTATTTGGTTGTTTATTTCATATAAGGCATTTTACAGAAATCTGCAACCAACTGGATGGCTACACGCTAGTCGTAAAAGACGATGGCCTTACTAGAGTAATTACTAGCTGAGTCAGTTAGATAGCTAATCAGATGATTTTTATATAATTATTTCTGCATAAGCTAGAATGTATAATCGCCCCTCCTAGGTGCGTTTACTCACTAGCTCATGAAGAAATAATAATTATGAAATATTTATTTATATAAATTGTAATCTGTCTACTGTGTAAATATTTTGACAGCCTGGACAAAACTCTCCACTGTCATACTTCGTCGCATATTGATGTAAGTAATGATGTGTGCAACAACTTCGAAATTTGCGGCAGTATGGGCATTATTTGAGAAACAAGATATTGCAATAACACACTAGCTATATTGTGTCGCTTTGACTACCTTATCTTGCGTTATACGTCTGACGTTGACGATCCCATTTCTTCACGTTCCCATGAGTATTCAGTAAATTCGTCACAGTGGTTGCGTACCTCGGGAATAAACATACTTTCCCACATCTACGGCCAGTGGTTGAGGTCGAGTCCGTCCGTTCCCTTTCATCTCACATACATTTATGTATGTCAACTCACTACAAAATAATATTGAGTATTTTTTTTCCCAAATTATCCACTTCGATCAAAGGTCGAAAACATTCAAATACAGGTAGCCACTTCAACATGTCGATACCGATAAGGGTTGTCGGTACAGTGCTTCAAAAGCTTTATACAGAGACAGATTTTTTACTTATTTTAAGGTGAAATTCAGAATTTTTAAGCTTTGGTATAAATGACGGCTTGTCGGGCAAAATGCCCACCTTGTGGTCGCAAAGGCTAAGTTAAGTAGAGGTGGCATGCACGCAACACCACCATGCTTTAAAAAAAGTAATAAAAGGTTTTACGCGATACTTTTGGTTGTAATAAAATGTGTTATTAATAACTATAAATAATTTATTTATAGTTATTAATATATATAGTATATATATTAATAATATAATATATTTAGTTAGATATAACACGACTTTGAAATGTTGTGTTTACGTTTATGTTTTTTTTTTACTCGGACTAACAAGTTTATTTAAGTTTAATCTGAAACTGTGCATACATTTTTATCACAAAATAATATTTTAATAGGTACTACCTTTTTTTTCACGCGTATTAATTACATACTACTTAATACAGTAGTAGCGTGATTTATATTTCTTAACTCCCTTTCCAGGAACAAACCAACTTAACTTAACCGTGTAATCAAAATCATCTTGAGTTGGTCCTTCTATACGCAGATACTCTGGTTGCAATTAAACAATTTTTGTGACCTAATTTGTAGATACTACCGGTACGTTAATCTTACGAAAATAGAATTAGGCTTAATGAGGTACGAAATTCTTACCTTTTTATGCCAAAGGAAGCTTTGTAATCTGGAAAAATTGTTAATCTGCTACCAACCTTGTCGGATTACCGCTCCCAATTTTATCTCATTTTTCTTCAATAGCTTTAACCTTTCGCGGCCCAAATTACCAGTCGTTTCGTGCACCCTAAAAATATTACCACACATAAACGTAATTCAAATACATCTGTACATACGGGCAGTTTTCACGGCACATTAGGTCCGCACTATGAATAGGTTATTTCGCGAAAGGACAGTTTCCTATTCGTCTCGTTTCGTCTGCTGCACGCGCGCGTACGTGCCCTCTCCTCCTAACTAGTTGTGCGATTAAATTTAACTTCTGCGGACGTTTTTTGGACTTATACGTGAACAAATTTCTTATTTTGGGCGTCTTGGACCGAAGTGCCTATGTTCCTATAAGAACATTCGGGATACGTTGCTTAGTTAAGGTAGCTGTTTGGTGTAAGTTTAGACACTTACAGCATTGTACCTGCGAGTTTTCGTTGTTGTTTCCTTATAAAGAGTAGATAAATTTAGAATTTTTATGATGCCGTTGATAATATATTTTATACATACATACATACATACGCTCACGCCTTTCTCCCACAGGGGTAGGCAGAAACTATAGACTGCCACTTGCTACGATTCTTGCATACTTCTTTTGCTTCTTCCACATTCATACATATTCTCATACATACACGCCGGTTGCGAGTGCTACGCACCTGACCTTTTTGAAGGATTTCGCCAATAACATCGGCGTATGTCGCCTATGCGTGCGCCTTCTAGGGCGACCTCTACCGGCGCTGCCGCTGACATTCGTCTTATAAATTCCTTCTTCTTTTTACATTTTTATTCTTTCAACATGTCCACACCATCTCAGAATATTCTTTTCAATACGCGTCACTACATCATCATATATTTTATGTCTGAAATAAATAAATTTAATTGAATTGATAAAACAAATGTGTTATTTCACATCTACAGTCTGTCAGTATTTACTAGTAAAGCAAATCCTAAGTAAACCCAAGTATTTACCTAGAAATCTATAACATCTCTATGATCTTGATATTGTCTTGATATTGAATTTACCATCTTTAAACATTTCAAGGCCAAAACCTCAAACACTGTACAGAATTTACTGCGATGCCTTTCAACAACACATAAATTTTATGGCAAGATCCGTCAAATTTTGTATACCTATAAGACAAATACGCATGGATAAACTCCTTGCCAGTCCATCACCTTACGTCATGAGGAAACCCTTTCCCTTCCGGGTTGTTAGGACACAAAATCTAAGTGCGCCCGGCCCGGATACGGCCCGTTATTCATTTATGCGGGCGATTACAGCTGTTGTTCTGTTCTTTGGGGTTTAAGGGTTCAGGCTTTATTCCCGTCCCGATGTGTGAGACATGGAAGGGACTGTGGGGTAGTGAGGAACTATGTAGGGACACGTGAATATATTAAATTGTTTTGAATGCATTGTTAATCTTAAGACTTTTACTCGTGTTTGTTGTTTTCGATTTATTTCTTGTAGTTGGCTCTGTTTGGAATGAAGATTCCCGCTCGGTTTGGCTCTCTTCATGATCACTTTTGAATTTACTTTGGGACACGACTCCTCATTTTTCTATATATATATATATATATATATATATATATATATATATATTGACGTTATAGACAAACACTTTTTGCTCAAACTTAGAATTAAATTTAGAATCTCACGATCAATGGCTGCGCTTACAAACACGGGACCAATTAATTAATTTTTCGTAGGTTTTTTTAGTGAACAACAATTTAATAAAAAGACCGTAACAAAAAATCTTACAGATCTGTCTCCTTTAATCGCGCGTGTAATTACGGTTACCATGGATTATTTACCCATAATTTTCCTGTTTTACCCACACGAATTACAATTTTACCATCATATTATATTACCGTAAATGATTACCTACCGCTTAAATAGAAACAGCGTTACAATGCGCGGAGTAATTATATTAAGACAAAGAGACGCTGGCGTTGAGAGAACAAAGAAGGAACGTGTCTTAGGAGGCAGGGGATTACTGTGCCTTGGGCGCAGTCGAACTGATGACGTAGGTCAATTTGAGCGATGTATTATTATTTGGTCGATGCCCAGAAACTATACCACCAGAAGGATCAATAGAGTACCACTAGCTAGGGTGTATTAATTCAAATACCTAGGACATATTTTGACCGACCTCAGGGACGATGACGACATAGAAAGGGAACGAAGGGCGCTGTCGGTTAGAGCTAATATGATAACTCGCAGGTTCTCACGTTATTCTAGAGAGGTGAAAAAACCTTATGTGGTGCATATTGCACTTTTTTTACACAGGCAGCCTGCGGATTGTTTGCACTCAAAAATCGTACAGCACCCTTCGCATACAATATAATGATGCGTTCCGGGTCCCGATCGGGGATGTTTGCTGAAGCTCGCGTCGATTGTTTTTACGCTACGATGCGAAAAAGATGCGCCTGCCTGGTAAGCCGATTGCGAGCCAGCCCCACATTAGAATGCGATATGTCGCGAGTAGAGATGGGTTTATGCCAGGGCATTTATTTTTTTCGCCCAAAATGCCTGGGCAGAAACCCATCTATAGTCGCGAGCAAATTGGACTGCTTGTGTGTGAACCGCTGCTGCAAGCTTTCTACTTCGGTAGTAAGCTGTAAAGAGTGAGTATAGAGCAGATATTGATGCACGAGTAGCTATCTGTTTATGTACATACATATATTTATCTATAAAATATTGTAACCTCGGTCTGAGCTTGTCATGCTCACTTATGTCCTGCTGATAGAGTTGTGTGTCGGGTCGTTTTATTCCCTACAATATGGTTGAGTCAAACCACGCCGATACACATGTCATGCTCGTGAACGGGTGCCTTCAGCTCTTACTTGCTGTGGCAATTTTTCTGTTTTTATAAGTATAATAAATAAATCTTACACATCTAACTGCATTATTCTCAGCAACTATTAAAAATAAAGTTGTAAAGCTTAATATTGTAATCATGTTTTTTTTTTATATAAAGAGTATCTTTGGGGTTTCTTGCCGGCTCTTCTCCATAAGACCCATTGTTTGGAACCGTGCAACTAGTTTTGACTTCAAAAGTACCTATTTCGGTCTAATTGTAATAAAACATTTTGACTTTGACTTTGACTTTTGACGTAAGAGCTCTTCGAGATCCATGCGGATTCGGCGAAAAAAGCTGTTTAATAATTTCGCTGTAAATATAGCTACTTATTTCAATGACAAATCTCTATGAAACTCAACCCACATGTGAGAAAAATTACGACTTTGCAAACATGCCTAAATGTGGTCTGTCTACTTTTCTATAGGAAGATATATTCCACCGTCGTAACGAAAAAGAGCACAACATTTTTTTTATGAGTTATATAGATATTGGGAATCAAAATTAAAAGGCCTATCGGTCTCTTTTTCATAAAATTTTAGAAACAAGATTACTATAGAAAAATCAATAAGCTCAAAGGCCCAACTTTGCGACTTTTTATGTGTTTTTATATAAAAAGAGCACATATGACTTATAATACGTCAAAAAGTCGCATTTAAAAAAATAATCTTACTAGTAATGTGGGTCGCATATTACTAGTATTCTTGTTAATTATTTGTGCTAAGGTAAATGCTTGTGTCACGATTGAGTTCACGTCGGTAGTGCAATGGGTGGGTTTCGGACCGCCAACCATATGATCGCCAATCCGCTACCGCCCTAGCCGATAGGCTACCGTAGCTTTTTTTTTATATTTCCTAATTTGTAATTTTAGTCACCGAAACGGCCTTCTTTAAATTTAAAAGGCGTATGTATGGGATTAAACCTACCCCGTTGCGTATTACCCAATCGCTCAGCAACTATTCCTAATGTGCGGTCAAGAATCCACTGACTGCAATACTCACTAGTTGATCCATGTGGCTCCTATTAAGCTACACTGCCTTTATAAATGCATATTAAATACTCAAGATGAAAATATACTGACGGGAAAAGGGATCGTGTACAAGCTCAGCTTGTCCCCTGAGAATATACCTACCTCCGTCGAAAAATAAAGCGACTTCCATATAAACGAAATCACGTCAACAATATATTACGTACGTAAACTTGACACACTGTGTGCCGCACTGCGTAATTATAATTCAGTGTAGCAGATCCCTAATTAATGGGAGTTTACACACGAGACGCTCAAATTAAAATGTTTAACAACTCGTTAACATGTCGTAACTTGATTCTTTTCACACGTAGGCACACGTAAACGCAAACACCGTTCAAAATATTATATTGCTTGTTTAATTAAGAGTGAATTCATAATTTCAGAAATGTGATACTAAAAACTTTAAATACAGGGTTATTTTTTAATGATCGGCCATATTTCGATCATATTTTCGATCTACGAAATAGAAAAATGTATTGTTGTCCACCGCTAAATTACTTAACGCGTGGATATAGTTACCACTACACAATTCAGTTCAATAACCTAGATAGCAAACTTTAATACCTACATAAGTTTGACAGCGCACGCAGACATTTTTTCGGACATTTTCAAATTTTTTTTTTACCATATTTTGCCTCATTAGTCTAGTGGTCCCAAGCGCGACTGCTACACTAGAGGTCCTGGATTCGATCCCCAAGTCGAGCAAAATGTTATTGGGTTTTTCTATGAAATTCTCAGTAGCAGCTCGGAGTCTGAATTTGTGCCCGGTTAATGGCCATAGGCTCGCTCCCTATTACATGGGACCTAAACATACCGGCGAACTGTGGGTGTTCTTTAATACGCCTCTGCCTGACCTATCGGGGAATACCGGCGTGATGGTATGTTATGTTTTGTGTTTATGCTATACGAGAGTTTTAATTGCGTAGTTCACATCCACACTATAGAAAAAAGTCTTGTTTACTTTGTAATGTAGAAATAACTATTCGCTATCGGAAATTAAGTTCCATTAAAAAAAAAAAACAAAGTAAATACCGCTTTCAGACAACACAGTACGTAAACAATGTTAACGTTAAGTTTAAACATTGCGATAGTGCGAGAAACAGCAGGTGGTGAGATTATCTCTCACCGACGTAGACGTAAATTTTTCTCAGTTTACGCGATACGGTAGGGAGACCGTATTTTATTTTGTTTACTTGATTTGTTTTTGCATGTGGCATTCATGGTTTTTACATAGAATTTCGTATCTCCTAGATGTCTCGAATTAAGAATGGAATTTTAAGATCACCTCTATAATTCTAAATGAAATTTATAGAGACGGAGTTAGCACAAACAGAGAGAAAAACTGACGTCCCGTTTTTCTAAATAAAATTACTTTTTACGGATGCTATCGCGTTGTATTGATATTATATCTTTCCCGACGTTTCGAATCCTTTTCAAAATCCATGGTCACAGGTAGACTGAGGTGTTGGACATCTTAATGTTAAAAATACTATCAGCTATCTTACATTTTTAATTTATTGGCAATCCGATTCAGAAATATCAGAAATCAGTAAGCTTTGTGGCATCTCCCATCATCATCATCATTATCTTCTTGCCGTTATTCCAATTTGGGGTCGGTATAGGATGTCCATTTTTCCATTCATCCCTATCAGCCATCACCTCTCATTCACTCCCTTTTCCATCATTTTGAGTATTTCCTAAACCTAAACTAATATTTTTGCCCTGTATAGAATTTAAAATCAAATTAAGCTTAAGGCAGCTATACGCGCTAGTAATACTCAGGCTGCAGTTATAACTTAACATCAGGCTTTAAAACATAGACTATATAAAAATCTTCGCGACCCTCTAGCTTGGGTTCTCGGAGAGTTCTAGAGAGAGGAGAGTTTTCGCACAAACAGGATTCTATTTACCATAATATACCTAAACAAGTAAACATCTTCGTGGTTTGCAAGGTACAGACCAAATTTACTGAAGGTCAAGGTCAGCTTCCAGCCGTACCAATGCGGCTAATCAGTATTTTAGGTAAAGCTACTGTAATAAAGACCTCGGCAACCCAAGTTTGGAGAATAAACCAGTTGCCAGGTTTTTTAGGGCTCTGACTACCACTAAGGATTGTTTGTAATCATGTTCATATGACAACATGAAGCGGCGGTAGCCTAATGGCTAGGGCATCGGACTTCTGATCATGTGGTTGCCGGTTCGAACCCCACCCATTACCGCGCACTACCGACGTCAACCCACTCGTAACAAAAGCTTTTAGCTTAGCACGAGGGGCTAACAAGAATACTAGTAATGGGCGACCCACATTGCTAGTAAGCTTTTTTTTTTTTAAAAAAAAAGAAACCAGGGCCAACGGTTAAAGTTGCTCTCCGAGGCATGGAGGAATTTCAATGTACTAATAACCATCACTTATGCGAAGACTAACCGTGGCAAGCTCTGCTTAATCTTACAGATAGACGATTCTTTCTCTCTTCGCTTCTGCCAAAATCGACCAGACTAAATCACTGCCAGGGTATCATAAGTTATTCTTATTATTCCTCAAAGCCAGCTTGCATTAAAACTGGGAACTGATAAATCTACATTACTAAAGAGCAAAGTTTTCGTCTTCGCTTATAACGTTTTCACACGGAATCCGTTAAATTGAATCAGATAAAAGTTTTGGCCTAAACATTCTGCGTAGTTAAATGTGTGACACAGTTTATTATGTGGTTTAACTTATAACTGTGTGGGTTTTTAATTACTGGTCCTTCGTGGGTTTATGGAATGATTTAATTAAAAATAAGTATATTTTATAGGAAATGTCACCATTAAAGTTCCTGGTTTTCCTGGAAAACCAATTATATTAAGAAAAACTGATGAAATTAGGCACATAATATAGATATTGTGCTTCCGCCCGCCACTTATTTCACATTGCGAGTAGGCGAAATTTAATTTCCTTATTATATTTCTTTTCAGTTATTGAATATAAAGATTTTAATGGGAAATATTCCTTTTATCCATTTGAGTTCCGACGTGACGTTAATACTAGATATAAATGAAAAGGGCCTATAAATAATGATTGATACTCATATAATTCAGAAGCCAATTACCACAAAACCTGTGGTCAGTATTGAATATTATAATGAATAGTTTCGAGCAATATTATCCAAGAGCCGTTGGATTTAAGCCTCAATCGAGTGCTACAGTGAACAGCGTTAGTGTTGAGCGCATCGATCGGTTCACTCGCTATCTATAAGAAATGTTAGTAGTAGTAGTGATATGAACATTGAACTGACTTAGTCAACGGTTTCGAACTCCAATCTAAGCGCGCATCGCAGACTGCGAAATTATCACGCTCTTAAAAAAGATGCGAACAGCGCAAGGACACCTGTATATTTGAGAAATTTCCTTGATTTGAAATACTAGGTTTATTTAAATTCCACGAAGGAGAAGAAGTGTGCTAATGTACACCCACAGTTCGCCCGTATATTTTAGGTCCTATTGTCATTCCAAAAATTTTAACTCCAAGCTGCCATTTTGTTTGACCTGGGAATCAAATCCAGGACCTCACGATCAGCAATCGATGTGACTGCTTAGACCATTGATGGAGTAATGAGGTATTGTGGTAAATATTGTTGTTTTGTTCCCAGCACCACCTAACCGGCCGACTATAATGGACGCGAAGACCAGGAGTCACACCCGACTACTGGAGCCGTACAATGAGGGAGATACCTTGGAGCTAGCTTGCGAGTGCTTTGGAGGTGAGAACCACACCTTGAAATGTCATAGATATTCTAACTAATTAATTAAATATAATATTAAGAATGAATCTTACACATTTCACATTTCTTAAGCGGCGGTAGCATAATGGCTAGGGCGTCGGAGTGGCGATCATGTGGTTGCCGGTTTGAAACCCACCCATTGCACTACCGATGTGAACCCACTCGTAACACAATCGACGCACATTGAAAGTAAGGTTTTTATAAAACATTATACTGCATAATTCTCAGCAACTATTTAAAACAAAGTTGTAAAGCTTAATATTGTAATCATGATATGTTTTAAAAAATATTATCTATGGAGTTTTTAGCTGACTCTTCTCCATAAGACCTAGTTTTTGGAACCGTGCAACTAGTTTTGATTTTTGAAAAGTATCTATATAATAAAACATTTTGACTTAACTTGAATTTAATCAAACGCTACTTAATTTTAAGACGCTGTCACAGTCAGTTTGACTTAAAGTGATAGAGACAGCACAAGATTGAACAAAGTCTTAAAATTGAGTATTTAACCATAACTAATTGTAAGTACTACCTTATAAGGCTTCGATTAATTTATAAAAATAACGGGAAACTACATATTTCATTAATAGAAATACTGTAAAATGTACTTTTAATAAGAGAATGTTAAATAAGATAACCATCTGTTGGTTAAAACTAATATAATTAATTTGACAGTTAAACAAAAGTCGGTTTCTTCTAGGCAACCGCGCTCCATCGTAGATCGCAATATAGCTTAACATCAGGCGAACTGGCGGTCAAGCGTATCACGAAAAAAAGTGCATTCGAAAACACTTTTTTTTTCTTAATATTACACGATATAGGGTTGAAATGCAAATCTATAATCATTATTTTATTTACAGCGAATAAGCAAAAATTGTTTGTGTATATTTTTAAAATAAAACATTACATAAAAAGTACTCTATCAAACGTCAGCTGACGCATAAATTAAAGTGATGCCCTTCACGCAAAACAAAAAGAACTTTTGTAAATTGCTTAACGAATTCCAGTTTAGAAGGTATAATTGTATTTCAAGCCTGAATTATTCATGAATCAAAATCTTAATCTTTTAATCAAATTAATCAAATTGTTGAGCCCGAACGGCTTACCTTTGGATTACTCATAGTTATTAATATCCATATATATTACACCATTGATCTGGTTGAGTTCATTGAATAGACAGTTATGAATTACTTGCTGTACATCTGAATAGAGGAACTCCCTTTGAACTGCAGCATTGAAGTACAGCAAATTGGGGTTTATGGAATGGCTTTCTGAACTTCTGCATCTATTTCGTGAATTGCCACAAATCAAAACAAGCTGCTACTGTGAATTTTACAGAAAATCTAATAAAAAAAATCTACTGAACAATGAGACAGTGTATATTAAAACAACTTATTAACGTTGAGCATCTCTAGGAGTTTCTCCTGTATTGTAGCCTAAAGACATATCCATACTTATATTATAAATTCGAAAGTAAGTCTGCCTGTCTGTTTGTTGAACTGAATGTTAGAAACAGTATTAATAGGAATACATTTACTCTGGAGAAGGATGAAAATATTTTGAGATGCGAGTGTAACCGCGGGCAGCAGTTAGTTTATTCACAGCCAGCCAATCTGCTTGTTAAAAAAGTCGCTTAAATACATGAAACATTTTAAAGAGAAAGTATGTGTGAAGACGTCACGAAAGCTATAGATATGACATCTACCTATCACGTGGTCCAGCAGAGCGTTTGCAAATGTAAATTATATGCAAATATTCCTAGTTTTTTTGATTTTCTCACATATACCTACACATGGGACTGCCTCATTAGTCTAGCCCCCAAGCCCGACTACTACGCTAGAGATCCTGGGTTCGATCCTCGAGCAGTGTTATTGGGTTTTTCTATGAAATTCTCAGTATCAGCTCGGAGTCTGGATTTGTGCCCGGTTAACGGAAATAGGCTCACCCCCTATTACATGAGACCTAATCATACAGTCGAACTGTGGGTGTACATTAGTACGCCTCTGCCTAACCTTTCGGGGAATACAGGCGTGATGGTATGTTATACCTACACATATAACTTATGTAGGAAGCTGTTTTCCTTCCATATTCCTTTCAGTCCAGAGATGAATGAATATTGATTTTAGCAGTAGTCCTAAACCACAGTGCTGTATAAAACAAAGCCATTCACAGTAACAAAGACCGCTTTTGTGATGATTTGATGGAACAAATAGCATCCACGTTTTCCACTGTTATGCATTCGATGGGTTCCCCGAAATATTGTTCTCGTTATGTTCGCGTATCTTGTTAGGGTTTTTAGAATTGTTTCTTTTAATTGCTATGCAGTAACTGTGTATTGTTGTCAGTAGCCGAATCAGAAAATTTAGATTATATATTTATTTAATCGCGGCTCACTCATTGATTAAGAGTCCGGCGGACCGAATTTCTCTTACAAACGTAATACCGGAATAAATCGTAATTCAAACACAATTTAATCAAATTCTGTTATTATTCGGATTCCGGGTCCGGCTTGAATTGCCCATAACGACGTAATACCGAAATAAATCGTAATAAAGACAATATTATATCAAAGTATTTTATTATTCGGATTTGGATGCCGTTAATCTAGGTTCCTACATTACCATTTCGTCCAAAATACTTCAAGGGAAATAAATGTAAGCGAATGCAATTTTTTATAACTTTACCATGTTTGGAACGATTTTTCGGTTTTTTATTTCCAGTGAAGTAGTACACGAAATAGTACCGTAGGAACCTAGATTAACAGTATCCAAATCCGAATAATAACATACTTTGATATAATATTGTCTGTATTACGATTTATTTCGGTATTACGTTGTTATGGGCAATTCAAGCTCTGCCGGACCCTTAATTTATATATCTCAGAAACTGTAAAGCCCAAAAACTAGACATCTGCTACGACAAGATTCCAACAACAAAATTCCCAGAGGGTTTTCTTTTTCTTTTCTTTCTTTTTTTAAAAAAAGAAAGAAAGAAAGATTGGAACAAACCTACGGAAAACAGCTCGTAGGATAGCAAAATATTCAAAATTTGAAAGAAGTAAAATAAAAAGCTAATTTTCTCTATCATAATTATAGCTGTAGGTACTGATTCTGTTAGCAATCAAATGACCATTTAGGTACCTGGAGTTCCAGACTGCGGAAACCGGATATTATTTAGGGTTACACCTCGCTTCCAACTCAAAGACCCACGTGGAGCCAACACGCGCAACGCCTACAGGGGTCACATAGGCAACCCTGTATCATATTACTTAACGTTGAGTCACACATTTGTGCATAAACGGAAGTCTTAGGTATATTTATTTATTCTAGTGGTCCCAAGCAAGACTAATACGCTAGAGATTCTAGGTTGTATACGGTCCGCCTGATGTTAAGCGGTTACCCATAGCCTATGGACGTGCAACACCAGGGGTATCACTCGCGCGTTGCCAATCCTGTAAATTAAAGAGGAATAGTTGGGCTGGCAGCATAGGAGACATGCTGCCATACATGACAGCGGCGGTAACAAAACTCCACCGGTCCCCCACACTGCCAACACAAAGCTTCCTCGCGGAGCTCTGGCAACCTTGCTCACCGTTAGGAACACAACATAGCACGGAGCTATGTTATTTGGCTACGATTTTCTGCAAGGTGGAGGTACTTCCGCAGTCGAGCAGCTCCAATTGTGAGTGGAATTATTCGATTGCGCTATGCCCTACCTCTCTTATAAAATTTTAATTGTATTTATGTTGTAAGGGATTAATTAGGCTATAGTCCACCACCCTGGACTAATGTGGGTTGGCAGAAACACACGCCACCGTGGTCGTTGTAAAAATCTCACATGTTTCATCACGTTTCCCTTCACCGTTTAAGTAATAATTAACTATTATAATTGAACTATAGCCTAATCCCTCTCATTCTGAGCAGAGACAGTATAATGGGTAGATTTTGTATATTTATATCGTACCTATTTGCATATTGTATTTCATCGGTATCGGAAAGTTTCTATGAAGCGTATGATGTACGTCCGTTACCTTTACGAGCATCCCGAAAGATGTAGATATTTCTCTACATCCATCAAAGACCTCAATCATGACAGCTACACAATTTACTTTTATAAGATAACATTAATCGTGAGATTTTCCTTGATCCCCAGAAATAGGTCAACTAATATTTTTACTAGTGGGAGCGGAAAAAATCTAATCTTCTCTGTCATTGTATGTATGTTTGTGTGTTGGCCAAATAATCAGCGCTGATGTGCCTGTATTGTGCATCCGGCAATCTGATAAATAGGCTTTCCTGGAAATTATTTGTGTAATATTGTTATCTATTGCTCGCCATTTAGGGACTGATTTTGTTTGTATTTGTTGATTTCAAAGAGACGTGAAGCACGGAAGAGTTGTTCGGGGAAAATATAACATACCATTACGCCTGTAGGGATCTTCGCTGGGTTCCGCAGAGATGTACTGATGTATACCGACGCCGCGATCGCCGGTATATTATAGTTTCAATAGAGTGAGTTTAAGGCACAGATACAAACTACAAACTACTAAGAATTTGATAGAAAAATATAATTACACGTTACTCCACTTGGGTATCAAATCTAGGACCGCACGCTTAGCAATGTACTTGCAACCATAGTGTGCCTGTGACCAGATAAAGCAGTGTAGAATAATATTAAAAAGGAACCTGATTTGCAATCTGATTTGTATGCCTAAAATAGGTGAAAGATGTTTGAAGCTCTAAGCGAAAATGGTGCCTGGAATTTATGACTACGATTACCCGTGAAAAATGTTATCTAAAGTGAGATTGACTGGTAATCCACCACGCGCGGACACAATGCTTGTGGATGCTCAGTAGACTCTACGTCTAAAATTTTATGGAATAATAACTAACACTATCTTAGTTTTTTTTGTGATTTTTTAAGATAAGATTATAAAGTTATTTTTTAGTAATGGAAACTATTCAATCGCGGGCAGGATTCGGACCTGCGTCTCCAGGTTGGATACACCAGACGCTCTGACCTTTAAGCCACCGCGAAACCTACCCTACGTAAATTCAGAATGTGTAGATGTCGCCAACGTCACCTTATGACGTAAATTCAGAATGTGAAGTCAAAATTTCAATCATGCGGGTAGTTTTCGCTGTGGCTTAGAGGTCAGAGCGTCTTGTGTATCCAACCAGGAGACGCAGGTTCGAATCCTGGCCGCGATTGAATTTTTTCCTTTACTAAAAAAATAACTACTATCTTAGTTCCTATTTGTTATAATTACGCCTTACTCAAAAGATTATGAAATATGTCATTGATTTATTTAATAGTAAAGGAAAAAAAATCAATCGCGGGCAGGATTCGAACCTGCGTCTTCTGGTTTGATATACCAGACGCTCTGACCTCTAAGCCACCGCGAACCCTACCCGCATGATTGAAATTTTGCCTTCACATTCTGAATTTACGTCATGAGGTGACGTTTGGTGACATCTACACATTCTGAATTTACGTAGGGTAGGTTTCGCGGTTGCTTAAAGGTCAGAGCGTCTGGTGTATCCAACCTGGAGACGCAGGTCCGAATCCTGCCCGCGATTGAATTTTTTTTGCATTTTCCATGCTAAGATTATTAAGTTATTAAATAACTTAATAATCTTAGCATGGAAAATGCAAAAAAATCACAAAAAGATAGTTAAAAGGTAGGGTGGCATCGTACGACACTGAACTGACTGTAAAGTAAGTCGTGTCGGTTGAGAGGTAAGGTAACTTGCCTCTCATAGATGTCACCAAACGTCACCTCATGACGTAAATTCAGAATGTGAAGGCAAAATTTCAATCATGCATTTTTTTCATGCATTCATTTTTTTTGCATTTTCCATGCTAAGATTATTAAGTTGTTAACTAAATGCTACACGCCTACCTAGTTTTTAACTAGTGGCCGCAAACGTGACAGCTTAGCATTATGTTCTAGTTCCGATATCCAGTATAAGCAAAATGTTGTTGGGGATTTCTATGAAGTTCTCAATGGGCATTTGCAATTAAAATTTTTAAATTTAACCTAAAACATACCGGTTAATTGTTAGTATACAACCATAAATGCCTCGGTTTTTATCCTTTCAAAAAAATGTTGCTCCATACTAGAATTTTCTCCTGTATCGTGAGTGTGTTTACAAATTCTCACATGTATACAAACGCCCAGACCCGGAACAACTACCTGTAGATCATACAAATATTTGCTCCGTGTGGGGATCGAACCCACAACACGTGGCGTAGAAGCCGATAACTCAACCGTTACGCCAAACATGTCCTTAACCTTTCGGGGAGTACAAGGACGATGTAATCTACAGATAAAAAAATACGTGTTTAATTGTCTTATCATCTGAGGGAAACAGTTATAATTAAAAAATACTGGATTTTTTTATACTTAACATAACCTAACATACCATCACGCCTGCATTCCCCGAAAGGTTAGGCAGATGCGTACTAATGTACACCCACAGTTCGCCGGTATGTTTAGGTCCCATGTAATAGGGGGCGAGCCTATTGCCATTAACCGGGCACAAATCCAGACTCCGAGCTGCTACTGAGAATTTCATAGAAAATCCCAATAACACTTTGCTCGACCTAGGGATTGAACCCAGGACCTCTAGCGTAGCAGTCGCGCTTGGGACCACTAGACTAATGAGGCTTTTATTACTTAGTAAAATTATAATTCAAATATTTTTATGAATTTTTAAGTGATGAAGTTTTTCGAGATCCGACAGAGATAAGAGTGTCAAACGTCTGACGTTCGCAATTTTTAAACATTACATAATTTCTTTATTTCCAAGAATATTGCTTTGAGTCCCTTAAGTAGCTTTCTTATTAGGGGCGAAATGTTTGGATCTTTCCTTTTGGCTTGAATTATTTTTATTTATTATGACAATCAAATATAAAATCGCTTCTCAGGCCCGTAATAAGCAAACAAACTCAACAGCGCTCTTGACAACAACGTCACCTGATTCTCTCTGTAAATGAAAACGTCAATTAAAGCTTGTATCTACATTGTATCAATTAATTCAAGAGTACTCCAAGTTGTCGGTAGAAGTACTTTTAAATATTTTGAAGGTTTGCGTAGAATTAAGAAAAATTATAATTAGAAATAACTAAAGATTGAAAAAAAAGCTTACTAGCAATATGGGTCGCACATTACTAGTATTCTTAATAACCCCTCGTGCTAAGCTAAATGCTTGTGTTACGAATAGGTTCACGTCGGTAGTGCAATGGCTGGGTTTTGAACAGGCCATAAACCACATGATCGCAAGTCCGACTGCCTAGTCATTAGGCTACCGCCGTTTCAAAATATAAAATTATATACTAGATATAATTCTAGTTATGCTAGTCTTCATGTTCGTCGGTAACGTGGGTGCATAATATTGTCAAAGTTTAATAATGCATTACATAAAATAAACACAAATATTAAAATTAAAAAAATATTTGTTTTAAACGGACATCGAATCCGCGACTTGTAATGCAAAAGTCGGTTACTCTGCCACTGTGCCATTTGCGTCATCAAATTAAGTTAATTTTATTATTCTATATCACAAGGCAATTTGACTGCCTCGTTAATCTAGCAGTCCCAAGCGTGACTGTTATGCTAGAGGTCTTGGGATCGATCCTCAGGTCGAGCAAAGTGTTATTGAATTTTTCTATGAAATTCTCATTAGCAGCTCGGAGTCTGGATTTGTGCCCGGTTAATGGCAATAGGCTCACCCCCTATTACATGGAACGTAAACATACCAGGCAAACTGTGGGTGTACATTTGTACGCCTCTGCCTAACCCTTCGGGGAGTACAGGCGTCATGGTATATTATGTTATATCACAAGGTGTCAATAGACGATACCAATTTATTTAGAGGTGAAAAATCACCAGAAGCGTTCCCAATGTAAAGAAAAGCGTGTCGAATAAAAATACTTTCTTTTTCTTGAGAATATTATTTTAAGACTCATTTTCAAGATGCTCTTAACCTTGAGATGTTTAATGTTGTTGGTCTGACAAGACTGTAAGCCTTGTGGTCACGTAAAGCACACGTATTTATCAGTAAAGCACCGCCATTAATAAAGACAAATACAGTTAGGTACAGGTTTAAATAGACCAGGTATGTTTGAGACGCTTTTCCAACAATCTAGGACCATTTATTTCAATGGAAAGTGGGAGGAATTACTTGAACATTTTAAGGTTATTTATATAACAAAATATATTGACAGGTTGGATGGAGAGGTGGTCAGAAAATAACGCATCAGTTACTTGTCAGTTTTTAACATTAGCGTAAAAGCTTTAACTTAAAAAAAATCCAGAGTATTTGATAACTTCGTGTCCACTTATATCAAAATTGACATACTGAGGATAAAATGACATAATTTTGTATTAATGGTCCAAATAACATGACATTATTATTTCCCAGGTGACCCTCGGCCGCGCCTCACCTGGTACCTCGAGAATACGGTGATAGACGACTCATACGAGCAGAGATCTGACGGCGTGACGGTGAACACGCTCACGTTCCCCAACGTTGGGCGACAGCACCTGAACGCACGTCTCGTCTGCCAGGCCTCTAACACCAATCTTGCAGCTCCCGAGGCCAAGCTCCTAATTCTGGATATTAACTGTGAGTTGATTGAATTTGCAGAAGACCATTTTGAAAAGTGAAGCATTTAATGAATCATCTTGGAATAAATGGACCCAAAACTATTTATGAAAGCTTCTTATTATATAGTATTCCATTAAAGCTCGTGTGACTTCCACAACTTACAGCTACTTACTTTCAGCGACGAAAACTTTCAACTAGTAACAAAATACAGTCACACGCCAAATCAAAATTTCCGTAAAGTCATTTCACTTGTTACTTTTTTATGTGTCCTTGTATGCGTTTGATCATCGTATTCCCGGATGGAAAGCATAAACATGGTGTTATTGTAATTGAAGTAAATCAGGTTTTGGCTTTTAAATACACACGACAAGTCTTAAGTCTTGAACATCGTCGCAAAGTTGCTAGCTTATCGGTTTTTTATCGGATACGTTTCGGAGAGTGTGCATCAGATCTCCACGACCTTATCCCCCCTAGCCCTTTCCAGTATAGTACGACCAGAAGCACGAAAAAGCGTCATCGATTCACGGTGGACATTCCAAAAGTCCGAACGCTTTAAGTCCACTTTTATAATGCGTACAGCTGAAATATGGAATGCACTGCCCGAGTGGGTCTTCCCTGATAGATATGATCTGGGTGTCTTTAAGTTGTCACAGAACTCAAAAATAGTTACTTAAATGCAATGATATAATACTATTAGATACGCCATGTTCATAGTAAATGTCATTTAAATTTGAGTCGCGCTACATGTCCATACCTATAATCCTAAACATTTTAGGCTTTTCTAATGAGCGCGCGCATAGATACAGGCAGCCGAAGATGAAAAGAAATAGCACTAAGCAGTTGTCTTAAATGACACATTTGATATGTCCAGTATATCCGTATATAGTGACGTGTGACATGAAAAGTATTGGGTCCCTTTCTCTCATACCAATAAGGCATGCGCCGACTCTTTCTTTGATTTTAAATTTTATTTTGCATGCAAACATGAAATAAATTGTACGGAAGCTAAGAATTTATTAACTTACTTGTGATAATACACTCCATGCTCTTTTCTTACTTTAGTATAATAATTTATGTAGTATCGCAGCACAAGACGGCACATTATAAATAAAATTAAAATTTATTGTTGTCAATAGCGCTGTCAAACACACTTCTGCGCCTTAGGTCGGTCAATCGCATAAGTGACACTACAAATAACACATTGCCCACGAAACAATATTCACATTTGAAGGATGATAACGTGTCTACCTCTATTTAACTATATAATGTCATTGCTTAAATATATTTTTTTGATCAGCCTCTGTAATGTCAGAAATTCTCTACGCCAAAAATAGAACAATATCTAATAATCTACTCCAGTGTAAATGATACATTTCCTTGTACCGATCCTTAGTACGATCCAAGGTAAGTGGCCAGTTTTGGGCCTATAGACGCAGGCACTCAAGTGAAACTTCCGATTGAGTAAATCCGGTAGTTGGTTCCAATTATTGGATACCGGAGAATATCTTTAGGAACTCGCAAATAATAAACGTTGGTGAGTATTGAAATTGATATTGGTGGGTTCTTCTAATTTGCCTCTTGACTGAGAGCTAATAAAACTCACGATGAGAAAATATATATAATACGTAAGTAATTACAAAGTATATTAAAAAAGCGTTGCTGGGTTTTTCTTCTCCATTGGTGTGTTTACGGGTACCCTTCGAGAGGATACCCAGCTGGTAGCTTAACTTGTGCCTTGGACTCTACAACTCTCAACTACCTTGTAGGTCATATTTCTTTTTATTTATAAAAAAAAAATACTGAGAGATTTAAGCACCCACTTATGTGCTACTGGAACTTCAAAAATAAAAATAAATAAATCCGTATAATCTTCTTTCAGAAACGTGTTATTTTTACATGTCGAGGCATTATTCTGAATTTCGTTTCATATCGGAGACAAGGTTATCCGAACGACAAATATTATCCACTTTGTCCGATATTCAGCAACGTCCGTTATTAGGTTGTTAGAGATTTACTCAGCCGTTATTGCCTCTTAAGCTCCTAAGCTCCACTTATTTGGTTATGTCTATTTGTTTTATTTTTAAATGACCATAATAATCTAGAAAAGCTATATAGATAGCCTCTGATTTGATTGATTTATTTTGATAGGGTCATATATACATAACATAACATAATCAACCCATTATATTGTCCCACTGCTGGGCACGGGTGTCCTCTCAAATGAGAAGGATTAGGCTATAGTCCACCACGCTGGCCTAGTGCGGATTGGCTGACTTCACACGCCGTCGAGAAAATCTCTCAGGCATGCAGGTTTCCTCACGATGTTTTCCTTCACCGTTTAAGCGCGTGATAATTAACTATTAATACGCACATGACTTCGAAACGTCAGAGGTGCGTGCCCTCGATAAGAATGGTGAAGGAAAACATCGTGAGGAAACCTGCGTGCCTAAGAGATTTTCTTAACGGTGAAGTCTGCTATCCCACACTAAATTAGCGTAGACTATATAGCCTAACCCGTCTTTTGAGAAAAGACAGTGGGATTGAAAATTGGTTTATTATGGTAATAATCGTACAACGTAGTCTTGATGGTCTTATTTAAAGCAACAGGATTAACAATTTTCATATCTCGATATTTAAGAGCATATTTTTTTAAGACGTTGCCCCGCACTATGATTTTCTCTTGTATCGTGGGTAGGTTTACAACACATTCTCACATACACAAACGCCCGGACGCGGATCAACTACCTGCAGATCACACAAATATTTGCTCCGTGTGGGGATCAATCACAACATGTGGCGCAGAAGCCGACCACTCAGCAATTTTGAATATCTACTCTCTTCATTTAGAACTCTATACTTTTATTTGCATCTTGATGTCAAACATTCTGATTCCAAAACATCTTCATTTCACGTATCTCCTGCCAATAAATCCAGTTTGTTGCAGTAAGGCCACTGAGCGTGCAGATCCTTAACAAACGGGCGCAGCTGTCTGCGGACAGGAACTACGAGGTGGAGTGCAGAGCTGTCGGCTCCAGGCCTGAGGCTCAGGTCACCTGGTGGAAAGCTGGAAGGCAGCTAAAAAGGAGCGCTAAGAACGTGAGTATTGTCATTTATAAAGCCATTTCTAGTAAAAAAAAATCTAATGTCAAGTATTTTTTTCTATTAAGGAAACTAACTAATACTAGCTATATACCGCAGGTTTGGGAAAACCAGCCAGGTTTTTCTAATGTCAAGGAAATTTTCTCGAATTCCATCTAAGTAATAATGATCTTTTGCGCAAAATCTTACGCATTGCACTCACCGATTTAATACAAGGCAGGTCCTTGTCCTACGATATATACGAGGCAACTTTGAAGTCGTGTTTATTAACAACGCAAAATCTAAGAAATGTTTCTTTGATTGTATGGACTCACTATACCATCTACCTGGTTATGAAACATAATAAGAGACGAGCATGCCTTATTGCCGGAATCTACAATCAAAGACTGATGAACTTGGAGCAATAAAGTGAGGAGACCCGACCCCAAATAAAGGTTTCAGGGGCAGAAGAAGACGAACGGTGTGCTAAGTGTTTCTTGACGGGTCAAGGAACAGTTGTATGTGACCAGAGTCGTAATTATAATTATTCAATTGGCTTTGGTGACTCTCTGGTCACCGTTCTTTAATACAAAGTGCTTTGTATTAAAAATGAAGGACATATCATAGAAAAACAATAACTGCCTCATTAGTTTAGTGATCGTATGCACGGCTGCTACGCTAGAGATTCTGGGTTCGATTCCTAGGCCTAAATCAAAGCTCCTCGAGGAAGCCTTGTGTTGGCAGTGGGGGGGACCGGTGGTGTTTAATTACCGCCGCTGTCATGCATGGCAGCATGTCTCCCATGCTGCCAGCACAACTATTCCTCCTTAATTTACTGGGTCGGCAACGCGCGAGTGATACCCCTGGTGTTGCAAGCGTCCATAGGCTACGGTAACCGCTTACCATCAGGCGGGCCGTATGCTTGTTTGCCACCTTGTGGTATGATAAAATTGAAATAGTGTTTTTGTATGAATGTCTCAGTAGCAGCTCGGTTGTCGAGTTTGTGCCCGGTTAATGGCTATAGGTTTGTCCGCTATTACATGGGACCTAAACATAGTTGCGATCTGTGGGTGTACTAATGAAATATTTATATTTTTCTACTGATGTTATTATTATTATTATTTTTTTTTTTCAAAAGCTTGCTAGTAATGTGGGTCGCACATTACTAGTATTCTTGTTAACCCCTCGTGCTAAGCTAAAATGCTTGTGTTACGAGTGGGTTCACGGCGGTAGTGTAAAGGGTGGGTTTCGAGCCGGCAACCATATGATCGCCAGTCCGACGCCCTAGCCATTAGGCTACCACCGCTTAATTATCTTATTATCTTGAGTATAGTATTTATTATTCTATCGTTATAATGTTTGTACGAAAATGTTATTCTAGACTTGTTTATCTACTTTATGTTTACTTTGTTTCTTATCTAGCGGCATTATTATGTATTGGACTTATATATTATTGACGTCAACCAATATGTTGCTGATTTAATATTAGTTTTAGGTATTTTTCAGAATTTGTAGAAAATAAGAACATTTAACTTTCTAAGATCAAAGTATTGACTGCAAAAATGGCCAAGATATTTTACCCCGTATGGGGACGGGTCAGAATATTGTTTCTCACTGCCACTCAGATAGGCATCTCGTAAGAGGCGACAAAATATCTGACTTACACGGTGGTAGAGCCTCTTGGGGTCTAACTGTCAGGCGACCACCCTTACGTAGCAGTCTGTCGTAAAGCACCTTGTTGTGTGTTTCGATTATTGCGCGTAAGAGCCAGTTCCCCCTCGATTGCTACGGCTCTGGCAGTCTGCAGTCCGTAGTCCGTCTCCTCTGGTGTTGCAGGTGTCCAAGGGCGACGATGACTACTTACCACCAGGTGGTTCGTCAGCTCATTTTCTGACATAACCAATTAAATTTTAAAGTCAGGATACCAAATTTCAAAATAATCAGCCCTGTAAAATTAATCAAATCTTCAAACGGCTGGCCAGATTATCCTATCATCTTCATCATCTATCCTATCCTATAGCTAAAAACACTTTCGATCAACTCACCTTTCATACAAAAAAAATCGGTCCATTCGTTTGGGAGTTACGAAGCCAGAGACAGATACACAGATCCACACGGGAAACATATAATACCCCTCTTTCTGCGTCAGGGGTTATAAAGGATAAAGTTAATGATAAAAAAGCTCTATTTTTCCCGAAACTGTTACGAACATCTTACCAAAGTTTCATTGTAATCGGTTGAATAGTATAGGAAAGCTAGAAGGTACAAACAAACAAATTAATATTTATTTTGTTTTCTACATAATTCTACGTAATATAAGACATAGAAATGAAACTATCTACTTTTACGGATTTTGATATGATTAGATTTACAGTTTAAGAAATTTTTTTCTCACAAGAATATACATTAACTTATTGAGAAAACAAAATGCTAAATAAATACTAAAATAAGAAAGCGTAACTATAAAACATACATAGGACAATAGGTAGGTATCTGAATTACTTATTTCAAGTAGATTAGGCAAATCCAGGTATTGTCCATTCAGAAAATTAATTAAAATAAAAATCTTTAAAATGTGGTTCTATAATGATTTATTTCGATATAATATTTTAGCCGGTATGTTTAGATTCTATGTATTAGGGCCGAACCTATTGTCATTTACCGGACACAAATACAAATCGAGGTGCTATTGAGAATTTCATAGAAAAACCAATAATACTGCTTGACATCGGAATTGAAACTTCAGGAAAGTGAAAATCGCGTTTAGGTCCCTCTACACAAGAACTACGAGTATTACTCGTAGTTCTTGTGTCAAAACTTACGTTTATTTATTTATTTATTAAATAGTCCGACCACATCATACATAAATAATACATCCTAACTTTATATTACTGACTAGGTTTTACATCTGATATGTACGATACTTACGGTATACATATCATTGACCAGTTACAATGTATGTAGTAATGTGTTTAACATCTTATGTTAGCATAATCCTAAATATATATGCTACTACCTATATTCAAACATTTTTAGCGTTTTTATAGGGCGTTTCATGTGATTAAAGTCAACTAATACAAATGACAATATTTAATTTGACGACACGTTTGGCGTAACGGCTGAGCGATCGGCTTCTGTGTCACATGTTGTGGGTTCGATCCCCACACGGAGCAAATATTTGTATGATCTACAGGTAGTTGTTCCGTGTCTGGGCGTCTGTGTATGTGAGAATTTGTGTTTGTAAACGCACCCACGATACAGGAGAAAATCCTAGTGTGGGGCAACGTTTTTTAAAAAAAAATACTATTGAAAGATTTCCGTTTTTTTAGTTGTTATAGAATTATATTTGGGGTGACTTTTAAATTACGTAACAAAGAATAGGGGTATCAAAGTAACCCCAAAACGAGTTTAGCTTTTATCGCCCGAATTTATTTATTTTCTGAAAAAACTATTCATCAATTTTTGGTTTTCATTACTAAAATCAAGAGAACTGATAAAATCGATATTAAATATTTTTTTGTTGATTTTATTCTTTGCTAAATAAAAATATATAAACCAACATTGTTAAATAATTATTAAAGTAACCCCGGTTTACTGTAATCAGTGGTTATACCAATTACCTACTCGCTCGTGGCTACTCGTTATAGTAGGTATAGATTAATGTACTAAGCCGCGTTTAAACCTACGTTGATTGAACTACACACCAAATATGCTCAGTACCTATTAATAATATTCTCCGTATTATAATCTGCTATTTGCTCTGTACCTATGTAAATACGTGTACCCTATCTCAGACTATGGATAACACCGTGTTTAAATTAGCTCATGATAGGTAATAATTTGGTTTGTGTCAGCAGTTTCATTGTTTATCGAATTTTAATCTTTATGTTGGCAGTTATTATTCGGAAAGAAACATCGGTAAGTACCAATTTTATGTTTAAATCGTAGAGTACCTCCGAAACGAAACCCCTGTGCGCGTCAGTTAGCCGCTGCGAACAGCTACGCAGGTCCCAATAACTTAATCAAGTGTTTTTATGCAAAAATATCGAAATCAATAGGTAGGTAAGGTAATAATCATGAATATCAAACATTTACGACTGCCAGCCGTGTTTACGTCGAGTTTTTATATTAAAATTATCACGGCAAAACCACTTACGGATAACATCAGACTGTTATTTCCTACCTACCTACTGTAAATTGCTACTTTTTTAACATAACATACCATCACGCATCTCTCGCCGCACCTCCCGCCATCGGCGTGGAGTTCATCCACATACCTTAGAACTAGTCTGGTCCCATTCTGCGTAATTCCAGAGAAATTTCCTTTCACGGACACTCAGATTGTGGAATCAGCTCCCCACCGAGGTTTTTCCAAAGGACCACAGCATGGGGTTCTTCAAAAAGGGTGTGAAAAGATTTTTACAGGGTCGGTAACGCGCGAATGATACCCCTGGTGTTGCAAGCGTCCATAGGCTGCGGTAACCGCTTACCCACAGGCGGTATAAAAAAATCACACACTTAAACACTAGGTCAGGCAGAGACACGTACACATAACAGCACACCATGATATTATATTCATTAGGTCTCATGTAATAGTTGGAGAGCAGTAAACTAACTAGGCTGAAGGCAACACTGAGAGTTGGCTAGAAACAAATAGCTAAAATACCTTATTAATTGATAAACTGATAACCTATAACTTACATATTATACTTTAATAATTTAATCTAATTGCAATACAATCTAACAGAGCAACTATTGCACACGAAATCCGAAGTAAAAAAAGAGCGAGCCGTTGGTGTCCAGTCTTTTTATCTTCTCGTACTGACAGTAGCTAGGTAAGTGATCACGGTGGTCCGGTAGGAGGCGCTGGGGTGGCTGCTACTGGTCATTGGGTTGCCAACAGAGCTTATTTGCATTAACGGCCACGAATCCAACCCCTTAAGGGTCCGGCGGAGCTTGAATTGCCCACAAAAACGTAATACCGAAATAAATCGTAATCCAGACAATATTTTATCAAATTATATTATTATTCGGATTTGTATAACGTTAATCTAGGTTTCCACGATACTATTTCGTTAGCTACTACTTCACTGGAAATAAAAGACCGAAAAATCGTTCTAAACTTGGTAAAGTTATCAAAAATTGCATTCGCCTACATTTCTTTCCAGTGAAGTATTTTGGACGAAATGGTAACGTAGGATTAGACCTAGATTAACGGTATCGGAATCCGAATAATAATATAATTTGATAGAATATTGTCTGGATTGCGATTTTCGAAATTATGTTTGTATGAGAAATTCGGTCCGCCGGACTCTTAAACAAATATCCTAGAAAAACCCAATAAATCTGCTTGACTTGGGAATTGACCTTGGGATTTCACACTCAACAACTCCGCTTGCATCATTGGACTGATGAGACACTTGTTCCAACTTTAGTAGAAATAGATAAAAAAAATATGTTCCTAACATAAATATTTTATATCATTATTAGATAGAACAAATTAATAATTGGCTCACAATGTTTGCTACATCCAAAGTCTTTATTTATTAAATCATTTACTACATAAGCCCTATTATAGTGACAGACAGATACAAAATGACAATACAATTTGAAACATGTGGCCGGTCCACATACGAGTACTCGTATATGTCATGTAATTTGGACGTTAACAACACCACAAACCATTAACTGGGCGACGTGATTTGTAATTAATAAACCACTAATTAAGGCACGCGTAGAGATTGAAATAAAACTACATTTTACGGATTTTATCGCGTTGTATTGATATTATTTGACTCCCGACGTTTCGGATCCTTTACAGCATCCATGGTCACGGGTAGACTAAGTTGTTGGACGTCTTAATGTTACAATTACTAACAGCTACCTTACATTTTTGTTAATTATTGGCGATCCGATTCACGCAGAACGAGCTCACCGTATCCTTCGGTTTTGCAGTTTTGGGCTTGTTTTGTTTGTTTGAATCAAATAATGTCGATACAACGCGACAAAATCCGTAAAAAGTATTTTATTTCAATGTCCAATATTCGCGTAAGTATCAGAATCCAGTACGCGTAGAGATATATAATGGTAATTAATAGTACTGGTTTCTGACACTTACGCGAATATTAGACATTGAAATAAAATTACTTTTTACGGATTTTATCGCGTTGTATTGATATTATTTGATTCCCGACGTTTCGGACCCTTTACAGCATCCATGGTCACGGGTAGATTAAGTTGTTGGACGTCTTAATGTTACAATTACTAACAGCTACCTTACATTTTTGTTAATTATTGGCGATCCGATTCACGCAGAACGAGCTCACCGTATCCTTCGGTCTTGCAGTTTTGGACTTGGATTTTGATTTTATGGAATCTATAATGGGGTTCCAAGCAGGTGGTAAGACCCAGCCATCTTCTCTATTGAAATTTGGATGTTTTTTAATTTCAATAGCCTCACGGATCATCCTGGGAAGGAATCGGTTTTCTTTTGCGAGGACTTGTGGTTTATCAAATCTAATGTAGTGCTGGGCCTTGTCTAGAGTATGTTCACAAACTGCTGACTTCTTGAAACGGCGGTGTTTGACATCAGCGATGTGTTCTTTTACGCGGGTCCCTATACTTCTTTTAGTTTGGCCTATGTAAGAGAGACCGCAATCACAATCTAGCTTGTATACACCTGCATCTTGCAGAGGTATGTGGCACTTGACAGGTGGTAGGAACTGACTAATCTTCTTCAGCGGCTTGAAGTATGTTTTGATTGAAGCTCGCTTCAAGATATAGCCAATCTTGTCTGTGACTCCTCTAACATATGGTAATATAGCAGGTAGGCGTTCGACTGTGGCACGTTTCACGCGGATTCTGTGACGAGGGCGCGGTATTCGGAGCTTGTTGTCATGTAGTACTTGTTTGACATGTTGAAGCTCTGCAGCCAGATGTTGCTCATCACAGATCCCACGCGCTCTCTGAAACAATGATTTACCGACGGTAGATAACTGTGTTGGGTGGTGGTGTGATTCACCATTTAAGTATTTGTCTGTATGGGTTTTCTTTCGATACACTGTGTGACTCAAGGTGTTGTTGGGATTGCGAATTACTAAAACATCTAAGAAAGCTAAAGAGTTATTGGCCTCTGCCTCCATTGTAAATTGAATTTTGGAGTTTAAGGAGTTAAGGTGGTCTAAAAATGCTGTTACTTTATGAGATGGTAGTATTGTAAAAGTATCATCTACGTACCGCTTGTAGAACTTTGGTGTTACAGGTGCAGATTGCAGGGCAGTCTCCTCGAAATCCTCCATGAAGATATCAGCAACAATGGGAGATACTG
Source organism: Acronicta aceris (assembly GCA_910591435.1). NCBI lineage: Eukaryota > Metazoa > Arthropoda > Insecta > Lepidoptera > Noctuidae > Acronicta > Acronicta aceris. The sequence continues at coordinate 580,485 of OU342775.1, forward strand.
GAGAGCCCATTGCTACACCATCCACTTGCGTGTAGAATTTATTATTCCACAACATATAGCCAGATGTGAGACAATGTTTTAATAGTTCAGCATATTCAATGGGCATGTTATTCTCTAACAGTTTCTTAGATACAATTCTGATGCAGTCTTCAACTGGTAAGCATGTAAATAACGATTGAACATCAAAACTGACCATAGTTTCATTGTCGGTGAGATGTAGATGTTTTATTTCACTGACAAAATGGTATGAGTCCTTAACATATGCTGCCGTGTTTCCTCTTAGTGGTGAGAGTACTTTAGCTAGGTGTTGAGCCAATCTGTAGGTTGGTGAGTCGATTTGGCTAACAATTGGTCTTACCGGAGCATTGGGTTTGTGTATCTTAGGCAGCCCATACAATTTTGGTGGTTTTGCACAACTATAGATTAGTTAACTAATAGATTAGTTCATAATTATGGGTACAGGTCGGAAGAGGTCGCCCTAGGTGGACATACGCCGATCTAATTGACGAAGTCCATAAAAAAGGTCAGGTGCGTAGAACTCACAACCAGCGCGTATGGATGAGGAGTTGAATGAATGTGGAAGCTAAAAAAATATGCAAGACTCGTAGCAAGTGGCGGTCTATAGCTTCTGCCTACCATTGTAGGAGAAAGGCGTGTGTGTATGTATGTATGCCTGGGTACATGTTTGCTTTTTATTGTTTATGTCGGTAAACGAGCAGACGAGTCATCTGATGATAAGTGATAGCTTTAGCCTCGCCCCATATATGAGGTATAAAGATATATTCTCGAATTGCGGGTGTACGGACACCACAAGTTATCACAAACTGTCTAATTTTTCAAATGGATAATAAACTCTATTATTGGAGATTAAATTGAAAATTTCCCCGTGTGGGGACGGGTTAGAATACTGTTCCTCACTGCCTATCAGATAGGCATCCTGTAAGAGGCGTGAAAATGTCTGACGTGCTCGGTGGTAGGACCTCTTGGGGTCTGACTTAGAGGCTGTCGTAAAGCACCTTGGTGTGTGTTTCGACTTTTGCACGTAAAAGGCAGTTCCCCTCGGTTGCTGCGACTAGCAGTCTGCAATAGGGGCTCGTAAATGTCGGCAACGCATCAGCAAATAGCAAGTCTCTGGTGGTGCAGGTCTCCACGGCCAACGATGACTACTTACCACCACGTGGGTCGTCAGCTGGTTTGCCGACTTAATCCATAAAAAAATGTCAACATTCAGTGGTTCAGTTCTCTGATTTCATTATTATAAAATTAATATTATTTTCCAAGAGATGGACGGACGACCTGGTGAAGGTCGCTGGTTGTCGTTAGATGCAGACGGCAATAACCGGACCTTGTGGAAACCTTTTTAACCATTATCAATCACAGAATTGACTTTCTGATTCTGATATCTTATGTTACAAATCGCCTTATTTTCAAGGTTAGTTCAATAAATATTTAATAACATACTACGAATGTCTACCATAATAAATGTATAAACTACTAGAACATTAGACAATGGGTGTACCAATCCGTAATTACAAATCCAAGCTGCTAAATCGAAATGTGCTAGCTTTAGCTGGTGTTGTCGTGTACGTGAAATAACCGTGTTTTCTATGTGAAGCCTCGGAGTTTCGAAGCAAAACAACTTTGTGACTTTTATTCAGTAAAAAAGAAATAATTTAATTCAGTAGATATATAGGTACGTACTAACACAGTAAAGTATTATTCATAATCTGAGAGAATGCTATGACCACCATTACACAAAAATGGGTTGATGTTAATTTTAAAAAGAGTTAATTTAAGGGTGCTTGAATTGCCCTCAAAAACGTAATACCGAAATCAAACGTAATTCAGAGAATATTCTATCAAATTATGTTATTATTCGGATTTGGATACCATCAATCTAGGTTTCTACGATACTATTTCGTCTACTGCTACTTCACTAGAAATAAAAGACCGAAAAATCGTTCCAGAGTTAACAAAAATTGCATTCGCTTACATTCATTATTTCCAGTGAAGTATTTTGGATGAAATGGTAACGTAGGAACATAGACTAACGGTATCGGAATCCGAATAATAACATAATTTGATTAAATTGTATTTGAATTACGATTTATCCGCCGGGCTCCTAATATTAATAGTTTATAGGATTCTAATAATATATGTTCATAATTAAAATGTAATGGCGACGTCCTTCACAAAGATCAGGTGCGTAGTAGCACTACTACTAGCATTGAGTTTTTTAAAAATTCATGATAGGTTTACGCTTAACCGCCAGTTCGCCTGTTGTTAAGCGACACTGCGCTCTACGATGAAGCGCGCTTGCCTAGAAGAAACTGTATACCTAGCTATCGTCGCATGCACATAATGACCAGGGTACTAACCCGTACAATTTCTACTGTACATAAAATATGTTAATAAATTATTATCCATTAGAAAAGTGAAATAGAAATATTATCTTGTTTCATGCTTTTTAGTTGATATTATCCTAGCTGTTTTTTTTAATAAAAGTCGTTATAATTACCATCTCAAATTGGTAAATCTGAATGTCTAGCAGAACCTAGGATTTACCAATTGATGGGATTTTACAGTAGCATGCCTATACATTACTATCTTACAATCTTTTAAAATAATTAAAAGTTTAATTAGGTAAGTACCAATTAAGGTGATGATTATTTTTATGATTTTATTTTTTGTAGGTTCAGCTACGGTTACACGTAAAAGAAAATTCAAATATATTATTCTTTTTACTTTTTTAACACAAAAAATAGGTCTTGTATCCAAAAATTCTGTAAGTAAGTACCTATGATATAAAATCCATCAAAGGAAAAACGTACCTATATCGTTTAATATTATTTTGTTTTCATCTTCTTTGACAGTATTACTTATATTCTAAGAATGTTTGTTTCAAGTTATCAAATACTGAAATTATACTTTATTAAGGTACCATTTCATTTTCCGTCTAATGAGCCCAATGATTTCCATTCGTGAAACATTTGGGATAATTACAAATGGCTACCTAAATTAATTGTAATTAGAATTCTCTTGTACGAAATTTTCATGTTGAAAATGTGTTAATTGCTAATTGTCTCGCATCATTTATGAAAGTTTGCTGAGCGAGGCGGCCATTGTGTGAACTGATGGGATATGTGGGTCAAATGCTGGTAGACAATGGCCCATCGTGCTGTAAATTAATTCTTTTCAACCTGGAGTTCCATATAGTTTTGAGTTAATGGTCTTGTACTGCCAGATGTTTATGTAAACTATTTTATTTATTACAACACCAGCTGTTGTCCCGTTTAGGCCCCGAATTGAATATACTCACGAATAGTAGGTGTACATTAGTACACCTTTGCTTAATGATGATGTAGTGATAGGATGTGTCAATGTGTACAAGTTCCCAAAAAGTCCCGAGGAGTCGCCAAGGTATTTATGGTTTCACCAAAGAAAACACCAAGCTTAGTACGAGAGTATTTAATAGTTCAATATACGCGGTAAGTCATGTTTTTGCAGAGAATCTTAACACCGCGATTCAGACGGAGGGCACAACGCCGTCTATCGAGGTGAATTGAATTAAAACTTAATATTGTGCAAACTTAACAAAATGAGTTAGTGGTATATTTTTTGTTATTAATATCTAGTATTCGAGTATTAATAATACCGTGTAACACTTCAATCAATTCGCCCAGCCTACCGCAGCTCAGCGCTGGGCAACATTCAATGACTGCATCACAATCCGCCAGCTACTCAGTCGTGCCTTTTACAATTTTGATAAATACTCACATTCGCCAAAAATAAAATATAAAATCCCGATGCGAATAAACCTGCATCAATTGTGCCTATTGAAATGTGGAATTTTAATTATACCTACGCAGGAATCTACCTGTATTTTTTTCTGTATCCTATTTTATGTAATACGAATTGGAAATAAATTATACAGGTACATAGGTAGGTAAATGTACAAATAACCCTTTACATGATGCGGAAAATCGGTCCTAGCATCCGGGAATAATGTTGAACGTCCCATTGACCATCGGCTATTGGTCCTACCATCCGGGAATAATGTTGAACGTCCCATTGGCCATCGAGGATAAGTCTAAGGTCCATCATCATCATCAACTAGTCCATCATAGACACCGATGCAGTTACCTCCCCCTTTTTTTTTTTTTGTGCGAGGAGGAAACCTTCAGAAGGCTGCCGGCCTACTGGGGGGTAGGCCGGGGTGTGTGGGATTCTTACCGCACTAAAACCCCCCCGGTGGCCATCTTCAGCACAATATTGGGAGGATCCGGGAACTAAGTTTATTCTTCCGGAAACCCTCCCTGTGCCACGCCTATAAGCCCGTCTCAGGGACTTCCTCAACCATCTCTGTGCAATGCACACGGTGACACGTGACCACTACGAGTCACCGTCGTCGCTGAGGTCGCTTAGTGAACGCCCAGAGCCCCCACTCTGTGTGTCCGCGACCCCAGAAGCCTTCCGCAAGTCTTTGCAGTTACCTCCCCCTACTATATGGGAACCCGGAGGCGGACATTTCCAGGCCCCATGAAAGTACAGGGCAGGCAGAAGATGCACAAATCGTTGGCAGGATTGCTGGTCTACCTTTTTATGGATTAAGTCGGCAAACGAGCTGACGAGCCACCTGGCTTTTCGACAAATTGCTTTACGACAGACTCCGACGTATGGGTGGTCGCCAGCCAGGTAGATCCCAAGAGGTCCTACCACCGAGCAAATCAGATATTTTCAGGCCTCTTACGCGATGCCTATCTGAAGGGCAGTGAGGAACAGTATTGCTCGTCGCCACAAGGGGTATACCTATGCAACCCAGACTTTAGATCTTTTAAAAAATCTACAGCATTATGTTGCGTTCACACATAAGAGGCATGCATACACAAAGTCCACGAGACAACTATCATACAAATAGGCAATGTATAATTATGTGTGGGAATTGAGCCAGCAAACGAATCTCAACTAATCACTCACCCACTTCGTCATTTCTTCTTAAATACTAAATCCAAAGCAACAAGCTATAGACAGGGCTTATGATTAATATTAATATCAAAACGCTCTTTTGACCCAATATATATATATTAAGTATGCCAATAACTACGTCAATGACATTCACGTTGAAAATATTCAGCTGTCATTAAATTCTAGCTACACGAACAATAATGTTCAGAAATATAAATTGTAAAATAAATATTAAATGTTTGCCTCAGTTCTAGGTACTGTAGCATTGTAAAGCTGGTTCTACGCTAGGCGAGCCAAGCTCGAGCCGAGCGGCGTAATGGCATACAAAGAGTCTGCAATAAACACTATCCTCGAACGTAGTAGCGCACTCTGACGGCAACGCAAATTCCTTTACGTTCGTCAAAAAACCGATAGCTGGCAAAGCACAGCCAAGCGTGATTCAAATGCTCGAGGTGGGTACGTTCGCAGGTCTCAAGTCCGTCTTCGCTTCACGAATTCGTGCTCCGTTTGTGCTCCACTCGTGCTTGACTCGCCTAGCGTAAACGTAGCTTTAGAAGTAACAGTGAATAATGAAAATAGTTTTGATATACATTCATTTTTAACTTCAGTGTTTTATAACATAGCTAGTTCCTCTACAACTTGGTAACAAATTATATTTACTCGTTTGTTTACTATGATATTTGCAGGTAGTTTTGGATATTTAATTTATTTTACACTTTTCGACTATATCGACTGTTACTGCACCTTAAGCTAACAGTCGAATCGATAAACGAATCGAAATAAAGTTTATCGAAATGACATTAACTGTTTGGCTTTCGAGAAATCTAAAATTAAATTTCGACACGAAATTGACGACTGCGTCACGTGTTGTGGGTTCGATCCCCACACGGAGCAAATATTTGTATGATCTACAGGTAGTTGTTCCGGGTCTGGACGTCTGTGTATGTGAGAATTTGTGTTTGTAAACGCACCCACGACACAGGAGAAAATCCTAGTGTGGGGCAACGTTTTTTCAATAAAAAAATACTTAAATTTAAGTCGGGCGTTCTTAAATGTCATTTTAATAATTGTTTTTATTCGTTCGCGGATTCGGACGATACGAAGATATGATACGAAGCTTTTACAAGCGTTTATGAAACGTTATGATTCTCGTTGCATGGTTCCAAAAGGTTGATCCTATAGAGAAGAATCCGGCAAGAAACTCTATGGACACTCTTTTAGAATATATGTTGTTACAATCTTCACTGGAACAATATTGCGATATCAGGATGTGTGAATATTGAATGTCAAAGTTGGAATTACAAGAAGGATTTCAGTATTTGAGAAATCGATGTCATTATAAGAAAATAAATGAAATATGTGGTAAAATACACACATCATCAAAGTAGGATACAAATTAGGTGTCCACTTAGACATGCCACAATGTACACACATTTACACGTTCAATATGCGATACTATTACTGAACACACACACACACACTTATCATAACTTCCCTAAAAATCACATAACTCTTCTGTGAATACTTTCAAGGCTAGAACGTGGTAGATTCCTAACGATATTATAGTACCATAGAATCGATACGAAATCGGGGAATCGAACCCAATTTAATTACGAGAAACAAACCTAAGCTGTGTTTTAATAAAAAGTTCAATATACTTTGCCGAATCGAAATTAGTTTTACAGGTTGTTAAATGGAATGTTTCAATATTGGTAATTAATAAAGTTTGGCGTAATTATATCAAGGCCAAATTTCCAAACACATATCAGACCTGTGGGCAGTCCAATTAATGGCCAGTCCCAATATCAAATCAGTCAGTAGATTTGCTTACTAGAGATAGGATTTTGACATATGGTCCATACAAGTAATCTCAAAATCCTATCTCCAATAAGCAAATCTATCAACAGATTTGTTATTGGGACATATTTGACTAATCTGACTCCATATCAGAAGGTTGCGTGTTCAAATCGCGGTCACCAATTTTGTGGTGACCGTGTGCAGGGTGATAATTAAAAGCCCGAAGGCCGAATGATGAAATATGTAATTGATTCTAAATTACTGAAAACCAATCAATATAATATCAATTGCTTTTAACCAGAAAGAAATCCAAATTCCGAGCTGCTACTGCGAATTTCACAATAACACTGATCTATTGAAATAAAACTACTTTTTACGGATTTTATCGCGTTAATATTGATATTATTTGATTCCCGACGTTTCGGATCCTTTACAGTATCCATGGTCACGGGTAGACTAAGCTGTTGGACGTCTTAATGTTGCAATTACTAAGCTACCTTACATGATTGTTAATTATTGGCAATCCGATTCAAGCAGAACGAGTTCACCGTATCCTTCGGTATTGCAGTTTTGGTCTTGGATTTTGATTTTATTGAATCTGTAATGGGGTTCCAAGCAGGTGGTAAGCCCCAGCCATCTTCTCTATTGAAATTTGGATATTTTTTTAATTTCAATCGCCTCGCGTATCATTCTGGGAAGGTCTAATATTCGCGTAAATGTCAGAAACCAGTTTATTAACTGAAAATATGGTTCCATAAAAACCTTAAAAGTCCATAACATTCCATCGTTACTAAAGCACATGAGTTTCCTATTCATTAATAAACTCTTTGATATTGTAGGGTATCCCTATTGCTTTGATTACGAGAGTCACCACTTTCTAATAGGATAGATTTAGTTATGTTTTGCTTTACAAAAACTTTATATATAAAAGACAAAATATACTAGAATTTATAAAAAAAATATATATTTAATTAAGATATCAATCGTGACGTGTTTAAACAATGTTCGATCAATGTACAGACATACAGTCATTTGTTATTGCGTGTCTGTTTATGTACAGGCGAGTACAGCGTATGTGTGACTTTTGACTAATGACTAATGCCCCAACAACGACTGTTGTGATTGATTGTCCAAATTATTTGTTTTGTTTTTCATGTGTTTTATTTTATTTTGTTAATGATTGTACCTACGTGCTCGACACATTATCGGCATGATAATTTGGTATACACACCTGCGTTTTGTCGATGGAAACTTAAAGCTGTTTAATCGGCGTAGGTCGCTGCGCTAGGGGTTTCGTTAGTCGCCCATTGCACTTGGCCCTCCGCGAGGGTCCAACATTGGACATCCGCGGTGGGATCGCGGAGCATGCGAGAGCCATTCCTGTGATCCCACTATTATGTGGAAAGTAGCAGTGGTGGTGGTTTTAGTCGGTATGCTGGCCACCTGGCCGGAGAGCCCGACACAAGCGTCCCGCATCCCTGAAGCGGGGATGCAAGGGGAAAAATATTTTGTTGTAGATCTTTTTATTTTTCACAAATAGGTACATATGGGTTTCGTAGGAAAATTAGTTGAGTACGACGGATAAAATCTGCCGTTTAACGGGCGAAGGTGACTAAATAAGCACCCTGTATATATGTTGTATAACCTCATAACATGTCGGAATAATGATGATCTATGGAAAACACAAGGAAAACCACACATGAAGGCGGAATTTACCGTCGATTTATTAAGACATCATTTATAAAGCTGTACTGTACATAAATTCACCCAGAAATTGTTTTCTAAAATTCTGAAACGCTTAGGATTAACAATTTCTGAGAGTTCACTGTGGAACAGTTAACATAATGAAGTTCTCATAAATACTCAACCGCTAACATACTCTTTATCCCATAACTATTACGTATGTTTAAAGGATTCCGCGAAAAGATGCATCTGCCTAGTTCTATTAATTTATCAAAATCGTTTTCTGAGAAATTTTTAACTAGATCCAAGGACTCTTTAAATACAGGAACTAACTAGGAATCAACTCTTAGCAAGATTAAAAGTTACCGATTAGGGTTGATAATTGTTTAAACATAAAACACCATCACGTCCATATTCCAGAAAGGTCAGGCAGAGGTGTAAGTAGTGATGTACACCCCCACTTTGCCGGTATAGTTTAGGTTCCACGCGAGCCTATTTATCGGGCACAAATCCAAATTCCAAGCCGCTACTTAGATTTTCATAGTAAAACCCAATAACACTGATCGAACTGGGAATCGAATCCATATCATCCTCACACTGGGTTGCGATCATTTTATCAATGAGGCGTCAAAACAATCAATGCTACTTGAATCAATTCTGTCTCTTCCCATCTATTTATTTGTGAAGTAACAGCTTGGCAACAACAAAATATTCTTTCATTGATGCAGTTCTCCGACAACAACGCTACAGTCAGCACCCTGAACCTGGTGCCGATGGCTGAAGACCACGAGAAGTTCCTGGTGTGCCGCGCCGAAAACTCTAGGGTGCCTAACTCTGTCATCGAAGACCGGTGGAGACTCAATGTGCATTGTAAGTCATCGTTTTTGCTTTTAATTATTTATTTATGACATCAATTATCATTAACTCATTTAATGGTAAATAATACCCAACAGGGGACAATAAAACTCTCACTCTGAGAGGAGGTCTTCTCCCGTAAATCTCTTCTCAGCGTGAGAGGGTATTGGTCCACCACGCTGGCCTAGTGTAAGTTGACAGACTTCACTGGTTGTTAAGAAAATTTCTTAAACACGCAGGTTTCCTCACGATGTTGACCTTATTCCTTACCGTACGATACGACCCGTACGCACCATCGCCTGCATAAATATTACCTACTCCACTGAAGTTTTCCTTAACGCTTTCTGATGGATTTAAAATAATAAACAAAAAAAGAGCTAAAGCGGTTGAGCCGTTCAAATTTTTTTTATACCACTAAGGTGACAAACAAGCATCCGGCCCGCCTGATGGTAAGCGGTTACCGTAGCCACTAGACGCTTGCAACACCAAGGGTATTCGCTAAGGGTACTCGCGCGTTGCCGACCCTGTAAATGAAGGAGAAATATTTGGTCTGGCAGTATAGGAGACATGCTGCCGTGCTTGACAGCGACGGTAACAGAACACTTTAACAAAACAAATAATTATTTTTCACAAATGCAGAAATTGTTTTTTATTTACATAGATTTTTAAATAATGTGTATTATTGGTATAAAAAGGTTCCATTACTTATCTGGGGGCATGGTAGTGCTACCAAGTCAACCAATATACTATCATTATTCTGAGGTCTAAGCCGTTCGTTGTCAGTCAGAGTTAGAGATATTTATTTGTTGACAGATGTCCCAATAGTGACACTGAAGCTGGGATCCAACCTAAATCCCAGCTATCTGAAGGAAGGTGATGATGTTTACTTCGAATGCAGCGTCAAAGCCAACCCGAAGACCAAAAAACTGACATGGTATAAAGGGGTGAGTTTTAAGTATACGAGTATTATCATGGCGTGAATGACATTTAGCCAATATGTCTCATACAACATTTTATTAATGGTCTGGCGGATGCTTATTTCAAACTATATAATGTCATTGCTTATATCTACTTAAATTAAAATTCTGGTCTGGCGTTGTCTGGCCACAATTCTATTGACCAGGTTAGTCGTTCTAACCTAATCGATAATTTTCTCACTAAGGTAAAAGAGATTCAGCACAACGCAAGCGCAGGAGTCATTCTGAGTGATCAGAGCCTGGTGCTGCAGAGCGTTAGTAGGTCAGCTGCAGGAGACTACAGCTGCCTCGCCTACAATAACGAAGGCAGCGCCACCAGCAACCCTGTGTCACTTCAAGTTAATTGTGAGTACATAACATACCATCCCGAATTTATTCCTCAAAGGGTTAGGCTTGTACTTAATGTACTCCCATGGTTCGCCGGTATGATTAGGTAATAAGGAGCGAGCATAAAACCGGGCACAAATCCGAACTCCGAGCTGCTATTGAGAATTTCATAGAAAAACCCAATAATACTGCTCGACTGGAAATCGAACCTAGAAACTTCAACGTAGCAGTCGCGTTTAAAACCACTAGACTAATGACGCCCTCGGTGAAAGAAAAGTACATGTAGGTACGAAATGAAACCCTTTGGGGAGCAAACGTGATATTACGATTCCTTTGACTTTTAGAAATCTAGATTCAGAATGAATTGGATGTCGTCTTTGTAGACTTTTTGTCAGTGGTTTGTCAGTCCGGCGGGAGTACAAGTGAATTGACTACTGAATCAGTCCGGAGTGGTCACGGGCTGTTGGGATTGACGCGCTGAACCTAATTTACATCTGGTCTGCTTTGGAGTTTAATTATGTTGATTTTGGATTGCACTTCAAGCAAAAAATACGTAGATCTTTCATTATCATCAACCATTAGCATTTGTGTCTGTTTTCACAATCAGAGCAATTAGGCTATAGTCCACGCTGGCCTAATATAGGTTGGCCGACTTCACACGCCATCGAAAAAATCACTTCGTAATGTACATAGGTTGATTCACGATGTTTTCCTTCTACGTTTAAGGACGTGATTATTACTATTAACAACTTTACTTTTATAGAATTCGCCGAAGATATTTTGACTGGCTTGATGAAATATAGAATACTAGTGCTGCCTTTATAATTTAAGCGTGGTTGATAAGAATGAGGAACTGGGTTTGTTTCCAAAGCTAGGCAAAGTTATATTGCATTTTTTGTTTGAAACCGAAAACAGGCATGCAATTGAGATGCAATGATTATTTCAAGATGATTTATTCCATTGAATAATTCCAACAAGTGATTCTTAGTAACAGCTCGGAGTTTAGATGTGTGCTGTGTTAATAACAATAGATTCCTCCCTATTACATGGGATATTAAATACATCGACAAACTGCAGGTGTACATCAGTCTGTATGCACAGCAAGTTACCACAAATTGCCAAATTTCTCCAATGGATAATAAACTCTAATATTTGGAGATTTAATTAAGAATCGATTGAAGAACTATCTTTTTGTGATTTTTTTGCATTTTCCATGCTAAGATTATTTATTTAGTAAAGGAAAAAAGACGCTTTCAATCATGTGGGTAGGGTTCGCGGTGGCTTAGAGGTCAGAGCGTCTGGTATATCAAACCAGAAGACGCAGGTTCGAATCCTGTCCGCGATTGAATTTTTTCCTTTACTAAAATAAAATAACTTAATAATCTTAGCATGGAAAATGCAAAAAAAAAACACAAAAAGGTAGTTAAAAGGTAAGGTGGCATCGTACGACACTGAACTAACTGTATAGTAAGTCGTGTCGGTTGAGAATTAAGGTAACTTGCCTCTCATAGATGTCACCAACGTCACCTTATGACGTAAATTCAGAATGTGAAGGCAAAATTTCAATCATGCGGGTAGGGTTCGCGGTGGCTTAGAGGTCAAAGCGTCTGGTATATCAAACCAGAAGACGCAGGTTCGAATCCTGCCCGCGATTGAATTTTTTCCTTTACTAAAAAAAATTATCGATTGAAGAAATTTCACAGTTTTGGATATCATGCTGTGCCGTTGATTGTACATGAGAATATGATACTTATTCGTGCTACATACTACCACATAATGTCTTATCTTTCACACAGATGCCCCAATGTGCAAGACAGTGAATGAAGGGGAAGTGTACGGAGCTCTGAAGATGGAGACAGTGGTGCTGCAGTGCGTGGTTGACTCCAGTCCACCGCCTACGTACTTCAGCTGGTACTTCAACAGCTCCGGGGAACAAACCGAGATATCACCCAGGTGAGTTAGGAAGACAAGTTTCATAGGGCTTATCTTCGTAAATGCAATTATGACGTCACGTTTGACGTAGTGCTCGAACTTCCCGCACAGAATCAATATTTGTGTAGCATACAGGTGGTTGATTTTTGGATGTTTGTGTACGTGAAAATATGTCTTTGTGCGATACAGGAGAAAACCCTAGTATACATATATAATAGTATATATATATATATAAACGCAACGTTTTATAAAAAAATATACTTCCATGCCTGCTTTTATAAAATAATAATAGAAATAGAAGCCGCACACAAAATATTAACGCGATCATTTTTAGTTTGTCCGGAAGAGAATAGAACATCCCTCACTTTCAATCGTAAAACGATCCCCAATATTACCTTACGGTGCAGCCTCTGTATTATCTATAGGATAAAATTGTAACAGGCCGATGTCTGTACATTAAAGATATTAATGAAAAACTAATATGGGGGGTCTTTATTAGAGTAGCAGAAGTCAAAATAACAATTTTTAGAATTTTTGCCTGTCTGTACGTTTGTACGCGCATCACGCAATAGCTACTGCATGGAATTGAATGCAATTTTCACCGATCGCTAGAGGTCGGTCTCAAAATCTGGTGCATCTTTCATCTGGATACGTCGAAAGAGAAGGAGAACGGAGGAAGAGAGTGATAGATATTTATTTGCCACTAGCCTGTTGCCCGCTATATTTAGTACTACTCTTATCTTACGAAAGGGATACGATTTCTTTTTGAAGACAAGGATTCACCAAAATATAATAGCTACAAAGGAATTGCTTATGAAATGACGTTTGATACAGATGAAAGAAAACCCCAAGAAAATAAAGATGATTTTATGTAGGTAACACAGGCATGCTAAAAGGCATTTCTTCTTTTATCGTAACAAGGTGAGTGATACAATAATCCTTCATGACGTGTTAAAAGGATAAGCTGGTTGGCATATTGACATTGCTAACTGCCTACAACTTGATAGCACTGGCTTAAAAATGCATACAGTGAAATGCATTTTCAATTTCATTTTGGCGAAGTTAATACAATCTGGTGGAACGGCGATATGACCAAACGATTCGATTTTTAGTTACGCGACCTAGGTAATTGTATTGGCATACAAATAATTTAATTTGTCAACAAAATTTGAACGAGAATTCGATATTTTATTGGATATTTTTGCGCAACAAGTAATTGTCAGCGTTTGTGTATTAGTGTAATTTGTAAATGAGTCTTTCATGGTTCCGTGAGCGTGTTATACGGGAAGGCTTTAGTAAATTGAAAAGGTTTTTGAGGCTCTTAGGGGGTTAATGTGCCCAAGTATAGGTCAAGAGAAGGGAAGTGCTTTTTTAAGTCGATTTGAGTCAGACACGTTTCGTCATTTTAGTGACGATTTTCAGCACTCTATATATAATCTTTTTTTATGGGATAGGAGGGCAAACAAGCACACGGATCCCCTGATGGTAAGCGATAACCGCCGCCCATGGACACCCGCAACACCAGAGGAGTCACGAGTGCATTGCCGACCTTTTAATATTGGTCCTCCGGTAACCTCACTCACTCGGCGAAACACAACGTAAGCGTTGTTTAACGCCGGATTTTTGTGAGGCCGTGATATCACTCCGGTTGAGCCAGCCCATTCGTGCCGAAGCCTGGCTCTCCCACGCCAACATAAAAATAGGCTTGAATAACCATTAAAACTATGTATTATACTGGTTTCTGACACTTATGTATTATGTTGATTTTGACGTAGTATTCATTTGAACCTGTTTGAGCTGTGACATAATGCTCTATTCCCAAATTTGAATTTAATTTAAACAGATTTTAGTAAAAAAAAAAAAAACAATAAGGGCAGGTCTTCCCAGGTGACAGACCATTCATGTTAATTTCCAAACCCCAAAAAGGGGTATTTAAAAAAAAAAACACCGTTCACAAGAGCATTTAACACTACGTGCAAGGGCAAAAAATCTGCGGCTCATTACGAGAGAGGGTCGTGGTGGGTTTTTTTTTGTAAAAATTGGTCGAATATTTTCATAATACATATTTAAGTTATTTACCCAAAGCTTGAGTGATAACTTTATGTAGTCGACACCCCTGTATAAAAAAATAACTTGCACACCTCTAAAGGCTCGTAAAGCATTGATTTACAAGACTTAAGTTATTTAATAGTAAAAGAAAAAATTCAATCGCGGGCAGGATTCGAACCTGCGTCTTCTGGTTTGATATACCAGACGCTCTGACCTCTAAGCCACCGCGAAAAGATAGTTACAAGACTTAAACAAACTTAGCTACCAATATTTACTTTTGAGATTGATCACACTTCAGTGGCTGGAAGTTTCCGACATTTATTCTAGTTGAAAAATGTAAATAAAATATAAAGTCTGAATAATAAAATAAATTGAATGGAATGGAAATGAAAATCGGATCAAGGAACTAAAAGTTTTAATCCAGCTAACGGAACGCAGACTTTTGGGACAATTTTGGTCTCTAAATTTGCCCGTATTAGAGAGCTAATTACTGTCATGACTTAAGTCTCCTTGCTTTGGATCTGTGTAGATAGAATTTTCAATGCGCATCCGTGACGTCACTTGATCCTCATGTCATGCGCGTATTACACGATGTATGAACAATGTGAAATAAGCGTTTCGGTTATAAAATTTAAACTAAGCAAATTCATTAAAAAATATCTAGAATTCTACAATTTTCACACAATAAAGTGGAATTTATAGTAAACCTATTTTATCTATTACTTCCGTGCATTCTTATGCAGTATAACTACATACTAGTGGCTAACTGGCTTCCAAGCGTAGCCACACGGAAGAGCACGCATTTATCGTGACCATCGGAGGCAGGCAAGCTAGTAAGTAATTAGCACCATCGCCTGTGTCTGGCAGGTTTCACTCCTCTCACTGTTCGCTCAGTTAGTTTTGAGTTAGCACTGTAAATTTACGGAGATGTTCGACTATTTGAATATGAATTCATTAATTCCTCACTGTTATTCAAGTCGGCATTTAGTAGATACGAGGTTATCTAACTCGGTGGTAAGAGCTTTTCGGGGCCGGATTGGCGACCACCCTTATGTCGGAGTTTGTCATAAAGCTGTTTCGAATTTTGCGCGTGAGAGCCATTTGTCCCTCACAGTTGCTGCAGCTCTGGTCAGTCAGTCTGCAGTCTGTAGAGACATATTAACAACTCTTTTGCTGAGGTTTCCATGGGCGTTTATAATAACTTACTATCAGGTGGCTGACGAGCCACCTGATGGTAAGGTATGGCACCTGACAGTCCACCGTGACTAAATTATTAGTTCATTATATAAATCATTGGGGTGGGCAGAGACTATAGATTTCCATTGACTTCCGGACATACCACTTTCGCTTCATCTACGTTCACGTACAAACAACTAATCATGCAGTAATCGATATAACAAATACAGCGAATACACTGAATACTTTATAATTTCTCAGTAAAAATAAGTATTATTCAATAATGCTTCCAAACCCCAGTGATATTACTTTAATAGTATTCAGCAAATTGATTTTCCCAGAATGTTGTATCAATTTTGAACTCCACGTTTTTTGTTGGTTCCAATACATGTATGGTTAGGTTTCTGTGTATTCTTTGAGTTGCCACTCCTAACAAAAAGTCTTTGTTATTTATTTTTGGCATTCTAAACATTTAAAAAAAATACCTAAGTAAATTATAATAAAAGAAAAATTCATCATGTCGGTTAACAGACGTTGTAATTATGTTGTCAATAGATGTCGCTGACGTTACCTTGAGACAGTTTGTGGATCAGAAATTCGATATCACAGGCAGTGGTCCCGGTAACTTAGTTGTTTAAAGCGTTCGGTGCAATTAACCGGAGAGATGCAGAATCGAATACTGCCGGAGAATGAATGTTTTTTTTTTTCACTAAAATTGAAATGTTTAAATGAGTTTGATGCTTAACAAGTTTTATTGTATAAATATCTTTCTCCCACCAGCTTATACACAGTCCACGGCAACTCTTCGACGCTGCGCTACATACCAACGACGGATATGGACTTCGGGACTGTCCTGTGCCTGGCCACGAATACTGTAGGGAGGCAAGGAGCTCCTTGCTTGTACAAACTTGTTGCCGCAGGTAAATTATCATAAAAGTATAAATTTAAAATGAAAGCTGAAAGTACTGCCTGAACTAACCATATAACAAAATTTACCTGAATAAATGTTTATTTATTTAATTAAAAGTATGCAATATTATTTTCGTGATGGTCTGGTTATTATATTACTAAGTGGTAAACTAAGATAAATTATTATAACCTTTTTAATACTAAAGAGTCTGCTCATTTAGTCTGTATCAAATACATTATCTTATTTTAACCCTCCTGGCTCTCCAAGCGCGTTGCTGTGTAATTCGTTACAAAGTTAGCTATGTTCACAGTAGAGGGGAAGTTTGTGACATTTTGTTCATCGTTCTAAATGAAAACACGGCGCTCGGTGCAGGTTAAGTGTAATGTTTTGTCACCAGTCTCACTTTGACCTAATTTTTTTTTCGTTATAACTCGTCTATTCTTTTAACCAACTTCAAATGAAATTTTACATACATTCTCCTAATAACAATGAGAATAAAAACAAAGCAAAGCTTTATATCACTCGTAATTATTTTTTTTTTGTTCTATTGGTTGCCTTGGCGTTTCTGACAGATGTTGTAGTGGATCAAGAAGGTTGGGTGGTTAGTGGTGCCTACGAAGAACTAGTGTTCCTAACGTAAAATGTTGGTGAGATGACAATTATAGCCGCTATTTAGTTCTCACTAGCAATTCCACTTAGTCCTCACAACACAATCCATCAAGCTTAAAATACTTTTCCTTGATAACAATGTTCCTAAATCTATTGGGCTCCAGCAGGGAATCCTACGGCCCTGCAGAACTGTTCGGTCGTGAACCAGAGCTCTGACACGCTGCTGGTGGAGTGTCTCGAAGGCTTCGATGGAGGATTGCCGCAGGTGTTCTACATGGAAGTCTTGGAACTGCCTTCATTAATGGTAAGTGGGTGTTTATTATTTCATATGGCTTAAAAAAGTTTCGAACGACATTTTCGGGTGCTTTGGCTTTTAATTGACAAAAGTAACTTATTTGCATTTGCAGTTGTTTTTCAGTTGATTAGTATACCTACGTACTATTTGACATAATTAAGTGAATTGGGTCTAAATTTGAACTATACAGGATGACCTATTTATCCTACAAACATTTTTGAACCACTATAAATAGACCACCCAGTATTTTGATCATTTAAATACCCTTTAAGTCTTCGAATTAATTACACTAGAGCATAATTTTAAGAGTTCCTTTTCTCCCCAGGTGAGAGCAAACATAACAGCAAACCAGACGCCCACCTTCGAGGTTCACGACCTGGATAGTAGGTCGAGCTACACGTTGGTGCTGTATGCTGCCAACGCCAAGGGCAGGAGCGAAGAGGTCACGCTTTACACTGTCGCCATCAGGCCGCCTGATAAGTACACTGGTAAGTTTACCTTTATAGGAACAGAAGCTTATCTAGCTTCCTTTAATTAAATCATAATATTAAATTATAATTTAAATTTTAAATTGCTAAGAATTGAGTGAGTTAATTCTAGAGAAATTGGTCAATGTTTCGTTAGTGGGTTGTCATAATTATGGTAAGTTAAAACATATCATGGAGCAGGACCAAGTGGGGATAGACGAACTTACTTAAGAGTATATATCTCTTCTTATTCTTATTCGATGACATGTGAACGCGCCGCCGCCCGCGCCGATCCCAAAAGACCGAATTAGAATAATGTTTCGTTTCCCAGATCAAGCAAAGTTGTATTAAGCTAACACCTCGTTTGAAATTGGCAATAGGGTACTAAATGGGACCTAAAACACTCTAGTACGGTACAATACCTTTGCGTAATATAATATACCTTCATATGCATAAGCTCCGCAGAATTATTTGCCTTACGTAAGCTCGAATCCACACCCATATGCACCAACAACGTAATGTTTAAGTAAAATATATAGAATACAATACTAAGTTAAATAACCGCTTGCAACTCGTAAATCTGCTGGTACAATATTCATTGGCGCTGCAGTAACATTATTCACGGCAGTTTCCAAGTAACAACAATTAGATACAGCAATGTTCACTACTAAGTACTAATGTTATTGCATATTTGAGTACCTTGAAGAGATACTTATACCGATTTCTCGGGTTTTCGAGTGGAGACAGCGTGCAATGCATAGTGTAGGACACCCGCCGGTAATGTGGAGTGACGATTTGCGGAAACTAGCAGTCAAAGCCGAAGATCGGACTCTCTGATGTTCACAAGGAGAGGCCTACGTCCAGCAGTGGATGAAGATACTGATTTATGGAAAGCAAAGATATACCAATATGGTGTTATTTTTCCTGAATTATCATACCTATTGTAGATACAGCCCCTGCATTTCTTTTATTATTCCTATATATGTATCAAGTTCATTAAAAACTAATATTTCCAACAGTGATAGTTCAACTGCAGGACAAAAGCCCCTTTCTACTGCCATTCTCTCTTTTATTTTGAATTGTAGCTCACCTTTCACGTACTTCTTTACCGATCAAAAGTTGATCCAAGTGTTTAATGTATGTACCTATGGGTAATATAAAAATACGCTTCGAATTTGAGCTGGCGAAATTCCAGGTTTGTATTCCGGAATGGCCCTCAGGCGGCGTCAATCACTATTTGAGGAGCGTTTGACTGACGTATTTGTAAGCGATCAAGCGATCTATTATTATGTTATGTGAGCAACCACTTTTTTATCTTCTACTGCTTCATTTATCTCAAATCGTCTTTTATTCAGAATCCAATTAAGCACACAAACAATCCACAATTCACCACGCTTGATTCAGGTGAAAAGAATCCTCATTAAATGTATTACACCACCCGGAAGCCTATCATTTGTGCGGACCATAATTATCATGGTTGGTGGGTAGTATGACGTCATTAGTTCACGCGTGGATGCCGCTGCCCCTCGGCACAGTTCATTAAGACTTTCTTATAGCTCCCATGGGGAAGTATGGGTGTTTTATTGTAACTGGTAATTAGAAACGGTAAAAAGGCGGTCAGAGACTAAAGCATAGCACATCAATTAATTTATTAGAACACATTTATCTACTCAATACGCATATACACACATACACAACATTCACACACACGCACATACCTCCTTGATACCACACAATTTTTTTTATTCTTTTTATTTTATGTCTCACTAGCGACCCACCCGCGGTTTCACCCGCGTTACCCGAATCCTAAGAGTTGTAACGTAATGTTAAACAGCTTAAAACCTTCCTCTTGAATCACTCTATCTATTAAAGAAAACGCATCAAAATCCGTTGCGTAGTTTTAAAGATTTAAGCATACATAGGGACGGACAGACAGCGACAGCGACTTTGTTTTAAACTATGTAAAGAAAAGATAAACATTAGATTAAGTTTATATAATATAAGCAAACTGGTACCATTACTCTAATTGGGCGAAAGAGACTGGGCTCCACAATACA
This sequence comes from Acronicta aceris, assembly GCA_910591435.1. Lineage (NCBI taxonomy): Eukaryota > Metazoa > Arthropoda > Insecta > Lepidoptera > Noctuidae > Acronicta > Acronicta aceris. The sequence continues at coordinate 600,584 of OU342775.1, forward strand.
GGGTATCCTAGTGTGGGGTTCAGTGTCATTGTAATCATTTTAATACTGTATTTCTTGAAATCAATAAATAAAATATATCACCATATCAAAATTTTCAATGCCAATAGTACCAATAGAGACTTCAAAACCGTCATTTCAAAATTTCTGAATTTAAATATAAAGTATTTCTTTATCCGACTTTAAAAAGGAGGACGTTATCAATTGGACCGTATGTTTTTTGTTTTTATTTATTTTGTATCTATTTTGTTACGCGATAATTCCATCAATAATTAATCGATTTTTGGTGGTCACGTCGTCTATTATGTTTGTATGTATGTATGAATATCGTCTTGTTATACGTACTCTACTCGCTACACAAAATGTTGAAATAAAATAACTTTTGAAGTCGGTGGCGAAAGGCACCGAATTCCGAAGCTGTTCCGCACGTAACATTATTTTTAAAATTTTTGAAGGCGCTTTACTTTTTCAATTCGCTTCGCTTTTTTTTTTAAGTTATTTAAAAGAGCTACTTAGTAAACCTGATAACAAATTATACTTAGGTTAGGTAGGATATCGGTATTGTCCAGAAACTGAGTTGCGGAGGTCTGATGGCAGTCGCTTAGTGTAAAATACTGTACTGGTTAGACTTGAAACCCATATTAGTAATCCTTTAGGGGAGACTGGGAGGATGATTTCCAAAAAAAATCCTATACCTACCTATTGCTGTGCTTACATCTAAAGGAAACTAGATGAGATGAGTGATGATAATGGGAATTGTAAAGTACAAATAATTACCAAGAATTACTTTTTCTTACTCCAAAGTTTTCCTCCAAAAATCAAGAAATAAGGAAGTGGAAAAGATGGAGACGGGAGTTAGTATAATCTAATTTTGTGTGGTCTCGGTTGATCGCTACGCTATTAGTTTTCTAAGAAATTGTTGAACACGCTACGGGAAGAATTTCCAATTATAAACATCACAACAATGTGTTGAAGTTGTTCTTTGCGTAATCTTAGCCGCTTATTGTATACTTATTGAGTACTTTATTTATAAGGTAAAAAGTTATTTCGGGTACATTTTTTTCAAGCATAATATTTTTTTTTACTTTCATAGTAGTTCAAACTCCTTATTTTATAAGAGTTTGTCCTAAAACCTTTATTACTGTTACCGTGGTAATAATAATAATCCTTACTAATATTATAAACGTGAAAGTTTGAGAGTATGGATGGATGTATGGATGTTTGTTACTCTTTCACGCCAGAACGGCTGAAAGGATCTGGATGAAATTTAGCACACAGATAGATTATAGCCTGGAATAACACATAGGCTATCCCAATCCTGAAGTCGAGCAGAAGCTAGTAATCCATAATTATGTTATTAATAAATATCAACACTTTTGACTGGAGAAGTTTCTCTTCACGGCAGAAATATGTTTCCATTCCATTGACGGTATAGTTGCTGTCAGCAATCGGCTTCTGTGCCACTGATCACGGGTTTGATTCCCGTACGAAACAAATATTAGCAGGTGCTAGTTACGAGACTTCGGCTTTCCTCATCCAGTCGCTGCCATCTGCCCTCACTCCACCTGGCCGGCGGAGTGACGACTTGCGGACCGAACCTGGCCTACAAAATACACAGTCAAGTAATCTATTACAGATCTTACGGGTCTTCTTCAGCAAAATAACCCAGTATATTTTCCAGCAGGGGTCAGCACTTCAATCCCGCTGTCTCCGATGCTGGTGTCATTGCTGTCAGTGGCGGCACTGCTGTGCACTGGTGTATGTGGAGTTATAACAGCATTGTACCGACGCCACGCAGCCAGGAGGCATGACATCGACAAGCATCCCCCTTCCACGTAAGATAAATATTTTTATTCAATTTAATTTTAACATTTTATGGAAAACTTACAGCTAGATACGAAGAAAATGAGATCCCACCAAAAACATTTGCATGTAAAATGTTGCCAAGACGAGACCTCATGGCTCGAAATATCAAAAAGTTATCAGATCTCATGTAGAGGTGAACTCCTAACTCTACGAGTACAAGCTCTAACTTCACAAACTCTACTCTTTAGTCAAAATAATAATACGGCTTGGCCGTAATAATATAGATAAAAAACATTATTTTTTTCATTGCTGCCTCATTAATCTTGCTCATTAGTCTGTGCGACTGCTACGCTCGATTGGTCCTGGATTCGATTCTTAGGTCGTCCAGAGTGTTATTTATTTATTTATACTTTATGTACAAAAATGTGTACAAAGGCGGTCTTGATGCCTTATTGCGTTTTTCTATAAAATTCTCATTAACTAGCAGCTCGGAGTCAGGATTTGTGTCCTGTTAATGGCGAGCAGGCTCACCCTCTACTACATGGGACCACATGGGACCTAAATATACCGATGAACCGATCTCTCAATAACCATGCCTTACTTGTCGGGTAATACAGTTGTTATGGTATGTTGCTCAGAGATTTTTAATAAGAATGAGCACGTGGGTAAGTAAACAACAAACCACAATCTGCAAAATTAAGCTGTGCTTGCTGCGATCAACCTATGGGTAACCATTATTATCTAATGAAGACCTCAGCGAATACGTAAAATCGTTGGTTCTCAGCATAATAATTAAAAATTATTGTCCATTGAGAGTCAATTCTTTATACGATATTTATATACCAGTACTACAGTAATCCACAGAATAATATTTTATTTTGAAACCCCTGATTATCCAGAATTGGTTCTCATATCTAGAGCACATGTAATATTATACACATGAGTATTACAGGTATAAAGAGATTCTGGCTAAAAAACCTCATTTTTGTCTTTCAATCCAAAGATTAGGTTCATTTTATCAGAGATCTATTTTTTTCTTTGTTCTCCTTTCGTTGCTGTTTTCATTTGGGATTTTATTTTAGCCCTTATTCCGTTACTGCCATTTATTGCTGAAAACACTTAAAGAATATAGAGCCTAGAAAGGCACAACTTATTTGAATGCTCTATTAACTTTTTATCTTCGTCAGTACGATTGACAGCTTCCACAATAGGGAACAGGCCGAAACGAAGTACGTCCTATTCAAAACAAATATCTGAAGTCCTCACAAATTATATCTAGGTCAGGAATCGAGCCCTTGACACTCGCAAGGTGAGGTAACTGGTTAACTACATCAACTACTATACCAGACGTGTAGTCCGAGTTCTATACCTAATCGATCTGGAATAATGTCTTAAGTAACCTTGCGCTTTCCTGGCAGAGGTACCCTAGTAGAAACTACAGTATCTCACAATGTTGCAACCAGCCTATAGTTCAGTCTATTTTCCACAGCAACGCCCTATACATGGAGCAGAGTGTGGAGTCTCTCTCTAAGCAAGACAACCTCAACACGTACTGCGCCTCTCCCAAGCTGGACTACTGCAGCCAATATGAGCTGAAGATGGAGGGCAGTGGGGAAGACACAGACCCTGACATCATACCTTGTCATTATGGTAAGATATAGCTAGTTTTGAACCAACTAGCCTTTAGTGACCTTAGTTTTTTTTAATTTTTGAATGTATCCGACGTCAAACTAAAATGTGAACACCACGCAAATGATACCTGCACGAAGGATCATCTCTACGCGGCCACGCCTAACGCCATTGCGTTTCATATACTCGAAAATTGTTAAAACAAAAGATATAAAAATTGAATGTTCCATTAGCATAATCAAATAAATTTAATGACGTACCTTCAAAATGTTGAACAAAGCGACATTGATATTGATGATACAAAATTTGTAGGATGGTGTTGAGGAAAGTTCGACGACACGATTGGCGTAGCGGTTGAGCGATCGGCTTCTGCGCCACGTGTTGTGGGTTCGATCCCCACACGGAGCAAATATTTGTATGAGAATTTGTGTTTGTAAACGCACCCACCATATTCGATCCTAGTGTAACTAGGGCAACGGTTTTTTTAAAGAATAAAAAAGTTATTCTCCTATGTCTAAAGTGTAGCGTTCAAAGCGGAAATTGTTTACGTTACATTGACAAAAAATAACCATAAAAAATAGATTTTATTTAGCAGAGAACCCTCAAAATATCATTAAGGATGTGGAGATTTTGTTCCAAAGTTAGTCTTTTGACGTGTTTTGACTACAAAATAGATAAGTAGTTACATAACATAATCAACACATTACATTTTCGCACTATTGAGCACGAGTCTCCTAGCAGAATGAGAGTGATTAGGCGATATAGTCCACCATGCTGGCCTAGTGCGGCTTGGCAGACTTTACACGCCGTCGAGATAATCTCTCAGGCATGCAGGTTTCCTCACGATGTTTTCCTTCACCGTTTAAGCGCGTGATAATTAACTAACTAATACGTACATGACTTCGAAAAGTCAGAGGTGCGTGCCTTGGGTTCGAACTCGAGACCTTTGACTTGGTAGTCCGACGGTCATACCACTAGGCTATCACTGCTTTTTAGATAAGTAGTTGATAAATTACTATAGGTAAACACGATTGACTCAAGCCGCTACAAAGGACCGGTAGTGTTTTGTTATCGCCGCTGTCATGCATGGCAACATATTGTCTCCTATGCTGCCAGCTCAACTATTCCCCACTTGCAGGGTCGGCAAGGCGCGAGTGATACCCCTGGTTTTGCAAGCGTCCATAGGCTTCTGTAACCGCTTACCATCAGGTGGACCGTATGCTTCTTTGCCACCTTAGTGGTATAAAAAAAAACAAAACATCACATTAATCTTTAAAACCACCATTTTCATAGAGACACATTTAGGGATAAGTAGTTTTATTCGATTATGATAAAGCAATTTTAATGGAATTACGAAATTATCTTATTTTATTAAAGAAGGAATTTTAAAAGAAGGATTATAAAGACATAATAATATCGCGCAATAGTATTGCACGAGGGCTGGTCATACCGGCCATATAAATATACATTAAGATACTACTTCGCCTTGATTATTTCAGTACATATATAAAAAGGTACTTATCTGACAGTTTCGAAATCGTGACAATAAATAAGAGGGTTACAAAGCTTAGGAGGGCCTTACCTTGTTATTATATAAAGACCCTCCTCACGATAGTTACGTAGATACTAACGATTGCCTACTTGATGGCGATCGCATTATGTGATTCGTTTTTGTCATAACGAAAACGAAAATAATTGATATTAATTTTGTTTCTATGGCAATACAAAGAATAATAATTAATTTTTGGAACAAAGTTCCTTATCGCGCGTTGTGACAGGGGGCTAGACGGAAAAAAATCTTACGAAAAGTTGTCACGACACTTTTTTTAGTACGCATTTTGTCTAATAGATGGCACTGTTCTGTTGACGTCATAATCTGAACGGCGGTGTTAAGATTCTCCGCCGTTCAATGACCCCCGCAGTACAAAATTTATATATTGAGTTAAAATGAACTAAAACTGTAAGAGAAGGCCAAGTTCCAATAAACCATTAGTTCAACGGTCGATTTGGTTTTACTTCTTGCGATTTGAGTTCATCCCCAAACAAAGCTGACTTAATGAGGTCTGAGGAACTTCGTTCCATCCGGGTGTCCCTTGACACCTCTCAAGTTTTATTTTTTTGTTTTTAACCATTAATGACTTAGTGTACATACACATGTGGGTAATTGAACATAACATAACATACCATCACGCCTGTACTCCCCGAAGGGTTAGGCAGAGGCGTACTAATGTACACCCACAGTTCGCCTGGTATGTTTAGGTCCCATGTAATAGGGGGCGAGCCTATTGCCATTAACCGGGCACAAATCCAGACTCCGAGCTGATACTGAAAATTTCATAGAAAAACTCAATAACACTTTGCTCGACCTGGGGATCGAACCCAGGACCTCTAGCATAGCAGTCGCGCTTGGGACCACTAGACTAATGAGGCAATCGAGTAATTGAAACGTAATATCAATTAATATGTCGGGTATTTTATTTTTAAAATAAAAAATATGTTGAAAAAAAAAATACATTTAATAAATGTTCCTATTCTGATGTCCGTTCAGATCTGTGCAATTATTTTTTTTCTGTTTGATTGGTTGATTGGTCAAAGCATTAACGAAATGCGCTATTTTATAAATTGACATTATTTCATCAATGCCAAACTATAGTAATTGCCTTTTATCGAGCTTTTATTGTAATAAAGCTACTTTTTAAGAATTTTCGCGTTGTATTGACATTATTTAATTCCCGACTTTTCGGATCCTTAACAGCATCCATGGTCACGAGTAGACTGAGGTGTTGGACTTTATAAACTTAAAATTACGAACAGCTCCTTCCAGGTTCGGAAACTTGAATTTAGATTTAATAGAATCTATAATAGGATTCCAAGCAGATGGTAAGACCCAGCCATTTTCTCTATTGAAATTTGTGTGTTTTGTAATATCAATAGCCTCACGTATCATTCTGGGAAGGAATCGGTTTTCTTTTGCCAGGACTTGTGGTTTATCAAATCTGATGTAGGTAATCAAAGCCGTAAAAAGTAGTATTATTGCAATTCGCGTGTCAGAAACCGTATCGAGCTTTTATATGAAAATTAACCATTACTTAACATTATTTTATTCGTGATAATTGAAATGAAATGAAATGAAATTGAAATGAAATGAAATTTTGTTGCAGATAAGAAGCCAATAGGTGAGTATAGTAAGCTGTCGACTCCTGCGCTGGACATCGATCCACACAGGACGTTCGGTGACAGGCCACCTGTCATACCCGCCAGCGCTGTAAGTATATCAACACCACTATCTTCTTATTAAATATTAATGGTATTAAAAATATTTTGTATTAATGTCATGCTTCTTTATATTTTTAATTTAGTACCAAAAGATAACGAATTCAAGTTAATTGTATGCTCAGGAAACATTTTAATGAGTAAGTAACAGTTGCTTAACAACAGCTGTCCTGTTCTAGGTTCCAAATGGTGTATCACTGTTTTTATAATTTATCTGTTATTCCGTGGATTAATTCCTATTACTTTAGGTAGAAAAATGAATTTAATTTCATATCTATGGTGATTTTTATTTCACTATTAACCTTTCAGGTGATTGAATTATTTGATGATGAATTATTATAAACAAGTTTCACTACAAAAAGCTTGTCTGTTCATTTTTCGACATATTTAATAATATATATGTATATATATGATACACGTAAACTAATAATTTAATTGCATTATTTACCCGATGAACATGTATGAAACGGCGGGATTTATTTTTATTATTATATAAACTACTTTCTTCAACACAGTCATCAGTTAGCATATGCGTGGTGAACCGGGGTGTGACAGCGCGCAGCGCCGACATCGCGGCGGCGCGGCGCCCCGAGGTCGTCACCACTGCGAGAAAAGTGCGCGAGAGTTGCATATAGACTAGGTTTTAAATGATAAAGTTGAACACTAGTGACGTGCGTTGATGTTAAAAGACAATTGTGAGCTTTGGGTAGGTATTTACCTATTTACTTTACAAAGTTTACAGGTTTTTAGTGAAAATTTAAGGTTGTAAGTGACTAAACTGTTGTGGATATTAAAAAGTTATAAAATAGTTAAGTAAATGACAAGAAATTATATTTATAATTTAATTATATTTATAAAATAATGATGTTATTTAATTAAGTACATCCGCCCACTCCTTCGAGCTGTAGAGAAATTATTTGAAAACCTATTTTAAATTAAATTGTATTATAGTTTGTTATATCCTTAGTCTGATATAATCTATATTATATTTTTAACCCATTTTATCTTGCCAATGTTAATAAATATTTTATAAACTTTCGTATTACTTACATAATTTTATTATTGTTTAAATAAATCGTCGTAGAGAAATAACTGACAACTTATGTCATTATAAAATGTAAATAAATATATAATTGGAATATTATGAGTCAACACTTTTTTCTGTATAAAATTAATGTTTACTGCACTGTTGCCCAGTTCTCAGAATAACATTTATTGGTTATATTTGTTTAATTTATTCTTGCAATACATATACACACAACTGCTCCACATTACTAATCCAATCTCTTTAATATTATCTTCCATTACAATCTAAATTTGAAATTGTTTATGTTTATGTTGACATAATTATTATATTTTATTAATGATTTTATGCATGTCTACAAGTGCATTCTGTTGTCACTGTCAGTGTCATAACGTTGTGTGACATTGGAACAGTGCTGCCAGGTTAAAATTGACATTTATGCAAAGTTTTATTTTATTAATTTTATTGTGTGATACTTTATATCTGTCTCTGTGTGTCCTTGGTTGAGGGAATAAATATGTTTTCTTTCTTTCTTTCTATATAACAACGCTTTATATGTACTGGTATAACATGAAATTATTTACGTAATTTATTTGCTAGCATGATAAATAAATTAATGGTCATCATTTCCAAACTAAAATAAGACTAAGACAAATTAATTTTATACTAATGAATAAAATTATTATGTTTCTTACAATTCTTTATAAGAATCTTGTAAAATATTAACCAAGAACTTCGACAAAGCTTTTCCGAGGTCGTTTCAATTTGCGTAGGATTACTGTTAAAAAAGGCAATTATATAATAATTTTACCCAAGGCTAACAGAATTAAACTTAGATTTTTTTTTATTAAGTAATTTGAAATGCTCAATTTCTCTTGTTTTGAAAACTAGTCGCTAACCAACAACTCTACTTTTTTATCTAACATATTTTTTTCCACCATGTTTTAAGGCACCTAAACTTAATTTCTATTTTTTTTTGTGATAGGGGGACAAACGAGCAGACGGATCGCCTGATGGTAAGTGATTACCGCTAGCCATGTATACCCACAACACCAAAGGAGTCACAAGTGCGTTGCTCGCCTTTTAAAAGGGGATTGGGCCTCCGGTAACCTCACTCAATCGGCGCAACACAACGTAAGCGTTGTTTAACGCCGGTTTTCTGTGAGGCCGTGGTATCATTCCGGTCGAGCCGGCCCATTCGTGACGAAGCATGGCTCTCCCACGTTAAAAAATATAAGTTCTATAAATAGATCTATAAATACACTTTTTACAAGTCTTAGTTTTAGATTTTCAGTATTGGGGCCTTGCGTATTGCCGGGCACAACTCTAAACTCCAAGCTGCTACTGTGAATTTCTAAGAAGAAAAAACACCCAATAACTCTGTTCGACCTAGGAATCGAATCCTCAGTTTTTAAGGTGCACTTGCTTGAGGTCGAAACACTTTCAGTAGGTACAGTTATTTTATCTTTTCTTCAGTCTTAAAACTGATCCAAAATACTACTTTATATTAATTTGAGACATTGCTTTGTATTGGATAGTAGAGATAATAATTGTATTTAAATTAATTCTAGAACTCGACTACATTTAGATTTAGTGTTCAATTACTAGGTAGTGCCAATTATTCAGTGTCCCTATTACAAAATTCTTAGTAACTACCTAGATTTTATTTTGTATTTGGATAAAGACCTGGATATAGCCTAATTCTGGGAGCACTGAGTATGGGTTGCTCTCACAAAAAAAGGATGATGATGATAGGGTTACACAAGACAATTGCTATCAGATCTTCGCAACCTAATTTCTGGGCAATACCGATATCATAAAAATCAACTGCTGGTTACTAGAATAGTTGGATATAATTTTCTGCTTACTACTTTGGCAAATACAGGCGTGATGTTGTGTTATTTGAGTCGTAACAGACGTTTACTCAGAGTATCATCGTCCCTAATGGCGGCTGAACAATAGCCGATATTGGCCACGCTTGGTCGTTCAAAGCCCCATTAATATGCAAAGTCGGTCAATCAAATGAACGAATCTCAATACCCCACTGTAAGGCTTGAAAATACAGTACGAGTAGGTAGCTAATGTAATTCTGCCTCTCCGAAGTCTGCGTTTTTATCTATAGGTAAATAGCCGCAGAAATACAATCGTATAAAAAAGTGTTATTTTGCAAAAATATTGAAAGGTGTTAGGAAAATAATCGTTTTTAATCTAATTTACCGCCTATTGAGGGTCCGTTCGTTGGTGCTATACCAGTAAAAGTGATAAATTTGCTGACGTATTACCCAATATTTAAAAAAAATGATCCATGACAGTTTATTAAACTTAAAGGAAAAATGGAATAGGAGGACCTTGACTTCTGCAACACAGTTACTAATGCAGGAGTCGGAGAATTCTTCTCTTTGTTTACTTATTTTATGTCAATTAAGTATTATTATTCAACTGCTAAAGGTCCTGGGTTCGATTCCCAGGTCGAGCAAAGTGTTATTCTATGAAACTCTCAGTAGCAGCTCGTAGTTTGGAATTTGTGTCTGGGACCTAAACATAGCGGCGAACTGTGGGTGTACATTAATACGCCTCTGCCTAACCTCTCGGGGAATACAGGCATGATGGTATGTTATGTTATGTCAAGTATTATTGCTATTATTTGTACCCAACTTTTTAGTCTAGTTTTCCCATCCATTTGTGGTATGGTATCTTGGTTTAGGCCAAGCATTAAAATGTGTGAACAATTTCAAATTACATAAACATCTAAAATAAACAATGATATTACATAGATTATGGAATATACAACGCGATTACTGGATGATTGATTAAATTTTCATTTTCTGTGTCAGAGTTGCGAGCAACGCTGCTCATGTTTGAAAATTGTTATTATTATAATGTAAATTAGGCGAATTTAGTGTATTTGCCATACGTATAGCAGAAATGTGAGTTATTATTAGTTATTACTCAGTTAGAAACGATCCCTTACAGGAATTGCGCGTCACAATTCCTGTAAAGCATCGTTTCTCAACCTTTTTGTTGTCACGACCCACTGTACTGTCAAACAGTTAATTAAAAAAACAATAGTAACGTAGAAATGCAGATGATTATAATAGGCACCCTGTATAAGTACAAAAAAAATTGTTTACAGAATTTATGTTAAATGTTATGTACATGTCATTAGACCTACACGAATGTCCTGCTGATCTGGTATGGTCGTGCGACAGGTCGTTGAGCTCCCTAAATTATGGTTGAGCTACACGATGACTGATGGATGCGTGCCGTCAGTTGGGACTGGTCTACTCAAAGCTGCTATGGTTCTTTCCTCAAAAGGCCATTTCAGACATTACCCTACATCGTACCACTCACTTATAAGTGTTCTTCCATGTCTGGACTTTAAAAGAGACCATGATTCTCTGAGTTTGTTTCGGTGTTTCTTCTCAGAGGTCATTAGTTAGGAAATGCCGAAGCCATGTAGCTAAAAAAAAACCCAAACCATGACATGTAAAAGTATCTCTAAAGATCTACTTGCAGAATAAATAAATAATTTCATTTCATTTCAATTTCATCAATCAATCAAAAAAGGCGAATAAATCTGTCCGCCCTAGTCCATGTTTTTAAGCGACTTTTATCCGCACACCCAACGTTCTGCGCGTGTGATTTACGAAGCAAATACACGAAACGTCCCTCAAAGGTGTTTGTGTACAGACCGTGCGAACAGGTATCGAGCACACTGGGTGCTTTAGATGAAACATTTATTCTTGGTCGTCGCACTTTAGAACAACAAATAAAGGCTACACAAATAGTAGTTCCGTGTAGATCGCAATATTGTACCAGTGAAGATTGTAACACCATATATTTTAAAAGAGTGTCCATGGAGTTTCTTTTCCATAGGATCAACCTTTTGGAACCGTGCAACTAGAATCATAGCGCTTCATAAACGCTTGTAAAAGCTTATTTGAAATAAAAACATTTGAACTTGAACTAAGAATTCTCGACAGAAATGGAAATTTCATCCTTTCCACATTGATGAATCGGTGTCCACTACCGTGCGGTTCTCTAGAAACTTTTTACCGCGCACGATTACTCTGTGGAATCGAGGTATTTCCGATCCGGTACGACATGGCAACCTTCAAGAAGCGACCAATTTATTTCTTAAAGGGCTGCAACGCACTTGTGACTCCTCTGTTGTTGTGGGTGTCAATGGCCAGCGGTGAACACTTACCATCAGGTGACCCGCTTGCTCGCTTACCTCCTTAATGTATAAAAAAATTGAAACCACGACCGATGCACGGAAGCCGTTTGCTCAGGCACTGCGCCATTCGAGTGACATACGCTATAAAAATCATATTTGTCAATAACTTTTAAATGCGACTTCTAGTAGACTATGGACTGCTACTCTAGCAGTCCTGAGTTCGATTCCCGGGTTGAACTAATGGGTTTTTCTATGAAATTCTCACTATGCGAGTTTGGGATTTTTGCCCAGGTAATAGTAATAAGCTCGGCCTTTATTACGTGAGACCTATAAATGCCGGCGAACTGTGGGTGTACATTTTAGTAAACCTCTGCCTAACCCTTCGGGAAATACAGACGTGATGCTATGTTATGTTTTAAATGCAGTGTCTAAGGTTTTATCAAATGTGTGACGTATTTCTTAGCTCGACGCCTCGGTTCGCCCCACTTGGCACATAAACGCAGCCGCGGCGAGACCATGTAAATAAGATGCATGATAAACTACCCGCTAAAATGAAACAAGTTATAGCGTTGATTTTCTTTTTGATGTATCTTTTGACATCTTTTTTGATAAATACTGTTGCGCAACCCATGTTTTCCCGAGTTTGATTACCAGGTGTTTGTTTAGACTTTCTCTATTAGAAAATATGTTTAATAACAGTTTGGAAATTGAACGGTGAATGCAGTATATACAACAGTAAGGTAACTTTCTTACTAATATTGTCACATGTAAGGGTTACAATCTAACTAATATATTTTTTCTGATACTGTTTTGATTGTGGTGTTCGACTAGCTAGAAATATAGTTATATACAATAAAGTATATATAATTAAATAAATAAATAAATAAGGGTCCGGCGGAGCTTGAATTGCCTACAAAAACGTAATACCGAAATAAATCGTAAACCAGACAATATTCTATCATTATTCGGATTTGGATACCGTTAATATAGGTTCCTACGGTACTATTTCGTCTACTACTACTTCACTGGAAATAAAAAAATAGAAAATCATTCCAAACTTGGTAATTTTATCAAAAATTGCGTTTGCTTACATTTATTTCCAGTGAAGTATGTTGGAAAAATTAATAACGTAGGAATCTAGATTAACGGTATCGGAATCCGACTAATAACACAATTTGATTAAATTGTGTTTGAATTACGATTTATTTCGGTATTACGTTTGTAAGAGAAATTCGGTCCGCCGGACTCTTAAGGGCGGAAAAATGTAAACTGTTTTGGCTCTTGGAACATACTGAAGTAATCATTATGGCCTTTATGGGCTTCAAAATTTGGAGACTCCTGGACTAGTATTTATTTATTATTTATTTATTTATACTTTTATGCATATTGATGGTACATAAGGCGAACTTAATGCCGTAAGGCATTAGGCATTTATCATTTAGTATTTGAATGAAACGAGACAAAACACTATGGATATTTATTCGTAAAGGAGTAACACAAAAACAACCAAATTGTTGTTTTCACATTGTAAATACTATGTAAAGACGTTAATAATGTATGTGAAATATGTAATTAAATTAAAATTTAAGATGTAATATAAATTTAAGTAGTTAAGAATTGCGTTCTACACCGCTAGGAGCGTATTAGCATGATTCGTTATGTTAATAACTCATATATTTGATTAATTAATTGTGACATGATGTGAGCGAGTCGTTATCTAGAAATTAACATTTGCGTGAAATGTGGGTAATTCAATTATTTTGATGGAAATGGAAAGGTACGACCGAAAACACCGAAATGGGTGTAAATTGAAGGTGAGTAAGATTAGAAACGTCAAGATTATAAAAAAACAACACTTTAAAGGTTCTTTCGAGAGTCGTAAATACAGGGTTATTTTCAATAACCGGCCAAATTTACAGAGGCTGTTCAGAATCGATAATATTTTCGATCTAAAATAAAATAAAAAGTTAAAATTAAACAGTTTTTTTCACTTGATTTTATAGTTACCACTACACTATTCAGTTCATTAAGGCGGATCGTTTCGCTGTGCCCGCGAAATTCAAATTTCGAGTGGTTTTTCGCAGTTTGTACGTCTATAATAAGTTCTGCATTCATGGTAATGTTAATTGCGACATTAACTATACAAAATTCACAATTTTTATCTAAAACCATTGTTTAAAAATCATTATTGGAGCTAAAAGTAGTGTAAAATGTCAATTTTGACCAATTACACAGATTGCGCCAAGTTTTTGGCTTGATAAGGATTTATTAGTAAAGGTTTTAGTTCTCAGTTGTGAATGTTGTATAGTTGATGTCGCAATTATAACTACCATGAATCTAGAACTTGTTATAGACCTACAAACTGCGAAAAACCACTCGAAATTTGAATTTCGCGGGCACAGCGAAACGATCCGCCTTAACCTAAATAGGAAGTATTGTTACATATGTTTCACAGTGCACAAATCCGCAATATTTATGAATTTCGAATTTTTTCAGACATTTTCAAATGATTTTTTTACAATATATTGTGTTATTTGGACAATAATATTTAAAATTTACTTTGGGTTGGACCTTAATGTCCTAATTTTCAAATTTGGCCGGTCTTTGAAATTTAATCCTGTATGTTTAATATTTCAATTGGGTACAGGTTAACCCTGGGTAAGCCTAAGTAAAAAACTTTCAAAAGAACCATAACATGTTAAACGTAATTAATCAACATGAAGTATTATTAAAATAATTGTGCTAGAGAGTCCCTTGTAGCAACAACTTTGCTTCTGACGGGCAAGGCACGAGGCGCTTGTATCGCTCTCAGCGAGGCAGCGCCTTGTAACTTTGTAACTGACTATTCAAAAAGAATAGTCAGTTACAAAATGACTACGTCCTAAGTTAAATACTTGTTATTATTATTATTAAAATATAAATATACAAATTAAATTATATTACTAAATTAAGTATTATGTTGCAAGCAATTAAAAAAAAGATATAATTTATTTCATGCGTTTTATTTTAGTATAATTAAATGTAAACTTTGTTAACTTTTTTTAATTGTATGCAACATGCTATTCGTAAATGCACGGCAAAACGAAATTGAAAAATATTAAATCCTGTTTGTTGTTAAATAAAATAATAAAAAAATCTTTTTTATTATTAGGGAAACCTGACTGACATTACCTATAGTGATATATTGTAAACGATGATTGTGAATGTTTTAATAAAAACAATTACAAAATTGCATTTTTTTTTATTAGTCGTCATAGCAACAGCTGTCAACTGCGTAATAACGTAGATACTTTGCGGAGCCAGAAAAAAAAAGTAGATACCATCAGGTACGATGGGAGTCAAGCGTAAGTATGAAAAAGTACTACTTACAGCAAAAGTAGGTACATACGACAACACTTCAAACTACACAGTTGCAATGCAAAAATCATTGCTATTGCAAAGGAATACGGGTGTTGAAAATGGCAAACTGTTTAGCTTGATGTGTTGTTGTGTTACTCAAGTTTGAGGCACAGAGAGGATGCTCATCGGTCGGAAGACTGTGGCAACGACAACTCAACTTCACAGATCGCATTTTTTTAAATAATAAACGTAGTCCCGCACTACGGAACCCACAAAACGTGGCGCAGAAGTTGAGCGCTCAGCCGCTACGCCAAATGTGTCGTCTATCAATTTAAAGTTGTCTATCAATATGTACTACATGCATACATAACTAAATGCATAGATAAATACAATTTAGGTACATATATATTAAATTTTTGTTAACATTTGTTATTAAAAAACTTTATTTTAAAAGTTTTTTAATAACAAACCAATCATTAGCTTTTGATATAGATATTTGTTAAATAATAATTAACTTTTGAATTGGAAAACAACAGCAATTTTAAGCAATTGTGGTGTATCTTTAGAACTGTTGGGTCTAACACCAACCAAATTTATATATGAACATCTCGGAAGTAGTGTACATACACCTCTGCCAAATCCTTCAGAGATTACAAGCGTAATGGTAGGTATAAAAACAAAAATAGGGAGTCTAATTAGGAACCTCCTTCTTTTAAGTCGGTTAAAATAATAGGCTACCCGACACAAATTAATAAATTTAAACGTAGAACACACGCTTCGTGGAATTATTAAAATTAAATTAGGTACTTATAATTCTGACAAGGCAAGAAAACAAATGAAAACTTGTAGTTCGAATTTCAAATCTTCACCACAAAGCGTATTAAATTATTTCTTGAAGGTTGGTAGCGCGTTGACAATCCATGGAGAGAATAGAACGAATTTAAAAATCCAGTGGAAAAGACAAGGACAGATACCTACTTAAATAAAAATGTCAAGGAAATTGTGGGTAACTTGAAATACATTTTTGCTAGAATATTTTATCCTACCTATATTTCTTCACTTTTTGCACCTGTCCTTGTCTTTACCAATTAGTCATGGGGTGTCTCTTGATCAGTCTTCGTGTGATCATCATCAAGGGTGGTTTTGCCGCGCATTTGGTCAGCCGTCCGACCACACCCATTATTTCATGCCCACCGCGTGATCATAGAAACTGTGATAAGTACATAGGTATTATGTGTAGTTAATATAGTGTGTGATGTTTTCTGTGAAGTGATTTAAGTTATTTCGATGGAACTGTATAATGATGGTCCATTTCCATATTCAATATTTCCACATTCCATGGTTCCATGTGTCAGAATCGCGACCGAGTAGTTTGAGTTGTAAGAACCAAAACCAAATAGTGTTTACGTTGACTTGAAATGAAAGTTGATAGATATTTGGTATCGAGTTATATGGTGCATCAGAGACTATTTTTCACTATTTTCTTGTGCTATTTTAGCGCGCTAGTGTTATGTGAATCCAAACGTATGAAGGACAACTGCTGGGAACTACCAGAGGAGCTACTGCTGGGAGGAGCCTGCCCCTGAGGTCAGTTTTTTTTTAAAAAAAGCTTACTAGCAATGTGGATCGCACATTACTAGTATTCTTGTTGACCCCTCGTGCTAAGCTAAAATGTTTGTGTTACGAGTGGGTTCACGTCGGTAGTGCAATGGGTGGGCTTCGAGCCGGCAACCACATGAGTGTCAGTCTGACGACCTAGACGCCGCTTGTAGTTTTGGTTTTTGAATTCTGCATGCTGATGTAACAATTTCGCAAGGGTGAAGTACCTACCCCCATTTTCTTTATCTAGCGTTTATTATAACTACGTATTTAAGGCTACCGTGCCTATGTTATTTATTTAAATTGCGAGTGTCAATTATTCTTTTAACAAAAATACGTAGCGTTTTGTGTGACATTAAAATGTGTTCTGATTGCCTCATTGACCTAGCGGTCCTAAGCGTGACTGCTACGCTAGAGGTCCTGGGTACGATCCCCAGGTCGAGCAGTGTTATTGAGTTTTTTTATATAATTCTCAGTAGCAGCTCGGAATTTGGAATTTGTGCCCGGATAATGGCTTGCCCCGTATTACATGGTTCCTAAACATACCGGCGAACAATGGGTGTACATTAGTATATCTCTGCCTAACCTTTCGTGAATTACAGGTGTGATGGAATGTGAATAGTTCTGATTCCATTAGTATTTTAAAATTCTAACAAAAAAACGCAAACAATTCAACCCTATTAGTGGACCACGCGCGTCGTATCCACACAATTCATTCGCTTTTTTCATCCGAAGCAATCAAGAGTTAATTTTCAGCGTCTGTCACTGCGGGGCATCACGCCTGCCTATTGAGGGGCTCGGCAATAACGAGCTGTTTCCTGTGTCTCGTTCTACCGACTTTTCGTAGGTCACGGTGGAATATAATGATGGATTTTTTATCTGGATTTTATACTTGAATTTGATGTATTTTATTATTCAATGACTGCTTCATTAGTTTAGTGGTCTTAGGCGCGACTGCTACGCTACAGGTCATGGGTTCGATTCTCAGGTCGAGCAGTGTTATTGAGATTTTCTACAAAATTCTCAGTAGCTCGTGACTTTAGGATTTGTGCTCGGTTAATAGACATAGCTTCGCTACCTTTTAGGACCCAAATTAAATTTACTGGCGAACTGTATTTTAGTACTAGTGTGGGTCTTAGTACACCTCTGCCTAACCCTTCGGAGTGTAGGCGTGATGGTATGTATTATGCAATAGTTATATTTTTCAGAATAACAATCAAAACAATGAGGTATGTGTGACTATGACAGTGCGTACTATGACTATTATTGCTACACTAGCCGAACTTATTATCAACTTTACATTACAATAACGACAAATTACAATATTATTATTCTAAGTATGTGTAACAAAGAAAATTTAGGACCCGTGATTAAGGAAAATAATTATACTTTTTTAGTGTTGTAAAGAGACTTTGGCAACATCTCGTCCGCCTTTACTGCTCCTTTTCTCGTGAATAGAAAAAAAAATGGTAATGATAGTAAGAGCAAAGCGTTAATACTTTGTGGGGTATTACTTAGTTGATGTGGTTGATAAATGAAGGTCGTCACTTGCTATATATAATTTACTGGTACCAGATACCTACATAATTATATATTAATTACACATACATACATACATACATACATACATACATACATACCGGTAGAGGTCGCCCAAGAAGGACATACGCCGATCTGATTGGCGAAATCCTTCAAAAAGGTCAGGTGCGTAGCACTCGCAACCGGCGTGTATGTATGAGAAGGTGTATGAATGTGGAAGAAGCAAAAGAAGTATGCAAGAATCGTAGCAAGTGGCAGTCTATAGTTTCTGCCTTCCCCTGTGGGAGAAAGGTGTGAGTGTATGTATGTATGTATATTAATTACACTTATTGACTATTAATGACCTAACTGCTTGTGTGCGGGGTGACGACTGCCGCGCAGTTAGGTACTAAGTTAACACAGTGCAATTCTAATGCGTCAGCAGTGTCGCTTCAACTTCAAGAAGTAACTATCTGCGTAATAGATAGACCGGGCGCACCACGCAAATGTTTCGATACTTGCTTGAAATTATTTATTTGTGTTTTGTTTAATTAAATATTAATAATTAAGACGACACGTTTGGTGTAGCGGCTGGGCGATCGGCTTTTGCGTCACGTGTTGTGGGTTCGATCCCCACACGGAGCAAATATTTGTATGATCTACAGGTAGTTGTTCCGGGTCTGGGCGTTTGTGTATGTGAGAAATTGTGTTTGTAAACGCCACGATACAGGAGAAAATCCTAATGTGGGGCAACGATTATAAAAAAAAAAAAATTCATGCCTACCTGAAGACAATAGCTTAGTTTTGCACCATCTAAGATAAAAATTAGATTATTTTTTGGACAATTTAGATCACTGAAAACCTCCAATTTCAATTTGTCGCATATTTTCAGGCAGTATTTTTATTTATTATTATATTAGTTCTAAACGATGTTGCTAGATGGTGCTGTTATTAATCTTTATGAACTATTCTATTGCAATAGCCAAATTAAAACCAAAAAAAACAAATATTGTTAATATGGTCTGCAGATGTTAGTTTTGTGTTTGTAAACATTACCATTACACAGAAAGTCATATAACCTAACATACCATCACGCCTGTATTCCCCGAAGGGTTAGGCAGAGATACTAGTATAGTATTATAATATCTGTGGGGCACGTGTTCTAATGTACACCATAGTTCGCCGGTATCTTTTCGCCGGTTTCTTTACTCCCAGCTGCCACTGAGAATTCTATAGGTAAACCCAATAACACTGCTCGGCCTGGGAATCGAACCCAGGTCCTCTAAGTATCGGTAGCAGTTGCGCTTAGGACAAGTAGACTAATGAGGTAGTGGTATATATATTTCTTTTTCTTGAAAAAAATATGTTACCTTACACTAAGATTTTCTTCTGTATCGTGAGTGCTTTTACAAACACAAATTCTCACATACACAGACACTCACACCCGGAACAACTACCTGTAGCCCATACAAATATTCTTTCCGTGCGGGGATTGAACCCTCAATACGTACAGTAAACGCTCAAAAGTCCATAAGCACGCTAAGGATTACATTGTTAAGAACAGTACGAGCGAGCTCGATACAGTCAGTGCGTGTCACATGTTAAAGACATTGAATAGAAGGTCATACGTCAAACTAAACATCAATCTATTGCGTTGTGAGATTGCCTATTGACTGTTGGTCGCCACTGTACGTTAGAAGCAGATCGCTCATCCACTAGGTCAAACGCGCCGCCAATACGCAAAAAAAAACTGTTATTACTATTTGTCCAAAACTATGTTCCTAGATGACCCAGGGCCCTGATAACCTGTTGCGATAAGAAATTCCTACGAGGAATAACAGGGATGTTCACTAAAAAATGTGATTTCAAAAGAAATATACTCGCGACAGCTTAACCCAATGTCCTGAGCACTATTAACACCTACCAAAAAATTGTAAAGCCCAACAATTCTCTCCGAGGCTGTGCTGGACTGACATATAATTATCCTGGCTTAATAAGGTTTCCTTTCTGGAGCGGGATCATGGCCCGGAGCGGGCTCCAATTAGTTTTCCTGGTAAAAATGCTCATTTTGCTTGTTTTAACAAGTAATGTAGTTTCTGGGGCCTACAGCAGCCGACGCAGTGTTGATCGCCCTGCTAAAAATACACTGCGGAAATATTGTCTATGGCAGCTCAGAAAAATATACGCTAGGATGAACTTTCAAATAATTTATTAAACTAAAGAACGAAACAAGGAAGGAACACGTTTCTACTTTGCATACAATAATATATATCTTTACATAGTATAAAACAAAGTCGCTGTCGCTGTCTGTCCGTCCCTATGTATGATTAAATCTTTAAAACTACGCAACGGATTTTGATGCGGTTTTTAATAGATTGAGTGATTCAAGAGGATGGTTTTAAGCTATTTATTTAACATTAAGCTACGACTCTTAGGAATGGGGCAACGCCGGTGATACCGCGGGCGGGTCGCTAGTTAATATTATAAAGAGGTAAAGTTTGTGAGGTTGTAGGGGGTAATCTCTGGATCTACTGAACCGATTTAAAAAAATATTTTTGTGTTGGATAGTCCATTTACCGAGGACGGCTATAGGCTATATAACATCACGCTACGCCTCTAAGGAACGGAGCAGCGCGGGTGAAACCGCGGTTGAGTAGCCAGTAGGTAGTAAACATATTATCCAGGCATGTTCTGGGTGTGCCCGTTCCACCGTTGACGTTATCTTTGCCCCGGAGGCAAGACCGGGGTCAAGAGCAAGCCCATTTTTAATAAAAAAAAGATATCATACAAAAAGGATTCATAGGGAAGGATTAGGCTGTAGTCTATTGACCAAGATGACATTCGTGATAACTATGACACTGAAACTGGGCCGAAATTATATTTTTTTAAGTACGGACACCAAGTAACGTCAAACTGACGAATTTCCCCAATAGATAATAAACTCTATTGTTTGAAGATTAAATTGAAAATCGATTGAAGAAATTTGACAGTTTTGGATTAGCGAACTGGCGGTCAAGTGTAAAAAAATACCATGATGGGTTTTTGACTATACCAGAATTCTCCGTGTTTCTTCTAAATTATTATGTTTACGAATTTGTCTTCATTTTGCTGCCCGTGGTTCATTTGCGTCCCAAAAAAACTATCTACAAATTTTTTTTTGAGAGAACACTAGCTTATTTTCGTTTTTAGGGTGCAATCTATCACCGTGCTTAAATTTTATCAAAATCCGTTAAAAATGGCGTAGGATTGCTTTGTATACGGGTGTCTCTACTGTACATTTTAAAGTAGGTAGGTAAAACGACCTATGCATACTTATGTATGTAAGTAAGTTATTTATATAGACCTAGAAAGTCTAAATATAATGCGTAGCGTGGGAACACTCAGTTTTCGGCTTGATAGCTACTAAATTCCAAGCAAACTAGCGCTCGAATCATTGTTGCTACCACATAAGGCTATTCCGAGCTATTGGTAAGCTGATTGCAAATACACAGTAGTGGTCTATGCTAATATTTGAGTCAATGTGGGACTGTAACCCGCGGCTGCCTACTCCCATATTTACCCGCATTTATGCATCCAATACATGCGTAATAGTAGGGGAATTACATCTACTATTATAGGTAATATAGTTTCTTGATGTTGATATCGCAATGTATTCAATAATAAGTTTTTTTTATGGTTTAAGTTGACAATCCAGCTGACAAGCCACCTGGTGGTAAGTAGTCATTGTCGCCTATAAACACCTGCAACACCAGAGGAGGAGCCGATCTTTAAGAGCCTCTACGGAATGCACACTGCCACAGCCGTAGCTGTCGAGGGGAACTGGCTCTTACGTGCAAAAGTCGAAACACACACCAAGGTGCTTTACAACAGACTCCAACTGAATGGTCAGTAAGACCCCAAGAGGCCCCACCACCGAGCAAGTCAGACAGTTTCACGCCTTTTACGGGATGCCTATCTGAATGGCAGTGAGGAACAGTATTCTAACCCGTCCCCACACGGGGTAAAGAATGTTGACGTAAAAAAAAATATTTTGAAAAGAAAACCACACCATTGGCCGCAAATTACTCAGTTAGTCACCCACTCAACCAATTAGGTTATCAAACACCTTATATATACTGTATTATAATCCTGACACATTACCCATCGATTGTCATCCTACACCCCACCGCCATGTATCATTTTGACGTCAGACCAACAAAAATAAAATGTACAATTTTTCGGAAGCCATCGCTCTCAATATTTTCCATGACAATGGGTGTATTGACTTGTTACAGCCAATTATTCAGCACCATAGGTACTTTCAACCACCCCCTTATAATATAACAAAAGATACGTATGCCTCGTGGAAGCGTTGTCACGGATTTATGAAAATCGGTTGGAAGAAATGTAGGGCGGTGTGATTTGTATTTTCTTTTTGTTGCTATCTTATTTCGTCTTTTTTTTATGGAATAGGGCAACAAACGAGCAGACGGATCGCCTGATGGTAAGCGATTACCGCCGCCCATGGACACCCGCAACACCAGAGGAGTCACAAGTGCGTTGCTCGCCATTTAAAAGGGGATTGGGCCTCCGGTAACCTCACTTACTCGGGGACACACAACGTAAGCGTTGTTTGACGCCGGTTTTCAGTGAGGCCGTGTTATCACTCCGGTCGAGCCGGCCCATTCGTGCTTAAATTTTAAGCACTTACACATTTTAAGAAACGAAGCATGGCTCTCCCATGTTAAAAAAGTTTTGTTCATACAAAAAGTCAAAAGTCAAAGTCAAAATGTTTTATTTTAATTAGACCATTAAAAAAGTACTTTTGAAAAGTCAAACTAATTGCACGGTTCCAAAAAGTGGGTCTTATGGAGAAGAGCCGGCAAGAAACTCCATAGATACTCTTTTAAAAAAACTTGATTACAATATTAATCTTTACAACTTTGTTTTAAATAGTTTGACAATTATGCAGTTAGATGTGTAAGATTTATTCAGTATAAGTAGGTGTTATATTTAGAAAGAAAGGGATTGCCACAGCAAGTAATTAACAAATTAGCTTTACTACAAAGGAAATCGAATAAAAATTGTTCAAATATAATATAATGTAGTTATACGAATTTTACTATGTTTTTTATGGATTAAGTCGGCAAACGAGTTGACGAGCTACCTGGTGGTAAGTAGTTATCATCGCCCATGGACACCTGCAACACCAGCGGAGTTGCTGATGCATTGGCGATCTTTAAGTGCCCCTACGGACTGCAGACTGCCAGAGCCGCAGCAACCGAGGGGAACTGGCTCTTACGTGCAACAGTCGAAACACACAGGTGCTTTACGACAGACTCCGACGTAAGGGTGGTCGCCGGCCAGTCAGACCCCGAGAGGTCCTACCACCGAGCGTGTCAGATATTTTCACCCCTCTTACGGGATGCCTAACTGAATCCTTTGTATTGGAAATCATTGTATTGTAAGGTATTTGTAAGCATTTATTAAAAAATACTATTCTGGGCGGGGAGCGAACCTACGACTCAGGCGAAAAAACTGATCACACGCAGAGATACTTACTTAGGACAATCCTTTGACCCTTTTTGTATCGTTTGGGTTGAAAATATTTGGGTTGCAACAATTTCATCAACAATGTCTGCTTATATACATTTTACAAGGTATTTCAAACCTCAAATCCGGCCCTTTCGCACTCCACGGTGTCAAAACCCGACATGACAAATGAACGGGGCCCGTGACGTCACAGTGAAATAATATATTACTGGGAATGAAGAAAAATGCTGCAGCATAAGCCTTTAATGCTCTCAGCAGCTCGAGAGCGATGGGGTATCTTGTAAAAACATTAGGAAAAGCGTTTTTGCTCTCGGTAATGGTCTGGTGTCATTATCTCCGATATTTTTTTTGTAATTTTAATGGCGGTATTTTCTGGCGCTAATTTTAGGTAATTTATAGGGTTGTGTAGGATTGTATTCTGTAGAGATGGCGACGAGAAGGTTTACGTACTCACGCACGGGTAAAATCGATTTTATAATGCTCCACCAGCTTTTATAATGCCAAAATAAGACATTTCGGTATTCAAATTAAGCTCATTTTTGCGTATTTAATCGCGTTACATTGCTATTATTAAATCCTCACGTTTCGGATCCTTTACAACACGTGTTCGTAGGTAGACTGAGGTATTCGGGTTTAAGTATCAGTATAATACAATATATCAAGTAAAAAGAAGTTCAATTTCTATGTATCAGAATTATTATTATCAAAAGCGTCATACAAAAATTTGCCAATATTTATCGTGGACAGGCATTTAAACTCCAACTCGTATGTAGAAGTCGATCTTTCAGCTTCAGTGCCATTTATATCATAACAACATTTCCTATATTCCCAAAAGCACAGCAATTAATTACTACAAGTGTACAAAAAGCCTTGTACACACACGTTTAATTCCGTTTTTATCCATGCGATAGGAAACTCTGTGGACCCCATTAATTTGATCACTGACCCACGCAAATAGTCCCTCGCGGACAATTTATTTAATAAATTATGTGATTATAATATAAATGTAATTTTACCCATACAAAGTACAGTGAACAAAGTAGGTAAGTGTTCAGCTTTCATTGATACGATCACGCCTGTATTTCTCGAAGGGCAAAAGTGTTCTAATGTGCACCAAATGTGTTTTATACTATTTAGTGATAGTATAAAACATGCATGCATGCATGCATGCACATGCATGCATACATACACTCACACTTTCTTCCACAGGGGTAGGCAGAAACTATAGACCGCGACTTGCTACGATTCTTGCATATTTCTTTTGAGTCTTCTACATTCATACATTTTCTCTCTCACCTGATTTTTATATAATTATATACTATACTTTATATTGTCGTTGTAAACTAATCAGTCTCAACTTATGTTGTATGCGTAGTTGAATTCTCGGCTAACGATCCATGAGGATTTTCTAAGCTAATAAAAGTTATCTAATAGTAAAGGAAAAAATTGAATCGCGGGCAGGATTCGAACCTGCGTCTTCTGGTTTGATATACCAGATGCTCTGACCTCTAAGCCACCAAACGTCACCTTATGACGTAAATTTCAGAATGTGAAGGAAAAATTTCAATCATGCGGGTAGGTTTCGCGGTGGCTTAGAGGTCAGAGCGTCTGGTATATCAAACCAGAAGACGCAGGTTCGAATCCTGCCCGCGATTGAATTTTTTCCTTTACTATTAGATAACTTAATAATCTTAGCATGGAAAATGCAAAAAAAATCACAAAAAGATACTAATAAAAGTTACTCTAGTATCGTGGGTGTTAGGCCACTCTTCTGGTATTGCAGGTATTCATGGATAGCGGTGATATAATCAGGCGAACCGGCGGTCAAGCGTAAGCCTATCACGAATAAAAAAAAACAAGTGAGTTTGTTAGATTTTGCCTGTACACTTCGTTCTTCCGCCGAGTGTACATAGACGGAAGAATTTAGTTTGAATATTTTGTGTAATTTCAGTTTTTGGTATTAGTTGTAGTCCGTGACTGCCTCATTAGTCTAGTGGTCTCAAGCGCGACTGCTACGCTAGAGGTCCTGGGTTCGATTCCCAGGTCAAGCAGTGTTATTGGGTTTTTCTATGAAATTCTCAGTAGCAGCTTGGAGTCTGGATTTGTGCCCAGTTAATGGCAATAAGCTCGCCACCTATTACATGCGACCTAAATATACCGTCGAACTGTGAGCGTACATTAGTATGCCTCTGTCTAACTTTTCGGGGAATACAGGCGTGTTGGTATGTTATGTTATGCTATATTCCACAACTTTTTGGCGAAAAATCATTCAGACAATTCGGTAGAATTGTAGCGTGTGTGGTATGACTATCAATGAAGAGCGAGTCCACACGCACTTACATGATAGAGGGTAGTTGAAGCTTTTTTTAACATCCGATGACCGCAATTTGTATTCCCAACATGCTATTCATACAAAATGTCTCAATAGAACCTTCAACGTTTTCAAATAGGTATTCCCATTTTCAACCAAATATTCAAAACAAATATAGTTTTTTTTTGGTTGAGATGGAATTTATAAATAACTAACGAGCCGTGCGCAGCTTCGCCTGTATACATTTTCCCGACTTTAACGATGGATTTAAAAAAATAAACTTTCATATAAAACTTATCTTGATAATAATGTACACAATGAAAAAATATCCATCCAATTTGGTGCAGTCGTTCGGAATTTATGCGCGTACATACATACATTTACATTAAGAATAAGATTTATTGACCAAAAATATTTATTTACATTTCCATACATTTATTTACATAATGATAATTATGTTTATTGTATCATTAAGAGCACATGGAGAAAATATGTCCACTGTAGGTCCTTATGTAATTATTTAACATTATAATTATGATTATATTAACGTAATCATTGATACGTGAATAAATGATTATAATACTTGATTTATTGTAAACTTCGATTCAAAGAGAAAATTATCTATGTGAGCCAGTAATCTGCTACGAGCTACGAGCGTAGCAGCTACGATCGTAGCAGCGTAGCGCTGATGTCAACTTTGACGTAGCAAACTATTTTTATCCTCTACAATGTGTACTAAAACAGAAATGGCTATAGAATTTATTGAATACTAGCTTCTGCCCGCTACTTTGTCTGCGTGGACTTCAGAATGTGGTCCGAACTGGATAAAAAGTAGCCTATATTTTATTCCAGATTATAATATATCTCTATGCCAAATTTCATCCAGATCTGTTCAGCCGTTCTGGCGTGAAAGAGTAACAGACATCCATACTCATAAACTTTCACGTATATAATTTTAGTAAGGATGAATAGATATATTTATATATTTGTACATATAGAAACATTCAGATTTTGTTTCAATATTATATTTTCATACGTGGGAGAGTTATGCTTCGGCACTAATGGGCCGGCTCGACCGGAGTGATACCACGACCTCACAGAAAACCGGCGTCAAACAACGCTTACGTTGTGTTTCGCCGAGTGAGTGAGGTTACCGGAGGCCCAATCCTCTTTTAAAGGTTGGCAACGCACTTGTGACTCCTCTTTTGGTGTTGCGGGTGTCCATGGGCGGTAATCGCTTACCATCAGGCGATCCGTCCAATATCGCCCTCCTATCCCATAAAAAAAAAATATTATTATTCTTCGTCTATTCAAAAAAATCATGCCAGTATTACTCAAAATATTGTGTAGGAGGTTTTTTTTAAACAGCTTCTGCATATTTAAAAAATAATATCCGTTAATAATAGTGGGATAATTATTTATAAGCGAGGTACATCTGTAACAAGAAATCGTCATTATAAATACTGTTGACTGGTTAATAGTCGAACTTATGACCATTTAAATTAGATTAATATTTACTTGAACGATTATAAGCATATAATTGATGCTTAGATCGATGACTAGCATTGGTGTGCTCAGGCCAATGCTTAGGATGGAGCCGCTGATGTATCGAGGTCGCTGTGACACCACTATGGAGTACCAGCGCCGGACCGTTTTGTACTGGACAGGGTTCTTCTCTGAAAATATAATGTATGAAACTATAAGCATTGCAAAATATACCATATACGATTACGATACGATGAGATACCATCACGCCTGTATTGCCTGAAGGTTTAAGCAGAGGCATACTAATATACACCCCCAACACGGGAAAAACAATAGTTAATGTGTGGACAAGCCGTTCCCAATCTTTTTGTTTGTTACCTTTGCTTATACTCTGATCCTGTGTCAACCTGCCAGCTAAATGCAGTGCGAGCTCGCTGCAGATGCTGCCAGTTCTGGCTACTGCGGAACACATCAGCCATAAGGAGTATATAGACCTTGATTCTCGCCACACTAGGTACAGTGATAGGTACAATATCTGAAACAGATTTTGATAAACTCGTAATAGGGCGCTCTATTGACATTTTATAGAATAACCCAATAAGACTAGATATAATCTGGATGTTTTTAAATCATGTGTGAATCGGTATCTTCTAGGCAAGCGCGCTCCATCGGAGATCGCAGTGTCGCTTAACATCAGGCGAACTGGCGGTCATGCATAAGCCTATCACGAATAAATTAATAAAATAGGACTGATTGACTCAGTGAAAAATGAGTTTACTAAAGGTGTCCCGGTCTGAGCGATCAGCTTCTGGGCCACGTGTTGTGGGTTCGATCCCTACACGAAGCAAATATTTTTAGGATCTACAGGTAGTTGTTTAAGGTCTGGGCGTTTCTGTATGTGAGAATTTGTGTTTGTAAACGCACCTATGATATAGGAGAAAAAAATCTAGTGTGGGGAAATGTTTTTGGTTTAAATATATAGTTGATGATGTTATGTTACGGTTTGAAAATGTTATTATTATTATTATGAGCCGTGATCGTCCCACTGCAGGGCAAAGGCCTCCCTTTCCTTCTTCCACCCTTCCCGGTTGAGAGCTTTCAATATCCAACTCACACGAGTACGAGTCAAGCTCATCCCGCCATCTCGTTCTGTGTCTACCGCGACGTCTTCTGGAATGCTGTGGCATCCACACTGTCGTGGTTTTTGTCCATAATTCATCAGACATGAGCAGATATGTCCAGCCCAGTTCCATTTAAGGCTGGCGGATTTTTGGCCAACATCATCGATTTGTGTTTTGAAACACCGTTCGGAATTCCATATAAGGTCCGAGAGTTGGACTCCTAGAATACTGCGCTATGAAAATTTTTTTTTTATGGGATAGGGAGGGCAAACGAGCAGACGGATCGCCTGATAGTAAGCGATTACCGCCGCCCATGGACACCCGCAACACCAGAGGAGTCACGAGTGCATTGCCGACCTTTTAAAAGGGGATTAGGCCTCCGGTAACCTCACTTACTCGGCGAAACACAACATAAGCGTTGTTTAACGCCGGTTTTTTGTGAGAAAAACCACCGCAGAAATGTCGCTAAATATTAACATTTACAAGATTAGATTGGATTTATTTTGATACCATAATTACTTATTATACACAAACACATCTGTATGAGAAGTAGTTACTTTATTATTATTATTATTATTCAGCCGTTGTCGTCCCACTGCAGGGCAAAGGCCTCCCTACCCTCTTTCCACTCCTCCTCCTCAGTTACTTAGATGCTAATATTACATTTTTTTCCTAACCCACACCAACCAGCCATCTTTTCAAATAGTGACAAGTTGCCAGCTCATTTCCCACGCATTACACAGCCATAATATTTCCAGACGTTACACTTGTGTACATCCTATTAATCTTAATTTTCGGGTCACCATGGCCTTAATAAAATAATCATGACCCATAACAATGTGGGCGAATATCCTGCGAAATTTCAATTTCAACTTGGCATCTCTCTCACTTAATGGGTTCATACCACCATTATCCCCTGATTTATAGCACTAATACGAATAAACTTACGGATTTTTCTAGAAGGCATCCTCATTGAGATGTACGAGGTAGAGTTTGTAATCTCTATTATTCATACAATATAGTTTTAGTAGAACAGTTTACTTACTCTTTCAGAATCGGCGAGAACTAAAATAAACTCGTAGGCTACTGTTGTGATTAGTGTGACTCCCAGCAGTAAGAGTAACTGAAATTATAAAGAACGCTTAATTTATTTAAATTTGGCCCTTTAAGATCATCCTAAATCGACAATCATGTGCGTGATAAAATGAAAACGGTTAAAATAAATGCCGATCTTGGCAATATACTATAGGATATTGCCACCATTTACACTATATCATCCATTAGGGTTGGCCTCTGCCACTACTTAAATTTAAACTATAATCTAAACTAATATTATAAAGAAGAAAGATTTGTTTGTTTGTTACGATTTAACTAAAAAACTACTAAACCGATTTTAAAAATTCTTTCACTGTTAGAAAGCTACATCGTTACCGAGTAACATAGGCTATAAAACATCATTCTATGCCTCTTAGGAACGGAGCAGTGCGGGTAAAACCCCGAGCGGGTCGCTAGTATATAATATCTAAAGCATTTTTGGGCATAATCAAAACAACGACAGGAGGATTGATAAGAATTAATGCAAAGCAATGTGAAGAAATCTTACAAAATTTTGCATTAAAATGGCAAAAAGCAGTTTAACTTGTTTTAAATTAATAATGCTCAGCCGCAAGATGTCTGAAAGTAACGCAATAAACAGCTAAAATGATATTAGTCTTGCTTACTCTTGGAGTATATTGTTCACTTATATGTGCAGTAGCTATCAAAACATGTCTGTATACCCTGGAGCCAGTATTCGGTAAGGCATTCTTCAGCTTGTCAAGCCTTATATTAATAGTCTCTACCAATAAAGAGGCGAAAGCCATTTCAGCATCATGCGCGGCAAACGCAACACACAGAAATATTGAAAAACTTATATTTACACCCAGCATTACCAGCCCAATGAAATCAAAAATAATTGAAGGTAAAAAAAGTAATAATATTCTCGTAGTTTGAGGACGAATTTTTGAACCAAATTCTTCAATAATTCCACATTTATCATCAAGTCTTTCAATAGTAGTAAAGATGCTTTTTCTAAATCTTGACCCAGCTCCAAGGCCAAATAATTCAAGGCCAATAATGACTTTAAAGATCCGGAAGCCAGTACTCAGCGTAACGCTGATCAAATCCATGGTGATGATACTTATGATGATGATAGCAGTGATGATGGATATAATCTCGCAAAAAACCCTGGTCTTCTGGTTTTCGATGAGGTAAGGTCTACTGATACAGACAAAATTTTCCATAATCACAAATTTTTGAAAATAGTTCATAGTTTTTGATGACATTGTAGTAAATCCCAAAGTAAATCTGAAATTATTGGAATAAAAGTGAAAATTGTTATAATTTTATTCTTGGAAATTTTCAAGAATATGCTTTGAAGAGAGTCTTAATACGTCTAGAAATATTTCATGAAAATTTTAACTAGAATTAATTTAATGTGACTTAGATTCTCCGTAATCGTTAGCATAATTAAAACTGAGCGATTTATAATGTTTCCAGTGAATATCACAACGTTAACTTTTTAACTACTCATCTATTTTGTGCTCTCTTTAACTTTCCAACTCTTTACAACTTTTACTGGCGTCTAAAGTAGTTATCGTTATCTATTACTTCTTTTTCTTTTCAAAATTTAACTTAGCTACAACCTTTGACTTAACTTTTATGTTAAAATCAGTAACACTTTCTACATTAATTATCATAATATTTTTTTAGGGAGTATATATCATATAAAATGGGGAGTCTAATGTAAGTTTTTCTTTACAAGACCAACTATACTTTAACGGAGAATGATTTTTTTGACAAATCAAAAGCACTTGACTATCCCATTACATAAAAGACGCCATACCATTACGCCGGTATTTCTCGAAGTGTTAGGCAGAGGTGTACTAATTTACAACAACAGTTCGCCTGCTTAGGTTCCATATTAAAAGGGACAAGCTTATTGCTATCAACTGGGCATTAATCTAAATTCCGAGTTGTTACTGAGAATTTTATTGAAAACCCCAATAACGCTGCTCAAATTAGAGCAAATCGTATCCAGGACCTATAACATAATATCGGGTAGGCTCCCAGTTATTATACTATATGCAGGCGATGTTAAAAGCTGTTAGCAGATATCAACCAAATTCTTGAACTGCAGAATATTTATATAATTTTAGTGCTAGTTTTTTTATCTTTTATGTTAATTATTGCAGTTGAAGCCTGTCCACATCTTGGTGTTGAAATCTAACCAGATGATAAACATCAAGAAAGAAATCAAATATACATTTTATCATTTCTATATTTCATGATTATTTCATAAAAACGAAAACATGAATCGGATCGCCAATAATTAACAAAAATGTAAGGTAGCTGTTAGTAATTGTAACATTAAGACGTCCAACAACTTAGTCTACCCGTGACCATGGATGCTGTAAAGGATCCGAAACGTCGGGAGTCAAATAATATCAGTACAACGCGATAAAATCCGTAAAAAGTAGTTTTATTTCAACGAAAACATGTTTTTTACATGTCATTACTTACAAGTCAGTTTTATATCACTGAAAGAAAACAACGCTGAATTCCTGAGGCACACACCTTTCTTAAAATTTCAAACATAAACCTGAATGAATTACCAAAAATAATTAATTTTAAACACGTATTTTAACCCCAGGTTAAATTCCTAAAATTCAAGCATCTAACTACCTACAACCTTTGCCCGAATCACACTTTACAAGTAACATTTATTTATCTTGTAAATTAGAATATCTTCAGCTTCTATTTCCGTTATCTTAGCCCAAATGCTAAGTTAAGACTACCCCAAAGCGTGACTAACTCATAATTAAATTAAACTGTACACCCTGCCGACTCCCCGGGGGATAAGATCCGTATCGCCCTAATTGGAAGTTCATTTGTTTTTATTTATTTAATTGTGCCGGTTTGGGGGTGTTGGGGACTAATGTGTTTTTAAATCGTGTAATACTTTATGTAATGGGGCATAAAAATAATAATTTTTAAAATGATAGTGATTATCTTTTATATGAAATTCCACATACATAATATTTCACAGAAAACAATACCCACGTAAACGAAACGCAAAAGTACAAATTTTAGCAACGTTACGTACATTTTAATTTATTATAGTGTAAGAAGGGCAATCGTGTGGGTAAGTACTTATATCTGAAGGAGGACTGCAGCCCGCGACAACGTCAAACTAATTTAAAGTTACGTAGTTTGAAATTTAAAAAGTTATGCGCTTTTTTTAACTAAAAAATTTTCTATTTGACCGGGGCCTCGTTTCACATGGGTATAAGTTTCATTTTTTAAAACTTTGCGCAGCTGTCGTTCCGTGTTGTCTGTGGAATTTAGACAATACTCAGAGGAAAGACAGACACTTTCCTCTGAGAGACAATAGCTGGCAATAGAGGCGTTTTGAAGAATTGTGTTTCGAGTATTGCCGAGAGATGGCGTTGATTTTATTTTATCGCTATCTTCGTTTAATGGCAAATTACTTAAGTTGTACATTACAATAAAGATTGCGAACTTTTTTTGGTACTTCAGAATGGTGCGATATTCAATTCCGATGATTTTTTTTTTAATATACTTGGCATAAATGTTTTCTAATAATGATTTTGGATATTATACATTACTAGCGGCCCGGTACGTGCTTCGCTACGTATAAAGCGAAATACAGCGGACAGCGGACAAAACCGAACACACACAAAAAATTTCACCAAAATCGGTCCAGTCGTTTGATCTAAACCATTCCCAGATCCCCTTGAACACACACAAAAAATTTCATCAAAATCGGTCCAGTCGTTTGAGAGAAGTTCAGTGACATACACACTCACAGAAGAATTATATATATAAAGATATATATTTTCGACTACAGGTGCACCAGTAATAGTTTCAAGTCTATTTTATTTTTAATAAAAAATGAATTAGATAATTTGTCATCAGAAAATATATATATTTATAATTATAACTCTTTTGCACCGATTACAGAAATGGATTGCATTCATCTTCATGAAAGAACTTTGAACAAAGTCGCCACGATTTCCATAAACGAACAGCTTAACAATATATCAGTCAAAAGTTTCTTAACAACAATTAATTAAGTTGGAATCGTAAAATCGCCCATTACTCTTCACTAGACCGATGCTTTTCAAAAGTAAGATGAATTTAATTTAAGATTTACTTGGTGGAAAGTCATTATTCCCCAACGTTCATTTCCTTTAAACAGTTTCGTTTTGGAGGAACGGTACGGTGACGATTCGGGGATCTTGATAGTGACGCTTCAGGGGACTATGTGATGAAGATTTTTTTTTAAGCAAAGTGATGGAAGGGATTTTTAACACCGTGCTGGGAAAGGGACTGTGTCTACGTACAATTTTAAATGAAATTAAATTATACTGAAACTAAACAAAACGCTATGGGATTCCTCAATACCAAACATAGGGTTTTGAACATTAACAAACACAGACGGAATGATTGTTATGTCCGTGATTTTTTCCACAATTATCACGTGTATTAAAAAAAAGATGTTTTTTTAAATATTACTTGTGAAGTTGTAATTTGTCCAGTAGTGCCATGCAATTTTCAACTGAAAAGCTTTAATTTTCCATAAGGAATTTCCAAACTGAGTCCTTATAGCACTTGCTGGAAATTCTTTTTGTGAAGTTTTTGACGGGTCACCAATCGATGTTTATGAACTGTCTTCTTGGCATAATTCTGAACGTGAGTTCCTTGATTCAATAAATTCCCAATAGAATCACACGGGGGCACATGGTTCTGTTACATTGGATTTCTCGAAGTCTTGTACCTACTTACCTTGTAGAGTGAAGTGAAGAGTAGGGCCGGAAGAAAAAAGCTTGACAACGGATGATTAAATAACGAATAATAATAGGTAACAGAAAACATAAATATCTAATGTAGATTTGAGCCAAGTCTATAGCCTCATAGCCGTTAATTCTAGTTTGAATTTCTTTCCCAGCTCTATTGTAGTTTGAAAAACATCTTTGTTCACACCACAAAGTCTAACCATAACCACATGTATGCAAAATAAAACACACAAAATCTCGTCTGGAATCCACAACAGCATTCTGTTACACATACCTTTTCATGAAAAACTGCACAAACAACCTGAAGAGATGGGCGGGTAGACGTGAAACAGCCCGCCCTTTATGATGCAAATCTAGCACTCCAACTGAAAATTCACGGGAATGCCTGAAACGCTGAAAAAGACGCTCTCGGATGGACGCACCCGGAATATTTAACAGTACAATATACGAGTTTTTTTTCAGTGTATATGTTTTAGATCGTGGAGTCACGTTTTGAACTACTATCTAGATAGTATGTTGACATGTTATCGTGGTTTTTTTTTATTTATTTATAGGTACCTACTCCAACGACTTATCCACTATTACAATACAAAAAAAGAACAATAATGTATGTTTATGGTGAATTCGTCACTTATAGAAGTACACAGCACTTACACAAAAATATCAGGTTGTACTTAAAAAAAAGATGTATTTTTAATTAGTTAAAATCAAATTTAAAATCACAATAAAAAATTGAAATCAAATTAAAAATTAAAATCACAATTAAAATTGACATTAACTGTTTACATATTTGCATAATGAATGATGGGTGAAGAACTTGCTAGCTGGTGCAATAAGTAGATTTCTTAATGTTATTTTAGTACTACCTTATTTATTTATTATTAATCTTTAATTTTAGGTACACCAAAAATATACAAAAGAAGATGCCAAAGACAAATGCAATTTAATATATAGAATTCGCGGCCTTATCACAACCACGATTTCTTAACCAAAAAACTATTGAAAAACTGTCTCTGATCTAGTATTTCGCAATCCTCTTTTGTTTTATACAGTTCAATCCTGAGAGGGCTCCAATGACCACCAGTAATACTCGTATTTCGAAGTCACTTTTCTTTAAAATGTCCGATTTAAGTCTTAACATCGACTACCTAAATCCCTAGAGTTGCCTTGTACGGTTGTGTTTATATCTGGAATAGTACAGTCAAGGGGATGATACATTCCTTGTATGCAACGCAGCGCAGGAGTTTAATATTCGCATATTACTTGCCTTCTTCAGATTCTCCACTCGTTATGTATGTATGTATTACTTCGCAAGCTCGCACCTCCAGCTGCGTGTAAAATTTTCAATTTTTAGGTATATAGGTATTGTATGTAGTTTTGTTTTGTTTATTTCTAATAATATAGGGAAGACTGTTGTATATTTTACTGAAATATATGGCAGCACATAGCGGGAATAGGGGGTTGTCAGATTAAACAGATGTCAAACGTATTTCATAAATAATAAAGTGTAGTATTTAATCACACAATAACAAAACAAACTATAACAATATGGACATAGTATTTTACCAACATATATAAAATTAATTAATCATGTATAAAACATTTTAGAGTACCTAATTTGAGTATTAAGCGCCTCTATTACCATTTGCTATGGACTTCGAAATTATATCAGAATTAATATCCTGCTGTGTTAGCCTAGTAATATGACCATAGGACTGCCAAGTGAAAGATCTTGGGTTCGAATCCAAGGCACGCACCTCTAACTTTTCGAAGTTATGTGCGTATTAATAGTTAATTATCACACGCTTAAACGTTGAAGGAAAACATCGTGAGGAAACCTGCATGCCTGAGAGATTATCTCGACGGCGTGTAAAGTCTGCCAAGCCGCACTAGGCCAGCGTGGTGGACTATATCGCCTAATCACTCTCATTCTGCTGATTATGTTTTATGTTCCAGTCCCCATACGGATCAAATATTTGTGTTCTGGGTCTGAATCTTCAGTGCACGTTGTTTTTTCCACAATCCTAGATTTATATCTGTTTTATAACATGCTTCATGTAAAAAATAATTTAAAAAGCAGTAGGTAGTAGTAAGTAACCTTTGCTAATAAGTAATAAAAGTTGAAAGGAAATTACTTCATTATGCTTAGACGCAGTTGCAATTAACTGCAAAGCTCACGTTTTGTCATAAACATGATTAAAATCTCGTTAATAAATAAAAATGCAGGGATATGTATACATTAACATATAGCAAAATAAGTTGGTTGTTGAAGACTATTGTAAGCTTTATGGTTATAATTATAGGAATTAAAATAGCTTATTGTATAACGGAACTTTTATGTAATGTTAAATAGAAGCCTTAAAATCTATTTAAATATTAATTTTATCAACTATCAGTAAAAAAGTGATAAATAGTGTACGAAAACATCGTGAGGAAACCGGCATTCCTTTTTTTTTCAACGGTGGCGTGTGAAGAAGCAGTACGCCAGCGTAGTAGACTATATTTCTACATTCAAGTAACAAGGACTAAGGGTCTGGCGGAATGATTTGCCCGTACAAACGTAATACCTACCAAAATAGATCGTAATTCAAACAGAATTTCATCAAATTGTGTTATTATTCGGATTCCGATACCGTTAATCTAGGTTCCTACTCTATGATTTCGTCCAAAATACTTCACTAGAAATAAATGCAAGCGAATGCAATTTTTTATAACTTTACCAAGTTTGGAACGATTTTCCGGTCTTTTATTTCCAGTGAAGTAGTAGACGAAATAGTATCGTGGGAACTTAGATTAATGGTATTCAAATCCAAATAATAACATAATTTGATAAAATATTGGCTGGATTACGATTTATTTCTGTATTACTTATTTGTGGGCAATTCAAGCTCCGCTGGACCCTTAGGAACTATGTTAGTTTATTTTTATTTTTTATTCATCTCATGTGAGATGGCACTGCAGTGATTGATGTGTATGCAATCGAGCCTATTAGCGATCATCGTCGCGTAAAAGCAATTTATATAAGTGTCTATAGCCTAATCGCTCTCATTCTGAGACGAGACCCGACCGAGAAAGAGAGAGAGACCTAGCAGTGGGACAGTATATGGCTTGATGATGATAATTATGACTACTCAATATGAAATGGTCTGTATGATAGTTCTGATCTAGTATCAATGTCAAACACCAACCCGAATCGAACCCACAAACATGCTCCTTACAAGCATAGATTGAAAATACTGACAGTTACGCTATACTCAATAATGATTCGAAATCAAAGTTCATATCCAATGAACTCTACAAAATAAAATGTTAAAATACCTATCAAAATTAACCACAATAATTTAGGTTGGATCTGCTCTAGAAAAAAATCGTCTGTAATGCTTCTGGCGCAATAGAACGCTACAGTACAAACCTCTTTTGTCACACAACAAAAACATTTAGTTCCAATTATTACCACCGTGGCGCTGAACGAGATATTCTGTAACATGGTTACACGAAAGAATGTGTTTTGTATAAGATTCGCGCTATTTCACATAGATGGCGCTATAGTGCGATGGGGGAAAATTCGGGTTAACTTTTTTGGAAAATAATTATTACATAATCAATGTAGTATGTAAAGAATCAGTATTAATAAAAAATATTTTGATCTGATCTTAGCAGAAAAGATTTTGACCTGACAAATTCTAAATAAGTAATGCCCTTTTCAAAACAGAAATCAGTCGTAAATGAAGCGAAAGTGGTGATGCTCTAAGCAGCTTCAGATATAACAATGATAAACCTATTGCAAAATAATTTAAAAAGAAAATAAAAGTGTATTATTATAATTAATAATATTCTAACGTGGGTGTTACGTAAAAGCTCCGTATACAAACAGTCTAAAAATGCTCCACGTTTGGCCTAAAAATAAACGCAATCACGGTTTTACCTAATTAGAATCTATAAGTAAACCAGCCCACGTACAATTTAAGTTAAAGTGAACCACGTCAAATAAAATGAATGAAATATGCATTAAGTGAGGCGATGCACACACAAACACACACACGAACCACACACGAACATTATAACTTAATATTATTATAGTTTACGACAAAGGCAGTGTGCGCGTGAACTAAGGCAGTTTTCTGTCAAAACATGTGCAGTTCGTAAACACACTCTATTTAACTTAGTTCAGGCACACACTTGCGATTATTAATGTTCATGACACTTTCATATTCAACGTTTGTCTACCCTGTATGGTTTAGCGAAAAGAATTCCATTTGTAGAATACTAAAAACTAGGTTTTAGATCAGTACTGTTTGGTCTTATTATAGGTACATGTATTATCTGAAATACCGGATTTCAGGTTCAGAACTTTTCAATATGACTCGGTATTTCAATGTCAATATATGTAATGATCGTTTAAAGTACCATATAGCAAATTAAAAGGCTTTAATTTAGGTACACCGAGCCAGCTCAGTCAGCCCCGACCGCTGCTAATCTGAAAACGAATAATCGTTTAGTCGGCGTGTTAAAAGTAAAAAGAAGTCTACATGTTTTATTTCAATTAGACCAAAATAGGTACTTTTGAAAATTCAAACAGTGGTCTTATGGAGAAGAGCCGGCAAGAAACTCCATAGATACTCTTTTTAAAAAAAACGTGATTACAATATTAAGCTTTTGCTAATATTAACTTTGTTTTAAATAGAAGGATTGCCACAGCAAGTAAGAGCTGACTAGCCCCGACAGACAGCACCCGTTCACGAGCAGGACGAGTGTATCGGCGTGGTTCGACTCAACCATATTGTAGAGAATAAAACGACCCGACACACAACGCCACCATGAAATATGTTAACCATGACGGTTCTCATTTGACGAGATTTGTTGGAATATGGTAAATTTATTTTGATTTACCATAATTCCTGATTATATAGCGCGTTGTTAGTAAATATAGCGAAATGACAATATAAAAACCAATTCCTATAGTTTAAATAGCTTTCAATTATAATTAATAGCAGCAGTGATAACCTAGTGATGTGTTGTAAAAATGAGCGCCGAGCGTTGAGCACTGAATCGACGCTCATGAGCCGTGTAGACCCTCAAGCGCTCAAGTCTCACGCGCGTTGAAAGCTTGGATTATAACGCTGACTCGAATACATCAATCCATGGTTACAACACTAGACTGCTGAATCATTTGACTGACTTTTGTGTGTGTATTAATAAATAATTATCATTCATTTAAGCGGTGAAGGAAAACATTGTGAGAGACCTGTATGCCTGAGAGATTTTTTGGACAGTTTTGTTGTGAATTCTGTCAATCCCTAGCATAGTAGACTATAGTTTGACCCTTATTGTGAAAATAAACCAGTGCCCAGAAGTGGTAAAATGTGGTGATTATTTTAAACATGGTTGCGCATTATAATAAACCGTTGCAATTTCCAGAAATAAAATGTTCAAGTGAGTAAATTGTGTGAATTAGCGCGGTAAAGTGCGTGTGGCGGTAGTGAATGCGATGTGCTCGCGAATTTAGATAATATAATTAGAGCTACACTTGCTGAGTGCATAACTCATAAG
Source organism: Acronicta aceris (assembly GCA_910591435.1). Lineage (NCBI taxonomy): Eukaryota > Metazoa > Arthropoda > Insecta > Lepidoptera > Noctuidae > Acronicta > Acronicta aceris. The sequence goes on from OU342775.1 coordinate 640,803, forward strand.
CTGAAGCGATTTAGTAATTTATACTTCCAAATCTCGGGAAATTTAAAGCGTTAATGCGTTCATATATTGTATTCATTGTTCACTATATTGTATATATTCAATTATTTAACTTAAATATGCATCAAATGACGCTTTACCTTTACAACTATTTCATTGGATTTATAGAAAAAAAAAGAATATACTTTATCTATCGCTCTCATAATTACACTGTCCAGTGTGTCATAAGCCTTAAACATGAATATAGTCACTACTCTCACTTTTTTTACCTGCCGTTCCTGTTGCTATGCTTGCTTGTTATTTGAGTACCTGCACTTGGTGACTGTTTTGAACTAGTTCTTATGCACCTTCCCTAACTACGCTAATTGGTTATTAAATTCTTGTTATGAATTGTATTTTCTCTGCAAGTGATTATTGTAATCTTTTAAGAAAATAAATATCTAACCAACCATCACGCCTGTATTCCCGAAGGCTTAGGCAGAGGCGTATTAATGTACACCCATAATTCACCGCTATGTTTTTAGGTTCCATATAATTGGAAGCGAGTCATTAACCGGGCACAAATGCCAAACTCGTAGTAGATCCAAACTCCAAAATAGTAGTCGCGCTTGGGACCACTAGACCAATGAGGCGGTCATGGCACTTATTCTATTTATAATCAAAATAATGTCTCCCGATTTTGAGAAATTTTGGTCTAGACTTTGCAACCGCTTTGGACCTAATCCTTCTTAATTAATTAATAGTGAATTTCGAGATTGATGATTTTATGAATTAGATTGATTGATCGAGATTAAAACATATTTTAACTTTTGTTGATTGATAGCTTGAAACATTAATAATCCATTATAGAGTTTAATGGGCAATGAAAGCGTTATTGAGGATTTAAAAAAACGTGTAAATGACAAGCTGAGTGATTGGTTACACAGCCACGTATAAAGTTACATAACATAAACATAATCAACCCATTATACTGTCCCATTGCTGGGCACGGGTCTCCTCTCAGAATGAGAAGGATAAGGCTATCACCACGCTGGCCTAATAAGAAAAATAATGAGAAACCGGCAACACCAGAGAAGTTATTGATGCGTTGCCGATCTTTAACTCCTTACGGAATCCAGACTTCCAGATCCGCGACAAACGAAAGTCAACTGGTTCTTACGCGCAGAAATCCAAACACACCAAGGCGCTTTACGTCAGACTCCGACGTGGTTGCGAGCCAGTCAGATCTCAATAACTGGTTTGTAATAACAGTTTCACGCTCGCCGCTCATGACTTGCACCTCAAAAAAATACAAGCAGTGCTCCTTAGATTTTGTGCGCGTCTTTAGTATAATTGTCGAGGAAATTAAGGCCCTTTCATGCGGGCCGCGCCCCGGGCCGTAATTACGAGTCCTGGCGCATACCGGCGCCTCGTAAATTGAGCATTTTACGCCTTTATTTGATAGTCTTGATGTGCCTGTAAATGATCTCACAACACAACAGTATTATTTTCGTACTGCTGAAATATGGAATGCACTTCCCGAGTGAGTCGTCCCTGATAGATATAATCTGGGTGTCTTTAAATCACGAGTGAATCGGTATCTTCTAGGCAAGCGCGCTCCATCGTAGATCGCAGTCACTTAACATCAGGCAAACTAGCGGTCAAGCGTAAGCCAATCACGAATAAAATAAAAAAAAATTTTCGTTTAGTCACGGAATTTTGAAGTACCTACAATAAAAACAGAAAAATTACGGCTTGGAATGGAAAATTTTTACTTTTAATAGTCCAAAGTCAAAGAGGTAGGATTATCGTAGCAGAGTAGGATTGAGACTGGTTAGCTTTGAAATGTCATGGGAAGCCGAATTTATTCTCATCACTTACATCAAACTCTACAATACTCACATTGATAGAAGAAAAAAATTGTTAAGATTTACCTATTTAAAAGAGGAATCTATGGAGTTTCTTGCTGGCTCTATAAGACCCACTTTTTGGAACCATGCAAATATCTTTTTGTGATTTTTTTTTGCATTTTCCATGGTAAGATTATAAAGTTATTTTAGTAAAGGAAAAATTCAATCGCGGGCCGGATTCGAACCTGCGTCTCCTGGTTGGAACGTCACCTTATGACGTAAATTCAGAATGTGAGGGCAAATTTTCAATCAGGCGGGTGGGGTTCCCGGTGGCTTAGAGGTCAGACCGTCTGGTGTATCCAGCCAGGAGACGCAGGTTCGAATCCTGCCCGCGATTGAATTTTTCCTTTACTAAAATAACCATGCAAATAGTTTTTGACATTTCAAAAGTACCCGTTTCTTGTCTAATTGAAATAAAAATATTTGAGTTTGAGTTTTAGTTTATAGGGGATAACTTCGAAATTCGAATTGCCTACAAAAATGTAATACCGAAATAAATCGTAATCCAGACAAAATTCTATCAAATTATGTTATTATTCAGATTTGGATACCGTTAATATATGTTTCTACGGTACTATATCGTCTACTACTACTTCACTGGAAAATCGTTCTAAACTCGGTATAGTTGTCAAAAATTGCATTCGCTTACATTTATTTCCAGTGAAGTTTTTTGGACGGTATCGGAATCCGAATAATAACAGAATTTAATTAAATAAGTCAATTCTTCATAGAATTGAACACAATCAAAGAACACTTGCAAAAGCGACCTTAATAAATGTATGAAATATTGCTGGTTGTAGCTACATGTAAAACACAACTTTTAACTGCATTTGCTCAAAATTGACACCAGATTTTTGGTCCGGCCCTGAGTCATGCAAACAAACCTTTCTATACTAGTTTTTTGTATTGTTAATTACTTTTAATATTACTCCTAAATCAATAAGTATGTACCTCCCTACTTTGTCTCTTGTGCTGTTACTAAATACATATTTCTTTCTTTCTTCTTTAGATTTTTGTAATGATTACAACGATTTAAACGTGGGAGAGCCGTGCTTCGGCACGATTGGGCCGGCTCGACCGGAGACCACGGCCTCACAGAAAACCGGCGTCAAACAACGGTTACGTTGTGTGTGTGAGGTTACCGGAGGCCCAATCCCCTTTTAAAAGGCCGGCAACGCACTCCTCTGGTGTTGCGGGTGTCCATGGGCAGCGGTAATCGCTGTAAGGCGATCCGTCTGCTCGTTTGTCCCCCTATACAATAAAAAAAAACAAAGTAAATAATAATAAAGTTAGGAAAGTACCAGCTTAGTGTTTTCTTCTAGGAATATTTAGCTAGATACAGTCTATAAGATGGTAGCAAATATTCTTGGTGAATATCTTCCTATCCTATGTAATTATCTTGCACCTGTTAGAGCAATATTATGAGCTTACACACTACTTGCTATGAGCTTATACACTGTAATAATTTGTTTTTTTTTGGTCAAATTAATCTTTAACTGTTAAATTAAACACAAATATTTGTAATACATGTAGTTAATTTTAACTGCCTTATTAGCCTAATGGTCCCGAGCGCGATTGCTACGCTTGAGGTCCTGGGTTCGATTCTCAGGCTTGTTTCTAAGAAATTTTCAGTAGCAGCTCGGGAGTTTTGGTTTGTGCCTGATTAATGGCAATAGGCTCACTCCCCATTACATGAAACCTAAACATATCGTGGCGAACTGTTGGTGGGTATTAGTATACCTCTGCCTATCCCTTCTTGGAATGCAGGCGTGATGGTACGTACTACATATTTATTTAAATAAATAAATAACAACATACCATCACGTCTGTTTTCCCCGAAGGGTTAGGCAGAGGCATTTACACCCACATTTCGCCGGTATGTTTAGGTCCTTATATAGGGGGCGAGCCTATTGCCCTTAACCCGGCACAAATCCCTTCGTAAAGCACTTCTAGCTGCTACTGAGAATTTCTTTGCTCGACCTGGGAATCGAACCCAGGACCTGTAGCGTAGCAGTTGCGGTTGGGACAACTAGCTAGACTAACGAGACAGTTCTTACAGGATAAAATATAAACTGTCGATTTGCCCAAAACATCTCCGCATGTTCTCAATCTGTGTCAACCACAACCGTTATCTTAACATATTTTTCCTAGTAATACGAGTACTGAAGTGTACGAATATCGTATTCTTTATTGCAAGAATAGAAAGAAAGAAAGAAATATATTTATTTGTAAAAGGCACCTGAATACAGTAAGAAAATTTTAACTAAGGAGGTACTTACTAACTAAATTGTGCTACACAGGTGAACCTTACAAATCGGTCCAATCTCAGCATAATGCCGAATTGCTAGTTATAGCAAATCGACGCTGGTCTTCCGAATGGACCGGTTTGGTGTTGGCACAACAAAGAATTTTACATTTTAAAATTTATTTACAAATAAAACAGCCACAAAATCAAAAAATAAGGCACATAGTACATGAGAATAGGTAGGTAATACAATACATCACGGCATAAATATATATATATATATATATATTTTTACACTAGTGACAGTGAAACAATGGAAGACATTTGACAGAACTGAACTGAACTGAATACAATATTCGTAGTTAACAACCACATCCCTATCTTTATTTAACTTAGTCTTGGTCTTACCACCTGCTTGGAACCCCATTATAGATTCCATAAAATCAAAATCCAAATCCAAAACTGCAAGATCGAAGGATACGGTGAGCTCGTTCTGTGTGAATCGGATCGCCAATAATTAACAAAAATGTAAGGTAGCTGTTAGTAATTGTAACATTAAGACGTCCAACAACTTAGTCTACCCGTGACCATGGATGCTATAAAGGATCCGAAACGTCGGGAATCAAATAATATCAATACAACGCGATAAAATCCGTAAAAAGTAGTTTTATTTCAATAACTTAGTCTTGTAATACATGGCCACCACTATTTCTATTACACAAACACAGGAATATAAATTAGAATGTACTAATATAAGATCAAGGTCTGTTGCCAGTACATGCATATGATATTTCCCAATGGGCTACACCAACCAAAAACAGAAGGTCTCCCGCTGCTTTCTACCCCTTACATTCGAAAAGATTCCATTCATTGTAAGGGTATATGTAAGTGGGTTGGAAGGTCATTCTATAGTGGTTCCTGCTTCGTTGGCCGTATCGCATGACTTGGAGATGATGGGAAGGAATTTTTTATAGAGACCGCAATTTTTTGATATTGTTTGGGCGAATGGGGTCGCTGATAGCCACAGTTACATACATAACATAACATACATAATCAACCCATTATATTGTCCCACTGCTGGGCACGGGTCACCTCTCAGAATGAGAGGGATTAGGCTATAGTCCACCACGCTAGCCTAGTGCGAGTTGGCAGACTTCACACGCCATTGAGAAAATCTCTCAGGCGTGCAGGTTTCCTCACGATGTTTTCCTTCACCATTTAAGCGCATGATAATTAACTATTTACCACAGTTAGGTACATGTTGAGTTTTAATAAACTAGATATGTCCCGCGAGTTCTGTCAAGCAGCTCGGCTCCTTAGGCTTTTAGCTTTAAACCTTCGCAAGAATTGAGCTATAAAATGCACAAATATTTTTTCAAATCTGAAAAAATATTCCTGCATTTTATATATCTGAAAGAGTAACAAACATCCATATCTACATCCATACTCACAAACATTCACGTTTATAAGTAAGGATAGGTAGATAGATAGTAGCTAGTAGGTACCTATTTCTAATTTGAACTTGAATTTCTTCCTCTTTGGTAATGTGGGCGCAAACTTAGTTGCGTAATGCTTACGAATCCCAGAGTTGTTGTTGTTGATTTGTTAGAAATAATTTCTAACTCTTCTTTTTCATACTTATTTCTTCCCTTCTCATTCTAAGTATGCTTATGCAAGAATCGTGAGAAGTGACGGCCTTTACTTTTTGGCTACCCTTGGGGGAAGAGGCGTGAGTATAGTATCTATGTAACATTCTAAAATCTCAATTCCATCTTTGATATCCGGCAACGTCAGCCGATCCGTCTGCTCGTTTGTCCCCCTATTCCATAAAAACAAAAAAAAAAACATACAAAAACATTGTCAATTCCGTCTGTGATCGCTGACATCAGGAATTGGAGGAATTGTTCGGATTGGCGGCAGCAGTTACATCCCCATCATCTTAATGGTTGGCAGTCCACAACAGTGCGTTTCTCTAGAAACTTTCTGCCTCGCACAACAAAACTGTGGAATGAACTTTTGCCTGCAGTATTTCCGGACCAATACGACCTTCAAACCGTCAAGTAAAGAGCGTACTCCCTTTTAAAAGGCCGGTAACGCACTTGTGACTCCTCTGGTGTTGCGGGTGTCAATGGGCGGCGGTAATCGCTTACCATCAGGCGATCCGTCAGCTCGTTTGCCCCCTATTCCATAAAAAATACAACATACCAAAACTGAGCCGTTGATCTTACATTCGACATCAAACAATATTAATATCCGTAGTTATCCCCGTGCAGGTGTATTACACCCGGCTAAATTGACTTATATCCGTGTCGAGCCGCACCGAGATTACGATACATACACGTAGAAAATTATAGAGGAGATAAAAACGACTGAGCAGCCATATTTTTTTTACTGTGAATGTCTAAACTAGTTACCACATGTTAATTATAAGATGGTTTAAAATTAAAACAAAAAAGTATTTATGTACTTGAAAAATTTGATTGCAATGATCGACAATATTCTATTTTGTTATAGAAAAGTACATATATTTGTGTAGACATAATGTATAACGACTTAAGACACTTCGCGAATATTATACATATTGAACAAAAACCATTTTTAATGGATTTTATCGCGATTTTACTTTATTAAATCGCGTCCATAGTCGCGGGCAGACTGAGGTGTTGTGTGTCTTGTTGTCGTATTTATTCGGGGAACTGTTGATCGTCTTCTCCCTGTTACAAAGTCCGTTTGATGGGCAGAATCTCATGGGTACATAATAAATACCACATCCAACCCTTATATTTCATCCACGGCATCCCCTCCCCCGAAAGGGCGGCGATTACCGCGCCATTTTTGAGTCATTCCCGCCTCTCTGTATGCAAATTTAGATGGTCGCCCGTCGTCGGATTGCGAGAGGGTTAAAAATGGTTACGTTAACCCCCTCTCCACCGCAGGTAATTAAGTTGTGATTGTGCGTTTACGGTTGGATTAGAATGGATGGAATTTTTCTAGATTGATGTCTTTGTCTCGGAGGGTTAAATGCAATTTGTATAAAAGGTTCTTTGATAGCCTCTTTTGTTTTAAATTGCGTGTTATTTTTTTTTTTGGTTTTCGTGTCGGCATAATTGCAGTCTAGGAGTTTATGAACACAATGTTTTTGTTAATACGTGTTCCACCTTTATGTATATCTGCAAGGGTGAAAGTGCAGTGTGGCTGGCACAACTTTGAGCCAGCCACGCTAAATCAAGGCATTGTTTATCATCTATTGCTATATTTAGTATAGGTTCTATTTAATATTTTAAGGGTGTGAGATATTACAAAACGTACTCTAAATCAACCAATGACGATCACAATAGAACGAAATTATAGGTAATATAACCAAAAAAATACAAATATCCGTCAATGGCAGAGTTTTTTTTTATGGGATAGGAGGGCAAACGAGCAGACGGATCACCTGATGGTAAACGATTACCGCTGCCCATGGACACCCGCAACACCAGAGGAGTCACAAGTGCGTTGCCGACCTTTTAAAAGGGGATTAGGCCTCCGGTAACCTCACTCACTCGGCGAAACACAACGTAAGCGTTGTTTAACGCCGGTTTTCTGTGAGGCCGTGGTATCACTCCGGTCGAGCCGGCCCATTCGTACCGAAGCAAGGCTGTCCCACATAACTTTTACCGAACCATTCAAGAAAAAAACGTGTTAACATTATAACAAGCAAGTTTTCATCCATTAAACACGTTGAAAGCTCAACGATCGTCACTTATTTTAGAAACGTCTTCAAAAAGAAGTCTAACAAAATGTTGCCAACCTCAATATTGCTTCCTAAAATGAATATTTTTCACTGGTAACAATAAAAGACCGAGAAAGCTCGGTTGCATTAAATACTCTTGTTTTCTTCAACAAAGGGAAAATTAAATTTCTCCTTTTTACAGTGGCGTGTTAAAAATAACTGGACATTGCTAGGGTTGGGACAGACTTGCGTTTTCTTGGTATCAATTATGTATTATTCAACGCATTTTTCTTTATTAGCATTGAATTGTAATAACTTTGTAATTTTGTTTTTAATAAGTTTAGGTTGTCGAAATTATGTTGCAAACTTGATTGGATTTTGAAATTATGAAAACTGCTTAAAATAATATTGGCATATATCATGACATATAAGTTGTAACATATATGTATATGGAAGACTAGCGTCGATTTGCCGTAACTGGCAATGCGGCATTATGCTGAGATTGGATCGATTTGTAAGGTTCACCTGGGTAGGTACCACAATTTAGATCTTTGTTCCGTTCTTCTTCTTTATAATTATGTAGGTATGTTATATTTTTAGATACTAGTACCTATAAATATTTACTTTTAAGTAAAAATGGTATCAAGTGTTGACATTATAATCGGACAATGTCAACGTCAATATCAAATGATAACTTGACGTAATTTTTTTGCATTTATTTTTGTTGAACTGTGATCAGTAATAAAAACCGGCCAAGTGCGAGTCGGACTCGCGCACGAAGGATTCCGTATCTATAAATACGGCAAAAAAATCATGTCGTTGTATGGGAGCCCCCTTAAATATTTATTTTATTCTATTTTTAACTGTCTATCACGGTTCGTGAGACACAGTCTGGTGACTGACGGACGGACAGCGGAGTCTTAGTAATAGATTCCCGTTTTACCCTTTGGGTGCGAAACCTTAAAAGGATTTGTCACATATTTCAACCTACATACTGCCTCATAGGCTAGTGGTCCCAAGCGCGACTGCTACTCTAGAAGTCCTGGGTTCGATCGTCAGGTCGAGCAAAGTGTTATTGAGTTTTTCTATGAAATTCTCAGTAGCAGCTCGGAGTCTGGATTTATGCCCGGTTAATGGCAATAGGCTCGCCCCCTGTTACATGGGACCTAAACATACCAGGCGAACTGTGGGTGTACATAGTACGTCTCTGCCTAACCCTTCGGGGAGTACAGGCGTGATGGTATGTTATGTTATGTGTTCAACCTACATATTTATGTAACATCTAACCAATTAGCCAGCCTACAGTTTGTAGTTCGTATAAAAAGCGTTATGTCACCAGTGTGGCCTTTCCCTAACCCACTGTGCACAACTGGAAATGGTTGCTAGTTGATGCAATTCTTTTGTTCCATATCAACGTTACTGAGTCTATTCAATTTAATATTAGTTATTAAAATAGTAAAGAGCAAGAAAATTCAAACTATTATTGCCTCAAAGTTAGATATTGGGTCGTCTGTTAAACTGAGATAGATCAGTAGCCTTAGCACGAACAACTTGCGAAAAAGTATTCGTATCGTCACGATAGAGGCGCTGGTCCAAATCTCATACAAATTGGTCTCCATGACGATGCTAAGGCTACTGTTCAGTAGCCTTAGCACGAACAACTTGCGAAAAAGTATTCGTATCGTCATGGAGACCAATTTGTATGAGATATGGACCAGCGCCTCTATCGTGACGATACGAATACTTTTTCGCAAGTTGTTCGTGCTAAGGCTACTGGTTATAGTCTGTTACACCGGCCTAGTAAGTTAGCAAATTTTACATAAGTACCTTCAAGACTTAGCATGTTTTCAGTCCTTTGTAATAGGGGACTAGATATGCCCTTCGGTTTAATAGCTTGATGTTGAATAGTCTGTAATCCTCATGAATAATTGGGCTATTTTTCGGCTATTCTTTATTTTTTTATGACTGCCTCATTAGTTTAGTGGTCCCAAGCGCGACTGCTACGCTAGAAGTCCGATGCCCAGGTCGAGCAAAGTGTTATAGTGGTTTTCTATGAAATTCTCAGTAGTAGCTCGGAGTCTGAATTTGTGCCCGGTTAATGGCAATAGGCTCGCCCCCTATTACATGGGACCTAAACGTACCGGCGAACTGTGAGTGCACATTGGTGCACTTCTGCCTAGCCCTTCGAGAAATACAGGCGTGATGGTATGTTAATGTTATTTTTTTATTGGGCAGTTACAAATTCAAATGTTTTATTTGAATGATTATTATTTTAACCATTAAATTATTAGGTAACTAATTATAAAAAATCAAAACTAATTGCAAATTGCATTAATATCGAATCGGGAACCTCTTCTAACCGGAGTTGCAGTGCCTAATGAACTAATTTATTGTTAAATTTACTGTTTAATGATGTAAACTACATTTTGGATGCGATAAATAATAGTATTTCATATTGAGATTTCTATGTCCAAATGTCCTTGTGTTAGTATATAAGAGTACCTACCTACGTAGCTTCAATATTACCCAGTCTACATTATACTCCGTACAGCCGGCACGAGTTTGGCGCTTCACTGACAGACCACCAAATTAGTGTCTCGTGCGTGCATGCACCGGCGCTCAAAGGACGCGACACTAGCGCCGACGGAAATTACGAGTACATGCAGCTTTGTAATTACACTACGTACAGAACTATTGTGTCAAGGAAAAATAATACTGTTTGTGTTGTTTTGCTAGCTGTTTTCCGCGGTTTTACTTGCGACATAAAGTGACGTTATGTTTAATTTGATTAAAATATAGCCTATGTTGCTCAGGAATAATGTAGCATTCTAAAGGTGAAAGAATTTTTGAAATCGGTCCAGTAGTTTTTGAGTTTATTCGTCACAAACATCCTTACTTAATATTATAAACGCGAAAGTTCAATGTAAAGTAGCTGTTAGTAATTGCAACAATAAGACGTCCAACAACATAGTCTACCCGTGACCATGGATACTGTAAACTATACGAAATATCAATACTATCCGATTAAATCCATAGAAAATAGTTGTATTTCAATAAAAATGATTTGATCAAAAATATTCATCACAAACAAAATCATAACTCTGCAATTCGGGCAAAATAACTGCGGGTAATAGAAGCTAAGTATTTTTTTTATGTTAACAATAAAAAAATACGAAAACAATAATAGCGTTGTGGTACCTATGTCCAGGCAGTAGGTTATATATTTTTCATTTAACAAAGGAAATATATAATTTATGTATAATTTACTTAAAGCAAGGCTGACCGCCTGGCGAGCCATACTTCGGCTTTTATCCGGAACATATACAATTATATCGACTCGTGAATCTTGTATAAATGTACCCTTCTGAAAGACGGAATATACTCAACTAAGTTGAAACACTCAACAGTGACGACTCAGTTAGGGGGGCACCTCAGAGACGCAAACGCTCATTTTAACACATGGAGTCATCTAACCAGATGTCTTATATTTAATGGTGACACACAGTGTCTTAGTTTGGATAGCAAAATTTTATACAATAAAATTTACTCTATGACCGAAATACGACCATACGTTATTATATTATGTGTTAGACTCATAACGGGTTCTGAAAAACTTACGTAGATGACTATCACTGAGATAGAAAGATCTTTCATTATTCAAACAGGTACATTTACCGAGCGTATTGTTGGAAAGAAGTAAAGCAGTGATATTGAAACTTACTATGAAATTTACGGCTGCCAGCTCGGATCTTGGTTTTTTTTAAAAAAAGCTTACTAGCACTGTGGTCACACATTAGTAGTATTCTTGTTAACCCCTCATGCTAAGCTAAACGCTTGTGTTACGAGTGGGTTCACGTCGGTAGCGCAATGGGTGGCAAATGGTGGGTTTCGAATCGGAAACCACATGATCGCAAGTCCGACGCTCTAGCCATTAGGCTACTGCCGCTCTTAATGCCGCCGAACTGAACACAAACCACTGATTTAATTTCGGCTAACAGCAATAGGCTCGCCCTGTTAGTATACAAGGGACCTGAACATATCGGCAAACTGTTGGTCTGAGTTGGTATGAGTACGTCTCCATAACCATTCGGGGAATACAGACAGTTATGTTATGTTAATTTGTCTTTTCCCATTAAGAATTATTTTTCGATAACATTCAGATTTCACAGTTTACACATTCCGATGTCCAGCAAGCTCTCCAACCTGCGTAGCAATGTATATGCCGTACGTTATCGGCCGCGCCCGCTCGAGTGAGCACCGTCGATGACGTCATAATCCCGCGTATCACGCCATACTTCACGCCAGCGCTTGACGTGACGTGATTTTATTAACGACGTTCTTCCCGATACGTCACGATGACGTTTGACAGTCTTTCTGTCTGTATGTTCAGAAATGGATTTAATATTTGCAGATATAATATCATAGCTTTAGCATTTAAATTTGAAGTTAGATAATACTATTTACTTATTCATTTTATATTAAGATTCAAAAGTATCTCTGACAAAAACCTTGTTATAACTTATCTTTATATTTCGGAGTAAGATATTTTATGAGCGAAATGAGCATTAAGTAGGACGCGAGGAATCTTATGAAGTGTCACCGTGGAATGGAAAGGCCGTAAAGAAATCGTTAATTTTTTTATAGAAAGAAAATAGAAATGATGTCTTCTGTATATGCATAGGTACCTACCCAAAATTATTATATAATAATAATAAATAAATGTTTTATTGACCAAAATTACAGATAAGTATACATCAATATAATGTAGGTTTAATACAATAAATGGTAGAATGTATATAGGTAAACATCATAGTATGTTGCAACATCTGTACGTAATTATTCTAACCCTGCCTCTTAAACTAGGTTAGTCAGTATCTTAAGGGTCCTGCGGAGTTTGAATTGCCCACAAAAATGTAATACCGAAATAAATCGTAATCCAAACAATATTCTATCAAATTATGTTATTATTCGGATTTGTATACCGTTAATCTAAGTTCCTACGGTACTTTTTCATCTACTACTATTTCACTGAAAATAAAAGACCGGAAAACCGTTCCAAACTTGGTAAAGTTATCAAAAATTGCATTCGCTTACATTAATTTCCAGTGAAGTAATTTGGTCGGAACGGTAGAGTAGGAACCTAGAGTAATAGTATCGGAATCCGAATATATTATTATTCATTTGATTAAATTGTGTTTCAATTAAGATTTATATCGGTATTAGGTTTGTAAGAGAAATTCGGTCCGCCAGACTCTTAAGAGACAGTTTCAGCTATGGGAATTTTTCCTCATCATCAATTGCTATTGGTTAGGTTTTGTGCTGTGTACCTGGTATTATTTGCATACGTGTCTTTCCTTAGAGCCGATTGAAGCACAAAAGGCTGATGAACTGTAAGAACCTTGCAATCTAAGTATAGTTTCATTGCTGGGTATCTGTAAGGCAAATATTTTGGAAAAGTGATGTTTTCCTATGTGACATTTCCTTTTTCGTACTGCAAATGAAAATATGAAATGAAACGAAACGAAACAAAACGAAATGAAATTTATTTCTGTAAATAGATTTCATAAAGATACTTTAACATGGTCTTTTTTAAGTATTAGATGGTGTCGGCATTTCTTAGCTGACGACCTCTGAGAAGAAACAAACTCAAAGAATCCTGGTCTCTTTTGAAGTCATAATAGTATCAGAATATGTGAGTGATACCATGCAGGGCAGTGTCTGAAATGGCCTTTTGAAGAAAGATCCATAGCGGCTTTGAGTAGACCAGTCACATCCGACGTCACGCATGCATCAGACATTGTGTAGCTCAACCATATTATAGGGAGCTCAACAATCCGTCACATGACGATACCAGATCGGCGGAACATTTGCGTAGGCCACATAAAAAAATCTCGAAGCCACCAGACAGTTAAAAGACGTAGTAGGTATATCTAGCCTACATCGTACTCACATTTACATAAAATCCTTTTAACATTAATTTAATTGCATTATTTATAGAATTTAATCATGTAAAATTTGCCAATAAGAAAAAATATCAGGTGTTATTTCACCAGTAATAACACCCCTCTTTTTGTTTCGGGGGTAAAAATATAAGATTTATTTATTTTACTTAACTGACTGCCTCATTAGTGTAGTGGTCCTAAACGCGATTGCTACACTAGAGGTCCTAGGTTAGATCCCCAGGTCGAGCAAAGTGTTATTAGGTTTTTCTATGAAATTCTCAGTTCTCGGAGTCTGGATTTGTGTCCGGTTAATGGCTATAGGCTTGCTCCCTATATCATGGGACCTAGACATACCGGCGAACTGTGGGTGTACCTACATTAAGTACACCTCTGCCTAACCTTTCGGGGAATACAGGCATGATGGTATGTTATTTTACTTACGGATTGCAAACTATATACACATTGAAGATACTTTATGCAATTTTATTACTAGTTATAATATAATTGTAGATTATTGTAACCACAAGCAGCACCGCATGTATCAACTAGTGAACACTAAAGACGTTTCTTGATATAGTAGTAATACCAACATTTGTAACAGTGACTTATTCCCCCCCCCCCTCTCCGTTTCACCGTCTCTACGGACAATGAGATTTCATTAAGGGATTAAGACGGTCGGTGTGAAGGTGGCGTCTCATTACATCATTGGAATTGAATTATCGATTACAATATATTTATAACATACAGATAAATATTTTTTATGGATTAAGTCGGCAAACGAGGTGACGAGCCACTTGGTGGTATGTAGCTTTACGACAGACTCCGACTTAACTTAAGGGTGGTCGCCAGCCAGTTAGACCCCATGAGGTCCTTTCTAATAAAACCTAATAGTTCAATATCAACTTCTAAAAAGACTTTTACACTAGGTATCCTATGTGCTATTTTCTGACAATTTCGCGAATATTAGACATTGAAATATTAATCAAGTCCTATGTGATAATTATAAAAAAAATATGGAGGGACTTTTTAAGAGCAATAGAAGCCAAAACATTTTTTTTATGTTTGTCTGAATGTCCGTAGGCGCAATAAGCAAAACGAATACACGAAATTGGATGCGGTTTCACAGTTGCATTATAATATTTGTATTTGTATTGTCTACACATAGTTGTTACGGGTCTGGGTTTTTGTACATGTGAAATATTGTATTGGAAAAAAAGTTACCCATTATATACGTAACCGAAAATCCCACTGTGAGTTGCCCCGTTTAAAACAATAAGTTGCCTTATAGTGCTTCTACATAAAATAGCAAACGAAGTACAGGAAAGTATAGCTGTCTCTTTCCCCCCAGTCATAGAGATGTGCAAGCTCCAGGGAACCACTATGAGCTTGTAAGTAGTTTTCGAATTTTGATGGATGAACGGATAGATAACCGATCGGCATCTTGAGACTTTGCTAATTCAGCCTGCCGCTGTATTATACTGTATTAGATCAAAGTGCTTAGGCACCACTTGATAGAATAGTTGATGTATGAGAGATGAGGTGAAACTGAGAGATACGAGATAGGTATATATGTATATATATAAATTTTAAGTGCGAGACCGTGAAATTGAAAACCTATCTCACTTTTTTTTAGCATAGCTTAGTTTTATTTTATCTGTATTTTCTTATACCACTAAGATGGCAGACAAGCATACGGCCCGCCTGATGGTAAGCGGTTAACGTAGCCTATGAACGTTTGTAACACCAGGGCTATCACTCGCGCGTTGCCGACCCTTTAAAAATCTTTTCACGCCCTTTTGAAGAACCCCATGCTGTAGTCCTTTGGGAAAACCTCGGCGGGGAGTTGATTCCACAACCTGAGTGTGCGTGGGAAATTCCTCTGGAATCGCACAGTATGAGACCAGAGTAAGTCAAGTCAAGTAAGTAAGTCTGTAATAATTAAGAAGTATATTAATAATTTAGTTAATAAGGAAAATTAATGTATTCATTCAATTCATTCAATGAGCCTTTTTATCCTGAACTTTTAAGGTTGTTGTCTAGAGCATAATAGTGTTTTTATAGAATGTCTCTCAGTTCAGTGTGCCTCTGGGTATAGGCCTCCTCTAACGTCTTCCATTGCTTTCTATCCCTAGCCACTCTTCTCCAGTTAGGACCGGCTGTTAGTTTAATCTCATCCTTCCATCTTCTCCCTTGCCTTCCCCTATTCCTTTTACCATCTCTAGGGTACCATTCAGTAAGTATCTTGCTCCAGTTGTCTTGAGTAGGTACTTACTTATTAAATTATTGTATTGTCCCAATGAAATTAGCAATAAAGTGATGACCTGAAACATAGGGTTGTATAAACCTAGATCAGGCAGGCCGCATATTTCTTTCTTTCTTTCTTTCTTTTTTTCTTTCATATTTCTAGAGTTTTGAACTGCATTAAAGGACAGCATTTAATAAAAAAATATAATAATTGTAGTAACAATACATCATCATATTATTCTGCAACTCCCAATGGTCCCAGTGGTCCCAAGGGTCCCAATGGTCTCCATTTCAGCACTATCTGTGAAACAGACAATATTTGTCTATGGGAGTCGAACCCTCGACACAGAAAAAGATTCCGCTGAATAGAGAACCTCCTCTTTTTTGCAGTCGGTTAAAAAGATTCAATCCAAGCCATTCCAATAACTATGGTAGCACCGTTAAGATCATACCTGATTATAATTTGCAGTAATGATTAATTTCAGTACAGTTTTCTCTGAGGAAAAATTATGACAGTTATGTCAATAAATTTCCATCTTGTTATCATAGTGGTCGATATCATCGATAATAGTAACGTCACTATGCATAATATCGACAATTTATAATCGTGGAGTCGGAGCGGGATCGCTCAAGTCTAGTGAAGTGGTGTTGGGGCAATTTGTATGCAAATATCGATGACACTCATAGCGTCCCGATTGGGGTTTGGTATAAGTTATAAGTAGTAAGACATAAAAAACCATACTTTGCCAAACTTCTTGGCAGTATATGATTAGGTATAAATGAGACAAAGTTGTAGTATAGTCTGGTTATAATTATCCAAAGGTGCATCTTATATACTAACGACTACGTGTTGATCACGGATAGTAGAAACATTTAATAGATATTGAACGTGCGATAAAGATCATAAGATTGCGATGTAGATTGTAGATACAGCACAAAGATATTGTACTGTAACAGTACACCCCCTTTAAAAAAAATTATTATGGTAATAGTGTTTACAATATAAATTTGACCTAAACCTTACTAGTTATTTGCTGATGTATATAAATAATAATGCTATTGTACGCGGTGGAATTTGATGACGCCTGTTGTGGTGTGATTTGCTGACGTATGTAATTTTGACTTAGCTGTTGCACGAGTGTTTATTATTTTTTTCCGTTAAACTCTTCATTCTTCTGTCCAGTGTTTTCATTATGCCGTAAAGTAGGATCACGCCGATTGTTAAAATAATCTGTCCCATTGCAACATTTCTTGTCCACCGTAAGTCCTCCTGGATCAGGTTACGGAGTTTGTCCGCTTCGTTTTGATTGAGGCAACTGTCCGTATTGTATGTTATCTGGTCCTTAGAACTTTGATTTCCCATTTTAGATGTCTTGTTGTTACGAGTAGTTGTGAATTAATGGTATATGTTAAGATCTATGTTAATATATATACGAATAGCTTGCTTATATCAGCGATTTTTATAGACGTACTACTGGCTTTACTTTACGTCCCGATCGTGTAGTGTACGTGTGTGAATGTCTGTAGAAATCCTTTGAATCTGGCACGTAGTTTGATTCGTCATTGATCATGAATGCTGGTTTCAATCTATCAATTGATATCACTGTCTCTTTATCCCTAATTCTAATGCAAAATGTTTTATCTGTTTTACTAATTACTGGGTAGGGTCCTTCATACGGCGGTGTCAGGGCTTTCTTAATTCTATCACACCGAACAAATACGTGTGAGCATTCTTTGAGTTCGGGATGCACAAATATAGCTTGGTTGTGGTTTTTTCTTTTCGGAATTGATGTCATTTGTGTGATGTCCTTTTGAATTTGTTTTACAAACTCTTCGTACGTTGATAACTGTGCTGCTGATGACTCAAAAAATCCTCCAGGGAGTCGTATTGGCGTTCCATATGTCATCTCTGCTGAACTATAACCTGTGTCTTCTCGCAAGCTACTCCGCAACCCGAGTAAAACTGTTGGAATTTCTTTTAACCAATTTTCGTTGGATTCTCTTGTCATTAACGCCACCTTTAAAGTTCTATGAAATCTCTCTATCATTCCATTGGATTGCGGATGATAAGGTATTGTCCTAATTTTATGTATTCCCAAAAATTGTGAGAGTAACTCAAATATTCTTGATTCAAACTGTCGGCCTTGATCCGTAGTAATGCGCAATGGACATCCAAAACGAGTAATCCATCCTTCGAAAAGTGTCTTGGCTACTGTTTCTGCAGTTATATCTTCTACCGGAAATATTTCGGGCCATGACGTACAACGATCTATGATTGTGATTAAATATCTCTTCCCTTGTGAAATCGGAAGTGGTCCGACGATGTCAATATGTAAATGTTCAAAACGTTGCGCTGTCATAAATGTACCAGGAGGTGATATCGTATGTCGTTGTATTTTTGATTTTTGGCAGGCTATACATGATCTACACCAATTATTGATATCTTTGTTCATATACGGCCATAAATACCTTTGGGTTATCATTTTTCTCGTAGTTCTTTTTCCTGGATGGCTCATACCATGAATGGTATCGAAAATTTGTTTGCGAAATTGCTTTGGTAAGTAGGGGCGGCTTTTTCCAGTAGACGTGTCGCAGGTGATGTTTATTGTGGAACCCGGAAGCGTAATGTTTTTGAATTTTAATCTTTTATTGTCACGTAATTTACTTAGTTCATTATCTGTTGATTGACATTTTTCCAATTCAGCGTAATCGATAGGTGATGGCACGTATATTTCCTCTATTCGAGATAATGCATCGGCGGTAATATTGTCACGTCCGCTTATGTGTTGAATGTTGGTACTGTATTGTGAAATGAAATCTAACTGCCGGACCCGTCGCGGTGTATCGTTTGATGATGGTTTTTGGGAGAATGCGTATGTCAAAGGTCGGTGATCCGTAAATATTGTAAATTCTCTTCCTTCGATTAATCTGTGAAAATGTTTGACGGCCATGTATATTCCTAACAGCTCTCTGTCAAACGTAGAATATTTTTGTTGAGTTTCGCTCAATTTTTGTGAAAAAAAACCTAATGGTTCCCAATTGCGTCTGGATTTTTGTTGTAAAACTCCACCAACGCAAGTAGCACTAGCGTCGGTCATGAGCGCTAGTGATGCGTTGCGGGAAGGATGCGCTGTTAACACTGCGTTTTTCATGCTTTCCTTGCATTTTTCGTAAGCTTTGTCTGCTTCCGTTGTCCAAGGAACAGGTGAATTATCGTTCTTTTTTGAACCATGTAGATATTCGTTTAAAATTCTTTGATTTTCCGCTGCGCGTGGAATATTACTTCTGTAGAAATTGACCATGCCCAAAAATCGTCTTAATTCTTGAATTGTTTTCGGTTTGGGAAATTCCATGATTGCTTTGTAATTTTCTTCGGTAGGTTGTATTCCTTGGCTCGTTATATGATAACCTAAGAAATCTATTTCCCTTCTGAGAAATTCGCATTTTTCGAGATTAATGGTTATTCCATTCTCGTGTAAACGTTTGAAAACCGTTTCTAAATGCTGATAATGCAAATCTTCGTTGTCCGATGCGATGAGACAGTCGTCTACAAATATAAATACGAAGTTTAAATCTCTAAATAAGGAATCCATGAATCGTTGAAATGTTTGTGCCGCATTGCGTAATCCGAAAGGCATTCTTAAGTACTCAAAAAGTCCGAAAGGTGTGATGATGGCTGTTTTTTCTATATCTTTAACAGGAATACAGTGGTATGCTTTGCGTATATCTATCTTGCTTAGTATCTTCTTATTTTCTAATATGTATGTAAAGTCAGTTAATCTTGGTAGTGGGTATTTGTCCGGTACTGTCGTGCTATTGAGCATTCGATAGTCTCCGCACGGTCTCCATTCGCCATTTTTCTTTTTTACCATATGTAATGGGCTTGCCCATGGGCTATCTGACGGTCGGCAAATTCCGAGCTCTATCATATTTTGAAATTCCTTTTTGGCTATGTCGTATTTTTCTGGAGGTAATGGTCTTGCTCGAGCTGCGACGGGTGGTCCTGTAGTGATAATGTGGTGTTCAATCTTATGTTTGGGCGCATTGCGTAGAGAAGACTCTTTCGTGATGTCTTCGTATTTGTTTAAAAGTTGCGTAATACGTGAATTCGTTCCCACTGCGATAGTACGAATTGTTTGTTGTGTCGCTTTTTCTGAAGTTACATGCGTTGTCAGCTCTGTAACTTTGTCGATAAGTTTGCGACCTGCTATGTCGACTAATAGTTTATAGTGCTCTAGAAAATCTGCTCCAATTATTGGTTGTGTAACATCGGCGATTATAAAATTCCATTTATAACATCGTTGTATTCCTAAATTCAAGGTAAGCGTCTTCTCGCCGTAAGTCCTAATTTTAGTCCCATTTGCAGCGTATAGTGTGTATTGTTCATTTTGTAAAATTGAATATCTCTGTTGCTTGCTAATGACTGAAATATTTGCGCCCGTGTCAATCAAAAACTTCATACCACTTTTTCGGTCGGTAATGGTGAGGCGATTGGATGGGTGGATTGCACAGAGTTTCGCCGTTGTCTGTGCTCTTATTCGTTTCCCTGGTTCCGTACGTAAGTCATTGGTTTCCAACCGCATGGTTTAATGCAGTTCCTTGCATATTTTCCGAATCTTTCGTGGTAGTAACAAAATCGATTTGCTCCTCTATAGTTTGTTCTCGGCCTCATAATCGGGAATTGTTGACGTTTCTTGAAATGATTGTGCGTGCTGGGTCGATAGCCATATTGACCTTGCTGAATTGCGTCAATATCTATCTGTAATTTTGCTAGCTGGGCTAAAATGCATGCTGTATTGTTGTCGTTTGAAGTGTCGTTGCTAACAGCTGATATTTCGGTTACTTTTGAATTCATTATTATTTTGTCTGCAATTTGGCTCAGTTTGTCAATTTCCATGTCTTCCGTAACTGCTAGAACCGTAGTAACTGATGTTGGTAAAAGCCTGAACCATAGTAGTTTAATTGTTTCGTCACTGATTTTTCCTCTCCCGAGGACTCGCATTTGACGTAATAACTGCGAAGGTTTTTGATCACCGAGTTCTGTCTCTGATATTAATTTTTGAAACTGTCGCTGTTCTGTTTCTTCGTAACAATCAATTAAACGTTCCTTGATGTTTTTATATTTATCTGTAGTCGGTGGTGAAGTGATTAGGTCACTAACTTGTAGTATTTCTTCCTTGGATAATTTTGCTATTACTGTACAGTATTTGTATTCGTCTCCTTGCTTCTGTGGTGCTAATATGGCTTCTAGTTACGTGAACCATAATCTTGGTTGGTCTTTCCAAAATTCCGGAATGCGAGATAAAACCGAGGTGCCAGCAGCTACTTCAAGTGTTCCTTGCTGATTTATGTTCGCCTTGCATGGTGATTGTGCCATGTTTCTTGCTGCGTATTCGTTCGTCGGGGTCACCAATTTGCCAAACTTCTTGGCAGTATATGATTAGGTATAAATGAGACAAAGTTGTAGTATAGTCTGGTTATAATTATCCAAAGGTGCATCTTATATACTAACGACTACGTGTTGATCACGGATAGTAGAAACATTTAATAGATATTGAACGTGCGATAAAGATCATAAGATTGCGATGTAGATTGTAGATACAGCACAAAGATATTGTACTGTAACATTATGCCTCTATTACCACAAGGGTTAGGGAGAGGCGTACTAATGTACACCTTGTGCTCGCTTGTACACACAAGCGAGCACAAGGGTCCTACCTAATAGGACCTACACACGTAGGTCCTATGTAATAGGGGAGCCAAGCTATTGCTACTTACTCGTAGAAATCATAAACTCCGAGCTGCTACTGAGAATTTCATAGATAAACCCCAATAACACATTCCTCGACCTGAGAATAAAACCCAGTACCTCTAGAGTAGCAGTGACGAAATAATAGAATTTTTAAAACGCATTGTATAGGACTTTTTGAGACACGCCATCCTATGTCCCTCTCCAAGTTCCAATGTACCAAATTTCATTAAAATTGGTTCGGTGATTTAATAGTGATAACTTAACAAATTAACAGACAGTATTAATCTATACGTGTAAAAAGTCTGTAGGAAAGTCGTCTTTATTATTGTAAAATCATTAAAATAAATTGATGAAAATTAATTGGGCAATACTGAAGCTCAAAGAATTTTATTAGAATTATCTTTGGTCGCTTGCCGGTTTTCTATTTAACGTTATTATTATTTGACAATAACAACTTATTTAATATATAATAAAATACCTACTGTACTTTTGTACTAATTTTATCCCAAATGTTGTGCATATCGATAATTTATATAAACACTAGTATTTGTCTATTTAAACCTAATTAATGTTTGTGTTTATATTATTGATCTACCTTATGTAAATAAATAAATAAGCAACAAGAAACGCTATCTCCAATGCTATCTCCTATAACTTGCGCCAAGCTAATATGTATATTACGAAATAAACTTTGTTCACTGGTCATATATATCATGGTTGAGTTATGGTTTACTGATTAAATTTTTCTCCAAATATATTGCCAAGAAAATTATTAATGCATCACATTTAATTTTTGACAAATGGCGGTGTGGATATGTCAGTTTAAGTTGTTTAGATCATGTTTTGTGCGAAATCAGGTAATTTTATAGTGATTTTTTATACCACTAAGGTGGCAAATAGCATACAGCCCGCCTGATGGTAAGCCGTTACCGTAGCCTATGGGTGCTCGTAACACCAGCAGTATCACTCGCGCTTGCCGACCCTGTAAATAAGGGGGAATTGGGCTGGCAGCATAGGAAACATTCTGCCATGCATGACAGCGGTGGTAACAGAACACTAGCGGTCACCCAAGCTGTCAACCCAACGCTTCCTCGCGGAGCTCCGGTGGTTACCGTTAGGAACACAACATAGCACGGAGCTATGTTATTTGGCTACGATTTTTTGCAAGGTGGAAGTATGTACTTTCCCAGTCGAGCAGCTCCAATTGTGAGTGGAATTATACAAATTCAATAAATGATGTCACTTTTATTGATTTGTCACTGTGTTTATTATACATAGATAAAACGATGCGCTTAAACGATGAAGGAAAACATCGGGAGGAAGTCTGCCAAGCCGCACTAGGCTAGCGTGGTGGACTATAGCCTAATCCCTCTCATTCTGAGAGGAGACCCGTGCCCAGCAGTGAGACAGTATAATGGGTTGATTATGTTATGTTATATATTATTTATTTATTTTTATTGAATTCTTCATCTTTTTCCAGTAAATTTTCGAAAAAAAAAACTTTCATAAACATCTTGTTCTGACAATTACAAACATACAAAAAAACAGCCATATCGGTCGAGCCGTTCTCGAGTGATGATCTTTTGTATATGCGGCACTTGATTTTTATTTATACAGACTAGGTGTGTTTTTTTTTATTGTAATACGATGAAAAAGTTTGATAGTTATCACAGCCTATAAGCACCAAGACACCACTTAAAACCTAGTTGTTGAGTCATATTTGCTCAGTGATTTCACATTACTCAAACATTACACGATCATAATAATGTTAACACATTACTCGTATTACTAAGCCGCAGATTATAACAAGCCCCAATATTTCCCATCTTACGCGAATATTCTGCTAAAAAGGACGGTGATATTAAAATCGTGTCGTTTGGAGCGCGTGTCACCGACAGACCCACTATTTACATATTCCATCGGAAATATTGAACTTGTTAATACGAACGTTATCTGTTTACTGGGTTCGATTCCCGGGGTAAATTATAATGGGCACTGTCGGATTAATTTTTGAATTTCCAGAAAATATCTATACCA
This sequence comes from Acronicta aceris, assembly GCA_910591435.1. NCBI lineage: Eukaryota > Metazoa > Arthropoda > Insecta > Lepidoptera > Noctuidae > Acronicta > Acronicta aceris. Next base: position 664,624 of record OU342775.1, read on the forward strand.
TCACGCCCGTATTACTTGGAGGGTAAGGTACATGTTTATTATTCTACATTTACAATTCACCTGTATGATTCGGCCTCACGTAAGAGGGTAGAGGGTAGGGGGTAGGGTAAGGAGAGTAAACAGTCAAGAGAGGTAGGGCATAGTGGAATCGAATAATTCCGCTCACAATTGGAGCTGCTCGACTCCACCTTGCAGAAAATCGTAGCCAAATAACATAGCTCCGTGCTATGTTGTGTTCCTAAAGGTGAGCTAGGTCGCTAGAGCTCCACGAGGAAGCGTTGTGTTGGCAGCGTGGGGACCGGTGGTGTTTTGTTACCGCCGCTGTCATGTATGGCAGCATGTCTCCTATGCTGCCAGGCCAACTATTTCTCCTTAATTTACAGGGTCGGCAACGCGCGAGTGATACCCCTGATGTTGCAAGCGTCTATAGGCTACGGTAACCGCTTACCATCAGGCGGGCCGTATGCTTGTATGCCACCTTAGTGCTACATATTTATAAAAAAAAACAGGAGGAGAGACTATTGGCATTAACCGGGCACAAATCAAAATTACAAGCTGCTTCTGTCCCAATAACACATTGCTCAACCTGGGAATTGAACCCAGGATTTTTTAACATAGCAGTCGCGCTTAGGATCACTACACTAATGAAGTAGTTCTAAAGCAAGATAAGCGAGAAATATTAACATTTATTTTATTAAATTAAAATATATGGTCGAAAATGGAGACCAAAAATTACCGATCCAAAAACATGCTAGTCCCAAAAATGCAAGTAATACCTCAATATGAATAGTACCCGCATTCACTTAAGAGTGATTCGTGTTCCGGGGGATGTCCCGCTCCCATATATCAAGAGCTGCCTCCCACGCACCGTTATAAATTTTTCGGTCAAGAAATTGGTTGGCTTCGGTGATATATACCGGTTTAGTCACTGTAAATACTTACTCAAGTTACGCGGACCTACTATGAGAAATTTATGGCTTGTAATATAGGAGTTGATGAAACCACCCGATGGACGGACGCGATTTTTATATGTTATTTTTATGCATAGCCGTTTTAGGGTTGAGCGGAGTATTTTTGTTATGAGGGTTGAGATTAACATATTAAAAAAATATGTGCTCCTATCTGTGCTGTGTTGTGATTTACTGTCGAGTAGACTATCACATAAACATACCTATATACCATCATGCTTGAATTCCCCGAAGGGTAATGCAGAGGTGTACAAATGTACACCCACAAAACACAGGTATCCTAATACCCGGGAATAAATTCCAAACTCCGAGCTGCTATGACAATTTAGTAGTAGAAAAACCCAAAAACACTTAAGGGCACTACATCGCTCAAATCCAAAAAACACCCTATTTTTATTTTAAAGAAGTTTCTAGTGGAATCCTTATGTGCGTTTGCCATATAAAAAGTATATGTTATACTTAAGATCATCACAAACCAATTGTATTGTTTAAAATGTTTATAAATTTGCCCCAATTTTGGATAATAATTGAATTAAATTGGCCTTTTTTAACCTAATTTGCATTTTTTCGCTTTAACAGCTTAATAGTTAGTCATGAATTTTATACCAAAAAATTGTAATGACGTAATTAACAACTTGTATTGTTTTTATTTTCTTATTTCTTTGAATATTTTGAAATAATAAAGAAATACCCGAAACCTCACTAGCACCCCGCGTGAAGCACCCCTGCAATGCCTGTGACTAACAAATACTAGCACAAGAACTAAATCCTCAGGGTCATTGGGCAATGTAATACCCTTAAGGTTTTTTATTTTTTGTAGTGTGTGTAATTCCTAAAAACCAATTGTAGATATTGGTTTTATAGGTTGAAATTACTACCACATAGCTGTAATCCAATGAAAAAGTAAAAGAAAAAAAACGACCGCCTCATTCTAGTGGTCCCAAGCGCGACGCTAGAGGTCATGAGTTCCACTCCCAGATCAACCAACATCTACTAAATTCTCAATAGCAGCTCGGAATGTAGATTTGTGCCCATATAATGGTAACAGATTCGCCCCCTATTACATAGGACCTAAACATACCCACCCGTGAACTGTGAGTGTAAATATATTAGTACATCTCTGCCTAATCTTTATGGTAATATCAAAAAGAAACGGAAGCCAAAAACAAGCGAAAATTCAAGACGTCAATTTATTATCTGCCGTAGAATTCACTCACGTACAGCCATGTCCTGGTCGATGCGTGTCAGATGAGCGTAGCTTGGAAATGTTCCGTGTGACGTGGCCCTAATATTTGTCAATGTTGCGTCCTGTGGCCCGAATGATTTTTCTAGTGACGCATTATTTTGCAGAGTTTTTTCAGTTGCGTTTGATTTGTGGTTTGTGTTAGAATATGGTGGACAGGAAGATAGCTACAGGACATGGTGATAGAATTTGGAAAACTAATTCCGATTTTTTATATTCATCCTAAGATAACATAACAAGTAGTCGTTTGCTGATATGTTTGAGAGTCCTTATTCCCAGTTCAGTAGCTTGCCCTCTATTAGGGCAAGCTATTGCATCGGGAAAAAATTCAAGTTCTCAAGTTTTTTCAATTACATCTATTTACTAGCTTTTCTACATAAGACGCATAATTTGGAACCATGCAACTAGTTTTAGACAGTTCAAAAGTACTCTTATAATAACATACCTTCACGCTTGTATTCTCCGAGGTGGTAGTCAGGGGCATACCAATGGACACCCACAGTTCGCCGGTATGTTTAGGTCCCATATAATAGGGGGCGAGCCTATTGCTACTGAGAATTTTACTAGAGTTGCTACTGAGAATTTAATGGAAAAATTCAAAAACACTTTGCACGACCTGGGAATCAAACCCAGGACCTCTAGAGTAGCCGTCGCGTTCAGGACCAATTTGAATGGATTTAAAATCAATTATATATTAAATTTGTCTAACCTAGCTGTCTTCAATCGTTTTTTTAATACTCTGAACTAAATAATCAATCAAGAAAATTTTCACATCAAATTAATTTTTCACGAAACCAAGCCACAGCACATAAACTACAAACACCTAGACACGTATCAACGCCCGTCGACGTTTGTCTCAAAAAGGTTTTCGCTCGGAAAAGAACCTGTTACCCGTGCGGCACTCGGCACGACATTCGCAAACACTCGTGACTGTGAGAGCTCACTTCTGAGCCAGCACAAAGGCCGCATCTCACACCGATGGATAACAAATTAAGAAGGAGTATTTGGTCGTCATTTATTTAAAAAATCGTGTTTTCTCTATCTAAATAGGGAATAAATATATGCCCCATTTCTCACGGTAAGAGGTAATTTAAAGCTTGCCTACGGACACCAGGAACAACACTCAAGCGTTGTTACCCTAGGACATCAATTCTTAAATGTAATATAACTTAAATTCTTTAAATTGTACGTAGGACACGCAATATCTCGTAATAAATTCCTTCAACAATATGGCAGTGCACAGCGGTGTGAAAATCCATTAGTCAATAATTTATCAGATTTATCTGAGACAGCCCAAATTTTCCTTAGATTTTTTTTTTAAATCTTTGCCCACACTAGGATTTTCTCCTGTATCGTGGGTGTGTTTACAAACACAAATTCTCACGTACACAAGCGCCCAGACCCGGAACAACTACCTGTAGATTATACAAAAATTTGCTTTGTGTGGGGATCGAACCCACAACACGTGGCGCAGAAGCCGATCGCTCAGCCGCTACGCCAAACGTGTCGTCAAGTTTGTAAAGACATAAAAATTAATAAATTACCGCTACCTATTACACTTCGGTGTGAGCAGAGGTCCCCATTAAAGGCACAGTCTTCACGCCGGTTTTATTTCACACGTAACCGCGAGAAAATAAAATGTGCTAGGTAAGATCGAGCCGCGTCATTTGACGAGTTTTACCCTGTAACCAGGATTTGTTTGACCTTTTCTGATTACCCGGAAAAATAAAAAGTTGTGGGATTGCAAGATTTTTGCAATGACTGATGGAAATTTTCGCGATGAGATCAGACTTCTGATAAGATAATATGTGATCTCAGCATCCAAGTTTGTTTCCTTGTTGTGTTGATTTTCAATTTAACCAGATACGGCTGAGGATCAAATTGAATATGAATATACTGGCTGTACCTCGCGGTTTCTCCCGCTAAAAAATTACTTTCACTTTCATACAAACTTTCCATCCCTTTTCACCTTAGGAGTTCAATTTCCAAAAATTCTTCCTTATCGGATGCCTACGTTATACAAAGAACACACCCTCCAAGTTTCAGGTATCTACGATCAGCGGTTTATGCCTGTGCGTTGATCCGTCAGTCAGTCATTCAGGACAAAGAATTTTATATGTATAGATAACATCACGCCTGTATTCCTCGAAGGGTTAAGCACAGGTGTAGGTACTATGTACACCCTACAGTTCTACGGTATGTTTAGTAATCCATCCAGTCCCATGTAATAGGGGGCGAGCCTACTGGGACCGGGCAAAAATCCCAAACTGCGAACTACTACTATGAATTTCATAGAACAACACTGCTCGACCTGGGAATCGAACCCAGGATCTCTAACGTTGCAGTCGCCCTTGGGACTACTATATTAACGAGACAGTTGACATCAAACATCATTTGACATTTTTTTTTTTAAAAAAAAACGTTGCTCCACACTAGGATTTTCTCCTGTATCGTGGGTGCGTTTACAAACACAAAGTCTCACATACACAAACGTCCAGACCCAGAACAACTACCTGTAGATCATACAAATATTTGCTCCGTGTGGGGATCGAACCCACAACACGTAGCGCAGAAGCCGGTCGCTAAACCGCTACGCCAATCGTGTCGTGGCTGCCACTAACAGCTCTCGTAAATGGCCGTATTGACCACCGGCTTAACATTATCCGAGGTCAAAGTCAGTCAAGGTTATTTTAAGGATACCCATATACCGACCGCAGCAAAGAAAGCTTAACCTTGCATATCAGTCGATCAGCTTAGTCATTACGTAGCCATGAGCTCCTCCAAAAATCATTTGTGCTTATTGTCAACGTTTTTAAATTTCTTTTATATTCAATAATTATTCACTTTGGAATCCGAAATGGACTACTTTGCCTAAACGTTTCGACAAATATCCAAACTTATACCTATCTCAGGCCTGCCCACAAAATGTCTTAGGTCTGAAACGTGACCGAACTTTGCTGGTAAAATTTATTACCTATGGGTATTACATGCAGTAAACTGTAAAAAATATGTTTGTTATGAAATGTAATTAACCTATCTTATTATAAAAAAAACTGTATGGTTTTTATAAGAAATAAATTATCTTTAAACCGATCTGTTAGGTAGGTAACTTAAGGGTTTTCATTTGTCAACAATATCCGAGCGATTCCAGTGCTATTATAGACTATTCAAATCTTTATCTCCAAGGTAAAAAGAAGTATTATGTAGACGATCGATATACTCGTATTTTACAAAACTTCGAGTCAATACAAAAATTTCTTCTTAGATGATTTTTTTTTATCTCAAAGCAGTAATTTATAGAATTACTTCTTGGATAAATGAATCTTGTTGGATATGGATTTTAAGATCATCCATAAGATGTCCAGCCTTACCTTGACCTTGCCTGACTCGCCATAAATAATCAGATTAACTCATACCATCACGCCTGTTTTCCCCGAAGGGTTAGGCAGAGGTATACTAATGCACACCCATATTTCGCTGGTATATTTAGGCTTCACGTAATAGGGGGCGAACCTATCGTCATTAACCTATTAAAATAACTTTATAATCTTAGCATGTAAAATGCAAAAATAAATCACAAAAAAATAACCCGATAGCATTTCTAGTTCGAACTGGGAATCGAACCCAGGTCCTCTAGCGTAGCACTCATGCTTGAGACTACTAGACTAATGAGGCATATTTACATTGAAGCAGATTTCATTGATTACATTAACCTTGGTGATGGATTTGTGCAAATAATGTTGAGTCAGCGTTATGGTGACTTAAAATAATTTACACGTTAGCGAGTCAAGTATTGATCCAATGTGGATACTCCATTAAATAAATACTTCAAGAACCTTACCGAGCATTGAAGAAAGACCTTTAGCAACCTTTAAAAGTACAAAACAACAGAAGACATGAGGTGGTTTGGGGTGTCGACGTAATCCTGTTTATTCTTCAGTTCCCGATGGGAACGTGAGTGCCCGCGGCGTTTCGCTGTTTTTGTGACCAAAATGAAAAAAACAAGACTAGACATACCTAAATCTTAATGGTTTTGCAGATACATCGCTATTGCATCTAAGAGATAATCAATGGGCTCGATTGTAGGCAAGTATTTAGCATTAGCATCAAGTGACGTTACCAGTCCACTAGATGCAATTGTCGGCGCAATGTATGCGAATTTCATCATTATTATCTTCCTGATATCGATCCTATTTATTATGGAGTCGAACTTTGATTAATATTACTAAGATATAAATACTCATACATACATATATACAGTTCGCCAATATGCTTTAGGTCCCATGTAATAGGGGGCGAGCCTATTGCCATTAACCGAGCACAAAACCAGACTCCAAACTGCTAGTAGACCTGGGGATCGAGCCCAGGACCTCTATCGTAGCAGTCGCGCTTGGGGCAATAGAAGAGTGAGGCTAAATTATAGATTTTTAATTATTGATATTATTAAATATTGATTGATTGATCATCTAGAGTCAATAAGCGACAATAGCTGCTGTAGGCACAATAAACACGTTTCTACATAAACTGTCCCATCTGTTACTCCTACATAATCTTTGTTTGGTTGAGTCCCTTGCTTAGTATTCAGTTCCATGGCTGTAATCCGTCGGGCCGCAGTCCGCGCGCAATAAGCATCACAATTTCTTTGTCTTGCTGGGTGACGAATATAAGCGTTTATTTTATTGTTTAGATTTTTTTGTAGGGGTTGCACGGAATTGAATTATAAACGTTGTTATAAACGGGTGCTGTCTGTCGGGACTAGTCGGCTCTTACTTGCTGTGGCAATCCCTTTCTTTCTAAATATAACACCTACTTATACTGAATAAATCTTACACATCAAACTGCATAATTTTCAAAATATTTAAAACAAAGTTGTAAAGATTAATATGGTAATCATGTTTTTTTAAAAGATTATCTATGGAATTTCTTGCCGGCTCTTCTCCGTAAGACCCACTTTTTGGAACCGTGCAATAAGTTTGACTTTTCAAAAGTACCTTTCTAATGGTCTAATTGAAATAAATAATTAAGACTTTGACTTTGACTTTGTAATTGTCAGGTTTGAAAAAAAAATTGATCATTGTAGAGTATTATCGATACATATAATTTTACTACTAATAAAAATGCGAAAATTTTGATGGATGAATGTTTGTTACTCAATCACGCCAGAATGGCTGAACGGATCTAAATTAAATTTGGCACAGGGATAGATTATAGTCTAAAATAGCACATAGAATTTTTTTAGCCGGATTGAACTCAATTCTGAATTCCACGCAGATGAAATCGCGGGCAGAAGCTAGTAATATGAATACAAATTATAATCAAAACAAAACTACCTACTTGCAGGCCATATATATATTTGTACATATGGGAATCGAACCCTTGACATATTATAGCGTATTCACATGTGGTAGATGTATTTAACCCAGTTCTACTGCTATTTGGCCTTTGCGGATATAGTAACCGCGGATAAATAAATTTCACTGGAGATATTACCCTTTAAACCGGAATACAGTAATGTTAGCACATTATTTGCTTAGCGGCACAATATTCGGCAATTCAGTGTTACAAGCCCAGATGAACTCAACAACAGAGCTTTACAATTTCATAGTAATGTCACTGCTCAGAAAATTAGCCTTTTTAGGGCTCCATACCTCAAAAGGAAAAATCTAAACCCTTATAGGATCACTTTGTTGTCCATCCGTCCGTCTGTCTGTCAAGACCCTTTATCTATAGAACGCGTAGAAGTATAGAGTTGAAATTAAAAACATATACTCACGCCTACAGTCACTTGAAGTTGTGAAAAAATCAAACTTCTAAGTTACCATAAAAAAAAGATACGCGGTCAGCAAAAATCGAATATTTCGACACTCTCAGGGGAATCAAAACTTATAGGGTATTTTCCGTTGACCTAGAACTATGAAATTTGGCAAAAAATACAGTCTTATACTACAAATATAGGGAAAAATCAGAAAACTATACATTTGTAATTAATGATAATATGTACCTACAAATTTGTACGGAACCCTCAGTGCGCAAGTCCGACTCGCACTTGTCCGGTTTTTGTTTATTAAAAATGGGCTCTTGACTTTAATCTTGCGCTCGGTGCCAATATGAGGTCGGATTTCTATTTGAATAATTATGATTGCAAGGGTTACGCCTTGGATATCACAGTACATTAACAGATATGTATACGAGTATGACACAGGTAAACACGCATACATTTTCTTTACTTAATATTCATCCGAAACACAAGCAAATTATGAGAACATTACCTACCTACGAATTCTTTTTTTTAACACAGAAATGTAAATATCAGTTTAAAAGTTATTTAAACATCTGCCTTCGGATATCCAGGGAACTGTGTATTATTTTAAATGCGGTCTGAACGACCCACGGGGGTAATTTGCATCCAACCCAGGCATTTAACCCTCTCGCTTGTTCACGGGGTTTTTTTACCCCTTACTCTGTTTGCATACAATTTCCTGTCGGCAAACGTTAATGGCGCTAAGTGGACGTCTTCGACGATTTTATAATAATGTTGGCAAATTCACGGGATGTAAAATGGGGTAAAAAGATTGCGAGAAGAAAGTAGGAAGAAAATTAAAGGAAGAAAAAAAACGTAGTGAGTGAAAATTTAACTGCCATAATATCTCACTGCCTTACTAATATAGTAATAGTGATCCTAAGCGCGAATTAGAGGTCCTGGGTTCAATTCGCAGGTTGGGCAAAGTATTATGAAAGTCTCAGTAGCAGCTCGGAGGTTGGATTTGTGCCCGGCGAAATATTCTTATTTTAATATTATATATTATAATTCTCTAAAAAGTTTACTAACAATGTAGGTCGCACATGACTAGTATTCTTATTAAACCCTCGTGCTAAGCTAAATGCTTGTGTTACGAGTGGGTTCACGTCGGTAGTACAATGGGTGGGGTTCGAACCGGCGAACCGAAATTGAACCGTTCGAATCGAAATTGTCAGCAACTACTTATAATAAACATGAAGAATATTGTAATCAATGTTTTTTGTGCCTACATATTTTTTTGCCGTCCCTTTTCCATAAAACCCACTTTTAGGAACCGTGCAACTAGTTTTGAATTTTAAAGTACTTATTTTACTGCCCTAATTGAAATAAAACATTTCTACTTTGTCTATATGTATGGGTCATAATATATTACTTAATGAAAAAAAAATTCAAATGATTTAAAAAATACAACTGTCAAAACTTACTGCTATTTTTTTTGTTCAGTTCAAGGAACATAATAATATCAGATATTCGATGTTGTAGAACGCAAAAGACGTGAAATACATACGTGTCCAATATTTGCACGCTATAATTGATCAGTTCAGTTATTGAAAGCTGCTCCAATTTCCACGGTGACTGCTTTTAACGGAGACGCTGCATGGTAGGTTACTGCTGCCAAGGTTTTTTTACATTTCTTTTAAATATTAATAATAAAAAATACCATGACTGCCTTATTAGTCTAGTGGTCCAAGCGCGACTGCTCGCTAGGTCCTGGGTTCGATCCCCAGGTTGAGCGAAGTGTTATTGGTGTTTTCTATGAATTTCTCAGTAGCAGCTCGGAGTCTGGTATTGTGCCTGGTTAATGGCTCGCCCCCTATTACATGGGACCTAAAGATACGGACGAACGGTGGGTGTACATTAGTACGCCACGAGCGGCTGAGCGATCGGCTTCTGCGCAAAGTGTTGTGGGTTCGATCCCCACACGGAGCAAATATTTATATGATCTGCAGGTAGTTGTTCCGGGTCTGGGTGTTTGTGTTAGTGAGAATTTGTGTTTGTAAATGCGCCTACGATACAGGAGAAAATCCTAGTGTGGGGCAACGTTTTAAAATACCAAAAAAATGATTAAAAAGCAATTACGTGTTAATACATCTGGACAATAACCAACCGTCTGACACGTAATTATGTCCTATATTTCCTCACAGCTACTTACCGTACGTCACTCGAAGCGCGGCCATCGAAAGTTTAATTAAAGCGGAACGAATAAGGTGTAATATTTCTCAGCTACTACTGCGCACGCGCTGTTAACATGAGCATATCAACTTTATACTGTTTATTTTGTCTTTATGTTGTTTAAGGGTGATTGGTATTGATGGAAACTGAAACGATAACGTGGCATAACATAATATCATTATGTTTAGATCCCATTTAATGAGAGGTAAGTCAATTGAAATTAACAGGGCACAAATTCAAACACCGAGTTGCTACTGACAATTTCATAGATAACTGCTTTCTGACACACGCGAATAGGCATTGAAATAAAGCTACTTTTTACCGATTTTATCGCGTTGTATTGATATTATTAATTGATTCTCGACTTTTCGGATCCTTTACAGCATCCATGGTGACGGGTAGATAATTACCTTCGACAGCTGGGTAACTTTTATCTTCGTTGAAAAAAAACCAAAGGTACATAACTAGTTTATTTTATGGTCTTTATTTTTATCATTATATTAGTTACATTAATCTTCGATACATAATCAACCCATTATACTGTCCCACTACTGAGCACGGGTCTCCTCTCACAATGAGAGGGATTAGGCTAAAGTTTACCACGCTGGCCTAGTGCGGGTTGACAGACTTAACACGCCATCAAGAAAATCTCTCAGGCGTGCAGGTTTCCTCACGATGTTTTCCTTCACCGTTTAAGCTTGTGATAATTAACTATTTAATACGCACATGACTTCGAAAAGTCAGAGTTGCGTGCCTTGGGTTCGAACTCGAGACCTTTGCCTGGCAGTCCAACGGTCATACCACTAGGCTATCACTGCTTCGATAACTGGAATACAATTAATAGGTCATTTATAATTGCTTAGCAGTAGAATGCAATGCCAACCACATCAAAAACAGCAAGACAAACAATCTGAAATGACCAGACTATCAATAAACCTTTTCTGTGAGCAAACTATTAAAAAAACCTGGGAACCAAACACAAAATGACAGTATATAGGTATGTTTGAACGCATTTCCTGTTGCAAATGGCGGGGGGCGGGGGTGTCCGTCCCTTGTGACTTAATGAGCTTTCTGCCCGTGTTGACTCGCTGGCAATTAACCCTGGCAAAGAGACGGAAGGCTACTTGCTACTCAGATAGTTTTTAGAAAGTTTCATTGTTTTCACCGTGAAAAGAGATGTGACGGGCGTTTAGGGAAATGATTTTGATAATAGTAAATTAGAGCAACCAGGGATGGCTCTCTAGATCTCTCCATCTCTCTGATCCAGCGTCAGACAATCTGTCTGGCATTTCCTGAACCAGATCCCTTTCAGCTTAACTATGAGGAACTGTACTATTCTTTCCTGTATTTCTTTTGTTTTAATATATATTCAATGAATTCTTAATATGGTACTAATTAGGTACAGTGGCTTGACGTTTAGTTTGACTTACGACCTTCTATTTTCATGCGTCATCATTGTCATTAACATTGGACATTGGCTATGGGTCTCCTCTCAGAATGAGGCTATACTCTACTACATGGCGTTAATGCCAGACTTCATCATGCTGGTTTTCTCAATATTTTCCTTTGCCGTATATTTTTTTGTGAATACGCCCATGATTTCGAAATGTTAGAGGTTTCCTTTGTTTTGACCTCGAAACTCATAACTTGGCAGTCCTTAATGGTGGTATTGATAGGATAACTGCTTAATTCAGCGAAGTGTGCCCCGGAAGAACAATAGATTTTTATTGTCTTATTTTTTTAGGTATTAAACAGTAACAGTAATTTTACGTGAGAGAGCCATGCTTCGGCACGAATGGGCCGGCTCGACCGGAGTGATACCACGGCCTCACAGAAATCCGGCGTTAAACAACGCTTACGTTGTGTTTCGTCGAGTGAGTGAGGTTACCGGAGGCCCAATCCCCTTTTAAAAGGTCGGCAACGCACTCGTGACTCCTCTGGTGTTGCGGGTGTCCATGGGCGGCGGTTATCGCTTATCATCAGGCGATCCGTCTGATCGTTTGCCCTCCTATCCCATAAAAAAAAGTAAAATAGAGGCGTAATGGTATGGTTAACATTCAACATTGTTTAACAGCTAATATTGAACCACAAAACTTAACATGCCTGAACGTTTCTGTAAATGATCGGACGTTTGGAATAATCGGCAGCCCATTGAAATAATGGCGGCAATCCAGCTAAACGACTTAATTGTTATGGAGTGGTGTACAAAACGGAGAGTGCACTCTGATTGGTGCACTGTTGGCAGAATGTTAGTGGTGTGTTCATTTTATTTATTTATTCTTCAATGCACACTGATCTCTCTCAGTCAACAATCACTTGTTCATGTTGACGTTAAAATATTTATTTTAACACATACCATCACGCCTGTATTCCCTGAAAGGTTAGGCAGAGACTTACTTAATGTACACCCACAGTTCGCCGGTATGTTTAGGTCCCATGTTATAGGGGGCGAGCCTATAGCCATTCACCGGGCACAAATCCAGACTCCGAGCTGCTACTGAGAATTTCATAGAAAAACCCAATAACACTTTGCTCGGCCCGGGGATCGAACCCAGGACCTCAAATGTAGCAGTCGCGCTTGGGACCACTAGACTAATGAGACAGCCATATTTTTGCATATTTATTTTAAATTCTTGTAAATAATATCCTCAGAGCATTTTCCCAACGTAAAAGTAAATAAAATTATGTTGGCTTCCGATTTAAGCAGATGGCGCTAAGTATCAGTATTTTGTACGAAGCGATAGCTATTAGACCTCCGCAATTACATACATGGTCATTATTTATTGGGCTATACAAATCTTAAGGATAAACAGATCAGTCTTTTCGGGCTTCTGACTACCAGTAACTCGGGACAGAATGCTTGTCACTTGATTTGAATGAGAATTTAAATTAAAAAGTAAACTATTTTTATAAAATCCGAAGCCGAAATGAAGATCTTAGAATGTTCCATGTTAAGATCACTGTTGCGTCTGTTTACTTAACAGCCAAATTATAGAAACAGTACTTCATTACAATCAAAGACGATCCCAAGTAAACATTAATAAAATTACGTAAGCATTTAATTAACCAATAACAAGAAGTACAATCATCCCCAATGTACAATCACAAACAGAAGTGTTTCAAATAAATTTGAGTTAAAGTAAAATGAAAGATGGCACTCATATTTCTGCGTCATTGGCCCTCAACCGAATATAAATCTGAATAACCGTGGAACAGGATTTGTTCTTAATTTGAATTTCAAATTCTGTAGCGGGAAAATGTAGCCTACCCGGGAAACAGAGAAAAATGTACCCATTCAAATATAATTAACATAAAAAATGTTAAAAATAAACACGTATTTTGGGATGAGACGCAAATATTTTCCCTCTCAATCTTTTTAGCATTGGCATCTACATAATTGTACAGTTCGAGTCTCCGGAGTGGTTTAAAAGGTATTCAATTACTCCACATAAAAAAAATGACTTTTTTATCTATTTGGATCTGTACGTGTGTTATATATAAAAATATATTGTTTATAAAAAGTTATTAAATATTATGATCGTTGTTCCTGTTTCTTTTATTGATTAAGGGAATTTTTAATGACTTTCAGAATTAGGATTCGATTTTTTTTTCGATTCATAAGTAGGGATGTAACTGCTTAATTAGGATATTCTTTAAAATATGTCTTCTTTGACTTATTTTATCTATAGTTAGCCCTTTTTCAAACACAAATTTCATATGCACTATACAAAGACTGAGCAATTATGTGTAGGCAATAATTCATTTTTTAGTGCGGGAATTGAACTCACGACAATTTGTATAACAGCCAATGGCTCGACTATTACGCTAGTTGAGACGATTAGGCAGAAAAATTCTATAAAAAATCGCTTATTCTGAAAATTTGACAGATCTCGCAAGCAGAACTAGTTCTTGTAACTTGCATATTAAAATCACAAATTATATAACATTGATGTACTTTGACGTAGGGCTGAGCGGGTTGTGGATTCGACATCCGCTTGGAACAAATACTTTATGACGTAGTATTATACAGGTACTTTCATTTCGTTTACTCGGGTTAAGGGCCGATTTTTCCATCGTCAGATAACTTTAACGGAGGAATAAAAAGAAATCGAATTCTTGACAGTTTTTCCATACAAAATCTGTCAAACGTCAATTTTATTCCTGAGTTAAAAGTTATCTGGCGATGGAAACATTGGCTCTTAGCGACTTTAATCTTTCAATAATACTGAATGTTTAGTTTGATTTTTTTACGGGATAGGAGCAGCAAGCAGACGGATCGCCTGATGGTAAGCGATTACCGCCGCCCATGGACACCCGCAACACCAGAGGAGTCACAAGTACGTTGCCAACCTTTTAAAAGGGGATTGGGCCTCCGGTAACCTCACTCACTTGGCGAAACACAACGTAAGCGTTGTTTGACGCCGGTTTTCTGTGAGGCCGTGGTGTCACACCGGTCGAGCCGGCCCATTCGTGCCGAAGCATGGCTCTCCTTAACTTAAGAAAAAATAAACACACAGGCTAAGTTTTTCTTCTTTTTAAAAACAGCAACTATTATGCCGTCCCTTAACTATGTCAACAACAGAAATTTTTACCAATATTCACATCGTCCATCGTTCAGTTCCCATTTTGTTACAACACTGGTTCGGTGTCGGTTTATGTTTATGCAAATGGCCGTCGACAAGCGATTTAGCCGGTTTATGGCGCGTCACTGGCCCTGGTACATCTGCGATACGTTGGCAACACCGGTTGGTAATCGCAGTACTTTGATGGAAACAAAAGAATTTAAAAATTGCAGTAAAGAAAGGAAGATTTTGTTTAGTAACAAAGATTTTTTGCAAATTCTCTAGTGCGTCATTAGTCTAGTAGCGCGTAAGCAGAAAGCGGTAAATGCGACTAAACTAAAGGTCTTGGGTTCGAGCAGTGTTATTCGGGTTTGGTGAAAATACATTTGAAAAAAAAAATACAACGTACAACCACATCCCAACATCCCAAAGTTCGTCGATATATTTTAGGTCCCACCAGGTCCCATGGGGCCTAAAAACAGCAATAGTTGTTCCAGGCAAAAAATCCAACTCAAATCAATTCAAATTATAATAATTTATTTGCTCAGAGCTGCTCATTCTTTACCTACCAACGTTAGGGACACAATATCCCGAAATAATATTAGACACAAATTGTTATTATTAAAGAACCATTTCATGACACAGTTGAGTTAAATGGAAGATTAAATGTATTATTTTAATCGTTTAATTTTCACATCACTCTGTATAATATAATTACATAATAATTTACAAATTACTTCCAGTGCCACAATTCCGTCTCTGCACCGAACAGCTGTGCACAAAACATTGTCCCATTTTGCACAAAATATTCTTAGTTTGTCTTTATACATGGCAAAGCGAGTGTACAACATCAAATTACCATTTTTCCGCGCGACTGTACTCTACCGAATGAAAACTTTAATGATGTATGAACAACGATAAGAATTTGTTACTTTAAACTTGTTTTGAAACTAAATATTTTTTTTTTAACATAACTATTTTAGATTTCGGCTCTGTATACGAATAGAGAGGAACTCGTTCTTATATTAAAATAAAATAAGATAAAATTCTTCTCCGAAAATTAATGTTAGGCGAATAAAATGGATACTTACCCGAGTGATAATTATGGTAAAAGAAAAAGCAGAAATCACGCCTGCAGGTATTCCCGAAGGGTTAGGTAGAGGTGTGGTAATGTACATCCACAGTTCATCAGTATGTTTAGGTCCCATATAATATTGGGCGATGGCCAATGGGAGTGGGCATGAATCCAAATTCCATTCATCCAGGCATTACATCGCTCAAATCCAAAAAACACCCTAGCTTTATTGAAGTTTCTAGTGAAATCCTTATGTGCGTTTGCCATATAAAAAATATATGTTATACTGA
Organism: Acronicta aceris; assembly: GCA_910591435.1. Lineage (NCBI taxonomy): Eukaryota > Metazoa > Arthropoda > Insecta > Lepidoptera > Noctuidae > Acronicta > Acronicta aceris. The sequence goes on from OU342775.1 coordinate 680,734, forward strand.
AGGCTATCACAAACAAATTGTATTGTTTAAAATTTTTATAAATTTTCTCCAATTTTGGATAATAATTGAAGTAAATAGGCATTTTTTAACCTAATTTGTATTGTTTTCTCTTTAACGGCTTAATAGTTAGAATAATAGACGTAATTAACAATTTGTATTGTTTTTATTTCTTTGAATATTTGAAAAGAAATACCCGAAACCTCCCCGCGTGAAGCACCCCCGCAATGCCTGTGACTAATAAATACTAGCACAAAGACTAAATCCTCAAGGTCATTGGGCAATTTAATACCCTTAAATATAAAAACAAATTCAAATAATGGCTAATAAATAATAATATATTAAATTTTATAAGACGATGTAAGTTTAAAAATATGCGCGAAAAGAGTTAACCTCCCTTGGCTTTGTACAGTAAACGCTCAAAAGTCCATGAGCACGCTAAGGATTACATTGCTATGAACAGTACGAGCGAGCTCGATACAGCCCGTATATGTCACTTGTCAACGACAATGAATAATATAAGGTCGTAAGTCAAACTAAACGTCAAGCTATTGCGTTGTGAGATTGCATAAGGACTTTTGGTCGCCACTGTACAATCGTTTAAAATCTAGCAAGGTTGTCAAAAAACAAAACATAAACAACTCCACAGTACACTATGACAAAAAGCCCTTAACACTTCAGCTCTTAAAACAAGAGCTCATAAAAGTCTATCTAGACTATAACAAAAACGCTAAAGTAAAAACACACAAATTATTATAAGATGCTAAAGCACCCTCGACCGCCGTGGATGATAACATTGCGATTCAAATAAACGCGACGATATTTTGCGGGTATGTCGTAAAGTACACGCGTCTGGCTGCCGAATCAGCGGATAGTCGGCTCTTGTTTATAAGTCACGATACGGGCACGATACGACCTATATCTATACTAATATTATAAAGAGGAAAGATTTGTATGTAAGTATGTTTGTAACGAATTGGCTCAAAAAGTACTGGACCGATTTCAAAAATTCTTTTAACGGCAAAAGAATTTTTGAAATCGGTCCAGTACTTTATCACTGTAGAAAGCTACATTATCACTGAGTAACATAGGCTATATAACATCACGTTACGCCTCTTAGGAACGGAGCAGCGCGGGTGAAATCGCGAGCGGGTCGCTAGTATATAATAAGTAAGTACCTACTCATAAGTTATACTTTGTATCTCCTAGTTTTTTTAAACTTATGCAAGGTTTTTTTCTGAATAAATCGTTTGCATGTGAGGCGAGCCCCACCCCTCCCCACATCGCCCTATATAAAAGCACCAAATTCCCGAGATTTACAGCTACTCCACAAAGTAACTTCATTCTTTTATTGACGTTTAACGGAGCGAGAGTGACAGATAGCCGTGATCGCAGTCCCGATGATGGAAGCCTCGTATTGTAATGTGAATTATTACCGTGTCTATATGTGGCGTGAACATTGAAGTGTTAGAGATAGGACGATTTTTGATATAAGCTTTAGTAGTCTTGTCTGAAACTTGCCCTAAACTTGTGTGAATAGTTTGCTAATATGTAATACTGCGTTCTTTAATGAGCAATTGTTTATATAATTATTATCTAACTACCACCATTGTTTCACGAGGCAGTTAGTCTAGTGGTCCCAAGTGACTGCTGCGCTAAAGTATTATTGGGATTTTCTATGTAATTCTCAATAGCAGCCCGGAGTTAGGAATTTGTGCCCGGTTAATGTCAATAGGCTCGCCCTAACGGGACCTTAACATACCAGCGAACTGTGGGTTTACATTAGTACATCTCTGCCTAACCCTTCGGGGAATATAGGTGTGATGGTATGTAATAATTATCTACTTAAACTATTAATCGCTCAAGTCAAATTTATTCGAAAATAAATAACAATTGATAATAGTAGTCAAATATATTATTATACAACGCTGGTAGAATTGACCCGAATTGTTTTATGGAACAAATGGATTGGGCGGGTATATAGAGGGTTAATAAAACTCTAACACTGACTAATGGACAGACAAAGCATAGCTTAAATCAGTCGGTTTTATTATGAAAAATTTAAAACGATTAAGGTTGAGGGGATAGCGGGAAATTCCCACGGAATTGGGAAACATAAAAATATATATATTTTTTAAATAGGTATTGTGTATACCCAACGTTTATTTTTTCTGTCCAACGGCTCATTACGTCCCGTTTTGTCAGGATGTCAATTCGGTCACGTGACGCGGACGTCACGTGGTGGCATGTACGTGACCGCTACCTAATAGGACATTAGTGGAACATTCAGAAAATGGTGTTTTTTTGTCATATTCTTTTAGTAAATAGTAATCATCACTATCGAGTTTTTGTCTAATATCGTCGTGAGGTTATCTCCAAGGTATTGTGGCAAACACGGTATATATGTGTGCCCGCTAGTACGCAAGCCCTTAGCACACACACACTGACAATCACAGGAAATATACATACGAATGACCGATTGATGTGCAGTGTTACTTTGCTGTTCCAACTTTGAATATTTATTGTCAGTCATCAGAATCAGCGTAGATTATGATAAATTCTAGGACAACGCATCAAACAAAATATGAAAATTATTACATAAACTATTAAAATTAAATTAATATGCTCGCCCTCTATTACATGGGATCTAAACAAACCGGTGAACTGTGGGTGTACATTAGTACGCCACTGGTTAACCCTTCGGGGAATGCAATCGTGATAATATGTTATGTTTATGATTTTGTATCTACAATAATAACGTAACATACCATCACACCTGTACCTATTCCTCGAAGGGTTAGGCAGAAGTGTACTATTTAGACCCATAGTTCGCGGTTCGCGTATGTTTAGGTCTGTAATGATTTTATAAAATAATGACAAGACATTTATATAGGTTTCCTTATCACGAGCGACAGATGGCGCTTGTAGTTGAACTATTCGTTATTAAACGCCCTTTTTATTACAAATTAGTCAAATATAAGTAGGTGTTATATTATCAATTTGTCTGTGTAATCAATTTATAACTATTGCTAAATTTAAAGATAATCTAATGTATTTAAATTAATCAGTTTATCATGCGTACTGTGTACTTCGCTCTGATTGGTCTAACCCAGCTGAGTGTTTGCCTACGTTTAAGAGTGGGGAACATTCGGCTGGTAACAGATCAACCTGGACTGAGACATTCGATTCCGAGGCGTTGAGCAGTAGACATAATATCTTATAAGCCAGTGCTGTTGTTGTATAATTGTTAATAATTATTGAGCGATTAAGTGATAAGTGATTGTTGATAATTACATACTGTTGGATGAATAAATACTTGTAATACTCAGTCTGAAGTGTATGATTCGTCACATTTCAGAAGTGGGATATGCCTACAAGAAAATCCACAGATACAGTAATGTTGAGTGACGTATGTCTAGAGGTTATGTGTGCCTACAATAGAAAGCCAAGTGTGCTTGAGTTACTAGAGGCTATGTATGCCTATTTAGCCATGTGTGCTTAGATTGTTAGAGGTTATGTGTGCCTACAATAGGAAGCCAAGTGTGCTTGAGTTACTAGAGGCTATGTATGCCTATTGAGCCATGTGTGCTTAGATTGTTAGAGGTTATGTGTGCCTACAATAGGAAGCCAAGTGTGCTTGAGTTACTAGAGGCTATGTATGCCTATTGAGCCATGTGTGCTTAGATTGTTAGAGGTTATGTGTGACTACAATAGGAAGCCAAGCGTGCTTGAGTTACCAGAGGCTATGCATGCCTATTGAGGCATGTGTGCTTAGATTATTAGAGGCTACGTATGCCTATTGAGCCACGTGTGCTTAGATTGTTAGAGGTTAATTATTTTTATTTTATTTATTTAATTTTTATGAGGTACATATTAGGTCTTACGAAGTAATATAAGCCCCACAAAACTGTACAAACAGTTTGACTGTGAGATCAATTTTAGTCTTAATAACATGTAGGTAGGTACATAATTAGTAATGGAGTGCACAATTAATGTTTTATGGTAGGGTATCTATAAGTTATTTTTTTTTTATCTACACGCAGTTTTATAAATCTTATTTGGATATTCTCCAGTTTATCTATATAGGTTTTTAAATGTGAGGCCGTAGCAACCAAGAGCATAATCCAAAATAGATTCCACTAAAGAAGTATAAAGTAGTTTTAGTATACCAGTAGGAATAGGAGTTATGTGTACCTACAATAGGAAGCCAAGTGTGCTCTAGCTACTAGAGGCTATGTACGCCTATTAAGCCAAGTGTGCTTAAAGTTATTTTGGCCAAGTGAGTCAAAAGTTTTGGGCCAAGTGTGCCCAATAGGAACGGAACTATCCTCAGACGCGTAAGTAAAGCATGATTTATACTAAGAGAACAATTAAAAGAATTATTATGCGACTAAGTGCGTTGCAAATAGTTGTGTATATACCCTCTATTAATTTTATAAATTGGAAATGGGAAACATTTATTGGAAGACGTATATTTTTGATTGAACTTTTCATGCATAACTTCGAATTTATGGAGCTATTAATTTTAACCAGTTCGAGTAGATATTTTAGTAATATAAAATGAATTTAATAATAATAGTAAAAAAAAGGAGCTTTTAACTTGTTAGTGTCAAATTGAAACAATACTTATACATTTTTATGTTTTGAGGCCATGGAATCTGATGATACCAATGAATGATGATGAAACCAATGAATGCATACTCCAGACGAAGAGCCGCCAGTTTAGTCGTACAACCATTTACCAAATGTTATACCGAAGTTCAATCCCTCCAGTAAATCTCAGAGTATTGAAGGTTGTTTATGAAAGGTAAGTGTGTAATATATGAATGGGACGAGAAGCGGACCATAAATTTTGCCCGACAAAAACTTGTCGGGCTAGCAAAAAAAAAAAAAAAAAAGGGAAAGGTAAAGAAATATTGGTACGTACAAATTCAAATCTTTATTGTTTTCATATATAACTAGGATGTTACGAGTTACAATAATGTGTGTCAAAATGAAAAGGTACAACATGAAGTAATGAAAGTTTACGTGAATATTTTTATGATAAATTGATGCTGATATACAAGCTGATATGATATTAGTGATAAAAAGGCTGTAGGTTGTGCAACTCACGGCATTTATGATAAATCCATTAGAAATGGAGCTCAAGCTTTAAATTGTAATGAACCGGAAAGACTCGCTACATATTCTCAGTTCTCAGCATACCTAGTTAGAACCTATTTCTACAAATAGAAAGCGTCATGAACTCATGATCATACCTCGCCTTCGACTTCAAATGATACCTCCAATTATTTGTTTTAATTGTCGTCGTAAAGAACACTCTTACACCAGATGTCCCAAGTCCCTTGACAAGCGTCTAAAGTGTGACAGGGCGCTAGAACGAAAATTGCAAACCGATACCGTTAATTCCATGAATAGACCCAAAGTCAAGCGATGAAATAGAACGTAAAGTCCTTACAACTTCTACACACAGTAACAGTAATAACAAGTTTTACAAACGGGTAAATAATCGAGTTTTCGTTGGGATTGATAGATTATTAAGATTGGGTATAGTAGGACCCACTATTTGGAACCGTGCACCTAGTTTTGGCAATTCAAAAGTACCTGTATTATTAGTTTATTTGAAATGGATGATTTGACTTTTGACTTATGTAATGCGTGAATATGATGCAAACAGCCTTGACCCCGTGAAAACTGTGTCGAGATTACCTATAGTCAAGGGTTTTGGTGGTGACACCCGTATATAGTACGTTCTTAGGATTGATGAAATCGAATCGAATGTAGAAGTACCTGCTTATGGTTAATTATGGGTTTATACAGACTGCGTTACTCATTGGATAAAATTTTAAAGTCCTGAGCTTCGCAGCAAACCAATGATTTGAGCCCCTTAAAGCTTACCTTATCGGATTTCATTCAATTAGCCAGAAACAAATCGGAATTAGTTGAAGTTTCGGATTTAAGTTCTTCTTATCCTGGGAATGTTTATATAGAAGGTTATAATAGTAATAAACTTGGCAAAGAATATAACTTACCTCAAGGCACATATCGTCTAAGCATGGGTAAATGTCACCTTATTATCAAATTTAGCTAATCAAACCCTGAATTTTCCCAAAGAATTTTGCCCAAGATTCGTTGCATTGCGATGCCCTAATTGCAAAAGCAATGCCTTTTGAAAAAAAAAAAAGAATTATATGCCCTAACAAAATCACGAGAGATATTACTGACTTGACTCCTTTGATAAAGTCTGAAATCAAAGTCGGTCCCTCAAGTTGGCAAATGGATAAGCCTTACCTACGCTTTATCGCAGTCGTATCGTGATTTTTTTTGCATTTAACTTGAGCGAGATAGGTTGTAATAACTCTATTAAAATGAACATAGACTTGCTTAATGATAGACCTAGATAGACACATAGACCCTATCGCTTATCGCACTTCGAGAGAGGACAGGTACGAGAATTTATTGATGACTTGTTGCGAAATGATATAATACAAGAATCCGATTCCGATTGTGCTAGTTCTATAGTATCATTTGGGTAGAAGATCAATTTCAAGCATTAAAATAAAAGTTTGAGTAATAGACCAACACTAGCCTTATACAATCCTAAACTTGATACGGAGTTGCACACAGATGTTAGTTCCTTAGGTGTGGGAGAAATATTAGTACAGTGGCAGTCTAGCCTTCGGGTACTTAAGCCGGTTGCTTATTTTAGTAGGCAGACGACACCTGAAAGGCGTCATTTACAATCTTATGAAATTTGAAGTTTTGTGTTTATCTGTTGGGATTAGAATTTCAAATTGTAATAGACCATAATACGCTCCGAACCAACCATACTAACCAAGCGAGTATAGACCCGGTATTCGTATGACACGTGTCGATGCATTAAGCCGAAATAACATTCTTTGCTTTCTGACATTAAAGACGAGTCTTCTGTTAAAGTATCGAGACTGACAATTGGATATTAACACTACAAATGTAGATCCAGACATTTCGCGTATACTTAAAAATTCTTAAGCCTGAATCTGACGAAGAATCTAAAGATATTAGGAAAAATTATGTTATTAAAAATCATAGAGTATAAAGAATTGACGATGAAATACGCCTAGTTGTCCCTCGTAGTGCCCGCTGGAAAATATGCCGTTATAACCATGATGATATAGGACATTTAGGCATTACTAAAACGACTGAGAGAATTCAATCTGTCTTTTGGTTTCCAAGGCTGCGGCGATAAAATTCGGTACATTCGGTACGCTTATAATAAAGATGATGCATCCAGACAAAAGACTGAATAATTGTATCCTATAGAAAAAGTTAGCGTCCCATTCCATACAATTCACCTAAACCATCTTGGTTCGTTTGTAAAGAGTAAAAACGGCAATGCCTAAATTATTACAATAGTTGATTGCTTTACAAAATATATATATGTGAAAGCGGTAAAAGACACGAAAACAAAAAAAAATGACTTTGGCTTACCATCTCCAATAATACCTGATCACGAGCTTTTGCGACAGTCATAGCACTAAACATGTCCCTATCGCTGTAGTTTGTCGCAGGGCAAAAAGTCAAACTGAAAGATATAACCAAACCATCTTAAACGCATTAGCAAAACATAATGACGAAAATGACGAACGCAATTGGGAAATGTGTCTTGGCAAAATCCAATGGGGTGTAAATAATTCAGTTGATTCTTCTACTAAAAAGACTGCCATAGGGGCTTTATTTGGCACCACAATAAAAATACCTCGAGAACTAAAAGATATCCTAAATGACGATGTATTTAAAAAACAGACTAAATAAACACCTATTACAATAATGTTATTACATGTACACGCTAAAAGAATTCTTTGAAGATAAAAATAAAAGATAATTAAATTATAATTAATAACAATAAAATCTTTGTGCAAAAAAAAAAAAAAACATTTACCAAAATAATAACAATACCTTAAATTTCTGTAAATTGACTACCTAAATGGTTATTTAATTTTAAGTAAAAGTTTATAATTTTATTTTCTAATATTGTAATTTGTTAAATTATAATTATGTAATTAACTTGTTAGTACCCATGTATTCTATGCTGTGCCCCAACGGGGTTTCATGTTGATACTTACCAAACTAGAGATCTATGTATATAAATTACACATGAAGCATTAAAGAACTTTGACTTTGACATTCAGAGATAGTTAGAGTAATAAGTTCGATGTTGGAGCTGACATTATACAAAACATGTTACAAAGCGTAAGAGATGAGGTCGTACTAATACTAAAGTCGCGAAAAACACTATTATGATGCCGGTAGCACGCCTAGAACCTATAAACAAGGTGATTTGACTAAGGTTACCAGAACTGACTATAATAATAAAGGCAATAAAACTTTTTAAATTCATAGATCTGATAAAATCACTGAAGTTTTGGGCAATGACAGATATAAAATCACTGAAATTCCGGTTTTAGCAAACGTAGAGATTCATTTAAGAGCGTCGTTTCCGCTGATCGTGTTAGACCTTATAAAATATAAATAAATATAATGAAAATGTAAATATAAATATAAATTCGCCTGACCATAAAGATTCATCAGATCGTAATAGTAGCCCATCTTCTGAAAGCAATAATGATAACGACAAACTATTTCATAGAAAGGAGTCGGACATCAATGAATAGCCGAATGTAATGATTTTGCATTTTGATTCGTGTTTGTTCAAACAGTTTAAGCATGTAATATTTCTGTATGTATGACTTATGTTATTGAATTACGATAACGTGCGTCAGGAGATCGCACGTTGTCGGATGGCCGAATGTAATGATTTTATAAAATAATGACAAGACATTTATATAGGTTTCCTTATCACGAGCGACAGATGGCGCTTGTAGTTGAACTATTCGTTATTATTTTTCCCTTTTTATTACAAATTAGTCAAATATAAGTAGGTGTTATATTATTAATTTGTCTGTGTAATCAATTTATAACTATTGCTAAATTTAAAGATAATCTAATGTATTTAAATTAATCAGTTGATCATGCGTACTGTGTACTTCGCTCTGATTGGTCTAACCCAGCTGAGTGTTTGCCTACGTTTAAGAGTGGGGAACATTCGGCTGGTAACAGATCAACCTGGACTGAGACATTCGATTCCGAGGCGTTGAGCAGTAGACATAATATCTTATAAGCCAGTGCTGTTGTTGTATAATTGTTAATAATTATTGAGCGATTAAGTGATAAGTGATTGTTGATAATTACATACTGTTGGATGAATAAATACTTGTAATACTCAGTCTGAAGTGTATGATTCGTCACAGGTCCCATGTAATAGGAGGCGAGCCTATTGCTATTAACCGGGCACAAATCCTAAACTCAGACCTGCTACTGAGAATTTCATAGAAAAACCCAATAACATTTATACTCGACGTGTGAATCGAACCCAGGACCTCTAGCCTAACTAAGGACAACCTGACTAAATGAGTCCAGTCTACGAAAATCTACCTTTGTCATTAAAAAGACTTTTGTGAGTAATATTACTCGATAAAATTTGCGATTTTAAAACGCAAATGAAACAACGACAAAATAAATAGACACAGGCACCAATTTAAATCGCAAAAATATTTTATTAAATTACGCTCAGTGCGAAAGTCAATAATTATTTATCAATAATATTTCCTCATCCGAATAACGAACACGGAAAATTTCCAAATTTAAAATTACTTCCCCGATTTTTTTAACAAATGGAAATTTAAAATACGCCCGGCATCGTATTTCAGTCTGATTTAAAATCGTTGTGCCTGACCCTGATTACTTTTAGCATTCCGTAGTCGAATTAAACCAAACGTTTTTAGAATCGATATGGATGAGTAGCAATGACAGGGTAAATGAAAAAAGTCACTCTATACCTACATATTTAGGTATTTAAGAAGCTAAATATCACTCACTCACTCGTTAATCACAGAATGTCAAAAACTATAAACCCGATAAAAGAATTTGCCATTCATGTGGCTTGATGAAAGTGTAGATACAGATAAGTATAATTATACCTAGTATATTTAATAGTATAGTACAAGTAATATAATAATTAACACCGTGCGCAAATGATTATCCAACTATCAGGAATACATACATTCATAATCTTGAGGACACGTTTGGCGTAGCGGCTGAGCGATCGGCTTCTGCGTCACGTGTTGTTGGTTCGATCCCCACACGGAGCAAATATTTGTATGATCTACAGGTTCCGGATCCGGATCTGGGCGTTTGTGTATGTGAGAATTTGTGTTTGTAAACGCACCCACGATACAGGAGAAAAGGCAAGTGAGGGGCAACGTCTTTTAAAAAAATTAATAAAAAAAACAACCCATTATACTGTCCCACTGCTGAGCACGGGTCCCCTCTCAGAATGAGAGGGATTAGGCTGTAGTCCACTACGCTGGCCTAGTACGGGTTGGCAGATTTCACACGCCATCGAGAAAATGTCTCAGGCATGCAGGTTTCCTCAAGATGTTTTCCTTCACCGTTTAAGCGCGTCATAATTAATTGACTATATAATATGCACATGACTTCGAAAAGCCAGAGGTGCGTGCCTTGGGTTCGAACTCGAGACCTTTGACTTGGCAATCCAACGGTCATATCATTAGGCTATCACTACTTCTATCAGGAATGATCATGCATAACTCCTCCTGGAATGGCTGATTATACTTGGTAGTCTAGTTTTCGCAAGCGCACTTGGTGACCGTTAGGTTTGATAGGTAGATTTTTCTGTTAGGAAACTTAGTAAATCCTCAAATAGTTCACCGTGGGAGCGCAATGCTTCGGCACAAATAGGCCGGCTCGACCGAAGTCATACCACGGTCTCTTAAAAAACTGGCGTGAAACAACGCTTACATTGTGTTTTGCTGAGTAAGTGAGGATACCGGAGTCCCAATCCCCTTTTTAAAGTCCGGCAACGCACCTGTGACTCCTCTAGTGTTGCGGGTGTCCCCGGGCGGCGATAATCGCTTACCATAAGGCGATCCGTCTGCTCGGTTGCCCATATCGGTATCCCATAAAAAAAATCTCAATCTCGTCAAGTGATCGTGGTCTGTTTAAGTATATTGAATTAAGTATATTAGGTATTATGCACATCAAGCTACATGAGTAATACTTAACAAAATTGTAAACAACCACAATGTCATATTTTTTATTTATAAGAGTATCTATGGGAGTTTCTTGCCGATTCTTCTCCATAAGACCCACTATTTGGAACCGTGCACCTAGTTTTGACAATTCTAAAGTACCTGTATTATTGAAATAAAAGATTTGACTTGACTTGCCTTGACTCAAGGTGCAATTAGTAAACAGATGAATGAAAACCTAGAAGTTGTAACCAAAAAAAAAACAATAAAAAAAAAATCTGTATTTCTTTTTTCATTTCCGTACAGAACCCTTTTCATGTACACAGTCTCACATTTCCTTTTATTATTCGTTACAATCCCCGGTCAGTGGCATGACATTAAATCCCAAATTACAGTCCTGATGCCAGGTTTCAGCACTTTAATAAACATTTATGTTTTTTATGTCGGCCGACTTAATTTGCCGGGTGTACACATGAGAATGAACTCCCTACAGCCTTATTTACGATGTAATAATATCATTCAATAGTGACTTAAAGAGGTTTTATTGTTTTGAGGTTATTTTATTATAATAATCATCATTTACAGTACTTCAAGATAAATAATGGGCATCAGCTAACTTCGTGTTTCCGAAGATGACCGATACAACTAGGCAGTATAATGATATAGAGCTGCTCTTATCAAATAGCCGTTGTACCTGAGTTGCAAGTATTATATCAAAACAAAACACGATGGAGGGTTATATCAGCTCTGTATATTTCTACAAAATGGTAGCGCACGTCCTTCTTGCTTTCAATACTATCTGCAAGTGACTCATTAGTGACACCGGCGTGCCGCCGGTCGCACGGCTTGCAACTAATTTGTTTCGCTTAGGAATGACATTGAAATTTATTTAATTGCAAAAAAGTTGAAATTTTAAATGATGTTTAGGGCCAAACTGTTTTTTGTTAGACAATTAACAAAAAGCAGTTTGGCCCTAAAAACCGATTTATCTTGAAATACTGTACGCTTAACAGTTCTACTGCTGGGTACAGGTCACCTCTCAGAGTGAGAAGGGTAGGCTACATTCACCACGCTAGCCTACTGTAGGGTTTCAGAAAATTTGAGAAAATTTCTGCACCTTGCAGGTTTTCTCGCTATATTTTCCGTAACAATGACTTGAAAGTCATTTGGCTACCATTTGGATTTTCCTTTAACGCTGTTGTCAAAGATGTAAACTTCAGAAGGGTACAAAGCTAGCACTATACGCTGTGATAAAAAAATCCCTGTCCGATCCGAAAAGGGCATATAGGTATCCCAATAACATCACTTACTTAACATCATCAAATATTCAAGCAAGTAAACATAAAATTGAAGTTTAAAATTCATTCATGACTGCCTCATTAGTCTAGTGGTCCCAAGCGCGACTGCTACGCTAGAGATCCTGGGTTCGATCCCCAGGTCGAGCAAAGTGTTATTGAGTTTTCTATAAAATTCTCAGTAGCAGCTCGGAGTCTGGATTAGTGCCCGGTTAATGGCTATAGGCTCGCCCCCTATAACATGGGACCTAAACATACCAGGCGAACTGTGGGTGTACATTATATACGCCTCTGCCTAACCCTTCGGGGAATACAGGCGAGATGGTATGTTATGTTTCTGTTATGTTAAAATTCATTATTATCGTGCTTAAGTTATTGAAATTTCCTCAACATAACATAACATAATCAACCCATATACTGTCCCACTGCTGGACACGGGTCTCCTCTCAGAATGAGAGGGATTAGGCTATAGTCCACCACGCTGGCCTAGCGCGGGTTGCCAGACTTTACACACCATCGAGAAAATCTCTCAGGCATGCAGGTTTCCTCACGATGTTTTCCTTCACCGTTTAAGCGCGTCATAATTAACTGAGTATTTAATACGCACATGACTTCGAAAATCCAGAGGTGCGTGACTTGGGTTCGAACTTTAGACCTTTGACTTGGCAGTGCAACAGTCATACCTATCTAGGAACTAGGCTATCACTGTTAATGAACTGCTAAAACTTAACAAATTTTTAAAATGTTTTTCTTAATCCATCGTATATTATTAGCATCATTGCTGGTGTGTTTTATAGTGATAAAGAACTTATAACAAAGACATTTCACACTCATAGTTCCATTCACAGTACAGGGTTAGGGTTTCTCACATCAACAGTTAAAGCTAAAATAATATGGCTTAATACTCCAAAATGCTTTGTATTTTGACGTTTGTCATTTTGATGTTGTCTTTGGTTACGACAGGAATTTTTAATTGGCTACAGAAATGTTTTTGTTTTCAAAAATTTAATACGTTACCAGCGTATTCTTTAATTTCTGGAGCTCAAATCTTCAATTCTTCTTGAAACCACCTGCAGGTTGCAGGATGTCATAATATGATCTTAATTTCCTAGGTTTTCCTCCACCAAATTAGATATTTGTGCTGTGAAATAGGTACAAGCGTTTAAGATATATCTGATAAATGCATTTCAACTTATCACAGAAGAGAATCCCGTATTACCGCTTCCTTTCGCACTTGACTGATTCTGTATAGGCTACGAAGCACACAAAGAACTAATTATTCTCACACTAGGATGCAGAATGCAGCAACTGCGGAGAAATGGCAACAGTGCACCCTTTCATTGAAACACTGACTAATTAGGTCAATACGAGTAATACAACGCGACGTTGCCGCTCTTCTTAACAGTTGTGTGACATTGAATTAAATAGAAAATAGAATTATATATTCAAAATGTAATTAAATATTGTGTTCGTATTCTTTTGTTTCTTCTTTGTTACTTTTAATTAGTAAGTTGAGGGAAATACAAAATTATAAAGGGAAAATTTGCAATATTTTCATACAAAAATGTTGATCTCAATCTGATTTGTTTTCTCAGTTTATCAGGCTAAAATATCACAGAACGACTTTGGCAAGTGATTTCTTTCCAAAATTAGAAATGGATTATGATTTTGTTCCATCTATCACTAGTAAGCAGCAGCACAAGCAGTGATAGCCTTGTGTTTTGACCATAGGACTACCAAATCAAAGCTTTCGAGTTCGAATCCAAGGCACGCACCTCTGACTTTTCGAAGTCATGTGCGTATTGATAGTTATTTATCACGCACTGAACGGTGAAGGAAAACATCGTGAGGAAACCTGCATGCCAGAGAGATTTTCTCGACGGCGTGTGAAGTCTGCCTGTATTGCTTTGCTGTCGTCTGACGTATGGCTAAATGGTGATAGCGTTGTTTGATATATAAATAAGCCTATCTATTCCTCAAAGAGAACTTGGATTTCGCTCTTGGTTGTTATACGAATATATCTATCAGTCAATATAGCTATTTATCTAAAATGTTAGAGTCCGATAACCAGTTGAATCTTAGAATAATATTATTATTCTTAGTAATTTAACATAATAGAATCGCCCCATTGTATCAACCATGTAATCATATTTTGTCAATTATTGTGAAAACCAATGATAGAGTAGTACAGCAGACAAGAAGTGGTAGTAAACAATATTGCTACTGTAGAGGTCCTGGGTTCGATTCCCAGGTCAAGAAAAAAGTTTCTCAGTACCAGTTCGGTGTTTAGGATATAATTATGCCTGGTTAATGGTAATGGGCCCTATTATGTATGGGATATAGGCACGGTCCTCGCCGCTATTACATGGGTTATGAACATGCAAACTGTGGATGTACATTAGTACTTCTCTGTCTAACCCTACGGAAAATACAGGCGTGAGGGTATGTTTCTATTAAGATATTAAATTATTATTATTTTGTCGTCGTTCTCTCCCCACCGAACCTATCAACCTTCAAATCAAGTTAACACAAACCCAATGTTATTTATCGTCCGTCAACTACATTATAATCTCATCAAAAACACAACGGGAATCCATTTGGCGAAGCAAACAACTGGAACTGCGTTGATCGCCGGTTTCATTGCGTTTCCTCATTGGCCAGCCGAAATAAATTTGAATAATGGCCCGAATTGGGGACGGGAAAAAAATCTGAATTTTAAATGCACTCCCGGACACGATTCGAGTACATTCGCGAAAAAAATCGCATAAATATAAGGTACGTCTACTGGGAGCTTCGAAATGTTTTTGGAATGAATTAAAGTTGAAATTGAAACTGATTATATTGGGCGCGGCGTTATGTCGCGGGTTTATGTTTTCCATTTTATCTTTATACTGTTTATTCTTTTATTTGATTTTTTACATTATTTTTTAGACCGATACACTTATATATTAGACGTGTCCTAAACACTGTGGACTAGCATGATACAGGTCGCCAGTTCGAGTTCGGCACGAAACCAATATTAGAATGATCTACAGAAAGTTGTTCTAAGTCTAAGGTACGGCAGAAAATTCTAGTATTGACCAAACTTAAACAAATATCTCACGTGTTGAGTGACGTCATCTATACCATCAAATTAATAAAACATACAATCACGGCCATATTCCGCCAAGGGTTAGGCAGACATGTAACAATGTACAAAGCTCGCCACTATGTTTAGGTCCCATTTATTAGGGGGCGAGGAGAAATCAAATGAATATAAACCGGTTATATGTATTAATTTATCCACGGAAGATTCATAATTTGTACTATGAAGGCTAGTGCGTAGTCCATCGTGAAATAAACGTGGGTCATAGAAAAATTGGGAAAGGTCATTCGTATCGAGTCTGCGCCATGTCGGAGTATATTGTGAAATCGCCCGACAAAAGGTTTTTAATTAAATTCTTATTGAAAGGGTTGCAAATCATCGCCCCGGGGATGTTCGGTCCGCTTCGTTTAATTACTCGATGGCTATTTATGTTTTACTGGTGTTTAACGACATTTTTATAGGTATATTAACAGCCTGTTCGTAATTGAGTCGTCTGGATTGATTTGATGTTTGTATAAATAGATTCCAAAGGTCAGAGGTTCACTACTGAGTACTAAAAACATGGATCATTAAAAGCAAGTTATTTTTTTTGAGCCATTCATGCTGAGTGTGAACCGCATTTGTCACAAAACTTTTAATGTATTTTTATTATAAGCTTGCTGTTGCCCGCAGTTTCACTCACGTCCTAAAAAGATTAGCATACTATAAGTCCTATTCTAGGCGGCGTATCAAGATGAAACATGCACCAGATTTTAAGTTAGACCCCTAGCAATACATCGGTGAAAACTTCATTCAGTTTTAAGAGAGGTAGGGTGCTTTCTTTTTTCCATTGTCACTCGCTCAAAATGGTGAAGGAAAACTTCGTGAGGAAATCTGGAACTCTGAGAGATTTTCTCTACGAAGTGTGAAGTCGGCCGATCCACGTTAGGCCAAGGGGCAAATATTTTTTGAGGCACAGGTGAACTATGGGTGTATATAATCCATCATTCTGCTTGTTTATAACCATATAGTCCATGAAGTGTGCACCAATAAATTCTTCATTAATCATCTCAAATTGAACACTTAATATGCTAGAGTCAATTTCACATGTTTCCAATTTACTGTAAACAAATTCCCGAACATTGTCAACAACGTAAAGTTTGTGGCCATCGGAACTAGGGGTCTGACCAGTCGAACTGAGGAGACAACATAGTGTAGGTAGCTGTATAACTACCATGTGTTACACTCGATAATCGCTAGCGTCGCGTCGCATAGAAAAATATGTGTATAGTATATGAATGTGTTTTCCTTAAGGGTCCGGCGGAGCTTGAATTCCCCACAAAAACGTAATACCGATCGAACAATCGTAGACAATATTCTATCAAACTATTTTATTATCCATATTTGGATACCGTTAATCTAGGTTCTTACGGTACTATTTCGCCCACTACTACTTCACTGGAAACAAACTTGGTAAAGTTATCAAAAATCGCATTCCCTTACATTTATTTCCAGTGAAGTATTTTGGACGAAATGGCAGAGAAGGAACCTAGATTAAAGGTATCGGAATCCGAATAGTAACAGAATTTGATTAAATGGGCTTAGAATTACGATTTATTTCGGTATTATGTTTGTTAGAGAAATTCGGTCCAACGGACTCTTAAGGGCATTACATCGCTCAAATCCAAAAAACACCCTAGCTTTAAAGAAGTTTCTAGTGGAATCCTTATGTGCCTTAGCCATATTATATGACCTTAAGTATAATATATAAAAATATATGTTATACTTAAGGTCATCACAAGTAAATTGTATTGTTTACTAGCCCCTACTATCACCCTTTACTAGCCTTGTGTCGCGAGGATTTCAAAAATATACAATTACCTGACACGAAATACGCCCAGATACTCGTACGAATCAAATGATAATACGCGTGGAACACATGCGGCCAACACTTAAAGTGCGATACACCAAACGTGTGCATCGGTATCTTGTTTCACGTTGTTTTTTTTTGCGTTTCACACGTTTATAGTCTTCTCTACCAAATCTCTCAATCCTTGTGTGATTGAAATTTACTCTTATACAATTGAAATAACTCAAGTCATTGAACGAGTTCAAATCACATTTTAGCCTACGTCCAGCAGTGGATGAATATGGGCTGATGATGATGATGATGATGATGAAACCACATTCATTATACAAGTCAGAACATAACAGCAATTACTGGTCTTACATTGAGGTGAAATGGGGAGCCGTCCAACGTAGGATTCACCTAATGAATGCTACAAAGTTGGGGTCACAGCGATCACATGAGAACCTAAAATGGAACTACAGTATAGGGTATATTCAAATCGTCGATAGACGTAATCGACTATCGCTATGTAAACTTCTGGTAGGGCTACTGATCGACAGACCTGAACGAACAGCAATACAATGTTACAAATTTACACTTTTAACGAGTAACTAAAACTAAAATGTTTACAGTGTTGCCAACACTTTTGTGTCTGTGTGTGTATGTGGCAGGTACTATGGGGTTTTGGACAGATCTTGATATTTCATTGTCTGGGGTACACTGGTCTATTCGTTGCAAATGCGACTGCTGTGTTTGAGGTCGTGGATTTGATTCACAGGTCGAGCAGTATTATTGAAGTTTCTTGTGAAATTCTCAATAGCAGCTCGGTGTTTGGAATAGAGCACCGTGGATGGTATCTAATAGGCTCGCCCCTTTTACAAAGAAACTAAAAACATGCCAGCGATCTATGGGTGAACATCAGTACGCCACTGCTTAATACATACAGGCTTGATTGTATGTTATGATATGTACATGAGCTCTGCGAGGTTATTTGGGCGTTTCGAGATAATTTTATCAGCGTATATCTCGTTATCTCGTACTGAGAAAATAGCCCAAGACGATATAATGGCTCGAGCTGAAATAATTTGTCTCGGAATGCATGTTTTTTAGCCCCCATTTTTTATAATGGGGAAGTTTTGCAAGGTTGGACATTTCTCAACAATCCTGGACAGTTTATATGACCACGTCCATATGAGAGTGTGCGGATGCATTAAGCGCAGACGTGTCCCCCGATTACGTGGGCTGTGGTCACCCCCCATCTATTTACTGGTAAACTGCGTCACAGTTGCAAACAATATTAGATCTGTTGCAAAGTTTGAATAAACGTGAGAAGGTTTTAGTTATATTGATTTCTGACACATACGCGAATATTATGTTTCACAGCTTCATTCTTTGCGATTTATAATGTTTACATGATGTAGTAGCATCCCGACTCGACAGCCTTGCACGGTTTTGTTTTTTTTTTTTTTTGCGGGTAGCGACCTACTTGTCTCATACGTCACACGTCACTTACCCCACCACCACGGTATGGCGGTACGGTTGACTTGTGAATATTTCTTCATTCCGTGTTCCGTGCTCCAAGCCTTCGCACGTCTCAAGAATCTATAAGTGATCATGGGGAAAAGGCAGATTGAAGATCGACACGAAAAAATAAGAAGAAAAATAAGAAAGTTGGAGAATAAATTAAGCAGAACACAAAGTCATCGCCGAGTAATCGTTTACTCGTCATCTTCTGAAGACGAATCATTATGTAAGTACCTACCTATTTTGGTTTCATAACCTTAATTTTTCCTTTTAAATTAACGGTTAAATGTGATGCGCACTACTAATTCGAGTTGTTGCTGTCACGTATAATTTTCCGTAGTGTTCATGCGATGCGAGCTTCCATTTTGGGTCGTCTCTGTCGTAAATTAATGAACACAATCGATTAGGTGATGCGAGCAACTAATATACCCGAAGTTGTCTCTGTCACGATTATTTCTGCTAAGCAGAAATGCTAATCGATGTGTATTAATTCGCAGACTCTAACGTGTCTGGTTGCCCTGACCGTGAAAATCAAGCCGTTACTCCACGGCCCGAGACCTCACGTACACCGCCACCGGCACTATCATCTGAATCCACACAACCTATGCCGAAAACTGCCGAGCCTGGTCAGGCTCTGTCCATGACGGGCGAGGATCTAGAACTGGACGAAGCCATTTTGAATCTTCTTGGTGAAGCGCCAAAGACGAGGACGGTGTTGGGTAAACATATCCACAAAGAAATTGCTGCAAGGTGGCAAGAACTTCTTGCTAATGGCTTATCACAGGAGAGCAAGGACAATATTTGTAAAGAATATTTGGTACCCACTAACTGTGACCTTCTCGTCGCCCCTGTCCTTAACCCGGAGACAAAAGCAGCTTTGTCAGATTTTATTGTAAAACGAGATGCCACGTTGCAACAAAAACAGCAACAGCTCGGCACTGCACTTGCTGCACTCTCCCAGGCCACCGAACTTTTGATTTTAAAAGAATCTCCTGAGAAGGTCTTGAAGCCTCTCAGTGACGCCTGTCGTTTATTATGTGATTCCCATTATTTAGAGACAAAAACTCGAAGGAATTTTGTAATTTCTGCTGTCAAGCCGGAATTGAAAGATACATTGGTCAACACTACAAGAAATCAGCTTTTATTTGGTGAAAACCTCAACGAACAAATAAAATCTGCTAAAAATATACAAAAAACAGGAGAAGGTTTAAAAATGGCAACAAAACAAACTACATTCAACAAAAATAAATTTATTAAAAATAAAAATCAACAGAAGAATAATTTAAACTTCAAAAGTTCTTATCGGAAGGGTCCAGATCAACCGCAGCAACCTCGACGTACGACGAGGAGCCGCCCACAGCAGAACCAGCCACGTGCCAGGGAGCGCTCGCCACCGCGGAGGAGCTGCAGGAAGTAGACGCTGAACATAAGGTTAAGTACGCAGGCCGTCTCAGGCACTTCACTCATAAGTGGTCTCGTATAACCAATGATTCTGTTGTACTGTCCTGGATCGCAGGATATGTGATACCTTTCTCATCCACCCCATTTCGCAACCATGATCCTGTCGTTGATATTCACTCTGGCGAAGATCGTGCAGATTTTTTAAAAGCAATCGATAAACTTTTAAAAATCGGTGCAATATCTAAATGTAACCATGCTAATGGAGAATTTTTGTCGAGCATATTTCTAGTCCCGAAACCTAATGGGGACAAACGGTTTATACTAAACCTAAAATGTTTAAATAAGTTCATAAAGACCAATCATTTCAAAATGGAGGACTACCGTACAGCCTCAAAGTTAATTACCAACAATAGTTTCATGGCTTCTATAGATTTAAAAGATGCTTATTTTTTAGTTCCGATTCACCCAGCGTATCGAAAATTCTTGCGATTTGAATATGATGCTCTCTATGAATTTAACTGTCTTCCTTTTGGATTATGTACAGCACCTTACGTCTTTTCAAAAATCCTTAAGCCTGTAATGAGACATTTACGGTTACATGGCGTTACCTCGGTACAGTATCTTGACGATATTTTTTTGATAGACAATTCATACGAATCTTGTAAAAATAATATCATTTACGTAAAAAACATTTTAGAAAGTCTTGGCTTCATATTGAATTATGAGAAATCTTACCTAATACCCTCAAAACAAACTCGGTTTTTAGGGTTTATGTTTGACTCTGACAAAATGATTTTGACACTACCTGATTCTAAGAAAATTAAAATAAAAGAAAAATTAAATAACTTTACAAAAATGAATAAATGTAAATTAAGAGAATTTGCTCGCTTGATAGGTTCCCTTGTATCGGCTTGCCCAGCGATACAATATTCTTGGATGTATACTAAATCGCTAGAACGTCTCAAATACTTGTCATTGCTTAATAATCCATCTTATGACCAAACGATTTATATTACTGATGAAAATGTCAAAAATGATTTGAATTGGTGGGCTGACCACATAGACTCTGGGTCATGCCCCTTCAGATTTAATCGATATATTATAGAAATATTTTCAGACGCCTCTAAGTCCGGTTGGGGCGCCTACTGTAATAATCAAAGGTCGTATGGTCATTGGAAAGATTATGAACAGTGTTTACACATTAACGAATTAGAATTGAAAGCAGCATATTTTGCATTAAAATTATTTGCTAGTAATTACTATAATTGCGAAATTCTTTTAAGAATAGATAATGTAACCGCTATAGCATGCATCAATAGAATGGGTAGTGTACAATACCCACATTTAAATAAAATAACACGCCTCATTTGGCATTGGTGCGAAACCCGTGAAATAATCATATTTGCCTCATATATAAACACTAGGGATAATACCGAAGCAGACTTCTTGTCACGTAAAAAGTTTCAAGATACTGAGTGGGAGTTAGGCGATTACGCCTTCGACAAAATAAAACACCATTTTGGCTCACCAGACATAGACTTGTTTGCCAGTCGTTCTAACACCAAATGTTTAAAATACGTTACCTGGAAGAGCGATCCAGAAGCATGGGCTATTGACGCATTTACCATATCCTGGACAAATTTGAAATTTTACGCGTTTCCACCTTTTTCCGTAATATTAAAAATGTTACAAAAAATTATATCTGATAAAGCAGAAGGAACTGTTGTTGTACCAAATTGGCCATCTCAACCATGGTTCCCTATATTTCAAAAATTACTTTACTCAACACCTATATATTTTAAACCCAATGCTAATTTACTAAAATCGCCTTTCAGAATCACCCACAACCTTCATCAATCGCTGACGTTAGTTGCCGCGAAACTCTCTGGCAAGCTCTTCAATACCTACCACCGCGAGCTGTCGAAATAATGTTAGCGTCTCTCTCCGAGAACACTTATAAGCAGTATGACGTATGTATCAGAGCCTGGGTGTCATACTGCAGAATTCATAATTATAATTACTTTAATTCAACTGTACCAATTGTATTAGATTTTTTGTCAACTATATTTGACAAGGGCGCCAAATACGGCACTATCAATACTTACAAATCGGCCTTGTCAATATTGATTGGTAGCAATGTCGTCAATGATAATAAAATTAAGCGATTTATGAAGGGTATTTTTAGATTAAGACCTTCTATACCAAAATATAATATGACATGGGATCCCTCCACAGTTTTAGAGTTCTTGGCACAAAAATGGCCTAACGAAAATCTCTCTTTGGAAGTTTTGTCAAAAAAGGCACTCACCCTTTTAGCCCTAGTTACTGCTCATCGTGTACAAACATTTTCTCTTATTAAACTAAGTAACATATCAATACATCATGGCATAGATATTATTATTAAAATTACCGACTTGATTAAAACATCGTCTCCTAGTTCTTGTCAACCCATATTAAAACTTCCATTTTTTACTGAACGTCTCCAAATTTGCCCTGCTAGCTGCCTAGAATCTTATATTCATAAGACTAGTTCTTTACGCGGATCTAGTGATAATTTATTTATCAGCTACCGAAAACCGCATTCAAAGGTTTCTTCCCAGCGCCTAAGTCACTGGATCAAAGGCACGCTGCATGACAGCGGCGTCGACACCAATATGTTTAGTGCACACAGTACACGTCACGCCTCCACCTCTAAAGCCAATCGATTGGGTGTCAGCCTTGATACAATAAGAAAAACTGCGGGCTGGTCCCAAAACTCCTATGTGTTTGCCAAATTTTATAATAAAGAAATTATAAGTGATAACCCGAATAGGTTTGCTGTATCGATTCTTCAGAACCGAAATAAAGATTGATTAAGTTAAATGTAACCTTTGATTTATCTACCATAATTATTATGTAAGATCTATACTTAATTTCACATTTTGTGTTGGTGCTCTAAACATCCTACATCATGTAAACATTATAAATCGCAAAGAATGAAGCTGTGAAACATAATTAATGATCAAACGAACTTACCCTTACGTGAAGTTCGATCACAATTATGTGAACAGCTTCATTCGACGCGATTTACTCACACCCGCCCCTCCTGAAACTACCCATCCCAATATCAAAATGTGAAAAATAGTGAGTACTCTAAACTAAATGAAGAAATATTCACAAGTCAACCGTACCGCCATACCGTGGTGGTGGGGTAAGTGACGTGTGACGTATGAGACAAGTAGGTCGCTACCCGCAAAAAAAAAAAAAAACAAAACCGTGCAAGGCTGTCGAGTCGGGATGCTACTACATCATGTAAACATTATAAATCGCGTCGAATGAAGCTGTTCACATAATTGTGATCGAACTTCACGTAAGGGTAAGTTCGTTTGATCATTAATTAGACGATGGATTTGATTTTATCGCGAAAACTTCGTGAACAAACTTACATAGCTGAGAGATTTTCTCCACGTTATGTATGGGTTGATTATTATTTTTATTTACATACATACATACCATCACGCCTGTATTCCCCGAAGGGTTAGGCAGAGGCGTACTTGATGTATACCCACAGTACGCCGGTATGTTTAGGTCCCATGTTATAGGGGGCGAGCCTATAGCCATTAACCTGGCACAAATCCAGATTCCGAGCTGCTACTGAGGATTTCACAGAAAAATCGAACCTAGGACCTCTAGTGTAGCAGTCGGGCTTGGGACCACTAGACTAATGAGAAAGTCTATTATTTACTATTACTTTTATTTATATAGGTTTATTAGTTGGACAAGATGTGTGATTAAAAATAATAAAACTGTTAAAATTGCATTTTTGAGATCTTCTATAAAAAAGTATATGGGTGTGTTTACACTGATATTGAAATTAAGTGTATTTGATCATCAATCGTCATCAAGCCTTTTATACTGCCCTAGGCTGGGCTAGGCTATAGTCCACCACGTTGGCCGAATATATTTTACCCATCAATAATAATTATTAAAATTAACGCTTATAGAATAGTCAGTGCATATACGGCATGCAATATAATGTATCGATATTCATATCCAATACGCATTAATCGAATTTTTCGGACACACACCGAGCAATCGATTCTCGATACTACAAAACGGGATATGTAATTGAATTAAAGTCTGCCATTCAAGCTGACTGGTGTTGCTGAAAACCAATTGTCTGTCAATGGCGATCACCATCGATTGAATCGATTGGACAGGCGATACTCGAATGAATGGTAGATAATAGTTTTATATGTTTAAACTGTACTGTCAGTCTCACTGGTAACATTGATTTATTATTTAGTTACATTTCACTTCATTTTTTTTGGTTGCTACAGCCAGATATGGTTATTAAACGCCATACATACCTAGTGAGGAACATAAACTGGATAACATTGATAATATTTTGCTCGACCTAAGAATCGAAACCAAAACCTCTTGCTCAGCAGTCACGTTCGTTAATATCCGACGTCTGTGGCGAAAACTAAAGATCTAACAAAATCGAAGGCATCTGACTTCCGAAATTGCTGTTTGAATATTTATTATGCGTACCGCTGAAATGTGGAATGCGCTTCCCGATTGGGTCTCGATAGATATAATCTGGGTGTCTTTAAATCACGTGTGAATCCAGTTTCTTTTAGGCAAGCGCGCTTTATCCTATAATGCAGTATCACTTAACATCAGGCGAACTGGCGGTCAAGCGTAAGCCTATCACGAATTAAAAAAAATACAAAATACTACTTTGCACATGCCTAATATTATCCTTTCCTGCCGTTTTGAAGGTAATGTTATTTTTTATTATTTTAATACTTCTGAAATCACTACCAAATCATGTGACCACCAATTCTTATCCCGAGTATCGTAAGTCTTGTATACTTAGTTGTAGTCATGAGCTTAGAAAGTAGACTAGGTTAAGAAATTATTTTTATAGTTATAGCAGCGTGAGCCCGACATATTGCTCACTTTACTACACTTAATTACTGAGTACTAGTTAACAACAGCATTAGGAAGAAAAATTATAGTATAAAGGTTTTTATATCAGAGACTTTAGCTCAGACTATTTTTTATACCACAAGCCATTATATTATCCCACTGCTGGGCACGGGTCTCCTCTCAGAATGAGAGGGATATAGCCACCACGCTGGCCTAATGCGCGTTGGCAGACTTCACACGCCGTCGAGAAAATCTCTTAGGCATGCAGATTTCCTCACGATATTTTCCTTCACCGTTTAAGTGGGTGATAATTAACTATTAATACGCACATGACTTCGAAAAGTCAGATGTGCGTGCCTTGGATTCGAATTCGAGACCTTTGACTTGGCAGTACTATAGTCATATAACTAGGATATCACTGCAAAGACTCCATAAGTACCGGTTATATGCTGCCAACATCAAACGACTAGATGTGAGGGAGGCCTTCGTTCGGCATTGCACCTCTTTTGTCTGATGATGATGATAATTAACTTAACTTATCATAAGATTTTAACCATCATAATTTTATATTTCAGATTTTTCGGAACGGTACTTCTAAGAGGTAAGAATCTTCTTATTCTATAACTTACGACCAAATAGCACTCCAGCTCCACGCACTCCATGGTTAAACACTGTTAACGTGCTGACCGTTACTTTTACCATTTCGAGAGATACGCGTATCACTTTGCACTTTTTTTTTTTTTATTCTGATATTCAAGGGACTTTGTCAATCTTGACTATGTCGCCCCATATTAACATCAAACTGTACAAAACAAAATTAATCTATCTTATTCAACTAAAAGAGAGGATGGTTTGGTATAGGAGTATCACCCAACTACTATATAGGTTGGGAAATATTTCTACACCTCGAAAGATATAAGGCACACAGATACCTAGCTTCCTTAGAAAACGGGGATGCGAGGATGCTGTTACCCATACCTAAATTATATCCTGTCACAATCATCAATCTGCGTTGAGATTCATTCCGGACACATTCGAACAAAACATGATGAATATCGTCGATGATATCGTAATCTGGACAATTCGGTGTATTTAACTTTCCCATCAAATGTAAAAAATTACTTGATGGAATGTGCCCGGAACGAAGTCTCATCAGTGTAACAATATATTCCCTGTGCGTTTTCATCTCTTGAAACCATGGGTAACGGGTTTAACGGGCATTTACTACAAATGTCGGAAGAGTCATGCTTCGGCACGAATGGGCCGGCTCGACCGGAGTGATGCCACGGCTTCACAGAAAACCGGCGTTAAACAACGCTTACGTTGTGTTTCCCTAGTGAGAGAGGTTACCGGAGGCCCAATCCTCTTTTAAAAGGTCGGCAACGCACTTGTGACTCCTCTGATGTTGTGGGTGTCCATGGGCGGCGGTAATCGCTTACCATCAGGCGATACGTCTGCTCGTTTGCCCTCCTATCCCATAAAAAAAATAACACAAACGGTACGTACAAGCTCATATATTGGACTGTCGCAGCAGTCAAGAATTGCTTAAACTAAGATTTTTATCCACGTAGGGTATGTGCGGTTTTGTAAAAAGGGGTTTAAACCTGAACCTGTCTTGGTAAAGAAAAACATGCTGAATATAACGTTTATTTTATAGAAATAAGAATAAGAATTTGTAATGTTCTGCGATACGCGATACGCGATACGCGATACGCGATACGCAAATATAGACAGGCTTCCAATCACTTTTTGGGAAAGTATTGAATAATTAAACAAGCAAATTCCTTCGCTTATAGTATCAGGAACTTATAACCAACAAACTATAGGAACTTCTATCGATACAATACATGTGCTTACGTACGATAAATTCTTGGCAAACAAAATTATACCAGCCAAACTTTGCCTAATTAACATTTCTTGGAGAAACCGTAGAAGTACGTAGTGTGTAAAGGTTTCGTAGCGCGTAGCAGATTCGTAGCCGCGTAGCTCGTAGCAACGTGTGTTGTTCGGATGTTGATTTTCAACGGTTAAAATTATCAACATGCTCTTATATTGTTATACTTATAGTTATATACATTAATAAAGATGTTATTTCTTTTTTTATCAGTAGGAGAAAAAGTAGCAAATATTTTTTTCTCGTACTAATTACTTGGAAGTTCAAAAAAAAATAGCATTTCTAGTTCAGTGTAAAACAAGACTATTTTAAAGAATTTATTTGTCAGCATATTTTGTGCAACTTTAAGCGTACTTAATTTTTTTTTTTTTTTAATTAAGTACTAGGATTTTCTCCTGTATCGTGGGTGCGTTTACAAACACAAATTCTCACATTCACAAACACCCAGACCCGGAACATTTGCTCCGTGCGGGAATCGAACCCACAACACGTGGCGCAGAAGCCGATCGCTCAACCGCTATACGCAAATCGTGTCGTCAAATTTGTATTATTCGTGGATATTTAAGTTTTAATTAAGTCTCTTTCATATTATTATTATTTAACATTAAAAATATAAAAGATAATTTTAATAGTTAACGACTTTAAAATAAAGAGTTACATGCATTTAGTTAGGTTAGGTTGAAGATTTTTTTTTATGGGATAGAAGGGCAAATGAGCAGACGGATCGCCTGATGGTAAGCGATTACCGCCGCCCATGGACACCCGCAACACCAGATGAGTTACAAGTGCGTTGCCAGCCTTTTAAAAGGGGGTTGGGCCTCTGGTACCCTCACTCATTCGGCGAAACGTAACGTAAGCGTTGTCTGACGCCGGTTTTCTGTGAGGCCGTGGTATCATTCGGGTCGAGCCGGCCTATTCGTGCCGAAGCATGGCTCTCCCACGTAATAGATTTCATTAATTTACAAAAAAGCTTACGTACTAGGGCAAACCCTTTGCCACTAAATGGGCACAAATCCCTTTTATCAATGAATAATGAAATAGGTAACACCTGGAAATGAACCTAAGGCGCTACACTCAAGAGCTGTACTTTCGACCACTGAGGCACTCGTCATCTAAATTCCACAAAATTAATATACCGAAGTATTTGCCAGTACATAATTTCACAATAACGCATGTTGTAATACAATTTTGATCATACATCATAGCAACGCGTTGTGGTCACGTTATTACATTATATTGCTGCCGATCCTCAAACCGCGAGCGTGAAGTATGCGAACTTGAGAGTTATGTACTGAGTTACGTTCATGTACAGGAGTGTTCTATATAGTGAACTTTGTTTTTTTCTAATAAACATAATACCATCACGCCCCCGAATGTATCCATTCGGGGGTGTGATGGTAGAGGCATACTAATATACACTCACAGTTCGCCACGATGTTTAGGTCCCATGTAATAGGGAGTGAGCCTATTGTCACTAACCGAGCACAAATGCAAACTCAGAGTAGCTGTACTGAGAATTTCACAGAAAAATTGTTGGTAGGTTAGAAATAAATAAATAACAAATAATCATTTGATTTTTTTTTTCAGTGATAGCCTAGTGTTATGACCGTTGGACTGCCAAGTCAATGTCTCGAGTTCAAACCCAAGGCACACACCTCTGACTTTTCGAAGTCATGTGCGTATTAAACAGTTAATTATCACGCGCTTAAACGGTGAAGGAAAACATCGTGAGGAAACCTGCATGCCTGAGAGATTTTCTCGACGCCGTGTGAAGTCTGCCAACCCGCACTAGGCCAGCGTGGTGGGCTACAGCCTAATCCCTCTCATTCTGAGAGGACACCCGTGCCTACCAGTGGGACATTATAATGGGCTGATTATGTTATCTTAATCTTAAAATATATTATTATTAATCTATCTTCTAATATATATTAATCTTAAAAGTTAAACTATATAACTGCGTTTATATCAACCATAAACAATCGCGACAGTACCTAACAAAACTATCACAAATAAGTTCTAAGCTTAACAGAATTACCCGTAACACAAAGCCAGTTCAGTCGAAGCAACAAAATGAGAATTTAATAACATTGTACAGTTCACTCGTTACCTACACCCCACTGAGTTCATTTGCATGGAAATACGGATTTGAAACGACACGGCGACCGAGTAGCTGGGGAGGTTAGATAAAAAAATATCGTATCCGTGTTTTTTTTATAGTGTTTAGTTTTATTATGTTGGTATTAAATTCAGATACATTTAGATGGACATCTGTAAGAGGCGAGAAAATATCTGATTTGCTATTGGTAGGACCTTTTGATGTCTGATTGGTTCACGACCACTCATACATCGGAGACTGTTGTAAAGGACCTTGGTGTGTCTTTCGACTTTTGCGCGTAAGAGCCAGTTCCCCTCGGTAGCTGCGGCTCTGGCAGTCTGCAGTCCGTAGGCTTTTAAGGCTTGGCAATGCATCAGCAACTCCTCCGGTGTTGCAGGTGTCCATGGGCGGCGCTGACTACTTACATCAGGTGGCTCGACTGCTCGGTTTCCTACATTATCAATACGTATCTATTAAAAAGAATATGCTGAGATGGTTTGGACATCTTGAGAAAATGAATGGAAGACAATTAACGAAAGGAATTTATGTCAGCGGCAGCGTCGGAGGTGGTCGCCTTAGAAGGACGTACGCCGATCTTATTGGCGAGGTCCTTCAAAAAGGTCAAATTCGTATTACTGCGTCGATGATGAATGAATGTGGAAAAGTAAAAGAAGTATGCAAGAATCGTAGCAAGCGGCAGCTCCATGTAATAATGGGCGAGTCTATTACATTAACCGGGCCGACCTATTACTAACACTCACTTTTAGAATCACTAAATTATTGAAGCAGTTACTATTTCGCCACCAAAGCTGAATAAAATATTGTCATTATAATATATTAAACCTTATAACACGTTTCATAAAATGGTTATTTATAATATTACCGAATTATTAATTAGATATAAAAGTAAAATATCATAAAATATTCACGTTATGTGTACGTTGAAATGGCACCTAACAGAATGGACAGGATGCTGAGTGCGGCTAACAAATTGAAATTGATTTTGCGGTTTGTTTGTTCAGTTTTTATGACTAACACGTTGTTTTACATTCGTGTTTTTTGTGTGTTTTGACGTTTTTCTGAAGTGAATATTGAACTATCAATCTATGAAATTAGATGTAGGTGCTACTCAACATATTTTTTGCAAATTTAATAAATGAAACACGTACATACTTTTAAGTGATTCTAAGGATACACTATACCCTAAATTCCCATTAAAGTTATTTTTAATAGAATAGAATATTCGTTATTGTTAATGCAAACCAAAAAAATAATGTTAAGTATAATTTTATAAGTCACAGAATGGTACAATGGGTGCTCCTGTCGCTAAAAGCGACCTCTTACAGACAACCTTTGGATGGACTCGAGAGAAAGGGTGTTTGGATGTTTTTAAATCACGTGTGAATCGGAATCTTCTAGGCAAGCGCGCTCCATCGTAGATCACAGCGTCGCTTAACATCAGGCAAACCGGCGGTCAAGCGTAAGCCTATCAAGAAGAAAAAAAGAAAGGAAAGGCGAAAATAGGTAGTCTGGTGAAGATACACAAAATAAACTACTAAATAAACTTAAAGTAAAACATACACAAATTGTGATATTGTAAATATACATACATAATTATTTAGGTATCATTTCAGAAATATGCCATACAAATATTCATTAAACATTAATTTGACCGCCAATTACTTTATGTTACTTAATTTGATTTTAATTACTTCTCTGTGAATTCACTGGGCAGTAAATATATCAATATTATAGGAACGTATTTCTGCAATGACATAATTTTAATGATAAGGTTATTATTTTTACAGTACGCTTGCTAGCCTTATTCGCTTTAAAATTGAAAATTGGGATTACACACGAGAGTGAAAATGTTGGTACCTACAGCATTATTTTCTTTTTATTCACTGGTGCAAGACTATTAAAAGGTTGGAGTCAAGCCATTTAACCCGTTTGCGACTCTTAAATGAGAGGATTTCATTTTATTAAAAGCATGATTAAAAGTTTATCTTGAAATCATCATCATCATCATCATCATCAGCCTACAGCAGTCCACTGCTGGAAGTAGGCCTCCCCCAATGTGCGCCATTTCACCCTGTCCTCGGCTTGTCGCATCCAGCTTCCGCCAGCAACCTTTCGCAAATCATCAGTGAGCATACCCAGTTCGTTTATATATATAAGAAAGAGTGTTGGACCGAGCACGCTGCCTTGTGGCACACCGTAAGTAACTGGGCACTCGTCACTGATATTTTCTTCTATTTTGACGCTCTGGGTACGCTCACTTAGGTAATTCTCAAAGAGTTCCAGTTGGATCCCTCTTATTCCGAGTCGTTCCATCTTCCTTATTAAGATGGGAACAGAAACCGTGTCAAAAGCTTTCGCAAGGTCTAAAAAGATCCCTAAGACTTTTTGGCCACCATCCAAGTTAGTGACGATATGATTAGTGAGGTCATGAACCGCATCTGCAGTTGATTTTCCTGCCCTAAATCCATACTGAGATCGTGAGAGAAGATTATATTTCTCCAAGTAATCCACAAGACGTTTATTCATTATGCGTTCTAGAATCTTGGAAAGGGCTGGCAGCACCGCTATGGGTCTGTAATTGTTGACACGGTTTCTGTCCCCACTCTTGAAAATCGGGTGAATAATGGACTTTTTGAACACCCTTGGAAACTGACCAGTACTGATGGCAAGGTTGCAGACATAGGTTATGGGTTGAACTAGTGCGGCCAGATGTCTTTTGAGGAAGGTGGAGGATATTCGGTCCCAACCCATGGCACAATCATTCCGGAGAGACAGTATTAATTCCGTGACTTCAGCTTCGTCAGTTGGCATCAGTACCATGGATTGCGAGCCTCTACTAGGACCGTCACTAGTGGATACCACTGTCCGATTACCAATATTCTCGGCAAGATTTCTACCTACGTTTGCAAAAAAACTGTTTACATCGTTAACGGATTGTTTTGGTGTTGATGCTATGGATAGCAGTTCTCGCGAGCTGTCTTTCCTTTTGGCCCTATTTGATATGTTATTTATAGTTGTCCATAGCAGTTTAGTGTTGTTACTAGCGTCTTTGATTTCTTTTTTTTCGTGTTCAGTTTTGGCTTGGTTCAGTAATTTAATACAGTAATTTCTGTATCTAGCGAACGATATTTTTAAGATTTTATTTTCGGGATCCTTTTTTAACTTCTTATGTAAGTTATCTTTATGCCGAATGCATCGTAGAAGACCAGCGGTAACCCATGGTTTTACTATTCTATTACGGTTTGGAACTTTTACTGTTACAGAGTTCGATTCTATTAACCGCGTGATGAGTGTTATCAATAATTCGGCTGCCACATGTGAATCTGTTGACGTGTATATTGCACCAAAATCAAGTTGCTTTAGGTCCGCATCAAGCTGGTCATGATTAATGCGGACGACAGATTTTAGTGACACTTGTTTCGGAGGATTTTTTGCAAGGAATAATAGCACGGTGTCATGGTCTATGAGTGCGGAGTGGGCTACAAGTGTAAAGGCAGCAAGAGTTGTTTTCAAAATAAAATGATCCAGGCAAGCTAGATGTCGTGTGGGTAGAACATGTGCTGGTAGAAGGCCATGTGAGGCCAGTAAATTTAGGTAACTGTCCTTAGCTGGGTCGTGATACTGGTCATGGATATTTATGTTTATGTCACCAGTAATAATAATATTTGTGTGCTTGGCGATTTTAGTGAGAGCAACGTCTAACGAATTTAGAAAATTGTTTACGTCCCTATACCCTGGTGGACGATAAATTGCCAACAAAATGGTGCTGTGGTCGATCCGTACTTGTAGACAATTTGCATCCGTAAGCATTAGTTCCTCCACAGAAACCTTCAGGTTTTCGTTCACATAAACGACAACTCCTTCATTTTGAGTAAGATTGTTATCAGTCTTAAAGTAATTGTAGCCTGATAGATTCGGGATATATTGAGTACTGGGGAGCCAAGATTCCGTTAGTGTGATAATATCCCAGTTAACCTTAGTTCTCGTGAGTATGGTATGAAGCCCTGTGATGTTTTTAGTTATGCTTCTGATGTTTTGGTTAAGGATTGTGAGCGACTGATTGGGCGTGAAGTTGGCCGGAATGCAATCATCCAGATCACATGTAGCAGAGTCAGAAACGGAAACTGAGTCTATATTATCTGTATTGTTTCGTAAGCTATTGAATTTTTATTTAAGGAGATTCGAATGCTGACGTTTCTATTAGGGTAGTTTTTATTGTATGGTTAGAGATAGATGTTAGAATAGCACAAGTAATTATGGCATATTTTCCACTATTTGGTAAACGAACACAAGAACACGTCACGCAACCACTGTTCCGTAATCTTACATGAAACATCTGAGAACTGTAAAATAAACTTAAGATTTGTATAGCATTTTGTATTATGAATATGATATAAGTGTGTAATATATATCTGTATTTATTGTATATGTGTATATTATATTGTATTTTATTGTAATAGTATAGTGTTGAGTCTGTATTCAGTGGTATTGTAATGTGTGCGTCTGCTTGGTTAATTGTAGTGTGATAAAATAGTAAATGAACATTGATCGGGGAGCTATTAGTACTTTTTGTTAGTAACAAATTTTTACAACATATTAACAAAGTGAAAAGAAAAGTTGTATATATTGAATTGGACAATCGGAAGATGTTCAGTAGTCATTTTTGTTTCCGTAGTTTTATAAGATCTTCTTCAGTTTTAATCAGACGACTGGGCATCCCTTCTTTCTCTCGGACATACACTTTTCCGTTTGCGATCCAACATTGTTCGTATGTGCTGCTTTTAATAAACTCTCTGGCGAGGTAGTGAAGGCGTTTCGTCATTGTTGTAAGGGCTTCCGCGACATATATGGGTTTCTCGGGTCCTATAAGTTGTAAGTGGGTAGTATTGAGACGGTTGGTTTTGTTGACCTTATTGAAGTTTTTAGTCGACATCAGGAACTGGTCTCTGAATTGTGAAGACAAAAATTCGACAAGGATAGTGCCTAGGGAATCCTTTTTAGCCGGTGAACGAAATATGTTTTTTATGTCTTTATTTTCGACTGGTTGATTTATGACTTCACCCATTTTTTGTACTATGTTAGAGAGCGTATCTCGGTTTTCTGGGACTGACGTGGGGATATTTCTTATTTCTATTGATGCTGATTTAAGGTTTTTTTCTAGGAAGTCTACCTTAAGCTCTAGTGATTTTATCAATTTGTTATTGTTGGAGCATTCAGACTGAAGACGGCTTATTTCTAAAACAGCGTCATCATATTTATCAGATAAAAATTGGACTGTCTTTTTTATTTCTTCGTTCTGTGTTTGAATCTCCGTGTTTTGAGTACTGATTAAAGTATTTTGAGTTTTGATATTCTCAAGGGCCGAGTGTAGGGAGTCTATTTTGAGGTTTTGTTGAGCTTGCTGGGAAACCATCTGTGAGAACGTATCTTTAATTTCCAGAATCATGCTTTCCATGCGATGGAGATCCGAGTCGTCACCACGCTTTCGTTTCCTTTGGGTAATGTTTACATTAGTGTCGGAATTCGAAGATAAATCCGGCTCAGACTGGTGCAGTGGAGAATTTGCAGATTTTGGGGGCGAGCGTCCAATCATTATTATTTCACAAAAACAATAGGTACAGTCTAATAGAAACGATATTTGACAGGTTGTTTGCAGAATATAACAGTTATAGACTGATTCGGTAGCATGCAGTAATTGTACTAATGAGCAGTTATGAGTCACTTCCCTCGATAAATATTATCCTTCAACGCGCCGCTGTGGGCCGGCTCTGTGCACGCGCTGCTTATCTTCGTGAATCTTCGGATGTCCGAACGTTGACGAGCAAGCGCCGCCAGTCATTATTGTTTTGTTTTCAATTAATGTATGCACAAGCTTATTTAAAGGCATTATAATTTTATTGGTTGCATAAATTAAAGTTTACTATGTAAAATTTAAAATACAACCAGCCTCATCACCATACCGCTTACCCGCTATCGCTTATGCATTACATCACTAAGTCTATGACCTAAACGCTCCTGTGAATTCAAACGACGTGTTAAAAAAGCGAATTCTTTTGTAGCAAATAAAATAGAATAAAGTAGGCAACTTAACATCGAATCGAGTCCCTTAATATACTCGGAATGTTAAGGCAAAGACATAATTATCAACAACAGTTATTTTTCTTTATTGATTTCTTTGTTGCATAAAATATTATGTGCAATGCGATATATGAAAAAACTTAGATCAAATTATTTCGATATCTTTCACTTAATTAATGATTAATATAGGTTAACACACCAGTTCATTAACAGGGTGAAATGGCGCACATTGGGGGAGGCCTATGTCCAGCAGTGGACTGCTATAGATAGGCTGATGATGATGATAATGATGATGATGATGATGATGATAAGAACGATTTTGAACACACGGCAATACATCAAACTATATAGCTTGCCGTTTAGACCACCCGTATTCCGTAGGAATAGCGGTGATATTTGTAGTATATCTCTTTAACTTAATTATTGAGTTGACTTGGCAGTATTATTTTAATAAATAAATAGGTATCTTAACTTGTTGTCGTGTGTATCATAATTAAACAGTATAGCCATACCTTCACAATAATCGTTTCGAGTTTTAAATTGCTTTGTTATTTTTCGCGCGACTGTCTGGCTAAAGCCAATTTCATTAACGAGTGTTTACCAAAGTCACTTATGTAACTGATAGATTCTAAGGCTTTTTGGGCTTCTGACTACCTCTATCGATCTAGGTGTTGGTATGGTATTGAGATCGTATGAGATCGAGATTCACGATTTTACGTAGGTACTCTCGAAAGCACAAAGGAGGATCGGTATGGTTAGTACGAGTATAGTCACCCATCCATAGAATGACTGCGGTAAGTACCGACGCAGCATCCTTAATTTGCAGATCGATGTTTTTACTTTAGCAACGGATTGAGCTTGAGGCAGAGTTAAGCCTCAAACTCCTCAAAAAGTGTTTTTTTTTTTGTGATTTAATTACGAGTACGTAAGGGAACAGTGATAAGGGAACGGTGTGGTGTGAAAGAAGATGTAGTAACAAAGATTGAGAAAGGTATGTTATGGTGGTTTGAGCATGTAGAGGGGATAGGTGAACGCAGATTGACGGAACGAAGAGTTGGAAGGGGCCGACCTCGGCAAACGTACCACAACTAAATTGCGGACGTTCTTATGGAGGGTCAGGTTGAGGGCACCCTAAACCGACGGTGGTGTGCCAGGATATAGTCTCTACGTACCCCAATGGGTCAGTGAATGTTTTGATGATGATAATGAATAAAAATACCATAAGCATGAATATTTGATATAGATATAGGTACTTATTAAAAAATAGAAGGATTTAAAAACCATTATCAATAAAATAAAGTGAGTCAATACATAAAACGTATTTCTGTTTTTTCTTGTTGTAATTGTAGGTGTTTCAACTGGCCCATTAGGACTTAATTCTTGATGTAACGACGTGGAAGAACAAGCGCCGCGTCGTGGATATCTTTGATTTGAAATATACGGGACATTATTGCGAGCGTGGATGCTGCGACTATGCGATGGGTTGAGTCGTGCGATTAAAAGCTTTTTGCTGACGTCAACGAAATCTATTGTCTCTTTCTAACGTTAATCCTGACTTCGATGACTTGACAGATTATCAAATATGTGTGTTATTGATTGAAAATCATAGTAGAGAGAACACACTACTATAATTTTTAGTAATCTTCCAAATATCTTGATTCTTTGTTAGGAATTTAATTACGTTTTTCAGTAATAATGTAATTTATTATTTTTTAGCTATTGAACCCGATTGGTTTGGTCATTGCCTTTTTGTAAGGTGATGGAAATATAATAAATTATAAACTTATGTATCACAATATATAATCACCTAGACTTGGAACAACTTTATGTAGATCACACAAATATTTAGCGCTACGCTTATGCAATGATGTAGTAAGAAAGAAATCTATATGAATCCAAAGATTTATCATAAGTAAACTAATAATTACTAACTTACCTCCTTTGTCAGAACTAATAATATCATAAGTGGCAACCCTCAACGCAAGACGTTTTACACACAGACCATTAACCTTGACGGTTCGGCATCTGATTACCTGTAAACAAGAGTCTTGAGTAACAACCCTATCGGCTTTGATTTATGACCGCGTCGTGAAGCGGATCAAGTGGAGGTAATAATAGGCGCTCAATAGGCTGATGAGTTATGAGGGTTGCTAGTTTAGTAAATTTTAATGATGTGCTAAAATTGCTTACATGGGAAAGCGCACAAATGGACAATAGATTTATTTCCTTGAAATGTTCCTTTTAAAAAGGTTGTTTTGGGAAAATTACGACCCTATTTCGTTATCTGCTTTTTACATAACTATTAGAGAATCTTGATTTAACGAGTATATTATACAAATACTCGGCAACAACCGTAGGGTCATCGTCCGTCTGGCAAAATAAACTCCTGGTCGGATGGATGGAGGATGATGTTCTCTTTTGGAGATGCAACCTCTTCTCCATTCACAAGTAAATGAAAATAAATTAAAAGGAAGCTTATAACCATTTACAACTATTTTTAAATATGTGGTAAGTAAAAAAAATATTCTATCTAGTGCTAGAACCTTATATTATCTATGTATAAAAAGTTAGTGCCATATAGGTAGTACCTGATTTACAGGAATTGTATTCCCAAGTAGTGTGGTGAGATTCTCCCAAAAAAGTTCTGAAGCCGTACCATAACTTGTTATTGCCATTGTTTTGTGATTGAGAGTGGGATGCTGATCTACACATTGAAGCGTCGCAGCTTCAATCACGCACAAATCAATCATAACGTTCACGGTCGCAATATCCAACAGTATATTTTAATTTTTAGTAGTCGGTCTGAATCGTTGCGGGGCAATTCTTTTAATTGCTCCACGTCTCGCGGGGCGTGCTGGAAGGGGGTGTGGGTCCTGGAAATTGGACCCATTTAAAGTTTTTCGATTTACCCAGACTCGTCTAGTCTAAAGATATGTTGGGTTAGCCATCCTGTGGGGGATGGGTGGGAATAGGTCCAGGCTGGGTTCTTCGCTTAATTGGGGCGAACTGGAGTATTGACTCTTGTATTCATGAGTTCGGTAGAAATGCATTTTTTGATCTTGTAGATTTATGTTAAGTTTGTCGGAGAAAGAAATGATTACGGATGGTCTGTTGACTAATTGCGACGCTAGCGCCACCTGGTGGCACTAAATGGTATCAAAGGCGTGACAATTGGAAGGGGAAAACACTGCGACGGCAAGTCGAGCTGCGGAGTCGCATTACACAGCTGGTTGTCGACTTGTGCGCACGTCGTGGAACCGTCACGCGTTCCTTTGTAATTCTACCTACATAGTTAATGTTAACGTTATAGTTTGAAAGTCACTTTAATAATCGTAACGGACGTGCTTGGGAGTTTCTTGTGGCTTCTTCTCCCAGTAGGAAATAGCACTAGTGAAGCCACGCTGGCGTTTTGGGGGTTTGCTGGGTTGTAATATTGACGTACAAAAAGTACTACAAGAAGTCTGATTAAATGAGAGATTTAATGACTTCTAAATGTGTGTTTG
Organism: Acronicta aceris; assembly: GCA_910591435.1. Classification (NCBI taxonomy): domain Eukaryota; kingdom Metazoa; phylum Arthropoda; class Insecta; order Lepidoptera; family Noctuidae; genus Acronicta; species Acronicta aceris. Next base: position 719,459 of record OU342775.1, read on the forward strand.
AATGTTTGAACCAACATGACCCACTGTCGCCCACTAAAATAATGATTGGCCATCACTTCCGATTACGAGACACGTAATAATAGTAACCCCCCCCCCCCCTTCCACATTTCTCCCCGTTATCAGAAGTGGGATAAGAGTGGGATAAGTCGTTGGTTCAAGCATAAAGTAGCACAGACGAGCGTACAGTCGAACCATATGTGTGATCAATCCTTTATCAAGAAAACTTCGAGATCTGGTGAGTGTTGTCGTTTTCACAACTATTCTAGTATTGAGTGCTCATTACCGACGTTTGGTTACTAAGTTAGTTCATGAAGTCGATATTTTAGTGTAAATGCAGTGCAGATTTTATGGGAAGTTATGATTAATGAGTACCTACTCATCGAAAGTAATGTTGTTACATTTTATTGTTGTTCAATTCTAAATGGAGATTATTGTTGCCATGGTCATTAAAATGTGGGTAGTCGCACATATCCCGTGATAACATTGAATGTTCACCGTTGGGTAATCCAGCTTTGTTCGTGAGAAAGTATACCCGATATTAAATTGTGTGCTAATTAATCCCGTTCAAAGATTTTATCATACCCTCCGATCGGATAAGGAAGATGCCAGCAGGTCACGTACCAGTCGAACTTGATACTGATAATGATTTGGATGTAGTGGATAAGCAAGCTTAAGTTGAGTTCGAGTAAAGGGTTCTAGCGGCCGTATTGTTTGACCGTACCAGTGGTTATTACGTAGTCGTAGCCCAGTAGAAATCAGTGTCTCTTGAGGCAACTCAAGTAGTCTGTGGGTGTGCGATGCGCGTTTAGCTCTGGTGAGGGTCAGGGTCTGGAGAGACCGTAGTGTGTGTAGTCACTGGGTGATGCACATGGGCAATCCACTCGATGGATTTGTGTACAAAGTTTTGATCCATGCGCTGGATGTGTGCGGGCAATACGATTGCCGGTCGGCTGGAGACCCATGGCGTTAGAGGTTTTACTCGAAGGTTTCTGTAAACTTTTACGATTTCTGCTATAAAGTTAAAGTTGATTAGGACGACTGTGGTACATGGCCTTGGCTAGTGATAGTAAATTTCGCTTATTCTCAATTTCTCCATGTCTAATTAAGTAATGGTGATTGATGAAAAGTCTGTCAGTATTCTTGACCTTGGAATTTTTGGTGGTTAGTACGAAATTGCATACCGACTTTGGTGTTCAAACGTTTTCGATTCAATTCAATTCAATTTTTACCAAGTACGTTTTATTATTTCATCCGGTTCATATTGATTCTAAATACGGTATCAAAGTAGTAAAAGATAGTGTAGCTTTATTTTACGCACCAATTCGTATTATCGCGGATCAAGGGTGATGTTTCGCGAGTAAGGACTTTAAAGATTTTTGTAAACCTAGTAACAGTAACTTACTTGAGGGTGACCGGTATGTTTTGAAGTCTTTAACCGGTAATAGGACATACAAATATGCCCATGATCGCATAAGAAAGATGCCACAAGACCAGGTTCCGATTGAATTAGACGTACTAAGCGAAGAGTTAGACATAGAGGATGCGGGTGAAGGCCCATCCACCGGTACAGACTAGTGGATTATTGCACAAAGTATGGCTATAGCTTACCAGAGAGAAGGACTGGTATGTCTATTCTATTTTTGGGGCTTATCAGTGAGAAGGACTGATGCTGACCTACTATAGCTTACCAGAGAGAAGGACTGGTAATGTCTATTCTGTTTTTGGGGCTTATCAGTGAGAAGGACTGATACTGACCTACTATAGCTTATCAGTGAGAAGGACTGGTAATGTCTATTCTGTTTCTGGGGCTTATCAGTGAGAAGGACTGATACTGCCTACTTAAATCGGACTTGGGTACACGTACCAGAGAGAAGGACTGGTACTGTCCCTTGTTATCGGGCTTAACAGAGAGAACTGTTATTGACCCATCTGCTATTTCGGGCTTGCTGGCACGAAGTGCTAGTAATGTCTGTTGCTGTCATTACTTGGTGCATTAATTATTAGTACTGTGATTTAACTTTCAATGAAACTTGTGGTATCCTTTCTAATGTGACTTAATTATGAGTGACCTTTCTATGTGGTCAGGATTGGCCGAGTCGGACAAGTGCTTTGTTGAGTTTTTGTTACAGATTAACACACGAGGACGTGTGTCTTGTCAGAATGGCCGTGTCGGAGAAAGAAATGATTACGGATGGTCTGTTGACTAATTGCGACGCTAGCGCCACCTGGTGGCACTAAATGGTATCAAAGGCGTGACAATTGGAAGGGGAAAACACTGCGACGGCAAGTCGAGCTGCGGAGTCGCATTACACAGCTGGTTGTCGACTTGTGCGCACGTCGTGGAACCGTCACGCGTTCCTTTGTAATTCTACCTACATAGTTAATGTTAACGTTATAGTTTGAAAGTCACTTTAATAATCGTAACGGACGTGCTTGGGAGTTTCTTGTGGCTTCTTCTCCCAGTAGGAAATAGCACTAGTGAAGCCACGCTGGCGTTTTGGGGGTTTGCTGGGTTGTAATATTGACGTACAAAAAGTACTACAAGAAGTCTGATTAAATGAGAGATTTAATGACTTCTAAATGTGTGTTTGAATGTTTGAACCAACATGACCCACTGTCGCCCACTAAAATAATGATTGGCCATCACTTCCGATTACGAGACACGTAATAATAGTAACCCCCCCCCCCCCCTTCCACATTTCTCCCCGTTAAGTTTTAAATTAATCTTTAATTTATATTATTAGATAATAATAGAATCTCCTTTTCGGATGTCACAGCATATATCCCGTAAGGAAGATATCCCGTCCTTTAGCAGGTAAAATTCGCTATAACTAACCTGACATTTTAAACCTTATCCCAGTTTCATCGTAATTAGATTAGGTAAGGTTTGAAATAACAAAGCTAGTATTAAATTTAATCTAGTTACGATTTAGTTTGGTTTACTAGAAATACAATTACATCTGGCTTTATGTTTCAGCTTGCCAACTGCCAACAAAAAATTGTAGAATAAAAACCTTCTATGTTTTCGTTTATTTGAGAGAAAACAATAACACAATACTATGAAGACCTATCTAGATTAAGCTGCGAAGGTTGTGGTCTATGGGTTGGTTAACATTTCATGTCTCAAAGAGCAGTCATACGAATACCCATGACATTATAATCTCGGAAAAGAAAGACCGACCGAATATTTTATGGATTACTAGCGGTCCCAGCAGACGTTTTCCTGTCCTGAAATAAAAAAAAATCCTAAAATCCGATTCCAGTGCTATCTACCGGATCCAATTGTATATTCAAACCTTCCAGGAACCCACTCAAATATACACAAAAATTTCATAAGAATCGGTCAAGCCGTTTCGGAGGAGTTTTGTTACAAACATTGTGACAAGAGAATTTTATATATTAGATGACGACCTTATCTCAATTTAATTGGGATTCTTTATTGGCGATGTTTTCATTGATTTTGAGAACCAAAGGCTGTACCAGAAACGGAAAAGAGATGGCGCTATTTAAAGTGTAGAGAGGCATCCCTCTCTCTTAATTGCAATATGTAACTCATTGTGGTACAGCCTCTGTTGTAAGATACAAGGAGTATAATATATACACGCCTGTACTTATTAGGCAGAGGCGTCCCAATGTACACCCACAGTTCGCCGGTATGTTTAGGTTCCATGTAATAAGGTTCGAGACTATTGCTATTAACCGGGCACAAATCTCAAACTCCAAGCTGCTTCTGAAAAATTCATAGAAAAACCCAATAACACTGCTCAACCTGGCAATCTGGATTCGCTTGAACGTAGCTATTGAATATAGTTAAAGGACAAAGGAACATATAAAAAGGTTTTGATGTACTCATACAGGATTGACTAAAACTACACGATGCGCGTAACCGTCCGCTAGGGCTGCAGTACTTACCCATGTTCTCCTATACTCGTCCAAGTACTGCGTTCCAAAGCTCAATTCTAACACAAAGCACGTCAGAACGCGTCCATTCACATTGGACAATGCATTCTGCATTAAAATGTGCAACTAGCTAAAATTTACCGGACGTCCAATGAGCCTCCGTCATTTCGGCCAGCAAATTGTGATACATTACATTGCGGTACTCTGTACTAGAGTAGTGTCGTGTATAGTAGTAGGTTACAATAATTTATGAAAGCGAATAATCATTGCATTCGGACTTATAATTGAGAAAAGATTAGTAGATATAGTTTTTTGCGCTGGTATTCTCTTTTGTGTACTGCATACACTCTAGTACATAATAACTCAATGACACGTAACAATGACATACGTAACGAGTGTCATTGTGCTCACAAGATTGATTGTCGTCGCCATTCTGATGAATGAATTCGAGAAATATGCTCCGTGATGTATTACCGCCCGCCTTAATCTGATTACGTGTGAATTTAAATTGGGTTGCGCTCAATTTTCGAGAGGGGATTATTTTCGGCGACTCATTTTTTGACATGTTATAACGTGCAGACACATCGCCTCACATCACCCATGGGATTAACAGATGTACCGATGAAATAAAATATTAGATTATAGTGTGCATTGTCATCTATTGTAAAAATTATACCTAGGTTCCAACACAGCTAATATAATTTTTCTGATGCTCTTGCTCTACCAGCGTCTTATCAACGTGTTTTCTAAAACATTACTCAGATCTAGCCAATATTTTTTTACCGCGACTGCAGAGCAAGAAGTCCTGGGTTATTTGGTCGAGCAAAGTTTTATTGTAGGTATGTTTCTATAAATTTTTCAGTCGCAGCTCGAAGTTCATGCATTCGGCACGAATGGGCCGGCTCAACCGGAGTGATACCACGGCCTCACAGAAAACCGGCGTGAAACAACGCCTACGTTGTGTTTCGCCGAGTGAGTGAGGATACTGGAGGCCGAATCCCCTTTTTAAAGACCGGCAACTGGAACGCACATGACTCCTCTGGTGTTTTGGGTGTCCATGGACGGTGGTGATCGCTTACCACGATGTTACTGCTCGTTTGCCCCCTATCCCATACAAAAAGGTTTCGATTCGTACCTGGTAAATGACAATAGGCTCAAAAAGATACCGGCGAACTGTGGGAACACATCTTTAATGTTTCGGTGAATACGGGCGTAATTGCATGTTATGCTAAAAATAACTATTGCAACTAAAACCCTTTATTATGTGTAAGGTAGTTGCCTATACTTTTATAATTTGTTAATGTGGGTAAGTGTGATTTTAAATAAAGTCAGTCAGCTGTCCGCCTCTGTGTTTGATTGACCTTACATTGGCGACGAGGAGTTTTCTTTAACTAATTTCGAATCTAAATTGCGTGTAATTTTGGAGTAATCATGCCGATTGGTCGTTTAGAACCATTTGATATTAGTTCGAAGCAGTGGCCGGCATATATTCGTCGAGTTAAACAGTATATTTTACTAAATGAGATAAAGGATGACTTGTGTGTTCCGCTACTAATTACGGTTGTGGGTGAAACCACATATTCTTTAATGTGCGATTTATGTGCTCCCGCGGATCCTGAGACAAAGACTTTCGACGAACTGGTGTGTTTGGTGACGGCTCATTTGGAACCACAAAGATCGGAGATAGCCGAGCGCCACATGTTTCGCTTACGTAGACAGCGTGTTGGGGAATCCATGACGGAATACCTCCAAGATCTGAAACATTTGGCAACCACATGTAACTTTGGGACGATGTTGGAGGAGAACCTCCGTGACCAATTTGTATCCGGACTTTCTAACAGCGCGATGCGGTCGCGTATATTTGCCGAAAAAAATATCAAGTACAAAGAGGCGGTGGAGCTGGCTCTGGCGCTTGAAGCCGCAGAGAGGCACGCGGAGGTGAGCGCGGCTACTGCCGCAGCGACGACCTCAGGTGCAGGCGGGGACGCGGGCGAAGGCCTGCATAGGACCGGCGCGGGACGAACACCTACAAGTAGCGGAGGCGCGCGCCGGGCGGTGCGCAATACAGGCCCTAGGGCCGACGGTGCGGCGTCAAGAGGAATCAACACTGCAGCGACGCCGGGCGCGCCATCTCAACAGTGCTGGCGGTGTGGGAAGGCACATCGGCCAGACAGGTGTCGTTACATTAATTACAATTGTGACGAGTGTAATCAACGAGGACATTTGAAAGTGATGTGCAGAGAGGTGCGCGGGAGCGGTCGTTTCGGTAGGCAAAATTACATAAGTGAGGACTCTGAGGACGAGAATTTGTTTAGCATCGATTTGGCGTCTAAAGGTAACAAGCCTTTCTTTATTAAAGTGGATATTGACAATTATGTAATTAAGTGCGAAGTAGATACGGGAAGTCGCATCTCGGCGATTAGTGAAGATTTTTATCAACAGATGTTCTCGCATAAAAGAATTACACCGGATAACCTTATGTTACGATGTTATTCCGGTACACGGATTGATTCATTAGGATATATCATTGTTAATGTCAGACTTGGTAATGTTACGGCGAACAATTTGTTATGTTATGTTATTAAAAATGGGGGCTGTCCTTTGCTTGGCAGGGACTGGTTAAAGGCTCTCAAGGTTAAACAATTAAATTTTAATGACATAATTTCCGACCCATGTATTGGTGATTTAGCTGCTCGATTTCCTGAGGTTTTTACAGATAAGTTAGGTAAATGTTAAAAATTACTCAAATTACAACTGACAGATAATGAACCAGTGTATGTAAGGGCCCGCCCCGTACCGTTGGCACTCCGCGCGCGTGTCGAGCGTGAACTAGAGCGGCTGGAGGCCGAAGGTACTATATACCGAGTCGAACACTCTGACTATGGGACGCCGATCGTCCCGGTTATCAAGGCGAACGGTGACATACGAATCTGTGGCGATTATAAGGTTACAATCAATCGTAAACTTAAACGTGAATTTTACCCGCTCCCTCGCATCGAAGAGTTGTTTGCTTCTCTAAGTGGGGGACAAGAATTTACCAAAATTGATTTAACCCATGCATATCAACAGACAATGTTAACTGATGACTCACAAGAGTGCACAGCAATAACGACGCATATTGGTACCTTTATTTATCGCCGTACGCCATTCGGGTTATCTTGCGTTCCGGAAAAATTTCAAAAATTAATGGAGGAGACCTTGCGTGGGGTGCCCGGCACGGTGGTATTTCTTGATGATATTTGTATAACGGGTGCTTCCAGAACAGAGCATTTGAGCAATTTACGATTAGTTCTCGTTAGATTAAGAGATATGGGTTTGACTGTTAAACTAAGCAAATGTTGTTTTCTACAAACAAGTGTTAGATATCTTGGGTTCATTATTGATAAAAGCGGTCTTCGTCCGGATCCCAAGAAGGTGGAGGCTATTGTTGATGCTCCAATACCCACAGATATAACTCAATTAAGAAGCTTTCTAGGTTTACTAAACTATTACGGTAAATTTATTCCCAAATTAAGTATGTTGTTACATCCGCTACATGAGTTGTTAAAAAAGGGGGTCTGTTGGAATTGGAGTAATGAATGCAATGAGGCTTTTAATGAAGCTAAACGTGTACTATCCGGAGATAGGGTACTCGCACATTATGAGGAAGGGCGGCCCTTAGTGCTATCGGTGGATAGCAGCGCATATGGGTTAGGCGCAGTATTGGCGCATCGTTTTCCTGACGGTAGTGAGCGGCCTGTCAGCTGTGTCTCGCGCACGCTCAACGAGGCGGAGCGAAATTATAGCCAGATCGACAAGGAAGCGTTAGCAATATTTTACGGTGTCATTCGTCACCATCAATATCTGTATGGCAGAAAGTTTGAATTGCGAACTGATCATCAACCTTTGAGCTACATCTTTGGATCTAAAGTAGGTATACCCCAAACGGCGGCTAGCCGTTTGCAACGCTGGGCTGCACGATTAGCCGCTTATGATTTCACTATTAAATATATTACGTCGAAACAAAACGGACCAGCGGACGCTTTGTCACGTCTACCGTTAGCACATGAGCGCCGCCCGAGTGAATCGATGAGCTATGTAAACTTAGTTCACGAATGCATGCCGGTTAATTTTATTGATGTTAGTAAGGAAACAAATAAAGATGTTTTGTTATCTCGAATAGTAGGATATGTTAAATTTGGGTGGCCATCAGCACCAAGTTCGGAGGATGACAAACCATATTTTTCACGTAAACACGATTTAACAGTCGATTTTGGTTGTTTAATTTATAAATATCGCATTGTTATACCGAAAACATTACAAAATAAGATTTTACAAGAAATTCATCAAGGTCATTTAGGTGTAAAAAAAATGAAAAATCTATCACGAAATTATGTCTACTGGCCTAATTTAGATAATGACTTAGAAATGATGTGTCGTTCGTGCGAGTCATGTCGTATAGTTCGCGATTCCCCACCGCATGCCGACCTGCACCCGTGGGAGTTTCCGATGTTCCCTTGGCAACGCTTGCATGCAGACTTTGCGGAGTATTCAGGAAAAAAATATCTTATTTTAGTCGATGCGCATTCCAAGTGGATTGAGGTACTCCCTATGGGTCGAACGGATGCACAGTCGACAGTTACGGCATTCATGTCGGTGTTTAGTAGATTTGGGTTACCTTCGCAACTTGTTACTGATAACGGACCACCATTCCTTTCATATGAATTTAAGAATTATTGTATAAATAATTGTATTAAACATGTTACTACGGCGCCCTACAGGCCGCAGGGTAATGGTGCCGCTGAAAATGCGGTAAAAACTGTTAAAAAGGCGATTAAAAGGGCAATTAATAATGGCGAAAATCTGTCGCAAGCTTTAAGTACGTTCTTATTCTATTACCGTAATTGTGAGCATGCTACCACGGGCGTGCCACCGGCAGTACTGCTGACTGGACGTCGTATGCGTACGCGACTAGATGCGTTACGGCCTGACGTCGCACAAGTAGCGCGAGCGGCGCAACAACGTCAGGTAGTTCATGCGGGAGGCACGTCCCAACCCCCGATTCGAGTAGGAGAACCAGTACTCGCGCGTGACTATACCTCACATTCTGATAAGTGGTCATCGGGAACAGTGTCTAAATGCACAGGCCCACTATCATACCGTATCGATATGGGAAAGGGTATTGAGTGGCGCAGACATCGGGATCAAATAATTCCAGTCGGAGAAAAATCGCGACTTTCCTTGTCACGGGCGAGCATCGGTACTAATAAGGGGGAGCATGTATAGGTTGATCATGACGAGGATCAATTTGAGGATGCTTGTGAGCCGGAAACGGAAGCGGAGCCGGTAAATGCGGCACCTGCTCCGCACTCACCGACGCTGCCACCGGCAGGCTCCTCGGCCCGAGCCTTACGTGCACACGCACGTGCGCTCAATAAAGATCTATAATAAAGGTCTACAAATGTATTGTCTTCAAATGGTTACGTAGGTACGAGACCTACGTAATAGTACGTGTACTTTAATGTTGTTGTTAAATGAGTAGGTAGATATATTAAGATTGTTATACTATAGAAGTTACTCCGATAATTATAGTTAAAACATACGCATTCTTCTTTAGGGGGAAAAAGTGTAAGGTAGTTGCCTATACTTTTATAATTTGTTAATGTGGGTAAGTGTGATTTTAAATAAAGTCAGTCAGCTGTCCGCCTCTGTGTTTGATTGACCTTACATTATGTAGTGTATTTATGGAACAACGCCTCTGTCTCCTTAGGGCAATACAGCCACAATATTGTGTTACTTGGACGCTGGTTTCGTCCAATTTAGCCCAACTATTGTTAGGAAGTCCGAAGTCCAACGAGATTGTATTCGGGAGGTTCCATTACCGATCTCACATGGAAGTGGTGGTGACAACTTGGTAATGGCGTTACAAAGTTTGCTAAAGAGCGTGTAACGTCGAGGTAGCGTCTAGGGCACAAGCTCAGTGCTAATTCGATTGCTGTGGACGCTATCTGAAAAATAAGTTTGGGGTTTTGGTTTGGTGTTTGTTTGTGTGTTCTTGGGTTTATTTGGTTGTGATTAAAGTCGATCTTTATGACTTCTGCTCGTGACTTTGTCCGCGTGGACTTCAAAATTGGATCCAACCAACAAATAGATAATGTTAATCTAGTTATAAACTACGAGTATATACTTATATATTTCTCTTTGCAAATAATCTTGATCCGATCAGATCCGCTGAAGACATTTCTTTTTAAACAGTTTTTTGTCAACCTCCCAGTAAAATAAAAATTATTAGTTTTCAATATTCCGATTTAGTCACTAGGTATGATTCAACTCATTGTACTCAATATCTCTTCCTACGAAACTCATACACTATTCCTGAAAAATAAATACATTTTTCCATACAAACGTAGACAGACCACATTTGGGCGTGTATAAAAGATCGGCTTTTTCTTTATTATTTGATAAAGAAAGTTAAGATCATGCATCTGACTAATTCGACACAAAATATAATCGCTACCGACCAAACATGCTGTATTGTACACGGCAATAGAACCTCTACCACCATCTATGTGTGTAGACTTAAGCGCTACCAGAAGCGGCAGCTATTAGCAAAGCGTAAAGACGTTTCGCCCAAGCTGATTGCACACTGAACTTAACACACTCAAGAACGCGAACGAGTGTCATTAAGTCGAACATCAGCTCGCAATTTCGCTGCTAATTTACATTTTCGCCTCTAGATGCTTAATAAGACCTCGCGAGTTGGTAAAGCACCCTGTAATCTTTGCTCGAGCGGTTATATCCGGATGAAGGCAACGCAAACCGGTTATAACCGGTATAAAGCGGCTGCAACCAGATTATGTGACGGTGTTCCTGATAGATTTGCATTTGTTTAATTTGTTAGTGTTATAATCTGGTGTTTATGAGACGGCGTTTAAACTTTGAATTATTCATGCTGAATTTTAGTTACATTATTACCGCAATTAACATCCGTTAAGATGTATTATAAGTGGGTTATTTAACTCAGAAATTAAAGTATCTGTTAGTAAGTAGCTTGATTTTTAATATTTAACAATAAAAAAATCTATCTGCTATTGGTGTAATATGTCAAACAAGCGTACGGGCTGCCTGATGGTAAGCGATAAACCCAGCCTGAAGCTGGCAGCAACACCAATGGTATCAATCAGCCGCGATGTCATCATACTTCAAATGTAAGTTCCTTAGGGCATTACATCGCTCAAATCCAAAAAAACACCCTAGCTTTAAAGAAGTTTCTAGTGGAATCCTTATGTGCGTTTGCCATATAAAAAATATATGTTATACTTAAGGTCATCAGAAATAAATTGTATTGTTTAAATTTGCCCCAATTTTGGATAATAATTGAAGTAAATAATTTGATTTGTATTTTTTCTCTTTAATGGCTTAATAGTTAGTCATGAATTTTATACCAAAAAAATTGTAATGGCGTAATTAACAATTTGTATTGTTTTTATTATTTCTTTGAATATTTTGAAATAAAAAAGAAATATCTAAACCTCACTAGCACCCCGCGTGAAGCACCCCTGCAATGCCTATGACTAACAAATACTAGCACAAAGACTAAATCCTCAAGGTCATTGGGCAATGTAATACCCTTAAGTCTTATTTGCCAGTCATTTTACTGGCTAGTCTTCAAACTGGAACACAAAAACGAAAGTACAATAAATGTTACTAACGTCACCTTAAGACGTAAATTCAGAACGTGAAGGCAAATTTCGATCTGGCGGGCGGGACTCGCAGTGGCTTTGTGGTGTATCTAACCAGAAACCACAGGTTCGAATCCTGCCTGAAGTCAAATTTTTCCTTCACTAAAATAACTTTATAATCTTAGCATGGAAAATGTAAAAAAAGCGGTTTCTTAGCGGTCGAATATTTGTCGATAAACTTAGCAGAGTTCTTCCTGTGACCTTTCAAACCTTCTTACCTACCTCCTCCTTCCGTCTCAGTGTTTACATTTATTACATATATGAGGAAATGTTATAACCCCACTGTTTGATAGTCTCTATAGACTATCAAACAGTGGGGTTATAACATTTCACAACTCTAACACTGACTTATCTATATAAGTCAGTGTTAGAGTTACACTATGTAGATGTCATTAACACAAAATAATGAGAACGTGTAACATTATTTTAAGCAGTTTTCCAAGATCCTGGGCCTTTATAAGATCTAAAATTAATGCTCCTATTCACTCAAATTAAATGAACCAGACTCCTTCACCTCACTTTTAACTTTGTAGAAACTTTTCAAAGACTGAGAGACCGAACATCCGATAGCACCTCCTTACAAAGTCACATCACCCCTCAAAAGTTGGAGTGTACACAGTAATTAAACCGGCAGCGCTATCCAATTGGGGGCGTCGCGGGCTAACCTTGTTTAGGGGTCTTTAAAGAGGTTGCGGCGCGGACCGCTAGATGGCGTTACTTGTAACTAAGTTTCGCCGAGTACGTTTCGCGGTTTTGTTGGTCTTCTGCGAATGTTTTGCTTTTGTGGAAGTATTTAACAGATTCAGTTAGTGAATTTTAGATATTGTTGAAATTACGTAATAAAAAATCGACCTACCATGTATTTGTTAACGCAGATTTTTTCATGTCTCCATCTGGTGCGGTCTAAAAAAGGAAATGCACGATTACAATTAATCCTTTATCTATATTTTCAATTTAATGGACAATTTTCGTATGAATTACAATAGCATAGACTGTAACCAGGGTGATAATATAAAATCATGCTCTTTTAAAAATGTCAATATAGTTTGGTATAACATTTTTAAAAGAGCATGTATGTAAAAACTAAACCTTATTCTTGGCAAAACTTAATAGTTATATTAATGATCATTAAAATTATTTACAATAGCTAACTGACTGCCTCATTAGTCTAGTGGTCCCAAGCGTGACTGCTACGCTAGAGGTCCTGGGTTCGATCCCCAGGTATCTATGGAGTTTCTTGCCGGCTCTTCTCCATAACACCTACTATTTGGAACCGTGCATGTAGTTTTGACATTTCAAAAGTACCTGTGGTCTAATTGAAATAAAAAAATTGAGTTTGAGGTCGAGCAAAGTGTTATTGGGTTTTTCTATGAAATTCTCAGTAGCAGCTCGGAGTCTGGATTTGTGCCCGGTTAATGGCAATAGGCTCGACCCCGATCACATGGGACCTAATCATACCGGCGAACTGTGGGTGTACATTAGTACTCCTCTGCCTACCCCTTCGGGGAATACAGGCGTGATGGTATGTTATGATATAGCAAACTCTCCTAAATACCCTAATGAAAATCTTTGTTCTGAATTTTCTAGCAATCAAAACTACGCGCTTTCCAACGTTATTTCATTTTATGAACGCAAAACTCAGCAGGAGTTAACTTAAAACATTTCCGCCATTTAAAAAATTAACTCTTCACTTAATTCGGTTCGTTCCTAGCTGGTTATTGAATTAGCCAACTTAAGCCAACTATCTGGCTAAGTGTGTTAGCGTCCAAGAGTTGGAAGTCGCCGGACACCGAAAATGCACCCGTTAAGATGTTGTCCAATATTGCTACGATTCTGTTTGAATTTTGGATGATTTTAGTTTATAATAACATAACATAGCATCACGGCTGTATTTCTCGAAAGATTAGGTAGAAGCATACTAATGTACACCCACAGTTCACCGGTATGTTTAGGTCCCATGTAATAGAGGGTGAGTCTCTTGCTATTAACCGGGCACAAATTCCAAATTCCGAGCTGCTACTGAGAATTTCATAGAAAACCCAATAACACTGCTCGACCTGGGAATCGAACCCAAGACCTCTACCTACCTACCTCTCCTCGCACTCGCGCTCAGGACTACTAGGGTAACGAGGCGGTTAATAGTAGTTGCCTGCGCTGCTGGTGATGCCGCGCAGTCGCACCAACCTACAAGGGAAGGCGCGACTGACTGCGAACGCTCAAACTCATAACTCTCGAGACGGACCTGTTCTGTTGTGCACTGAGTGAATTTACAAAGGTAGCGTTATTTATTATATTTTATAAAACGTAGAGGATAGCACAAAAAAATCAGAAAGTACTACACTATCGCATTAGGTATAAGCCTGTAAAGCCTGAAGTTGGCAAATAAATAAATTGTTAATAGTACTGTTTTAGATTGAATTGTTCCTAATCGTGATTGCTATGATAGAGGTCTTAGATTCACAGTAAAAGTAAAGTAAAGTATTAGGTTTTTATAAGAAATTCGCAATAGCAGTTTGGAGGTGTGCGCGAATAACAGCAATAGGTTCACCCCGTAGTAAAATAGAATATTCTTTATTGCACATCAAAAACTAATGTAATTTTCATACAAAATAAATTGATGAACTGAAAAACTTATTAACTGAAAAACTAAAGTCAATTGTTTTATTTCATACATCTATCATATATCTATTTATTTCATATACCTACTACATAAAATAAAACAATATATTAAATAAAATACTTTTGTAAAAGTCAAAAACTATTTGCACGGTTCCAAGAAGTGGGTCCTATAGAGAAGAACGGCCAAAAACTCCATAGGTACTGCTTTATGAATAAATGATTATATTGTATTTTTTTATATTGACTATTTCCTATTTTTTAAAGTTCTTTTTTAAAAGACGCTGTCACAAATATAGTAAAATAGCACTAATACTTATCTTACTCCTTTCACAAAACTTATTCAAAGCACTTCCGACAAAAACATAATTGTAGACACAGCATAGAAAATTCAGTGCTGTCAAAAATTACTATTCATACCGAGTCGGCGGGAGGCGTTAAGCCGTCGCTTCAAGTAAAGATAGTTCCTTCGCAATTACTTGAACGAACAATCACGAAATACAGCTACGACGTTTTAAATGAACGCCGGAGTGGAAACGAGGACAAGTTTCATAAATTCTTAATTAAACTGAATGCTGTAAATAAAATCAGTTTTGGAATTTGCTGCAAGATTGGGACTGAATTAACAGGGGCTTAATTTGGGTTAGTTATGGGCAAGAACTGTAGTCTACTACTGAGAATTTCACAGAAAAACCTAATCACACTTTGCTCGACCTGGGGATCGGACCCAGGACCTCTAGCATAGCAGTCGCGTTTGGGACCACTAGACTAATGAAGCAATATTCTTTTTAATAGGTCTGTGTTTCAAATTAACATAGTCATAATAAACAAACTGACGTACACGATATTTTAAATATTGCTCAAAATGAATGAAATATTTATGAATGAAATGTTTGGGACTTTATTCGGACCCTTTTGAAATAAAAAAAGATCATCAATCAATTACCTATATTTATTTATTTACCCAAGTTTCAGAAAGATGCCTACCTAATAACGAAGTAAATAAATATAACCTTTATTTTATCGGTAATGGTGTGCAAATAATACTTAAACGTAATGTAAACGTAAACTTTACCTTTCAGATAATAATTTAGAATACTTTTCCGAAAACCAATTAATTTTCCCAACACAATAATTACCTCTGCCAACTCGTCGAAAACCAGTAAAAACATTATTTAAGAACCCTTCACTCTATTGTTGAACTCCGTCGTAAAAAAAACGTAATTAGTAACAAATGTGGACCCAGAACCCTTTGCACGCTACAATGTTGCCACAGAATGAAAGAGTTATTGCAATTCCACCTCATTTACTTCCAGTACGTGAGGAAAGTATGAGGTAATTTTGCAACATGTGGCACGTTTGTTTACGGCAATATAATGTGGAATGAGTTTGGAAATGGTTACTTTTCTCGTTAAAAACTTGGTGGATTTACTGTGTAGAAGATAATGTGTACTGTCGACAGGTTGATTCATGTGTTGGAATTACAAATTTGAAACCTGGAAATTTTGGAATTGTGTGAATGTCTGTACTTTAAAGGTTTTTATGTGTTAAAAAATAATTTAGTAGGTATTTTCTCGTCGTCAGTACCAGATGCGACTGTTGCGTGTATTTATTGTGAATGTATGACTTTGTGTCTGTAAATAGGTAAATTTGAGACAGAGGTTTTAGGTTGTACCTACACGAACACGAAGAGTTTGTCCGTATGTTTTAAGGTCCCACGTAATAGGGGACGAGCTTATTGTTATTGACCGGGTACAACCGAAACTCCCGAGATGATACTGAGAATTTGATAGAAAATCCCAATAAAAACCTATAATAATAAAAATTTCCCATCCGACAGCGACTACGAGTATACTACTCCAACTACTGACTTTATGTTCGGATGCTTATTACTCAATTACGTCTGAATGACTTTGGATGAATTTTGGCACACAGATAGTTTATAGTCTGGAGTAACACATAGGATACTTTTGATTTAGGTTGGTCCCAACTCTGGAGGCCACGCAGGCGAAGTGAGCAGATAGAAGCTAGTCAGGATATTTAAGAATGAGTAAATAAATAACCTTACATACTCGTTGCAAATCATAAGAAAGCATATCAAATAAAATTCCTCGAGAACAAAAATTAACTCAGATAAACGAGAAATGCAAAAAAGATGAGGACATTCCAAAAGGTATTGTCTTATGACAGCGGCTGTCAAGTTTGACAGTGGCAGTTGACAACTCACCATTGTTCACGTTTTGATTGCGAAATAGTAATCTGTTGTCAAAAATGCACAGCTGAGACGGTAGTTATTGAAAAGTATTTTCGCTTTTGTTACAAATGATAAAATTATTATTATTACGAGTCGACGTTAAAATTGCCCGATGTGAAATTTTATGGTTTATACTAAAGGCATAAAATATTTTATTCTATTCTAATATTATAAATGCTAAAGTGAGTTTGCTTTTTTTATGCTTTCACGACTAAACCCCTAAACAGATTTAAAAAAATTTGTTCACCAATAGAAAGCTACATTATCAGTGAGTAACATAGGCTGTATTTTTTTAATTAGAGATCCCTACGAAAATTACAATAATGTAACCCAAGGTATCAAAAATTTTCCTTTCAAAGGCATTATTTGACGTTCGCTGCCATTTTGTTATTTGTTAGAAAATTTAGGTTAATAAGGTGATAGTCTAGTGATATGACCATAGGACTGCCAAGTCAAAGGTCTCGAGTTCAAATTCAAGGCATGCACTTCTGACATTTTCGAAGTTATGTGCGTATTAATAGTTAATTATCACGCGCTTAAACGGTGGAGGAAAACATCATGAGAAAACCTGCATGCCTGAGAGATTTTCTCGACGGCGTGTGAAGTCTGCTAACCCGTATTAAGCTAGTGTGGTGGACTATAGCCTAATCCCTCTCATTCTGAGAGAAGACCCGTGCCCAACAGTGGGACAATGTAATGGGTTGATTATGTATGGAGATCTCTTTGACATTTTGTTTAACACAGAACTCTGTGAAATTTGGTACAGAGATAGATTATAATCTGGAGTATATGTTTTTTATCCAGATTGGATCCAATTCTGGAGTCCACGCAGACAAAATCACGACCAGAAGCTAGTAATAACGGCAGCTGGAAATAGTGCACAAATATAGATTGAAGATAAATTTTAAGTTCCATTATTTATATATTTTTTTTTATACCCCTAGCCGTAGGCTTGTTTGCTTGGTAGCAAACAAGCCTACGGCTAGTGGTTACGGTGATACGGCTTGTGGCCCGCCTGATGGTAAGCGGTTACCGTAGCCTGTAGACGCTTGCATCACCAGGGGTATCACTCGCGCGTTGCAGACCCTGTAAACTAAGGAGGAAATTTTGGGTTGGCAGCATAGGAGACATGCATGATAGGGGCGGTAACAAAACACCATCAGTCCACAGCCAACACAACGCTTCCTCGCAGAGCTCGGGCGACCTTGCTCACCGTTAGGAACATAACATAACATACAAATTTCATATGATAATGTTTCAATTTGTTTATACTATCAGGGTTTGACAGAGGTTTACTAATATAGGTACCTACCTATAGGTACCCACAGTTCGTATTATTTCATATTATTTCAACAATAGGTTTCATGTAAAAGGGGCAAGCCTATTGTCGTTCATTATAATTTAATAATCTAAATAAAATAACCCATTATGTCATTACCAATTGTCTCTAACGAGTACTAATCCAAACTCCGACCTGCTAACTAAGAATTTCATAGAAAATCCCAATAACATTTCTTGACCAGGGTATCGTACCTCTATCGTAGCAGTCATAGTAGTTTATTTTATGATTCACGTTGATATTATAAAACTCAAAAAAGTATTGCGAGTAATTAAAATGATATACAAACATCTTATTTGTAAAATTAAAGGTTACAAAATTTTCTCAATAAGGAACATTTTCACGTTGATACTTATTGATTTTACATTAATTAAAAATGAACGGTATAAAAACTTTATCTTTAGCGCTTTTTATTTTTTAATTAATGGTGTAACGTAATATTTGGGACTAGTTGCTTTACGCAGACGTGTATACCAACAGTTTGTTTTAGGCCTCAATTAATAGGCGGTGAGCCTATCTTATAATTTCCTTGTTGATATTGAGTATTTCATATGAAACCCAATTATAATTTTCTTGACCAAGGAATCGAAACCAGATCCTCACAGACTGCGACCGCGCTAATAACCACTTTTTTATGGGATAGGGGGCAAACGAGCAGACTAATCGTCTGAAGGTAAGCGATTACCGCCGCCCATGGACACCCGCAACACCACAGGAGTCACAAGTTCGTTGCCGGCCTTTTTAAAAAGGGGTTTAGGCTTCCGGTAACCTCACTCAGTCGGCGAAACACAACGTAAGCGTTGCTTCACGCCGGTATTCTATGAAGCTGTGGTATCACTCCGGTCGAGCCAGCCCTTTTGTGTCGAAACAGACAGACGACACGATTGGCGCAGCGGTTGAGCGATCGGCTTCTGCGCCACGTGTTGTGGGTTCGATCCCCACACGGAGCAAATATTTGTATGATCTGCAGATAGTTGTTCTGGGTCTGGGCGTTTGTGCATGTGAGAATTTGTGTTTGTAAACGCACCCACGATACAGGAGAAAATCCTAGTGTGGGGCAACGTTTTAAAAAAAAAAAAAAAAAACATGGCCTCTTCCTCGGTCAAACTTTACCAATAAAGCAGATAGATACTTTATTGATGAAAAGCATCAAACATTTTACTTCCAACCATAATCACATATCATTCGAATTTATAGTATTGCACTCATTTTTAACGATGAATTTTCTGTCTGCGAGCTTAAAATCTGTGTGATATTTATACACCTTTTTCTTTCTTGCACATTGCACAAAAAACGCAACCATTTCAGTCAAAAACTTCAATATGAACACTCAAAAATATTTCAGTGCCTAACGCAATTAGAGACATAAAGCGAAACGCTTTCAAAACGTACATGTCACTGAGAGCCTGTTATTGGCGTACAATTTTATTATTGTCCACTAATAAAACAGGAATACCCGCTTTATTTTCAATGAAGTAAAGTCTAAAATTGTTTTTGGGAAGTACAAAAGAAATTTTTGTGTCTGCATAAAAAATAGCCTATTTGTTATTCCAGGCTATAATCTATCTGTGTGCCAATTTCAACCAAATCCGTTCAGCTGTTCTGACGTGAACGGGTAACCAACATTCATTCATCCATCCATACTCACAAACTTTCACGTTTGTAAGGATTTACGCTTTTTGCTCTTTGGCATTTGGCAGAATCTGTGTGTGTGTTTTATCTATAGTCTATTCCAATCAAAACTGAAAACTTTATAAACAAAGAAAAGTCAATGACCTTAAATAGTTGTGTATAATAAATGTGCCTATTGCAAAACATAATGTATATGAACGAATGACTGAATGGATTTTTTCTTTGATGGAATAAACTTGATTAGATACTAATATTATAATGTATAATAAAACTTATTATAAATATCATACTAGTATACTGCTTTTCTTAGATTTTTACTACTGTTATGCTTTCAAATAAGTATTGTGAGTTGGGAGATAAAGGAATTAAGCCTACTCCATCATTGAGAATGTGTACATTGCATAATATTATTGATAAAAATTAAAAGAAACCCCCAAAATAAAAATCTCACAACCGAAAAAAAAAACTATTTAATGTCCATTTACGTTAAAAATAAATAAGTAGAATATTTAATCCGTCAAAGTCAAAAATAAATATGAAAATGCTTGAATATTGGGAAAATAACATCGATGATTTTTACATAATTCTGTAGAAATTGCAATAAAAATCGAGTTAAATATGAAAGTGACAGTATTTACGAAGATTCCGACATCAGAATATAATGAAGTGATAACGAAATCAGTATGAAATCGACGATTTTATGTTGAGTGATGGTTTGTTTACAAAGTTATCAGTTTTGATTGGAATAGACTTACATATACCTACATATATCTTGTCATACATGTACGTTGCCAGTAGTGAGTGCTATGCGTGAACCTTCTCGGGAGGCAATTTGCCCGATACTTAAGTATTCTTATTAAGTATGAATGACGATTACGCAATAATTCAGCCAATTCCCAATCAACCACCAATCATTGCATCCCATTTTCTCCGCACAAAAGTCCGAAATACCCACTTAATGAAAACTCATTTACAACGGGCATTCTGTGTTCCTGTGTTTATCAGTAAACACGGTATTACGGCGGTGAATCAGGGGCGGTTTGGCTCGACGACAAATCGGGGTATAAATCAAGAGAGGATGCGCCCCCCCTCCACGGGCCTCACCCCCGCGCCGCGCATTACACCGGTTTTAATGATTCATGTTTTGTTTAAACTTAATTAGAGCAATGCATGGTATCTTGCAGTGGATTTGTTGTTGCAAGGATTAAAACTAGGATGTGTTGTTAGCGAATTTGTGTTATGTTTGTGTATGAGAATGTTTTATTTGATTCTTCAAACATAAATTGTATGTATTACATAAACCGTATGCAACTACATAATCATCCTATTATTTTGTCCCACTGCTGGGCACGAGTCTCCTGTCAAAATGAGAGGGATTAGGCTATAGTCCACCACGCTGGCCTAGTGCGGGTTGGCAGACTTCACACGCCATCGAGAAAATCTCTCAGGCATGCAGGTTTCCTCACAATGTTTTCCTTCACCGTTTAAGCGCGATAATTAACTATTTAATAGGCACAAGACTTCGAAAAGTCAGAGGTGCTTGGGTTCGAACTCGAGACCTTGCAGTCCAAGGGTCATACCACTAGGCTATCACTGTTCCTTAATGCAACTACATATTACTACAAAACTTACTTTTGATAAGTACCTATTAGAAATTGGGTTGCGGAGATTTGCTATCAAACCTCTCTATCTAGCTATAACTTATAATTAGTTACCTTTGCCACGCCTGAAAAAGGCACAAAGTCTGAACAGCAATCAATTTAAATATGAAATGTGATATTACTAACTTTTGTAGATATTTATAAAGCTGAAAGGTTAATTAATATTATTATATAATTCATAAAACTGCCTCATTAGTCTAGTGGTCCCAAGTGCGACTGCTACACTAGAGGTCCTGGGTTCGATCCCCAGGTCGAGCAAAGTGTTATTGAGTTTTTCTATGAAATTCTCATTAGCAGCTCGGAGTCTGGATTTGTGCCCGATTAATGGCTATAGGCTCGCCCCCTATAACATGGGACCTAAACATACCGGCGAACTGTGGGTGTACATTAAGTACACCTCTGCCTAACCCTTCGGGGAATACAGGCGTGATGGTATGTTATGTCATAATACTTACCTATTATTTATACATAACTTTTACTTTCATCAAATTTACTAGATAATACTGTTACATATAAAGTAATAAGTTAATTATTTAAATATATAACCCTACATATTCCAAATCTAGTAAAAGGTCGCTAAGTCATAAGAACACTAAAATATAATGTAACACCAATTTATGTATACTTAGTATGCAATAAATCTTTGATTTTGATTTAGGTCGTTAGCGCGACTGCTAGGCTATAGGTCCTGGATACCATTTCCTGGTCGAGCACAATGTTATTGGAGTTGTGATTTGTACTGGGGTAATGGTAATAGACTCACCTATTACATGGATTCGAAGCGGAAACTCCAAGCTGCTACTGAGAAAGTGCACTACTGACTTGATAATCGATTCCAGGACGTCTAGCTCATTAATCATGCTTAAGACAACTACACTAATGAGGTAGATTTACTGTTGATATTACTAAATCTGAAAATCAAAGCGGGAAATTCAACCCAGTTCACGTTTCAACTTATAAATCTATGTTGTGGTTTTCCTTGGAATTTCCTTTAGTGGTTAGGGAGGGCACTAATTGGCGCTGTTACCTTCCCTCGCCGGTGACAAATCTGTGTGCTCAACAGCTAAATGGATCAGCACGCCATTTTGATATGCAGTTACTTTGCCACCTTACTATTAATTATCGCTGTCTTTAGAGACTGTTCACTAAAGACATGTACAGTATTTGATGTTTTCAGATTTCTAATTGACCGTGCAACCAGTTTTGACTTTTCGAAAGTAGGCACCTCTTCGGTATAATAGTTCCACATAATTCATTTATTTTCTTATAATGACATCGAGTTCTCAAATACTGAGAACCTTCTAGTTATTATCGACTTTAGTCCAACTTTGACATTCAATGTTCACACATTCTTATATCGATTCGCAATATTGTACCAGTGAAGATTGTAACACCATTTATTCTATAAGAGTATTCATTAAGTTACTTGCCGGATTCTTCTCCATAGGATCAACCTTTTGGAACCGTAATCGTTAGTAAAAGCTCATTTGAAATAAAAACATTTGAACTTGAACTAGAATTTAAATAAAACATTTTGATTTTGACTTTTACAAAAAGACACGATAGTCAGGAAAACGGAATAGGGTCAAACCTTTGTCATTGATGATATAATTAGGTTAAAAATTATTTTAACTCCAAACGTCTTATTCTTGCACCTCCATAAGTAAACCTCTGCCTAACCCTTCGGGGAACATAGGTGTAGTGGTTTAAAAAAACAAAGTTGTGCCCAGTTCGGCAATACAGATTCTATGACCTGAATTCAACGTGACACAAAAACACGTAACTGAATCGATTGTTAGTTTTGCTCGCGTATTTTAACTGAACTAAACGCCACCCCAGCTATAAACGCTGATAAAACTACAGTTTTGCAGACTCGGATTATATCATAACTCTGTGCTATCGGATTAATATGTTAGCGATGTTATAAATATCCATGAGCTTTGTTTTTAGTTTCGATGTGTCAGAGAAGGTTAATGAAATGTAATTGGTAAATACAGAAGGAAATAATCCGGGTAAAAGCAGTCATAGCGAGTCGAGTCGAGATTCGAATCCAAAGTATGCACCTCTGACTTTTCGTAATCATGTGCGTATTGATAATAATTTCGTATTATATTCGTGGTGGCTCGTCAGCTCATTTGCAGACTTAATTCCATAAAAAAATGTGTCTCGCTTAAACGGCGAAGGATTTTTTTTCTCTCAACGGTGTGTGAAGTCTGCCAACCCGCACTAGGCCAGTGTAGTGGATATTCAAAACCCTCTCATTCTAAGAGCAGATCTATGTCCTGAGTGGACAGAAAATGGGTTGCTGATGCGACACTGACTGCACAGCGTTATTATACGATTGCACATTACATAACTTAGGTATTTACCTACTTTTACATCAATACTGTAGGTATCTTAATTTAATCTAACATACGAGTATCTTAGTAAAAGATAGTGATAATATACCACAGAACACATAACAAAAAATAAAATCTCTTTTATCGAAGAAAGTCCAGTAAAACAATAAATCACCAACTTTCTTCATATTCACAACTTCGCGAGGCCCCAAAGATGTCGTCAGCATATCCCATTCCATCCCATCCCATTAATTTCATCCCTTCACCGCCAGTTTTTCAGCTCATACAATTTTAATTCAAGCCCATCTACTGCGAACATAAATATATAACTTCAGCATTTTTCCTACTAATATTTCCCTCGTGAACTATGCATGTGGCTGGTGAAAAATGAAGG
The DNA here is from genome assembly GCA_910591435.1 of Acronicta aceris. Taxonomy (NCBI): domain Eukaryota; kingdom Metazoa; phylum Arthropoda; class Insecta; order Lepidoptera; family Noctuidae; genus Acronicta; species Acronicta aceris. Next base: position 743,315 of record OU342775.1, read on the forward strand.
TTCCGTGAGGCTGTTTATAGTTGAAGATGCGGAGTATCAACAATGTAATTATATTTTTGATCTGGATGACAATAATTAGAGCTACTTTTTAGGGAACGTCATTGGGCCCGGTTGATATACAAACTCCTACATTTACTGGTGTCTCCTTTGTGCGTGAACACCTGCACGAGAGACAATATCTACGTGGTCACACCTAACGCCATTGAAGTGGCCTGGAAAATTGTTTGATATTTGACATTCGACATTGACACGATAAAAACAAGAAGTGATATTTAAAAGCCCAAAAGTCAGACAACCTGATTATTCTTAGAATATCAGTATTGGCAACAAATTAGGTTACCATGTGATGGCTGTCATAAAAAATAATTTTGATTTTCAGCTGTAAACCTCACCTTGATTCTCATACAAATGCGAAACGATTTGTTATACTAGCATTCAAAAAATCAAGACCAATTACAATACTGGTTTCTGACAATGACCAATTACAATGTCGTGTCGTTTCCGTATCGTGCAGTGTAAAAGCGTCCAGTATTTATGATGCAGTGTGAGTAGTGCACATGGCGCGCGGTCGTGTGATTAATAGCCGAATTACCAGCCGACACCTAGTATGTTCTTCGCTTTATGTCCTACGCGGTGCTACACGACTGTAATAAGAGAACGGTGTTAGGATATAGGCAGCTGCTGTTGGTAGATAAATTATTTTTATCTTCGTAAATAGTTCTTTTAAAAAGTATTTAAAAAGTTTATGTTTTAGTTGTTTAGTATTAGATGGCGCCGGCGTTTCCCAAATGACGAGAAGAAATGCCGAAACAAACTCTGATAATCATAGCATACTATCACGCCTGTATTCCCCATAGGGTTAGGCAGAGGCGTACTAATTTACACCCACAGTTCGCCGGTATGTTTAAGTCCCATGTAATAGGGGGCGAGCCTATTGCCATTAACCGGGCACAAATACAGACTTCGAGCTGCTACTGAGAATTTCATAGAAAAACCCAATAACACTTTGCTTGACCTGGGGATCGAACCCAGGGCCTCTAGCGTAGCAGTCGCGCTTGGGACCACTAGACTAGTGAAGCAGTCTAGTCGACTCAGAGAATCATGATATCTTTTAAAGTTTCGACATTGTCGTATCGAAATATGTCAGTGTATTTATGTTTTCTGTTATTATTACTCTTCAATTAATTATCCATCGTCAAGCTTCTTTTTTCCGGCCCTACTAATTCATAATAATGCAGGATAATGTTTGAAACGATCATAATAAAGAAAGAACCACTTCGGTTTTGACTACATGCATCAGTCATTTTGTAGCTTGATCATAATTTGGGGATCTAGATAAGTGTGATACCTGACAACTTACGACTCAAATAAAACCATTATTATATCCAAAGTAGACTTAATAAAATAGATCCAAAACCATAAAAAGACCTCGATGTTGAAATATCGATTTTAAGAATCAAAAATTTGTGAATATTTTTTATGGCCAAAAGAGAGTTTCAAAATGGCTCGATACTAGATTTTTTTTTTAATTTCGGGACCGTATAACAATAGACTTAAAGGAAATAATCGCACAGTATTTTATTGCACAGGTATCTTTGCCCACTACTGCTTATAGACACCTCACGTAATTAATCACGGGGCTAATCCCGCGAGTGCCTTTGTCTTCAGCCTCAAAAATGTTGCCAACACTAACAGGCAGGGAGATGTATTGCTATCCTATTTCCTGCTCTGAAATTATTTAGTGGTAGGTATATATTTTTGTTTGTATTTTATTATAATTAAGTTTTTTTCTAATACTGATTGACACATACGATCTTGATGTAAAATTACTTTTTACGGATTTAACGGATTTTGTGGCGTTGTGAAGTATATTATAATAATTTAAGATAACTTTATATTAAACAAATATCCTGCTATCGGCGATTAGCTAAACGAGACTGGCAGGTTCATTTCTGGCAAAGCGGGCATTGAGATAACTTTTCAACAACAACTTTGATCTAGATTGGATTTCTTTCTTTGTCAAGTTGTCATATCTTGAGACCTATATAGGTCACAAGATTATGATTTTTTTCGTATATAAAATGCCTCATTAGTCTAGTGGTCCCAAGCGCGACTGCTACGCTAGAGGTCCTGGGTTCGATCCCCAGGTCGAGCAAAGTGTTATTGGGTTTTTCTATGAAATTCTCAGTAGCAGCTCGGAGTCTGGATTTGTGCCCGGTTAATGGCAATAGGCTCGCCCCCTATTACATGGGACCTAAACATACCGGCGAATTGTGGGTGTACGTTAGTACGCCTCTGCCAACCCTTCGGGGAATACAGGCGTGATGATATGGTATAAAAAGAATAAAATAACTTTTAAGAAAAAGTAAAACCGCCTTCAAAAATAAAAAAAAATAATGTGCGAAACAGTTTCGGAAGTCGGTGCCTTTGATTTGATCGGATCTTTTGATTGCGCCACCGACTTCCGAAATTGTTTCGCATTTTACCTTTTCGTCGAAATTATTTCATTTCAACATTTTTAGTAGTGAGTAAAATTTTACGTATACCTAGATGACGACGTTATCATTTTATCATTTACTCGTTCGATACTTGTTATTGTCATTTTGTTCTAAATTTTGTGATCAGATCTTGACCAAATTTCTATGGGACCACCTCTGAACAATGACCTACCGAACAAAAAGAACAAAATTGGTTCATAATTGACGGATTAATCGCGTAACAAACATTCAAAAAAACATACAGTTGAATTGAGAACCTCCTCCTTTTGAAGTCGGTTTAAAAATATTGTCTTTGGTTCCATTCATAAACCCTTAACCTTTTACCAGAGGAACGAGATCCCGAAATAAATAACTTTAAGTTTTACACATTCGAACGAGTTCACGACTCGCACCAGTAACTCACGCTAAATTTCACAATTAAAATATTACCACCATAGAATCCATAATCTACCGACCTAGATCACAATCTTGACCATACATCGGTGCGAGCACACATAAAGGTCACTGTGGTTTGGACAAATGACAAATCGCCGTATAAATCAGCTGGCGTGGCACCTGCACTTTGGCCCAGTTACCCCCGCTTGCCCCATATGGGCCGGCTTGCCCCGTATGTAAACACTGCGTTAGTAATGCGACTTGCATTTGTCTGTGCGATAAGTGTTCGCTTGAATTTATTGTTTGCGGTTATCTTTGCTAGCGTTTTTTTTTTTGTTTTTGTTAGTATAAAGTAAAACTGTGTTAGCCTAGTATTATACATCGTAATTTCAAATCCAAATATATTTCTGACTTTGCAACATCATAAGCAAATCTATTATTTATTCCTCAAACGCAAAGGTGAAACTAACCTATATGAAAATAATGTAACTGTATTTTTGGATTTTTTTGGATTTTCCATTCTAAGATTACAAAGTTATTTTTTAGTGAAGGAAAAATTTGACTGCGGGGAGGATTCAAAGCTGCGTCTTCTGGTTAGATTAACCAGACGCTATGACCAACTAAGCCACCTCGAGTCCCACCCACCAGGTCGATATTTGCATTCACATCTGAATCTTTAAAGTGACTGCCTCATTAGTCTAGTGGTCCCAAGCGCGAGTGCTACGCTAGAGGTCCTGGGTTAGATCCCCAGGTGGAGCAAAGTGTTATTGACTGGAGTCTGGATTTCTGCCCGGTTAATGGCAATAGGCACGCCCCTTATTACATGGGACCCTAAAACATACCGGTGAACTGTGGGTGTATATTAGTACACCTCTGCCTAATTTTTTCCCAATTAATTGCCTAATTAATTCCCTTCGGGGAATACAGGCGTGATGGTATGTAAAAAAGTGACGTTACTACCCAGAAGACGCAGGTTCGAGTTCTGCCCACAGTCGAATTTTTCCATCACTAAAATAACTTTATAATCTTATCATGGAAAATGCAAAAAATAAATAAAAAAGAACGTTGTTAATTATTTAGAAATACACACAAAAATAAATACATATATTATGACAATAAACTTGATTAAAAATATATAAGCGTTCATAATCGTCCCCATTAATTACGCATACACACAAATCTTCACACATATTTGCTTAAAAGCGGCAAATTGAAAGTCAACAATTAAGCTCGTTACACACGCGAGCAAAAACAAAAGGAGGTTCGTAGCAAATTAAATTTATTAACTTTGGACGTGCGATTCCACGCTAGTGAATATTGTGCGCGATTTTTATGGAATCGCGACGATGCAGTAGCGTTATCGCGCTGCGGACGACGTATTGGAAATCGTAAATGACAGCGTAGTTTCCAATTTTAAAACGTCGTATTTTTCTGCGATTGTGTGTACTAGTGTTTACTGTGACTTTGCTTGGGTAAAAAAAACGATTAGAGTTTTGTGCTTGCTTGAAATTTGTATAGAATATACTGATATAATTTTTGCAATATTAAGCTGTCTGAGCATTTTTAGACAGCAGACATTCGGTAAAAAAATACAGATATTCAATCGCATCTGGAAGAAGTGCCTCATTAGCCTAGTAGTTCTGAGCGTGACTGCTACGCTAGAAGTCCTGGGTTCGATTCCCAGGTCGAGCAAAGTGTTATTGGGTATTTCTATGAAATTTTCAGTAGCAGCTCGGAGTTTGGAATTTGTTCCCGGTTGATGGCAATAGTCTCGCCCCTTTCTACATGGGACCTCTGCCGAACCCTTCATGGTGATAGGATGGATCTGGAAAAAGATCCTAAATGGTAAAAAAAGCCAACTTCATCATGATTATAGTGGTGTTGTTCTGTTCAGTTTTTTTTTATTTTGATGAAGAAACCACTTATACGTAAATAATCAGTTTATCATTTTTTAAAATAATGGAATATTAGGAGCTGTGAATATAATAAAGATAATTATAATGTGGACTAGCATTTTGTCTTACAATTAAAAGCGGCGGTAGCCTAATAGCTAGGGCTTCGGACTTACGATCATGAGGTTGCTGGTTTGAAACCCACCCATTGCATTACCTACGTGAACTCACTCGTAACACAAGCATTTAGCTTAGCACGAGGGGTTATCAAGAATACTAGTAATGTGCGGCGCACATTGCTAGTAAGCTTTCTTTAAAAAAAATGCAATCATAAAATACGTTTTTATTTACAAACTGTAGAGCAATGGAAGTAATTTATTTCCATATAAATACACAAACAAAACACTTAAAAAAAATAATTAAAATAAAACACACAGACGGATAAATTTCGTTCACATCATATATTTCAACCACAATAGTAACGTGCTTCAATAACGCACACATGATTTATAGTGTGTCCCAATTAATGATAAATGCTTGAGTGAATGTAAAAAATTCGCATCCCTATTAATGATTGCGTTCCAAATTTAAATGGCTTTAGGTATATATTTAAATTAAGAGCTATTAATAATTATATTATTAATACATTGAGGTAATCATTTCTTATTATATTTATTTAACATAAAATAAAATACCTTCACGCCTGTATTCCCCGAAGAGGTAGGCAGAGGCGTACTAATGTACACCCACAGTTCGCCGGTATGTTTAGGTCCCATGTAATAGGGGGCGAGCCTATTGCCATTAATCAGGCACAAATCCAGAATCCGAGCTGCTACTGAGAATTTCATAGAAAAACTCAATAACACTGCTCGACCTGGGGATCGAACCCAGGACCTCTAACGTAGCAGTGGCGCTTGGGACCATTAGACTAATGAGGCAGTCTTATCATATAATATTTAATTAATTATAATGTTTTGCTATTTAAATTTGGAATTTAAGTAATGCGATTGATTCTTTTTTGCGACTTCTGTAAGAAGTGACTTTAATAATAACTTGTAGACAATTGATGTATCTAACAACTTATTTTGAAGGTTATCCCAATTGCTTATCAGGACAGCGTATTCATAAATATTAGTAAACCATAATAAAATTAGTGCGTTGTGATAGCCTAGTGGTATGACCGTTGGACTGCCAAGTCAAAGGTCTCGAGTTCAAACCCAAGGCACGCATCTCTGTCTTTTCGAAGTCATGTGCGTATTAATAGTTAATTATCACGCACTTGAACGTTGAAGGAAAACATCGTGAGGAAACCTGCATGCCTGAGAGATTTTCTCGATGGCGTGTGAAGTCTGCCAACCCGCAAAGGCCAGCGTGGTGGACTAAAGCCTAATCCTAACCCGTGCCCAGCAGTGGAACAGTATAATGGGTTGGTTATGTTATGTTTATGTCATATTAAATACTTAATGTATAAATATTTTGCCCCTTTTGGTAATTATCATGGATCGTCTGCATATCACCATAGCATGTCGTGTCGAACTTAAATTAGCACTTACCTTTCCTTCTGTCATTGGATTTATAACATTCGCCACGACCATGACAGGCTATGGATTAGTACAATCAGCGGATACAGTCAAGGGGCAAGGCCTTGCCGTTTTATATACCTACAAAATGTTTTAGTCGTGTGGTCTGTAGTACAAGATTTTAATACCTCAATTTTCTTTTCACATATTTAAATGTAACCAATAAATGTCATACGTAGACACAAATTTAACATATTTTATTGGAAGGTTTCTGTTTATATTATAAACTATATTTTCGATAAAATTTTAATTAACATACTAATTTGTAACCGATTGGAATATAATAATTATAATATTCTCTTTGCAATTATTGCGTGTTCAATATAATTATTTTGGCGTTAATTACTCTACCATGACATGTATCGTAAATTATAAAAAAATATATAAATAAGAAGTATTTTGTAACGACGAAAAAGAAAGAGCGAGCATTGGAAAAAATTTCATGTAATAACTTTGATCCTGATTTTTTTTATATACCACTAAGGTGGCAAACAAGCTTACGGCCCGCCTGCTGGTAAGCGGTTACCGTAGCCTATGGACGCTTGCAACACCAGGGGTATCACTCGCCGTTGCCGACCCTGTAAATAAAGAAGGAATAGTTGGGCTAGCATTATAGAAGCCAATAGCGTGTTGCTTATCTGCCAACACAACGCTTCCTCGCGCAGCTCTGGCGACCTTGCTGACCGTTAGGAACACAACATAGTACGTAGCTATGTTATCTGGCTACGATTTTCTGCAAGGTATTTCTCCAGTCGGGCAGCTCCAATTGTGAGTGGAATTTTGCGATTCGACTATGCCCTACCTCTCTTAAAATATAATTTGATTTCTTTTTAGTCAGGCTGACGAATGATACAATACAGAGTGGCTTTATACTTAAGGATTCTAGGACTACAGAACAATCTTGTTATCCTGTCCTATTTATCTCACGTAATATTTGAATTTTCTTTGGCAAGTAATATAATAAATACAAAATTAATCGATTTTTCTAACACCTCTAGAGACTGCCAGGCGGCTGCTTGCGCTGCATGTAAATATAATAGGGATTTTTTTAAGATTATAATCATATTACGGATTGGACAGTTATTTTCCATATTGTAACATCACCTACATACTCACACTTTTAAAACAGTATTTCTACGCAATATCTTTACGTGCCACAGCTCTTTGACAGACAAAAATTAGCCAGCCGTACATCTGTCCCCGCAAGCGCTGCAGCGCTGAGCTGACAGCGTCAATCACAGAACATCTCTAAGCCTAAATTACAAAGGAAGCAGAAGGCTCACTCCACACAATACACAAAAACAGATGCTGAACGATGTAAAAACGTAATAAATAATTCTAATTCAAGTTACGCTCATTCATTATGTAACACAATAATTTATTTTAAACGATTACGCATGTATTCCTAGAAAGGTCCAGTCACCCCTCCTGAGGGAAAAGATTAAGTTGCTGTTATTGGTAAATGAGAACTTACTGATACACCCACTGGTTTAAGTAAATCCAAAATATATGATATCTGGACCTAGTCATTTGTGCAGCATCAGCATTGCCACTTTGGATGACAATGCTGATTCTTTGACCAAAATATAGGCCAGCCTTTGGATCACGTGAAGCGTCATTCAGGCGTTCGGCAGAATGTACTTCATTTTTAACCCCCGACGCAAAAAAAATATATAAATTTAATGTGTATCTGTGTGTCTGTCTGTTGCATCGTAGCACCCAAACGAATGAACAGATTTTAATTATTATTTTTTGTCTGAAAAGTGACTTGATCGAAAATGTTCTAAGCTATAATTTAAGAAAATCTGGCCAGCCGTTCGAAGATTATCAACTCTTTTTTGGTTCATGAAGGGAAGTGATGTGAACAACTTTCACAGGTCTGATAGAAATTTGGTATCCTGTTACTTCAATGATATTGCAAGAACATGATAACCATATCTTGATGTTGCGTTTTTTTTTTTAAATTTAATGTAAATGAAAATATGACCTAGAATGATATTACAGTTCTTGATTAAAATTCAAATGGATCTTCTGAAATCTTCTTGTAATGTGTCTGTTTGCTGTCGTCAATCATACGTTTGTGGGGCCAATCCGCTTTGTGGATTACCTTCTGTTTTATTTGGCTTTGAATGTACGAAGTATGTTTTATTTGTCGGTACAATTAGATTGTTGTACATACTTTTACAATATTCTAAAACTACAGTATATTTAGCCTTATTGACGCCTTATTTCTTTTCCCTGTATTTATTTTTCTAGTGTTTTAGATATAAAACAACCTGTGAGGGCCTGTAACTTAGTAATAACTAACCTTATCAAGTGATTTGTAAGGTTAAGCTGCACTTGCCACGTTCAATGTGTGGATGGGTGACTATTCTTGACAAATCAAGACCCCTCTGTTCCTCGAAGAGCATGCAAAGCCGTCAGTCCTAGTTGTCATTCAAACATTTAAGACAATTTATTGATAGTGGCAGAAGCCCAAAAAGCCTGCCAACTAGACTACCCTCAGGATAGATTAGGGGGATGTTTTACACATGCTAAAGATTTTTTTATACTATTAACTCTGCCCGGTTAACGGCAATAGATTCGGCGCCTATTACATGGGACCTAAACATACCGGCGAACTGTGGGTGTACGTTAGTACACGACTGCCTTACCCTTCGGGCAATACAGGCGCGATGGTATGTTATGTCACATATTTTTATGTAATGAGAATAGAAATACATCGTTTATTTATTGAACCCTAAAATGTCATATTCCATGATAATCCCACCGAAATTGTCGACATAAGCGGAACAAGTTAGTGACGTCACGTGACGTCATCGAGCAGGTGTGTTGACCGCGTGCTCCCGCAGATTGATGATATTAATCCGCTGTTCACTGCGTTGTGACGTTACTTCCTGCGCTTATGATTGCTACATCCGATATTGTAAATTGTAAAAAAAAAATACTTATATCAAATTAGTTTATTTTTTAAGAATTATTGTTTAAAAATATTAGTTATTGGAGCCTCTCTTCAAGTAAGTAATGCCTGTGTTAGGAGACTCCGCTCTTCCAAACCAAAGTAAGAAATAATTAACAGAGAAGGTAAATAACTCTCAATCTCTAAAACAACAATCATCAAAATTGGTTAAGCGCTTTAGGCGTAAAGACATAACAAGCAAACAAACAAAGTAACAGTTACTTTTGATACAAATTTGAATCACAATGTTCATTAGTAAGCCAAATAATATTCACTAGAGTAAAATCCACATCACACAAGTTATCTAAGTGCATTAGGCATACCAAGTTGGAGTGCTGACGTGTGGACGGCTCTGGACGTTTGTCAAATGACGTGCACCGTCCACCGCCGTTGCTGTTGACGAGTGAATGCAGTTTAATTTACTAGGTAGATACTAGAAATAAGCTCACAAGATTTTTTTTACCTTTCCTTTACTGCCTCATTAGTCTAGTGGTCCCAAGTGAGACTGCTACACTAGAGGTCCTGGGTTCGATCCCCAGGTCGAGCAAAGTGTTATTGGGTTTTTCTATGAAATTCTCATTAGCAGCTCGGAGTCTGGATTTGGGCCCGGTTAATGGCTATAGGCTCGCCCCCTATGACATGGGACCTAAACATAGCGGCGAACTGTGGGTGTACATTAAGTACACCTCTGCCTAACCCTTCGGGGAATACAGGCGTGATGGTATGTTATGTTTCTTTACTGGTTTCTGAGGCTTACGCGAATATTAGACGTATCGAAATAAACCGAAACGTCGGGATTTGATAATATAGGACATATAACGCTATAATATCCGCCGTGGTTATATTTATTTCAATATCACTGCCTCACTAGCTTAATGGTCCTAAGCATGACTGCTACCTCTAGCGTAGCGTCGTGGGTTCGATTCCCGGATCGAGCAATGTGTTACTGGGTTTTACTATGAAATTCTCAGTAGCAGCTTGGAGTTTGGGATCTGTGCTCGTCGGTTAATGGCAATGGGACCTAAACATACCGGCGAAATGTGGGTGTACATTAGTACACATCTGCCTAACCCTGCTAGGAATAAAGGGCTGATGGTATGTGTTATGTATGTTATTTTAATATACCTTTGTATTGGGCCCGTATCTAAGTAATAACTATGCTGATAAACCGATCTGAAAGGTTAAACTCACATGCCGCGGTCTATGTGTGTATGCATGACCATTCCTTACACATCAAGACCCCTCAAATAAATGAATTTCTTTGTTAAATTACTGAGCATATTGAGACTTAATCATTGAAGTCTCAAGGTGACAACGCGCGTGGTACCCCTCGTGTTACTGGCGTCTTTATGCTGCACCAGCTTATATGCTTCTTTTTAAACAATAAAAACAAAACTTTGAACATAATGATTTGAGTGTTTTGATTCATAAATTAAAATTATAATGGATAAATTTAAAAAATCACACTCAAGAACACTACAGATAATATAGAACAATAAAGGCATATATAAAAATAAATGAACTAACTATTCAAACAGTTCAAAGTTTCCCAAGATTACTGTAGTGATTAAGTTAAAATTTAGGGATTTTTATCCAATACAAAATGTTCTCAGTATTAAAACAACCCCTTCTTAATATACAATCTACATCAAAAACCTGTCACATAACGAAGGCCAGCGTCACATTAATTCGTCTAGTTAATTCACGCTGAGGCGGCCAGTGTCGGACAGTGGTCGACATCCATTTGTCAGTCGCGCTGTGCAGTGGCTCGAAAATAAATATTTTATCGACTGGACGAATGGCGGTCGTTTGAAAATATACACGAATTTTTGTACTGCAGAAAAATAATTGCATGCTGTGGTACTAATGTTACTGTGTATTATTAAAACCTTGACTACGTACTTATTAAGTTATTGTAAAGGTTAAGGTACTTTACTTTGATTGCCCCGTGGATGTAATAGTCACAAGTATGGGTACTAAGAGTGAGTTCTTGGATTGTGAATTGCAGTTAAGGCAATTGAAAAACCGCTAGGTAGTAAAAACCACTAGGTAGTCAAAACCGCTAGGGAGTAAAACCGCTAGTAAAAAGCAACCGCTAGGTAGTAAAACCACTAGTAAAAAGCAACCGCTAGTGAATTTTTTAAGGGTCCGGTGGAGCTTGAATTGCCCACAAAAACGTAATACCAAAATAATTCGTAATCCAAACAATATTTTATCATATTGTGTTATTATTCGGATTCGGATACCATTAGTCTAGGTTCCTACAATACCATTCTGTCTACTACTACTTCACTGGAAATAGGCGACCCGAAAATAGTTCCAAACTTGGCAAAGTTATCAAAAATTACATTCGCTTACATTTATTTCCAGTGAAGTATTTTAGACGAAATGGTAGTGTATGACTCGTGCACATAAAGAATGGATTTGGAAATGGCGACAGCTGTATTCACCTCTCGCTCGCGTGCTATAGTGTGCGAGCGAGAGGTGAATACAGCTGTCGCTATTTCGAAATCCATTCTTTATGTGCACGAGTTATAGGAACCTAGATTAACATTATCTGAATCCGAATAATAACACAATTTGATTAAATTGTATTAGAATTACGATATTATGATACGATAACGATTAATTGGCTCTATTATGAACCTCGTATTAAACACTGGACTAATATAAGTTGATGATGATACTGATAATATATGTAAAAATCAGCAGTACATGTAATGTGTCGTGGAAGTTTTCTCTTGATTTTGTAAAGTAAAAGTATTTTCTAATGTTTAATTTAAGTAATAATAATGGATATTCTCTTTTTTTCAGTGTTTAAATTATTTCTTCTGGAGGCTTCGACGCTGTTCCTGATACCGGTATGTTTTTTTATACTTCATTTTGTTTAAGAATCACTTTTAATATTATTTATAACGTGCTTAACTTGATTTTTTTATTACTTTTCATTTTAATTTAACGAAACCCGTATTTTGAATCTTTTCATTTGAATATTAATTTTAGACCATTATTAAACTCGACAGTAATTTAACAATTATCAAATCATTTTCTGATCTAAAACAGACATCGTTCACTGAAGCCAGGCAAAAAAGATGGCTTCTCGTTAATTGAAATTACATATTACAGTGCGCTAAATCGTAAAATGTTAGTTATTATAATGTTATAATTAACCTACTGTTTATGTAATATAATTAACTATGAAGAAAAGAGTGTCCATGGAGTTTCTTGCCGGATTCTTCTTCATAGGATCAACCTTTTGGAACCGTGCAACTAGAATCATAACGTTTCATAAACGCTTGTAAAAGCTTATTTGAAATAAAAACATTTGAACTTGAACTTGAACTTGAACTATGGCCCGCGTCTATAAGTTCCCATAAAGTTAAAATAGAAAGAAAGAAAAGTTCTGTTAACTTCTAGCTGCATGGACTTCGGCAAGTATTACTAACCTGAATCTAAATGCCACATTTCTCACCTGTGATAGCTACGTAGTGTAGATATTATACGTGAGTCTTTTTAGTTTGAAATTCTTCTAGTTAGACTTCTAGACTTTTCTATAAGAACATACATACACATTAAATCTATTTATTTTATCAAGTGTGGAAGGGATCGAATAGAATCATCTATGGACTGCGTTGCTTAACGTGGTCTGAGGCATGAGCTCATTCTGAGGTAGCTCTCTATGATAATGACCTTTCATCGAGCGAAGTGGCTGTTCTCGTCTGTCTATTTCTCCGCTAACTTCTTTTAAACCACGAAACATTTGGAGAATTTTCTTCAATAAGGCAAGCAGGGAAGCATATATAATAAGTTCATATTATACCAGAGAAAAGCCGAAAATTTCAATAGTGTGAAGTTAGGTCGAGTCTCTCTGGTTGTTAATAAAATATGCTCTTATTTCTCATAACATTTATTCACACGCATTTCTCCCTAATGAATCGTCCCAGCATCCTAACAGCAAGTGCGATACGCGCTAAAGCGCATCGGAACATTGCAGTCGTAATGTAGTGTACCGTTAAGAGGCCGCCTGTAAAGTATGCGAACTAAATGCGAGCTATAAATTGTACGGCTGCACCGAGGCTCGCATTGGCAACGGTTTATGTGTGGTATTTACGAGCAGAAAAGATGGCGAGCTTGCTCGGACCGCATCACTATAAATTCTACCCTTTGCAGTACAGACATTTCTTTGCTTAGATAATAATACCGTGCAAGTCAAACTCACCAAGTTTTCAGAACCAAAAGTTTATATTAATAAACAGCTTCTAAAGCGACTCAATCTGTATTAGAAACTATTACGAAATGCCATGTTTTTTTTAATAACTGCCTCACATTCATAAAAATACTTGAACCTGATTCGTTGGTCCGTTCCTGTACCAATTCCATTGATATGTGAATGAATGTTATTTATTTTTCTGAACAGATCTTTTATAGAGATGTTTAATTTTAATTTTTTTTTTGTTTTTAAAGAAAAGAACTAAGAAAAATATGTTGAGATTGTTTGGGCATGTCGAGAGAATGGATGAAAGGCGATTAACGAAAGGGATTTATAAAGCGAATGACAGTGGGGCCGCCGGGAGAGGATGCTCTAGAAAGACATACACGACCTTATCGGTGAGATCCTGCAAAAAGGTCAGGTGCGTAGTACTCACAACCGGCGCGTGTGTATGACAAGATGTATGACTGTGGATGAAATAAAAGAGGTGTGCATGAATCGTAGCAAGTGGCGTTCTGTTGTTTCTGCCTACCCCTATGGAAAAAAGGCGTGAGTGTATGTACCTATGTATGTTAATATTTTTGAATCAGTAGGATTCTATCGAATTCCGTCATCATTTTCTTTGATGATTTTGGTACCTACAAACAAAATTTACAGCGTATGTATAACTTACACTCATTCAAGGACCTGCTCACACAAAATTTTATTGGGTCACTCCTTCGCATGGGTGACCTTTCGCACGATCGAGTGCCTTCCCCTTTCTCTCGCATAATGAGTCGCTCTATCTAGTGTTACTAAGTATACTGTCTAGAACTGGAAACAATCGCTTCGGTTTTTAATTAATTTTAAGAACGTAACCCTACGAACAAATCATTATATCAACCCAAGGACTTTTAGTCACTGTTGGATAAATGGCCCCTCATCAGTTTTCGCAAGGACCGGTTACAAACAAATGAATTACATTAACATTTTTCTGTCACTAATAAAATTGTATGCTAGCCAAATCTCTGAACTGTATGTCACGGGTATAATACTACAAAATGTGGATAGCACAGTGGTAATTAATGTTAAACGCTGCCGGTTTTAGGCGCTCTTGGAAAAATAGGCTGTGTTTGAAGCCTTTTTGTCCACAAGCAGCTAACGACTAATTTTGGGAAAAACTTTTATTAGTTAAATAATACTTACGGCTGTCTGTCTAGATTATCGTGGCTTTTTGTTTGCATTTTGCTTTTGTGTATTTAATTTTTTACTTAAGCATATTCTATGGATATGTCTAATTAATTGGTATAACAGACATGGGTTCACTACTTGCAAAAAATGCAAAGTAAAGACAATAAAATTAAGAACTTATTAACTCTAATAAGAATTTTATCAATGCTGTAGCTGAATTCGAGGTCAACGTCCTGCGTCAGCTAGCCTGAATGTTTGCTCCTCTTTAATTAAAAGAATATTTCGGTATCCCTATAAGTCCCACGCGAGATATAAGTTGGGCTACAAACCAACCCCTCACTCAATTGAAAACAGATTTCCTAAACAAAATCCCTAGGAATCAGCTGATCAATCGGCACAATTTGTTTTATCTTCAAGAAACAAACAAATAAATTCCAATTGAGCGATTAAGGTGTACCTTTCGATCAGCCCTCGATCTAGATGAATGGACGGATTAGTGTAGGGCTGGGCTTAGCTTGTTATGAAATTTCGGGTCGAGGGCTCGTGTGAAATATGGCTAAGATAAGGTTGTTAATGCATGGATTTTAAATTAATTTATTTGTATTATTATTTGATTTTATGTTGATCAAATATTCTTATCGCGTACTACGTAGTGAAGAGCTCATCAAGTTGTTGAGCTCATTTAAAAATATCTAATTAAATCGTAATTCATAAGACAATCTTCTGTCGTGTAGGTAAGTTTTACAACAATAGTTTTCGCCGTGCTAAAAAGACCGATAGTTGGTTGCCCCAGTAGACCTCTAGTATCGTCACTCGTGGAAGCTAGAAAGCAAGGATTTTAACTGCCGCTTGCTGTGGTGCCACCTACCGAGGTCCTAGATACGAGGCTCACGAGCATGAGCATGTTGGGGTGGGCTTATTGGAGTTTTCTATGAAATGGTCAGTAGTACCTTGAAGCTTTGATTTATGCCCGAATAATGGCAATAAGCTCGCCCACTATTACACTCATCTGTGCAGTTTGCAAGAATACCTGCAGTAGTATGCTGTTTTTAGAATTAGGTCATATTTTTTTTAGGATGGGAGTAAACGGGCATACTGATCGCCTGATGGTAAGCGATTACCGCCGCCCATGCACATCCGCAACATCAGCGGAGTCATAGGCGCGATGCCGCCCTTTTAAAAGGGGACTGGGCCTCTGGTAACCTCACTCACTCGGCAAAACACAACGTAAGCATTGTATCACGCCGGTTTTCTATGAGGCCGTGGTATCACTCTGGTCGAGCCGGCCCATTCGTGCCGAAGCATGGCTCTCCCACGATGGTACTTAATGCTTAGTGCAGACACAGGTGTATATTGATTAAATAGAAAAAAGTTATAAGTACGAAATTCTATAAAACGAGATTTATCTAATACAAGCTCAAAAAACAATATTCTTTAAACGACTTTATAAATAAAAAATCGTGGTCACCCGTATCGGGTCGGCAGCCCTACCGTCAGGACCGTTTCATTCATCGCGCTCGGAGATTGGAGCGCACTCGCGACCGGCATACGAACTAGGCCGGCAGATAACCGATCTTTTATCGCGAATTGATGTATGTGCCCCTTAATACTCGCCCGGTTACAACCACACTATTGTGGTCAAACGAAAAATTGCCTTTGGGGACTTCGGAGTGTGTTTTAAGGAAGTAATCCGAGTTTCTTGAGTTATAAAGTCAAATAGGTAACTCCCTATAATAGTCTGTAGACCTATATTAATCGGTAATAACTTAACAAAAATCCTGTGCAGGTGTATTTAACTTTATTTAAGAGGTATTTGTGGCTTTTTAACATACTATCACGTTGGCGTTCCCTGAAGGGTTAGGCAGTTGACTGGTATATTGTGTGTACATTTATAAATAACTAGCGACGCGCCCGCGGATTCACCCGCGTTGCTCCATTCCTAAGAGCCGTAGCGTAATGTTAAAAACCTTCCTCTTGAATCACTCTATCTATTAATAAAAACCGCTTCAAAATCCGTTGCGTAGTTTTAAAGATTTAAGCATACATAGGGACGGACAGACAGCGACAGCGACTTTGTTTTATATTATGTAGTGATATAGTATAACATTGATTTAATATTCTTAGGATTAATGTCAACTGACTTTGTTTAGACGTATCTTAGCAAACAATGTTTATGAGGAATTTTTATAATTCGTACCTAATATATTTTGACTGCCTCATTGGTCTAGTGGTCCCAAGCACGACTACTACACTAGAGGTCCTGGATTTGATCTCCAGGTCGAGCAAAGTGTTATTGGGTTTTTCTATGAAATTCTCAGTAGCAGGTCGGAGTCTGGATTTGTGCCCGGTTAATGGCTATAGGCTCGCCCCCTATAACATGGGACCTAAACATACCGGCGAACTGTGGGTGTACATTATGTACGCCTCTGCCTCACCCTTCGGGGAATACAGGCGTGATGGTATGTTATGTTATATTTTAATTATGCTCTCGAGATAGTCACATTTAGGTATATCAGATCGTTATTTGACCATCAGCTTCGAACATACACTAATCTTAAAAGTGTATTCATTTATCTGGAGTACTGAAAAACTGAATTTTGACCGTTTTAGTGATCTGCAGTATTATTGTCCAGTAAACATTTGGTCATTTACGAGCTGTTACGTCACTTTAATACATTTTCGCCTCATTAAGAATTTATACCAATAAATAGGGCGTTCTATTTTCAAAAAACAAACGTTCGATTTTCAACCCACGCGATCCGCGTTGCTGGCCGGAATTGATTAATATCGATAAAAAAACGTTACTTACCTGTGTGTATTCGATTCTGATTTACAACACGTGATGCTCTGTTTGTTTTGTAATCGAATAAAAATATGTCTGTGAGTGATTTATTTCGGTATATTGTCTAGGGAATAATTAATGTAAAATATGGATGGACTGTGTGAAAGGTGATATTATAGTTATTAAGATAGTAACTTAATGAAGAAATCTATAGAAGAAAGACTTTATTTTTAAGTAATTTTGACACAAGATTGAAGACAACACAATGCCCGAGTCGCAGGTGCAAACGTATTTTTAGGGTCCCGTATCTCAAAAAAGGAATCCTTATAAGATCACTCTCTTATCTGTCTGTCTGTCCGTCTGTCCGTCATCACGAATGGGCCGGCTCGACCGGAGTGATACCACGGCCTCACAGAAAACCGGCGTTAAACAACGATTACGTTGTGTTTCGCCGAGTGAGTGAGGTTACCGGAGGCCCAATCCCATTTTAAAAGGTCGGCAACGCACTCGTGACACCTCTGGTGTTGCGGGTGTCCATGGACGGCGGTAATCGCTCACCATCAGGCGATCCGACTGCTCGTTTGCCCTCCTATCCCATAAAAAAAATAACAAAATTTGCCTTAATTTTCAACATTTTTATATTTTTCGGAATTTTTCCTTTACTTGTGCTGTAAGACCTTGATTTTAACCAAAATTGACAATTCTAGGTCAACTGGAAGTACTCTATAGGTTTTTCGCCGAAAACCTATATGGTACTTTCCGTTGACCTAGAATCACGAAATTTGGCAAAAAGCAAGCCAAGTTTATTATGGCGGTATAATGGGTAGGTACGATACCCTCAGCGCACGAGTTCGACTCGCACTTGACCTTCTTTAATATTTCTAGTACTAGACTAAGCTCATAGCTAAGTAATTACTAAGCTGATTACCCGATCTGCAAGGTTAAGCTGTGCTCGCCGCGGTCAGTGTGTGGATGGGGACCAGTCTTATTACAAGACCCTTCAATGCTTAAGAGAGCACGTACAGCCGTCGGTCTCGGTTGTCATACGAACATCTATAACTCGTTAATGGTCAGACACGCAAAAACCCTAATGACCTTGGCATTTTTACTATGCTTTAACCCTTAAAAGTCCACGTTCAAGTAAGCCAGTGGTTGTGTATGTCTGAAGAACAACTAGAAGAATTAGAAATAAAACTGTTTGGATCCATTCTTACATGTGAGTGGGGTTCGTTATAGCCAATCGGACCATTAGATAATTTTTTTGAGCTCCTGATAAACGTCATGGATCTTCTGCCACCTGGGGAAGCGTCAGACGACAGACAATGTCGGACTCTTACCAACTAATAACTGCACATTCCTTTACTTGCATTATAGTCACTGCCATTAGATTGATTACATCCTACCAACTAACAAAAATTATATAGTAACAATCTAAGAACGATAAAACAGCATTCCTAACTAGCTACATAATACTTCAGATAAAATCAACCACTTGAATCCAAAAAACATCTGAATTGACTCCCCGAAACCAGCGACCGATATATATTGCCTGTATTGCTAAAAATCAGATCGTCTTACTTAACACTGCGAAAGCTTCGGTCTTTCTTATAAATAAAATTCGACGGGATAAGGTCCGATCACGGTTACAGGCCGGTCGTCACGTTTGTACACAATAAAGGATAGGTGTAAAGGTCCACAGTTTATAAAAAAATACAACAGTTATGGAATTTTGTGCTAATTTCATTTAAAAAGCATGCTATTAATGTATTCTCCGAAGGGTTAGGCAGAGGCGTACTAATGTACACCCACATTACACCGGTGTGTTTACATCCTATGTAATAGGGGGCGAGCCCATTGACATTAACCGGTCACAAATCTCAAACTCGGAGCTGCTATTGAGAATTTCATAGAAAAACCCAATAACACTTTGCTCGACCTAGGAATCGAACGTAAGATTTCTAGTGTAGCAGTCGGAATACGGATTTCTTTTATAATATAGGTTTATATGACCAAAAATATTATCATCATTACTCTAGTGCTCTTCGCCGCTGCTACACTAAACTTCCTGGGGTCGATACTCAGGTTGAGCAGAATTATAAAGTTATCCTACAACTGACTATAAAAGCATGTTTCAGCAACCGCTATGTCTAACCTTTGGATGTGAGTCTTTTTATATCAACGCCAACGTATGAAGGACACAGTATTCAAAACAACTTAACAAAACCAAAAAAATAATACCGAATATCAAAAGTATATGAAAAATGTCATTATTTTATGCTTGAAAGAGATATCGATCCCCAGGTCGAGCAGTGTTATTAGGTTTTTCTATGAAATTCTCAGTAGCAGCTCGGAGTCTGGAATAGGCTCGCCCCCTATTACATGGGACCTAAACATACCGGCGAACTGTGGGTGTACATTAGTACGCCTCTACCTAACCCGTCAGGGAATACAGGCGTGATGGATGGTGTGCTAAAAGAGATGCCTGCAAAACCTTGACCAACAGACTCTTAATTAACCTAATGGTTATTATATTTTCTGGAATATTTCAAAACTATTTAATTTAAAACAAATCAGAACAAAGATTCAATATAATATTCACATGAATGAAATAAGGTTTTAAGCAGTACTTGTCTAAAGTGAGTATTCTGATATCTTCTTAACGTGGCAACACGTTTCGCGTACCGCACGTGTCGAGGAGCGTGACACGAAACGAAGGTACGTGCCCCCGACACGACCTGATGACACGTCAACTTTTATTGTGATGAGAATGGCGGCTGGATAGGTGTTTCATATTTTTAGTTTGTAATTTTATCAGTTATGACATTATAATAAAATTATGATATCGTGTACGTATCGTCCACTCGCTTATGCTATGTTATGATATATTTTACCCCGTGTGGTGACGTTGAGTATGAGTCAGTAGCTTCTCCTTACCCTTGCAGAGGAAATCTGTCAAGCATGGCTGGTTAGAAGAGTTTCGGAACATTCGGAACTTCTCCCACTATGTAGAAATAGCACAGTTTCGCATAATTATTTCCTTTGATCTGTTGCAAGCCAAAATAATTGAGCAACACTCGAGATTCCAGTCTCTAGGGTCATAATTGCGTAGCATTATCAACATAAAGACTGAGTTTGTATAAATACCTTCTGAAGAATAGATAGGCTTCATACAAATCACCCCGTGTGGGGACAGGTTAAAATACAGTTCCTCACTGCCTTTCAGATAGGCATCCCTATGACGCGTGAAAATATCTGACTCGCTCGGTGGTAGGACCTCTTGGGGTCTGACTAGCTGGCAACCACCCTTACGTCGGAGTCTGTCGTAAAGCACTTGGTGTGTGTTTCGACTTTTGCACGTAAGAGCCAATTCCCCTCAGTTGCTGCGGCTCTGGCAGTCTGCAGTTCGTAGGGGCTCTTAAGGGTCGGCCGCGCATCAGCTACTTCTCTGGTGTTGCATGTGTCCATGGGCGACGATGACTACTTACCACCAGGTGGGTGGTTAGCTCGTTTGCCAACTTAATCCATAAAAAAATACAATAAAATTAGGATGTCGTGTACGTATCGTGCAGACACTTTTAAACGGTGAAGGAAAACATTGTGAGAAAACATGCACGCCTGAGAGATTTTCTCGAGCGCGGCGTGAGAAGACTTCCAACCAACAGAGGGTTAGCGTCGTGGACGAAAGCTGAACTCATCTCACTCTGTTACGAGCCTTGTGTCCAACAGTGAAACAGTATAAATGGATTGAAGATGAGAATGATTTTTAAATTATAATATAGTCTGGGCAATTCCCGAGATACGTAACTCTGTGTAATTTAATGAAATACCTATTTGTTTATGTCAGACAGAGAGTAACATATCAACATGTTATGCAAATAACACACTAATTTAAAGCATAAACTATTTAATTTAATCAATTGTTAAAGTAGGTAGCTATTTATTTAAAAAAATAATTTAACAGATTGTTTATAAAATAGTAACAAAAATAAATTTTCACTAACATTTTACCATCACGCGCAGTGCTATGAGTATAAAGTGGTGTGCGCTTCCCGAGTGGGTCTTCCCCGATAGTTATAATCTCGGTGGCTTTAAATCACGAGTGAATCGGTTTCTTTTAGGCAAGC
This sequence comes from Acronicta aceris, assembly GCA_910591435.1. Taxonomy (NCBI): domain Eukaryota; kingdom Metazoa; phylum Arthropoda; class Insecta; order Lepidoptera; family Noctuidae; genus Acronicta; species Acronicta aceris. Next base: position 764,905 of record OU342775.1, read on the forward strand.
GCGCTCCATCGTAGATACCAGTATCGCTTAACATCAGGCGAAATGGTGGTTAAGCGTAAGCCTATCAAAAAATATATAAAATAATTGTGCTGTTGTAACGCCACATTTCGTTGATAAAATTAAGTTCTATGAAATAAGGAGCAAGCCTATTTCCATTAACCGGGTATAAACCCAAACTCCAAGCTGTTACTAAAAATTTTAGAAAAACCCTAAAATGGTGACCTGGGAATCTAACCTTCATCAGTAACTGTACTTATAACCGTCAAGTATTGAATAAAAAGGTTTGAGATGTCTTTATTTCCCATAAGAATTACAATTCACTTACATGAGAAATATTTAAACTAATTTACAAACATTATTTATAACGTACGGTAACAGTTTAAGCTAAAATTACATTATAAAAGAAATGTTCGAAAAGTGTAGGGTAATCGCAAAATACTTTCATAGTTGAAACGTAAACATACACAGAGTACTAATAACTGGAAGTGGTATGTACTAAGGTGCGCTCGCTTTAACAAGGATAGGATATAAGGTAACTTTAAATGTTTTTTAAATATTGTCATGCACTTTGCATTTTTTATATTGTTTGATATAAAATAACAGTGGATTATTAATACATGGTTTTAACTGCGTTCTGCTTTATTAGCCTATCGGTCCCATACGCAACTGTTACGCTAGAGGTCCTGGATAAGATTCACAGATTGAGCAATAATAATTATATTATTTTGATTTCTATGAAATTTTCAATAGTAGTGAGGAGTTAGGATTTTTGCCTAGTTATTGGCAGTAGGCTCACCCCCTATTAAATAATATAAAATAACATGCCATCACGCCTGTATTTCCTGAAGGGTTGGGCAATGTACACCCACAGTTCGCCGATATGTTTACGTCCCATATAATAGGGGGCGAGCCTATTGCCATTTACCGGGCGCAAATCCCGACTCCGAGCTATTACTGAGAATTTCATATAAAAACCCAATAACACATTGCTCGACCTGGGGATCGAACGCAAGACCTCTAGCGTAGCAGACGCGCTTGGGACCACAAGACTAATGAGGCAGTCTATTAAATGTGACGTAAAAATATAAGTGAAGAGTGTACATGAGTACATTTTAACATAATAATTATCATTAGTAATCGTCAACTATACCTCAATTGTACTAAAAAAGGCACACTTAATATTATTATTTTAAACACACATATATGAGAAACTGTTTGTATGTTTTATGTCCTCCGCTAACAAAAGGAAACCGCTTTACTATTTCAAAAGATCAACCGGTATTTTCATAGTAGAACAAAGTAGTTTGTTCATTAATCTAGGGTGGGATGCGGGCAGTGTTATATGACCGCATTACCTCGCCTGACTTATAGCCTTACAGCACCTGATTCTACAAAGAACCTACTTGCAGGCAAGTTTTAAACCAGCAATAATGGAACGAAATTATTGGTCGTAATGACCGGTGCGAAAATATTGGAGGTTAAAGCCTTAAAAAATCATCATAATGAAGCCATTTCCTCACGGAATGCGAAAGGTTAGTCTTTAGTTCACCACACTAGCCTACTGCAGGTTGGTAAACGTCACACGCCATTGTGGCAATCTCTCTCATACAGATTTCCTCACGTTGTCTTCCTTCACAGTTTAAGCGAGTAATAATCAGTTAGAATTATGATTGTGAGAATTTGTGTTTGTAAACGCACTCACGACACTGGAGAAAATCATAGTGTGGGGCAATGATTCTTTTTTTAAATGTTAATATGCACTCATGATCGCGAAAAGTCAGAGGTGTATACCTTGGATTCGAATACCTACTTGAAAGTCCAAGTGTCATATTACTGCGAAAAATATAGATATTATTATTTATAATAATTATATTCTCCTCCTGTTAGGTTACAGAGGAGTACTAACAGGTACATCACAGTTGACCAGTATTACATCGATGTCGTAATAGTTTTTTTTTTAAACTTTACATTGATGTATATAACAAATAAGTAGAAAAATAGTATTTGTGTACATAGGTTTATGTATTTATATATTCTTATCTCTTGTGACGTAATAGGGCTTACAGCCAATTCTCTCTATTGACATTATTTGAGATGATATGCAGCTCAAATAAATCTATACTTATAATAAATCTGTAGAGAGGTCAATTCTGTACATGAAATATATTTCCAAAAAACCTATCAGCGGGTGATTAGTGATCGATACTGACGCCAAAAATGCAATCAGTAAAATTTTTGTCTGTCTGTCTATATGTTCGTTATAGAAACAAAAACCACTCGACGGATTTCAACGAAACTTGGTACAATTGTTCTTCATACTCCTGGGCAGGTTATAGTATACTTTGTTATGTTGGGAAAATGAGTGATTCATGAGAAAGGTTTCAAGCTATAAAACATCACGCTACAACCCTTAGGAACGGGGCAACGCAGGTGAAACCGCGGGCGAAGAACTAGGGAACAAAGTAACTATTCCACGCGGACGAAGTCGCTGGCAAAAGCTAGTTTAATAATAAAACAATATCAGTTACTCCTTGAGACCTCATTTATTAAGTACCATAATATATTATGCCTAATAATTTCACTGGCGATAATGACCTTCAAAACAGAACACAATAATGTTTACACATTATGCAAGACATTAAGTATTGCTTAGCGCCAGAAGATTTGGTAATGCGGTGTTATCACCCCAGACAAACTTCAGCAATGGAGTCTTACCACCTTAATAAACTAATCATGACTTGCTAAAGAATTGTAGTGCTACTAACCCATTAAATAGTTCCCCAGTATTCAACTAGATGACGCCACAAGTGCGATCGTTTGCGGTCCCATAAAATATTATCTCATTAATTAAATTAAATACGAAATATGATATTTATCTGCATTGCAGATGATGTTGCCCTTTTAACACGTGTGTTAAGGGTGAGGGCTTAGTGTGAGGATTAGCGATAAGCGGTTGATGCGATGTGAATGGAAAATGTCACGTTGTTCGGTACTTTACTAGATTAGAGATTGAATTGATAACACAAATATATGTTTGTCATTTCCATATTTTATTATTACTTCAAAAGATAAGAAGGTCATATGTTTTCTATTTAAAATTTCTAATGAATAAACTGTTTTATTAAATCTATACTAATATTATAAAGAGGAAAGATTATATGAGATGTATGTAAGTATGTTTGTAACGAATTGGCTCAAAAAGTACGGGACCGATTTTAAAAATGACGACACGTTTGGCGTAGCGGCTGAGCGATCGGCTTCTGCGTCCCGTGTTGTGGGTTCGATCCCCACACGGAGCAAATATTTGTATGATCTACAGGTAGTTGTTCCGGGTCTGGGCGTTTGTGTATGTGAGAATTTGTGTTTGTAAACGCACCCACGATACAGGAAAAAATCCTAGTGTGGGGCAACGTTTAAAAAAAAAAAACTTGAAATCGGTCTTAAAAATTAACAAATTCTTGCAGTTAGAAAGCTACATTATCATTGAGTAACGTAGGCTATATAACATCACGATACGCCTCTTAGGAACGGAGCAGCGCAGGTGAAACCGCGAGCGGGTCGCTAGTAAATAAATATTTTAAAATATTTTATTATTGTATATTTTTGGTAATCAAACTAGCTACCTAAATACATGCGTATTTTATTTAGAGTTTTCGTCAATCATGATAACAGTTTAAAATTATAAACAACTTTGAAATGTTAATTTAAAAAAAAAAAACATATTTAATTCATTTAGACTGGCTACTAAATGAGTTTTATTCCCGAGACAAGCAAATCATTGAGTTTTTCTATAAAATTCTATGCTTTTACAACGCGCATTTATTTCTAGTATACAGGTTGGAGGTTTTGTTTCCCTAGCTTTCCATCCACGAGTTTAAGGCAAAATAACTGTGAATTGACTAAAATAATATAAAAAATAAAATAACTAAGAAACTATATTTTGCTAGATTACAGAGGCTAGCATCACTTGGCCAGGTCTCTCTCTCATGAAAGACTGGCTTATTTTATTTAATAAGAATATTTAAGTAAATAAGTGTCAGCCAACAACAAAAAAATTATAATGAAATCGCTTCCTGCTATGCCTATAACCTCGCTTCCTCTTATGCCTTTAACCTCGCCATACTCGTTCGCGGCATAGTAGCATCGTTCCGGTTGAATTACCAACTAGCCGGTTCCACTAATTGCCCACAGAACTTTTAAAATATTAACGTTTTGTGGAATAATCGTTGAACACGACTATTTTAGCGAAGCATTCCTGGTTGTAAAGCTTTGTAATTTTCTGCTAGCTGATCCTTGCTATTTGTAGGGTATCAGCTGAAGTGTAGAGAATGTGCGTATGAGTCGATGTGTAATATTTAAATAACTTACCTGCCAGGAAAATTGTATTGCTGAAAGTAAGACATAGGAGTACTAATTTTTTTAGGTACTTTATCATGAAGGTCGCGCCTATTGCACTGCTGATCTGAATCCAAACTATAAAAAGTAATATATAGAAATTTTGTGTAGTTTTGACAATTCAAAAGTGCCTGTAATATTGTTTTATTTGAAATTTTTTTGAAAAAAGATTTGACTTTGACAATTTAATTGAAAGAAAAAATCGATTTTAGGCAGGATACGAACCTGCGTTCTTCTGGTTAAGTACACCGGATGCTTTAACAACAGCCATCGAGACCACTGCCTGTGATGTAATATTTAGTTCCTTATATGGCTGCTAAAGTTGTTTTCCATTTCCATTTTCAAATTATAAACAAAATGGACCTTGGGATGTTTGTTTGCTTACATTATGGATTAGATACTGACAATGGTCCTGATGCACCATTATCGTCCTATCCTGCCTCCAAAGTTGTATGCATATTCTAGCTTTCTTTTTCTACCAGTCTTTCCCCAAATGTCTACCAAAAAGACAATTTCTAGTTGAGATTTTATTTTTAAACAAAAACTGCTAAATGCGTCTCTGTAATAACTATACATACCTACAGTAATAAACTGAAAACTTTATTCAATAATCTAACTATCTCTAAAAACAGTCCAAAGCCACATTACCGAACGAACATCTCTCGATATATTCAAAATACATTTCCGACGTAAAACTAAAGTTTTCCAACGGTTTTATTCGCGAATATAAATTCAAATTGAGTGGGAAATGCCGGTCCCTAAAAGGCAACTTCACAGCACCGACACCGTTTGAACACTACAATACACTACCCCTTATTGGAATAAGGAAATTTTATATTCTGCATTTTACACTTTTGAAAATGTGCTTAGATAATATTTGGGACTTAGAATATTAGGAGGCAGTTATATAGTAGATACGAAATGAGGAAGACTGCGCATTTCTTCAAACAGTCATGAGACTTACATAAAAAGTTTATGAAGTGACATTTTTTATGGATCTACAATTTTCCAAAAAAACTTTTTAATTTCGTGCATCAATCGAGCGCATCTTTTACTTTACCGTGTAAAGGTATATGTAGGTAAGTAATTTAAAAACCAAAATAAGTACATATCTGTCTTTTGATTTTGGCAGATAATCTGTTTTCTCAGACACGTCAAACTTAAAATGAATGTTTGATGAGTTTATAGGTACTAGTTGTGCCTCGCGTTGCTATTCGCATCGATTTTGTTTTTCAATCACTTTTATAGCGGAGATATTTCTTAGATTTAAATAATATTACTAGTTGTTGTTCACTCACATCCTAAAAAAATTACATTCGGGCACTTTCTTTACTTAATGATCTTCTGACATCATCACCGGAGTGTGACTTGTTTGCAATGGAATGGATGGATGTGTGTAGAGAATGCTTAAAATTTTGTGAGAAGATGGATAAGAGGTAAAAGGTATTGTAATTTTTCTTATATATACATTATATAGTTATAGTCAAATAAGTAGGTATACACAAAACGAAATTTTGTGTATACCTACTTATTTTATTATTGTAATTTTAAACGCTGCTACGTTTTGGTGTAACTGTAAAGTTGTATGTGTATACTTGTAAATAAATAAATAGTAGAAGTCCGATTCTAGGCGGCGTATCATATTTTAATCATTGCATCATATTTTAAGTTAGACTTCTAGCAATATATCCGAGCAAAATAGCATTTAATTCCATGCAGGAGTTTTTGCGTGATGCCCGTCCAAACATACAGATAGACAAAAATTAAAAAAAAAGTTACTTTGGCATCTGTTGCTCTAATTAAGACTACCATATTCGTTTTTTTTAAATATCTTTAATGTACCGACATTGGCCTGTTACAATTGTATTATAAGTTTAGATATTAAAATAAAAACTAAAAACTAGTTATAACTATAATACAACACAATACGTACCTATATTGTAATTAAAACGTACCAATTTTACCAACGGAAAAATGGCATTCATAACTCCATTTTTCATTTAACATTGTTATAACTCTCAAGTGTTGTGCCGTGTTTCTGCTAGTAATGTGACAACCGTATCCGAAACTCGGATATTCGAAGCAGTTAATACACGGTTGTGTACATTGACAATATTTTTATATCTTGTCGTGCTTTTAAGAATGAGGGTATTGATTAGGGCCTATATTTTTTCTATGATATAGCAAGTAAGGAGTATTGTGTTTGTAACTAACTAATACTAAGCACGGAGTTAAAGAAAATATATTTGTTTTAGATTTTTTTTAATAATTCACATACATACATAAGTCTGCATTCTTCGAAGGGTTAGAGATACTACTAATATGCAGCCACAGTTTACCAATAAGTAAATTTACCTACTTTGTTTTTACTTAAGACTTCTAGGAACTAACTTAATGTAATAACGATTCTTTTAGTTTAAATGAAATGGTGTAAGGCCGCGTACAATCTACGCAAACAATCATAATATTTAGGCATGTTATTTAGGCCTTAATAATGTTATTCCAATGTCTCAAAATAACTCAGGAAAGACTTAAATAATTGTCAGTGACAAGATAATATATATCCGCATAATATCCGACTCACGCCAAAATATCCGCCTCTACATCTCTAGCACTAGTGTCGGGGCGTCGTTTGCCACTTGATGACCGGGTCAACAGTTTAAAACAATAACGCCAGAGGGTGCCACTGGGAACCATAAATACAATAGTGCGGTAACGAATTTTATATAATTTAATGAGAAAATACACATTTAAGTCGGGATTAAATAGAAATACTGCGATTTGAAAGGCAAAATAAAATTACTACACTTCTGATGGTACCTCTCTGAAGTCTAAAAACAGGGTAAAGTCACATATACATTCAATAAGAGTAAAAATATCTAGATTACACAGTTATTTCGTCAGAACTATAGCAAACAATGATTTGCGAAGATAACAAAAATCAACTTTGTTTTTAAATGAAATACTTTAATATAATATTTTTTTTATAATATATTTAACAATATTGCAAAAACGATAATGCTTTGTATGTTGGTCTTGTTTGTTATTTTTTACGCCTAATAGGGTAGTTCACTGGTGATTGACTTATAAAAAATACCAGGCCTAGGAAAATATATAATTTATATTGTGAAAAAAAAACTTTAAGTTGGCTAATAATGTTTTAGGTATAAGCTTTTGAAAATTTGGCGGTAATTGAGAGGGGATACTTTGTCCCTTTCCTACAAAACATCTATATTCGTCACTCGTCAGTACTATATGTTTAACGTAAAATTTAAATTATATAGTATAATTTTTTGAACCGATTTGCTTTTATTTTAGTTGATCTATTTATAATAAACGTTTTCAGAAACCATAAAAAAGAATCCACTGTCCTATTAAACCGATGGATTAAAAAAAATTGAGCCGACCTACCCCAATACATCCTTCAAATAAATACAACATTTAAAACGAGAAGTTCTATATTTAAAATTACTTTAAAACTAAAATACAAACGTAACTCGACGCCGCCACTCGGCAGTTCCAGTGATTACGCTCTCGAGCGCCCTCTACCGTTTATTGTTCGCGACTGTTGACACGCTGCGCTCGGCTCGCGAAAACTCTATTGTATAATTATGTAACGTTGCTCAAGCGAGTCTTTTATTTTTCGCAGTTTTTTTTTAATTGTCGTCGGTGTTTTGTTTCGGATATTTAGGTTGCGGATTTTTATGGTTCTGAGAAATGGTTGCGGGTTGTGTGATAAATTTATGAGTGTGTATTGTGTGTACTAGGTTTTTGTGAATAATGTTCGCGTGAGGCCGTGAATACTTTTTTCACGTTACTTTTTTTAAATCTTAAAACAACCAGAATTTTGCATGATTTCGTACGCATATTCAGGCCATTTCAGGGCTTTTACAGGAGCACTTGATTTTCGTTTGTGTATAAAACAACTAGATTATGTTTATAGTATGTATGTCAGTCTGCCCGTGACCATGGATGCTGTAAAGGATCCGAAACGTCGGGAATTCAATAATATTAATACAACGTGATAAAATCCGTAAAAAATAGTTTTATTTCAACTACATATATTTTTATAAAGAAACAAATGCTTATTTAATAATATTTCATTGAATGCCATTATATAAGCCATGTGTAGATTTTTTCTAATTTATTTTTAGTGGTTAATATTACTACCTTACTCTTTGTAATGATGCAGTAAAAAGTAGGTCATATAAACCTCATTAAATTAATTTACTAAAAAAATAAACTTTTAAAATCTGAGTGGCCTGTCTTAGATACAAATTGGCGAGTCGCAACGCGTTCTCCCTTTAAAAACTTTAATTAACGCATAAAATGTCACATGGAAACAAACTGCACAGCCCTAGCGCGTGAGGGCATTAAGCGCAATTTCACTCAAATTTAGGGTTGACACGTGTCGGAATTTTATTCAGTGTTGTATTTTTGGCAAGTTATAGCGGTTACATTGAGCGGTAATGGAGGAGGATGTCGTTGAAAGGTAATTAAGGCAGAGTTCTATAGACTGGTAATATTACCTGTAGTCTAGTGAGGGATAGATAAAAAGTAAGTAATGTAATCGCAAAACAGTGATATCCTTACATATTATAAATCAAAGTACTCCCGCCGCGTCTGTCTGTCTGTTCACGATAAATTAAAAAATACTGAATTAATTTTCATGGAGTTTTCACTAATGTGATGAGTGATTGATGATGAGGAAGGTAAGCTATTTAATAACCCAGTCCCACTCTTGGGAATGGGGCATCTCAAATCGCTTCTATACTATAAATTAGAATATCCGAAAATTTTTAACAACTGGCGAACTGTCCGTTTACATTAGTACGACTCTGCTTAAGCATTCCGGGAATCAGGCGTTATGGCATGTTATGTTATATTTTATTGATATAACATGAAATACAAATTATTTAAAAATAATTAAATTAAATAATATAAATTAAATAAGAACTAAACTACTCTATTCCATTCTAATGTAAACTATCTATTGAATAGGTACAGTTTACATCCACAAAATGGCCGACGCTTCCACTAACAAAAGGATTGTTCAAAATATAAAAGACAATATCTCCTAGCCATTATTTCTCAGACTTAAAACAGCGAGGCGTTTCAAGACCTCTGACCACTTGTAGTATTTTATGGGGTGACGTTAAATATCTCTGCTCTAGTGGCTTCCCCGGGATCTGCTTGCTGTTTCTGCGAATGAAAGTCCTGCGCTTAAATTGTTTAAAGCTTCGTCTGGTTTATGGTGCCTTCTTTTCATTCTGTTGATTTGAGAAAAGTTGTACGGATAAACGAGTGGTGGTTTTTTAGTATCAACATGATAAAATTTAAATATACCATCACCCTTGTATTCCCCGAAGTGTTAGGTAGAGGTGTATTTATGTGCAGTTTGCTGGTGTGTTGTAAAAATCAGCACTGAGTCGACGCTCATGAGCCTTGCATGCTCGAGTGTTCAATACTCAAGAGCTCAAATCTAATGAGCTTGGACTATAACGTTAGAGACGCATGCTCAAGCATTAGAGTTCAAACTTGCAACGCTCGTAAGACTTGACCGTTGAACGCTCGAGACTTAAAGGCTCATCAGCGTCGACTCAACGCTCAACGCTCGGCCTCAGTGCTTATTTTTACAACACTAACCTGAAGACAAGCGTCGAATCCGCGCTCAAGGCCTCATTTTTACATCATTAGTTTAGGTCCTAATAGAGGTGATCCTATTGATGTCCGGGACACAAATCTGAACTCCGAACTGCTACTGAAAATTTTATTTACGACCTGTGAATTGATCTCAGGATCACTCAGCTCCCGCACTTGCAATCACCAGACAAAGGAAGTAGAAAACCTTTCGATATTTCATAGAAAGGTGTTTGGAAGTCTCCGGGGACAAATAGCGAAGTGCGTTAGCCCAAGACGGCCGATATCTCGATTACTTTTCGCATAATCGTAAATTTTGCGTCTAAATTGGCCCTTCTGAATAATACTATGTCTTTGGGAGATTAGAATTTTTGCACAAATCTGTTCTTATCTTAAGAGGTATAACGATAGAAGTAGGTCAATTGTTTTTACGTAATTTTATGGCTTATAAGTTGTATTTCCTATGTTCATTTCCTGCCTTTAATGCCTCGATAGCCTAGTGGTCTTGAGCGTGACAAAAGGTCCTGGGTTCGATTCCCAGGTCGAGCAATGTAATATTTGGTTTTCCAATGAAATTCTCAGTCGCAGCTCGGAGTTTGAAAATTGTGTCCGGTTAATGGCAATAGACTTGCCCTCTATTAGGTAAATGAAACCCAAACATACCGTCGAAATGTGAATGTACATTAGTACACATCTGCCTAACCTTTCAGGGAATGCCTGTATTCCTTGAAAGGGAATGTTTGTTAATTTACATAGATACATTCTTAGCCGATGCCTATATCTACTCATGCAACCATATGAGTCACCCATTTGTCTTTCTTATAAGTTTTTAAGTCAACATAATTGCAGAAAAACGTGTGACTGACTATCAACCTTCGGAGTGGCAAAATAGTGTTCCGAATTAAGTTGCATAGATACATTCTTAGCCGATGCTCATATCTATATCTACTCATGCAACCATATAAGTCACCCATCTGTCTTTCTTATAAGTTTTTAAGTCAAAATAATTGCAGAAAAACGTGTGACTATCAAACTTCGGAGTAGCAAAATAGTGTTCCGAATTAAGTTGCATATACATATTATAGCCCCACGAACTAAAAAACAGTCGATAGGAGTTTTATTCAAAAGTTGTAACAAAATACTCCTGAGTTTAATACTAAATTTACACAAACTTCACCTTAAAACGGGGGGTTGGTGTGGGGTTCGAACCCACAACCCGTTGCGTAGAAACTGTTCACTCAACCACTATGCCGAATATGCACCCAATTGTTACTACAACTTCAACTTTATAACCAAACATTTTTGTTAACTTTTATTTTAAACATGTTTGTATGTGAAGTATTGATGGTTGCTAAATAAATTATTGTTCTTTGAATTGAATTCTTAAACCTGCGTCTTCTGGTTGGATACACCAGAAGAATCCAATCCTGGTGTATCCAACCAGAAGACGCAGATTCGAATTCTGCACGCGATTGAAATTTTCCCTTCTATAAAATAACTTCATAATCTTAGCGTGAAAAATCACAAAACGATAAATAAATAGTTATTTATAAAAAATTGGTCTGATGGCAGTCGCTTCGTGTAAAATACCGACATTTAAAAAAAACAAAACATTGCCCCACTAGGATTTTCTCCTGTATCGTGGGTGCGTTTATAAACATAAATTCTCACATACACAAATAACCAGACCCGCAATAACTACCTGTAGATCATACAAATATTTGCTCCGTGTGGGGATCGAATCCACAACACGTGGCGCAGAAGCCGATCGTTCAACCGCTACGCCAATCGAGTCGTCGATATTCAGCCGCATCTGGTTAGAAGCCAATCTGCAGCGCTTAAAAATCAAAGAAGTAACTTGAGCAGTCAACCACCAGGTAAAACAACATATCATTCAAAATGTTCAAACTGAAAAGTGTCATTTATTTTTATATACAGCGGCAACATAAAATATTCGCGGGAAGAACCGGGTCGCGAGATTACTTTGTAAACAACTTTATCCTGATTTATGAAAGAAGTTTGATATAAATAATTTTTTTAGAGGCAAAAGTTACAGGGAAACCAGGTGTCCCTTAATATATTTTTTATGAAAGCCTCCGCCGGGCTTGGTAATGCAATTATGCAAATCTATAACGGTTTCAAATTTAGAAGCGCGATGACACGCGATCTGCGCGTAGCCGAGTGTTGACGAAGTTTTTGGGTGGTTTTTTGATGGGTAGTTGTAAATTATACGTTCGGTTTGAAGACAAGTTTGGGAACAGCTGTTTCTACTTAGTTTTGAATATAAAAATGTTAATTTATCTTTATTAATTGCTGTATTTCCTACATTAATCTTGTTTTAAATTTCCGTGAGGATTTCTCTTAAGCCTTGACGATACGTTTGGCGTAGCAGCTGAGTGATCAGCTTCTGCGCCATGTGTTGTGGGTTTGATCCCCACACGGAGCAAATATTTGTATGATCTACAGGCAGTTTTTCCGGGTTTGGGCGTTTGTGTATGTGAGAATTTGTGTTTGTAAATGCTCCCACAATGCAGGAGAAAATTCTAGGGTCGGGAAAAGGGCTTCAAAAAAAATAATTTAAAAAATCCTTTTTTCTAGAGAAAATGAGAAAAAGAAAACTGAAGGCATCTTTAAAAATGAAAGTTACTGAAGCTTTCTTAATGTTTAAAATCTATCTTAATTAAAATCTATAATCTTTCATATCTGCCCGATTTTATGTTTGCAAGCTATAAAATATAAAAAATTTCGTGATTACTATGTATAATAGTAAGAACAAAAATATTCAAATACCTATACAATGAGGCAAGAAAAGTATAAAACAGAGAGGACGGAGATGATTGTCATATATTTGAAAGCTCATATAAAGAGGCAAGAATATGTAAAACACATCATACATTTTATACCAAATATATAAAAACTACTTTCCTTTAACAAATAAAGCCAAATAAACTGCCCATAAATCAATACAATCCTATTTCCAGTCTACACTCGTAGCGCTAGCGTAGCCGCTCGTAGCATCTCGTAGCACCTCGTAGCAATACCCGTAGAGGCACTACGCGGTCCATGACCTCGGCTTGAGCCTTTTATCGCGAGTCTGAGTGTGTGAGTGCGTCTAAATTTGTTTGCATACATTTAATATGATAGCGGAAATTGAATAGAATGCGGATATTCAATTTTATACTTATGCTATACAGAAATAAGTACTATTTTACCAATGAAAAATTCTTATTGGTTTGAACTTTTGATTTAGTTTGAGTACTGTCTACCGTACAGATTTTTTTGTAAATAAATAAAATAATATCTTCATATCTATCATGTCTATAACCCTGAAGGTTAGGCAGAGGTGTACTATTGTACACCCATAGCTCACCGAGACAATTGCCACAAATTAATATTCCGGCGTGCTACTGAAAATTTCATTGAAAAACCCACTACTCGACCTGAGAATCGAACTTAGCAACTCACACTCAGCAACTGTGCTCGCGGCTACCAATATAAATAAATATACATAAAACAATTAATATTGTATAAAAATTGGTTTATAATCATATTCCATCAAATCCTATTCCAATCTTCGTCCATTTTAGAAATAGTAGAATCTGAAGCTGAAATAAGTAAGTTCTTATCGCACTTCATATTCCACATTAACAAAGTTATTCCCTCCAACTCCTGAAACTTTCACATTTCATGATTTAGGGTCTAATAGCCGCTGAAATATTACTGTATAATATCGGCTATTAAGATTGTTTTACTTTGAGTAAGAATAACTCCGAGTATTTCAGCAATAAGCAGTGATAGCCTAGTGGTATGACCGTTGGACTGCCAAGGCAAAGGTCTCGAGTTCGAACCCAAGGCACGCACCTCTGACTTTTCGAAGTCATGTGCGTATTAAATAGTTAATTATCACGTGCTTTAAATGGTGAAGGAAAACATCGTGAGGAAACCTGAAGTCTGCCAACCCTTACTAGGCGAGCGTGGTGGACTATAGCCTAATCCCTCTCATTCTGAGAGGAGACCCGTGCCCAGCAGTGGGACAGTATAATGGGTTGATTATGTTATTATGTTGTTTTGTTGTATTTCAGCAATCGTCGCTTCAAAATGCGATTTGTATGCTTTTATGCTTAATTTTACAATATCCAGCAGCTTGGACCTTGAGGCTGAGACTGGAACCTCGAAACTGTGGGTCCGTTTAATGTAAATATTCTCCTTATTACATAGGTCCTTAATACAAAATACCAAAAATTAGGGATGACCAAAATATGTATATCGACATATCAAAATATCGATATTTTCTTTAAAATTTCGATAACGTTAATTTATTGATGTTTTTTTTACTAACATTAAGATCATGATTTATTATGTAGTTATAAAAAAAAAAAAAACAAAATACGTAAATTTGATAAATGACTCAATATACTTAGGACGTATCGATATACTCGTATATAGGACTGAAAGCTAACCCGAACATGAGAAAGCGCTAGGATGGTGGATCTTGCATAAAATAAAAAGCTCCAAATTCGTATCAAAAAACAAGGTTTGATAAATATTGTGTCACAATAGAAAGAATATAAGAGTTTTGATTTAAAAGATAACACCAAAAATAAAAAGGCACTAAATACTTTTTAGTTATGCGATATGATAAATATTATCTTCTTTAAACGAAAAAAGTCTTAATTAACTAAATAAAAGAATTCTCATAAACAATTCGTTTTGAGCGTTACAATTCGGGCGTCCATTTAGTCCGGATGATCCAGTTTAAGGCGGTTTCAGCTGGCTCCTTGCTATTCAGGGCTTGTTCCGATGCAGACACGCCAAATGAAACTGTCTCGGGTGTCTAATCTTGGTCGGCACTACTATTGTTGTATCTCGAATGTAGTTTTTTTGTACCAATAAGCTAAACAAGCATAGGCTGCCTGATGGTAAGCGTCTATCACAGCCTATAGGTGCGAATTTTTTTAATGATATTAGTTTCCAGAGGTCATTACCTGTTATCACGATCATTTTTGGTGCCATCTCATTCGTAGAATTTAATAAAGATGAACATCTTATTGTATTTTTTTTTCCTTTTCTAGCATGGAAGATTATAAAGTTATTTTCGTGAAGGAAAATTTCGACACCGGGCAGGATTCGCACCTGCGTCTTCTGGTTAGATACACCAGACACATTGCCCATAAAACCGCCGCGAGTCCCACCCGCCAGTTCGAAATTTGCCTTCACATTCTGAATTTATTTACGTCTGACGTCAACTTTAAGACGTACCAGAGTGTGAAGGCAAATTTCGGTCTGGTGGTTAACTTTTGTACTTACCGTAAACAAAAAGTATTAGATCAGATAAAAAAGCTCCTTGAAAGAAAAATGCTAGTCACTTTTGCAACGATTATAATGAGCAAAATTCTAACATAATCTGGTCAAGCAATGAAAAAATATTGAATATGGGGTGTTAGCTTTACTGCTCAGTTCTGGGTTAATACCATCAATATGTACCACAAATTTATTTATTATTTGTTTATTTTAGGTACATAGTAAGTCTTATGAGGTAATACAAAGCCCCACAAAACTGTACAAACAGTTTGACTGTGGGATCAAGTTTAATCTTACTAACATGTAGGTAGATACATAAGTAAATGGAGTGCACAATTAATGTTCTGCTATTATAAATACTCTGCTGCTATTGCGTTCCGATTTGAAAGGTAAAGTTTGAGGCTGAAGTTTCCGCTTACCATCAAGTATGCGTTAGTTTGTCATCATTTACAGTTTAAATAAAATAATATATATATATTAAAAAAATAAAATAATATATATATTATTTTATTTTTTTAAAAAGCTTACTAGCAATTTGGGTCGCACATTACTAGTATTCTTGTTAACCCCTCGTGCTAAGCTAAATGCTTGTGTTACCAGTTGGGTTCATGTCGTTAGTGCAATCGGTGGGTTTCGAACCGGTAACCCCATGATCGCAAGTCCGACGTGCTAGCCTAATGGCTAGGTTTCTTCGTCTAAGACTTCGAATTCGTTCTTAAACTTCTTAGAAGAACAAAGGCTACCTATTATCTTTAAGAACCCTTTGGAATGTGAATGAAATCGACATATTTATAGGTAAGTAACGTGCAGTGTAGTTAATAAATACAACATCTTGACATTAAAATATAGTCGTGAAAGCCAAAGCTAATGCATTATACAGAATGGTTTTACAGAGCAGGCAGCCAGGTAAGGTAACTTGATTATCCCTAGTAACTTAATCCCATTAAAACCTTGGACAAGTTCCCTTTCATCCCTTCGCAACTTACCTTTAAGCGTATTTACCAAACAATTTTGCTTGATCTTTCTTACAACATGTTTATTGAAAACTTTCTGCAAAATACAGGTTGGAAATTCCGCCCCCTAATTACTTTTAGCACTCCACCGTAATGGGCAGGTTGACATAACTCCATCCATCATAATGTAGTATAAGTGACGAGCTGAAACACGTCATACCGCCGACAAAAACTTTAATCAGTAATGTATTAAGACCTTGAGACCATATGGTCTTAGGAAAGATGGTACTTTTTTATGGGATGGGAGGGAAAACGGGCAGACGGATCGCCGGATAGTAAGCAATTTCTGCCGCCCATGGACATCCGCAACACCATAGGAGTCACAAGTGCGTTGCCGTCCTTTTAAAAGGGGATTGGGCCTCCGGTAACCTCACTAACTCGGCGAAACACAACGTAAGCGTTGTTTAACGCCGGTATATTGTGAGGCCGTGGTATCACTCCGGTCCAGCCGGCTCATTCTTACCAAAGCATGGCTCTTCCACGTAAAAAGTACTTTTTTAATATGGACGTTCCCCGTGTGGGAACAGGTTAGAATACAGTTCCTCACTACCATTCCGATAGACATCTCGAAAGAACCGAGAAAATATAGGACTATCTCGATGGTAGGACCTCTTGGGGTCTGACTGGCGATCACTCTTACGTCGGAGACTGTCGTAAAGTAACTTGGTGTGTGCTTCATGCATTTGCACGTGAGAGCCAGTTCCCCTCGGTTGCTGGCTTTGGCAATCTGCAGTCCGTAGGGGCTCTTATAACTCGGTAATGCATCAGCAACTCCTGCGGTTTTGCAGGTGTCCATTGGGGCGATGACTACATCAGGTTTGCCGACAAATAAAAAATGGACCACTTAAATAGTAGGAAACCAGAGCGGGCTCGCGGCTTACGGCCTTTCTCTATCAAATCTATCAGTAGATTTGCTTACCGGAGACAGGATTGTGACATTACCTGTGTAGACATTATGCCAAATTCTATCTCTCGTAAACAAATATCTACTAACAGAATTGATATAGAAACCTGCCGTTAGCCAGAACTAAGCTGATCAAGTTCAAGTTCAAGTTCAAATGTTTTTATTTCAAATAAGCTTTTACAAGCGTTTATGAAACGTTATGATTCTAGTTGCTCGGTTCCAAATGGTTGATCCTATGGAGAAGAATCCGGCAAGAAACTCCATGGACACTCTTTTAAAATAAAGGGTTTTACAATCTTCACTGGTACAATATTGCGATATGAGAATGTGTAAACATTGGATGTCAAAGTTAGACCAAAGTCGATAATCACTAGAAGGTTCTCAGCGTTTGAGAACTCGATGTCAATAATAGAATATAAATGAACTATGTGGTATGTATATGGATCAACCTACAAACCCCTTCGAGTAACAGAGTCTAATGATAGCTATCTGATCGTCATAGGTATAGATACTAAGGCAATTGTTGGTAGTCAGAAACTCAAAAACCTTACAACTAGTCTATCTTTATGCTATCCGGTATTGCCCAGAAATTGAGTGTGTGGTCTGATGGCAGCCGCTGCATGTACAATACAGATGTTCAGCCTGTTTAGTTAGTTAGGGTAAGTTGTGGTTTCCTACTTCCTCATGCAACCCTTTAATTTATGTCATGAAAAAGTGGAAAACATTTCATATTTCTTGCTGTAGTAAAATTTCGAAACTAGTTCAAACTTTTGAGAGAAACTCATGAATAAATTACGCTTGTGTCTTTTCGTAGCGTATATTGTAGCAAATTTACTTTTAGAACGCTATGACGGTTTTAATCAACATTGTAAAAGATAAATATGAGATTTTGTCGAAAGAATTCGTGGTCGGGTCAGCTGTTTCGCTCCGTAATGTTAAAATGCATTTACTGCGTTCAGTTTGTAGATGGGAGACTATTGCAAGGCCACTGAGATTACTTGCAAGTAATTCAGACACTTTCTGCAGAAGTCAAAAAAATTTTTGTTTTTTATACAAATATTCTATTGTCTGCATATCAAGGCCACATAAAATTTCTGAAAAAGGGCGCAGTGAGCGGCAAATGGCTTGAACTGTGAATAAAGGGACAGCTAATGCACTGTAGTACGCACTGACACACATCATTGTTCTAGCCATCTCTTTCTTCTTTGTTAAAGATATTTGCCGGGCTCTATATCATATTGAAATAAAAAAAGATTACAGTAATTTTCTATGTAATTCTCAATAGCAGCTCGGAGTTTTTTTTTGTTAATGGCAATAGGCTCGCCCCCTATTAAATTAGACCTAAAGATACCAGCGAGCTCAGGGTGTGCCTAACCTTTCCGGGAGTACAGGCGTAATGCGTAATGGTATGTGGTAATACACGTGCCATTTTGCGTATAAACACAAGCGTATTGAAATATATAATTGAAATACAAACTTAATTCAAACTGTTCTTCGATTGGAAGTCGTCTCCATCGAGTTCCAACAGTAAACAGACTTAGCGAACATCCGGGTATCGGCTGGGTGCCAACACAGCGGCTGTTACGTCCTTCCTCATCCACCCCGGCCACGGTCTGCCTGATTGCTTGATCTCACTTCTTACCATTATCTATCGTAAATTACAGGACGTTTTCTTTTATCGATTGTTTAATATGTTTACCTTTATTTCGATGAAAAGTTAAATTTGAGTTATTCTTGGATAGTACTGAGTTTATTTTATCTTTATTGGCTCATCAACAATTATTATTGTTTACACTGATACATTTACAATGTTATATAACTATGAACTTAGCTTATTGTAACAATTTATTACAGATAAACACATCATGCACAATTTTTTACAGAGAAATTTTTACATGCTCTAACAAAATAACAACTGCTAATTACTAGTTAGTATTAGAACTAACAAAATTAGATACTGAAACTAAAGTAATACTAAAAAATAAAATAATGAGTACCTACTTGTGGAACTGAAGAGAATAAATTAAATTACTTAAATAAACTGTTACATTCTTTCGAAGTAAGAATATTACTGGGTTCACGCATCGTCGTAAATTATTCTACGGAACTTGCCAATCAAGTCGGAATGAACGTCAACCATATCGCTGTTACTGTTTAGCAATTTACAGAGTCGGGGGATTATAGACATACAACGGGGTAATAGGAGCTCGTGGGTATCTTGCAGGGACACTAAATAAAAATTTCTGCAACAGTTGGGGACAGTCTATCAGTCCCCGAAGTACTGAGTTATTACATTATGAAGCGGCGGTAGCTTAATGCCTAGAGCGTCCGATTTGCGATCATGGTTGTCGGTTCGAACCCACCCATTTGACTACCGACGTGAACCCACTCGTAACACAAGCATTTAGCTTAGCACGAGGGGTTAACTAGAATACTAGTAATATGCGACCCACAACGCTAGTAAGCTTTTTTTTAAAAAAATATTGTGTTTGAAGGCTATGAATGTAACCAGAGGAATTGCTGGGCTTATGAGACTTATCAATTAAGATGTTAATATGTGTTAGCATATAAAGCGGATGCACCATTGATATTTGTTAACTTATGCATAAGCCAGTTAGTTGTCAACCATTTAAATTATAATCGGTAAATGTATCCACACACGTTTAATAATCAGAAACGAACCTTCCTTCCGTTATTTAAAATAATGGTTGAATATTTAGTGTTATATAGCTTAACAGATCATTATGTATTATTTTAAGTATTCTCATCACAATTATTTATTTTAATTGATCAACCAGGCATTCGAGTAAAATTTATTGTGCAAGGCGAAGCTCTGTTCGACTGTGTTTCTATAATCTATACTTATAATAAATCTGTAGAGAGGTCAATTCGGTACATGAAATATATTTCCAAAATAACTATCAGCGTGTGATTAGTGATCGATACTGACGCCAAAAATGCAATCAGTAAAATTTTTGTCTGTCTGTCTGTATGTTTGTTATAGAAACAAAAACCACTCGACGGATTTCAACGAAACTTGGTACAATTGTTCTTCATACTCCTGGGCAGGTTATAGTATACTTTTCATCACGCTACGATCAATAGGAGCAGAGCAGTGAAGGGAAATGTTGGGAAAATAAGTGATTCATGAGAAAGGTTTCAAGCTATAAAACATCACGCTACAACCCTTAGGAACGGGGCAACGCAGGTGAAACCGCGGGCGAAGAACTAGGGAACAAAGTACCTATTTCTCGCGGACGAAGTCGCTGGCAAAAGCTAGTCAAAAATAAAGTGATTAGATCCCCATCGCAAGACTTCCATTTTTATTGTCCGTCACATATGACAACTCGTGACACTGCTGGTGTTGCTTGGCGTTGAGGTTGAGGTTGCCGCTTACCATCAGGCGGTCCGTATGCTTATTTGTCATCTTATTACAATAAAAAAAATAGTGTTCTCGACCCGCAATGATAGAATAGACAAGAATATTCTTTCTTTTTGTATTTTTTTGCATTTTCCATGCTAAGATTATAAATCATCAAATCAAATAATATCAATACAACTCGATAAAATCCGTAAAAAGTAGTTTTATTTTGTCTAGTGGTCCCAAGCGCGACTGCTATGCTAGAGGTCTGGGGTTCGATCCCCAGGTCCAGCAAAGTGTTATTGGGTTTTTCTATGAAATTCTCAGTAGCAGCTCGGAGTCTGGATTTGTGCCCGGTTAATGGCAATAGGCTCGCCCCCTATTACATGGGCCCTCAACATACCGGCGAACTGTGGGTGTTCATTAGTATACCTCTGCCTAACCCATTGGGGAAGACAGGCGTGATGGTATGTTATGTAGATTATAAAGTTATTTTAATAAAGGAAAAAATCAATCGCGAGCAGGATTCGAACCTGCGTCTTCTGGTTAGATACACCAGAGGCTCTGACCTCTAAACCACCTTATGAACGTCACTTTATGACGTAAATTCAGAATGTGAAAGCAAAATTTCAATCAGGCGGATGGGGTTCGCGTGAGTGTATGTATATATTGTGTGTGCGTCCGGGTTTGTGACAAAAAAGGCAAAGCTATCTTAAGATAAGAAAAATAAATAATTTGGTGCAAATGCAAAAATTAATGCTAATACTGCTTATATCGCAAAAGCCGTAAGATTAATGATAGTTGATAAAAAAGTAGACTGGATACTCACAAGTTAATACCGAAATTAGAAATATGAGCTTACTAATTCATCCGAGCATTCACTGAGTCAGAGGAACGTCTCAAAATATAAGATCATTTTTTTAGGGATCCGTAATGTAATTAAAAAAAGATATGGTCACCATGTATTTTTTAAAATACTATGTTAGTCATACTTGAAATCCGGATCGCGTGACGCCTGTTATCGCGTTTTTGAAAAATAATTTTAATGTAAATGAGAGCTCATCTCTTATGACTATTCTTTTAGTCCAAAATATATATTTTATAGGCAGTTTTTACTCTTGGCTTCATCGTTCAAACAAAGTTTCAGACATTGAGTATTTTATGATTTTTTTAGTAACAGATAGTAAGAAGCTCCCTCACTTACATCGGACCGAAAAACGGTTCAGCAAACTGATGTTACATTAGTATAACTCTGCCTAACCATTTGAGGAATAAAGACATGATGGTACGATGATAATTATACTGACGAAGTGACGACCCTGCGTTAAGTTAACAAAAAATTACCGGAGACAATATTCTCTATTATATATATTCCTTTTTGCACGCTCAAATTTTGAATTCTATCCATACGGAACTCCATGAAAAGGTCCTAATGCACACTTGTCCTTATTTTCGCCAAGATTCTTTCATGACGAAGTTTGTTGGAGTCGGGTCTAATTAGGTGAAGAACTAAGATTGATTAGCTGGCCAATTGAATCCAACGCTTTTAGGAACCGTTAAAAACGTTTTCTGGAATTTTATTTTTTCTTTATTTTTATAGGTTTTCTGTCTGAAAACAAAAAGATATCAAAGAAGGTTTTATCTCTCTCTCTCTCTATCTTATAGTTATAAGACTGTTTAGAGCTTCAACTGTCAGTCTCAAGTGCCTTAAAATAAAGGTAAAATTTGGTTTTATCAAAATGATGACTCAAGATTGGCACAATTTTTTTTTACCATTCTGCCTCATTAGTGTAATGGTCCCAAGCGCGACTGCTACGCTAAAGGTTCGATCCTCAGGTCGAGCAAATCGTTATTAGGTTTTTCTATGAAATTCACAGTATTAGATATGCTATATAGTTCGCTGATAAGCATATCAGCGAACTGTGTACAATTAGTACACCTCTGCTTAACCCTTCGGGGAATACAGACGTGATGAACATAACAACATAATTGAAAATCATAAAATCGGTTGACGTGGTTTTAAAAGAAATAATTAAATGCACACTTGCTTACAACTATCTACACTTCTACACTAATATTATGAAGAGGAAAGATTTGTTTGTTTGTAATCGATAAGCTCTGAAACTACAGAACCGATTTTAATATTTTTTTCGCTATTAGAAAGCTACTTTTTCAGCAATTACATGAGCTATACCTATTGAATATTTACTCATTGCAATGCATAGCTAGTTATAAATACTCTCAATAGTTAGATTCTGTTAGTTTTAATTTCAGCTCGTACTAAACTCGTGAAACGAGTAATTGAAAGAAATAAAACAGAAATTAAGGAAAAAAGGAAATTAAATGAAAGAAAGGAAAGATAACAAAACAACTCCAAAATGACACAAGATTGACACAAACTCACACCAAAAGCAAAATATTTTCCACAAATTTTCTAAACTACAGACTCCGAATCAAGGTTTCACATCCATTACACTTAAACTAGAGACAGCGGCATTCAAGTTACGCCCCAGTTACGTACAACTTGCTTTTATAATGGACAACACCTGAATAGGCGCTTGAAACTCGCTTAAATTTGACTTACTCGGCGAAGTTTAGATATTTAATTAAGGGGGCCAAGTTTCGGCAGGCCGTGATTGGGGCGGACAGGCTGAAGTTAGGGCTCGGATAATGCGCACGTCTTTGTCTTTAAGATGGGATGATTAGGTATTTGTAAGCCTTATTAGGGGTGCAAAATGTAAATAAAATAACTACCAAGTGTAGGTATAGGCTACGTCCTTTTCGTCATTTACCTATTTCCTCCAAAGTTTGTCAATAGTTTCGAGTAAATTTATTTAATTTGTTAGAGAAATGTATCAGAGTGCTCCTATTTTCACTGTCCAGTTTAGATAAGGTATGGAGTAAGACTCTCACAATAATCGGAATAGCTTTGTTTCTAAAACGGCAATTCTAAATTAATTCTTTATTCAGGAGGGTAATTCTAGTACTCAAAAACAGTTCAAAATATCAATACTCAATACTCAATTCGTTTATTTCACTCCACATTGTTAACAGGTGTTAAAAAATAAATATAAAAGTATCAATCGTGGACCCTGTCGGGCACGTATATAATATAGTGTGACGAATCATACACTTCAGACTGAGTATTACAAGTATTTATTCATCCAACAGTATGTAATTATCAACAATCACTTATCACTTAATCGCTCAATAATTATTAACAATTATACAACAACAGCACTGGCTTATAAGATATTATGTCTACTGCTCAACGCCTCGGAATAGAATGTCTCAGTACAGTCTGATCTATTACCAGCCGAATGTTCCCCACTCTTAGACGTAGGCAAACACTCAGCTGGGTCAGACCAATCAGAGCGAAGTACACAGTACGCATGATCAATTGATTAATTTAAATACATTAGATTAACTTTAAATTTAGCAATAGTTATAAATTGATTACACAGACAAATTGATAATATAACACCTACTTATATTTGACTAATTTGTAATAAAAAGGGCGTTTAATAACGAATAGTTCAACTACAAGCGCCATCTGTCGCTCGTGATAAGGAAACCTATATAAATGTCTTGTCATTATTTTATAAAATCATTACATTCGGCCATCCGACAACGTGCGATCTCCTGACGCACGTTATCGTAATTCAATAACATAAGTCATACATACAGAAATATTACATGCTTAAACTGTTTGAACAAACACGAATCAAAAATGCAAAATCATTACATTCGGCTATTCATTGATGTCCGACTCCTTCCTATGAAATAGTTTGTCGTTATCATTATTGCTTTCAGAAGATGGGCTACTATTACGATCTGATGAATCTTTATGGTCAGGCGAATTTATATTTATATTTACATTTTTATTGTATTTATTTATATTTTATAAGGTCTAACACGATCAGCGGAAACGACACTCTTAAATGAATCTCTACGTTTGCTAAAACCGGAATTTCAGTGATTTTATATCTGTCATTGCCCAAAACTTCTGTGGTTTTATTAGATCTATGAATTTAAAAAGTTTTATTGCCTTTATTATTATAGTCAGTTCTGGTAACCTTAGTCAAATAACCTTGTTTATAGGTTCTAGGGGTGCTACCGGCATCATAATAGTGTTTTTCGCGACTTTAGTATTAGTACGACCTCATCTCTTACGCTTTGTAACATGTTTTGTATAATGTCAGCTCCAACATCGAACTTATTACTCTAACTATCTCTGAATGTCAAAGTCAAAGTTCTTTATTGCTTCATGTGTAAATATACATAGATCTCTAGTTTGGTAAGTATCAACATGAAACCCCGTTGGGGCACAGCATAGAATACATGGGTACTAACAAGTTAATTACATAATTATAATTTAACAAATTACAATATTAGAAAATAAAATTATAAACTTTTACTTAAAATTAAATAACCATTTAGGTAGTCAATTTACAGAAATTTAAGGTATTGTTATTATTTTGGCAATTGTTTTTTATTGCACAAAGATTTTATTGTTATTAATTATAATTAAATTATCTTTTATTTTTATCTTCAAAGAATTCTTTTAGCGTGTACATGTAATAACATTATTGTAATAGGTGTTTATTTAGTCTGTTTTTAAATACATCGTCATTTAGGACATCTTTTAGTTCTCGAGGTATTTTTATTGTGGTGCCAAATAAAGCCCCTATGGCAGTCTTTTTGGTAGAAGAATTAACTGAATTATTTACACCCCATTGGATTTTGCCAAGACACATTTCCCAATTGCGTTCGTCATTTCCGTCATTATGTTTTGCTAATGCGTTTAAGATGGTTTGGTTATATCTTTCAGTTTGACTTTTTGCCCTGCGACAAACTACAGCGATAGGGACATGTTTAGTGCTATGACTGACGCAAAAGCTCGTGATCAGGTATTATTGGAGATGGTAAGCCAAAGTCATTTTTTTTTTTGTTTTCGTGTCTTTTACCGCTTTCACATATATATATTTTGTAAAGCAATCAACTATTGTAATAATTTAGGCATTGCCGTTTTTACTCTTTACAAACGAACCAAGATGGTTTAGGTGAATTGTATGGAATGGGACGCTAACTTTTTCTATAGGATACAATTATTCAGTCTTTTGTCTGGATGCATCATCTTTATTATAAGCGTACCGAATGCACCGAATTTTATCGCCGCAGCCTTGGAAACCAAAAGACAGATTGAATTCTCTCAGTCGTTTTAGAAATGCCTAAATGTCCTATATCATCATGATTATAACGGCATATTTTCCAGCGAGCACTACGAGGGACAACTAGGCGTATTTCATCGTCAATTCTTTATACTCTATGATTTTTAATAACATAATTTTTCCTAATATCTTTAGATTCTTCGTCAGATTCAGGATTAAGAATTTTTAAGTATACGCGAAATGTCTGGATCTACATTTGTAGTGTTAATATCCAATTGTCAGTCTCAATACTTTAACAGAAGACTCGTCTTTAATGTCAGAAGGCAGAGAATGTTATTTCGGCTTAATGCATCGACATGTGTCATACGAATACCGGGTCTATACTTGTTTGGTTAGTATGGTTCGGAGCGTATTATGGTCTATTACAATTTTAAATTCTAATCCCAACAGAAACACAAAACTTCAAATTTCATAAGATTGTAAATGACGCCTTTCAGGTGTCGTCTGCCTACTAAAATAAGCAACCGGCTTAAGTACCCGAAGGCTAGACTACCACTGTACTTTCTCCCACATCTAAGGAACTAACATCTGTGTGCAACTCCGTATCAAGTTTAGGATTGTATAAGGCTAGTGTTGGTCTATTACTCAAACTTTTATTTTAATGCTTGAAATTGATCTTCTACCCAAATGATACTATAGAACTAGCACAATCGGAATCGGATTCTTGTATTATATCATTTCGCAACAAGTCATCAATAAATTCTCGTACCTGTCCTCTCTCGAAGTGCGATAAGCGATAGGGTCTATGTGTGACAGGTCTATCATTAAGCAAGTCTATCTTCATTTTAATAGAGTTATTACAACCTATCTCGCTCAAGTTAAATGCAAAAAATTCACGATACGACTGCGATAATGCATAGGTAAGGCTTATCCATTTGCCAACTTGAGGGACCGACTTTGATTTCAGACTTTATCAAAGGAGCCAAGTCAGTAATATCTCTCGTGATTTTGTTAGAGCATATAATTCTTTTTTTCTTACAAAAGGCATCGCTTTTGCAATTAGAGCATCGCAATGCAACGAATCTTGGGAAAAATTCTTTGGGAAAATTCAGGGTTCGATTAGCTAAATTTGATAATAAGGTGACATTTACCCATGCTTAGACGATATGTGCCTTGAGGTAAGTTATATTCTTTGCCAAGTTTATTACTATTATAACCTTCTATATAAACATTCCCTGGATAAGAAGAACCTAAATCCGAAACTTCAACTAATTCCGATTTGTTTCCGGCTAATTGAATGAAATCCGATAAGGTAAGCTTTAAGGGGCCCAAATCATTGGTTTGCTGCGAAGCTCAGGACTTAAAAATTTTATCCAATGAGTAACGCAGTCTGCATAAACCCATAATTAACCATAAGTAGGTACTTCTACATTCGATTCGATTTCATCAATCCTAAGAACGTACTATATACGGGTGTCACTACCAAAACCTTTGACTATAGGTAATCTCGACACAGTTTTCACGGGGTCAAGGCTGTTTGCATCATATTCACGCATTACATAAGTCAAAAGTCAAATCATCCATTTCAAATAAACCAATAATACAGGTACTTTTGAATTGCCAAAACTAGGCGCACGGTTCCAAATAGTGGGTCCTACTATACCCAATCTTAATAATTTATCAATCCCAACGAAAACTCGATTATTTACCAGTTTGTAAAACTTGTTATTACTGTTACTGTGTGTAGAAGTTGTAAGGACTTTACGTTCTATTTCATCGCTTGACTTTGGGTCTATTCATGGAATTAACGGTGTCGGTTTGCAATTTTCGTTCTAGCGCCCTGTCACACTTTAGACGCTTGTCAAGGGACTTGGGACATCTGGTGTAAGAGTGTTCTTTACGACGACAATTAAAACAAATAATTGGAGGTATCATTTGAAGTCGAAGGCGAGGTATGATCATGAGTTCATGACGCTTTCTATTTGTAGAAATAGGTTCTAACTAGGTATGCTGAGAACTGAGAATATGTAGCGAGTCTTTCCGGTTCATTACAATTTAAAGCTTGAGCTCCATTTCTAATGGATTTATCATAAATGCCGTGAGTTGCACAACCTACAGCCTTTTTATCACTAATATCATATCAGCTTGTATATCAGCATCAATTTATCATAAAAATATTCACGTAAACTTTCATTACTTCATGTTGTACCTTTTCATTTTGACACACATTATTGTAACTCGTAACATCCTAATTATATATGAAAACAATAAAGATTTGAATTTGAATTTGTACGTACCAATATTTCTTTACCTTTCCTTTTTTTTTGCTAGCCCGACAAGTTTTTGTCGGGCAAAATGTATGGTCTGCTTCTCGTCCCATTCATATATTACACACTTACCTTTCATAAACAACCTTCAATACTCTGAGATTTACTGGAGGGATTGAACTTCGGTATAACATTTGGTAAATGGTTGTACGACTAAACTGGCGGCTCTTCGTCTGGAGTATGCATTCATTGGTTTCATCATCATTCATTGGTATCATCAGATTCCATGGCCTCAAAACATAAAAATGTATAAGTATTGTTTCAATTTGACACTAACAAGTTAAAAACTCCTTTTTTTCTATTATTATTAAATTCATTTAATATTACTAAAATATCTACTCGAACTGGTTAAAATTAATAGCTCCATAAATTCAAAGTTATGCATGAAAAGATCAATCAAAAATATACGTCTTCCAATAAATGTTTCCCATTTCCAATTTATAAAATTAATAGAGGGTATATACACAACTATCTGCAACGCACTTAGTCGCATAATAATTCTTTTAATTGTTCTCTTAGTATAAATCATGCTTTACTTACGCGTCTGAGGATAGTTCCGTTCCTATTGGGCACACTTGGCCCAAAACTTTTGACTCACTTGGCCAAAATAACTTTAAGCACACTTGGCTTACTATCTTTAAGCACACTTGGCTTAATAGGCGTACATAGCCTCTAGTAGCTAGAGCACACTTGGCTTCCTATTGTAGGTACACATAACTCCTATTCCTACTGGTATACTAAAACTACTTTATACTTCTTTAGTGGAATCTATTTTGGATTATGCTCTTGATTGCTACGGCCTCACATTTAAAAACCTATATAGATAAACTGGAGAATATCCAAATAAGATTTATAAAACTGCGTGTAAATAAAAAAATAAAATAACTTATAGATACCCTACCATAAAACATTAATTGTGCACTCCATTACTAATTATGTACCTACCTACATGTTATTAAGACTAAAATTGATCCCACAGTCAAACTGTTTGTACAGTTTTGTGGGACTTATATTACTTCGTAAGACCTAATATGTACCTCATAAAAATTAAATAAATAAAATAAAAATAATTAACCTCTAACAATCTAAGCACACGTGGCTCAATAGGCATACATAGCCTCTAGTAACTCAAGCACACTTGGCTTCTTATTGTAGGCACACATAACCTCTAACAATCTAAGCACACATGGCTCAATAGGCATACATAGCCTCTAGTAACTCGAGCACACTTGGCTTCCTATTGTAGGCACACATAACCTCTAACAATCTAAGCACACATGGCTCAATAGGCATACATAGCCTCTAGTAACTCAAGCACACTTGGCTTTCTATTGTAGGCACACATAACCTCTAGACATACGTCACTCAACATTACTATATCTGTGGATTTTCTTGTAGGCATATCCCACTTCTGAAATGTGACGAATCATACACTTCAGACTGAGTATTACAAGTATTTATTCATCCAACAGTATGTAATTATCAACAATCACTTATCACTTAATCGCTCAATAATTATTAACAATTATACAACAACAGCACTGGCTTATAAGATATTATGTCTACTGCTCAACGCCTCGGAATAGAATGTCTCAGTACAGTCTGATCTATTACCAGCCGAATGTTCCCCACTCTTAGACGTAGGCAAACACTCAGCTGGGTCAGACCAATCAGAGCGAAGTACACAGTACGCATGATCAATTGATTAATTTAAATACATTAGATTAACTTTAAATTTAGCAATAGTTATAAATTGATTACACAGACAAATTGATAATATAACACCTACTTATATTTGACTAATTTGTAATAAAAAGGGCGTTTAATAACGAATAGTTCAACTACAAGCGCCATCTGTCGCTCGTGATAAGGAAACCTATATAAATGTCTTGTCATTATTTTATAAAATCATTACAATAGTATCGTCGTGTATAATATAGTATCTACATATTTGGTAATTACCATTTCTTTATTTGTATAGTTTTACTTTATTTATATGTTTATATTATTTATTTATTCTAATAGATAATTGCCTTTTCATTATTTATTAAATTTTACTTTATTTATATTTATATATTCGTTTTTTGTTTTTCTAGTACTATTTGTATTAATTATAATTTATATTTATAGGTATAGTTGTTATTAGATTATAAGTAATATAATTCCACTCTTAATGCGTCATAGATATTGAATGGTAGTCTTCAAACTACCTATTAACATGTAACATAAACAATTAATTGTATCAAAATCACAAAATTGGATCTGTGAAATATCACACATTAGATAAAAGATAAGATTTAAATAACATTATATCTTGAATATTATATAAGTACCTACCAGAATTTATCTTCAGATCAATAGCTCAACTACTTCTCATTCAAATACTATCAACTATGGCTACTTCAGATTATATTTATAGTGATTCCGATAGTATGCATCAATAGCCTTAAAGCATACATATGCTTTGAGAGACTGTACATGAAAAAAAGTCTACCGAACAGTAGACTATTCTACTGCAATGATGTACTGGAAATGTTCTATGCGATCATTGTTTTTTGTTCCTGATTGGTTTACGCTTGACCGTCAGTTCGCCTGATGTTAAGTGACACTGCGATCTACGATGGAGCGCGCTTGCCTAGAAGAAACCGATTCACTCGTGATTTAAAGACACCCAGATTATATCTATCGGGGAAGACCCACTTGGGAAGGGTATTTCACATTTCAGCGGTACGCATGATAAAAGTGTACTAAAAGCATTTTGTTCGGGTATTTGGAATGTTCACCATGAATCGATGTCACTTTTTCGTGATTCTGGTCGTCCGATAGTAGAAAGAGCTAGAGGGAATAAGATCGTGGAGTCTTATGAACTTGGCTTATCAAATGTAATAAATTGCGCAAGATTATTGATTTAAATAGGCCTCTACAGTCATATTAGGCAATGTTACCATAGTCCTTATGTCTGCTGCTCAGGCATCCATCAGAAGCTAGCACTACTATACAGATACACACAAATTCCTACTAGGTACACTATTAAATTGAATCCGCAAAGGATCTCAATACGTAACTCCTCATGTCACCATCAGATATATCTAAACACGAGGACGTAGCAAAGTTCTGTAAAGACGCCGCGACGTAGCCATTCACCGACGCTATCGTCGGCTTGTCACCGCATCTAATTGGCTTTGAGCTATCTCAAAAGGCGGTAGGCGCGATACGAGAGTGTTGCCAATGGTGACGACACGGATTTTTTCATTTTGCGAGTTTTCCGTACGTTGTGACTCATATCATAACGTAGATATTATTAAGGTGCTATTTCTTATTAGACTTTATAGTCTCAAACACAGTTTTTATAGTTTCGAACAATTATGCATAGCAATTGTTTAAAACGTCAGATGCAGCATAAAATAGCGCTTACGTTGCATTCCGAGTGAGTGAGGATACCGGATGCCCTTTTAAAAGGCCGGCAACGCACCTCTGGTGTTGCGGGTGTCCATGGGCAGCGGTAATCGCTTACCATCAGGCGATCCGTCTATCCTATAAAAAATGTTCTTCCCTAATTTGCTCTTTACCAAGATTTTATATTCTTTATCTTTGCCAAGTCTAAGAGAATATACTCCAGTCACTTAAAATAGTTTTAATAGAAACACAAAATCTTTGCGTATCATAACTTAGGTACTAATAAAACCTTTTCTTAAAATACCAACGAAACACTCTCTCATTTACTACTCCCAAAAAAACCACTCAAATCAAACCAAATGGAAAAGCGCCCTCTACACTTAAGCCTTCATTGACATCCACTACAGAGCCCCATTCATACCGCTCAAAATATTGACAACCCCTTTCACAGTAGCTTGAAAAGCTTGGAAGAAAAAAGGAGACCCGATTTTTCTCTACTTAGCTCCTTGAATAGGATGCGTAGGGAGCCGAATAAGTCTTTTGCTGCAGTTCGGCCTTATAAAGGAGTGTTTTCGTTGCAAATTGCAACGAGTGTTTGGGACGAAACCCACGGAGCGACTACTCTTGAAAGTGAATTGAATGTGAGCTTAAAAGATCTCGTAAGAGATGTCAATGTGGAATATCTTTGTTTAGTTATATATTTTGTGGGTTGATAAGATTTTTTTAAGTCAGTACATTTGTCCGTTAAACCATCGGTGATGTTTGTCATACGTGCTACTATGACAATTGGTAGTAGGTAGGTAGTCTGAGGCCCGCAAAGCTAGACCACCAGTTCATTCTTAGGCTATCGGTAAATTACCAAGAAATTAGGTTGCGAATGTCTGATGGCAGTCGCTTCATATTAAGTTACCAATATTCAACTGTTTTAGTATTACGTGTCTGTACAACCCAAAAATGATAAGTAAAAATAATAGAGAATTTTCGTCCAGTTTCCAGTCATAAATGCCCCAAATCTCACCTCAAACAATTTTGGTTCAATCTAATTTTGGTCGCGTTTGAAGTTATTTTTGGTTTAATAGAATACTATTTTATATTTACGAAAATGAGACTAGATCGGAATTATATTAAAAAAGTGTCATGAGAAATACCCTTCAGATACAAAAAAAAAACAGAAGGCTTGGATCTCTAATATACTGACAAGATGCTAGGTATGTTTGTGCGTAGTTCATTACAACATTACCTGTCACACAAAATCCTACAAAATGAACTCGTAAAACAAAAATCCTCCCAAAAACAGTAGCAAATAAAAATTATTTACACATTTCTCTCACGGTTACACAGTTTGGACAGATTAAGTCGTCACGTCGCCGCCATATTTCTTTCTCACCGAGATAGCATGCACTTAAATAAATAAAAAAATACGCCACCAGGTTATTTATTACTGATGAGATGCGGTTTTATAGTGTACAATTTCTATATTTAGTTCTTTTGGTGGTAGAAAGCTGGGCTCGTTAAAATAGACTACTCATCATTATCATTAGTTTTTTTTTTGGATAGGAGGGCAAACGAGCAGACGGATCGCCCGATGGTAAGTGATTACCGCCGCCCATGGACACCCGCATCACCAGAGGAGCCACGAGCGCGTTGCCGACCTTTTAAAAGGGGATTGGGCCTCAGGTAACATCACTCACTCGGCGAAACACAACGTGATCGTTGATTAACGCCGGTTTTCTGTGAGGCCGTGGTATCACTCCGGTCGAGCCGACCCATTCGTGCCGAAGCATAACTCTCCCACGTAAAAAAAAACGTACTACATACTAGGTATTTAGTATGTTTTAAACGTAATTTTTACGTCATAGACAGCCCTCAAAACGCCCGTCCATCACCGTCTTCTAGAGTTTTTGCTGGGAAGAAGAAACGGCACAACAAACTCTCCAGCAACACATTTCTGTCCGCCTTGTTATAAGGCGTAAAAATTTACTTAAAAGCATTATTTTTTGTTTGTGGTACTTTTCCTTGCTACATGTCAGCTCTGGAAACACACTCGTGAAAGCATTATTATAATATTAGCAAGCCTCCAGGGAGTTTATAGAATCTTGATAGATAAGAGATTAATGTTTAGTTTTAGGTGTTATTAAAAACTTATCACACAAAACGGGAATGCTATTTTCTCTTTTCTACTCCAAAGACTTCTTCACGTCTCTCTTTACCGGTGGTCCGTTTTTTTTTTTAAATGTTTACTAGCAATTTGGGTCGCACATTACTAGTATTCTTTAATCTAGGTTCCTACGTTACCATTTCGTCCAAAATACTTCACTGGAAATAAATGTAAGCGAATGAAATTTTTGATAACTTTACCAAGTTTGGAACGATTTTTCGGTCTTTTATTTCCAGTGAAGTATTAGCAGACGAAATAGTATCGTAGAAACCTAGATTAA
Source organism: Acronicta aceris (assembly GCA_910591435.1). Classification (NCBI taxonomy): domain Eukaryota; kingdom Metazoa; phylum Arthropoda; class Insecta; order Lepidoptera; family Noctuidae; genus Acronicta; species Acronicta aceris. The sequence goes on from OU342775.1 coordinate 798,851, forward strand.
CGTTATCCAAATCCGAATAATAACATAATTTGATAGAATATTGTCTGGATTACGATTTATTTCGGTATTACGTTTTTGTCGGCAATTCAAGCTCCGCCGGACCCTTAAGATAACCTATAGTATTTACATCAACACAAAATGGCAAAAAATAAAAGCTCATATTATAAGAAAATCAAATCTAAAACATCTACTCCGAACACAACAATACATCTCGCGGCAAAATCGCAAGGTTTCACATTTCAATACCCGGCAAACTTTTATAAAGCTCGCTGTTTGCTCAACGACCGTGAAGGAACGAGTTACGAGCCCTTACACCTCAAGCGCTGCAGCGCTTCAAGCGATCGCTCCTCGTAACTAGGGGAAGGAAGTGTAATTTTACACAGCTGATACAATCGCTGTAGCACTGAATAATGAATGTGGTTTCCGACTGGCCGGAATGCTTTATTGATTAACACCGTGATACCTTAGGTATACGTTGTTTTGTTTTATATAGGGGTTTGGATTTAGATGGGAAGCTGTACGAGTAAGTGCTTTACGTACTTTTTAATTATGCAAGCCCAACAAATCGAACAACTACTACAACAACTGTCAACAAATTGAAGAAAGCGCAGTGTGGGACGACCTCCAACAAGATGGACGAACGACCTGGTAAAGGTCGCTGGGAGCGTTGGATGCAAGCGGAGCGGCATATGACCGGTGCCTGTGGAAGTCTTTGGGGGAGGCCTTTGTTCAGCAGTCTATTGGCTGATATAATGATGATTATATGATGAAATTGAGATGGTACTAGAGATAACATGCCGCCTGTATTCCAAGAGTTAATTTGAGGTTATACTAAATGTACACCAAAATTTCTCCGTTTTAATTAGGTCCGAAATAACAGAAGGTCATTAACCAGGCATAATTGCAAAATCCGAGTTGCTACTGAGAATTTAATCAAAAAACCCTCAAGTAATTTTCGACGACACGTTTGGCGTAGTGGCTGAGCGAGTGGGTGGTTGTGTGTTCGATCACAATACGGAGCAAATATTTGTATGATCTACAGGTAGTTGTTCCGGGTCTGGGCGTTTGAGTATGTGAGAATTGGTGTTTGTAAACATACCTTCGATACAGGAGAAAACAGTGTGGGGCAACGTTTTTAAAAATAATAATAACTAGCGACCCGCTGGTGGTTTCACTCACGCTGCTCCGTTCCAAAGAGGCATAGCGTGATATTATATAGTCTATAACTTTCCTTGATAAATGGACTATTCAACACAAAATCGATTCTTTAGATCCAGAGATTACCCCCTACAACCTCACAAACTTACCCCTTTTTTATTATTATAGATTATAGATTTACTTAGCAATTTACTTCAAACAAGTGTTGCATGGTTACCTTCAAGACTTGGCACAATGGATCCAAAGTCTATAATTAAAGGTAATGAAATGTGAGTACTTTATTGTTTAACACCGGCCTGTGAGTGTTTATGTAGTAAAATATAATTGAATTTTATCACCTCATGCTTTAAAACTTCATAAAAACATCCACTTTGTATAATGCGAATATCAATATTGTAACTGACTGTTATCCGTACTTAGAAGATGTTTATTTTATTCGTGATAGGCTTACGCTTGACGGTCAGTTCGCCTGATGTTAAGCGATACTGCGATCTACGATGGAGCGCGCTTGCCTAGAAGAAACCTATTCACTCGTGATTTAAAGACACCCAGATTATATCTATCAGGGAAGACCCACTCGGGAAGTGCATTCCATATTTCAGCGGTACGCATGATAAAAGTGGACTTAAAGCGTTTCGTTCGGCTTTTTAGAATGTCCACCATGAATCGAGATTATTTTAAGAAGAGTCTTTATAAGAGCAATAGAAGAAAAAAAATATATAATAATAAAAAATAGAAAGGAATTGAAGTAAAACTCTGTCTGCATGTTTGTACGCACATTACGGCAGCACATTCATCATCATCCACAGCCTGACCAACGGCACAGAATAAATAATATACAGAATGGCCACTCTCCGCCCCTCCATAACGTCAGATACCGCAGGCCCCCCTGCATTTTGCCGGAGCGTTTGCCGGACTTGAACAAGAGTTGTCATTCCGCGAATCGAACGTTATTTGCAATAATACGTTTATTTGCATACTAAATACTTACAATGTGAAATGTATTTATATACAAATCATTATTGTCATTAAATACATGGTTTTAAATCTAGATTTATTCATTAAAATATTACCTATATTCAATACTAGGCATTTATCTCTTCCTCAAACGCACACAAGTTTTATTATAGATAGGTAAGTTCTCGTCATCATGTCGGCGAGCGGGCACGGTCGAATATTCGTGTTTTTGTTAAAAAGAACATAAACATTTAGATAACTCCAATTTAGTTCCATGATCCTTCTTCCAACGTCTTGGACCTTTGTTTTTTTACGGACGTCGATAGTTGGAAGTCGGTCTCTTAGTTTCATGCCGAGCATGACCATTATGGCAGCTCTTTAGTTACATTTTTTTGTAGAACTTCTTAAATTAATTCGACCCTCAATACTAAACCATTTCCAAGTCTGGTCTATATTTAAGAACTTAGAATTCACTTTGATTACAAAATAAAAGAAAAAACAAACATAAACGAACCGGTATGATAAGTCCCCATGTGCAAATTTTCCCAAAAGTAAAATCCTATAAAATTTCCCCCGAACTGAGAATCGAAGCTTGAACCTAACAATTAGCAGCCGCGACCATTATCCTAAAAAGAGTCACAATTATGAATACCAGTTAAATTAGTATAAAGGCTAAAACAAGGACATAAAACCTCTTTAAACACAATAGCATTGTTTCGTCACTAGAAACAGAAAAACGGTTACTTACCCGTATTTTTCCAGTTGACACCTTAGCTAACACACTTACTTAACTGACAGAAACGGGTTACGAAAGCTACAGCCAAGGATATCTCTTCACAAAGCCACTAAATATATTAATTTCCTCCTTATCTTTTGTGTTTTTTTTGCATTGTCCATGCTAAGATTATAAAGTTATTTTAGTGAAGGAAAAATTCAATCGCGGGCAGGATTCGAACCTGCGTCTTCTAGTTAGATACACCAGATGTTCTGACCACTAAGCCACCACGAGTCCCACCCGCTTGATCGAAAATTGCCTTCACATTCTAATTTACGTCATAAGGTGACGTTGGCGACACATGTTGAAAAGCAAGTTACCTTGCTTCTCAACCGACGACTTACTTTACAGTTAGTTCGATATCGTATGATGCCACCTTATGTTTTAACTATCTTTTTGTAGAGCGTCTGGTGTATCTAACCAGAAGACGCAGGTTCGATTCCTGCCCGCGATTGAATTTTTCCTTCACTAAAATAAGTTCCTCCTTATTGTTTTGGACTGTATACTGGTGTCTTGGAGACATTTGTATACAGCGGTTGAGTGATTGGGTGCGTACAGATTATATGCCGTGTGAGGACGGGTTAAACGGGCATAAATACTCACACATGCTACTGAGAATTTCATAGAAATACCTAAAATATTGTGCAAGTCGAGTCAATCCTATTTTGTTTTTATTCATTAACTATACAAACATACATATTTTACACCTGTCTCCCATTTCGGTACGCAGAGACAGACAGAGATTACTACTTGCTACGATCCTGGCACACCACTTTCGCTTCATCTACGTTCATTCATCTCCTCATGCATGACAGTCGGTTTAGGGTGCGATTAACCTGACCTTTTTTGAGAACGTCCACAATTTGGTTGTGGTATCCATCCTCTCTACATGCCCAAACCACTTTAATCTTTCTCAATCTTTGTTACTACATCTTTTTTCACACCACACCGTTTCCCTATCACCTTACCTCTTACCCAATAGTGTTCCTTGCTCTATCTTTCAAGGTTACCCCACACATTATTCTCAAAGCTCTCATCACTCACTAACGTGGGAGAGCCATGCTTCGGCACGAATGGGCCGGCTCGACCGGAGTGATACCACGGCCTCACAGAAAACCGGGGTCAAACAGCGCTTACGTTGTGTTTCGCCGAGTGAGTGAGGTTACCGGAGGCCCAATCCCCTTTTAAAAGGTCCGCAACGCACTTGTGACTCCTATGGTGTTGCGGGTGTAATCGCTTACCATCAGGCGATCCGTCTGCTCGTTTGCCCTCCTATCCCATAAAAAAAACTATGTAGTAACTTAAATTTTAAACCCTTGAAAGCTAATATAAAAAACACAAAAGCAAATTTCTGTTTATTATTATTAATTATTTACTCAAATAAACTGATCTTACGATTACTCGAAATACTTCAAATGACTAATTTTGAACTCTGTATCTGTTCGTATAAAATACGTAGGTACCTAAGGTAGTTCAACTATTTATGGTATCAATTTATACTTCCAACGTTATTGGTTGTAAACCAAGATTGGCTTGGTAACTGTAAGCTTTATAGCTGTAGCATAACTGTGGAATAATAACTGCTATTTTATGGTAGTACGGCTCATAATGAAGGGGACGTTTGGATCGTTTGATTTTATACTTTCTTTCCCCTTGTTACGGTGAAATAGTTTGATATGGTAACTCTGGTGACATTCATGACGTTTAGATGAAGATGGATGGAGTAATAGGCGAAAATTCGGTATACTATTGCTAAACTAGCGATTTCAAGTATCGTATTTTCTAAGTCTTACATAACATACCATCTCGCCTGTACTCCCCGAACGGTTAGGCAGAGGCGTACTAATGTACACCCACAGTTCGCCTGATATGTTTAAGTCCCATGTAATAGGGGGCGAGCCTATTGCCATTAACCGGGCACAAATCCAGACTCCGAGCTGCTACTGAGAATTTCACAGAAAAACCCAATAACACTTTGCTCGACCTGGGGATCGATCCCAGGACCTTTAGCGTAGCGGTCGCGCTTGGGACCACTAGACTAATGAGGCAGTCAAAGTCTTCTGGGCAGATAATTTTATTTAACATTTTAGGAAACTATTTCGGGACTTCAAACTAAATAAATATCGTTCAAATTAGTTTATTATGTCATGAAACAAACTTACCTCATCAAATAAAATGCAGACGAATTGGCAGCCAACTCTTTTTTAGGTCATTATCAAATCTTTTCAGAACGATAGGGGTCATCTTTTTTAAACTAGGATAAAAAGAATATGGAACACTTTTTTTTTAATCAGCTTCAAACAACATTTTATCGCAAAGGAAAAAATTCAATCGCGGGCAGGATTCGAACCTGCGTCTTCTGGTTTGATATACCAGACGCTCTGACCTCTAAGCCACCGCGAACCCTACCCGCATGATTGAAATTTTGCCTTCACATTCTGAATTTACGCCATAAGGTGACGTGATCTTAGCATGGAAAATACAAAAAAAATCACAAAAAGATAAAATTTTATCGCGCTTATAAATCTTTACAAATTGTTGACTCAACAACAGCAATCAATTGAGGACCATTATTCTAGAATTCGGGCCATAAACCAATGTCCCGTAAATCCCTGACTCAGGTACAGTCCGGTACACTAGTCAGCGTGTTGGACTCGGTGTAGAGACGTCGTACAGTCATGTCTTGTGACTTCAAGAACCAATAGATTTCCCCTTTGACTCGTACGCAACATAAATCTGTGTTTAGATACATTTAGATATAGCGATTTGTCTGATCGTGAGTATTTTAACGCCTATAACATCAGAAGAGTAAAGCAGAGGTGTATTGTCATCCACAGTACGCTAATGTTTTAAGTTCCTTGTAATAGATAGTGAGCCTTTTGCAATGAGGGCGCTAGTGTAGCGTGAGGTCTCCCAAATGTCAAATTACATTGTGGGCGTGCTACGCGGGCTTATTACTAACTAGCTTCTGCCCGCAACTTTGTCTGCGTTGACTTCAGGATTGGCTCCGACCTGGATAAAAAGTAGCATAATATGTGTTATTCCAGGCTATAATCTGTGTGCCAAATTTTATCCAGATTCGTTCAACCGTTCTGGCGTGAAAGAGTTACAAACATACATAGTCACAAATTTTCACGTTTGGTCCAGGTATCCAGGTATGTTACCTACATAATTATTTACCTAGTTTCATTTCCAATAATTCAAATCCACTAAGTACAGTGTTAAAAATATAAGTCACCACTACTCAGGTCCTCAAGAGACAGGCGCTGCCTAGTTTGGGGACCATCGTCATAATCAATGTAAATTTTCAATAGTTACAAATAGAATATAAATGTAAAACTAATCATAAGGTTAATAATGTAACAATGAATCAATAAATGTTTTATTATTATTCTTATTATTTTTGAAAGCTATACTTTATGACTTGCCAGTGGCGCCATCTGGTGTGCTCAAAAAACGGTAGCCCTCATTAACCAGACACAAATCCAAACTCCAAGCAGCTACTGAGAATATTTCATAACAAAAAAGCAATTGCATTTTGCTTGAACTAGGAATCACATACTTGTCTTATTGATAAAGAGTATTTTTTTGGTATTTCCCATCGTGTAAACTAAAAGCAGATTTATCAGTTGTTTCCAATAAGAATTCACAAACAAGAAACTGGATCTTTTGGGCAGGTGTCGGACGACAAAAACCTTGGACCCCTGAGGGCTGTCCTCAGCGTGTCACCGAATTGTGACCCCAAGATATGAAAGGTAGCGGGCTGCAATAGAGTCTAAATATTTTTTTTTTATTCAGAAACCATCGGTCTAATGCAAGAGTAAATCACAAGAGTACCTACACAGAGTTTACATATTCATACAAACTTGTTTTTCGAACATTTACCGTTATTTGTTTGTTTTGATTGTTAGTATTTTCCCATTACGATGTTTGCTAAACCATCAGATGTAGATAAAACATAACATACCATCACGCCTTTATTCCCCGAAGGGTTAGGCAGAGGCGTACTAATGTACACCCACAGTTCGCCGGTATGTTTAGGTCCCATGTAATAGGGGGCGAGCCTATTGCCATTAATCGGGCACAAAACCAGACTCCGAACTGCTACTGAGAATTTCATAGAAAAACTCAATAACACTTTGCTCGACCTGGGGATCGAACCCAGGACCTCTAGGGTAGCAGTCGCGCTTGGGACCACTAGACTAATGAGGCAGTCATGTAGATAAAAATATCTGTATTATCATTAAACCACTACGGGATTATTTAAACATTTTTTTTTATGACTTAGCAAACGAGCAGACGGATCGCCTGATGGTAAGCGATTACCGCCGCTCATGGACACCTGCAACACCATAAGAGTCACAAGTGCGTTGCCGACCTTTTAAAAGGGGATTGGGCCTGCGGTAACCTCACTCACTCGGCGAAACACAACGTAAGCGTTGTTTGACGCCGGTTTTCTGTGAGGCCGTGGTATCACTCCGGTCGAGCCGGCCCATTCATGCCGAAGCATGGCTCTCCCACGTAAAAAACATAATTAGAATTTAACTTATCTTCTCATTAAATTAAATATTTTATAACTTATTAGAGTTGACATAAACAGTCACGAGGTGCTGATAAAAAAATTAGAAAGTATCAATATCAAAGGCTCAGCACTAGATATGTTTCGATCATACTTGACAAACAGATCCCAACTAGTTAAAATAGAAAATACTCAAAGTCAAACGGCACCTATTAAATGTGGAGTACCACAAGGGTCCTTACTAGCTCCGTTACTTTTTACAATCTACATCAATAACATTAATTAGCTAGGATTGCATGGCTACATAGCCTTTTAAACGGACGACACTTTCCTATTTTACTTTGGGTCAAACATAAAAGACATAAAGCTCAAGCAGATCTTGAGAGGGTGTTCACTTGGTTCCAGTACAACTTGCTTACCATTAACATATCTAAAACCTGCTACATATTCAAACTTACATCGCTCATAGGGTCACTTCGACACATCGTTAAGTGTATCCCGCGTCGAATCTGCCTTTTTATTTATAACTCCCTTGTCAAGCCACACCTTACTATATCTAATAGAAATCTGTATAGTCCCATCTTATTTTCATTCACGTTATACAGTCCAGGTATTCTCTTACACACGTAGATACTGAACTGACTGATGAGCCCAGGACCCGGGCCCATCAGTCAGTTTTGTCGTTTTTTTGGTCAGGTCTCATTATCCCATAATAACTTTTTATCGATAACTCTCTATCGCTTACAACTTACGACACAGCCGATTTCCTGACAAATTGAATCTTGCTTGTCCGCCCGGGGCAGACAAAAGGGCGATTCGCATTTTATTTGCCATCTGATTTTGCCCCGGGCTCGCTTGATTTTCATCACCCACTAATGGGATTTCAATTACCTGTACTGATAGATTTTTGTAGCTATGGCTTGTTTGCTAGGGGGATGAAACCACTGCGCTTATTGTGTAGATATATTTATTCTATAGAGGGTGTCGATTTTCGACTATATTCATCGATGCTACACAAAATAGTCTAGGGTACTGAGTTCGATCCCCAGGTGTTATTAGGAAAGTTTTATTTAAGAAAATTTTCTATGAAATTCTCAGTAGCAGCTCGGAGTCTGGGTTCATGCCCGGTGAATGGCAATAGGTTTGCCCGCTATTAGATGGGACCTATTGGTACACATCTGCCTAACCCTTCGGGGAATAAATGCGTGATGGTAACCTAACCGTCTTGTATCTTCTAAGTGGACATTTGGACTATAATCAAATTCATAAATGGGTCTCTCTCCGGAACATATTTTATTAAACAAAGAAACAATTCGATAGACGAATAAAATTGCTTGTACCTTTTTCTTTTTTAAATGGGTTTAGAAATGCTTTAAAGTCCCTGAGTATCTATTTACAATTCAATTAATAAATATACAATAAAATACAAAAATAGTTTTTCATTTTTTATTTTCTAATTCAACCTTAAATAAACCAAGTACATATTATGTATATATCTAAATATTTTATTAAGTCAGAAAGTTCCTCTACAAAATATGTGTTCGTAGATCAGTTGATTTACAGTGATTGGTTGCCTTAGTGAAAGCAGCAGGCGTTTGGCTTTCACAGAGAATATTAAATGAGGTGCTGATGTTAATTCCATTCTTACTAGATTTCATGTTGTTTTAACAGGATAAAATGGTGCATATATGTAGAGGATGGCTAAGAATAGAATGAAAGAAATACATTTATTTTGTTCCTACAACTTATCAGTACCTATAGAAGAACACAAAAAAAAAGTATTAAAAAAGATGCTGATTCGTGAGAACAAAAAAGCGACCCTAGCTCAGCATATGCCACCTCATTACATAATAACGCGGCGCTGGTATTCTGCTAGGGCCTCACAAATATCGGCTACTTACTATCATTCAATCATCATAAATAAATAATAAACAAAAATTAAGATATGGGTAAAAAGTCTTAGCAACTAAGAATACTCCTCTCCTCTTCTATGGCTACCTCTCCGCACGTTTGGTGGTGTGATCTAATGAACCACCGGCGAAAAACAGTTTCCCTGTGTTCCATCGAGCTAGAGCTCGACCTGGGGATCAAACCCAAAACCATTAGCTTAGCAGTCATCCTTACAAGGAGTAGACTTAGGACATAACATTCCAACATCACGCCTGTATCCCCCCGAAAGGTAGGAAGTATTATGGACTGCCTCATTAGTCTAGTGGTCTCAAGTGAGAATGCTATGCTAAAGGTCTTGGGTTCGATCCCCAGGTCGAGCAAACTGTTATTGGGTTTTTCTATGAAATTCTCAGTAGCAGCTCGGAGTCTGGATTTGTGTCCGGTTAGTGGCAATAGGATCGCCCCCTATTACATGGGACCTAAAACATACCAGTGAACTGGGGGTGTACATTAGTACAACACCTCTGCCTAATCTTTCGGGGGGGAATACAGGCGTGATGTTGGAATGTTATATCCTTAGTCTATTGTATTTTATATTCGTTTTTGGTGTGCAATAAAGAATATTCTATCTATGTAAGGATGATTGCTAAGCTAAAGGTTGCTTGTCACACTGTACATTATCGTCGGTTACGTCACAATCGTGTAGATGTAACGCCGGTGACCCGCTGAATTCTCCCCTAACTCATAACATGCAAATTCTGCGTCGTGACAAAAAAAATCCCACGTTTGTTAATGAAATATTCAGTAGGCAACGTGAAGTTATATCGAAAGTTTCACGGGCATCCTTATTCTTATAAGATGTTGTTCCGTAGTGATTTTTTATAGTGGATGTAATGAGTAGTAGTAATTAATTATCATAAATTTAGTGAGGTATACTGTAGCTTATTCTTCTCTTATTCTACTCTTAAATAAAGAAAGGGAATACTGGTTTCTGATACTTACGCGAATATTAGACATTGAAATAAAACTACTTTTTACGGATTTTATCGCGTTGTATTGATATTATTTGATTCCCGACGTTTCGGATCCTTTACAGCATCCATGGTCACGGGTAGACTAAGTTGTTGGACGTCTTAATGTTACAATTACTAACAGCTACCTTACATTTTTGTTAATTATTGGCGATCCGATTCACGCAGAACGAGCTCACCGTATCCTTCGGTCTTGCAGTAAAAAGTAAAATCAAAATCCAAGCCCAAAACTGCAAGACCGAAGGATACGGTGAGCTCGTAATCTCTATCATTCGTTCAGAACATCAAATTTACAAATTTAGGAGTAAACTCACCCCTAAATAGGGGACAAGAGATGAACTCTTATATAAAATCCTCTCCAGATGTTGACATATATCATGACTCCGTAAATGTCTTCAAAACAAAAATTTTAAAGTACCAAGGCATACAATACAACAATAAAAAACAATAAAAAATTTAAAAAAATATAAAAAATTGTTTATGTAGGTAAGGTATTTCTTCCTCGTTATTCCAATTATAAAGTAGATATTTTCTTTTTGTCTGTATTCTTGTATTTCTGATTATATAGTTTTCTACCACTTAGTTTTTAGTATATTTAGTTTTAAGCTTACGTTAATCACTTGTATTTGGGAATTTTGGTTCGCCTGTTATTGGCAACTGTATAAGTCCATTACCAATCGTTTTTAATTTTAAATGTTGTATACAGAAGCTGTTGGTGTACCTTTACTGATAAATAAATAAATAAATAAATAAGAACATGTCTTAGAATAGACAGCAAAGAAAAGAATTAATATTTTTTATATATACCACTAGGGTGGCAAACAAGCATACGGCCCGCCTGATGGTAAGCTGTTACCGTAGCCTATGGACGCACATATTTACATCTCTTCTATTTATAATCGCTTACTTGTGTCGTAGGGGTCATAACGGACACATATGTCGTACAAATATCTGTGGCTCACACTAATATTTGCCTCGATTAGGAATCGAACCTATGACACTCGGCGCAGCTCGGCAAGGTGACTACCTTAACCGCTGCGCCAAACGTGCTCCTTTTGAGATCTGCCGTCTTTTGGTTACTTAGGTACTGGTTTCTGACACTTACGCGAATATTAGACATTGAAATAAAACTACTTTTTACGGATTTTATCGCGTTGTATTGATATTATTTGATTCCCGACGTTTCGGATCCTTTACAGCATCCATGGTCACGGGTAGACTAAGTTGTTGGACGTCTTAATGTTACATACTAACAGCTACCTTACATTTTTGTTAATTATTAGCGATCCGATTCACGCAGAACGAGCTCACCGTATCGTTCAGTCTTGCAGTTTTGGACTTGGATTTAGATTTTATGGAATCTATAATGGGGTTCCAAGCAGGTGGTAAGACCCAGCCATCTTCTCTATTGAAATTTGGATGTTTTTTAATTTCAATAGCCTCACGGATCATCCTGGGGAGGAATCGGTTTTCTTTTGCGAGGACTTGTGGTTTATCAAATCTGATGTAGTGCTGGGCCTTGTCTAGAGTATGAAGAAGTCAGCAGTTTGTGAACATCCAACAACATAGTCTACCCGTGACCATGGATGCTGTAAAGGATCCGAAACGTCGGGAATCAAATAATATCAATACAACGCGATAAAATCCGTAAAAAGTAGTTTTATTTCAATACTTAGGTACTTTCAATCTTAGAATTGACATTTAAGAAGAAATTCAAGTAAAAATTCTGTTAAAAACAACTTAAAAACTTCCATCGCTCACAAAAGTGTTCAAACGACAATCCTTGAGAGGATTCAACAAACTGAAGTATTATAAAAACCAAGTTAGACTCAGCCCAAGTGTATGACAAGTGATAACAGTGGAACTCACTGGCGCCCTCTCCCGGGCGAGTGAGTTACTGGCAAAGTTTTCGTATGCAGTCTTGAGTTTGAAACGATAGAGTTAAAATATGGGCAGAAAACTTAAGCATTACTATTCAATATATTCGCGAATGTTATGTTAACGCTATCTACCAAAGTGGCAGAACTATGCTGTTAAGTTTGTGTAGGTGCTACTACGGTTGTGATGGTTGGTTTAGTGTTTCCACGAACAGTGAGTGATCAAACGTGAAACGTATTGATACGTTATTAGTTGACGCACACATTTGCAATATAAACGTCATTGTACTGTAGTTATGTCTACAACTTGTGTTGAGGCAGTCTGTCCATGTATCAGCATTGAATCAAGTTACCAACATTAATAAATACGTTTATCACAGCTTCAAAGACTTTGATTGACGACCCCGCAATATACACTTACACAGGTTTTCAACCCCGGCTCAGTAAAATAACACATTTTAATATTCATAGCCATCGACTAAACCACATTAAACGACCGTTTAAGGCATACAGAATTAATGATTCGTTAAATATTTTCAAATTTGGCACGCCGCTGTGTGCGCCCGTCTGTAGCTGAAACTCAGAGGGATGTTTTTGACGATTTATGTTTTGTTACTGTTACTCGGGATTTTGGATTTCCGGGTGGAAGGGCTATTTATATGTTTTTGAAGGCTTTGGATGTTTTTGTTTAGATTTTACAATTTACGAAAATATGTGTTTTTGTGCGTTGTTATTGTAATGGTCATAAGGACTGTTGAACTGAGGTCTTTTTCGATTTCCTAAGTGACAAAATACTGGATTTTTCTGTTCAAAATTGTTAGTGGCTGACTAGATTTTCTTGCCCAGTTAATAAAACTAAAACATTACAAAATGACAAACAATTAAAATTTTATATGAGAGCTAAAATTGTTACCTAGCAACTTAGTTAGGAATTTATGAAGTCAACCCACTTACTTTTGATATTGGTTAAAAAATGATTAAAAATGATGATTAAAATGATATTTATTTGTATAAATAGATCATAAAAAGATACTTTTACAAGTCAATGCTTTACATTTTTTTTAAACTAGATGGCGCCGGCATTTCCTATCTGACGACCTCTGAGAAGAAACACCGAAACAAACTCAGAGAATCATGGTCTCTTTTATAGTCCAGACGGTAGTAATGGTATTACAACTATGCATAATATTATATGTACGTTACAATGTAGGGCAATAGCTGAACAAGCCTTTTAAAGAAAGAGCCTTAGCAGCCTTGAGTTGACCTGTCCTGATTGACGGCACTCATACAACAGTCATCGTGTAGCTCATGGTATTGTCAATGGAGATAAAGACAGGCACGGACGTCACTTGAATACAGTTTGCTGCTAGTCGTTGTGATAATAATATTGAATCTCTTTTCGATCGTAATATTATGATGTGTGCGAGTTCTAATTTGAACTTGAGTAAGTAAATTGTTACTTGGATCTATATCTTTTTAAAAAGATTACTCTAGGTCTTTGTTTATAACAAAATATACCGGCAAATTTTACAGCAATAAACTTTACTTAAACCTTCTGGGAAGAGGCTTATTGAAAAAAATATATACAAACTTGATAATAAACATTAATTCACATAGTAATTACTGTGCAACAGCTCCATGAAATAATAATTTATCTACATACAAAATAAAAATAACGGCACCAAAAATATACCTCCAATTAATTATCACACCAATCGATAAATTATTACCATTCCACAAACTCTCACCTAAAATTACGACCCATCAATTCATCCGAAATGATTCCCGCAAAAAAAAACATGGCGGCCGCCTTCATTTGCGACATTAAAGCGCAAATTATGCGCTCGAGGCGATAACGACGTATCGGGCCGATCCGCAAATCGGTTCCAATAAAGGCAATCGGATCAACAGGTCTGACAAGACCGTAATGTCGGTGCGACCAATGAATGCGCTCGTATTTTATGTTCAACTACCGTCATTATTTGAGATCTAGATCTAATTAGGAAGATTTGTGTAAACGGTGGTAAAACTGATAAAATCTACTTAGCAAAATCTAAATTGCTGCTGAGTGTGAGATCCTGGGCTCGTGTCCCAGGTCCGATCAAGATATATTATTATAAATTAGCTGACCCGATAGATGGATATCGAACGTCAATAAACCACACAAAAATCTCATAAAAACAATCCTTTTAATTATCTTTTTGTGTTTTTTTTTGCATTTTCCATGCTAAGATTATAAAGTTATTTTAATGAAGGAAAAATTCAACCACGGGCAGGATTCGAACCTGCGTCTTCTGGTTAGATACACCAGACGCTCTGACCGCTAAGCCACCGCGAGTCTTACCCGCTTGATCGAAATTTGCCTTCACATTCTGAATTTTCGTCATAAGGTGACGTTGGCGACATCTATTGAAAAGCAAGTTACCTTGCTCGTCAACCGACATGACTTACTTTACAGTTAGTTCGATAACGTACGATGCCACCTTACCTTTTAACTATCTTTTTGTGATTTTTTTGCATTTTCCATGCTAAAATTATAAAGTTATTTTAATGAAGGAAAAATTCTTCATCAATCCTTTTAATATTTATATTTTCTGCCTTAAAAAACTTATTTGAGCTTTTACAAACTTTCAAATCGTTCCAGTCGTTCTCAAGTGATGAGCACGAACAGAATTTAATTTGGATTCATACCAACAATGTAATGTATTATTCGCTTACAGAGATAGCGTATGCTCTAGATATATAACTATAGTGCTAAGTGATTAATCACGATTATCTAACGGCAAAAATCGGGCAGAAATCTGCATGCATAAACGCCTTCTCTCATCTTATTCTGAGAGCATCCGTGTCTACCAGGAGGCGTAAATGCAAATGGTAATGTTGAAAATAATTCACGTACAGCTGAATCGTGAAATATCAATTTTACAACCACAGTCTTTATTAAAATAACTACGAATTAAATGTAAAATATGCTTTTACATTTAAAAGCGATGTTCTGAATATTCTGTCTGGTTATTAAAAAGAAATATCGATGGCCCCACAGAATAAACGTGCAAGAGCTCTTACACAAATATTTTTTTATTGCATTTTTCGTTTCTTTGACCTATGCAGCACCTTCTCAATTTTTTGTATTAATTTTTGACTAAAATATACGCCTATTATATCATTTGATTCCTTTATTCTAGGGAAAAATCATGCATTTATATCACAAGAATAAAAGTATATGCTATTGTTAAACGCTTTTTAGGTCCCTGAGTTCACACGAATAAACGTGTTAAAACAAGCAAACGTTTGAGAGGACTTGTGCACTTTTTCGAGTTTGTATAGTAGCAGCTTACACGTTTATTCGTGTAATGACGCACTCAATTTTTATTCCTAACTAGCTTTTGCCAGCGACTTCGTCCGCGTGGAATAGTTACTTTGTTCCCCAGTTCTTCGCCCGCGGTTTCACCTGCGTTGTTTCACCCCGTTCCTATGGGTTGTAGCGTGATGTTTTATAGCTTGAAACCTTTCTCATGAATCACTCATTTTCCCAACATTTCCCTTTACTACTCTGCTCCTATTGATCGTAGCGTGATGAAAAGTATACTATAACCTGCCCAGGAGTATGAAGAACAATTGTACCAAGTTTCGTTGAAATCCGTCGAGTGGTTTTTGTTTCTATAACGAACATACAGACAGACAGACAGACAGACAGACAGACAAAAATTTTACTGATTGCATTTTTGGCGTCAGTATCGATCATATATTATTTAATATATTTCCAAAATAACTATCAGCGGGTGATTAGCACCCGCTGATAGTTATTTTGGAAATATATTTCATGTACAGAATTGACCTCTCTACAGATTTATTATAAGTATAGAAGATGTGTCATTTTGTGGAATGAAAGTTTTAAAATATATTTTTATTTAAAATTAAAGTATTGCATTGCCTCCTACGGTATTTAATCGGATTTTTTATATCATTAAGTGTTCAAATACTAGTGATTTGGTCTTAATAGTTAAAGTTTATGCATAGTAACAGCAATTAAACAAATCTATCAATAATCCGTTCAATGCAATTGTACGTAACATTAGAAAGGGGCGCGGGGGTGCAATGCGAGTGGCATTAGACAACAATACCGGAAGCGAAGGTCAGTCTTGTTGTGTGATTCTACACGCATAATTTCGTAATTTTGATTATTACGCAGGCATTCTACATTATCGAGTTTTTTTTGTTGATGTGTGATTTAGTGCAACGATGAATAGAAATACAAAAACTTCTAGTCGCTGCAGAAGGATATTATTAGACTTGGCGAATTGTAAAAGTAAGTACTTGCCCACATATTAATATTATGTATAAATAGGTATTAATTTGTAATTATAATCAACACATAAACATGGTATAATTTTGAATTTAAAGTAAATATACCTATATGTCATGGCAATAGGCTCGCCCCCTATTACATGGGACCTAAAACATACCGGCGAACTGTGGGTGTACCTTAGTACACCTCTGCCAAACCCTTCGGGGAATACAGGCGTGATGGTATGTATACCTATATGTCTCCTAAGTGTTGTAAGTGTACCTACAAAAAGCGTGTGATTATTATTAGGTACTTATGCTTGTGCTTCGTTAGTCTAGTGGTCCCAAGCGCGACTGCTACGTTAGAGGTCCTGGGTTCGATCCCCAGGTCCTTGCATACGCTGAACTGCTGCCCATACCTCTCGCTTTACATAAGGATTTGATAAGTTTGTGTGATTCAGGAGCCATACCAGACCATTACCAAACTTTTTATAGAAACTTAGTTCCTTTGGACAATTCGATCTCTGTCACCAATGATAGTGACGGAGATTAGAAGATTAAGTATTTCAGATTACGATATGATTAGTTTTTTTTTTGTTATCAGTTCAAGCTAATAGGTAGCTATTTCCTAATCATAAAAGAGATTTAAGTTGTTTACTTTGTGATTATTATTTAGTTTTTATGCAAGTTGATAGTTACTTTATTATATTCTTATTTTATTAAACCTTTTTCTTTTATTTCAACCTTTCACTTAATTGATGAAGTTTCCACTATTACACCATGCAATAACAAAAGTATATTACATAAATGAGAATCGATCTTATGAACATTGATATAAATGCATTTTATCTTTACAATAATCAAACAATACAGTAAGTTACTGTAAACAATCGTGCTTATGCTTGTAACTAGGTATTAAAGAAACTTGATTACTGTCGAATAATAGTGTAATATAATATTATTAGTTTTGTTTGTTGACACTTTACACGAATAACCGTGTAATGAAAGTTTACTGTTATGTAGTCATAGAAATTAACAAGAATAAAAAAATAAAATGGTTTTTCATAAATTGTCGGAAAACCGTTTAAATAAAAAATAAATAAAAAATCTAATGTAATAAGATATTTTTTTATCTTTAATTTGATATAATTTGTTTAACCCTATATACTTCCAAACAACAGTTATTCAAGTTTAATCGTTTTTATTTTTTCCTGAAAAGTTGTGGTTTTTGACTTACACGTTTATTCTGTGGGGCCATCGATATGTTGATGAAACATTCATCAAAATAATAACTTTATAGCGAGAAAAAATATTATATTTTTGTTCAATTTGTTTTATAAAAAATGGGATGTGGTTGATCAAAATGTACATAAAATACGTAGACAAGCTTGAATTATTATATCAAATATATAAAAATCTTTGTATACTACTCACTTGGACCAATTTGTACCAATTTTTAACGATGAAGGTATCGATTTCATTTCAAAATGAATGTTGATTTTGTTTCTGCATTTCATATATGCAGAGAAGTAAGTCGTACATCTCCATCTTTACTACAGATCGCTGCAGTAGATCCAACATACAAACAAGAGGAGAACAGACGATAGGGATACAGAATGGCATATTATGCACATAGAACAATAAAATATTCACAATTAATGAACATTTGTACAGTTTTCAAGCAAGGGATGCGAAATTGAGGAGGTTAGTGAAAGTTTGATTTAGTTTTGGCCCTTTTAGTTTCTCATGTGATCCACTACACCAAAGATCTAGAGGAAGACATAAGACAAGTTAGGAAACTGTAGTGTGTGAGTGAGTGTAAGGTCTCCGAAGACGATGTCTTAGGTGGATTGAAGTGGAAGGTTGAGCACACCGTGAAGAAGTCACAAAACCAGGAAGAGAAAGAGAGGTGATCCCCTAGAGCTAACGTTAACGTTCCTTCTGCAATGAAGTGCCTGCAGTGCTAACGGTCTTGGTATGCAGTTTACGAACCTCACCTAAAGGCTGAACTCTTAAGAAAGCTACGCGGAATAGACTACGCCGGCCATTCTCAGATCTATAACTTCAGATTTAGCAAGTAGTTGATAAATTGCTAAATAGTTTTTATGATACAGGGTGCATAACAACCTGTCGTGTGAATTTTATTAAGTACTTAACACATTAAAGTGTCGAGACGCGGAATATCGTTAATGTCAGTGGTTGGCGGTGTACACGGCGTTTCGTGACCAATTATCCGCTGTTATCAGGCTTAAACTGCTTTAAACCACACCGTACAAGATGTAAATTGATATTTATTTGTCAATTGATGGCCGTTCTGCCAGAATGTCTTTGCTATACGTTTAAATTTAAGTTAAATGCCTTAAACATTTGAGTGTTGGCAACTGTTGGCCACGTAAGTGAAAGAAAAACAATTATCGACCATATCTTGCTTCGAACTAAAAAGTCTTTATTTATACTCGTAAATAAAACAGGCTAATAATACAACATTAGTATACAAATAGAAACTTTGAGCTATACGACTGAGAATTTCTTTTTTTAAGGGATAGGAGGGCAAACGAGCAGACGTATCGCCTGATGGTAAGCGATTACCGCCGCCCCCATGCGGGTGTCTATGACACCCGCAACACCATAGAAGTCACAAGTGCGTTGCCGACCTTTTAAAAGGGGATTGGGCCTCCGATAACCTCACTCACTCGGCGAAACACAACGTAAGCGTGGTTTCTGATTGCATAGAAAAATCGAATAAAAATTTGCTCGAATTAGGAATCAAACCTAAGACCTACCGCTCAGCAGTCACAGTTGCAACCAGGATTACACTGATGAAGCAGTCTTAACAACTTAGGTATACTGCTAAAAGTACATTAAAAGTTTTGCTAATTCATTCGCCTTTGAACGCATTTTCATTTATTGCATGTACTATATTAAGTACTACACATATTAATGTGTGGAGGTGCGAACGAAAGCCGGTGGTTAGTGCTAAATGCGTCTCGTCGCCAATTAGCGGTCCCTCATGCAGTTCGCACCGGTCTAAACCGGTTTTCACTGATTCCCACTGGTTCGGACCGCTTGTAATGTCCTTATTGGGAACGTGTGTGAATTTACGACTCAGTTTGTAAACGTTGAACTTTTTGCAAAGGAAAAGGTGGTCTTTGATGTGCAATTAGTTGTGATTGGAAGTTTTTAAAGGAATGTATTAATGCTAATTGGCAATTGCGGTAAGTGAGGGGTTTATTTTTGAACTGGTTGGAACGGTAATGATTGTAAGCTACGCTTTAGGCGAAGTGGGAAAATAACATAATTGAATATTTTTGTATATTTTACGCTGCTTTTATGATATTACTTCTTTGAAGTCATATATTTATGACACAGAATATCTAGTTTAAAGAATAAATTAAAAATAACAACATAACATACCATCACGCCTGTTTTACCTGAGGGGTTAGGCAGAGTTGTTCACACACCCACAGTTCACCGCTGTTTATGTCCCATGTAATAGGGCGCCCTATTACATTGGAGCTAAACATACAATCTTAGCGCCTGTTGCCATTATTTTTTGTCCAATTTTATCGTAGTAAAAAGTCATATTTATATGCAAAATTGACAAAAATCATGAAAAATATATCTTCAGCATAATTGAGTAAAAAAGTTAATCAACGACCCGAAATAAAAGATGGCGTGATTCTGTAAAACATTTCTCATTGGAAACGGCGAATAGTAATTTCCTTGGACGCAGTCGGCTATTTCAATTTAAAACTAGATTCATTTGCATTTAACTTGTTATCTTCTTGTTTTGTTGTTTCATTTATACTGGGGACTGTTTTTATCAGACTTTGTTGTTTTTTTAACTTTTGGTCGTATCCGTGGAAGTGATTTACTTGTCAACTTTAAGGCTATCGTTATAGATGTTAAAATATTATTCATTTTTGAGATAGATAACATAACATACCATCACGCCTGTATTCCCCGAAGGGTTAGGCAGAGGTGTACTTAATGTACACCCACAGTTCGCCGGTATGTTTAGGTCCCATGTTATAGGGGGCGAGCCTATAGCCATTAACCGGGCACAAATCCAGACTCCGAGCTGCTAATGAGAATTTCATAGAAAAACCCAATAACACTTTGCTCGACCTGGGGATCGAACCCAAGACCTCTAGTGTAGCAGTCTCACTTGGGACCACTAGACTAATGAGGCAGTCAAGATAAGATTTTGAGATAGATCTTTTGACGATTACAAATTATTCTTACACGTCAATGCTATAGAAGGTTATTATTGATAGATTATTGTAGACCGGTAGAAGGACATAGAAAAACTATAATCTATACAGTTGGACGATGTTTTTTTTTATTCGTGATAGGATTACACTTGACCGCCGGTTCTCCTGATGTTAAGAGATACTGTGTTGTACGAAGGAGCGATGTATTATGAATAGATTATAGAGTTTCGCTGGGGTTTTTGGAATGTTTACCATGACAAGATTTCGTTTCGTGCTTCTGGTCGTCCGATAGTAAAAAGGGCAAGGGGGATCGTGGAGATTTGATGCACACTCTCCGAAAAGTATCTGATAAACTACCGATAAGCTAGCAACTTTACGGGTAAATCTTTTAAATATTACATTATTCTTACAAGTCGAGGCTGTAGAAGTTTTTGAAAGTAAATTTTCGAGTAGTTACATGATAAATTAGAGCATATTACAGTACGCGCGACATAACTTGGCCGGACTGAAGTTAGCTGTTTGTCAGTTTTTGGTTGCGCAGTACACAATTTTTAACGTAAACAATCCACTGCGCATTAAAACGGCGAACTTCACTCCGGCCAACTTATGCCGCGCGTACTGTACTATATATACCAGTGCAAGAACATATATTATAATTATAGACATTAGTGAATGTGAATTAGTGTTTAAGGTTTTTATTGTGTATTTATATATATATGGTATTTTTAATATTTTAAGTTATATTGTATTGTATTATAGTATTTTATATGATATGGGCCTTGTAGCCTGATATAAATAAATAAATAAATAAAAAATAATTATAGTTGCACGATGTATTATGAATAAAAAATCATTCAGAGTATCTAGTCAGAGAGTCCTGACAGCCAATTGTGAGTGTTGGTGGTGGAATCTTAGTAAGACCTAGTAAGAGGCTACCTGGATAAAATAATACGAGCCTGTTTAGTTGAGGCTTAATCTCAGACAGATATCTTTTATTTTTAGCACAAACGAAATGTCATGTCTCATGTGTCAGATTATAATCCAGCCAGTACAATATAATTATGTCCAACCTTCAACAGTGAGTGCTTCTCGATTGAGAGAGATTTTTCCGTTCCTAACGTTCCCTACTCAAATTCGTATGTACCTAGAAGTGGTTGCGTTAGTTGCTAAAATTGGAAATATCCGACAGGATAAAGCTTTTCCTGGCGGCGAATAATATAATTATATTTTTGACCGGGAATTTTTAGAACTGAATTATAGATGGGAACTATTGAGCTTTGAATATTTCAAAAAAATATAATGGTGCCATACGAATTAGCTCTCTTGTTATTTATCTTTTTTTTCATACCATGACATAACATGCCATTACGCTTGTATGCCCCGAAGTAGTAGGCAGAGGCGTAGCACATTTTATTCACATTTACACCCATAAAAAAACTGTGTTATTTTTTTTGTTTGTTACTTGTTGCTTTTGTCCGTTTTTTGAGTGTTCTTGTGAACATTAAATAAATATTTTTCTTTCTTTTCTTTTTTATAGTTCGCTGGTATATTTAGGTCCTATATAATTTGGGGTGAGCCTATAGCCATAAACCAGGCACAAATCCCAAACTCCGATCTGCTACTGAGAATTTCCTATAAAAACCCAATAACACTTTTCTCGACCTGGGAATCGCTACCTCTAGTGTAGCAGTCGCACTTGGGACCACTAGACTAATGAGGCAGTTATCTTTTCTCACCATCTACATCAATACATATTTCATGTTCTTATTATAATTTATTCCTTGCTGTTAAGTCTTTTGCACTATTACATTCATTTTGATGTCAATAAGGTTGATGGAGATGTTTTTTTGTAAGATATATTATAATAAGGACCTGCCTCTGATGTACTGTATTGTAATATAAGTATACTTACGTCAAAAATCATAACATTGTAATTTGTATCTTTAACTACCACATTTCGATCGGCTTCTGCGTCACGTGTTGTGGATTCGATCCCCACACGGAGCAAATATTTGTATGAACTACACGTAGTTGCTCCAGGTCTGGGCATTTGTGTATGTGAGAATTTGTGTTTGTGAGAAAATCCTAGTGTGGGGCAACGTTTTTTCTTAAAAAAAAACTAAGGCAATTCATCGAGTTTCAAGTGCATGATTTCAAGTAAGACGTTTACCACGGAGAAGAACCGCCAAGAAACTGCGTAGACACTATGGAATATCGTTCCAATCGCATCATACCTTTTAGAAAATTGTAGCCTAATAACATGGCTCCGTGCTATGTTACGTTCCTAACGGTGAGCAAGGTCGCCGGAGCTCCGCGAGGAAGCGCTGTGTAGTGTGGGCAGTGGGATCGGTGGTGTTTTGTTACCGCCGCTGTCATGCATAGCAGCATATCTCCTATGCTACCAGCCCCACTATTCCTCCTTAATTTACAGGGTCGACAACGCGCGAATGATACCCCTGGTGTTCCAAGTGTCCATAGGTTACGGTAATCGCATACCATAAGCTGGGCCGTATTCTAACCACCTTAATGGTATAAAAAAAATGTTTGGAAACATATCACACTTATCAAGTTCAAGTTCAAATGTTTTTATTTCAAATAAGCTTTTACAAGCGTTTATAAAACATTATGATTCTAGTTGCACGGTTCCAAAAGGTTGATCCTATGGAGAAGAATCTGGCAAGAAACTCCATGGACACTCTTTTAAAATATATGGTGTTACAATCTTCACTGGTACAATATTGCTTTATCAGGATGTGTGAACATTGAATGTCAAAGTTGGACCAGTTGACTTATTACAAGAAGGTTATCAGTATTTGAGAACGTGATGTCATTATAATAAAATAAATTAAATATGTGGTAAAAGCCATCATCAAAGCAGGATACAAATTAGGTGTCCACTCAGACATGCCACAATGTACACACACATTTACAGGTTCATTCATCATTGTACTTATTTGTATATTTTATGAGAACAGTAAACTTCAAAGCCTAGGAACCAAACTTGACTCGTAGAACTCTCAGCTACTCTGAAAACCCTTATAACAACAGAACGCAAAAGACAAACTAAGCCATTTTTCATGCTAAACATTTAATAAAGAGTCGTTAGTATAAATTCCTCACTTTACCGTTCATCTACCGTATTTCACTCGCCGGCAATAAGGAAGGAAGTGTAATTTCTTCACGATCGCTATCGTCGACGCAACAGCGCCGTCCAGGATGCTTTTAATGAATCGCCATTCAAAATAAATTTAAACACGCTTCACGTTTTGTTGGCGCTGTTTTTATCGTGTAAAGAATTTTTCACTTGCACCGTTATGAAGGAAGTGTGGAATAATGGCCTTATTATAGTCGTTCCTCATATTATATATCCGTAAACGTCCATAACGGAACTTGGGCCTTAAAATAACCATAAGGTATTTATACGTTTTTTTTCGTAATAGGCTTACGCTTGACGGCCAGTTCACCTGATGTTAAGCGATACTGCGATCTACGGTTAGGTCTTACTCCTAGCCTTTGTCCAACTATGATGTTGTCAGCTTCTGGTCTTACCAAATAAGGCTGATTTTTTTACGCAGAAGAGCCACGCTTCGGCACAAATAGACCGGAGTGATATCACGGCCTCACAGAAAATCGGCTTTAAACAACGCTCATGTTGTTTCGCTGAATGAGTGAGGTTACCGGAGACCCAATCCCGTTTTAAAAGGCCAGCAACACATTTATGACCCCTCTGGTGTGGCGGGTGTCCATGGTCGGCGGTAATCGCTTACCATGAGGTGATCCGTCTGCTTGTTTGCCCAACTATCCTATAAAAAAGCGACTGCCATCAGACCGTCGCAGCCCAATTCTGAGCAATACCGATACCTCTAAAGACTGATTGTTAGACTTTTTGGGCTTCTGTTTACCAGTAACTATTGTCATAGATCGTCGGCACCGACGGCTTTGCGTACTCTCTAAGGGTATGTACTCATAATTAAAGAAACTTTTACTCGCGCCCAGCTTTCAAATCACGCAAACACAGTCAGCTGTTCTATACCTATATTTGGTTACAATTAACTCGACACAGTACACGAAGGGACCATTAGACCTATGCAATCCAATTTTTGAACAAAACTGATTCATCCTAAGAATAAATTGATCGTCAAACGTTTCGTGGGTGTTTGTAAAACAGCCGAGACTGACGGACAGTTAAGCGAATTGTCCGAAGCACATAAGGGTTATCGTTGTAGTAAGAAGAGTCTCCCATCCATAGAATGAGTGGCAAGCACAGCTTAATCGTGCAGATCGATTGATGAGCGTAGTATTTACTTCAGGTATATCTTCATCAGGATGGGATTGACACTAATGAGGTAACATCATACAGCTCAGCTTTAAAACATGTCTCATCCACGCTCTTTATATCTTTGTTAGCCGAGTCCTTTGCAAATAACAATAAAAACATGTTTCAGTGGTCCTACAGTAATATTCTACGTGTATTAAGATTAGGCTGCCTGATGTGATTTGTATGAAGCCTATCTATCCTTCAAAAACCTGGTATTTATACAAACTCAGTCTTTATGTTGATATTGCTACGCAATTATGACCCAAGAGACTGTAGAATCTCGAGTGTTGCTCAATTATTTTGGCTTGCAACAAATTAAAGGAAATAATTATGCGAAACTGTGCTATTTCTACCCAGTGGGAGAAGTTCCGAATGTTCCGAAACTCTTCTAACCAGCCATGCTTGACAGATTTCCTATGCAAGGATATGAGAAGCTGTGGTCGTAATAAATGTGGTCATACTAAACTAGCGAGATGGACAGTAAATTAGTATTTTTTTTTTAGAAAAGGGAGGTAAGCATGCAAGCAGGTCACGTGATGGTAAGTGATCATCGCCGTCCATTGACGCCCTTAAAACCAGAGGGGTTGCAAGTGTGTTGTTGGCCTTTAAAAAAAGAATAGGATCACTTTTTGAAGGATGCCATTTCGTATCGGAAATGCATCTGCTGGTAATTCATTCCAGTATATGATTAAAAAACAAATATTGATTTAAATAAGACTACTGCCACGGAAACTTTCTTTATTATTCCAATCATCATTTACTTCATACGCAACTTTGAAATGTTACCCCCACTTACCCATTAACAATAAAATGCTATTATACAAACTGACAAAAGCACCCTACGTCACCTTAGCACGTGTGAAACGACCCACTGAACGAACAAACTTGTGTTCAGCAAAAAAAGTTTCAGGTGCCAATTGTAAACGGAACAATTCATAAGTTGTAGGGTAGTTGCAAGTTGTTGGGGGACAGACGGTGCGAGAACTTTGTACGTCCACTGATACGAACCCTTAAGTTAGGGGGAGGAGTCGCGCGATGAATATGGGATCAGTGAATGGGGGTATAGTGAGTTGGCAGAAAATTGGCCTTTGAAAAAAGTATCTTCTGTGGTTTTTTATTTATTTATTTTAAAGCTCGTTGCTTTCACTAATAAGAACTTAAAATAAATTACCGAGTTTGTTGTTTTGATATAATTTAGGAACGGCACTACAGACGAGCAATTTGATAAGGGGATAATTGCAACAGTATCTGAGTAGAGGTTGTTTGTCCTTCAAAAATTCAAATGTATTACTACCTTACACCTTTGCAGTCTATTTTTTTATATTTAAATGAAATAAACTGGTAATACTGGTTTCTGACACTTACGCGAATATTAGACATTGAAAGAAAACTACTTTTACGGATTTTATCGTCGGGAATCAAATAATATCAATACAACGCGATACAATCCGTAAAAAGAAGTTTTATTTCAATAAACTGGTAATTTTAAATATTATTATTTGCTCATTTTAAATTAATAATTTTACACCATCTATTCAGAGTCTATTTTATCTAGCTGTAAATAACATAGATCATTTATGTGGCTGGTATCCTTTATTGTATCACCTAACGAAAATTCAGGATAGAAAAAAAAGAGTTTTCTTGTATTTCAGACTTATTTAAACAATCTTAATGAGCAGTTTAAATTTGCCACTATGAAAAACAAAAATTTTGAATTTGACGCCAATACTGCGCAACCCTTCTCTAACCCTAGTCTCGGCAAGGTCGGCTAGTGACAATACATAATGTGTCTATACGTTCAAGTTTCCAATTTAATACATACTCGTGACGTTCACACCCAATTTAGTTTTTGTTGATATTTTGTAGAAATTATGCATAGATCAAGAACAGATCGTCATCTTTACGTGTGTATTATAAAAGTTTACGTATTCTTTGTGAAAGTGGCAAACACGTTGAGAACGTCGAACGAATAGAGATCAAATGTATTATTAATAAAGAACTGCCTCATTAGTCTAGTGGTCCCAAGCGCGACTGCTACGCTAGAGGTCCTGGATTCGATCCCCAGGCCGAGCAAAGTGTTATTGGGTTTTTCTATGAAATTCTCAGAAGCAGCTCGGATTTGTGCCCGATTAATGGGAATAGGCTTGCCCCATATTACATGGACCTAAACATACCGGCGAAGTGTGGGTTTACATTAGTACATCTCTGCTTAACCTTATATAATAAGATACTGGAATCTCGGCAAGGGTTGAATAAATTTCTAGACATCAACACAAGACATCTTACAGAAGATATTTTTTACGATCGAACGGCTGTAGGAGGCATGTGTTCTAACTTCCGCCGGCACCGACTTACCGGAAACCGGAACCGGCGCCCACCCGACTAATGGATCGAAAGGGCGACGATAAATATCTCGCCAGATATTGAAAATTCTCCATAAATGTCAAAATTATGTAAGTAGGTATAACAATGTCATAAAATTCCGTAAAAAAAGTTGGGATGCAAAGTCGGAGATACTACTGAGAATTTCACAGATAAATCCAATAACAGTGATCATCCTGGGAACTAAACACAGGACCTCTAGCGTAGCAGTCGCGCGTAGGACCACTAGACTAATGAGCCAGTTTATTTATGTAAAACTACAATATTATTCGTATAATCTTCAAAACGTAACTTAAAATAATTTTCAATGTTCTGCGAAATAATTTTCCTTCTTTTTTTATTTCCAACAATAAAAACAAAATATATCTACCTCTCCATTACAAATTATTTATCATACACAATGCAGAAACAAGGAACACTCCGTTCCGTTCCCCGCTTCCATTTCTCCAAAAGAAATTCCAAATAGCTTCGCGAAACAGCGAGAAAAATTAATCAGCATCAATCACGGCGTTCACCTCGTACAGAAGGACCATTTATTTCGTGCCCATAAACAAAAAAGGACCATAACAATAAGTCATCTGAAGGTTTCACTTAAAGGGGCGTGTGCGTCGTGACGTCACAAAATGGACAGTCGCGGATTTATGGAGAGAGATAGATTTATCGCAAGGCGTGCATCACCACGTGGGTGGTCTGTGGTAAATGCTTACTGTTGGTTCTCGATATTTGAAATTGTCTTTTGAATTTCTTTCGTTCTTTTTGACAAGATTTTGAACTAATTTTATTGATTAATGCAAATACAAAGCTTGCTGTTGGAAAGTTGATGATTATTAATAAGCTCACAAGATATAATTCTATAACACCAATATTGGGAAAAGGCTAGGTATCTATGTGTTATTCTTACATCCTTACTACTATTATAAACGTGAAAGTTTGTGAGTATGGATGTGTATGTATATATGTAGTCTTTCACGCCAGAATGGCTGAACTGATCTGGATGAAATTTGGCACAGAGATAGATTATCGTCTGAAATAACATATAGGCTATTTTTTATCCAGGCTGAACCCAATTCTGAAGTCCAGGCGGACAAAGTCGCGGGCAGTCGCTAGTTCATATCATATTTTTTTTAAGTAGTATTTATTTGTCTCCGAGTCAAAAATTTGTTATTAAGACTAAAAATATTTACATTGTTTGTTCCTTTTCTATCTTTTATGTTGAATTAGGTTTGTTTTTTTTTATATGAAAAATATATATAAATTGTTGATGAATGTTTTTCCTATGGTAAGCGATATCGCATGGTTACCCCATAAACTTTGCAGCGCGTGTCTCATAGACCTGCCGACGTAATTAGCATCCTATTTCATTAGCTAACTCCGTTAAGACGGTAAATAAAAGGATAAATTGCTGGATAAACATAATCACTACCCACACATACTTAATACTTCGTACAAGATTATTTAAAAAAAATCTAATATTCACTTGGTAGTGAATATTTTTAAAAGTAATTGCTGTTAACCTCAAAAGCAGATATGTTATAGTGTATTGTTTCTCTGTCATTGGCTCCAGAGCTCCTAGACGGGTCAATAGATCATAATAAAACTCCAAAAATACACCATTAAATACTTTGTCTTCTTATAATTATGAATACTTTTCATTGTAAAAATTGTATTTTTTTTGCATTTTCCATGCTAAGATTATAAAGTTAGCGTCTTCTCCAACGTCACCTTATGTCGTAAATTCAGAATGTGAAGGCAAATTTCGAGCAGGCGGGTGGGACTCGCAGTGGCTTAGAGGTCAGAGCGTCTGGTGTATCTAAAAAGAAGACGCAGGTTCGAATCCTGCCCGCGATTGAATATTTCCTTCACTAAAATAACATTAACATAAGATTAAAAGGAAGATACAATTTAAATAAATTTGAAGTCTTAGTCGTTACCGATTTTCACGCCGTGTACATTGACGTGAACGATTAGAACCAAAGATAATTATATTAATACACAAGCTGTACCTTGCCCTACTACCCAATTCCATGATGTGACTGGCTTATAATATTGGCCACGTCCTATTATTACTTTAATTTCCGCGGATAAAATCTAAATAGGTATTTTTTTAAATTCTAAAATGTTTGCAGCAACCCAAATTGATGATAATGTATTCATACTAATAAACTAACTCTGTCAGTTTCCTTTCTCCATTATAACCACTGAACAACGCATCTTGAGAAGAACATAAGTAATTTTTTCTCTAAAAAGTAATCAGTAAATAATTCTCTTTAAAACGTGATTAAAACCGCAAGCAATATCTAGCCTTACATGGATGGATGGATGTAATGGATACTGTATCATCTGATTGGAATCCGTAACATTGGTAAGGGTAAAATCTAGGTTGAATCTGAACAAAATGCGGGCAGGGAAATTAATTCAAGAGTCGGTATCGTGTGCCTTTGTGTTCCTGCTCTTTTTGCTAACGACAGATAAATGCCTTGCGACTTATCTGAAATTAGGTCGAGTGAATATAATACCGTTTGTAGTAGATTCAATGCCACGACGCTGATGGTAGATTATTTCAATTTAACATCGAAGACCTGCTTTGTATGTAAGACGTGGCTAGAGAATTCGAGTTTGCTTGGATTAAAAGATGGAGAAACTGGAGTCGAGAGGAAATAATATATATTTTCTTGACTTCGAATGGTGGCAAAGAAGTTTGCCGATTCACGATCAGCGTGGTGGATTAGTGAATCTAGAAAGAAAGAAAGAAACACATTTCTTTTGTTCTCACTATACGTAAAAATACTTTTTTTTTCGGAGCATTTTTCCTTCATGGAAACATCAGCTCCATCATACTAGAAATCCAAATTAACACAACGAAATAAAAATAATTATGAAAACACGTTAAAAAGAGTAAAATATAAATCTGAATCGAAAACTCAATCATAAATCAAATCTCAATAAAATATGAATATCATAGAGAAAGAGTAGTCCGTCTTTATTTTATCCTCCCTGCTCGGTGGTAGGATCTGATGCCTAGCTCGGTACCACCATCACATAGCAGGTCTAAACGTTTTTTCTGCCTAGCTAGATGGGAACCAAAGATTGAAAAATAATTTACTTGAATTGCATACACCATCTTAACATCTTATACACAACACATATGCTTTCACAAAGATCACATAACAAACACTCAGACCCGGAACAATATATCTGTAAACCATATAAATATTTGCTTCACGTGGGAATCGATTCTGTGATATCTAGAACTGCAGCTGATTTCTCGTCTACTTAGCCATTTATGCCATCAAAGGTCAAATTTGGACTTGACCTTTAATTTCTCAAAATATAATCGAAGAAAGATTTCTAAATATCTTATCGATGCCATTAAATAAATCCGCTGTTTTGAAAATCTCCGTTTAATTCGGAAGCACTTTACATAAAAACAACCAATAATGTCTTTTCCATGAGATGCTTAAGCATGCCCGCATGATAATCACGTTACGATAATTAAAACATCGTTAATGAGAGAAATTAAGGCTTTGGTACATCTGCATAAAATTAATAAAATAATTAATCTACAAAAAGCCTTACACATTGGATGGGATTATCATAAGCGATATCTGAATTGCTTAATTTAAAATAAGGTACGTCGCCAGACCTTTTTGGTGTAAGTCAAAAGAATGAAGCGGATATAAAATAGGTAGGGAAGTTGGATCCTGACTTCTTAAATAAATTTGTGAGACTGCGCTTTCTAAAACACTCGTTGACTTTTTGCTCGATGATCTATCTGAATCTAAGAACATCCAATACAATTTTTACTTTAAGATTTTATACCTACTTCAGTTGTTTTTTTCTAACAAGCGACTGAAGTAGGTACCTATCTATGAGAAGATTTGACGAAGACTGCCAAATGGAATCAAAAAGAGTTTATAGAATACATTTATTTTCTAAGAAGTTGGCGCTGGCCTCCATAACAAAAACTGTTCCTCAGTTAAAGTCTACTACTTTCATCCTTTCATATTACATATAAAATTATATTTACAGTTTATATTATTCCACTGCTGAGTAAGAAGCCACCTTTATTTTATGCCAACCGTTTATCTCTTGCTTTATTCATTCAGTTTTCTCTTACTATGTCTTTACATCGTCCCAACAGCCCAGCATACCTATACTTTAATAATTCTCTTTTAATAAGTAATCTGGAAAATCAAAACTCGATTTTCTTTACGTCTTCTTTTCACCGAGTAATAAATGGCTGCTCATTCACCAGCATAATAATAATTGAATACAAGACTGCTTATTGAAAGATTTACTTAAGTACATACATTTCCACAAGAACATGTTAGGTACATACTATCTACATCCAACGACATCCAGTGACATTTATTAGGTCAATTATCCATATCGTTGGAGGTCTTGTTTATCTTTGATTGTCCATTACACAATCAGTTTAGTCAGTCAGCAGTCAGTTCTAAGAGCTTTGTATTCTTTACGGCTTCCATCTTTATCTTGCACCACGTCATCAAGGGCCGACCGTTAGCAGATACTAAAAATATTATCATCAGCCAATTTGCTAATTATCCCTTCTGGGCAGAGCACCGCGTGTCCAATTAGTGGATTAAAATTATTGTTAAATAGCATTTGAATGCCCCATCGAGCCTCTGGGAGGGCATCTGGTCCATGTACTTACATTTGTTGATTAACTTTGTTAAAATTAATCTTAACCATTTTCGTCTTTGTTGTAGATGAAATTTTATTAAGCACAACCTTTTAAAGTGCTACTCTTATTGTTTTGTTAGAATGGCTTTGATTTTTTCAATCTTTTATATTATGTGGTTTTATGTTCTTTTAGAGTAAATATAATCCAAATTCATAATATTGAAATGAAACTAGACATAGACTCTTTTTCTCAGATCAGTCTATCACTAAATGACTAGCATTGATTGATCCAACAATTTCAAATCCAATCTGTATAGGTTCGGTGTTAACCTTATCAAATTTTCATGCCATTTTATGCCTAAATTGAGGTACCTAGTGCATTTAATTTCGACAAGTATTTTTAGTGCAGTTTTGCTTACAAATAAACGATACAACAATTACGGAATAAATTCAGCTCTACCCTCGATTTCACTTCTCGATACCGTATCGTGGGCCCAAAACGAACCAGATAGCCAATTAGCTTATCCACACTGCGTCTACAGTGCGCGGGGTCCAACCACCGTCCTAATTACAGTGGGGACTGGATTGAGAATTTATTGAGCCGAACCCCAACTTGTTTTGTGTTTAGGACCTAAAATTTCGATTAGAAATATCTTTGTTTTTGTGTGGTAAAATTTTGTTTAGTGTTTTCTGTATTATTTTATATTTATTGTATTAAAATCTCACAGAGATATTAATTCGGTACATGTCTTTTTTCAATTCAGTAACAGTAGATTTAGAGGTAGGAACAATAGCTTTAAAAAGTCAGATTTTACAAAAAAACTTATCTTCCAATCGACTTAAGTTCTATTAAAACACAATATCACATTTATTGTGTGTTGTTTTTTTTTATTTAACAAAAATTATTTTATTCTTGAAAAACAAACAGAGGTATGAGTTTATTTTTGTATGTAACAGTACGAAAACCTTTGTATGCATTGTCCTAACTTATTATTCAAGTGGCATGACGGTTAATTTAATCTACATTGCAACACCAAATCTAACAAGAAACAACCCAAATTTCGTAAAAAGGAAAACAAAACAAGAAATACAAGGTAATTTCTCCGATTATCTAAAACCTAGCTCAGTCCCCAGGTGATCGTTGAATGAACGAGTGAACGAATGAGGGGACGAATGAATGGGCGGGCCGGCTAATGGGCCACGTCAAGACTGCTTTGTGCCATAAAACAAAAAGGTACCATTACTGGCTGAGTTCTTATTAATCTTAGACCCTTTCTCCGAGCTGAGGTAATGGCAAAAATAAATAAAGCTACCCACATAGTATGGGAATAATGTGACGTTGATGTAACTGAAGACGGAGTAACAGATGAAGGTCAAGGGAAAGGGGATCGGAAGTATAACAGGATTTTATTTATGAGGGAATGCTTTTAAACGAATATCCTGGATATATATTTTTATATACTTTTGATATTTATTCGGCATTATTAATGGTGTACTGGATGATTTTAATTTTAAATTCTTTAGAAATTATATACCAGTGCCGTTTAATGAAATTCCAAGAGTAAATTTCACTGAGTATTAAACTCTATCCAAAATTTAAATAAAGAATAAAGACATTTTCTTCCAAATTCCTTCTGCAAATAAAATTTTACTCGAAGTTGGTTCAGTAATTGCGGCACCGGTAACTACAATTTATATAGTTTTTAAAGTGTATAATTAAAAATATATATAAATAGGTATGTGACTACATCACTACACAACTTAATTTTGTCAGACGTAGAATTTAACTGAACAATTTTGCTAGCATTAGCCGGTAGAGTTCCAAGAGAATTTCCGCACAGTTGTGACTTACGGATTACCTAAATGAGATCTGGTTGTGCACAACCTGCTTTTAAAGGCGTGAAAATGCTTGTGTGTTTCACTGGTCCTTTGATCCGTGAGGAAGTTTGTAAGAATTTATATTTATGGCATTCAAAAGAAACTCATATTATTATTATTATAAATGTTATACATAATAAACTTGTATGTATTTCATTAAAAGTCTTTGTGTTTCTGTTTCAAAATTTCATCATTTAATTTATTTTTGTATGTAGCTTGGAATTAACAAGATGACTAAGTACTTTACTTAGTCATCTTGTTAATACAAGATGACTAAGTACTTTACTTAGTCATCTTGTTAATACGGCTAAGTACTTTACTTTCGAAGTACGTATTTGCTGCTACCACTACCATGCTAGTGTTTTAAGATTTAAAAATATTTTAGTAAATTATTGCCTCAATAGGCGGACCGTAGGACCAAAATATGGATAATGCACCACGTCGCAATAAAAATCACACAACCTTAGACTGTACAATTTTGACGCACCAATGAACAAGCAATGATGGATGATCACGAACCCAATCAATACCTAGATTCCATCACTCCTTTCTGTACTAATTTGACGTTTCAGTGACAATGACAAATGGTGTAGGACTTTTTGGATTTTCCTCAATTTTCTTTTCGTTTTAAGGTGGAAATGTTTCTCAGTTAGAACGTTAGACGAATAGAATTAACATGAATAGAAATGACAGATGATTACAAAAATATCATCTAAGGACCAATGTAACAAGCAGAAATAATAGCTACATGATAATATTTTCTTTATATAAAAATCCTCGTAAAGGAACATCATCTTTACTGTCTACAGTTTTTTTAGTTTTTATTATATTAGAGAGAAGAAAACAGCAGTAAACATAGCTCAGTTAAAGAGACTTATGGCCAAATACTCCAACGATGCTGTTAAGTTTCTTGCTGTTTTTATCACTATAAGTCAAACTGACTGTAACAGCACTAGACTTAGCGATCTTAAAATTGAGTAGGTTGTAGTAGAGGACCAAAATATGACTGGCTTTGAAGATAATATTAATGAAATTAACAGTTCAAGCAAACTAATTTCATTTTGCAAATACTCTATCTCAATTCCTCATAAATCTATCATATAAAATAGATGGACCTGAAACACATAATAATCATTTACGATACCTGTTTGCTGCAAACACAATCGCTAATCTAATCACAGTTTATTGCAGTACAAACAGGGCTGCCATAAAATCATTATTAATTACGTTCGAGCATGTTAAGCTAAAATGGACATTAAAGGGTATACAATATTTTACCGTGAAAGGTTAAAACATTTAGCTGTCTTAAGACTGATATTACATTATTGGAAATATATAAAACATAAACATATGTACCATCGCGCCTGTATTCCTCGAAAGGTTAGGCTGAGGTGTATTATTGTATACCCACACATATTTGTGTTTTCACAACCCACACAGAATTTTAGTTTTCATACTAGCTGACACTGCAGACTTCATACTTCATCATATTTATTCACCTTTTAAACCTTTTCTGGACTTCCACAAATAATTCAAGACCAAAATTAGCCAAATCGGTCCAGCCGTTCTCGAGTTTTAGCGAGACAAACGAACAGCAATTAATTTTTATATATTGTCATATAATAGGAGGCAAGCCTATTACAATTATTCTGGGTACATGGATATGTACCCAGATACTCCAAGAACTGAGTATTCCATAAAAAACCCCAACAATAATTTGCTCGGCCTGGGAATCGAACCCAGAACCTCCGACTTATGTTTTTCAAAAGTTTAGGCATATATGTTCCGATGACGTCAATCAATCTTTTATGTCCTTTTAGTCTATGGTTCTTAGGCCGACTCATTTCCAATCTCCGTTACTCTATCAACCATCCCGGTCTTGGGCAGCTCTTATCCATCCGCTGCCAGCCACCTTCTTTAAATCGTCGGCCCATCGCGTCGCAGGGCGTCCCACACTACGCTTGCCCAAACACTCTAACACTTGTCTGCTCCATCAGTCATCTGTCCATCTGCAGACATGGCCGGCCCACTTTCCTATTAGTAAAAGTCAGTAACCTTCTGATCGGTTTGGTGGTAAACCCAGCACTGCACAACAGACGCTTACGACAAGTAGACCAATACATTAAATGTATATTCACTGTTGAAGTTTATTGCATTGAATGCGTTCCTGATGGTGAGCAAGGTCGCCAGAGCTCCGTGAGGAAGCGTTGTGTTGGCAGTGCAACCGGTGGTGTTTTGTTACCGCCGCTGTCATGCATGGCAGCATGTCTCCTATGTTACCAGCCCAACTATTCCTCCTTAATTTACAGGGTTGGCAACGCGCGAGTGATACCTCTGGTGTTGCAAGCGTCCATAGGCTACAGTAACCGCTTACCATCAGACGAGCCGTATGCGTGTTTGCCATCACAGTGGTTTAAAAAATATGTTGGTTCAGATTACCGCATTGCCAAATAATTTGCCGCTAAGCAATAATGTACTAATATTATTGTGTTCCGATTTGAAGAGCAATGTGGCCAGTGAAATTACTGCATATGAGACTTCAACAACCGAAGTTTCAAGATGAAAACGCGCTAGTGAGTGGCTCATATGCTTGTTTGTCATCTTATTACATTAAAAACAAGGATGTTGTCAGCTATATCTCTCACCAGCATTTTCTGTCACCAACTGATCAATATATGATTAGCAATATCCTATTATTTTGGATTGCTAGGACGTAATTAAATGCGCACACTGTTTACATAATGCCCGCTTTAGCTGAATTTAGTTTGCATTTCCCGGGAAAATTTACGGTATACCAATTCGAGCGTGATACATTCAATCTCACTTAAAATCAGATAATGATGCTCTCTTCACATTATGCTCTTTTGCAATTTATAAGTCTAAATTGTTATCCAGCTATTTACATTTCCACTGCTAAGTCACGAGCACCAATAGGTATATATTAACTGAAATTATACTAGTGATAATCTAAAAAGCCTGATTTGACAGCTATAAAACTACTTTGCGTAGTGAGGGCGATAAAAATCGGTTGCTTTAAAAAACGATTCTTGAGACATATCGATTTAAAATAATTAGAATTTGTAATCGAGACTTGTATTTAGATTGCTTAAAACTGATTTTTGAGGAATATCATTTTATAACACGCACGATAAATATATTGGAGTGAACTCTGGGCTTTTTAACTAAACCATTTCCTATAATATCAAAATATTCATATTAAATCTCAAAATAAAGCTAAAAATTATTTTTAATTATTATTTTATATGTTTATATATTATAATACAGTAATTATACATTTATCTTTTTTAATGTTTGTAAAGTAATGATTATTTAGGAAATCGATTTTATTCGGTCAAAGAATGGCTTTTATCGGTTACAACACTGCAGCTATCAACCCAAAGACATGACATTGTAATAACGTCCTGATAATAACGGAATACGTATTAATTAACGATTAATTCATGATTTCGAGTGCATTTTTTCAATATAAGAGTTTATCTGGATGCTTACGAATGATATTCGTTGTTAAGTATAGGGTATGGGTAACACAGTAATTAATTTAGGATTATGAATTTGATTTTTCAATTTCTTACGTAGACGTTCATACAAAGTTACCGCGGCATGTAAACTAAGAAACGTCAAATCGGACTTCTTAGTTTGTCGCAACTATAGAAATTATTTTATTTTCTAGATTTCAGCTGAGACTGGTCGCTATTGCTCTTTCTTCAAAAGGCCATTTCAGACATTGCCTTGCATTGTACCTCACATATTTGTTACTACTGTCTGGACTTTAAAGAAACAATGATTCTCTGAGTTTATTTTGGTGTTTCTCAGATTTCATCTGTTAGAAAATATAGGCCGGTTTACTCTTGTAAACACAACCTAAAACATTGACTTGTAAAAGCGCCTTTCAAAGATTTATTTCTAGAGTAAATATCAGTAATTATTTATACTACTCTGATCAATTCATAGCAGGTATTCCCGTATGGTTGACAACAGTACAATCATGTTTATTACTGCTGCAGCACGCTGGTGTCCTTTAAGGGGTCACGTTATGAGACCCCATTTCAAATATTCCCAACCCTGAAGATCATGAGTCAGCGTCACATGAGATATTAATAAACCCTTAATATAAACAGGTTTAATTAGCAGCAAATTGTATCATTATTGAGTTCATAATTGTGCTGTCATTTGGAACTGAATGCTAATATCAATAATAATATATATTAAACGTGGGAGAGCCATGCTTCGGCACAAATGGGCCGGCTCGATCGGAGTAATACCACGGCCTCACATAAAATCGGTGTTAAACAACGCTTACGTTGTGTTTCGCTGTCACTCAATTGGCGAAACACAAGGTAAGCGTTGGTTATCGGAGGCCCAATCCTCTTTTAAAAGGTCGGCATCGCACTTGTGACTCTGGTGTTGCGGGTATCCATAGGCGGCAGTAATCGCTTACCATCAGGCGATCCGACTGCCCGCTTGCCCTAATATCTCATAAAAAAATATTACCATCAAGCTTATGATCCTGTTAATTTTGGCAGAACGGTTTAGTCACAAATTAATATAAAAATGCAGCTTTTTAGACTGGAACTATTTCTAACTGTAAAAATTGGTTACAAATGTAAATAAGAAGAAGTGGTTTTTGTCTTGGTATGAACACATGAAGAGCAGGAATGAACCGCATAAATATGACTGAAAGATATGACATGATGATGGACATAAGTAGTGAAGGAAAGGAAGGAAAACATGAATAGATAGTTTTGAAGCCGAAATTATTGAAATGGATGTGAATAATGAGGTGACAATTTATAGCAAAGAATGGAACAAAATAACATTGTACCTTGACCTTACATAAATTGGAATAAGGGCAGGAGTAGACGATAATGAAGTAGAAGTCGTTGATGGACTAAATGTAATATTAATTAATTTTCAACTTTTAAATCTAACATTTAAACTTTTGAATGTAATGTCTGTGGTAGTTTTTCTCACTAGATAGAATCCCATTATCCATTTAGGAACCCTCTTTTTTTATGGGATAGGAGGGCAAACGAGCAGACTGATCGCGTGATGGTAAGCGAATACCGCCGCTCCTGGACAACCGCGGCACCATAGGAGTCACGAGTGCGTTGCCGACCTTTTATAAGGGGATTGGGCCTCCGGTAACCTCACTCACTCGGCGAAACACAACGTAAGCGTTGTTTGACGCCGGTTTTCTGTGAGATCGTGGTATCACGGCCCATTATCCATTTAGTACCCGCGAGTCATGCTTCGGCCCATTGGTGCCGAAGCATGGCTCTCCCACGTAAAAGCTAAATATCAACATAATAGCAAGAAAAGTAATAAAAGTTTACCATTCTCTTCACCATAGACACACAAAATAGTCCCCTACATCATCTAATCCAATAGGGGAACATCTACAAGAACTATTTAATAGACTCAGACTTGGCAGTCGAGTTTTTCCGAATGGGATACTACATCCGGTTTCCGGGCGTCGCTCGTACAGGAAGTTTGTCCGGGCGAGGAGGCGGGGATGGAGATTTCCGGTGACGCCACTGTCCTTGGCTGCGGCAAAGCCTCCGATTTTCATTATATGTGGTGTTAGGTTTCCCACTTTATCGATTTTATAGATAAGTTTTCTGTTTTTATAATCATGATTACGTATAAATGTTAAAATAATAGAATACTTTTCTCCATAAATGTTAGTCTTTCTGTTAAGAGTCCGGCGGACCGAATTTCTCTTAGAAACGTAATACCGAAATAAATCGTAATTCCAACACATTTCAATCAAATTCTGTTATTATTCGGATTCAGATACCGTTAATCTAGGTTCCCATGTAACCATTTCATCCAAAATACTTCACTGGAAATAAATGTAAGCGAATGCAATTTTTGATAACTCTATCAAGTTTGGAACGATTTTTCGGTCTTTTATTTCCAGAAAAGTATTAGGACACAAGATAGTACCGTAGAAACCTAGATTAACGGTATCCGAATACGAATAATAACATAATTTGATAGAATATTGTCTGGATTCCGATTATTTTGGTATTACGTTTTTGTGGGCAATTCAAACTCCGCCATACCCTTATGGACATTATTTTAAAACCTGAAGTTTAATTTTTCAAGAGACAAATTATAGATACGATTGTGGTGGGGACTCCTACTCACTTTGCAAAGATTGCTTATGGATTAACACCATGACTGAGAATGAAATCATAATCATAGTTTTTATGAAACTTACAAAGTTATACTTATATGAGTGTTTATAATCAGCTTTGACAAATATACATTTTACATAACCCGGTAATATTATGGCAGAATATTATATATTTAAAATTGACAAAGTTTTTAAGTGTGCAATTTAAAACAGAATTATTTAAATAATTAAATAATTTAAGTAAATTAAATTTTAGTTAATACATTAATCAAATACTTAAAAGCCAGGCTTACGTAATACTTAGTAATAAAACTGAGTCAAAATATTGTTAATATTAAAATTTCATCCAAGAATAACTTTTAATTACTGGATACTTAAATTATAAGCATAATGACTAAACGTTATTTTTTTTATGGGATAGGAGGGTAAACGAGCAGTCGGATCGCCTGATGGTAAGCGATTACCGCCGCCCATGGACACCCGTAACACCGGAGGAGTCACGAGTGCGTTGCCAACCTTTTAAAAGGGGTTGGGCCTCAGGTAACCTCACTCACTCAGCGAAACACAACGTAAGCGTTGTTTAACGTCGGATTTCTGTGAGGCCGTGGTATCACTCCGGTCGAGCCGGCCCATTCGTGCCGAAGCATGGCTCTCCCACGTAAGTATTTCTGAGTCACACCCACATAGATTCTTCTCCTTAATTAAACATTGAAAAGAGTATTCATCTTATTGAACAGCTTCCATGAATTCTGTCTAAATCAAAATATCATGAGTATCTGATGAAACCCATTCACCTGATCTAATCTAAAACTGAACAGTCATTAAAAACAAAACTACGGAACTAAGTCGCGTCTCAACTTAGCTAAATCCTCATTGGACGATCTCAAAACTTCTCTTCCCTGTAGTAATTGGAAACGTATTGGTTGGAAGCAGGTTCCGCATTTTGTACGTCTG
Organism: Acronicta aceris; assembly: GCA_910591435.1. NCBI lineage: Eukaryota > Metazoa > Arthropoda > Insecta > Lepidoptera > Noctuidae > Acronicta > Acronicta aceris. The sequence goes on from OU342775.1 coordinate 839,895, forward strand.
GGAATCAATAAATCTCGTATTCAGTTCGCCTGCATGAGTTTGGTCTTGTGTCAGTTTATCTGTAATGTATGTTGTCTTCTTATAACTTTGTTAATAGCCTGATATGGTTGGTTGGAGTTATTGATGAGGTAAGAGGGTAACACGTCTCGATATGATGTATTTAGAACGATTATTTCCTTTGGGACAGTTTTTAACTATTCATGTCGGGGATGAGAAGTGTTGAAGATCAGGCTGTCTGAAATAGGTAAATTCATAGGTACTTTTGATATGTCAAAAGCTATTTGCGCAGTTCCAAGTAGTAGGTTTTATGGAGAAGAGCTTTTAAATAGGTAATTGATGTATACAATGTTTTTCTTCTATCAATGTGAGTATTGTGGAGTTTGATGGTATATTTTGTGGTGTTTTATTTGGGCTTTTCTCTACCAATATCTATCAATGAATGTATCATACATAACATGATTACAATATAATCAATTTAAGAATAATAGCTGATGATGAGTACCTTCGTTCTTTATAAATTCAGAATATTTCGGATTTTTACTAACAATAACAATGATAGCATAATTCTTCAAAATTCAAAATGTTTTTATTTCAAATAGGCTTTGACAAGCATTTATGAAACGTTAATGAGTCTAGGTGCACGGTTCCAAAAAAGTTGATCCTATGGAGAAGAATCCGGCAAGAAACTCCATGGACACTCTTTTTAAAATAATTTGTATTACAATCTTCAAGTAGGTACAATAATTCAATAACAGGATGTTCTGACATTGATTTAATGTCCAAGTTGGAGGAAGTTTGGCATTCGAGAACTGAATGTCATTATGTATAAAAAGTTAATAAACTAAGTGGAAAAACACACACATAATCAAAGTATATAACATTTGGTGTCCACTTGGACATACTACAATGTACTCACATTTACAAGTCCTGCTAAAGATACGTAGTCTTAAATTGAGTATACTACTCTACACAGTTTTCTTATCTTTATAAGATATCTTTTTCTTTTTAGTTGCTATAATATTAAAAAAAAAATAATTTAGTACAACTCGCAATCGATCCTAAACCTTACCAAACTCGGTTTACTAGTACGCAAACCAGAAATTGAATTTCAAAAGTTCAATATTCAAAACTTTTTGCAGAGCACCATGCAAAAGCGCACACTAGAAGCGACCGAGAAAACTTATCCGGACTCATGCGAAGCTTTCATTCAACTCGTTACCTATACGTTTCTAGAACACGTGACTAGCGTACTGGGAGTTTAGGTTAAGTTTCACGTAGATTTGTGAAGTAGTTCTAGTTAGTTAATACCTTTTTTTAGATTGCGGAAAATCTTCGTGGATCGTCTGTCACCTTGAGAGGTACTGACCAAAAACTGCACTCCTCCACAACACCAACCAACCGGTTAGAGAAAGAGCACCCACTTAATGGTAAGAAGCATTACGTAACTAGCAGACGTTTGCCGATCTCGAAATATTATGGATAAAAAATAACGATATTTATTTTTATATGTATATATTATTCATTGTCAACTAAAAACAAAGACAAATTAAACTTCGCCCGTACCTTACTTCCTAAAAAAAGATCCATAAAAAACAAACACTTCCACCCGCATAAGTCCCTATGGGTTTGCAAAGGAGTGTTTAACCAAAAAACCCGATGCTTTATTTAAGTCAGGTCCACATTACAACGGGCTCCGATCATAAGGGTGGAACAGTGGAACAAACTTGACGGTTCTAATTAATCCTAGTGTGTCCCTCGCGACCGGCAAATTGGTTCCGTACTAAAGGCTAAGTTTTTCCATTTGAAATTGTAAGAAGGTGGCCACGCTAATTTTCTTTTGATTGTCCTCTCTTCTTGCGGGATGTTTTCTGAAGTTTTGATTAGTGAATCCTTTTAAGAGTGGATTCTTTGTGGATCTCGTTGAGAATTGTAATTGGGAGCGATCGCTTTTTTTCTATATAACTGCGTATAGTAGTAGGTCGGCTGATGTATAGTCAATTAAGATTAGCATTGTAGTTGGGGTGTCTACTGTGACTGCGGTAACACACAACAGTTGATTGAGAAGTATAGAATCTAAGAATGCAAAGATAGGGTCAGACAATCAACACGACAGAATAAAAATAGTTTTGTTAAACGAACCGCATTTAGTTTTTTTTTTATTCATGATAGGCTTACGCTTGATCGCCAGTTCGCCTGATGTTAAGCGACACTGCCATCTAGATAGTATCTCGTCTAGTTAGTAGACGATTGTATAATATTAGGTTCTATTTAAAATCTTTGCCACCTTTTCGTATTCGTTTTAAAAGATTTTACAAGCATTGCTTTTAGCTTATCTTAGACTACCTCAGCCTAACTTCTCAGGTGTGAGTCGTTCGCTTCTCGTATTATTATAATAGCTGCATGTAATTCAGTGCAATTTACCTCCACAACTGCGCTTGCATCGGCTATAAATATTACGGCACCCGTAAACTGTTCAGAAACATCATGTTGATCATACCAAGGATATGTATTGTTTTTTTTTTTATATGTGTTGTATGTATTGGAAAAAGTAAAAGAATGGTACCTATAGTATTAAGGTATATGATCAATTACTGCAAGGACTATGTTATATTTACATATATATACCTAACATTTGCAGGCTCAAAGGCCCATATAAAATATTAACTTGATCGTAATTTTAGATCATGTAACTTTACATTAGTTTGTTGGTGTGCAATAAAGAATATTCTATTTTCAACCGACTTCAAAAAGGAGGAGGTTCTCAATTCGACTGTATTCTTTTTGGTTGTTTCCTCAGAACTTTCGACTGGTAACCGATTTTGATAATTCTTTTTTTATTTGAAACCCTTGTGGTCCCATTTCGATATATTTTAATGTAGTTAAGATTGTTAGATTTTAATGTAGGTATACATACTATCACGCTTGTATTCTTACAAGGGTTAGGTTAGGTGTACTAATGTACCCCCCCAAAGGGGTTCTCGCCTTGTCGCGGCGGGGGGGCTTAGTAACCGTGGATGGTGGCCCACGGCGAAGCTAAGTAGAACCCCAGGGAGGGGCTGCTCCTGCGGGCTTTGCCCAGGAAGCCTGCATTGGAGCGGCCACTGTAGGTTGCGGTGTCGTATGGGAGGCACCGCAACTGAGGCGGGCCGCGGTGTTGTGTGGGCGACACTGCGGCTGAAGGTTGAGGGGCCGCGGCGGGACAGGAGTGCCGGTATTACGGTGCGCCGCTCTCCCTGCCTTCCGCGGCCTCGGCGGGGTCGCAGCCGTAAGACTGCGGACACGGTGGGGCCGCAGGGGGGGAGGAGTGTCGGTATTACGATACGCCGCTCTCCCTACCCTCTGCGGCCGATGTGTGGACGGCGGCGGGGCTACATATCTGTCCCGCCGCAGGGAGGGTTTTGGGCGGCGGACTCGGGGTCGTCAGTCGCCCCAAAGGAGAGTCCATTATTGGACGTCCGCGGTGGGATCGCGGAGCATGCGAGAGCGATTCCCGTGATCCCACTACTATGCGGAGGGTGGCAGTGGTGGTGGTTTTAGTCGGTATGCTGGCCACCTGGCCGGAGAGCCCGACACAACCGTCCCGCATCCCCGAAGCGGGGCGGCGTGCATAAGGAGCATTTCCCCACCCGGAAGGAAAAAAAAAAGGTACACCCACAGTTCGCCGGTATGTTTGTAGGTCCCATGTAATAGGAGGCGAGCCTATTGCCACTAACCGGGCACAAATCCAGACTACGAGCTGCTACAGAGAATTTCATAGAAAAACCCAATAACTCTTTACTCGACCTGGGGATCGAACCCAAGACCCCTACCGTAGCAGTCGCGCTTGGGACCACTAGACTAATGAGGCAGTCTCAGTTTAAAATAGGTATATAATAACGATGTAATAATAATATTTCCTTGTCAAAACTTTGTTATAAAAGTCTTAACTTAACCTTTCAACCCCTATTAAGGTTAAGTCAACGCTTTCCGTTAACATTTTATGGATGGCAGAATCCTCCTTAACGTGTTTAATGGGATAAATCTATATTCAGTGTAGAATGTCGACGATCTGTGTTAAAGATTGCAAAACTGGTCTTCTTACCATAAAAACATGCAAATACCGCTTCATTATCGATTAATCAGTGTGTAATTTACTGACGCTTAACACTATAGGCAATATCTACACGTTTTACGATATCGACGGGCGTTATTATTTCAACGAGATTGCCCCGCACTTAGGGAATATGATCTCTGTAATTATTGCCCTGCGGCTGAATTGCGATAGCCCAGTATTAACATACTTTATTATTGGCGAGTCTGTAGATTGCAAAGTGTGAAGTAATAAGGTTCAAAATATACATTTTTAGTTTATTTTGTAAAATCTTTATTGATATTATGTTTGAATGAAGTAATAGCCAAGTAATATGATCGAATTAAATTAAAACAAAGGCATCTCTGAATAATATAATATTTTTTTATCGAAGTTTCGTTTTTTTATACGGCCCGCCTGATGGTAAGCGGTTACCGTAGCCTATGGACGCTTGCAACACCAGGAGTATTACTCGCGCGTTGTTGACCCTGTAAAATAAGCAGGAATAGTTGGGCTGGCAGCATAGGAGACATGCTGCCATACATGACAGCGGCGGTAATAAATTACCACGGGTCCCCCACACTGCCAAAACAACGCTTCCTCACGGAGCTCTGGTGACCTTACTCACCGTTAGGAACACAACATACCATGGAGCTATGTTATTTGGCCACGACTCTTCTCGCCAGTCGAGCAGCTCCAATGGTGAGTGGAATTATTCGATTCCACTTTGGCTGTCTATCTCTCTTTTTTCATGCATTTCCACCTTAGTGTATATTTCAACTTTTGCGCGTAACCTCAATTGATGCGGCACGAACAGTCTGCAGTTCGTATGGGCTCTTATGGCTCGGCAATGCATCAGTAACTCCTTTGGTATAGGCGGTTTCCATGGGCGGCGATAACTACTTACCATTCAGTGATTCGTATACTCGTTTGTCGACCATTATCTATTTTTATATCACCGGACATCTAACAAGGAATTCTTAAAGATATGCCCATTTTTTATTTTTTCACTATTAATGATTATGTGATTTTTTATTATTTCATTTTGTAGTAAACGAAAATGTGGGCCCCTCTACCGTTCGCGCACCCGCGGTCGCATCCCTAGACGCTTTCTGGAATAGTCTACGCCCTGCGCGCGCACACCATTGTCCCGCGCGCACGCCGGCTATCCCGCTCGCCACCAGTCGCCTGAGAACTCCGAGCGCGGTACGGTCGCGTCGCGCGTGTTGTAATACCTACCCCTGTGACAAACTTTCTTGTAACCTACCTAGCTTTTGAATATTATATCCACCCTCTGTGTGATTGATAACTGTGTTATTGTGCAATAAATATTGTTTTCCGGGCTACATTTTAATTATTTCACCAACCACTACCAAAATTTGTAATTTACCATTATCAATTTGAAGAGCCGATAATGTGTTTGTATCTAAGGTACACAATGCATCAACAATCTTGATCTGCCAGTTGGATCTTCAAGTTCTTTCTTTAAGTCCACAGCCTTTTTTATAACAGAAAATAACATAGAACTACCATAACACCATAGGAAAGTCACCAATAATCTGACCTAATAATCTTTATAACTACTTGAAAATACCTTCACCCTAAGTGTTGGCTTACATTGCGGCGCGTACAAAATAACAGTTATTATGCAAATTGGTCGGTCGATTGAGACACAATGGCCGGCGCCACGTCAGCCGATATTGTGTAAAATATTGCTAATTTTACTATTGCCCGTGACTCTGCTAGTAGAATTATTCTGTAATGATTGATAATTAGTATTTGAGAAACCGCTTGATCTAAGAAAAAGAAAGAAAGATAAGAAAAGAAAGATCTAGAGCATCTAGACAGAGAGCTGTTGGTATTGTTTAAGCAGTCGTATTACAAAACTTAATTAACATACTACATACCACCTACCTTTATTTCCCGAAGGGTTAGACAGAGGTGTACTAATGTACACTCAAATTTCGCCTGTATCTTTAGGTCCCATGTAATAGGGGGCGAGCCTCTATTTAACCGGGCACAAATTTGAACTCCGAACTGCTGCTGAGAATTTCGCAGAATAACCCAATAACACTTTGCTCAAACTGGGAATCGTAGCGTAGCAATTGTGACCACTAGACTAATGAGGCAGTCCATAAAAAAAGATTAAAACCAAAAATATCAATTTAACTAGTAAAAAAAGAATCAGCACGCCATTGAAGCATTACTGGGTTAGGCTATTTCGTGTCCATGATATTCTAGAAGGGTTTTTTTAATTCGTGATAGGCTTACACTTGACCGCCAGTTCGCCTGATGTTAAGCGATACTGTGATCTACAATAGATGGCGCTTGCCTAGAAGAAACCTATTCACTGCAGTGTGTATCATTGCAGTATGCAATATTTTTTTAAAATAGAATCTTTGTCATAGTTGTTTAATCTACCTTCCTTGTCCTTCCTTGCTCCATCTAAAAAATGTCCTGTAAAACTTACTTATTATGAGTCACTTCCTCTCTCAGACGAAAGATTTTTATTTAAACATTCATGTATTGCTCAAATGTTGCCAAATCGACATTTCTTGCCAAAATATCAAGCCATTTCATCCCGTTTCAAAAGCGAAGTGCTTTTGAAACTACATACTGTAGATGTTGATTACTTTAAGGGTATCCTTCCAACTTAACTTTATATAATATTTACCATTATCTATTTTTATATCAACGGACATCTAACAAGGAATTCTTAAAGAGATGCCCATTTTTTATTTTTTCACTATTAATGATTACTTATGTGATTTTTAATTCATTCATTTGTAATTTACCATCATCAATTGAAGAGCCGATCTAAGAGAGACCAGTTAATTAAATTAGTGCAATAATTCAACAGTACCTATCTACCTTTACTAATGTTATTATACAAACAAAACATGACCTATAGTTGGAACTGCATATTAAGTATTGGGATCCCGCAATACCGAGATCTCGGTATTCTGGGATTGGAAGCCCTAATAACAATATCAACAATTTGAAAACTAGTATTTTGTAACACGCGGTTGACCCCCGTCATAAATGACGATTCGCGATCTTACTATGTCAGGTAAAGACACGAGCTCCACCGAACGTGCTCCACTGTAACTTTTATTGTCAAATATCTTTTTATTTTTATCATATTTTCTAACGGCCTAAATAACTCATAACTCAGTTATTACTATGATTTAATGCTATACCGACATACATACTGTGGGTGTACATAAGTACACCTCTGTTCAACTCTTCGGGGAATACAGGTGTCACGGTATGTTATGTTATGTTTATGATCAAGCATTTTTTCCACTCAAGCAAACATCGTATATTTCTTCAAACGGTGCTAAATTTTCTGCTCGTTGCCCTCCTGCCTATTACCTAAAGGAGCTTGGTGTAATAATTCCACTCCCATATATTCTGTATCATAGCCGGTACAGAGATGAAATCCATAGCTCTGCTCAACTGTAACTCATTTCCAATCGGTAGTAAAAAGCGAGCCATTCTTAGAATATGTAGAGTATGGAAGAGTAACTGTTTCTGTACATCACAAAGCATATGGATAGAAACAGTATGTATCCCCCGAAAGAGGCATTGGCATAATAATGTACACCCATGTTTACATCCCATATATAATAGCCATTAATCGGGCACAAATCCAAACACCGAGAGACTGCTCGATCCATGAATCCCTTGCTGGCCCATAAGCAATGCCCCAAGTTACGATCCGAGTCTCATTAGGTCCTTAAAAGTGGTTGCTTAGTTTTCGAACCAAATCAATTGTTTTATTTCAGTTCGATTATTACTAGTACCTACTTAGAAATGTCAAAAAAGGCCAATGTTCTTCGAAACTCACAATAACAATTCCATGTCTTTTACAAGCTTTTGTACAGTACTCAAGTTAGTAAGACAAGATAGTCCATTCCTCATTACTATACTCCAAGCACCACATCTCACAGGGGGTGCATAAAATAATACTCTTACAATGAAAAGAAAACTGTTCGGATAAATCGAAGGAAAGCAATGAATTTTTATGTACCCATTCGTAATACAAGAGATTTATAGTGGGTGCGCTTGTTCCGTTAGATATCACCACTTGTTTTGTATTTGTTTTTGAATTCTTCATTAAGTTTTCTGTTTCATATCTAGAATTTGTAAGCAAGAATCTGCATTTCATTGGCCTATTTCCAGCAGTGGACTGATATAGGCTGATGATGATGATGATGATTGTTTTTCAGTTTGAAAATATAGTCAGTGAAATTACTCGGCATATCAGACTTAAGTCTTTCTAGAAAGACTGACTAAGTCTGAACATGATAGTGCACTAGTGATACTACCGGTATTACTGGCATTTAGTATCACAGCTCAATGTAGAAGTAATATCTCGGGTTAGTAAGGTTCTGAAGGCGTTCACTAAGGACTCGTGCCCAGAGGGTGTGAGATGTGAGTTTTATGCCTCGATAGTTTGCACATTCTCTGACATCACCTTTGTTCTTGTAGAACGAGACCAGGCCGTGGTATCACTCCGGTCGAGCCGGCCCATTCGTGCCGAAGCATGGCTCTCCCACGTAAAAACCTCTTGCCTTTAACCGGGCACAAATTCTAAACGCCGAGCTGTTCCTGAGAATTTCATAGAAAAACCCAATACACTTTACTCGACCTGGGACCCAGATCCTATTGAACCCAGGACCTCTAGCAAAAACTACGCTAACGAAGAAGTTACTAACATTTTTTTTAATAAAAAAAACCCGTGTCACTTTCACAATTGAGACGAATCTAAAGATGCCACTCAAGCTAAAATCTATCAAGTCGTTTAGGCCACAGAGCATGCCTAAGAAATATATATTATTGCTTGACCGGGTTGCATCCGTTGTTTAGGTGATAGTCAATTTGGGTTTATGTAACTACGAGTATTTAAGTAACCAAATAACATTTAATAAATAATTTTAGCAAGACAATAGCAGAAACAGTCGTCGGTAGAATAACGAACAATACAAGCTGGGTCAAACTGTTAGAAGCAAAACTTCATTCTAATAAAAAGAAACCAAAATAATATTGAAGCCTTAAACATAACCCTCCTTCTGGCTCAGTCGGGTAAAAAATAATAACACTCACAAGAATTGGGTTCTCCCACAAACTTATTTCAAACTTTGGTCTCAAACAACCCCTTAGAATAAATTACATTATTCAATTCTTCAAACCCCAATTTACAAAAAATAACTGTTTTTAGTATCCCTAAAAAGCTCTCAAAACAAGAGATGTAATCCCTCCTGTATTGTTAAGAGAAAAACGTTTAATCTAATCTCGTCTAAAATAGGAGGCCGGAGAAGGGCTAGAATTAGGATGGAAACTTACGGTCCGATATTAGGGAAGTTCCTGATAAATGAAAAATATTTCTGAAAAAACAATAGCATACATAGATTCGTTATGTTCAACTGCCTCCTTGGCATAGTGGACGCAAGAGCGGCGGCTGAACCTATGGTTCTGGATTCCATTCCCATTTATTCATTAAGTCAGAGTTTATTTTTTTAATAAAACGTTGCCCCTACACACTAATATTTTCTCTTGTATCGTGGGTGCGTTTACAAACACAAATTCTCACATACACAAACGCCCAGACCCGAAACAACTACCTGTAGATCGCAAAAATATTTGCTCCGTGTGGGGAACGAACCCACAACACGTGGCACAGAAGCCGATCCTTCAGCCGCTACACCAAACGTGTCGTCATTTAATTTGAATTAGTACTTTGTTAATGGCAACAGAATACTCATTACATGGAACTTAAATAAACATATTTCAAGTTTACTATGTGAAAACTAAATTATAATTACATAAAATCTAAAGTAAACACGCCATATTGATTCTCTTTTCCAACGAGCCCGTCCAAACTATACTCCTGTATATCTTTCTCCTAGATCCCCAGGTGAGTGTTAAGCGAATGAGGTTCCTGAGTTAAGTGTACCGGACAGACGGACAAATGGTTCGCGTCTGCGGCCCGCCCCTTAATTTCCAACCGACCCAGCCTTCCGTATTTTTCTTGTTTTCTATTAATGTTTAAGCGTCTGTAAAAGTTTCTGTGCTTCGACGTCATTTTATTGAAAATTGTATGCTTCTTTAGCAGAATTTGGTGCTCAAAAAGGGTATTTTATTGGTACGACCTCCGCGAACCTTTAGATAAGTAGAAACATTTCTGGAAGCTTCTACGATTGCATTACTCATATGGCTCATTTTTGTGTATCGTCTTTTGTTTTGTTTGATTCACTGCCAAAAAGGTTTCATTGGAATGCTAAAAAGTTCATCATAATTTTATTGTTGATTCTTCTGCATCGGTTTAGCGGTGACAAGAGAGAGTAATGAGTGCAATGTCTCGATATTATTATTAGGTAGTCATCATCGCCTAATGACGCTACAGAAAATGCCGAAGCCGCAGCATCCGAGGGGCTACTGGCTCTCACGTGCAAAAGTCGAAACACACACCGATTATTATAGCATGATGGTTAGTTAATTTAGTAGTTAGTAGTTTTTACGTGGGAGAGCCATGCTTCAGCACGAATGGGCCGGCTCGACCGGAGTGATACCACGGCCTCACAGAAAACCGGCGTTAAACAACGCTTACGTTGTGTTTCGCCGATTGAGTGAGGTTACCGGAGGCCCAATCTCCTTTTAAAAGACCGGCAACGCTCTGGTGACTCCTCTGGTGTTGCGGGTATCCATGGGCAGCGATAATCGCTTATCATCAGGCAATCCGTGTGCTCGCTTGCCCTCCTATCCCATAAAAAATAAAGTTAACTTCATAAAATTTATTAATTTCTGACAATTATGCGAATATTAGACATTAAAATAAAATTGCTTTTTACAGATCGCTAATAATTTAAAAAAATGTGAAATTTCTGTTAGTCATTACACGTCCTCAGCTTATCCGTGACCATGGAGGCTGTAAAGAATCCAAAACGTTGGGAATTAAATAATATCAATACAACGCGATAAAATCCGTAAAAAAGTACTTTTATTCCAATGTTCTCAATACTTGTACTTCATTAACTGAATTGGGTCGAAGTCCCTCTTACCTATTGACTTTTTTTCCTTTCAAAAGAAAATTGCTGCACCTTTTGTTACCCTCTTAATTTAAGTCCACAACTAAACATTAGTGGAGTCCATGCGATCTCGGAGTGGGTCCATTTATCTTGCAAGCCGATGGGCCTACGGGCTTAATTTCTATACATTGTGAGAGGGATGGCCTAATGTTAGAGCCTTATCGTTTCTTTTGTGTGTTTCGCTTTGCAGTAACTGGTGGGAGCACGCGACCACCGGTGAGGGATAAGGTCAGGTTTTGATACGGCAACTAGTCGCAACTTGAAAACCTTTTTTCTTAGTATATCAACAGTTTTATTTTTTAAGAAACCTCTTGTGAATTCAAATTTTAGCTGTTATTTTCCAGTTTAATTTAAATACATAATTTAATTTAAAACGTTTGATACATAATTACTTCCTAAGATTATTATTATGTGTATGTACATTTAAACTTAATAAAGCAACATATAAGCTACAGTTTGTAAAATATTGACTCGAATCTAACTATTAAAAATTACATTGTATAAAAAAAAAAATATCTCTATATGTAATTTTTATCTGTAATTTCGGATTAAAAACATAAAAAAATAAGGTATAAATCTTTTAAGGGCCGTAGCTATACCTAGCTATACACTTAAATAATAAACTTAAATAATAAAACTATAGCTTACACTTAAATTGTTCCCTCAACTTCCCCTTTCGACTAAACAGCAGGATGACAGGTGGATCACATTACCATGTAAATACATGACTGCATTAGCCTAATGCTGTCAACTCCAATTTGCATTAATTATGATACACGATACATACTTTCAAGTAGTCTAATAATTCAAAGCAGTATGAAGGAATATGTTACATAATGAAGCAAGTAAAGCAAGCAAGCAAGTGCAAGTAGTGAGTGTAGTAACACTGCTAATTTGTACTTCTAAGCCACAACTTTTGAGAGCTTTTTTAGAGCGCAACAATTTGATTTCAATGGTTGGTGAAAATAAGGCGTATTGGTTATTATACAATTTACTTTTTTTATGGGTTAGGAGGGCAAACGAGCAGACGGATCACCTGATGGTAAGCGATTACCGCCGCCCATGGATACCCGCAACACCATAGGAGTCACAAGTGCGTTGCCGGACTTTTAAAAGGGGATTGGGCCCTTTACCTCACTCACTCGGCGAAACATACGTTATATAAGCGTTGTTTAACGCCGGTCTGTGGTACCACACATACTGTACTTACATAATTTCTTCTACCATACATAGACAATAGTTGAAAAAATAAATGTATTGACAGTTATTAATAAGGCGCACCATACTCGAATGGCTCTAAGTGTGACTGCTACACTAGAGATCCTAGCTTCGATTCCCAAGCCGAACAAAGTGTTATTATTGGTTTTTTTTATGAAATTCTCAGTAGCAGCTCGAAGTTTGGAACTGTGCCCGATGAATAACAATAGGTTCAGCCCTTTTACATGGGATCTAAACATACCGACAAACTGTGTATATTACTGTACACCTCTGCGTAACCCTTCGGGGAATACAGGCGTGATGGTATGTTATAATCTATACTAATACTAGCGGCCCGGTACGTGCTTCGCTACGTATAAAGCGAAATACAGCGGACAGCGGACAAAACCATTCACACACACAAAAAATTTCATCAAAATCGGTCCAGTCGTTTTAGAGAAGTTCAGTCACATACACACTCACAGAAGAATTATATATATAAAGATTATAAAGCTGAAGAGTTTGTTTGTTTGTTTGAAAGCGCTAATCTCAGGAACTACTGGTTGGAATTTAATAAATCTTTTTGTGTTGGATAGTCCATTTATCGAGGAAGGTTTATACGCTATATAACATCACGCTACGACCAATAGGAGCGGAACAACGCGGGTGAAACGGCGGCCGGGTCGCTAGTATAATAATAATAATATACCGAGGTCAATAAAATATATACAGATCATAGCGTTTGGTGTATCTAACCAAGCGCAGGTTCGAATTCTGCCCTTTGATTTTTTTAATTTTTCCTTCACTAATATAACCGAATAACACTTTGTTCGATCTGGGAATCGAACTTTATTATAATAATTATAAAAGTCGTATCATCAGAACCAGCCTCCCGACGTAACCGGGGGTGACGCGGCCGCCGTTGGTTTCGCGCGGGCTAAGTAAACTTCCGCCGGAGCCTACATCCGGCGGATGTGAATTCTCCCATTTGCCGGTAACGGAGAGTACATCCGCAATTATTTTGTGTATCGTTTCATACCATTCCAGCATTCCCTTTGATATCAAAATTGTGTTGTAATTGAAAATACTTTTTGTATTTTTGAGGTTCCGTAGGTACCTCAAAAGGAAAAAACGGAACCCTTATAGGATCACTTTGATATGCGCCTGTCCGTCTGTCTGTCAAGACCCTTTATCTGGGGAACGCGTGGAGGTATCGTGGTCAGGTCTGGGCAGCTGTGAAAAAATCAAACTTCTAAGTTAACGTAAAAAAAGATACAGCTATTTATGCTGCAAAAAATCAACTATCGAGGGAATCATAGGGTATTTTCCGTTGACCTAGAACTATGGAATTTTGCAAGTAATACCGTCTTATACTACAAGTATAGGGAAAAATCTGAAAAATATACATTTGTAACTAAATCATAAAAAATATAGCCTATTTAAAGTACGTAATCAAATTTGTGCGGAACCCTCAGTGTTATGTGTGAGTCCGACTCGCACTTGTCCGGTTTTTTTTTTAATTTTAATTTGAAAGATTGTTTTCAGGAAATTGCATTCCAGATTTAATGGAATTATAAGGTAAGTTGACTGGTGTTTGATTTGTTAAAATTAATGGTCCTATTGAAAAATGAAAAAATAATTTAAAAAATGATTTAGCTTTTAAAGTTTTTGGTTGGAATTAAGTGGGGATGCTCTGTTCCTTTCCATGGATTTATAAATCTATCATGAATAAATCAGCACTGTAGCCCAAGCCCCTAAATTTTAATAATTTCTGATCACCATAAATGTAAAATACCATCACGCGTGTATTCCCTGGAGGGTTATACAGAGGGGTACTAATGTACACCTACAGTCGAGCCTATTGCCATTATCCGGGCACAAATCCAAGCTTTGAGCAGCTACTAAGAATTTCATAGAAAACCCCAAGACCTTGAAGTCGAATTCGAGCCACTAGCCACTATTGAGGTAGTGTCATCACCTTAAATTCCCGACCAAACTCCATTTAAAACTGGTTAATTCTATAGGTAACAAATAATGTTTTTAGAAGGGCACACGTTGACCCGTAAACGCTGGCCGAACGCAATCGAACTTAATTCGGCCGGTCATCGCATCCAATAACTGTCGCTCGGTTTCCACGCGATTTGGTAGCTTAAACCCCGTGGCCGTACGACGGGTTAGAACAAATAGCGGGCTTTTATTTTACGAAATTGTTTTAACCCTTTTGTACCGAGTAATGCAGTGGATAACTTATGTAGTGAATACTTTCGTACTACAAGATATATATTTCGTTTTCAAAACTGTTTTGTATTAATTTTGCTAGATATTACTGTCCTACTAATGAAGGTTAAACAATGGTCCACCTGGCTGGTCGTGTGTGACAAACACAACCAAAATTTGATACTTAATGAAAAGTTTACATCATATATACATAATAATAATGTATAAATTTGTCCGATTACTGAGTTAACTTTAACAACTAAATCGAAGTCACACTGGGCTGTTTCACTATTGAATCCATTTCTACCTTTCTCTTAAAAAAGAATACAAAATGTACACCAAGCAAACTTTAGCAGTGTTAAATTCCTACCTTTTAATTTGGTCCTTTGGCCCGCTAAGTTTCCGCGTGATTTGGTCCGGCGAAGCCCGGATAACCGCACGCTGGGTTGAAACGAATAGCCCAAGTTTAGTTGCTCCATTTTATTTTGGTATTCAGTGTTTTAAAGTTGCTTTGTTCTGGTTTCTCGATCAATTAATTACTAGAATACGCACCATAAAATTTAACGACCTATTTTAATTGGCCTGAATAGAGAAGTGATTGTTTTTGGTCCTAAGAGTCTTACGCTCTATTCATACAAAGAAACATTTTCTGAATCAGTAATCAGACACTTTTATATTTTTATTTTTCTAACACATTTTTATTATCGATAAATCGGCACCCGATTTGCAAAATGAAAACTTTTTAGAAAAACAAAAATTAAATATGTCATAACTTTCATTATTACTGATCTACTTTTAACCCGATCACCTGAATTATAGATTTGTTATTATCTGCCCCATTAATGTGACTGGAGCAGATTATAAAAAATAGTTTCATCATCCCTGCAGTCCTGGAGTATCAGTTCCAGAAGCCGAACAATTTTGGCAAAGCTAAAAGTAAAACACATAATAAGAGTCACACGTAGAAATCGTTACAACATTTTCAATAGATTGATTTAAAAAAATATTACTTGATAATAAGCTTAAACTCCGGGACTCAGAGATACGCTGTAATAAGGCCTTCATCTAGTAGGTTTTGTTACAAGAAGTTATACTAAGATAGTTCATAAAGCCATAAGACTAACAGCTAAGTGTATCGTTAAACATTAGATAACTACCCTTACAGCTTAAACCAGCTTCCTAGTTTATTAAAGTAGTTAAAAACAGAGTTTTTATCTTGTCTCGAGTATAAAGGACGCCAGTTTTTACATCTAGGAAGTAATTATCTCTCTGAAGTTGTAAGGAATCAGGAGTGGAGAAGTTGGGATGCGTATTTATTAAAGCTGGTTCAGGTAAATTAATAGACGAGGGTTTCAATGTAATATTAGCGTTCGCACTCATAGGCATCAGTGACTTTCTTTCACAATGATGTAAATATTCAACATGTTAGCATCCACGTGCGAATACTTTAGAAATTCAAAGTTTCGTGCCCTAGTTGAAACTCCAACCACTAGGTATCACATAAGCACACCTGCATGTGACTGCTTTTAAAACTGTGTACAAAAAAAAAAGTATTTGTTAATGTAATACGTATTAAAATTAATCATTACCAGTAAGAAACTCTTTGCATTTTTATAGTTGTTTTTTTCCAACGTAAATAATGTACCGTATTTACGATTTCTATATGAAAAAGTCACTTCTCCATCTGTACATCGTTTCAGCTCTAGACTTTAGAAATCCGCGTCCCTGTTCGGCCGGAAAGAGGGTGATCATTTGACCAACTTTTTTCATTATCTCTCGGAACTCGAATACTTTTATAGTAGTCCTATTTCGTTTTAGTTGTGATTTTCTTTTCCCTTCCTGTTATTTTTTCTTCTCGTATAGTCGTTAGCTTTTACCAGGCTATTCGGTTCTTTATGCTAGTACAAATGAGCATAGTTTATGGATTATTGTTGACTTACTTGAATACTGATTAGGGTTTTAGCAAGAAGAGGGTTGTAGTGAAGTATAGATTGCAGGGATAAAAGCGAAAGCTTGTCGGAGTGTCATGTGACCGCAGTGGGACAAAAACATATATGCTAGAGTAAGTGCATATTTGGTAGTCTTAATGTCACCCATCTGTAGACTCTTCGCGGCAAGCTTAGCAGAGAGTCTACAGATGGGTAGATTGACTGATTAACATAGTCGTCATGAGTCAAAAGCCTTCCTTAATTGTATTTTTTTTAACCTCAAGACTCATTGAAATAACAGCTCCATAAAACAACTCAACTACCGAATCTCTATAATCCTTATAGCTAGGTAGAGCAATATTGCTCCGTTTTGTAGCCAGCCCGACTGCTCTTTCCGGTGCACGGAGCCTTGCCGGAAGTTTACTTAAAAGAGGTGGAGGGCGCTCACAAATATCGGAATCGGTGGTATTCTGAGGCACGAGAACTTACTTGATGTGAGTGAAATGCTGGGGATGTTAGTTTTTTTTATTATATGTGGTATTTTGTAATTATAGTTTTAATACCATATTTTTGTGGGGTTGATTTTGAAGACTGCAGGTTTGGTGTATTGGTTATAGTGGTCAACTCGGCACTACATTTGCGCCAAGTATCGTCAGTTCGATTCTCGCGACAAACATTTTAGTGATCCATAGAAATTGGTGTCGAGTTTCAATATACTTTGAGGCCGTTAATTTTCTCTCCGACACAGAGTTCCTCCCTAGTACTTACCTACGAAAGCTGATTTTTTAAACTATAAGTCGAGGCATGTAAATGGAATAGCAAATTAAAATTAAAAAATAATTCTTAATAGCTAATTCTGGTACCTAATCATTGAAGGCATTAGTTATACCTACAGGTACATACATATTACAGAAAATATTTGACAGGTAGATCCATGCTGAGGAACAATTCTAAATTACGAATGCTATCGTATTAATGTCGTTTTCGAATAGTTCCTCAGAATAACCCCAGTGCATGCAGTCCTACCGACCGACACGGATGTAGTGCCACCGTGCCTCGGGACAGTGACGTCATGTCACGCGAACACGTCGAAACTTGTTACGTGACGGAACGAAAACTAAAGTGGTCAATGAGTGGGCTAGGACGATTTGATTTTGAGTGTTTGAATTTTGAGGTATTATTTTAGGCTCACCCTCTATTACGTAAGACACTGAATTCTGGTACTTACGCGATTATTAGACATTGAAATAAAACTACTTTTTATGGATTTTATCGCGTTATATTTAAATTTTCTATTATTTCCTGACGTTTCGGATCCCATACAGTATCCATGGTCACGGGTAGACTGAGGTGTTGGACGTCTTAAGAGTCCGGCGGAGCGAATTTCTCTTACAAACGTAATTCCGAAATAAATCGTAATTCCAACGCAATTTAATCAAATTCTGTTATTATTCGGATTCGGATACGTTAATCTAGGTTTCTACGTTACCATTTTGTCCAAAATACTTCACTGAAAATAAATGTAAGCGAATGCAATTTTTGATAACTTTACCGAGTTTGGAACTATTTTTCGGTCTTTTATTTCCAGTGAACTAGTAGTAGACGAAATTGTTCTGTAGGAACCTAGATTGATGGTATCCAAATCCGAATAATAACATAATTTGATAGAATATTGTCTGGATTACGATTTATTTCGGAATTACGTTTTTGTGGGCAATTCAAGCTCCGCCGGACCCTTAATGTTAAAATTACTAACAGCTACCTTACATTTTTTGTTAATTATTAGCGATCCGATTCATGCAGAACGAGCTCACCGTGTCCTTTGGTAGTGCAGTTTTGGGCTTGGATTTAGATTTAATAGAATCTATACTAAGATACTATCACGCCTGTATCAACATTTGGGCAAAGACATATAGTTGACAAAACAGTTCCAAACTCCGAAACACTACTGAAATTTTCGTAAACAATAATCATTATTATCATCATAATAACCATAGGTATATTTTTCCCATACTGCAGGCAAAAACTACAGAACGCGAAATACTGTTTTTTTATGGGATAGGGGGACAAACGAGCAGTCGGATCGCCTGATGGTAAGCGATTACCGCCGCCCATGGACACCCGCAACACCAGAGGAGACACAAGTGCGTTGCTCGCCTTTTAAAAGAGGATTGGGCCTCCGGTAACCTTACTCACTCGGCGAAACACAACGTAAGCGTTGGTCGAGCCGGCCCATTCGTGCCGAAGCATGGCTCTTCCACCTAAAAAAATCTTGTATAATTCTTTTGCTTCGTCCACGTTCATCTTCTATACTTATAATAAATCTGTAGAGAGGTCAATTCTGTACATGAAATATATATCCAAAATAACTATCAGCGGGTGATTAGTGATCGATACTGACGCCAAAAATGCAATCAGTAAAATTTTTGTCTGTCTGTCTGTCTGTCTGTATGTTCGTTATAGAAACAAAAACCGCTAGACGGATTACAAAGTAACTTGGTACAATTGTTCTTCATACTCCTGGGCAGGTTATAGTATACTTTTCATCACGCTACGATCAATAGGAGCAGAGCAGTGAAGGAAAATGTTGGGAAAATGAGTGATTCATGAGAAAGGTTTCAAGCTATAAAACATCACGCTACAACCCTTAGGAACGGGGCAACGCAGGTGAAACCGCGGGCGAAGAACTAGGGAACAAAGTAACTATTCCACGCGGACGAAGTCGCTGGCAAAAGCTAGTACATAATATTGCGACTAGGTACTACCAGTAGATACCCACGTGACTTTTTTGAAGGACAAAGGTCAGTCAGTCTTTCTAAGGCGTCTTCAATTAAATTATTTATTGCATTCCAATAAAGTACAAATTGAAACAGATGGCAGGCTCAGCTTCTCCTGACAATCACTTTTTGTATTGTAAAAGTCATTCCATCACGCCTGTATTCCTTGATGGTTTAGGTCCCATGTAATAAGGAGCGAGCCTATTGCCATTAACCGGGCATACATCCAGACTCCGAGCTGCTAAATCCAATAACACTTTGCTCAACCTGGGGATCGAACCCAGGACCTCTAGCGTAGCAGTCCCGCTTGGGACCACTAGACTAATGAGGCAGTCTATTGTAAAAGTCATCCTTTGTTATATGATCCTTTTTATTGCGCATAGACAAGGAGTGGAACACCCTACCTGCGTCTGTATCTCCGTACGTACAACCCGAATCTATTGAAAAGTAGGGTAAATGCCTCATATTCTGGGTGTGTTCGCTGCTCCGTAGACCTCATATTTGCCCCGGAGGCAAGATTGAGGTCAAGAGCAAGCCCATTTTTTATTTTTTTTAAATTTAACATACATAACATGACATACAATCACGCCTGTATTCCCGAAGGGTTAGGTAGGGGCGTGCTAATAAAATTACCCATAATTCGCTGATATGTTTAGGTTCCATGTAATAGTAGGTACTTGGGAATAAACCCCGGATCTCACACTACCAGGCGCGCGTGTAACCAAAAGGCAGTCTCCAGACTCCATCAGCACTCTAATTACCTCATAATAAACATGTTTATTCATGGAGTACGTTTATTTGTGCATATTCCAGTTGATTTACGTTTCACAACATTCAACATACACTCTGAAAACCACGACTGAACATAACTTAAAGAAAACTTATCCGTATTGAATAAGGGTGCGTTTAAACCGGATTCTGGTACCGTATTCCCGATACTAGAATCGGTTGTCGGTATGACGTTCTCTATAGTAAAATCGGTACTGATACGTTCGACATTATTTTCTTTATTTCTAAACATGTATTCATTGAAAGTGTTGCACTCATGGAAATAATGATACTGTAAGCGTTTCCATAGAAAGATCTCGGGATTTTTTACACCACATCGGCAAAAAATCGAGGAAAGGTTAGCATAGCGACTGCTCGGTACCGATCAGCTTCTGCGCCACGTGTTGTGGGTTCGATCCTAAAACTGAGCAAATATTTCTATGATCTATAGGTAGTTGTTCCGGGTCTGGGTATTTGTCTATGTGAGAATTTGTGTTTGTAAACGCTCTCACTATACAAGAGAAAATCCTAGTTACATTTTTTTTTACAAAAAATTGAAGGATCAAAACCCGTTGCATATTAGCAGGTAAATATCTTTATGCAAGCACCCTTACTCAGGTATGCAAGTTATTAGCTCGCGACAAGTTTTAATGAGCAGCACTGGGTGCACCACGAGTATTGACTTTACTTGTTAAGATTCATGAATACTGAGTAAATACCGGTGTTTGGATTATGAGAAATGTGTCTCGTGTATCTTGGAATTGTGAGTTTCCACCGCACTAATGGTGAGGGAAACTCAGAATATTTTCTATCATTAAGTACCACATGTGTGTGCCAAAAGCTTCGGGGATGAATCTTACCCACGCAGGTTCAGTCGACGAAAGCTTATGGTAGGTAGGTAGCGAACAGCATATACGTCTTGACCTTACTTAACATATATTGCGTTTAGATTTTTTATGACATTAACGCATGGTATACATTTTCTCACAGATACGCCGCTGTCGTTCTTAATAGCCTAACTTTTTTCCATAAGGCCTTCCCTTTCTCTTCCCAAACCCTTTGCTAGAATATTACTTATTATGCAATTTATATATTTTAACAAAAGCAAAATTTTGATCTGAGGCAGGATTCGAACTATCGTCATTAGGGTCAAAAACTTAAGAATTTTAAACAGTAAAAAAACACAGTCTTCCGAACACGTGAAGGACATAGTAATGTCATCAATAACCTTCGAATCCTGAGGTTGAATTTTCCTTTCACTAAAATAAATAATAGACCCAATTAATCACAAAGATCAGCTACCAATTTTACTTCAACAAAAAAAAAACTAAGCCGTGCCCTATTGTAGTATTTTCCTTTTATTTTCTGTGTACAACCCGCCCTAATTGCGCCCAATCAAATTGAATCGGACGGCACATCGGGCAGCACGCGACCGGCTAACCATTCCTTATGGTTACTTTATATGTATGTCAGCTATTTAGAAAAGAGAAAATATAAGCTATATTTCTAAAGAATTGGATAACATTTCGTTTGAGATAAAAAAAAGTTATGCCTCGTTAGTCTAGTAGTCGTTAGCACAATTACTGAGCTTGAGATTTCATTGATTCAATTCCAAGGTCAAGCAAACTGATAAAAGGTAAATCAATAAATACAATTCTCAATCGCAGATATTGGAAATGTAATCGGTTTGTAAGTATGAACTCGCCCCCCATTACCTGAGAACTTTCTTTTGTGTGATCATACATACTTACTATGACATCTAGTTCTCAGACACTGAGAACCTTCTAGTAATTATCGACTTTGGTCCAACTTTGACATTCAATGTTCACACATCCTTATATCGCAATTGTACCAGTGAAGATTGTAATACCATTTATTTTAAAAGAGTGTCCATGGAGTTTCTTGTCGGATTTTTCTCCAGGATCAACTTTTGGAACGTGAACGTTTCATAAACGCCTGTAAAAGCTTATTTGAAATATAAACATTTGAACTTGAACTTGAACTGAGTACTATTTCCAAAATATGGAATAAATATTCCAGTTTTCCCCCTTAAGGGGGATTGTCAGGGGGAAATTCTAGACATTTTTTATAGATTCCACTTTCCCCTTAGGGGGATTTTCAGGGTGGATTTTAGGAATAGGCCAACTGTATCGATTTAGAAGATATACCAAAAGTGTTTTTAAGTTATAGATAGCTATAAATATTTACAAGAATTCGAGGAAAAGAATGGTTTGTAGAATAATAGTAGTGAGTAGTCCTCCAAACACTCCAATCCATTTGATTCAATCACCAAAAACATTTACCTCCGTTTAAACTATTACAACGACAACCCTCCAAAAATCTCCCCTGCATAAAAAAAAACTGTGACACGCGTCATTTCAACCCTTAAATTGTAGGTGTTAAGGGTGTCAAGTCAGTACCTTCCAATTAAAGGCAGGGTTGTCTTGACCGCGTAAATATCGCCTCGCATGTACTCGCCCACAGAATTGAAATTAACATTGGTAATTACTGCGGAACACGGTGTGCGCGTCTGTACAAATTACGCGTTGTACGCGATTGTACGCGGAACTTGTGGTATTTGACGCTCTTGATATTCATAGTTTTTTTTTTCATTTTAAGGGTTGTACGTCACGTTATAGCTTGGGTGAGAAGAAAAAAATATAAGCCCTCGGTATAAGGCCTGATAGAAAATTCCTAACAGAAAATTAAAAGAATACTTAGCCCTTTATGACAGTATCACAAAATATGGAATTATTATTTTAACTATTTACAAGAATTCCACGTTTTCACACAATTACTACATAATATATTACCTAATTAGCTAAAGAATTTTACAATCTCGTTTTTGTTATTCATACATTTCAGGGTTTTTTTTTATGGGATAGGAGGCCAAACGAGCGGACGGATCGCCTGATGGTAAGCGATCACCGCCGCCCATGGACACCCGCAACACCAGAGGGGATTCATTAAGCCTCCGGTAACTCACTCGGCGAAACACAACGCAAGCGATGTTTAACGCCGGTCTTCTGTGAGGCCGTGGTATCACTCCGGTCGAGCCGGCCCATTCGTGCCGAAGCATGGCTCTCCCACTTAAAAAAACGGTTCTCCGTCACGTGATAGCTTTAGGAGAATTTCAGTTACATAATTGAAATTAATATTTTCTAATTACATAATGAGAATAGTTTAACAAAATTGTACAAACGTTAGTAATAGCCGCTTAACACGCTGCGTTTGCCTGTACAAATTGGAAACCCTAACATAAGTAATGAATGTGCCAGATTGTACTGATTTATTGATGCAAACTATTTAAAAAAATATTTTGTGTAACATAAATAAATGATTTCCCGCCTGTTGTAAAACCACATTGTGGTCGCCTTATGAATTCGGTCGCGGTATTCATACCATAGGTATCTTCACGCCTATATTATTTAAGAGTTAGCAGAGGTAAACTAATGTACACTCACAGTTCACCGGTATTTTTAGGTCCTATGTTATATTATTATTTATATCTTTATAACTACCTGTATTACAAATGAATTATTATGAATTTGAATTTTTCAGAATAGCAATCGGCAGTAATCATAGTGCTTTACGAAGAAAAGCGTAAAGTTCTATGATCGATTCCCAGTTATAATGGTTTTCACTGTAATACTACTGTATGTAGTGTTAGACTCATTAGTCTAGTGGTCCCAAGCGCGACTGCTACACTAGAGGTCCTGGGTTCGATCCCCAGGTCGAGCAGTGTTATTGGGTTTTTCTATGAAATTCTCAGTAGCACGATGACTATTTACCATTAGGTGGAAATTGTAGAAATATCACGCTACACAATGCGGACCTCTAGTTTAGTAATCCCGCATATGGCCACCAGACGAATGAGGCAGGCAATCCATTAATATAAATTACGTCATTAACAAGAAATAGGTTAGTTCTCTATAAACAATGTAAAAGTTAATACATTTTTTTTCTACTAGAAACAATATGTATTCCGTAATCAAACATTTATATAATCAGGGTTGCTATGAGTTCATAATATTATGGAAGATTGCCATGTGAACCTGTAAGCCGAGTGATCCTATATTAGTTATTATGTTTACAGAAATTAAAATACGTGAATTTTAGATATTATTATATTTTAGCGAACATTCGCATACCATCACGCCTGTATTCCCTGAAAGGTTAGGCAGAGGCGTACTTTATGTACACCCACAGTTCGCCTGGTATGTTTAGGTCCTATGTTATAGGGAGCGAGCCTATAGCCATTAACCGGGCACAAATCCAGACTCCGAGCTGCTACTGAGAATTCCATAGTAAAACCCAATAACACACTGCTCGACCTGGGGATCGAACCCAGGACCTCTAGTGTAGCGGTCGCGCTTGGGACCACTAGAGTAATGAGTCTAATACTACATACAATAGTATTACGGTGAAAACCATTATAACTGCTCAAACTGGGAATCAATCATAGAACTTTACGCTTTTCTTCGTAGTGTACGAGTAGCAGTCGCACTTGGGACCACTAGACTAATGAGGCAGTCAAAAATATTTTGAACTTGACATATAGGTTGCTGGCGCTATATAATTTGTTCGCGTTTGACGTTGTTTTTAATTTTGTAGAATAATATAGTGTGATTAACCAAGATTATACACCAGTCTAGACTGCTAAATAGTTTTACATCAAAAAATAAATCCAGTTATGATGGATAGCGACATGGCAACAAAATTAAAGTTGACATGTGGCATGCGAAGATAAGTAGTGCGTATAATTGTACACCCAATAAAGGTGAGCTCGGAGCCAGAAATCATAAAATACAGTTATTTTGAACACGCGACGTGATTATTTGTCGTCTGGTTTTCAAAACTATGGCTCTCTTAAAAGGTCTTTTTTTATGGGATAGGAGGGCAAACGTGCAGACGGATCGCCTGATGGTAAGCGATTACCGCCGCCCATGGACACCCGCAACACCAGAGGAGTCACGAGTGCGTTGCCGACCTTTTAAAAGGGGATTGGACCTCCGGTAACCTCACTCTTGAAACACAACGTAAGCGTTGTTTAACGCCGGTTTTCTGTGAGGCCGTGGTATCACTCCGGTCGAGCCGGCCCATTCGTGCCGAAGCATGGCTCCACGTAAAAAGATCAGTTCAGATCCAGGTCTGTTCAGATATATATATTTTTTATTCATGATAGGCTTACGCTTGGCCGCCAGTTCACCTGGTGTTAAGCGATACTGCGATCTACGATAGAGCGCGCTTGCCTAGAAGAAACCGATTCACTCGTGATTTAAAAACACAGATTATATCTATTGGGGGAAGCGCATCCCACATTTCAGCGGTACGCATGATAAAAGTGGATTTAAAGCGTTTCGTTCGGGTTTTTGGAATGTTCACCATGAACTACATATTGCCCGACATTATTGTAAATACTCACATACATATTATAACATATTCAAAACTTACAATGTTTCCACTCATTGGGAATTCTCTTTAGCTTTATAAAATATGCGCCTGTAATTTTGTAATCCCAGGGATAAGTATTTGAAGTGAGAAATTGAGTGGTAACTTGGCTGTCGTGGAATTTGGAAATTTTATGCTGTGGTATAGCTACTATAATGTGCTAACGTGATCATCTTTAGATTGTGAGAGTTGGATGGAGCTATTCAATGTGTAAAGCAGCATCCATCCATCCAACCTTAACTAACAACCTTTACAAGATCGCATTGATATCTGGTATGGTCTCTAGGCATTATTAATACCTATAATTATAGCGTAACCTATAACAGCAACCTAGACCAGTTGTCTAACAGTAGTTTTCGACAAATCGAGCGTTCATTGCAAACATGCGAACATTGTGTCTAGGCTCCATCGAGTTTCCTGTCATGGTCGTGCAGAATGTCACGAATCCCATGGCTTTAGTCGGTAGTGCAACATGCCCTGCCGATTTTTAGGTGACAGACGATCCATGAGGGTTTTTCGCACTCCAAAAAAAGTTCCAAAGAGTTTAGGGAACAATAGACGGCAAGGTTATCCAAGTCCAAAGGACTCAGACACATACCCTCTTTATTCCCTCTCTAATAGCCTCTTTATAAAACTCATGGAATAGCTGTTTGGAGAACTGGGTGAGGTTGAGGAATAGGTATCTACGGGAAGCACAAAAGATCCCATTGGGTCGAAGGGCACTGTCAAGTCTTAATTATGTTTTTTATTTACCGTGTAATAGTAATTAATCCCTCTCAACATGTCGGCAACGCCATACAACAATCGATAATAAATGGGAACATAAAATACCCCCCCAACAGTCGATGAGAAATAGCTCAACTCAGCTTTTGCATTCTGACAAAACAAGGAAAACGTTAACGTTGTTCCACATTTTCCGTGCTCTTAAATCTTCTCAGCATCACCCCGCCCCTCGAGTACCATTAAACCAGCTGATATTGTGATGGGGAATAAATTTAAGTGCCTATAACAATATTTGGATCGCGTGCGGTGTGGGAGGTGAATTAATACTAACAATTACCTGGGTAGCACGCACGAAAAAACCGTTCAAATTGCTACTGTGCGTGATGGAATTGAATGTGACTTTGGTGATAAACGGAGCGGGAGCGGGAAGGAAACACAATTTAAGATTACGTGTCAGTCAGTAGATAAAGCATGCAATAAACTAGTTACTGTATAGAAATAATTATGTAGGCATATTGATAATCTGTACCTCCTTTTTTAGTACGCAAAAATAAAAATAAGTAAGTACTTAGATATAAATTGTTATTAAATGTGAAGTTTATGGTTTTGTATCATTTACCTAAACAATGTTATAAAAAAGCGAGTATGTAGTATAAGCTCCACAGAAAAGAACCTCCCCAAAATTTATGGTATATAATATAGCATACCTACATGCCATATCAGGGACTGCTTTCTATAGCCCAAACATAAGTTGAGGACTTGGCTGTCAGACCATTGTGGGTACCGGCTATCGTCACAGTTTGTCAAATCCACATGTATGATATCGACAAGCGCGCGAAAAGAATTTTTTACTTGTTTATTTTTTACAGCTCTGAAGGAACTCTGGAACTCTGGCATGAACAGTCCAATTATTATTATTCCCGCTATCGCTACCTCTTATTACACAGTCACCTACCCAACTCGCCCTATTAATGCCGATTGAATCGAACCTTTAAAAGCCTTCGATTTTATTATCAAAAGTCTGAACTATTGCACATTAATGAGGTTCATAATGAAGAGACAATCAATGTCGGTCATTATGATTAAATTTATTAATTTGACATACATTAATTGAATCTGAATCAAATTAATTAATGTTGTATCATTCTAATCAGTGACTTTAAATTAATTTTCGCTTTGTGATTGTCATTTTGATCAGTCTTCCATAGGTAATATTATTATCCGATTCAGTGGTACGAGAATGTAACTGCCTACATCAATATGATATCGAATTAATCGAATAAAAAAGATTTTGACAATGTGGTGGTCAGAAGCTCGAAATTCTAGCTACAACTCTATCATTCGAATATTGCTGTCGTTTGTTACATTGTGCTATTTAAACATTAAATCCCATATCAAGATATCATTTAGCACCGTCAGGGATGCTACTCGGGACGTAGCATCCTTTAGGACTCCTCATTGTTGGCAAAACATCTCTTATTAACGTCACAACCAGCCTTTGGTACAAAGTTGTACCCAAACCAACAAATATAGGTAGCACATTCAATTAGTTCTCTGGTTTCGCTCTACCCTCGTCAACGGAAAAATCCCCTACACTTATGTTGATAAATTTCTACCGCAATTTTGTTCAAAGGAATTGTGCAACTGGATCAGTGTGCAGGAATTAATTACCAAAATTCTTATCTTTAAACAGAGGATTTTGAGTGGATGGTCGTGTGGTGAATCATACACTTCAGACTGAGTATTACAAGTATTTATTCATCCAACAGTATGTAATTATCAATAATCACTTATCACTTAATCGCTCAATAATTATTAACAATTTATACAACAACAGCACTGGCTTATAAGATATTATGTCTACTGCTCAACGCCTCGGAATAGAATGTCTCAGTACAGATTGATCTATTACCAGCCGAATGTTCCCCACTCTTAGACGTAGGCAAACACTCAGCTGGGTTAGACCAATCAGAGCGAAATACACAGTACGCATGATCAATTGATTAATTTAAATACATTAGATTAACTTTAAATTTAGCAATAGTTATAAATTGATTACACAGACAAATTGATAATATAACACCTACTTATATTTGACTAATTTGTAATAAAAAGGGCGTTTAATAACGAATAGTTCGACTACAAGCGCCACCTGTCGCTCGTGATAAGGAAACCTATATAAATGTCTTTTCATTATTTTATAAAATCATTACATTCGGCCATCCGACAACGTGCGATCTCCTGACGCACGTTATCGTAATTCAATAACATAAGTCATACATACAGAAATATTACATGCTTAAACTGTTTGAACAAACACGAATCAAAAATGCAAAATCATTACATTCGGCTATTCATTGATGTCCGACTCCTTTCTATGAAATAGTTTGTCGTTATCATTATTGCTTTCAGAAGATGGGCTACTATTACGATCTGATGAATCTTTATGGTCAGGCGAATTTATATTTACATTTTTATTATATTTATTTATATTTTATAAGGTCTAACACGATCAGCGGAAACGACACTCTTAAATGAATCTACGTTTGCTAAAACCGGAATTTCAGTGATTTTATATCTGTCATTGCCCAAAACTCCTGTGATTTTATCAGATCTATGAATTTAAAAAGTTTTATTGCCTTTATTATTACAGTCAGTTCTGGTAACCTTAGTCAAATCACCTTGTTTATAGGTTCTAGGGGTGCTACCGGCATCATAATAGTGTTTTTCGCGACTTTAGTATTAGTACGACCTCATCTCTTACGCTTTGTAACATGTTTTGTATAAACTATCTCTGAATGTCAAAGTCAAAGTTCTTTAATGCTTCATGTGTAAATATACATAGATCTCTAGTTTGGTAAGTATCAACGTGAAACCCCGTTGGGGCACAGCATAGAATACATGGGTACTAACAAGTTAATTACATAATTATAATTTAACAAATTACAATAGAAAATAAAATTATAAACTTACTTAAAATTAAATAACCATTTAGGTAGTCAATTTACAGAAATTTAAGGTATTGTTATTATTTTGGCAATTGTTTTTTTTTTCACAAAGATTTTATTGTTATTAATTATAATTTAATTATCTTTTATTTTTATCTTCAAAGAATTCTTTTAGCGTGTACATGTAATAACATTATTGTAATAGGTGTTTATTTAGTCTGTTTTTAAATACATCGTCATTTAGGATATCTTTTAGTTCTCGAGGTATTTTTATTGTGGTGCCAAATAAAGCCCCTATGGCAGTCTTTTTGGTAGAAGAATTAACTGAATTATTTACACCCCATTGGATTTTGCCAAGACACATTTCCCAATT
The DNA here is from genome assembly GCA_910591435.1 of Acronicta aceris. Lineage (NCBI taxonomy): Eukaryota > Metazoa > Arthropoda > Insecta > Lepidoptera > Noctuidae > Acronicta > Acronicta aceris. Next base: position 869,437 of record OU342775.1, read on the forward strand.
GCGTTCGTCATTTCCGTCATTATGTTTTGCTAATGCGTTTAAGATGGTTTGGTTATATCTTTCAGTTTGACTTTTTGCCCTGCGACAAACTACAGCCATAGGGACATGTTTAGTGCTATGACTGTCGCAAAAGCTCGTGATCAGGTATTATTGGAGATGGTAAGCCAAAGTCATTTTTTTTTTTTAGTTTTCGTGTCTTTTACCGCTTTCACATATATATATTTTGTAAAGCAATCAACTATTGTAATAATTTAGGCATTGCCGTTTTTACTCTTTACAAACGAACCAAGATGGTTTAGGTGAATTGTATGGAATAGGACGCTAACTTTTTCTATAGGATACAATTATTCAGTCTTTTGTCTGGATGCATCATCTTTATTATAAGCGTACCGAGTGCACCGAATTTTATCGCCGCAGCTTTGGAAACCAAAAGACAGATTGAATTCTCTCAGTCGTTTTAGTAATGCCTAAATGTCCTATATCATCATGATTATAACGGCATATTTTCCAGCGGGCACTACGAGGGACAACTAGGCGTATTTCATCGTCAATTCTTTATACTCTATGATTTTTAATAACATAATTTTTCCTAATATCTTTAGATTCTTCGTCAGATTCAGGCTTAAGAATTTTTAAGTATACGCGAAATGTCTGGATCTACATTTGTAGTGTTAATATCCAATTGTCAGTCTCGATACTTTAACAGAAGACTCGTCTTTAATTTCAGAAGGCAGAGAATGTTATTTCGGCTTAATGCATCGACATGTGTCATACGAATACCGGGTCTATACTCGTTTGGTTAGTATGGTTCGGAGCGTATTATGGTCTATTACAATTTGAAATTCTAATCCCAACAGATAAACACAAAACTTCAAATTTCATAAGATTGTAAATGACGCCTTTCAGGTGTCGTCTGCCTACTAAAATAAGCAACCGGCTTAAGTACCCGAAGGCTAGACTGCCACTGTACTAATATTTCTCCCACACCTAAGGAACTAACATCTGTGTGCAACTCCGTATCGAGTTTAGGATTGTATAAGGCTAGTGTTGGTCTATTACTCAAACTTTTATTTTAATGCTTGAAATTGATCTTCTACCCAAATGATACTATAGAACTAGCACAATCGGAATCGGATTCTTGTATTATATCATTTCGCAACAAGTCATCAATAAATTCTCGTACCTGTCCTCTCTTGAAGTGCGATAAGCGATAGGGTCTATGTGTGACAGGTCTATCATTAAGCAAGTCTATCTTCATTTTAATAGAGTTATTACAACCTATCTCGCTCAAGTTAAATGCAAAAAAATTCACGATACGACTGCGATAAAGCGTAGGTAAGGCTTATCCATTTGCCAACTTGAGGGACCGACTTTGATTTCAGACTTTATCAAAGGAGCCAAGTCAGTAATATCTCTCGTGATTTTGTTAGGGCATATAATTCTTTTTTCTTACAAAAGGCATTGCTTTTGCAATTAGAGCATCGCAATGCAACGAATCTTGGGCAAAATTCTTTGGGAAAATTCAGGGTTTGATTAGCTAAATTTGATAATAAGGTGACATTTACCCATGCTTAGACGATATGTGCCTTGAGGTAAGTTATATTCTTTGCCAAGTTTATTACTATTATAACTTTCTATATAAACATTCCCAGGATAAGAAGAACCTAAATCCGAAACTTCAACTAATTCCGATTTGTTTCTGGCTAATTGAATGAAATCCGATAAGGTAAGCTTTAAGGGGCCCAAATCATTGGTTTGCTGCGAAGCTCAGGACTTTAAAATTTTATCCAATGAGTAACGCAGTCTGCATAAACCCATAATAAACCATAAGTAGGTACTTCTACATTCGATTCGATTTCATCAATCCTAAGAACGTACTATATACTACCACACTCTCATCACTACCAAAACCTTTGACTATAGGTAATCTCGACACAGTTTTCACGGGGTCAGGGCTGTTTGCATCATATTCACGCATTACATAAGTCAAAAGTCAAATCATCCATTTCAAATAAACCAATAATACAGGTACTTTTGAATTGCCAAAACTAGGTGCACGGTTCCAAATAGTGGGTCCTACTATACCCAATCTTAATAATCTATCAATCCCAACGAAAACTCGATTATTTACCGGTTTGTAAAACTTGTTATTACTGTTACTGTGTGTAGAAGTTGTAAGGACTTTACGTTCTATTTCATCGCTTGACTTTGGGTCTATTCATGGAATTAACGGTGTCGGTTTGCAATTTTCGTTCTAGCGCCTTGTCACACTTTAGACGCTTGTCAAGGGACTTGGGACATCTGGTGTAAGAGTGTTCTTTACGACGACAATTAAAACAAATAATTGGAGGTATCATTTGAAGTCGAAGGCGAGGTATGATCATGAGTTCATGACGCTTTCTATTTGTAGAAATAGGTTGTAACTAGGTATGCTGAGAACTGAGAATATGTAGCGAGTCTTTCCGGTTCATTACAATTTAAAGCTTGAGCTCCATTTCTAATGGATTTATCATAAATGCCGTGAGTTGCACAACCTACAGCCTTTTTATCACTAATATCATATCAGCTTGTATATCAGCATCAATTTATCATAAAAATATTCACGTAAACTTTCATTACTTCATGTTGTACCTTTTCATTTTGACACATTATTGTAACTCGTAACATCCTAATTATATATGAAAACAATAAATATTTGAATTTGTACGTACCAATATTAATAATTTCTTTACCTTTCCTTTTTTTTTTTTTAGCCCGACAAGTTTTTGTCGGGCAAAATGTATGGTCTGCTTCTCGTCCCATTCATATATTACACACTTACCTTTCATAAACAACCTTCAATACTCTGAGATTTACTGGAGGGATTGAACTTCGGTATAACATTTGGTAAATGGTTGTACGACTAAACTGGCGGCTCTTCGTCTGGAGTATGCATTCATTGGTTTCATCATCATTCATTGGTATCATCAGATTCCATGGCCTCAAAACATAAAAATGTATAAGTATTGTTTCAATTTGACACTAACAAGTTAAAAGCTCCTTTTTTTACTATTATTATTAAATTCATTTTATATTACTAAAATATCTACTCGAACTGGTTAAAATTAATAGCTCCATAAATTCGAAGTTATGCATGAAAAGATCAATCAAAAATATACGTCTTCCAATAAATGTTTCCCATTTCCAATTTATAAAATTAATAGAGGGTATATACACAACTATCTGCAACGCACTTAGTCGCATAATAATTCTTTTCATTGTTCTCTTAGTATAAATCATGCTTTACTTACGCGTCTGAGGATAGTTCCGTTCCTATTGGGCACACTTGGCCCAAAACTTTTGACTCACTTGGCCAAAATAACTTTGAGCACACTTGGCTTACTATCTTTAAGCACACTTGGCTTAATAGGCGTACATAGCCTCTAGTAGCTAGAGCACACTTGGCTTCCTATTGTAGGTACACATAACTCCTATTTCTACTGGTATACTAAAACTACTTTATACTTCTTTAGTGGAATCTATTTTGGATTATGCTCTTGATTGCTACGGCCTCACATTTAAAACCTATATAGATAAACTGGGGAATATCCAATTAAGATTTATAAAACTGCTTGTAGATAAAAAAAAACTTATAGATACCCTACCATAAAACATTAATTGTGCACTCCATTACTAATTATGTACCTACCTACGTGTTATTAAGACTAAAATTGATCCCACAGTCAAACTGTTTGTACAGTTTTGTGGGGCTTTATATTACTTCGTAAGACCTAATATGTACCTCATAAAAATTAAATAAATAAAATAAAAATAATTAACCTCTAACAATCTAAGCACACGTGGCTCAATAGGCATACATAGCTTCTAACAATCTAAGCGTACATGCCTCAATAGGCATGCATAGCCTCTAGTAACTCAAGCACACTTGGCTTCCTATTGTAGTCACACATAACCTCTAACAATCTAAGCACACATGGCTCAATAGGCATACATAGCCTCTAGTAACTCAAGCACATTTGGCTTCCTATTGTAGGCACACATAACCTCTAACAATCTAAGCACACATGGCTCAATAGGCATACATAGCCTCTAGTAACTCAAGCACACTTGGCTTTCTATTGTAGGCACACATAACCTCTAGACATACGTCACTCAACATTACTGTATCTGTGGATTTTCTTGTAGGCATATCCCACTTCTGAAATGTGACGAATCATACACTTCAGACTGAGTATTACAAGTATTTATTCATCCAACAGTATGTAATTATCAATAATCACTTTATCACTTAATCGCTCAATAATTATTAACAATTTATACAACAACAGCACTGGCTTATAAGATATTATGTCTACTGCTCAACGCCTCGGAATAGAATGTCTCAGTACAGATTGATCCATTACCAGCCGAATGTTCCCCACTCTTAAACGTAGGCAAACACTCAGCTGGGTTAGACCAATCAGAGCGAAGTACACAGTACGCATGATCAATTGATTAATTTAAATACATTAGATTAACTTTAAATTTAGCAATAGTTATAAATTGATTACACAGACAAATTGATAATATAACACCTACTTATATTTGACTAATTTGTAATAAGAAGGGCGTTTAATAACGAATAGTTCAACTACAAGCGCCATCTGTCGCTCGTGATAAGGAAACCTATATAAATGTCTTGTCATTATTTTATAAAATCATTACAATCCAGATCATGAAAACAATTATTCATCATCATCTTAGTTCATTTATAAGATTTTATAAAACACCATAATTATTATTCTTATTATATTAGCATGTTCTTTTTTTTTCATAATATCGACTTCGTGCCAACTTGGACATAACCTTTAATGTCCACACATCCTATTCGCAATATTGTACCTGAAGAATGTAAACCCTCTTATTTTAAAAGTGTCCAAGCAGTTTCTTGCCGGATTCTTCTCCATAGGATCAACTTTTTAGAACCGTGCAACTAGACTCAATAACGTTTCATAAACGCTTGTAAAAGCTTATCTATACTTATAATAAATCTGTAGAGAGGTCAATTCTGTACATGAAATATATTTCCAAAATAACTATCAGCGGGTGATTAGTGATCGATACTGATGCCAAAATGCAATCAGTAAAATTTTTGTCTGTCTGTCTGTCTGTCTGTCTGTCTGTATGTTCGTTATAGAAACAAAAACCACTCGACGGATTTCAACGAAACTTGGTACAATTGTTCTTCATACTCCTGGGCAGGTTATAGTATACTTTTCATCACGCTACGATCAATAGGAGCAGAGCAGTGAAGGGAAATGTTGGGAAAACAGGAGAACTTACTCCATTTTTTAAGCTTCCGTCGCGTGTGCAGCCTTAATGGTTAAAGCTACACAGAAATCATGTATGACGGAAATGTTCTTCTTAAAATTATATAAAAAATATTCCACGACAGCAAATGTCTATCTTTTATGGTTGACTCACAATAACACGTGTAACTCCCGATAACTTAGCAGTTCGGAGCTTTCTGATTATATTTGTCTACTCTTACGTTAGGTGACTGACTGACTGACATAGTGATCTATCAACGCACAGCCCAAACCACAGGTTATAGTATACTTTTCATCACGCTACGATCAATAGGAGCAGAGCAGTGAAGGGAAATGTTGGGAAAATGAGTGATTCATGGGAAAGGTTTCAAGCTATCAATGTATATATCATCACGCTACAACCCTTAGGAACGGGGCAACGCAGGTGAAACCACGGGCGAAGAACTAGGGAACAAAGTAACTATTCCACGCGGACGAAGTCGCTGGCAAAAGCTAGTTTGAAATAAAAACATTTGAACTTGAACTTACTTTGGCGTCGAATTTCAGTCTTACTAGACGCATTTGAATACATAACATACCATTATGCCTGTATTCCCCGAAAGGTTAGGCAGAGGCGTACTAATATATACCCACAGTTCGCCGGTATATTTAGATCCCATAAAATAAGGGGCGAGCCTATAGCCATTAAGCGGGGACAAATTTCAAACTCCCACTTGCTACTGAGAATTTCATAGAAATACCCAATAACCCTTTGCTCGACCTGAGAATCGAACCCAAGACCACAAGCGTAGCAGTCGCGCTCAGGACCACTAGGCTATTGAGGCGTTTGAGTACCATTATTTTAAATTATGTGATTTTTACCACTCCATTTTTCAATGAAGCTTGAGTGGTTACATTAGCAGCACAATACAATTTTGTTGATAAAACCCGATATCAACGGTACCTTTAAAAAATACCATCATCCCATTACCAAAGTTCCCAAAACAATTTTTCCAAATTTTTCCATCACCATTAATCAGTTCCCGAGTTGAAACGAAGTTACTCCACTAATTTATCTACGTCATGATTTCCTAGAGGGACAAACAAACAAACTTATTGACACCGTGACTTCCGCCAGATGATTGATTACTTCCAACTTTGTTGGTATTTATTTGGACGTTTTGATCGCTGTTCTCATGCGAAATTACAATTTGCATAAACTTGTTACGAACGTCGCGGTGTTGTCGAAACGTAATTCTCTAAGTTCTTAATTGACAACGTCATCTATCAATCATTGAAGGTTTAAGATTGTGAGATGGAGTTGAATTGTAATTGTGTTGGTTTTCATTTTTAATCTAGCATCAATTTGCAATGATAGCATTGATAATCACCGTGGCCTGCCAATTTCAAATTCATAGTACGTACCTCTAATTTTTCAGAATCTTAAATGCGTAAGACATATTGTATAAGTAATTAGCACTTACGTAACGTTATCAATGAAGGGAAATAATTATATGAACACTGATTTGAATGTACTGCAATATTTTTATTCAATAATACCTGAAAAGGCTGTACCTATATTGAAGATGTCATCATCATCTTCCTTCCTTTGTCCTATTTATTTGAGGGTGCAGCATGTCCTTCTCTTCCATTCATCCCTATCATACGTTACTTCATCATTCACTCCCTTATCCATCATATCGGTTTTAATACAATCCATCCATCTTTTCTTTGGTATCCCTCTACCCTACCTAGATTGAAGATGTGTGATAACCTATTATTGCCCAAAGCTCAAGCTCATCCTTTCAATTTGATATACGACTGTAATGATTTTATAAAATAATGAAAAGACATTTATATAGGTTTCCTTATCACGAGCGACAGGTGGCGCTTGTAGTCGAACTATTCGTTATTAAACGCCCTTTTTATTACAAATTAGTCAAATATAAGTAGGTGTTATATTATCAATTTGTCTGTGTAATCAATTTATAACTATTGCTAAATTTAAAGTTAATCTAATGTATTTAAATTAATCAATTGATCATGCGTACTGTGTATTTCGCTCTGATTGGTCTAACCCAGCTGAGTGTTTGCCTACGTCTAAGAGTGGGGAACATTCGGCTGGTAATAGATCAATCTGTACTGAGACATTCTATTCCGAGGCGTTGAGCAGTAGACATAATATCTTATAAGCCAGTGCTGTTGTTGTATAAATTGTTAATAATTATTGAGCGATTAAGTGATAAGTGATTATTGATAATTACATACTGTTGGATGAATAAATACTTGTAATACTCAGTCTGAAGTGTATGATTCGTCACAGGATCATCTAGAATTTCTACGGGGTGACGTCATTATGATTATTACCATGATTATTGGAAAAGATGTGATGTGGGCTCAGATAGCAGCCAAATAGCCACGTTAACTAACCAAGACTAAGGAGTTAGCTGTTTTGTGAACTACTAGTTAACTCTGTCGGTTTGTTTGCTAACAAAGTTTATCAGTCTAGAGTCAGTGTGTGCCAAGTCCTGGGAAGTGGCGGGTAGTTTGGAAAGTAGCTGCGGATGCAAGTTTTCAAGTCCCGAGTCTTATTGTTGATCTTTTTGTCTTTTATTTCGTTCATTGAATCAACTAAGCTTTGGCTGGGTGAGCGGGAAATAAGTTTGCGGCTAACCAGGTTGTTTGATTTGCTGTCTTAACACTGTTTAAAATGTCGTTGGATTTGATTTGGACTGATGTCATACGTTAAGGCAAAAAATTAAATGTAGATTACCTTTCCCTGATACCAAATGAAATACCTACATTGAACCCAGGACCTAACGCCTAGCAGCTCCCCACAGGAAGTAGCTTCAATTTTTTTTAATCCTTCGACCGCTAACAGATTCTATAGAAAATTATTTGCAACCGCTCTCGATGTCATCGTGGCGCTTAAGGCATATGTTTAGTTCAAAATTTTCTTTGTCTTTCGATCATGTTTTCTTTCTTTTTTTTATTTAAAATGGCCTTGCTCTTGACTTCAATCTTGTCTCCTGGGCAAAGATGAGGTCGACGGTGGAGCGAGCACACCCAGAAGATGCCTGTTCACCCTACTTTTGAAAAGATTCAGAGTTTCATTCCTTAGCTGTGTGCATTATAAAAGATGATTTATAGCGCTGTGTGCGAATAAGTAGAATATCAACCAGGTAGGAATGATATCCTGCGGTGCGTCTGGAGCTCCGATAGTGCAAAGAGGAAGGTGGGATGAGCTCATCGATCTATGGTGCATACATCTTATAAGCTAAAAGACATCCAGTGCTGAAAAAGGTCTTCCCAATTTACATCCACGAGGCCCGGCAGCCTGCATGCAACGATCCCAGTGAGCCTCACCAGGTCGATTGTCCATCTTTTTCCAGCTTATGCTACGCAGCGTTTACCGGTGCGTGGTCTTTTCTCGAGAACCTTTCTGCCTCATCGGCCATCGCGTTTTACGAGCTATGTACCCCGTCCATTGACACTTAAAGCTTGCTAATCATTAAAACTATATCGGAAACTTTGGTTTTACTGCGAATCTCTTTATTATTGTTTTGGTCACGGCGAAAAATACCAAGTACCTGTAGCGACATCTACCGCGCTACATACTCAAAACACCCGCCGGATCGGAAGATCCTCCCTTTAGTTGGAGGGGCAAAATACTTCACCCCTTCACATATGTATCTATTAAACTATTGCCAAATACTCATATACCTGTGTTCATAGCTCGCGGAGTGACCTTGAGCTTTCATATGGGACCAATTTTGAGCGACCCACATCTTTCGATTATTATGCTCAAAAACTTTATTCCAGACGGGTGCCGTAAGTTTGTTTCGCAAAATAGTTTCATATCTGTTTAACATAATTGGACATGGTTTTCCGTGTCGTGTTATTGTCTGACAAGACCACGACTTCAATTGAGTCGCGTTCAATTGTTCCAAGAAATTATATCTAGTGCGAACATGAGGCTAGCTGTAGACAGCAAAATAGGTAACGTTAGAAAATCAATTACTAGGATTGTGATTAATTAATAAATTAATTTATCGTCTGGACGATTTATGGTAGAATTGTTATGTTTCTGGAAACATAACAACTCTACCATAAAACAATTGAAAACTGTTTATTATTTATCGATCCATCTAATAGTTCACGTCATTTTTTACCAAACACCACCTAAAATAAATGTACATTTTTTTTAGAGTCTGGGGTTGTGTTCACTAAAAAAGTACTTTGATAATCCGAATACTCTCCAAGAGATTTACAGCAACATTTAGAACTTGCTGGCATTTTTCGAGGTATTGGAGTGGTTCGAATAAAATGCAATCAGTTTTGCCCCCGCACGCAATATATGTATGCGCTATGTCGTGGAATTGTGCAAAACAGCACGCTATCCCACCAAACGGCTTCCTCTCTTCCTAGTTTAGCTATTATTATGATGCAAACAGATACTGTTTGTACTATCGTTATGATAGTAAAAATATAATGTTCATACATTTAGTATGGTTAAACTCACATCTCGTGGCGTATCGTGGTATATAAGTAACTGTGTTTGGGAGACTGGTAGTAGTTTTCTTTTCTATACACAAATTTCATTAGAATGACCTGTTACAACATACATAACCTATTACAACTACCTGTGTGGGGATCGAACTCACAACACGTGGCGCAGAAGCCGATAGTTCAGCCGCTACGCCAAACGTATCGTCATTTTAAAATAGTGGCATTCAGACTGTAAGATAACACAAACGTTGAACGTTGAAACGAACGTAAATGGTTGTGAGCGATTATACAGAAAACGGTGAAAATTTGAAAGCAAATGATTAATATGTAGATTTCTATCCTTACAGAAATATAAAATTGCTTTCGAATATCATAATTTAGACTGCCTCATTGGTCTTGTAGTCCCAAGCGCGACTGCTATACCTGGGTTATGTCCTGGTTTCGATCCCCAAGTCGAGCAAAGTGTTATTGGGTTTTTCTATGAAATTCTCAGCAGCAGCTCAGAGTCTTTTGTGCCTGGTTAATGGCAATAGGCTCGCCCCCTATTATATATATTACATGAGATCTAAACGTACCGGCGAACTGTGGGTGTACATTAGTACGCCTCTACCCTTTTCGGAATAAAGGCGTGATGGTATGTTAAAAAAAAAGGCTGATATAAAACTGCCTTAGTCTTACTTATGACTATAAATAGGTAAGCGCGACTGCTGATTAAGCGGTCCTAGGCTCAATTCCCGGCTCAGGAAAAGATTGTTATTGGGGTGTTTGATAAAATTCCCAGTAGTGTTATGTATGTATGTAAAAAAAATGTGTATCTCTTCTACCGACCATACCAATCAAAACAACGTACAAATTGAATTAAAAACGCTGTGAAGGTTTTGACGTTTGTGTCACAACAGTCGGTGTCCAATGAATATTTATGTGGCAAGTGTGCTGCTCGTGCCAGTGGGTGGTACGCGATGTATGATGTCATTGTATATGCCATTGTTTTGCGGTCAATGTATGATATTAATCGGTGCAATATATTTTTTTAAAGCTGGAATAAGAAATAGATACAAATTCCTCATAGCCTCGCCTCATAAGTATTTAATATAATTTTGTTATTATTGGTGAAAAAAAAATATTTTTCTTCTTTTAATAAATATCGGTTAGATATTTGCAAGCGCGGTTGCTCAGATTGAAGTCCTGGATTCGATTCACAGGTCGAGTGACGACCTCTGAGGTGTTTCTTACACCGAAAACAACTGAAAGAAATATAGTCTTATGAGACTATCATGGCGTATATGATTATAGATATTTATGTTAAGTTGTATAGCCGTGTCTTTTTATCATTGGTTTAGTCGGCAAACAAACTGACGCACCACCTGGTGACAAGTAATCATCGTCGCCCATGGACACCTGCAACACCAGAGGAGTTGCTGATGTATTGCAGACCTATAAGAGTCCCTATGAACTGCAGATTGTCAGAGCCGCAGCAACCGAGGGGGAACTGGCTCTTGCCGCGCTTTAACGCGCGAAACACACACCAAGATGCTTTACGACAGAATCCGACGTAAGGGTGATCGCCAGCCAGTCAGACCCCGAGAGGTCCTACTACCGAGCAGGTCAGATATTTTCTCGCCTCTTATAAGATGTCTACAGACGATTTTAGCCTCAGATACATTCTCATAGACTTAAATAAAAAGCTTTAAAAGTAGAATTCTACCAGTTTCACCACCAAACAGTTTTCTTAAAACAACCTCTTCTTGCCTGCTTACGTGGATATTAAAGTTTGAGAACTCGTAAAGCGGACTTTGGAAAACATCAGGGGGACTTATACAGCTACAGGGATCTTGTTCGGGATGTTTCAGGTATTTTATTAGCTCTGCCGAATTTTTACATTCGATATTTTAATATTTTTAGATTCGGTTTTTGTTTCCGTCTGCTTATTTAGATTTTGATTTGTAGTATCAGATTCTTTTCCATGGTCAGGCCTTGGTTGCTATAAGTTTCCTGAAGCGGCGGCAGCCTATTGGCTAGGGCGCCGGACTTGCGACTATGTGGTTGCCGGTTCGAAACCTGTTTGCACTACCGACGTGAACTCACTCGTAACACAAGCTTTTAGCTTAGTACGAGAGGTTAACAAGAATCCTAGTAATGTGCGACCAGCATTGCTAGAAAGCTTTTTTTAAAGAAAAAATGGTGTTTCCTAATATCAATATAACGCAATGAAACCCGTAGTTTTATCTCAATGTCTGTTTGTCTAACACTTTCTTCGCTTTAGCTTTAGAAATCTATACCCATATTAAAATTGTAACAGGCCGATGTCTGTACATTATAAATACTAAAGAAAAACCGAATATGGGGAGTCTTTATTAGAGCAATCGAAGCCAAAATTACAATTTTTAGATTTTTGTCCGTCTGTATGTTTGTACGCCTCACACAAAAACTACTGTATAAAATCGAATGAAATTTTCATCGATTATTGCTAGAGGTCAACTTGAAATCTGGTGCATGTTTTATCTTGATACGCCACCTAGAATCAGACTTATAATAATTATGTTAATCTTTTTGGCACGTGAGTGAAACTGCGGGCAACAGCAGTTAGTTATTTTTTTACACTAATGAAGAATTATTTACAACTAGCATCTGCCCGCGACTTTGCGTGGACTTTAGAATTGGGTCCGACCTGAATAAAAAGTAGCCTATGTGTTATTCCAGACTATAATATATCTCTGTGTCAAATTTCATCCAGATCCATCCAGCCGTTTTAGCGTGAAAGAGTAACAAACATCCATACATCCATCCGATACTCAAAAACTTTCACGTTTATAATATTAGATAGTAAAGATTTTTAAAGATAGAAATCTTATTTGTCACAAACAATAACAAAAAATATCACAATTTTATCCAACACACTACCAATATTTCTGAGTTCAAAGGTCCCGAAGGCCGTCCCAATAAAATAAGAAAAAACATATGTCCCATAAACCATTACGATAAAACAGTACAATGAAACAAAGAATCGATAACAACATTCCCGGTATTCGAGTAATCGAAACTTTAGTGATCCGGTTCGCGGCGGTTCGTACCGGATCCCTATTCTGAATCAATGTCGTCACAAATGGATATTTGTTTATTGTATTTTTAATATTTCATAGACATTGGTATCGATCCTTACTTATATAATACTAGCTTTTTGCCCGCGACTTCGTCCGCGTGGAATAGTTACTTTGTTCCATATGAACTTTCATCCCCTATTTTATCCCCTTGGGGGTAGAATTTATCAAAATCCTTTCTTAGCGGATGCTTACGTCATAACATCTACCTGCATGCCAAATTTCAGCCCGATCCCTCCAGAGGGGCAACGCCACTGCACAGCCCACAGCGTTGATAGATCACTATGTCAGTCAGTCAGTCAGTCACCATTGAGTTTTATATAATAATATATTTAGATTATAAACGTGAAAATTTGTGAGTACGGATGTATGGATGTGTGGATGTTTGTTACTATTTGAGGCCAGAACGTCTGAACGGATCTGGATGAAATTTGGCACAGAGATAGATTATAGTCTAGAATAACACATAGGCTTTTTATCCACATCGGACCCAATTCTGAAGTTCACGCAGACAAAGTCGCGTGCAGACGCTAGTATCTAATAATACAAACATACATACCATCTCGCCTGCATTCCCCGAAAGGTTAGTGGCAGAGGTGTCGTGCGCTAACCCTGCACTCACACTCCCTTGCTTAGATTAAGCGATATCTTATTATAATAAAAAAAAGAATTTTCAGGGAGAAAGAGCTTTTGTATCACCTGATCTTCTAATAAAAACATGGAACAACAATCACAGTTTTATTAATGTTTTAAATATCGATCGATCACAAAATTTCGTAATTAATTAATGTGTAAGATAAAATAATAAATGCTTGAATACAATAAAATCTACTTTCTATTTTTTTATGGTTGGTAAGATTTCATGTTATATGTATGAGTAACATTACACCTTTGCCAAATCTCTCGGAGATTACATGCGTATATTGTTCTGAAATTAATTACTTTTAGAGACAATTCTACTCGTAATCATGTATATTTTTTTTGGGATTGGAGGCAAACGAGTAGACGGATCCCCTGATGGTAAGCGATTACCGCCGCCCATGGACACTCGCAACACCAGAGGAGTCACAAGTGCGTCGCCGGCCTTTCAAAAGGGGATTGTGCCTCCGGTATCCTCACTCACTCGGCGAAACACAACGTAAGCATTGTTTCACCGGATTTCTGTGAGGCCTTGGTATCACTCCGGTTGAGCCGACCCAGTCGTGTCTAAGAATGGCTCTCCCGCGGTAAATATATCTATGACTTTAAACCATCAAATATCAAATTACAGACACAATGCATTTATTTATCTAGTGTCCCGGGGCCCTAACACAATTCAATGAATGAAATGGCTGCCGATATTACTGGCATTGAAGGATAAAATGCGCACACTGATACAAACAATAAACAATGATAAATGCGATTTCTATAGGTTGGTTGCTCCATAAAAAATCCAGTCTACCAGAATAAGCCCGCCAAAATGCTTTGACATTAGTCTTTCTCACAATTCTATAGGTCACGGTAATGATGAATAGATAAAGTGTTACATTAAATGGTCGAGTCCGTGACGTAATTTATACGAGTTTGGTCTTTTGGGGGCCTACCACGAATTAAAATTAAAAAAGGTATACCTATCAAAAGATAGGTATACCATTTTTTTAATTTTTTTGTTTACGGGGGGAAACCTCCAAGAGGCGGCCGGTCTTCGGGAGTCAGACCGGGGAGTGTGGGATTTTTACCCACTAAAACCACCCCGGTGGCCACCATCAGCACATGAAGGGGGCACTGTGTCCTCTTAAAAGACCACCCCAGAACCCCCCTACCCACAGAACAAAGATACCTAAGTAACGTTTTGTTATCGCAAGCAAATTTTGAATCGCAAATACAAGATTCTTGTATACATACCTACCACAATAAAGCTTGTATTCCCAGAAGGGCTAGGCAGAGATGTACTGCTGCATCCACAGTTTGCCGGTATGTAATGGGGGAGAGCCTATTGCCATCAACTGGCTACCTACAAATTCAAACTCCGAGCTGCTAAGAATTTTAGAGGAAAACCTAGTAACACTGTTGGACCTGGGAATCGAACCCAAGACCTCTAGCGTAGCGCTTAAGACCTGTAGACTAATGAGGCAGTTATTATTACTTCTTTTCGTAAAAAGTAATCAATTCCTAACATTTTCTACCATCTCGAAAAAGAGACAAAAGCTTATTATGTCGTTTGGCAACAAGCTCGTTAAGCGTAGTTAGGCTATCCTGACGCGACAATCAGCGAATCGATAAGTATGTCAACAGGGAAGCGGGCTAATGCCACGCAAACACCGCTATGCGGGCCGCGCCATTGTTGCGCGCCAAACGTTAGCGACGCTCCAGTCTCCAGATGAAAAGGCATAATCGGTATGTATCGTTGAATTGATGCTTGTGAATTTGTACTGCCACCGAATTCTAGAAAGGAGGAAGTTCAATTCGGTTTTATACATTTACTAGTAACACGAGGGCAACTTCTCTTGCGTAAATATCATCTAAAAGTTCACATTTTCGGGTGGATTTTCAAAAGATATTCTTTCATACATACCTTGTCCCGGCAATAACTGGCAACACGAGTTGAGATCTTTAAAATATGGCAATTATTTTTTTGTATATTTGATAAGTCGGTATCATCACCACTCGTAGCCTAATTGCACCCACTACTAGATATAAGAGCCTTCCTATTATTATGGTAATCTTCAAGTCCCAGTGTGTCAGTCCCATCGATCGACCGAGCCCTGCTTCGGCACGAATGGGCCGGTTCGACCGGAGTGATACCACTGCCTCACAGAAGATCGGCGTTAAACATCGCTTGCGTTGTGTTTCGCCGAGTGAGTGAGGTTACCGGAGGCCCAATCCCCTTTTAAAAGGTCGGCCACGCACTCGTGACTCCTCCGGTGTTGCGGGTGTCCATGGGCCGCGGTGATCGCTTACCATCAGGCGATCCGTCTACTCGTTTGCCCTCCTATCCCATAAAAAAAAATCTGATTCTTGATTTTTTTACGTATTATTGTCAAAATAACTTATCAAAGTCTGATTAATTAATAGTACTTTTATCAAAAGTGAATAGGGACTGCTCTTCACCTTCATATTCTCCTAATAGACATTCATCTAGAACTGTAGGTTATTGATTCCGGAGACTTACGCGAATATTCGACCTAATAAAATAATTAAATTTGGCGCGATAGAATCCGTAAACTGGTTTTACTTTAGTAAAGGAAAAATGGGCAAGATTCGAACCTGCGTCTCTTGGTTGGATACACCAGATGCTTTAACCTCTAAGCCACCGCGAAGCGCATCCGCCTGATTGAAATTTTGCCTTCACATTCTGAATTTACGTCATAAGGTGACGTTGGCGACATTTATGAAAAGCAAGTTACCTTGCTTCTCAACCGACACGACTTACTTTACAGTTAGTTCAGTGTCGTACGATGCCACCTTACCTTTTAACAATCTTTTTGTGATTTTTTGCATGGAAAATGTAAAAAAATCACCAAAAGATCGTTTTACTTTAATTATTTTAATAGAACTGTAGGTTCTGACAGACTGGTAAACTTTAGATGCACATCAGTAGTCAGTACCTACGTCGTAAAACGAAAATACTTTTCCCTAAAATAATAAAATATAGACTTATTCTATCTTTTTGTAAGCTTATAAAGTTATTTTAGTGAAGGAAATTTTATTCTCTTAAACTGCGTTGACATAAAGTACTTACCTACTTTAATTGATAAAAAAGAGCTTTCCAAGGGTGCAACAGATGATCTTTACTAATGGAGACTATTTTAATATCAACCGATATTATTTCACTAACCTCACAACAATGTTTCATCACCTAATTTTATCATTGATCGATATTTTAGCGCCACATTTATCACGCTACTTGACGGAGAGCCGTCATCCTAATTTACGTGCGACATTACAAATTCCTGTGTTTACAACACATTTTATTTCACTTTTAACGTCGGCAGTAAGACTAATAGTTGTGGAGAAAGTCCGAAAATTATGTCCGAATGCGTAGGAGTTTTATTTGTGTTTTAATTTTATCATCTGTTTTAATACGTTGTTCTTTGTTTTAAGTCAAAGAGTTCGACTTGATACGGTAGAAATTAATTTCATTAATGTATTCATAGGTCCTTGTCTAGATCTAGGTTCTCATATAAAAAAAAAACCGGACATGTGCGAGTTGGACTCGTCTACCGAGGGTTCCGTATACATTTGTAGATACATACTATAATTAATTACAAATGTATAGTTTGACGACACGATTGGCGTGGCGGTTGAGTGATTGGCTTCTGCGCCACGTGTTGTGGGTTCGATCCCCACACGGAGCAAATATTTGTATGATCTACAGGTAGTTGTTCCGGGTCTGGGCGTTTGTGTATGTGAGAATTTGTGTTTGTAAACACACCCACGATATAGGAGAAAATCCTAGTGTGGGACAACCTAGTATAGTGGAAAATCCTAGTATAGTTTCAATTTGTATAGTTTAGTAAAAGTAAATAAATAAATGAAACAAAAGATTTTCCCTTATATTTGTAGTATGAGACGGTACGTCATGTCAAATTTCATAGTTCTAGGTCAACGGAATACCCTATCCCTATTAATTTTGATTCCGTCGAGAGTTTCGAAATACACGTTTTTTGCTCCACGAATGGCCGTATCTTCTATTAACGTTAACTTAGATGTTTGATTTTTTCACATCTTCAAGGGACTGTAGACTCAGGTATATGGTTTTAATTTAAGAGGTGAAGAGAAATAAAGGGTCTTGACAGACAGACGGACGGACGGACAACAAAGTGATCCTATAAGGGTTCCGTTTTTTCCTTTTGAGGTATGGAACACTAAAAATGTCTAGATTTAAAAAGAGATTGAGATTTTTAAGTTTATTTCGGTTTTCTTATAATAGAGATAGTCTGAGGAAATGCTAGCGCTATCTAGTTAAAAAAAAAAACAAATTGATTTCTGAAAGGTGAATATATCTACTATTTAAAGGAACAAATATCTTAATTACTAAGTCGAGATAGTATACGTATTGATTAATCCGTTATTTATTTCTTTATACGTTTAATTTAGCCAGCTGGTGACCACCCCTACCTCAGAGCCCGTCGTAAAGCACCTTGTAAGTGTTTCGACTTTTACGCGTGAGCCAATTCCCCGTCGTCGATTGCTGCGGCTCTGGTAGTCTGCAGTCCGTAGGGGCTCTGACGGCTAGACTTCAGTGATTCCTGGTATCAATGGATGGCGATGACTACTTACCATGGGATGACTCATCTGCTGACTTAACTAATAAAAAATATATAAGTTACAACTTAATTTTATGGTGTGATTTCCACCACAACTCTGTCAAATCATAAGTTAACTAAATAAATTAAAAACATTAATCACATAATCTCCATCACCTAGAGTATCATCGCTTTCAATAATTTTAATTATGTAGGTATTATTGCTTTAACTTCTTGTTTGACAGTCTAATTAGCCATCAAGTAAAACTGTGCCATAAATGCCAAGTTTTAGTAGGAAACGTAATTTTATTGTTCAACTTTACGTCTTTTACCTACTAGCCTTGATTACCACCATTCACAGACTTTACCTAATTAAGACTATTTTATGATCGACTGACTTCAACCATTTCCCTTGGGGAATAATGGGTATTTTGTTTTGTTAAAAGACTTATTTTAAGGTAGGTATGATGTAGAGGAATTCGAATTGAAACGACTAGTCCGAATCTCATACGAACTAACTTCAAGAGATACCTATTTAGGTATTGTGAAGGAGATGGGAGAGATCTTTGCTCAGTGTGATCTATTTGGCGACGGCACGTTTAGGGATCAGCTTCTGCGCAACGTCTTGTGGGTTCGATCCCCACACGGAGCACACGAGAATGTGCACCCTGTTGGAAAAAAAATGTCGTCTAGTTTATAATTGACCACTAATCTGGAAAACTTGCAGAAGTTTCGGACGTTATTATTACCGTTCAGTGCTGCCAGACAACCGAAAAAAACTTCCTCATTTACTCTGTAAATATTTTTGTTGGACTATATCAGGCTAAAATAGAATTTATTGTATACGCAAATATAATCTATCTGTGTGCCAAATTTTATCCAGATCCGATCACCCATTTCTAGTGTGAAAGAGTAACAAACATCCATACATACAAACTTTCGCGTTTATTATTATTAAGGATGACAAATTGTGGCCTTCATTGAAACGTAATTAATGCAAATTTTATTATGTGAAAGACAATTTATGTAAAAGATTTATTGATCTTACATTTATCACATAAACTCTCCCTAATCAACAAGCTATGAATCTCATTCCGTACTAATAACTTCCTAATTGGCGTTAACTTTTTGAAATACGGCACTAAACTCTTTACAAAGTGTAAATCGTCATCTTCTATTGTTTCCAAATCAGTATTAGTCGAGTTATCTGCTACTGAAAGTTTTATATTTTTTGGTAAACACGTATCTATCGTTTCTGAAGCTTTCCTTTTTCGTAATATATCTTCTGTCTCATTCTGTTCCTGAGTCACTTCAATTTTAGGCTGAACCATTGGAGTTATGTCTTGTGTTTCGTCAGGGGGAGACGTAACTGATCTTTCATAATTATCTGATTCATAATTAAAATTCATTGGATCTTCGGAAATATCATCTTCAAAAACTATTATTTCTTCTTTGATTTCATCTTCACATAAATCTATTTCTTGGGGAGGAGAAAGAGGGGCAGTGGCTTTAGCGCGGGGCATCTTATTAAGGAATAGCATCTGTTCGAAATAAAACCATTTGCCTCTGTAGTAGCTTATATATGGTTTCGTTGGATTATCAAAAGGAACTTTTACTTTCTTGCTTTCCCTCTGAAATTGGTCCCGCAAATTCCGCCATTTTTGTTTCACGTACTCTTCTGTAACAACATAATATTTTTTTTTTTAGATAAACTGTCAATAAAAAAATACTGAGGGATCTGTCGATTTGAATATCTTCACAGACCTGGGTATGTTTAAACGGATAGTACGTTTACTGCTTAAATAATTAGCTTCGTGTCTATTAACGCCTCAAAATGTATCCTAGATTTTTAAATAAAATTAAAGGATTTTATTTAATGCATTTTATTATTTTTACTGTATAGGTTATACTTGGCTTTTTTGTTCATAATTATCTAAATCTCCAGAAAATACATTGTGAGCTAGATATTTTTTTTTTATATCATCCATAACATACCATCACGCCTGGGGGGCGAGCCTATTGCCATTAACCGGGCACAAATCCTGACTTCGAGCTGCTACTGAGAATTTCATAGAAAAACCCAATAAAACTTTGCTCAACCTTGGGATCGAACCCAGGACCATGCGTATGAGGCAGTCAATATACATAATAATATTCTTTCAATGCAATAAAGAATAAATAATATTCTATTCTATTCTACTTAATAAATTCTCCCCTAACTAAGATCCATTAGCTAGGGGTGATATTCATAAAAAAATGAGTTGTCTTTGTAAAAGCAATAGAAACCAAAAAGTTTATTTAAAAAATTTATGTTTATCTGTCTCTCTGTATGTTTGTATGCGCATACCCGGAAAACGACTGCACACAATTGGAACGGATAGTATTCACCATTCGTATTCAGTATTCACAAAAGTGTGAATAATTTTAATTTAAAATAAATAAATTTTATAAATTGTTAAGTAAAATAAATCCTTTTTTAGACGAGCGAGTGATACTGCGCGTAGTATCTAGTGAGCAATAAATATTTCATTATTTTATGAACTACTGATAAACATTTAATTAATTTTATAAATAATATTTTGTTGATTCAACGGTGTCAACGTAAACAAAGACTCGAATGACGCAATAGTTACTGCGCACGTACGAGTATGTCAGTCACTCACTACCTGTGTCCGCCGATTCCGGCGACCGCGGTGCACGGCAGCGGCGCTCGCGCAGGCCACGTGGTAATAATACCGGTGTTCTTTGACAACTACGTAGCAATGTTTCGGAGAAGGTTAACATTGAACAAATTTGCTATTTTCTTTAAGTAAGAAAATAAACTGTATTAACGTACATATTAAATGAATATAGATACATAAATATACTTACTGACTTACTTAATAATAAATATTTTATATTTTTTATAGGTAAGTAGGTACTTATTTTAAAATGTTTTGTTGTTTTTGTAAAGTTATTAAAAATATTTTATAGAAATGTATATTTTTATGAATATGTGAAGGAAAAAATTACTTAATATACATATCAATAATAATTTCATCAAATTTATTTCTTTTTTTTCTAATATTTCTACTTGTATGTACCTATCTTCGTTATTGAGAAAATGTTACTGACTTAATATATTGTTTTATAACCCGATTATAAATAGGTAAGTCTTTATCTTTGTTTTTTTTTTTTGAATTTTCAATGCTAAGATTATAAAGTTGTTTTTTGTGAAGGAAAACTTCAATCGCGGACAAGAATCGAACGTGCCTCTCATAGACTCCTATTATATACTAGAGAGTGCCTCTTGTGGTCAGATACACCAGACGCTCTGACCTCTAAGCAACTGCGAGTCCCGCCCCAGTAAGCATTTATTTTAATAAAACCTACAAAAAATTTGGTAGTTAACTAGGTACCTACCTACCTAATGTTTTTTAATAGACTGAGTGGCATCCATTGCTATCTACATATATAAATCTATAAATGAATCTACCTACACATAGATAATGTTGGTTATTAAAGTGCAAAAATAATTAACAAATATATACGTATGTAGGTATGTTCCCGCAGTGGAATTTGAACCGTAAGTATGTGTATAAACTAACTAGGCTGAAGGCAACACTGAGAGAGTTGAGTAGAAACAAATAGCTAAAATACCTTATTAATTGATAAACTGATAACCTATAAATAACTTACATAAATACTTCAATAATTTAATCTAATTTCAATACAATCTAACAGAGCAACTATTTCACACGAAATCCGAAGTAAAAAGAGAGCGAGCCGTTGGTGTCCAGTCTTTTTATCTTCTCGTACTGACAGTAGCTAGGTAAGTGATCACGGTCGTCCGGTAGGAGGCGCTGGGGTGGCTGCTACCGGTCATGGGGTTGCCAACACGGCCATGCTGCACCGTGCCAGCCCCGGGCACGCTCACTCCACCTGGATAATTATTTTTGTAGCAGTCGAGTAGGTTCGATTCTGTAAACATATATCACTTGTACAATTATGCTCATAGTTTAACAATAACCCGAGTCGGTCATCATGTCAAACAAGGCACGATTCATAATTAGCAAGTCTACTTGGCCCCAACGTGAAAATTTCCTTTAGACTTAGGTAATTTCACTGTTTAGGGAAAAGCAGATTCTCCCAGCTCCAAGATCCTCATCGTCAGGACGCACCTTTAGGCTTAGGCTACGTCCATCTATCTTTTCCAGATGCACCTTTATGCTTAGGAAACACCTTTGACAGATTTCAATTGACATGAGTATCAAGTACTGTCGAGTGCTAGTAATGTCACAAAAGCTTTAATGTGCCAGAAACGAGTACAATTTATGTCTTTATTAAACTTGATAAATATTTGTAGCAAAAATATTAGAATGCAGTAAACCGAAACGCTGAATGGAGCAGAATAATTAGAAAAAATAAAAGAATTATTACAAAAATAAATATTTTGTGACCCACTCGCGAGTACATTATGTCATGTCGTTCCGTTATATTTCTGTCTAATAATATATCACAATCCGACAGTTCGTTCAAAACATAAAACTCCATATTTTCTAAGTTGACCGAATCGTAATTTAATATTTACTTGAACTTCTGTAGATATTTACAGTTTGTATGCTATCGTTTGAAAACTCTTGCAAGATCACAGGGGCGCTAGGGTAGCTATTGGTATCAATAACTCTCTACACAGATTTTCCCTAATGATGGAACAGCTACTACCAGTGTCATTAAATGCGGAACACATACGTGTTTGGACAGAGGCACTATCAAACAACATTGACTGACATAACTTGTACAGTTATTAACATTAACAATATGATGGTTAGGTACATTGGTTACATTTTGCAATAAAAACCAATACCGTTCGGCCATCCCAATTTCAATTGTAAATCTCAGTGATTTTAGCCATGATCACCTTTATCACTTGCATCAACATCATCATCATCATTATCATCAAACAAATTTAGACATAAGCAAATTGGTCAGATATCACCAAGATACAACATCACGGCAGCATTCCTGCCTCGATTCTCCAGCAGCTACTGAAGCTACGGATTGACCTCCGAAGCTAGCCCAGTAGTTGCACTCACACGTAATCACTGCTCAGTAATCTGTAATTTCACATTAGTAGGGACCCGCCAATGGCGGTAGTTTTACTTTATACCAAGAAATTAATGCATAACTCTTTCCAATCAGATACTTCAGTATTCCAATGTTGTGATTTCACAAGTATCATTAAGAAATAATGATATAAAAATCAGTAACAAATTACCTATGGGTGGGTACGATAAAATATTTAAACCGGGACATATTTAGTAGACATAATTATATCCGTTAACTTTTTTCGAAGATGAACATTGTGCGACATGTGCGATTACCCTCATTCTCTCGTAATGACCATAGCAACAGAAATCTTAATGCAATTTAGCAACGATAAAATATAACATACTACCGATTAGTAGGTACTCAAGTGTATTACTCGACTTTATATATTTTAAATCGAAGAGTCAACACAAAGATATGTTTTTCATTAAACTTTACCAATGAACATTCGATGCCAGAATATTGTCAAAATTAAAACACTCACCAGATTTTGGTGTTTACCGTTTCAAGAATCGATCACAAAATGAGGTAGACTGTGCTCACCAATGCCATATTATGTTTGAACCAACGCTAATCCCGCTTCTGATATAAACTAACTAGGCTGAAGGCAACACTGAGAGAGTTGAGTAGAAACAAATAGCTAAAATACCTTATTAATTGATAAACTGATAACCTATAAATAACTTACATAAATACTTCAATAATTTAATCTAATTTCAATACAATCTAACAGAGCAACTATTTCACACGAAATCCGAAGTAAAAAGAGAGCGAGCCGTTGGTGTCCAGTCTTTTTATCTTCTCGTACTGACAGTAGCTAGGTAAGTGATCACGGTCGTCCGGTAGGAGGCGCTGGGGTGGCTGCTACCGGTCATGGGGTTGCCAACATGTGTGACAGAAGATTAAATTGCGGTTATGTAAGTAGGTAGGTACGACACGATAAATTACTCAAGAATTTTAATATATTTCTTATGTACACCCACCCTGGGATTTGTTCAAATCGTGAGCTACTTCTACACACAAAACACCGATAATGAAAACAATATTAATAACAACTGATATTAATTCCGTGCGGGAATCGAACCCACGACTCATAACGCAGAACTCATTCGATCAGCCAATGCGTTAAGATATTACACGTTTAGGTACTACTTAATTATATTTTTTAAACTGTAACTTAATCTTTGATAAAAGCATAATCCTTATAAAATTGGTTTACTTACTGTCTTTTCCTAGCAACATAGCTATAATTTCCCACTCAGTGTCCATGGCACTTCTGTTATTGTAGTCATTGTCAAAGCGGTCCCACAAAAGAGGTCGTTTTGCTACTTCACTGATCAATTTTTCTATAAAATTCATATTTGTGCTGTCCATATTAAATTCTTATTCTAATTTCATAGGAAGACCCGATAAAATTCACGACACTGATTCAGAAACTTCCATTTAAACTTTCACGTTCATCATGAAACTTGTGTTCATTAAAATTTGACGAAAATACCACAAAATTTCACTGTCTTTGGTTTAATATTTTACACAAATCTATATTCTCAAAAATTAATACAGTTTTACTTATTAAATTGAAGTAAAAACATTTTTAAAACGAGTAATACGTGGTGCGATCGACACGACAGACGCTGTACTAAAAATAGACGCGCGTTGTTGCCAGCTCGCCTCCCTGCACGAGCGACGCGGCCGCGCGACGTCACGCCGCGCCTCAGAGATTATACTTGTGCGGAATATCTGTGTATGTGTGCATTCTCAGCGTCATTGGCTCTAAGGCGTTGAGCATGTGTGTCGTCATGATCAAGCGCACGAGCTGGCAACATGGCGGTTGCGTTCCGTGTCCGTGTTAGACATTTTTGTTGTGTATGAATACGGCGACCAAGCAGACAGCTGTAGCATGAATTATAGTTTCGTATAACATGGAACGATTACTGATGTTATCACGGTTTTTTTTTGCGTTCATTCGTTTATGTAAAATTAAAGTAAGTTACATTAGTTATGTGTGGTGTGTGGTGCCTGTGATCGAGGGGTTCTCGATAATAATATTTTCTCAACGAATGTTTCGCAATAAATTATTCATATTTATTTCTGTAAATAGATCTTTTAAAAATACACTTTTACTAGTCAATGTTTTAACTGTGTAGGTACATTGTGTTTCGCCGAGCGAATGAGGATACCGGAGGCTCAATCCTCTTTTAAAAGGTCGGCAACGCACTTGTGACTTCCTCTGGAGTTGCGGGTGTCCATGAGCGGCGGTAATCGCTTACCATCAGGCGATCCGTCTGCACGTTTGCCCTCCTATCCTATAAAAAAATGGCTGGTTAATAGTGTTGCGCTTGCGCATTTAATTTGTATAAGTACTTATGTACCTACTTACCTGTAATTTTGTTATTGTTGGTTTGGTGCCAGCTTAGTTTACTAACGCTGCTGATGTACTGACCAAGAGCATGCAGGTTCACATCCTGTTCGCGGTTGAATTTTTCTTGCACAAATATTTACCTAAGTATATAACTTTTAAAAATGGTAAATCTCTTACAACTTGGAGTTTGATTTGTGCCCGGGCTTGCTCCCTATTACATGGGGTTCAAAACATATAGGCGAACGTTTGGTGTACAAACGTGTCCACACGTCTACTTAATTTTTGGGGAATACCAATACATGCCTGGTATGTATTTTTTTTAATTTTCTGAGTTTTTATGGATAGGATACTTATTTGTTATTGACAAAACTAGTGCGTCATGTGTCAAGAACTTTAGCATTTAACATAACTTTCAAATAAAAATACCATAAAACAAGGCTTCGATATTTTTTACCGAACTTTCGCAATCAAATTCGCGAGTTGATCTAGGGTTGACGCACATTGACAAGCGATTTTAGCACCGTGATTTTTTATATCTATACTTATAATAAATCTGTAGAGAGGTCAATTCTGTACATGAAATATATTTCCAAAATAACTATCAGCGGGTGATTAGTGATCGATACTGACGCTAAAAATGCAATCAGTAAAATTTTTCTCTGTCTGTCTATCTGTCTGTCTGTCTGTCTCTGTCTGTCTGTCTGTCTGTCTGTCTGTATGTTCGTTATAGAAACAAAAACCACTCGACGGAATTCAACGAAACTTGGTACAATTGTTCTTCATACTCCTGGGCAGGTTATAATATACTTTTCATCACGCTACGATAAATAGGAGCAGAGCAGTGAAGGGAAATGTTGGGAAAATGAGTGATTCATGAGAAACGTTTCAAGCTATAAAACATCACGCTACAACCCTTAGGAACGGGGCAACGCAGGTGAAACCGCGGGCGAAGAACTAGGGAACAAAGTAACTATTCCACGCGGACGAAGTCGTTGGCAAAAGCTAGTTAATAAATAAAAATACACACTGCGCTTTTACTTTACCCAAGTTTTAAATACCCAAAAGCAATATCAATGTGTCTCAGAACAGTCCTTTAGTTCGAATGTGTAAACAATACAATGCTGTATGGCCCAAAACCACGAAGGGGGTGAATTTGCTTTGGCAGCTCATAAAAAAATAAATCTGTATGAATTTTAGTAAATAAGCATTTGAAACTATTGTAATTAGTCGGATATACCTATACTTTAAAAAATATACTTCAAAAATAACTAATTGTCAATAATTTCACAAAAAACAAGGTCAAGAAGTCATTTCGGGAACGCGTCCAAAATCACAACTTGTAGCTTCATCTTACTCAAAAATGTAGTAAAATCCAACTTTAAACATTTTCAATAATCATTATGAGTATATTAGTTCCTAAAAAATAAGCTTTTTAATCTAAATTAGACAAAATAAATATATTTTAAATGCAGGATTCCTCAAAAACATGTCCAACAAAGTATACGTCATATTTGTGAACGAAGCAATAAAAAGGCGAAAGTTTGATTTCTGAACGTAACTTTTGGCGCTAGTGTGCTGCAGTAGTGAACAAGTGTTTTGTGAGTCAGGCGTCATTTGTTTTGTTGGCAAATATATATTAATTTTAATGGTAAGTACATTTCCAATCAGCTTATATTAATCGTACCTTTATTATATATCATTACGGGAACGCGTGTAACTGATTGTTAAATCAAAATGCCAGTTATTTCATATCTAATTCTTAAAAATATTCTTGTTACATTGACGCTAACCTCTAAATATGGCATCTAAGATGGCGGGCGCCGGAATAAAGCGCGCGAATGTTTGAAAACGTCATTCCGGGAACAGTCATTATGGTAACGTTCCCGAATATGACGGGGCGTTTCCGGAACGACTTTGACGTTCCCGGTATGACGTTATTAATGCTAAATAAATATAAAATTAGTATTTTGTGGGAATTACATTTTCATTTTTACTTGCAGCAAACATGGAAACAAATGAAAATGGTAAGACCAAAAAAAAATCTAAAAAAGCACTTAAAAAGGATAGTTTGGAAAAATATTTTTTTTAGATAATATGACAGAGAAACAAAAAGAAATTAAACGAGCTAAAGACAGGGAGTACTACCAGAAAAAGAAAGCCGAAAACAAGGTAAATAAAATATCGGATTTGACTGAACGTGAAAATCGAGCGCTAAGAAAACAATGGAAAGAAGCATCAAAAAACTATAGAGCCAAGAAAAAGATGTTAGCAAATGCAGTCAGTAATACGCCTCCACTTTCAGATAATGAGTTAGACATACCATTATTACGATTTTGATTCGCGATTTAACGCGAAAACAACGTGGAAGAAAAAAAGTAAAAAAAGATCGAAAAAAAGCATATCGAAAAATATTAAAGCAAAAAGGTATAATTACAGAACTGAAACGCAAAAATGATGCACTGAGGAAAAAACTAAATAGAAAGGAACAATTGCAGGCGAAGAAGAATATAGTAGACGACAATATGTCTCCTAATAGCAAAGTGAATGACTTAATCAAAGATATACCTGTGCCTGTGCCTCCTCAAGTACGCAAGCACCTTTTATTTGGGGAGGTATTATCAACTCAACTGAAGACGAACGCAACATCTTTGCCGAAAAACTCGAAAGAGAGAGAAGTTTTCCACAAATGTGTCAGTGGCACGGACATTAGGAAATATAAATTGTTGCATATGGCCAAGACATTTATGCCTAAAGAAAAAATGACAAAACCATTCTTAAATCAGACCAAAAAGTTCGTGAATTAGTTTTGAAGCCGGATGTACGCCAAACGATCAAGGAATCTTTCCAAAAAGATGATGTTAGTAGGATGTGTCCAGGTAAAAGGGACTTCGTAAAAAAAGATGGTGTTATGAAACAAAAACGCGTACTTTTATCAACAGTTAAAGCATTACATCCAAAGTTCGTTCAAGAAACTGGAATCAAATTACCATACACAACTTTACTAAGAGCAAAGCCATTTTGGATCGTGGCACCAAAACTAAGAGACCGCGAAACTTGTCTGTGTGTCAAACATGAGAACTTTGAACTAAAACTAAGGAAATTGAATAGCTTACAACTAACAGGTTGTCGTGATACCGAAACATTCATTAAAGAATATGTTTGCGACCTGACTTCCTATGAGTGTATGAGTGGATCGTGCCATACTTGCAAAGACCTGGCATTGGTAGAAGGAGAAAACGAAGATTCCGTAACATATTTTCAATGGCAATCCATAAACAAAGAAAGTATTATTAAGGGAGAAAAAAAGACATTTAAAGTTACAAGTAAAATACCAATTACAACCACAGTCAAAGAGTTAAGAAAAACTTTAGCTGAAGAAATTCCAACGATGAAACAACATCTTTATGGCATTTTCAACTACAACAAACAAAAAAAGGAGCTGAAAGAAAAAAATACTGATAATGAGACCATGATTCAAATTGACTTTTCGGAAAACTATACGACAAAATACGCAACAGAAATACAGTCATCGCACTTCGTCAAAAATCAATTAACTATTAATACAGGAGTTTATTACTCACGAAATGAAGACCATCAGTTGCAAACCACTTCGTTTGCTACAGTCAGTGAAAATTTAGACCATCAGGCCCATGCAGTATGGGCACATATGAAACCAATTTTAAGGAAAATCTTGGAAAATAAGAAAATTGACACCCTGTATTAAAAGCTTAAAAAGATATTTGTTACCAATTTTGTTTTATTTTTGCAATTGTCAATTCTATAATGTTATTAAACTACTATAAGGATTGACTAAATATTATAAAGAATATGTATTTGCATTTATTACTTCAGAAAACACCCTTACCAGTTTCAAATTTCTGACTACATCATTCAGTGAACGCCTCAGTCAATCCGGGAACACTAAATCATTTTCGAGAACACCACGTTTTTTGGTTTTTCATTAGTAATTTCAAATATTTTTGAACAGATAAATTTTTACATATAAATAAAATAAAGTTCTTGTTATGATCTTAACCAAGTTTACGTTTTAAGTCATTGGTATTCTCTAATATAATAACTATAATGCATGAAATTTGGAACTTATGGTCATTTTGAATTTCATTTAATTTTTTGGGGAAATAGGCTCATATTTCTACAAAATTTTCTTTTGCACTTAGTTTACTGTAATAAGATACTGTAAAAAATAAAAAATAATTAATGTTTTTAAGAAAGCTTTGATTTATAAAAAGAATAATAATAGCGTTCCCGGTATGACGAATTTTACTGAGGAGTTTGCTTAAAATCGCTATAATAAAAAAAATAAAAAAATCTGTGCGCGCCCCTTTTAAATCTTTTAAGATCAATAATGAAGCAATTACTTTCAGTGTTTAATTTTGCTATTCCTTTTATAATTTTACGTGCAAATTACCAAAACCGAATTCGCCACCTTCGTGGTTTTGGGCCGTATGCTCTCATGCCGATATATTTTTTGATAATCAAAACAGATTCATAAACTCTCTGAACAAGATAAGTCCTATCTTATAAGATTTTAATTTAGCCTAAGTAATGCTATGCCAAACATAGTTATTACTAACACATCTCTAACTAACACATCTCAATTAAACAATACTGTGTACCCAATAATTGGATTCATGATTTTAAAATTGTAAGCTGCTATAAATTATTCTGTAATCTGTTACTGTAGTAATCTGTGACCTGTGATTGGTACACCAATTAAATAAATAAATTACTTTATGGCCACGGGGAAGCAGGAGAAATATGATAATGTTTTTTTTTTATATTAGCACTAAAGGTGTCTGACCACTAGAACGTATCATACCTGCACAAAACTGTTTTAGAGACCGTATGTATCCGCGTATCATCTGCATGTCATATCCAATAAAGTTTCCGTTCAATAAATATTATTTTATATTGAGAAGTTTGAGATTGCCATGCACGGAGCGTCAACAGTCGTCGGCAAGATTTTTTTGTCGGTACCGATACGCTTCGTGCATAGCACGCGACGGTGACGTAGTCTGATCTAGTAGGCATAGTCTCACACTTCTCAATACAAAGATTTTTTTTGTCTGACACGTTCCTAGTACGGTCATGTTATGAGGTAGGCATATTTAGGTACTTACTATATTTTTATTGTATTACATTGAACTTTAAGTCGTTACAAGGGCGGGTCGAGTGGAACCTCGGTACTAACTCAGAGTTTGGATTTGTGCCTGGTTTATGGCACGTCTTCAGTATGCTTTAGGTTTCATGTAATAGGGATTATACGAGACCTAAAGTATATTGAAATAGTGTTGATGTACAGTACATGCAGTATGTACTTTAGTTTAACCCTTCTTAAAGACAGGCTACCACTACACAGGGTGGGTTTTTTATGAAAATCATTTCCCCACTAGGATTTTCTCCTGTAACGTGGGTACAAACATAAATTTAAAAAATTCTCACACATACAAATGTTAAGACTCAAAACAACTACCTGTAGATTATACAAATACCTATTTGTTCCGTGTGCAACCACGCGGCGCAGATGCCTTGTTTATTGATGTCAAGAATTCAAATTTTATAATCATGGAAAGTTGAAAAAAAAAATTTACCCATAAGAGCCAACCCTATCGTCGAGGGCACAGTAATTACAAATGTTTCAGGCTGAACTATGAGCGCTTTCAGTTTTCATGAGTTGCCTGGAAACTGACGTTTATACCTGTAAATAATGAAACATTGTTGATTGAAGTTCAGGCGCCAGTTTTTATTATTATGACATGAACGTTTTACTGAAAATAGATTTATTCATAAAATATATTTCATTTTTGTTTTTTGCGTTACATAAAATGTTTTTAATACAGCTTATTGTGAGTTGTCAATGATTAGCTGGATTTTATACATACATACATACCATCACGCCTGTACTCCCCGATGGGTTAGGCAGAGGCGTACTACTGTACACCCACAGTTCACCTGGTACGTTTAGGTCCCATTTAATAGGGGGCGAGCCTATTGCCATTAACCGGGCACAAATCCAGACTCTGAGCTGCTACTGAGAATTTCATAGAAAAACTCAATAACACTTTGCTCGACCTGGGGATCGAACCCAGGACCTCTAGCGTAGCAGTCGCGCTTGAGACCACTAGACTAATGAGGCAGTCATTAGTCAAGTGGTCTAATGACTGCCTCATTAGTCTGGATTTTATATAACATTTTAACCTACTTTAAAAAAGGAGGTTATCAATAGTCTGTCTTAGGTTGAGGTTATCAAAAGTCTTTTTGATGCCTGTATTCCCCGAAGGGGTTAGGTAGAGGTGTACCAATGTACACCCACAGTTTGCTGGTATAAGTCCCATGTAATAGAGAGCGATCCGATTGCCAAAAAACAGGTACAAAACCGAACTCCGAGCTACTGAGAATTTTATATAACACTTTGCTCGACCTGGGGATCGAACCCAGGACCTCTAGCGTAGCAGTCGCGCTTGACCACTAGACTAATGAGGCAGTTTTATGTAGAAATAGTTCAATAAAAAAAAAATGTTTCTTCGGTTTCTTCTAGGCAAGCGCGCTCCATCGTAAATCGCAGTGTCGCTCTGGCAGTCAAGCGTAAGCCTATCACGAATAAAAAATCAAAAGTCGAAAGCGTAGTAAGTTCCTTAGAGTTTGGTCTTCGTGTCGCATATCGTGAATGCGATAATTAACATTTAGCACGTCAGTTGTTATTGTAATTTCTTGCAAAGCTGCAATTATTACTCAACTCTAGTTGAGTATACAACTTACTATTAATGTGACTATGCTTATTAAAAAAAAAACTTATTAAGAGTCTTCTATCTTCTATCTTATTGTTACGCCGAGTAACTATTAGTACGGAGATAGGTCACGATGATTCTAGATAAGTCGTAGAAGCACGTAGAACATTCGAAGAAAAGCCGGGTTCAAGGTGAATGACCGTAAACAATAGACGATCACTTTATCGTCTATTGTTTATAAATAGGTACTTAGGTACTTACCTACTCGTATTTTGTGGACCTATCGAGAATGTTCGATTCTAGAATCTTCGTGACTCATATAAATACTGGTCGTGAGGGTCGGCCAAGGCAGTTTAGTTCTGAACACGGTGAAGTGAATATCGAAGCGAAGTTAAGTGATTGCAAGTGCGACATTATAGTGCGATAAGTGATACTGTAGTGACTCTCTCAGTAATCTGTGGTGTGTTTGTCAAGTTAATTAAAATATTTGTTGTTTCGGTGAAATTGGTGTTAATTAAATTTATCCCGAACCCCAGCTCGTAACATTATTAAGAGACGGTTAAGAGTAACTGAAGAAGATGAGTCATAAATAAAAATACACCTCTTCTTGGTTAATAAGAATTTCTAATGTTCAGCAAGTTTTTACAAAAGGGTGTGTCCTCCTCCATATTTTTTAATATTATGCACCATAGAGCGAGAGCCCACTCTGTGCCCACGCCGTTCCGTCGTCTCGCCGGCCAACGAGCTTCCCTCGCTGGAGCTCCCATATCCATAGAGTATATAAAATATGAACAGAGTAAATAACCCTACCACTAATAAAAAAAATCATTATATTAGCCTAGTCGTACTGAGCGCAACTGCTACACTAGAGGTGCTGGATTCGATTCCCAGGTTGAGCAATTGAAGGGTTATTGGATTTTTCTATGAAATTCTCAGTAGCAGCTCGAAATTTTAGATTTGTACCCGGTTAATCGCAATAAGCTCGCCACCTCTGCCTTTTTTTTGGTTTCGTGTGGAAAATCCTCATGGACTTCCGCCGCCCGGGGAGGCGACGGGGCGTGTCGGACTCCACCCAGAGTGGGTGACCTACCGACTAAAAACCACACGGTGTTCCCTCCTGCATCTGCTGCGTCGGGGGCTACGGGAAACCACACTCGTGGGATTTTGAATGGAAACAAATAAAAAAAAACCTATCAACGATGGGAGTCGAGGTGGCTCACGTCCCTCTGGGGACCAAGTCCTTTCCGACCAAGGGTCGTCGAAAGGACAATGTCGGCGACATAATCGCCACCTCTGCCTACGGTAACCACTTACCATCAGGCGGGCCGTATGCTTGTTTGCCACCTTAGTGGTATAAAAAAATACATAAATATATTTAGACGCCATCTGCACCATTAGTATCACTCGCATGTTGTCTTCTGAGACCTCATTTAGGCAGTATTTTCTCTGGTCACATTAGCATTACAAAATGTACTTAAAAATATTCCCCCGTGTGGGTACCTGTTAGAATAATGTTCCTTACTGCCATTCAAATAGGCATCTCGTAAGAGCCGAGAAAATATCTGATTTGCTCGGTGGTAGGATCTCTTGGGGTCTGACTGGCTACCATCAGGCTCGTCTGCTCGTTTACCGACATAATCAATGAAAAAAAAGCACATTATTTCTCAGCAACAGAGTTTCACTACCACCTAAGTAGAGTAAAAGTAAAATAAGTAAATACATGTCATAAGATATTCTTAAAATACCAATTCTCAAGAGGAAATGTAGTCTTCCATTCTTCAGAAAAATAAAACAGGAAAATGATCCAATATCATTGTATCGGAAAACGAGACTTTTAACAAGAGAGCTACGTTATCCCTGCTTGAAAGATATCTTAATTAAAATTGTAATTATTTAAAAACAGTGGAAACTGGAAAGACGGCGGCGTGTTGATTTTAATTTCAAATCGAATATGGTGTTCAGTACGTATGTAATCAGAGAGATCTGGAGTACAGGGTGTGACGACAGTGATAACCTGACGCGAATGAACTTAAAAACAGAAGATATTGATTAAAAGTCATTGATTAATATTAAATTTTAATGTGAAGTCGACTAACCCGTACTGGGCTACCATGTTGGACTATCTCCTCTCATTCTGACAAGTGACCAGTGCCCAGTAGAATCATAAATGGGTAGCTAAATGATAATAATGATCATCATCCGAAGTTTATCTTCACCCACTGCTGAGTACCTAAAGACTTCTCTATTGTTATTCATAAAAAAATTGTAAAATTGTTTATTTCTTTAACTAAAAAATACAACAATACTTGTTGCTACAAACGCATCCGTAACATTAAATTACATATTTGCAGAACATAGAACGTGTCTTTAACATTTCTTACCATTAACTTATTCAAATTTGAATATTAACACAAAACGAACGGTCATAAGAACACAGAACCTTAAAGCCATCCCCTGACTGTATTCCAAGTATAAAAATATTCTGTCGTACGAGTATCAGCACCTTTTTCATTATAATATTCTACAAGAATATACACTTGTGAATAATGTGAATTTTGTACTACTAATAACATAACATAACATACCATCACGCCTGTATTCCTCGAAGGGTTAGGCAGAGGCGTACTAATGTACACCCACAGTTCGCCGGTATGTTTAGGTCCCATGTAATGGGGGCGAGCCTATTGCCATTAATCGAGCACAAATCCAGACTCCGAGCTGCTACTAAGAATTTCATAGAAAACCCATTAACACTTTGCTCGACCTGGGGATCGAACCCAGGACCTCTAGCGTAGCAGTCGCGCTTGGGACCACTAGACTAATGAGGCAGTCATACATTAGGCGCACTACTACTATAATGATAATTATATTCTTCAGTACCATGGGGGCATTAAAAAGGCAAATTCACATATACAATACACAAAACCTGAATAAACCTATCCAGGAATTAAGTCTTGCAATCCAAATAATTAATAAAAATTACAACATGCATAATATATAAATCGCAATCAACAATTTGTTGAGAATTAAAATATCAATTTCGTTCAAAAACCAGACATATTATGACTCACAATTTAGAAGCTGGTGATCCATTTACATAAACAGACAGACAACAGAACAATACAACGATTTACTGAAAAGCTCCTCCACCTCTCATCACAATCCTCAAAGCCTTAAACAAAAGTATCGCAACAGCACCGAGAGCTCTCCACAACGAGTCTAAAGAGTCTTTTTGAACATTTTCCGTTGCATTATTGAGAGTGCCGACAGCTCAATCGATTCCACCTGGATTAAAGAAACTGCGGACGAAGAGCAGTTTAATTCTTCCACTGTTTTAAAAGCTTCCCGATTTTGTGGTGGAGAAATCTTTGTTGGTTTTTTTTTTAAGTTTGGCCGGAATAGACTGATGTGCTAGTTTCGGAATGCAGGTCAAGTAAGGCCCGTCTGCGGCTTTCTCAAAGTATAGGTAATCACCAATGTTGTTTGTTAAAATGTTGACAGATGCGTCAAGTTTAGATTTATTATCAATCCCCTTTAAAAGGTCAGCAACGCACTCGTGACTCCTCTGGTGTGTCCATGGGCGGCGGTGATCGCTTACCATCAGGCGAGCCGTCTGCTCGTTTGCCCTCGTATCCCATAAGAAAATCAACTAGTTGCACGATGCAAAAGAGAAGAGCTGGCAAGAAATTCCTTAGATAACTGAGATCAACAGCTCGTGGTCTCCCAGGCACGAAAGGAACTCGTTGGGTTAAGAATGTTCACCCACTCGGTCGGTTGACCAGATTAGTTATTACTTACCACGAGTCCCCACCCCAAAATTAAACGCATTTAAGATAAAAAAAACATGATAATTTAAAATACATACAAACATTGCAGTATTTACGTAATACCTATAGCATGTATTTGTAGCCATTATAATTTAAAAACACGAATGGTTTATATCATGTCATATTAATTTAACTCGTGTAAAAAAACTGTTGAAAAACAAACACAGACGTGTTGCGACACTCGTGATGTTTGATGAGTATTAACTTTGTCGCGTGCCTCAACGGACGACATGAAGCGTTTTGATATTAAATAATTAAAAAATAAATGAAAATCCCAATATAATATTGAAATCTAATTCAGCAACATCGGTCACGATTATCTCGTCATCATCATTGATATTACTGACATAGACACTGTTCTTATGAACATCATCATCATTTTCATCATTATCGTAGCATGCATGATCATGATTATCATTATCACCACCATCATCATCATTGCCATAATTTTGATACTGGTAATTTTATACACATTAACATTGTCATAATATTTATCGCGGGTATAAAGATTATGACTTATGTTGATAATATCATAATTACTGATCTCCTTCATCATAATTATTGTCACAATGGTTATCATTGATAACCTAGATAACTCTGTCTTATAGTCCAGAAGCCTAAAAATATTGTGAGTTGCAAATTATTTTAAAAAGATGAATATTATTAAGAATCCAATAATATTCCATAAATATATTTGTTATCACTCCGTTTATGACTTGATTACACATTGATGACTATTCTGTTTTTTTTTACATCTTAAGAAGCTATTATAAGAGGTTTTAATACAACAGGTGACAATTTAAATAAGAGCTTAGCCATTTCATTTGTCATTGTTCATTTACAGTCTATGAAAGGATTTTTTTACATATTAATTTGCAGTATTTACAACTTTCTAATAACCTTGTAAGTATCGGTATTTAGAATAGATATGAGGTTAATGATAAAAAGTTCAATTTTGTGCTAAAAACTTATCGTTCCATTTGCGATTAAAAATCGATTATTCTTGTCTAAATTATAGTCCCACTGTATCGACTTGAAATTTGTCTAAAGCTGAAAAAGTACTTCGAGTTTTTTGTGCCCTTTATTTTTTGTCAAAGGAAAGTAGACTATTAGTTTCAAGTATCATAAAAAGCCGTTAAAGGATATAAGGGCCGAAAGGTTCAGTAGGCATCGGCAGCCTCTTTTAAATCGTAACAATGTATCTGAGTACATACCAAAAAATCTTTAATTTCATATCTACATCTTAGTCCTATAAAAAGAAAGAAAGAAAGAAAATAAATGTATTTAAAAGCTGGCGGCATTTATAATAAAATAATTTCTCTGAACAATATTGAACTAGAGTAGTGTATAACCGATGATCCAAACTCTCAAGTTGTTGGTCCAAGTTACAATTTGGAAGTTCCAAGTTTCCAAACCGCGTAACCGACAGTTGTCTAGATTTAATGTCAAATATACCTAGTTTTATCATAGCTTCGAGTAATAGCCTTTTTTATTTAGTTTCAAAAATAGTTTTAAATCCATTATAATCTCTTATTAAGGAATGCTGCAATGATGAAGTCTGAGTTTGTCATGCTCACTTAAATGTCCTGCTGATGGTGGCGTTGTGTGGCGGGTCGTTTTATTCCCTACAATATGATTGAGTCGAACCACGTCGATACACACGTCATGTTCGGGAACGTGTGTAGTCTGTCGGGGCTGGTCATTTCTCAGT
Organism: Acronicta aceris; assembly: GCA_910591435.1. NCBI lineage: Eukaryota > Metazoa > Arthropoda > Insecta > Lepidoptera > Noctuidae > Acronicta > Acronicta aceris. The sequence continues at coordinate 907,297 of OU342775.1, forward strand.
TGCTGTGGCAATCCATTTATTTTTATAATGAATAAATCTTACACATCAAACTGTATAATTCTCAGCAACTATTTAAAAGAAGTTGTAAAGCGTAATATTACATTGTTTTTTTTTTAATCTATGGAGTTTCTTGCCGGCTCTTCTCCGTAAGACCCACTTTATGGAAGCGTACAATTAGTTTTGAAATTTTAAAAAGTACATATTTTAGTGATCTAATCGAAATAAAATATTTTGATTTTGACGTTGAATGCGTTAAAAAAATTACAGTCACTAGCCTATTAATCTCGAAACATTTTTTAAAGTCTTCGAAAACTCAATCTCAGTTTCTGTTAGAACTTTAGTCATGGTGAAACTCACGAATCACATGGCCGGCCTGTGACTATTCACAAGGTCAGGGGTAGGCAATTATGATTTTTAATTGGTAAAAGTCCGACGTATGTGCCGCTTTCTCAGGTGGCAGACGATCCATGACGATTGTCAGTACTTTATAAGGTTCTGCAAGAACTTTCCAGATGTAAACTCAAATCAACCTAACCCGTTCACCGCTGTTGCAAAATTCACAGCACCAACTTGTAAACATACCGTATAGGCCCGATTCGACTGACAGCCGCTTAATTAAACTTCGCAGCTTTTGTTCCGTACAACCCTTTGTAGCAATTATAACTGGGGAGTTGGTAGCACTGTTATTGTTGTAGGTGTGCAGTACCAAACTGTTGTGGACTGGGAAATAGTAGATAGTGTCTTGACAAAGAAGGATGCAGCTGACAAAAATTGATAAGCAGGCAATAAATTGTATGCCTCATTAAACTAGTGGTCCAAAGCGCGACTGCTATGGTAGAGGTCCTGAGTATGATTTCCAGGTCAAGCAAAGTGTTATAGGGTTTTTCTATAAATTATCAGTATTAGCTCAGAAACTGGATTTGTGCCCGGTTAATGGCAATAGGCTCGCTCCCTATTATATTGGACCTAACCATACCTACCGACAAACTCTGGGTGTAAGTACAACATCTCTAATCTCTGCCTAACCCTTAGGGAATACAGGCGTGATGTTATGTTTAATTGTATGCAACTGATTTCATTATACAAAATCTTTTAGTTGTTTTAAATTGTTTTATGCACACATTTACACATTTTCTAAAGTCATAAATATAATTGTGAAAGAAAAATGATGACGTGAGAATTTGATAAAACCTAAATGCCGGTTCTAGTCCTACCCGTGTCATACATGAACGTATAATTTTTTCCATGTGTCAATATTATCTATCTTTCTCAATAAGTTTCTTTCTTATTTGTCACTTCCAAAACTTTCGTAGCTCTATGTTCACAGGAGATTCTATTATATTCCATATTTAAATTAAATAAAAATATTTGTTTTATCGAGAACACTGCATAAACAACATACATTAACAGGTTGACATTAGAAAAATATAATTTTTGACTCAATTGTATAGGCAATAAGGTTCAAAATAGACTGTTGGTTCTAACGCTATGCTTACATTAAATCTTTATGGTGTATGTAATATTAATATTAGGGCAGGTAGCAGCAGATACGTAAAATTATGTCATGATTTTTGTGTCATCTTTAAAAGGAAGTGGAGCAATGTTTAGGTCCCATGTAAATAATAAATAGGGGGCGACCCTATTGCCATTAATTGGGAATTTCTTATAAAACCCAATAATACTTTGCTCAACCTGGGAATCAAACCCAGGACCTCTAGCGTAGCAGTCACGTGTAGGACCACTAGACTAATGAGGCAGTTATAAATCATTTAAAAATGAAAATTCTACTCCCAACTACAAAATCACTTCAATATCTAGCAATCCTTAAGCGAAAACTATAAAAACGATCCCTATTCCGATCAGGAACGCATAAAACAGAGAAGCTTAAGACTTTATTAGTTCAGGAGCTCCCGACAGCTGCACCTTATCATAAACAAAAGGGCAAGCCCCTAATTTTGATGGAGCTCAGTAAATTTTCTATGAAATTGATAGGATACCGACAGGCTGCTTACGCAAATGACTTCTATAACCCGGGATGGATCGATCCAAATGTTAATTTATCACAAGGGATCTTTATAGTTACTATGGCAACGAATTTCGTTAACAAAGGCGAGTTTCCGAAGTCCGCCCTTATTAAGGCTACGTGATACTTATTTATGGAGTTTTCGATTTTATCTTGGATTTAATGGTAGACGCCTATTGGAAGATCAAAAAGCAGTCAATATCGTTGGGTTTAAGCAAATATCTGATTAGTATCAGAAGTGATAATTTCCTTGGAAAACTTCAGCCTAGCTTTATTCTTGACGGTTTTTTTGTAGATACTTAAGCGGGTTTTTATTCTTATCTATACTTAAACCAGTTATACTGACCATGTTATCCGACCATCGTCGGGAAGTCGTCAGTCTTCTCGTTTCTCTTGGGCGCCAATCCCTGACTACCTTGATCCAACCTGATTGTTTACGTCTAACCCATTTTAGCTATGTAATCTGGGTACATCCATCCACTTTATTTGTGTCAATCAGTAGTCATTTATTTCTCTAGAGATAACTTGACTCCTGTTTTTAGTAATTGCACTACGCAACAGCTGTGTCTGTTTTACAAAGACAATATTTTTGATAAGCTATTTATTATACACATTAATTTCATTATTATCAGTAACGGCGTATCTAGCTCTTAAAATCAAACAAAAACTTTGGTGAGAAACTGCAAACATCTCATCATAGATTTAAAGGAGATATACCAGGATCTCATAAACGGGAAGCGCTCGCTCACTTCTGCAGCCGAAGTGCGCTCTTTGTTTTAGCTCAGCTGTCTTATTTCAACCGGTATGAACTGGTTTGAACTAGCTCGAACTAGATAGAAGCGGTTTTCAAGGAGCGATTGTTGTTTGTTTGTTTGGGAACTTAAGTAAAGAAAGTAAAGATCTGTTTCGGGATTATTATCAAACATTGGAGCACGAGAACAATTTTCAGAATTTAGTGAAAGGAATTTTAAAAACAATACGTTGTATTCGCTAGACTACTAATTAGTAAATGTTTTATATAATAAGCTTCAGCAAATACTTACATAAAAATAATTACATCACACTTATTATTAAAAAAATATTACCTTTTCCCAACGAATATAGAGTCAGCCTAACATGTTCAATGAGGTACAGAGATGTCTCTTAAGTTAAAAATGGACATCAATCCATAATACTGATCCCTGTTAAGTGCAGCTTAACCTGGCAACTCAATCGACAAGCCCCTATTCCCAACCACGATGTATTATTTATAAATACCTATCACTCTTCCATTACAAACGAATTAAGTATGTTATGTGAATAATGTACTCTCGAAACCATAATTTTTTTTTTTAATGTAAACTGACGCCTCGTCACTCAATAATATCGTATTCCAATAATATACCCATATGTCACAAAAAATCGTAACTTTAAAACCCTTTAAAACAATATATTTACGACGTCTATTCTCCTAATAAATCGAGACCCAATTTATAACATCAAATAAAAAATGTCCATACATCACACCGATGTTAAAATGAAAATAATTAATAGTACACAGTTTTAGTATATTGAACGATTTATCTGTACTATAAATTACTTTGTCACTTATATTTTGTGGCCATTAAATATGCGTGTATCGAAGAAACTATATGGTAGAAACACAATAGCCTTTTTTATGGGATAGAGGGTAAACGAGCAGACGGATCTCTTGATGGTAAGCGATTACCACCGGCCATGGACACCCGCAACACCAGAGGTGCTTCATATATTTAGAGAGTTAGAACAGAGATAAACAAGTAAGTCTTTAAAATTGCATACAAATTACAATTAGCAAGAATTCTGAGGTGTTTATATCAGATTTATTAAAAAAATTCTTATTAGAAAATGAGACAGAATAAAGTTGAAATCTATCCGCTGCAACATTTTTATGAATAATCTATCCTAAGCAACAGACCATGAGTAAAGATAAAAATATTTTTAGTAACGTGCAGTCCACGTTCTACTTTTAGCGACTTCAAAAACGCTGTTTTAATGGCCACAAACTCCCAAAAGTATACCAACATTAACTCGGAAATTACTCCCATAACCTGGGCACACATTCTTACGTTTTGATAAGTACAAATTAATCGGGCCCCATACGTAAAACTAATTTACCATTGATTATGGGATTTTAATTTAGTTTCCACTGAGATATTACAAGAAACGAGACCGCACACCGAATTTTTTACTCCACGAGTTGCTGAGTAGGCACCATAACTAACAAACTAAGTAACACACATTAAATTCGAAATATATACATTTATAAACTCACGGCTTTTCCCCATAGGCTTACATAGAAACAACAGAACGCCAGTTGTTACGATTCTTGCATATATATCTTTTTTGATTCATCCACATTCATACATCTTGTAATTTGGAAATATTTATAGTAAATACGAAGAAAATAAATTATACTGACTGTACAGTTGTACACTTCATTATGAAGTGTATTTTTTTTTTTAAATAACAGTTAAAAAACAAAGAAAGACCAAAATCAATTTTTAATCGACGTAAACGTACAAATGTTTATTCGATGGCTGCTCTTGAGATCTTGTATACATTAATATTATACCTCAATTTAGCTTCACGCTTGTTCAATAATACGATAATTGGTGAATTGGGCTACAAATAAACCGTACTTAATAGGGTGATGACTGGTCCATTAATAACTCGCTTTTAGTCCCGATAGTTTGTGATTGATTCTATAATTATCGTCGTCCTGTGAATTTTTGGATTCCAGAATCTGGTTTGGTAATCAAATATTTATGTGAGAAATTTTAATAGGCCGAATAAGAAATGAATGGATCGTGTGAAAGATGACATTACAGATAACTATAATAATGATCAGGAGTTAGTCAGGTGGTGTGATAGACACTTATATAAAAAGACAAAGGTATACAGCGGTGATCGCAAGAAAATTGATAGGTAAGTATAAAAATATACGGGTGCCAACATCAAACAACAGGTCCATGTTTTTGCCTTCGCCGAATTCTATGTATCTACTAGCGGCTGCGAGATCATTGCAATCGAAACCTCAACCGACAAGCAGATCAAGCGCCGCAAGTGGCATTGGATTGGCCACACTCTCCGAAAGGGCCCTGACAGAGCCCTTGTTATTCTTATGTTTTCGCTTTGCTTGGGGATTCCAATCCATTGATTGGAATCCTCAAGCAAAGCGAAAACAAACCTGACAACTTATGGTGATCCGAAGAAGATCGGTAAATCATGGAGCGAAACAAAGCGCGAAGCTCAGGACCGATCGAAATGGAGAGTCACAGTGGATGCTCTCCTGGATGTAAGGGACGTAGGATCTGAAGTCAACCAAGTAATAATTAAGCAGAAGCTATCTCCGCAGTACACAAGCTATTAAAGACCACCCGGCTGCCACAAGACGCAAACTGTGACGCAATATGTGCAAATGGGGAAATGCGAATGTTTTCGCATACAATAGGCAATATTAATTCTTAATCAACAAAGTTTAAAATCATGAAAATCATCCAACAATAAATCATTCGCGCTACGGTAGCATGATTTTTACGATTTTAGACTGTATTGCTTAGGTAATAGGGCCAGTCTGTCTCAATTCTTTCGCGTCGTCAGTGACCGCCCTTACGTAGTAACTCCTGCATCAGTTTTTTTAGTAAGTCATAAGGTCCATAATTGATCGTCATTTTAACAGGCTAATTAAGTGAGCAATTAATACTTAATGGGCGCTTATTAATAGAGCGCTTTGTTAAGCGACCCCTTGTAATTAAATTAGTTGTGCTTTATACACTTCCTCTTTTGGTAAAGGTACATGTTGCAACTATTTTGTTATGTTATTTTTAATGGTTAATTTTCCTAAATTTTCGTACCTATGTAACAAAAATCAGTAATTGCTTAAACTTCATATTACGAATTTTTTACTACCTAGTTTTTTTTCATTCCAAAGAACTACTTAATGTTAATTTTTTAAGATCAAAAGTAGCCTATATCCTCGGAATGCAATCTATCTCCTTGCCAAATTTTATTGAAATCTGTTCAGTGGTTTAAGTGTGAAAGTTATTTACAAATAGAGTTATGTATACATTATGTATAACAGATACAAAAAAGTTCAGAAAAATAATATTTTTCAACCTCCAAACCAATATTACTTCTCCACCCGGGAATCGAAGCCAGGACATTCTCCCGAAGTCACGCTTACAACCACTAGATTAATGAGACAGGTATTATTAATAAATACTCGTATTCATTGCCTCATTAGCTTAGTGGTAGGTACTTCGGGCGACTGCTACGCTAGAGGTCCTGGGTTTGATTCCTAGGTCGAACAAAGCGTTACCTGTTGGGTTTTTCTAGGAAATTCTCAGTAGCAGCTCGGAGTTTGGGATTTGTTATCGGCGAACTGTGGGTTATCACGCTTCTGACTAACCCTTCGGGAAATACAGGCGTGGTGGTATGTTTATGTATTGTTATGTACAGTAAATGCCCAAAAGTCCATAAGCACGCTAAGGATTACATTGCTATGAACAGTACGAGCGAGCTCGATACAGCCAGTGCGTGTCACTTGTTAACGACACTGATGATGCATGAATAGAAGGTCGTAAGTCAAACTAAATGTCAAGCTATTGCGTTGTGAGATTGTCTATGGACTTTTGGTCGCCACTGTACTTAAGTATTATTTGGTTATAAGCAGTGATTGGAATAGGTACAGCTACTTTGGTTCATTGACCGCAAACATATATGTTAATATGGACATACCCCGGGATTTTGACTACAATCCTGGGATTTTACAAATAAATGAATGTAGGAAACAGAAAAATGTGATAGTTTATTTTAAGTAAACCATCATACACGCGACGTTGCCAAACTTACATCAACAACATCGGATGTCCGAAGTTGCAAAAGTTCAATGCGCACACGCGCGTTGTTACCGTCCTTGCAGGATGCAAAACACAGCTTGTGGAAACAAAAGAGAACAATAGCGGGAATGCGGGACACTCTTTGCCTAACGACAAGTATGTATCGTCTCTTTCTAACGTATTACAATTTTCTATTAGCAATTAATTCCGTAAGTACCAACAATAGCTCTACCTATTCCGATCTCTATTCAGAAGCAGTGATAGCCTAGTGGTATGACCGTTGGACTGCCAAGTCAAAGGACTCGAGTTCGAACCCAAGGCACGCACCTCTGACTTTTCGAAGTCATGTACGTATTATCACGCGCTTAAACGGTGAAGGAAAACATCGTGAGGAAACCTGCATGCCTGAGAGATTTTCTCGATGGCGTGTGAAGTCTGCCAACCCGCACTAGGCCAGCGTGGTGGACTATAGCCTAATCCCTCTCATTCTGAGAGGAGACCCGTGCCCAGCAGTGGGTCAATATAATGGGTTGATTATGTTATGTATGTACGTATTCCGATCTCTGGTTATAAGTTACACAAATTTAGAACTCGTATATAAACACACTAAGACATAATTTCTTCATGATTTTATTACAACACCCACGATACCGGATATCATGATAGGAGACCATGAACCAGACGTAATCACATTAAAAGCTTTTATTCATTTAGAACACCGTTGATGACAGCACGTTAGTGTCCACGTTTATTTCCACCACTACCCACATAAAGGTTTTAATTAACATAACATACCATACACCAACTGCCATTAACACAAATACCAAACTCCGAGCAAATGTTATTGGGTTAATAGAAAGAAAAACCCAATAACACTTTGTTCGACCTGGGAATCGAACCCAGGACATCTAGTCGGTCGCGCTTAGAACCACTAGACTAACGAGGCAGTGGCAAAATATATAAGTAGTAAAATATTCAAATTCTTTAAAAAAATATCATAATATCAGCCAAAAGACACGACCACTGCTGAACATAGGACCAGTTATATGCCACCTGCATTCAAAGACCCCAGCAACCTTCACCAAGTCGTCCTTCCATCTCCTTGACATCATCCAACGAGATCAAAGAGATTTTTCACATGCTATCTGTGAAATTTCGCATTCCTTATCATCTTTAGCTCTCAATTTTTTTCTACTATGCTTACGCTTGACCGCCAGTTCGCGTGATGTTAAGAACTGATACTCCGATCTACAATGGAACGCGCTTGCTTAGAAGAAACCGATTCACTCATAATTTAAAGTCACCCAGATTATATATATCGGGGAAGACCCACTCGGGAAGCGTATACCACATTTCAGCGGTACGCATTAAAAATTCGTCTATTTTGACGTTGATATAAAATATGGTGGCATTGTCGCATTTAACGATGCCGTAAACGTGTTTCCTACAGAAATGTTAGTGAGTTTGTTTCACCATAAATCGACTACTTATTGTTAACGGCAGGGGGCGCCATAAAATCCGTCTCTGTACATAGAGTACAGTTCAATATTTTGTAAGGATGTCAAGATAACATTTTTGAGAAATATCGATTTTGGATTGATTTTTTTCGAAGTTTTTGCAAAAAAATATTCAATCCGCTCTTTAATATAGTTGACCCCTTTAAATCTCTTTCTCGACAGGCTACCCAACTTCTACTTAAAAGAGAAAAGACAATGACTACTAAGACCATTTATAGTCTGTTGGATATTGTCCAAACTCTAAATTTTATACTATCAACTAGCGACCCGCTCGCGGTTTTACCCGCACTGCTCCATTCTTAAGAGGCGTAGCGTGATTTTATATAGCCTATAACCTTCCTCGATAAATGGACTATCTAACGCAAAAAGAATTTTCAAAATCGGTTCAGTAAATCCAGAGATTACCTCCTACAGCTTCACGAACTCACAAACTTCACCTCTTTATGATCCTTACTAATATTATAAATGTGAAAGTTTGTGTTACTCTTTCCCGCCAAAACGGCGGAACGGATCTGGATGAAATTTGGCACAAAGATAGATAATGATCTGGAATAACGCATAGGCTACTTTTTATCCAGGTCGGACCCAATTCTTAAGTCCACGCAGACAAAGTCGCGGGCAGAAGCCAGTATTAGTATAGATAAGTTCCTTGTCCAATGTTTAATAGAGCCGGGTAAACATCTTGAGCGAGAAAGAAAGAGGTGGCCAGAACAGTGAAGTGCGACAAAGACTAAGAATTAGCTGTCTCTATCATTCATTGTTCAACTTTCCGTTTACTTTAATCTGTTACCATAAAGCGCCATCAGAATCCAGTGAGTGTTCCGTTGAATTTGACAACCCTACCATGGACAGAAATCGAACAGACAACTACACAATTTTATTTCAATTTCCGAAATTGAACGCCGCTGTACTTTTACTTAAATAAAATTTAAATGGAACCATAAAAATATTGTCGGAGTAATTTCATTCGAAATTTAAAATATGAATTGAAACGTACCCGTTTCCGGTCGCATTTTAAATTGTGTTTCAAATCCAAAAGTGTTCTCATTTTGAAGTATTTTATGGTTTTGAACTAAATGTAGATTATGTACTTATCTATCATAATTTGTTCGTCTTTCAAAATCTGTTTCAGATTTTCAGAGACAGATCTTTTGTAGGTACACAACGGTTTTTATGGACTTGATTTCTGACAGTGTTTTACTAAGCACGACAATTAAGTAATATTTAAATTAATATTTTATGATTATTGAATTTAAGATAATTAATAAAGGCAAAATAATAGATCTTAAGAATCAATATTTTGAAATATAATATCATAAACATGATCTCCATTATCATGCAGCAGCACTTTTCAAAACTCTTCAGCTTTATATTGAAAATGAAACTGAAAATATTTTTATTTCAGAACAAGCACACAGTAATTGATACTAGTCCATATTATGTTAGTAGGTGCTTATATCTATGTTAGTACCTAAAATTTAAAATATTAGTATAGATATATTTTTTATACGAAAATAATTCAATTACAAACAAGGCTCTGTAGAAATACGATTTTAATGTTCGTACACAGCGGCATTGCCATCGGCAAAAGTTCAAAAAGCATTTTCCACATCGTGTTTATTTATACTGCGAATATTTTTTTTTCTCCATATATATGAAAGTTTGCTTTTCATATAGCTTGTTTGATCCTTTAATTTCTGTTTGTGGGTTTTTATATTTATATAAGCAATTTTTTTTTGATAAGATCATTATCATCTTCATTATCATGAGCCCGTATTTGTAGGCTAACGCCCGCTTGTGGCCTGCGGGCAGCCACAAAAAAAAGAATACACGTTTGGCGTAGCGGCTGAACGATCAGCTTCTGCACCACATGCTGTGGGTTCGATCCCCATCGTTTTTACGTGGGAGAGCCATGCTTTGGCACGAATGGGCCGGCTCGACCGGAGTGATACCACGGCCTCCGTTAAACAACACTTACGTTGTGTTTCGCCCAGTGAGTGAGGTTACCGGAGGCCCAGTCCCCTTTTAAAAGGTCGACAACGCACTTGTGACTACTATGGTGTTGCGGGTGTCCATGGGCGGCGGTAATTGCTTACCATCAGGCGATCTTTCTGCTCGTTTGCCCTCTTATCCCATAAAAAAACACGGAACATATTATATTTGTATAATCTACAGGTACTTACTTGTTCCGGGTCTGGGAATTTGTGTTTATAAACGCACCCACGATACAGGAGCAAATCGTAGTGTGGGCGACGTTTTTATTAAAAATAGTACTTTTTCTAAATTATATGACAAGAGCGCAATTGATATAGTCAGTTCCACGCCCCGTTCCGGTTTTCATTCCGATTCGTACGACACTAAAACGGCTGCATCCGGCTTATTGAGCAATTCTCTTGACTGCCAACTTTATGGGCGAGACGGGTCATGCTCGGGAAATAAAATCAAAGGAATCACTCCCATTTCTATGCAGCTAGGAAAGAAGAATCCAATTTATTTATTGTATCTACTTATTTTTAGTTTAGTCTAAAGGTAATCTATAATATAGTAACTTTCTCAACTGCCTCATTAGTCTAGTGGTCCGAAGCGCGACTGCTACGCTTGAGGTCTTGGGTTCGATCCCCAGGTCGAGCAGTGTTATTGGGTTTTTCTATGAAATTCTCAGTAGCAACTCGGAGTCTGGATTTGTGCCCGATTAATGGCAATAGGCTCGCCCCCTATTATATGAGACCTAAACTATATATCGGTGAACTGTGCGTGTACATTAAGTACGCCTCTGCCTAACCTTTCGGGGAATACAGGCGTAATGGTGTGTTATGTTATGTTTCTCAATAAACATAATCAATTTTAAACCGATCGGGCTGAGACTTTGCATGCATATAGCTACTATGACGTAGGCATCCCCTAAGAAATGATTTTGATAAATTCCACCCCTAAGGGGATAACAATTAATAAATTTCGACCTATGTAGGGGTGAAATAGGGGATGAAAGTTCATATGGAACAAAGTAACTATTCCACGCGGACGAAGTCGCGGGCAAAAAGCTAGTAATAATATAAATTTGGGAACGGAACGTTAGGTGAAAGAGCGAGACGGAACATATACTAGTGGGAGAGAGTGATAGGAAATGTCAAATTCAATTGACACTTGGGAGAAGCATAAAGACTATGTGAGAGAGAGTGAGAGAGAGAGAGAGAGAGAAAGAGTTACGTGCATACAGCGTGATTTTAATCTAATCTGTCACATATTTTTTTACTTCATAAGTACGCATGTACGTGTTGCTGTTTTTATAGTGATTAAATGTTTCTTTCTTCTTCTTCTTTCTATAATAGTTGCGGTAGGTATATCTGGGTTTTAATTTATTGCCTTTATCCTACATAAATAATACAATGAGTGATTATGTAATCATTTCCTGTTCAAGTCAAAAATTTAGGTACGTAATTTTTCCAAAGGACTATGTGATTTTGGATCCACATTTCAAGAATTATCCAACTGCGAAAGCTCTAGTGGTGTAGGTACTTTATTTTATGGGCGAGCTGGATGCAATTCCATGTAATATTCCAATAACACTGCTCGAACCTGGCACTCGAACCCAGATCCTCTCGCGTAGTCTTGTAGCGACATCTACCGACAAGTCCTAAATCGCGCAAGTGAAGTTTGCAACGCAACTTGGGTATATATTACCGCCCGACATCACCCGTCGGGCCTGGCTGGAGGCATTCGTTGCCTCGCCACCACGTCCGGTTACGCTGTGAAGATTCCCTGAATCAACAGCTATCACCATTCAAAAAAAACAAAATCACCCGTCGGGCCGTGGCCCGCCAGGCAAGACATCCGCCTGGTCGGAGGATCCTCCCTTTGGTGTGAGGGGCAACACACCTCGCCCCTCCACAGTCTTTTCAAAGTTCCAGTTACCACTTAGAAATTAATTATATAGAATAAAAGGTCACACAATTAAACAAAACAGTTGATAAATGCTTGACATTGTATTTATTTGGAAACATTTACAAGAAACAATGTTTTTAACAATATTTAAAGTCCCATACTTAGTATGAGGTCGGCAATTGACAATAACCTATTTTTTGTTACCAATTAATTAATAATGTACAATACTTAGCACCGTTAGTACTAAATTAGACTAGATTTTATAATTTCGTTACTTAAAATTAATTATTTACAATTTTACATAATTACAAAACTTTTGAAAATGGACGCGGGTACTAAGTACAAGGAACAGTATCATTTTGAATCTATGGAAGAATTGCTTAAAAGACCCAATGATTTTTTAAATAATTATTATACTTCCGAAGTATTTTCTTTGGTTGTGTTGCTGTCTTGTGCATTAAAACAATATTATATTATTTTAAAATGTGTTAATTAAATATTAACACATATTTAATTTCGTATATAATATCATAATATGTAGTTTCTAATATTCAGTTTGTTCTTCTAATTTCAACAAAAAAAATAAAAATACTATCAATCGTGATTTTGTTCACAATTTTTATAATATTGACAATATTTTTAGACACAAATTCTTTTTAATATTATGTTATAATATGTTATCAAATTAATCAATTACTTAAAAAATATTTAATTTGATTGAATTATGATATTGAAATATGAAATTTTATACAATCGATTTAAGTTGATAAAAAAATTACGCTTACTATAATTCGAAAGCGATTTTTTATTGAAACGCAAAGTTTTCGATTGTAATTTTGAGAGAACACCAATACTATATTATTGGTTTGAAAATACTAAGTTTATAACATCATAAAAGTTCAATAAATTCTTTAAGAGGAAATCGCTTTGGAATTTTGCCAAGTGTATGTTTGTGACCGTACACAGACTTAGGCCGGAACTTTCTGCATTGTGAAATTTTAATTGATATAAGGTGAAACTATTTAGGATAGAAACACCCATAATCAATTATGGCATTTCTGTTTTCTCATATAGGTAGTAACATCAAAAGTTCTACTTCATTACGTTCAGAAAATTACTGTGTCATGGCTGCTAATGATAATAAAAAATCACGAAATTCACAAAAGTGTTTTGTACAAGTATATTTCAATATCTTCAATGCAGGGACTGTTGAAATGAGGTCCGTGGTCCTCTTAGGGGTCCGTAACATGGCAGCCAGGGGTCTACATAATAGTCACTGCAGTAATTCATGTATCATGTGAATCAAACTGTCTCTTTAAGGGTCCGAGAAATTTGAGGAACTCTGAAAGTAGTCTTTAGTTACGAAGTTCAAGAACCATTGCTTTAAAGTAAAAGAAGAAATTTTAAAATGTAAACAGCGCGGTCTATCACTATAAACAGAGCTTAGTTATTTTATTTCTTAGAAACATTCAACTAGGTTTATAAAATACCAGTGACCCGCCTGCGGTTTCAGCCGCGTTGCTCTGCTCCTATTGGTTGTAGCGTGATGTTATATAGCCTATAAGCTTCCTTGATAATTGGACTATCCAACACAAAAAGAATTTTTCAATTCCAACCAGTAGTTCCTGAGATTAGCGCGTTCAAACAAACAAACTCTTCAGCTTTATAATATTTGTATAGATTAGCTCACTATGCCGACAAAACAGCCGCACAACTTAAGAAATATAATGTATTATAACACTTTCTTATTCCCACACAATTCAAAATCAACTGATATTATTGATAGCAAAACGTTACAGAAGTTAATACTAACAATTTAGTTTACAAACACGATACGTTAGAACAATTACATTTGATTATCTTGAGCAGCTGAAATTACATGTTTGAGATGAGTCTCCACTCAAAGCTTTACTAGTATTTGCTATTAAGAGAGATATTTTCTCAGAGTTGATTGCTGGAAGCAGAGCTGTCTTCAGTCTTAACAAATAAATACAAACGTTAACATTTTTGTAAGTATCTCTGGGTGCGGGCTTGGTTACTGGTGCGTAAGGCTTAGTAACCAAGTCGCAAGTTACTGAGAGTAAGGCAATGACACTTTTCTTGCCCTGGCTTCGATTTCCAATCAAGAAAAGTGTTATTGGGTATTTTTATCAAGATACTATCAATAGAACCTCTGATTTTAGAATTTTTAGCGAATGAAATCGCAAGTAAATCTTTGCCTAACCTTTCATATTTTTAATTTCTCAGGGAGTTTAACAACTCTAGTTAACTTAAAATAAATTTTACTATATAAATATTTACACTGATCAATTTTGAGTCACGGCATATACCTACCTACTTCTAGTACATAGGTAGTCTGAGCCGTAATCATAAAAAAAAAAAATTCATTATTCTCATTAATTAGCATTTAATTTTAAAAAATAATTTAATCGCGCAGCTTTGAGTGGAGGCTCAGCTTTACATACAAACTCAATTATACACAGTACCTATTTGGATACAAAAATAATTTATTTTCACAGTAGGTACACTCTTGTTAGTTTTGATTAAAGTGTTATTTCAGTCTGAGCAGACGAAAATATCATTGTATAAAACCAAATATAAAGTTTTAGAAATGGCAATTATAATTTTCCATTTTGTTACATTTTGGCATAAAACAAAACCTTCCTTCCTTTTTCTTCTGATTAAAGTGGTTTTGTGGTTATATCATACGCTTTTTGAAGGGTTAGTACAGTCAGCGTCAAAAAGTTCGTGACAACCAAAGTAGCCAAATAGTTCGCCACACGTCTTTGTTATAGCTGGAATAAGGTCGTGTTACAAGCAATTGTAACCGACTGTATCTATCTATATATAAAAAAAGTTGGTCTAACAGATCAACGATTGGTTTGATTTTAATTAGCTTGCCTTCTTCTTGCCTTGCTTCCTAGGTTTAGCATCATCTATTACATTCTAGTTTGCTACAGACTGGGTAAAATTATTTTGTGAAAGAAAAAATCTACTTCAAGCAAGATTCGAATCTAGGTTCGCCGGTTATACCAGATCTTAAGAATTTCCCACTCATCAAGGGCAGTGTTTCCATAACTTAAGCTAAAGCGTCTATCGTACGTCAAGTATGCGTTAAAATGTAATACGAAAAAAATTACAAAGTAATTCCGATAACTTAGTCTGGGACTATATAGTATAAAACGAAATATTGTAAGTGAAAGAATACATTTACAAAATACGTACATACTTGTTAATTATCTTGTCTTTACGTGTAACATAATTTTCGTTGGGGATTCTAAATTAAGATTTCTTAGGTTGTTAGTTTTAATCCCAGTAGTTTACACAAAGTGACTAACAATACCGATAAACTTGTTGTTACACGGAAGGTCTTGGTGCTTAGGTTCTCCATCCATAAATTGACCGTGGCAAGCAAAACTTACCTTTGGAGACCGATTGATCAGCGTAGTTATTAGTTAGCTACAAGTCAAGCCCTTTACGAAAGAACCAGGAGAAAATTCCTGATATTAAGCCGCATGAATTGAATCAATGTTATTTGTACCAAAATCTCAATTAAGCGACCACAGAATGTAATACAAGACATCTTGTTACCTCTAAGCGTATTTAAATCACATGTCAACAGCGAACCAGTGTAACAACTCGTTAACTTGTCAAGCATGCGCCTAAAGCACATAATGCTGACAATGTTATATCTGGTTGTGAGCAATTTACAACAACTTAACAGAGTTAAATAACTGTCGGTGCGTTAACTGTGGATAAATGTTGTCGTTCAACTTAACGACACTTCGCGTGTGGCCGGTAAGGTGTATTGTGGCTATGAAGATGGCTTTTTAAGAGGAAATGCAGGTCCAGAGACTTTTGAAAAATAGGTACTTGAAAAAACTATCGCCGTCGCTCTCCCGCGTGGTTCCCTCAAATTCGTGCGATAAGGACAACTGCAGATCTGAATAGCCTAAGTAAAATATCATAATTCGAGGTTTGGCCCCTGCCTATTTCCTTATCCACTATTGAACCAATTTAAAAGTTATTTCATATTAAGATATTTTAGTTCAAACATGTCTATTTTTACGTGGGAGAGCCATGCTTCGGCAAGAATGCGCCGGCTCGACCGGAGCGATACCACGGCCTCATAGAAAACCGGCGTTAAACAACGCTTACGTTGTGTTTCGTCGAGTGAGTGAGGTTACCGGAGGCCCAATCGCCTTTTAAAAGGTTGGCAACTTACTTGTGACTCCTCTGGTGTTGCGGGTGTCCATGGGCGGCGGTAATCGCTTCCCATCGGGCGATCCATCTGCTCGTTTGCCCTCGTATCCCATAAAAAAAAAATTAAGGGAAAATAAAACGCTAGCGTCATAGCCCACTTTTTTCCATTGATCCACAAAACCAGCCAACCAGTTTTTCCAAGAATCAATCATAATATTATAGTTTGCTCACATACATTTGCTCTCAATGTTCTTATTTAATACGATTTGTCTCAAATACGTCACAAATTCTTTTTTGTTACGATTTGTCAAGAAAACGTCACATTTGTGTTACTTTTGGAAACTTCATACGTTTTTTTGGATTGCTCGAGGTGTTAAAAGGTTTTACAATGACTTGCTAGAATATCTAAGTGGAAAACAAATATATTTAAACCATTTGCTTTTTCGATTACTTCACTTTTAAATGGTTCGAAATTCAAAGTAATGTCCCCTTAATGTCTTGACATTGAGTTATTATAAATGCCGTCTCAATTGTCACCTTATTGTAGGCACCATTTTGTAGGCAGTTTTGTAGTAATTTAAAAACGATAAGACTAATAAACCGACCCGTTGTATGTAATTATATCAGTAGATACTTGTAACACTACAGTGACTTTGGATCCATTAGGATCCTTTTAGTCTTATCTTTTTCATTGTCAAAGTAATCAGTAAAGTTACCTGATTACTTTAATCATATAAAACGGTCAATTCTTTAAAAAATACGAATTCAGATTTTAAAGAAAAATCAGGATACTTATTTGATGATTCGGTTGACAGAGTTTCGACATTACATTCATGATAGTAATGTTCAATCAGTAAGGTTGCGAATTAGGTACTTCTATAGGAAGATTGCGATTTAATCGGTACCATGTATACGCACAGATTACATTATCTGTAAATAATTTAATTAAATCCTTATGTTATAAATTTTGTGGAAGAAAGAAATCGACTTTGGTCGTACATTATGTATCGCTCTGCAGACAGGAACCAAAGACAGTATTGTTTTCTTGTAAACAGAGAAAAATAATTGCCAAAACTAACACTTCTGATTTCAATTTTGTGAAACATTTACCGTTTTCTTTGAATAACTATATTTCAGTGACGTACAAAACCTAGAATATTCTAGAAAATTCTCGACACTTTCTAGAAAGCTCTAGATACACACTAGGAAATTCTCGATACTCCAGAATCCACAACTAAGTAGGGAAACAGGACGAACAATTTACAAACCATCGTTGTCACTCATTTATCTACTATTTACACGAAACCGACCAACGGTTATACCAAGCGTATCTCATACAAACACACAATTAAAAATTCATAAAACTTTTACAAAAATCTCGTTTCGTTAGACTTTAAAGGAACACAGTCAATACTTAGTATAAAGGCTATTTACACAGGATGGGTGGGTGACGACTTATATACAGCTCTCTTGAACCCGATGCGAGGTTGTCACGACTTCGGGCCGGAGTCGGTGCGCTGTTAGCGATGACGTCACGCCTGTAGCTGAACTTGGGCTGCACGCATTCACTCCCTTGTTGACGCGCCCTAAACTATGATAAGACTGGAAGAAATGGTTTTGGTTAGAAATTCCGTTGTTCATTACCTTCGGCATGGTATTGAAGGTTTGTGTAAGAGTTTACAAAGATCTAGCATGTTCGCGGTAATATAAAGCAATTATATAGAAGTATTAAACTAATTAAGAAAAGTTCCTGGATTTTCAACACTTTCTGATATGATGCTTTGAACAACAGCAAGTAAGTATTCAAATATTGTTAGTCAAACAATTAACCTCCTTATTCCAATACGCTTATATCATATTCTCTCTAGTGCTATCTCACTTTACTGCAGTCAAAAAGCCAAAGATAGGTATATATTTTAAACGGACATCAGTTAAAAGGGAGTTGGTAAACATTTTCGAATAATGCCCCTTCGTCTTCGGCTATGCTGGCATATCTTCGAGTTCGACAAAACGAAACTTAAATATAGCGATTGATTCTACACGTCACACTGACCAAGTTTCCATAACAAAGAAGTGAAAAAAGTAAATTTTTCAAACATCTAAATGTGGTCTATCTAATTTTGTAAAGGAAGCCGTACTTATTTATTTATTACGAATACAATTACCCCTTAAAAACGGTGAGTAAATCAGCACCCGGTAAATAGTCAAGAAATAAGTTATTTAATGAAAGCAAATTGGACTTTAGGCAGAATTTGTAAACGTCCTCCAGTTCGATACTTCAGAAGAAAGAAAGAAATGATTCATTAGAAGCTAGATAAATATTGCAAAATATTTCTTTCTTCATAAATATTGCAAAATAGAGCACATTCTTAGAAATAAACAAAATTATACTTACACTAGTTAAAGGTATTCTATAATCCTTTTTCCTATAATCTGTGTAGTAGGCTCCCCCGTCAGGCTCGGAGCGGACATCGTCGCCGCTCAGCTTGGTGATCTTGCCCGTGGAAGGCGGCCGCTGGAGGCTCATATATCCATTGGATATCGGCCTTCGTTCTGTGAGCAACCAATAATCAAAATACATCCGACGACTTGGTAAATGTAATCAGGATGATGGGATCGGTTTTCATACTACTCCTGTATTCCCCGAAAAGTTATGCAGGAGTGTACTTATGGTTCTGTTCCATGTAATAGGCGGCGAGTCTATTTATCATTAACTGGGCACAAATCCAAACTCCGAGTTGCTACTGAGAATTTCATAGAAAAACCCAATAAAAATTAGTTCGACCTTGGAATCAAACCCGAAAGCGTAGCAATCTCGCTTTAGACCACTAGGCTTATGAGGCAGTAGCGGTTTTCAGTCTAACCAGATGCAGCCGAAAACCAGTATTTCACGTTTTGAATTATAAATTATGATTTACATCGAAGAAATTGCCAAAGAGCTACATATAAAATGCTTTGTCCAGAATGACTGACTGACGGATCAACGCACAGCCTAAACAGCTGATTGTAGAGACCTGAAACTTGGATTGTGTGTTCTTTGTATGACGTAGGCATACGATAAGAAAGGATTTTCCGAAATTCTACCTCTAAGGTGGTGAAACCGCGGAGTCACACTCTTACACTTTTCAGTCAGTAAGTCCTATAAAAATGAATGGCAGAGGAATTGAATAATTTGGCCTTTTAGCCCTTTCATCCCTTTTGTGGCAAGGCGGCCATAAAACATTAGGTAATATGACGGATAATATAACAAATTATGTAATTCTACTCACCATACAAACTAGGTATGATATCGGGGTCTGCGTCATCAGCTTCTCTGGGGTCGGCTGTGTGCAGTAATGCCCCCCTCGCAGTGCCTCTCTCCCCGCGATCCCGGGGCTCGGTGCTGCTGGCTCGAGATTCCGTGTCCTGCTTCACGGGGGTTGGGCAGTGAGGTGCCCGCTCCACATACATGGCTTCACTGTTAGGACCAAAATTTACGCAATTGGTATTAGTAATTTGATAGTCACTCAATAGTTTAAGAGTCTGGTAAGCTAACCAGGAGTATGGTGAGGAAAACGTGCTAGGTTTCTATACTTTTTTGGGGTGCAGAAATCCCTAATGGATCTTCTGCCACTTGGTGAGCCAGCAGGGTATGTAGGATCGGTCCGGTATCGGTATCCGTATTATACCAGAGTATACTCTGGTATAATACGCGCGCCACCTACTGGGGTCATATTTGGGGCGGTAATACTCCCGCTAGTGGTTCACGTATTTTTACCATTGCCTTTCAAACAAAAACAGACAAGTAGCTAAAGGAACAGGTAGCAATCAGTATCAACCGTTTGATCTTAAACACTCTCTCTCTCACACGCTCTCACTTAAAGCTCGATTCTTATATGGAGATTACATCCTTAATACGTAAACCTAGAGGGACTACATGTATAATCCAAAATAAATCTATTTCAATTGGTATCCTGGTCAAAACTCAAAACTTAGGCTATACATCATTGGTGTCCATAATTCAACACCACGTCCAAGCCGCTATTGTCCGAGCTGATCAATAGAGCCTTGCGGCTAATTAAACGTAATTAGGTGCGGCGAATAATAAGATTGGTGACCAGTTACGCATACAAGACTAGCTATCTAGGATATACAGTGGGAACGCTATAGATGAAATTTTGTTATTGAATTTTGATCTAAGTACGAAAGACTAAATCTAGTCCTAATCTTTACGTACAGTCTTAGGGGATCGAAGAGAACTGGTAACATTACAAAAATGTTAATTTACCGAGGATTCTCTAGTAGAAACTATTCTATTTATAAACAACCTTAGGTAATGTACGAATTTCAAAAGACCACGGAATAAAAAGTTCAGTTTTATTTTTAAGCTGCATATAATATAGGATTTGCAGTAAGCATTCTGCTTAAATGCATAGCTTGTTGGCGGATTGTCACCAGCTGAAAACTCAAACACAAGTTAGTTAGTTAGGAATCGATTTAACTTGACTGGTCCTTTGAGGCGGGATGCAGTAAAGTCCAGTAGTTTATCGAGTATAAAATACATTTTTAGCTGTGTTAAACAAACAGTTTAACCGTTTGACCGCCTTAGACATTAGTTTTTATCAGACAAATTATGTCATGTCAATTTCGCCCACTTGTTTAAAGCGTAAATAAGACGTGGGCGAAATGGACACGATAGTATTTGTAGAGGAAATCAGACTAGGAGCGGTCAAAACGTGAGAAGTTGTCAGAAATATAATTAGTCTCGTGTCAAAGTGGAGGTTAGTTCCAGTGTTGCACATATACATATAGGTACTAGGGAGCTCATTTCGCTTTCCATCTAGGGCACACTTCAAACACCAAAAACCTCTATTTTTTATTTCGTTTATTATAACATGGCGACAAAGGTATCAACATCAACACATTAATTACTAACATTGCTGCAAAATCATTGCAAAATTAGAGGAAATAGGCTATAGTCCACTACTCTGGCCTAGTGCGACGCTGACATAGACGGTGGTATATTATATCTGAATCCCTTGGATGAACATAACATGCCATCATGCCTGAATTCCCCGAAGGTTCAGGCAGAGGCGTACTAATGTACACTCACAGTTCGCTGGTATGTTTAGGTCCCATGTAACAGGGGTCAAGCCTATTGCCATTAACCGGGCAGAAATTTCAAACTTCGAGCTGCTACTGAGAGTTTCATAGGAAAACCTATTAACAATGCTAGATCTGGGAATTGAATCCAGGATCTCTAACGTAGCAGTCGCGCATGGGACCACTCGACTAACGAGGCAGCTATGAAATTGTTGGATGAAATCGTTAGCAATACTGACCCTTTTCAGTATCTAAATAAATATTGGAAATCTGACCTATGTTGTAAATTGCTGTGGAAAGAAGGAACACGTACAGCATCAAACATTTGCGCGACCCGCCTTACCTTAAAGGTGCATGCTTTGCCGGCAAATGTCGATGCCTTGCCGCGTGACGCTTGTACAACACAGCCAGGACGCCGCACACTGCGGTCGCCAAGAGCGCAGACATCGCGGCTATTGACGCCAGGACTGGAGACATGCCCAGCGCGCTGCCTTCACCTGGTGACAGAATAAATTAGTAAGCAGATGAAAATACCAGCTTAGCCCTGCAAAACCACTTGCGACTTACTTCAGACGTGCTTCTGTTATTTGTATTCCTTAAATATATATAACTTTCTGTACGTTTCTAGATTTTTCTAACACATATCTGATGCTACTATTAATAAAATATATACTCATTCTATTCGTGTCAGGAACAGACTCGAAAGTTCGAGACAAACTCTATCCGCCTGTTTCTTATGTTTTCACGTCTAAACCACTGAATCAACTTTGATGACTTTTGGTAAAAAGATTGGACCTTGGATAGACTACCTTTTGTCTCAAAATGTCCTTTGGGATGTGGGCAAGTGCAATTGCGGGCCTTAACTAGTAATTTCATATTAACTGTGTTTGTAAGTGTTAGTTGTGAAATTTAACTTTCGTTCTAAAATGAACAATGCAGTGAAACTACAAAAAAAAATTATAACAAGCAAACTTTGAATTATTCAAAACTGTGAAATGTGACAAATATCCTAGAGTTTAAAAAGTTTATATAAAAAACTATGAACACGCCATTTTTAAATAGAAACGTGAGTGTTGTGACGTGATATGCTAATCCTTTGAAGGTAGGTGCTAAACTAACAATAAATTATGTAACAAACGAAATAATATTTTATAAGCTGGTTATTATAAAAAGTAACATTTTATTTTACACGTCGGAAAGAATGGCTAACTATGATTTATATTTATTACAAAAAGATGCTAAATACGCATACGACCCTGATTATCACAGGGGGTGATACGAGTATTAACATAATACATTCCGTGTATCGGGGACACATAATATATAATATAATATATAATATATAACCAGACAACAACGTAAGTATGATTTCCTTGTCATCCTCATGCTCCGTTATGGTAAAATTTTGTTGAGACTTTTTAAGTAGAAGAACATCTGTGTAACCGCAACTGCTAAGCAAGAGATCATTAAGCATGGTGCGGGTGACAGTTTCAGTAACATTTCGTTTCACTCTTGAAGGTGACCGCGATTTACTAATTATGACTTAGTATTTTAGCTGTATCACATTCAATAAGAACTGTAGTAAATTAAATTAAACCCAATCAGAATGCCATAAGAACGTCATACAGGCAACTGTCACCCGCACCATGCTACGGCGTAAAGAGTGTAGTGTATAAAAAATGCTGACACCTAGAAAACGGCAGACATAAAAAATGACCTCCGGGGAAAGGTGCCCAGAAGGCTGACTGCATTACCATATTGGATGGCAATTCCGGCCTTTGTATAGGCCAGCCTTTGGATCAAGCCCGATTTATACTTCCATAAGTTTAGTAATCAATTTGATTAACTTCATCGGGCCGTGTCGTGATTCCAGTACTAATTTCGATATTTTTGTACGAAATCATTGAAATATCGAACCTCACGTGAAGCGTACAAGCGTTTGGCATATTATTTCACTTAGTTATTTTCCAATTCTGATTTTCAAAATGATCTGAAATAAAATTGTGCCTCGCTATTGCTTGTGAACACATTCCGATTTATTGTCATACTTAAGCAACCCTTACATTGTCCCACTGCTGGGCACGGGTCTCCTCTCAGAATGAGAGGGATTAGGCTATAGTCCACCACGCTAGCCTTATGCGAGTTGTCAGGCTTTACACGCAGTCGAGAAAATCTTTTAGGCATGCAGGTTTCCTCTCGATGTATTCTTTCACCGTTTAAGCGCGTGATAATTAACTATTAATACGTACATGACTTCGAAAAGTCAGAGGTACGTGCCTTGGATTTGAACTTGAGACCTTTGACTTAGCAGTCTTATGGTTATATCACTATCACGCTGCACTGTTTTTATTTAATTTTGCTTATCTCAAAATCAAAATTGGTTTTCTAAAACAGATTAAATTTCTAAAACACCCGGTGGTGAAAATAATCGTATAAGTTTACTATCCACAAAGAATTTATTACTAGGTACGGAAAGAGCTAATGGGTAGGCAAAGGGAAAGCCAGTTGTAAGCGAAGCTAATTTAAAATTAACTGCTTTATTGGCCCGAGTAATCGCAACCTGCATTTATTGCGGTCGTGTTCACTGTTTACGACGAAACCAAAATGGTTATGAACTGGGTAATATAGTGTGTAAATAGACTACAGTGACAATATTATAGTAGCTTCCATAATCATTAATATGCATTGTAATGACGAAGGAACTTCTAGCGAAATGATAATTTACTCAATCAAATTCAGAACTTTTTTGTATTTATATTGCTGAAAACAGGTAACAGAGTTCCTAACAGCGGATTTTATGGCATAGAACTAACAAGAAACTTTATAGATATTTATTTTTTGAATTAATTTAATAAAATATAAACTAGGTATGCCAGTACTTATACTTAATGATAAGGTAGGTATACCAATTCCTCGACCATTAACATGTTACCCTGCGATTCTCGGATTAACAGAAACAAGGCTTTTATTAACTCATTTCGTTATCGAGAATTGTAAAATATAGCAAGTAGCGTGACTGCCTAGGTTATTAGCCTTCATTTAACTTTGCGGATATCTCGGAACTAAGCATTAGCTTATAGCAATGCCTTTTATTATGGCCCTTGCCACCCCATTGGCTCAAACCTTTGAGCTTGCGTTTGATTTGAAAGCGGCTATTACGGAATTATACTCAAATACTACTTAAAGCTTGTTTGAGTGCAATTCTTGAACGTGATTGCTTACATCGGTATTATACAGGCTGACTTTCATATCGCTCAATAAATGTAAGTCTAGAAATTTGAAGTAGAATCTGAATAACTTTTTTCATAAAAATATTTTTAAACTGGACCTATGGGCATCGCTTCGGAAGACCAAAAATATTCGTTTTCTGAATAATGTTTACGATACTACTCGTATATTGATAAGTACACTTTTTACATTTAATTTCAGTCATTGGGAAGGCATAATCTCTGCAGAAAACAAGGAAAATCTCTAAGTATTATTTACATTACAGTGAACTAAATTCAAGTAAATCTAAATACTAAGAATTTCCCAGTACTGTAAGCAAGTGATAAATAACATGAACTCGGCACAAAGATATACATTTTAATGGTATAAGAGTTCGAATTGGTTCGCAAATAAGTAAACAATTTCGGACTTCTGAGTCGAAGCACTAAACATGTGAATACAGAAAAACCAGTCTGTTTGATATATTTTTTCTATAGACGTTGCAAGAAAACCAGATATAAAAGTAGATAGAAGTAATAAAGATAGGTAGAGAAATATAAAACTAATTAGGTACCGCTTGTCTTATGGAAAGTACGTTGTTTAAAATATACGAAAAATTGATGAAAAAGCGTTATTGTAATTGTCATTATCAACAACTTTTAATAAGTGACCAACTAACAATGCAAACCCGCAAAAAAAACTGCTATTACATATTTCTTTGTGTGTATCGGGGTCAGGGAATAAATAGTGTCGATTCAAGAGGCAAAATAGAACGCATTGTTATATTAACACTCGTTTATTACTAGTAAACCTTCTGTGTGGATATATGTATGTAGCTACCCGTGTTTATGTGGGCGTTATTTTGGATCGTGAGAACTGCTTATTTGGGGGAAGCACTTAATGGCGATAGCGAAAGATACCAAACGTAGAAATAGCGACTAAAGTGGGTATTGTGTTCCGAGATTGAATGTAAAGAGTTTGTACGTATGACGTGTGCTTCTAGAGAGCGGGATGTCGTGTTACACATACTTGCACACATGTTTACATTTATAGACCCGGCGACTGAGTTTGTTACAAATTCAAAAATGTACCATCGAGACAAATATATAAAAAAAGTTTGTTTGATTGGAGTTTAATTTTTTATTTAGTTTGATAATCGGTTTAGTTATTTGAGTTTCTTACAATGAAAATTGTAGTGGCGGTAGCCTAATGGCTAGGGCGTCGGACTTGCGATCTTGTGGTTGCCGGTTTGAAACCCACATAATGCACTACCGACGTAAACCCAAAAGCCTAAATGCTTAGCACGAGGGTTTAACAAGAATACTAGTACCTAATGTGCGACCCACATCACGCTGATTGCCCTGGATGGTTGGGCAAAGGTATACTGATATAGAGTAACAGTTTGCCGTTATGTGAAAGACTTCATGTAACAGGGGGTAAGCTTATTACCATTATCCGGGCAAAAATCCAACTCCGAGTTGCTTCTTACTAAAAATGTATTTAAATCTATCTATCAGCCAAAAGAAGGGATTAAACTCATTCAAGCCAACATTTAAAAGGGTTTTAATAAACTTACTGGTAAACTTGGCTTGTCCTTTCAGCGTGACAGTCTCAATCGTAGATACGTCGCTCCGTCCCTTCGCGTTGACTGCATACAGATCGATCCTGTAGCTAACTCCTGGTGGAAGACCTCGGATCTCGAAGTACGGAGGGGTTCGGTTCGTCGATACGTTGTAGCGTACCTAGCGGAAAATAATTCACTTATATCCTGTGGATGAATTCTTAATTGGACTCCTACCAAATGAAAACCTCATTTGCATTACATTGCTATAAAGTCGATGAGAATCCTTGCATGGGAGACCTTGTTTCCTGCTTAATGACGCGCATGTCGCCTGCTGATAATCATAAATATTTTGTTTGAAAAGCGGACTCCCCAAGACAGCCACTCACAGTTACCGCTAATAGCGGTTAGAGAGAGGTCTGCGCCCGCGATGCGTCTATAGCGGATCGGGGGAAGGTGAAAAAACTATTCTCTCTCTTTTTGTTGCCCCCTTCGCCAGCATAACTTGCTCGTAGTACGAGGCGGATAAGAGGCAATATTTACATAGATTTTATTGCGCGAGAGTTTTATTTAAAGACAAAAAAATTTCAGTCTACTGTTCTTCCGAAGCTTATTTTAATAATAAACTAAAAAAAACGTCTAAAAATTTAGAAGGCGGGCTGAAGTTTGGGGCTGACCTATTTCCTTCATTTTCTTCTTACGATTTTTCCGCTATAATAAGAAAGCAAGAATTGTAAGCTAATTTCCCGAAGAAAACGGGCAAAATATTATTTTATGAAAATTTTTGAGAATAAATTACTTGAATCACAATAATTTAAAACTAAGATTCTTTAATGACTTCCGCTTCTTTTTAATTATTTGTTCCTAATTTATAATAAAAATGTACTAAAGGACCAGGATTTAAGATTATGATGTACCAAAAGACCAAGATAAATTTCAATGAAAGTAAAAGTAGTAACTAAGAGAAATTTTAACGAAACTCGTCAAAAATATTATTCGTGCATTTACTCCTAACGTCGATTTAAAATAATATTTTTACAAAAGTACATTGTGTAAAGAACACTCAATATCATTTATAACGCTTTCATGTAAAATAGATACATCAGGCAAATTAAGAAAGATACGTAAATGATACTTACAATAAGAGACGGTAGCTCCAGTAGTTCCATAAGAAAGGTCTGAGGCAGTCCACCATCGAAGTTCTCAACACATTCCACGTTCAGCGAATCTATACTTTGGTTGGCCACTGAGCAGTTCTGTAGGTGGAACGGACGACCTATTTAAAGGAAAAAAATATGTGAAATTATCCTGGATACTGTAATGTCTGCTTGCTATCTTGAGGTAATGGGAGTCAAATGCAAAACTCAATAAACAGGGTACCTATACATGTCCGAAATTATGATATAAATAAAAATGATAGTTTTGAAGATGCGGTTTCGCAATAGTGCATCACTGGGTAAAGTAAAGGACTTGATTAAAAAAAAAGGAAACCATTTTACATTATAAAATACTTAAATGACAGGCACGGGGATGAGCAATCCGTCGCACATTATGTTCCTGGAGGTTTTAATGATGTAGATTGTTGTGGCGATAACAAATAAACTTTTATTACCTATATTCTCAATAAATACGGAATCTCTTGATGTACCCACCTGCAGCAACAAGCTGGAATAGACATGGCACTTTTTGCTGCCCCACTGCATTCTCCCCATAGCAAGCCAGCGTGCCGTACTCCATGTCTGTGGTCGGAGTGTAGTTGAGGGTCGAAGTGTGACCGTGACTGCTGTATAACCTGGACACAGGAAATTACTTATGAATAAAATAACATAGTGATCGCCAAAGAGTTGTTTTTTTTTTATCAAAATTTAAAGGATTATGTAGCATCAAATTTATTTTTAAATTATTTGTCTGATCTCGACATTACTATAATCCTTATTAATATTATAAACGTGAAAATTTGTGAGTAGTAAGATATATGGATGTTTGTTACTCTTTCACACAAGAACGGCTGTACGGATCTGGATGAAATTTGGCTCAGAAATAGATTATAGTCTGGAATAACACTAGGCTACTTTTTGTCCAGGTTGGACCCAATTCTGAAGTCCACGTGGACAAAGTCGCTGGCAGAAGCTGGTATTATCATAAAGAAATTCATGTCTACTGAGAACTTTATAATATTTTTAACTATTGCAACAGCTGTATGGATTAAAATTGTGACCATTTCAAAATTAATGAAAAATCTGTGTAAACGTTTATCACGGTCTTAAAATATGAAAATACTGCGGGCTTTCTAAATAATGTGGCCTACAGAGATAGGAATAACCAGCAATTGTAATTTGAAAGTAATAATAGGCTCCGAAGTTTGTAATCTAATTTTATACTCCTGTTTCATATTAAAGGCATTACAGGCCCGCTGAATAACGCTTTATTTTGTTACGGTTTATTATCTGATTTTACGTTCACCACAGTAACCACTAGTTCA
This sequence comes from Acronicta aceris, assembly GCA_910591435.1. Lineage (NCBI taxonomy): Eukaryota > Metazoa > Arthropoda > Insecta > Lepidoptera > Noctuidae > Acronicta > Acronicta aceris. The sequence goes on from OU342775.1 coordinate 936,113, forward strand.
AACATATTATTAAACCCTAAAATTAGTGCCTATAACACAATATCTAATTTGCCATGTTTATTGTGCGCCTGCTTTGAAACTTTATCGAGGACAGCTCTGTTTATGTTCATTGAGATGTAAATATGAAAGATAAAAGGATGATTATAATAGAAAATTGATGGCATTTGTTACGAAAAATGTAGGTTATATAAATATGCTACACTTTCTGAAATTAATTCTTGATACTGGTTTCTGACACTTACGCGAATATTAGACATTGAAATAAAACTACTTTTTACGGATTTTATCGCGTTGTATTGATATTATTTGATTCCCGACGTTTCGGATCCTTTACAGCATCCATGGTCATGGGTAGACTATGTTGTTGATAAAGAATTCTTGATTCTAATAGTGTTTACAAGTAAAATGGCAAACGTCAAAGAATCTTTTTTGACTGCTATTGATATCGATATACTTCTTAGAAAAACTGGACCCAAATCTATCTCGGGTGACCCTTAAATAGCATAACAAGCTCTCCAAAATACGGGAAATTACAAAAGCAGGAATTTGCAGATGTCACGTAGGGTATAACACGCGGACTTATAGGTAATTAAGAATAATTATAGGGCAGCCACTCCCTATGAGAGGTTGCTAAAGACCGGGCTCTATAGCATTCACGGGAACATAAACTCTGCCTATGGTTTTTTTAACGCTTACTAGCAATGTGAGTCGCACATAACATTCTTGTTAAACTAAATGCTTGTGTTATGAGCGGGTTCACACAATAGTGTAATGGGTGGGTTTCGAACCGGCAACCACATGATCACAAGTCCGAAGCCCTAGACATTAGGCTATCGCCGCTTCTCGGTTATCAATAAAAGAGTGTGTTGATCATGATAACAAAAGGAAGCGTGTTTTACGTGGGAGAGCCATGCTTCGGCACGAATGGGCCGGCTCGACTGGAGTGATACCATGGCCTCACAGAAAACCGGTGTTAAACAACGCTTATGTTGTGTTTTGCCGAGTGAGTGAGGTTACCCCAAGAGGCCCAACCCCCTTTTAAAAGGTCGGCAATGCACTTGTGACTCCTCTGGTGTAGCGGGTGTCCATGGGCGGCGGTAATCGCTTACCATCAGGCGATCTGTCTGCTCTTTGCTATCCTATCCCATAAAAAAAGGAAATACTTACTTAGGCGGTAATTCCGTCTGTTCTCCGGAATTGTTAAAAGTCCAATGGAAAGACACGAGTGCTGGATTGGCATCCACGGAACAGTGCAGTGAAACTGTCTCCTGTTTCAAAGCTCCGAAGAGCTCACCATCTCTTCTTTCTGCACAGACTGGCGCATCTAGGAAAAAAAAACGTTGGTTTTATTACTTTTTGAATTTAATTTTAATTTGTCGTAATTCGTTTAGATGCATAGCTTGCCTAACAAAAGTTCTCGGCAAAAAAAAAATTAGGTTTTCAACTCCATGCCTGGAAGGTCTATGAAAGACTTGATGAAGGGTACTCTTCCTATTTCATTAAAAAGAAAACTCATGGATATGTGTATCCTCCCCATATTAACTTACGAGCACAGACTTGGTCAATCACGAATACTCAAAAGTCCAAACACAAGATTGGTCAGCGGGCGACGGAGCGCAGCATCCTTGAAAGTAAAAAGAACAGATCGTATACGAAACACTACATTGCGTTCCAAAACCCAAATCGCTGACGTAGCCCAAACGGTCGCCAAGCTTAAGTGGAGCTGGGCTGGTCATGTCTGTCGCATGTCCGATGACCGGTGGGCAAAATTATCATTAAGTCCCTGATACCGATAGGTGGCATCGTGGTAGGCCAAAGAAGAGATATGACGATTTTGATTTCTTTAATGCAGATTGGGTCCAAATAGCAAAAGATCGCGATAGATGGAAACATGAGGGGGAAGCTTTTGCCCAGCAGTGGGACAAACCAGGATAATCATAAAAAACTCAAAGCTGCTACTGATGAAGTTATGATGAAGACAAAACTTCTTTTTATGTTACTAACGCAGTGATCTGAGCTTAATAGAATGTATTATTTTTGAGCATCAATTTAATTTTATACTTCGTTAAGCATAATTATTACTATATTTTTCATTACAACACCTCTCCTTTCATAAAGATTTTATGAAAACTATAAACAACACTAAAACTCTCAAAGTATTACAGTATCACGCTGTCTAGGAAGACTGTAACAACTTTGCGATCGTTATAAAACTGCTGCTTGAAACACTCGGCAGGCACTTTTAATGATAAAGAATCACCTGTGATATTAAGGAATTAATCGGAGGTTGATAGCGTGAAGTTTTAGATTTTTTATAATGGATGAGTTAAATAATTTATATTGTGATAAGATTAAGCAGTCTTCGGTTAATAACTAGACCCAGACGGATAATAATTGGATGAATTGGATTAATAACTATCCTAAACCAATAAGGTCCTACCACCGACAAATTCGGGTTGGGCTTTTGGGCTTCTAACTACGAACCATGACTCCCATAGATACCTGTTCGTACGAGTGTGATAACCTGGAATGCAGTTGATTAGTACAGTATAGAAGAGGGCCTAGGACTAATGTTTCCAACATAATGGGGAAAGTTTCACCACTAGATATACTATTGTCGTAGACAAAAATCTGTTTATCAAGATTGTCGGATAGGTTAAACCGAATATGCGGTCCAGATACGGACAGATAGATTGGCTTATAACGATTATGATTTGAGTTTTGGATGTCTAACTTATTTGGTATAAGAAACATTTTAAAAAAAGCTAAAAATATCTAAATGGCAATAGGCTCGCCCCTATTACATGGAACCTAAAACATCTCGGTGAACTGTGGGTGTACATTAGTACACCTCTGCCTCTGCTCCGTCTGTATGCTATATAATAGGTGTAATGGTATGTTATGTTTTATGTTAAATTTAAAAAATATTTAAATACGTTTATACCAAAATGTCTAAAACATTTACATTTATTTAGGGGAAAAATTACATCTTTTTTAGCTTATATTCTCTCTCAAACATTTGAAGGTCATTAAACATGCTCCTGTATTTATAAAAGGACAATTTTGGGGACCGACGTGTAACCTCTCATCCATTTTGCAAGTAAATTGCATTTTCTCAGGTTTTTATATCACTTCCGCGGTTGACGGAAGCGTAGAAGGTTTACGGGCTTACGGGCCTCGAGGGAATTTAAAGCTCCCTTTGTTTTAACGCAACAAAATTTAATATAATTTTGTACAGTTTTACGTGTTAATATTTTCTGGTCTTTAAGTATTTTACCTGCTCTCAATTCTTGGTCTTTGGAGCGGTGAAATAGTTTGCCGTTGTTTTACTTCAAATATTTACTTTTCTACTAAAATTTAAAATTCAGCTACCCTTCTTTTCTTTTAACGTAATACGAGGTTAAGAAGATTGGTTTAAACTTCCTTTATATGAAGTAAGTTCCAATACTTCCGTTCCCGCAGCTAAACCGTTCACAGTTCTCCTAAATGTAATTGCACAATAACAGTTCCAAACAGTTTCTGAACCGAATATTCAAACCATGATTGTTCTGCTGTTACATTGTGCTCTAATGCCTAAACTTCTCATTACATTGTTTGAACTGGGTTACAATACACTTGTTACTTCGTTACCAATTCTGAAACTATTATTCCTTTGAATGTCCTCTTAACATTTTCCATAAAAGCATTATTCAAAATGTAGCCTAAACCAAGTCCCCAAGCAATCTAGCTGACTAAAATTTTGCTAACCGCAAACGAATATAGAATTTGCTTCGAAATCAGGGTTGGTGAACATGAAATAGAATATTGTTGAGATTTGCCATTATAACACAGCATACCATTACGCTTGTATGTCTGAAGTGCAAGGAAGAATTGTACTGATGTATACCCACAGTTCGCAAAAACATACGCATGTTTTGAACTCATCATATGTGGCACTAAGGCAATTGCGACTTTTCAAAATATCATAAGATGTATCAATACCACGCGAGTAAGGATAATGGTTACCATGAGAGTGAACGATGGGTTCGCGTTTATGATCATTAATGTCTTGTAAAAGTCTCCATAAAAGATCTATCTATATATTAACGATTACGAAATAAATATCATTATCATTAATATAAGGGCTGATGCGCAAAAATTAAATGCGAAGACTGCATGTTGTATAGTAATAATTTTCTTATCAACATTTTGCAAGCACTTAGCAACCCTACTTCAAATCCCTGGTGACAGTCGCTTCCAACACTAAATGGAAGCTACTGAGATTGGAGTCAAGATATGTTGGTTGCAAGAGTCTAGCATATACATAAAATATTTAATACACCTGAGGGTTTTCTTTGATTTTTGAGTAGTATTTCATGTGAAACTAAACGGGTTAATAATAAAAGCAGAGAGGACAGCATATCTAAAAATATTTTAAACGAAAGTAAAAGGAGGTAATTATAATTATGTCGTCACAACAAGTTCTATAACAAGATCCACAGCAATACATTACGTCGGTAACTTCAACATTAAGTATTTAAGGGTATTACATTGCCCAATGACCTTGATGAGTTAGTCTTTGTTGTAGTATTTGTTAGTCACGGGCATTGCAGGGGTGCTTCACGCGGGGTGCTAGTGATGTTTCGGGTATTTCTTTATTATTTCAAAATATTCAAAGAAATAAGAAAATAAAAACAATAAAAATTGTTAATTACTTCATTACAATTTTTTGGTATAAAATCCATGACTAACTATTACTCGTAAGCCGTTAAAGAGAAAAAATGCAAATTAGGTTAAAAAAGGCCTATTCACTTCAATTATTATCCAAAATTGAGGCAAATTTATAAAAAAATTAAATAATACAATTTGTTTGTGATGACCTTAAGTATAACATATATTTTTTATATGGCAAACGCACATAAGGATTTCACTAGAAACTTCTTTAAAGACAAGGTGTTTTTTTTTTATTTGAGCAATGTAATGCCCTTAAAAGCAAAAACCGATCAAGCATTTTAATATAAATAATTAACGATATGAAAAAACTAATAAAATACAGACACAGTGTTGTACAGACACATATATAACTTGATGTTAATAAATTCGAAGTCTCATACTTACATCTGACCAAAAGGGAGACAGGGTTGCTGGTGCCCTTTCCTTCGCTGTTTGCTGCCATGCAGGTGTAGTCTCCAGCAGCAGCTCTAGTCACACTCTGAAGAACAAGGCTTTGAGCACTCAGGATGATGCCCGCAGCCTCATTGTGGAAAATTTCTGAGTTCTAGATGAACATATTAGACAAGTAATTTATTAATTTGTGTAGTTGATTTTCCTCAACCTTATTTTTCGCATAGACAATTTTGCAGGTTTTTTAAGTATATATAGAAGGTACCCGTGAAATTTCACCAACAGGATTGGGATCGGCTTATTAAATATAAATGTCATGTCAGATAGTTTATTTCTTAAAAGGTGCAGATAAAAAGACCTAATGGTAAATTATGTTAAAAAATCTCAAATTATTGTAACTACAACATCAATTTCCTTGTATTTTTTTTTCCTTTAATGCATTATATTTTTTGTTTTTGTAATTGTTTATTTGTGATAAGTAACATAATTTTTTTACTGTTATTATTAAGTGTGATATTGTTATTGAATTATTTTGTCAATAACTCAGTAGGTATGTAAAGAAAATATCATGAAGAAACATAAAGCCATGTTATGCAAACAATTCAAATTGGTCATCGTGGTTAATAATTTTGTGAGAAATTTATATAATTTAATGGATACTTTCCAAAGCAGTGAAGAGTTTTGATACTCACACCATGGAACCAAACAAGTCGATGTGTCTTGGGATTGGCTTTGACAGTACACTCAAAATACACGTCATCACCTTCCTTGATCTCATCGGGGTTGAGATTTGAGCCCATCTTCAGATCCACTATTGGAATATCTGTAAAAAAGACCAATAAACACGATTTTTGAAATCCAATCATGAAAATATTTCACAGCTTTGTAAAATAACATCTTTCATTAACTAAGAAAAATATTAAACTACTCCACTGTAATAATTTTGTTTATTACAAGGTTTAAAAGTTAAAGGCTTCCTAGGTAAGCTTGTAATTGGCAGAAAAAACAAGTTTTTATCCTATATAAGTATTATAATATAATTATATTAATGTCTCAAATATACACAGTTCTTTACCAATTTGCGCTACAGTCAGATCGGTTTTTTCTAAAAATACCTTCAACGTTAAGTGGGGGTTAGTTTATCTTAGAGAAATTGCAATTTTATTAAGAAAACATCAATTCGATCAAAATGTGAGAGCTTCAATTTCCAAGTATCTTATTCCACGTTCGAACTATAATAAACCCACTACAATGTTATTCGAAGAACTTGAAGCGAAAGAAAAACAGCGTTTTAACAAAGAAATTCTCCAAGTCGAAAGTTATCCAATCACAAGTTGATATCAGAATTAGTAAGATGGCTCGAGTCAAATTACCAAGTTGTTAATACAGTGGTCCGTACACGTGTTCGGATACCGCTTTCTTGGATATTTAGTTTTGAATTAGTTTTTTCATTAAACTCAAAGTTGCTTCAGACTAAGTTGAAGATATTTGTAAAGTTTGTTACTAGAAAATAAACGAGAAAATTCATGTTGCACAAGTTGTTACATATCACAGTTTAAAAAATAAAATTCTCGAAGACGTTGCTTCTTCGCTTGTTAACTTCGTACCTAACAAGAAATTCAAAATTACCATTTATATCTTCGTTAACACAAAGTACAAAAGATAGTGTATAAATTAGGTACTTTGCAGAGTTCTACCAATGAAGCATTTATAGCTCTCAAGCATTTCATTTATAGAGAGAGAATTCAACTTTTAAAGTTCACGGAATTTACTACTACTTTATTAAGGAAATATGGGTTGGAGCTTTATTTATTACTTCCTACAAGCCGTAAAAAAACTGAATGGAAAAAATAAGATCAAATAAATAAATATGTATAGTATCAAGCTTACAAGCCTCCCCATTTCTTTTAGTACATCGAGATGAATTTATATAAAGTATACGATGAAACACGCCGTATCCCGGGATCCATCATCATTTCCATAATCAAAATCCTTTCAATTCTGATTAATGGTAACTGTGAACAGTGAACCTCCATTTGTATTCGTTAGCTATGTGTGCGTATAAAATTTCGTCGGAATACAGACGAAAATACGGCCAACTCCGTTCATCTCCTCAATCAAAACCCTTTAAATTCTCATCAATACTCACAGTGCACATTCAGCCTCCATTTGTCCTCGATAGCGGAGTCCTGTATATGTTTGTTCTCAGCTCGGCACGTCAAATATTTGCCATCGTCCTCGACGCCCGGCACTAAGCTTAGCACGCTCAACGTCTCGTTGTTCTCGGAAAACTGTGGAAAGATGCGCTTTACGTTAAATTGCATTTGATATTGTATGCTCTAGAAGTGATTCAGCTGTTTGGTGTTGAATTCTCAACACCAAACAGCTGAATCAAATGGTTTTGATAAACAAGTAAGATGAGATTTTCTGAACTTAACGTGTTTATAACGGATGATACAACTAGAAGGGCAAAGTTCGTTCAATTTGTTTCTCTGTTAGGTTATTTCAGAAAACACGAAAACTATGTAGTGGTTCATTTTCGATGACTAAGAATAAATCGTATGAATATTTCTTTTCAAGTAAATTTAACTCCCTCGACAACTACTTCTGGGCCTGCCACAATGTCGGTTATTATTATTGCGTGGTGGTTTCTTGCCCATTGCTCAGATCCACTTCAGTTGGTCAAAATAATACTAGAATTTTATTAATTTATTTATTTTTTCTGTTTTTTTTTTAAACCAATTAAACACCGGTCTGTTAACCTACTACTATACAGTATTTTTTACTCCTATATTAAGATTTTATGCGGTCCAGCTGGTTTTTTAACTAAAAACCGAGAAAAAGAGCCCAGTCTAAGGGAACAAATTCAGCTAACTCACATTTTTCGCCATCCTTTTTAGTTGTCTGTTGTTCTTCCACCAAGTTACATACGCTTCTGGTCTTGAACCTGTAGTCTTGCATTCCACTTCGTACCTTTTATCTGCTGATACTTGCTTCTCTTTTGTCAATATATTCACTGATATTGGCTTCACTGTTAAAATATTGAAATTTTTTAATTTAGTATCGTCAAAAATAAAATAAAATTCAATGTAATATGAAAATAATACTCAACTCGTGTACCGTTAAATTTAAAATATTGATAGCAAATTTAAAAAAATCTGATGAGTTTTGTCGAATTAAGAAATTGACGAGAAAAAAAAAACATCGAATTAAAAGGTAGTAATTGAAAGAGTTTAAGGAGTGATTTACTTACAATTAATATCTAATATAAGAACTTTGGTCTCAGGTTGCGCGAGATTAGTATTGGAGGCTTGGCATACAAGTCGCGCATTCAAGTGCTGCCGCCCAACGTTGGGAAACGTTAGTTTGTTCGCCGTCACGCCGTCAGATGTCTGCTCGTACGAGTCGTCTATCACTACGTTTTCTAAGTACCACGTCACACGTGGCCTCGGTCTACCTACAGAAAAAAACAGTTCAATTTAGTATAATTTACTTACTTTATTTTCTTACTGATGAGGAAAAAACAACCGTCATATAGCTTCATCGCTATTTCAGATATCAGATCTCAACATGTTTTGTGTTAGATATAATCAAATACGTTTATGACTGTTCCTCAAATAAAAATATGAATATCATTTTTATGTTAACTTGGATCAAATAACTATTCCTGTCATATATGAATCAGATTCCTACAGTACTCATATCTCTACAAATTCATAATCCTAAAATAAATTTCTAAAACTTTTTATATAATATCATCAAAATCAAAACCCACGCGAAAATCGATACCATGTCGAAGTCGTCGTTATTTGTCGATAATTATCTAAAGTTCGTGGTCGAAACCATTATTCTTAGTGACAAATTGTCGCTCGAATCATAACGGGGTTTAATGGCTTCATTTTTCTTTCTGACACGTCTGGGTTTTTATCATAACCAAGACGGCTACTGCTACGTGAAAAATGTAATTATGAATACTTAAGTAGATAAAGTAGGTACCAATTCAAATTCAAAATTCTACTATCATCAAAATATGAAAAGAAATGCAATGTTGTTTATTATTTTTAGCGCTTAAACGCCTCTATAGTAAGTAATTATAGTATACAATCCAATTTATTGTGCTACAATATAATAATAGTCGCAATCAAATCTAATTTCTCGGCAAATATATTAAGTACCTATGTAAATTTTCTTATTTACTGTGATATCACTCGAATAATTAACAATGCGCGAATTACCGAAATCTCAATGATTTTAAAATTCAACATCATTCCAAAATACCGAATTGGGAATACTATCTGCATTAACATCGCAATTAATAGTCTCGTGTTCACTAGGAATAAACGCAGTCGAAAATTCCCGATCGAATTGGTGTCATGTATGGATTATCGTTACGTGTATGAGAGATTTACCGTTACCGACATCATAACCATTTCCCATCTATTTCCCATCATTAACGCCCACGAGTTTTGTTTGTTTATCATTTATGGTCCTATTGTATTGTCCGGGCCCAAATTGTATGGGATCGGAATGTTTTATTGTTTAACACTCGAAGGCTATAATTATTGCCTTTAATTGGTCGGTTGGCTTTAAAGATTTCGTTATTGATTTGTTTTATTTTAACAATTATTTGGGTTCTTAGAGTTCTGAGAGATAATTATTTATGATTTTAAAATGGCGCCAGGTTTATTCTTTGAAGATGATTTCTCGTCAGTTTTAGGATTATGTTTTACGTAACATTTATTTGCCAGATCATGAAATAGGATAAGTATAAAATGATTTACTTGGCTTACATACAGGAAGGTATAAAAACAATAACGTTGGCTCAGCCTTATAACAGTTGATTTCATCTAATCTTTCCCTTTGATGGAAACCTGAGCCTAGCCAGCTCCCCCATAATCCATAACATTATCCAACTTTATAATTATAGAAAAGGTTTCCATTCTCATAATAATAATTATGAATTTTAGTCCTACTGATAGGTATTTTGGATCTGTTCCACGATGTTTACCATTTGAATTTCTATAGCCATAGTCCATAGCATGCCTTATGTTTAATACATTTTCATAAATCAACTATAATGTTTTAGATATTGCTAATTACACTACAATTGAGTTTTGAGTTTTTTTTCAATTGCGTTACTTTTGTTTGTAATGTCTCATCTTACAAATGATAAATGATAACATAACATCTAGGTGCTATAGAAATGCACGCTACATATAGGATATTCCAGTTCTCATATATGGCATTTATCTACGAATACTAATTTCTGGTTGAGACACTTCAAGTGGATCAGCTCCAAGCTCTAAGACATCTTGTTTCATGCCACTTCGCGCATCAGTGCCTAAGGTTTATTTTACCTGATACTAAGCTGTATTCGCCTATGCCAGGAATTTCCTTTAGACCTAGATTAAACAGCCTCTCTTTGAGCCATTTGCTATCCGAGATAACTAAAAGTAAATTATCTAAGACGCCCGTCTTAGATAATTTACTTTTAAGTGGATGGAATGCTTTAAACAAATGTAATAATGATTCTAATAAAATTCAACAGGCTTTATTTAGGAATTGAAGATAATTGAGCATCGCCAATCGAGAATTATTAGTTACCTATCATTCACGGTCAGTTTCTATATCAAATCTACTAACAAGAAACTGGCCGTTAGTATGTAAGAATTAGGCAGTCCTTTATTTTTAATTTCAGTTAACATTTTAGTATTGATCAGTGGATTAGCTAGATGATTTGTTAATTTTAGTTTGAGTGTGTAAAATAACTAGATGATTTTTGTTTATTTTGAGATTCTTTTTTTAAAATTTACGGTTGTTATCTTACCTCCTTCTACTTCACAGATGAGAAGCACATCAGAGCCCTCGTTGTATGGCTCCACTAGTTTCGTTCGATCTCTTCTCTTAGCGTCGTATATCGTTGGACGATTTGGTGGGACTGTTAGAAAAAGGAAAGATACTTAAAGATAGCTACTCTATTAGCCTTGAATTCGATTAAAAATAAAGAAAATAATATAAATTAAATGTTGTTCTGCCTCTCAAATAAAGTCATTTTAGAACATTAAACTAAAAAAAGTTTTACTTACTAAAAACAACCATCTTTTGAAGAGAATATTTGGATATTTTATTATATTTGTGTTTAATTCTTAGTATCCTAGAATCAAATATTTCAAACCTCCAAAACAGTTTTTTTAATAAATATTTGTAGTCTCAAATGACATCTACATTTCGATTACACAATACAATACTTACTTATAACAGTAAAATTAACTTTGAGGTTTCTAGTAGGTGAATTCTTGAAGTCTACCCTGCACCTATACACGCCAGCGTCGCTGGCTATCACATTGTCCACCATTAGGACAGCGGGCGTGGCGCTCCCGCGGAAGAACGCCCGGTTCCCGAAGACTGATGGGGAGGACCACAGCTTGGGCTGGTTGATTGAGCGCCCTCTGATGTCGTAACTGTTGAAGACATAACATTTAAATGAGTTATTGTTACTTCGACTGCCTTATTAGTCGAGGCAAACGTAGTGTAGGGCGCCCGCTGGCCAGGTGGAGTGATGTAGTAGGCTGATGATGATGATAATGATGATTAGTCTAGTGGTCCCAACTGTGCCTGCTCCGCAGAGTTCCTGGTTTCAATTAGTACCATGTACCATGTCGAGCAAAGTGATTGGATTTTATATGAAATATTTAGTAGTAGCTTAGGGTTTGGATTTGTGTCTGTTTTTGGCAATAGGCTCGCCCTCTAAGCATACCTACTGGAAATAATCCTTCTGTCTGACAGTTTCTAAGACTTAACGATGAAATGATATAAAAGTGGTCTAAAACGTATGGTAGCTTTGATTTACTCTGAGTAATCGTACGAAATTATTGTTTATCTTAAGTAGAATTTAGATAGATTATAAAATAAATGAAAAAATATTGAATTGATTCTCTATTCCAATAACTAAGGATCGGTATACTAGTTAAATTAATCACTCCAATATATTCGGGTACCTGTGAACCCATTAGTGTAAGTGTTCCTTGTTGATAGAATAAACAGCACTCAGTGTACCAGTTGTACATAACAATCACTTAGAGCCGCGACACACAACCTATGTAATGTAAAAATCTATTATTTCGCGTGATAAAATATAATTTAGATTAAATTTTACATCACGCTTGTATAACTCGAAGATCGCCATTATGTTTAGGTGCCATGTAATAGGGGGCGAGCCTTTTGCCATTAACCAGGCAAACTTCAAGCTGCTACTGAGCATATCATAGCACACCCAATAACGCTTTCGGATCGATTCTTTAATTCGATTTCGGATAAATCGAACCCCGGACCCCTAGCGTAGTAACCGCATTTAGGACTACTGGGCTAATGAGTAATTCTTAGATAAGGCACGAAAACCTACGAGGAGATGTATATTTTTGTAAAAACAAAAGCATCAGGATGAATCTGTTTTAATGATAAATGAGTTTGAACTTAATGCTGCCTGATGAAAAGTACAAAATTAGAATCTAAAATGGTGCTCACAACATAGGTAAATAACATTTCAGGCTGTCATATACAGACCATGCAATATTAAAACTTTACTTGTGAGGTTGGTAGCGAGCCGAGCCATTATAATTATTATTAGAAACATGAGGAATTATTATACTATGTTTGGAGACTTATATGTATACATTTTAGTTCTCGTGTGTGATCACCTTTACGTTTAATTCTAGGGTGTGTTGATACTTAGACTTTCTATTTTCTTATCCTTGTTAATCCATTATTACGCAATATTTGGATATTCATTTTTTTATATTTTACCAAAATGACTAACATTGCCTGACAGTAATCGCAGCCTATAGTCGCAGACAACACCACGCTAAGTTCACTCATTACATTACTTTTCAAATCGGATTACATCATTATGTTGAATAAACTAACATGAGCTTGGTGATGAATAAATGTAAAATAGTATCAGTTTCGATTGCAGTTACTGAGAATATATCTTGATAAAATGAAATGAAAATTAATAATTTTGCCCATGTGGGGATGTGTTATAACTATTGCACGTTAGAGCCAGTGCCTTCTCGGTTGCTATGGCTGCAGTTTGTAGGGTTTTTTAATAACACATCAGCCACTTATGTAGTGTTGCAGGTGTCCACGGGTGACGATGACTATTTACCATCAGGTGGCGGGTCTATTCTTTTTTTTATACCACTAAAGTGGCTAACAAGCATAAGACCCGCCTGATGGTAAGTTGTTACCGTAGCTTATGGACGCTTGCAACACTAGGGGCGCTATCACTCGCGCGTTGCCATCCCTGTAAATTACGGTGGAATAGTTGCGCTGGCAGCATAGGAGACATGCTGCCATGTATGACAGCGGCGGTAACAAAACACCCTCACACTGCCAACACAACGGTTCCTCACGGAGCTCTGGCGACCTTGCTCACCGTTAGGAACACAACATAGCGCGTCTGCTTAGTTGCTGACTTAATAAATAAATAATATGATGTATTATATAATAATTTACCTATACAAAGGCTGATCTCCATCAGACTCCTTGAACCAGAGTACCATCACCACGTCGTCGTCGGCATGCAAGGGCTGGATGTCGCACGGTAGTGAAGCCTTCTTGCCCAGCACTCCTTGCACGTCTGATGTTGGCACTGCCGAAGAAAAAATACGATTACTATTGATGAATTATTATTTTGCTGAATATGATGACGTCATCTCTTTTTTTAACCGTCTTAATTTTTGGTGTTCAAATTAATACTCAAGCTACAACAAATTATTTATTTAGAACGAATTCAATACATTTTTTTTCGGTTTCTTTATAAGTAATGGTTTATTTTATAAATATTTACTTATTTTTTACATTCCTTATTGAATTTAACTTATAAAATACTTAGTTCTCTATTTAATTTTGGGCCTAAAAATTCTAATTACAAACACATATTTTGAGGTTGAATTAGAAGTGCAAACTATATATCACTCCCGTCTCCGTTTGGTAAATGTGATTATTATGCAGGGAACAAGAAACATTTCAGGGTCGTTTTCAGCCCTGATAATTAATTTGACCGGAGACAACTTTATTTGAGACTACCAGCAGGTAGTCTCAAATAAAGTTGTCTGCCTGTAATCAGCCTGTAGTCAGGCTGTAGAAGCATCTACAGCCTGACTACTTACAACCATGATGTTATTGCATACTACCAAAGTCAAAATGATTGGAAGTATTGTGAATCCAAGGTAAGTCAAAGTCTGGTAACAATACAGGTAATTTAGAAATGTCAAAACTAGTTGACACTAGAAGTCTAAAACAAAGGATCTTTATTACACTCACCTAAAAATAAAGAATCACCTGCTTTGCAGTAAAAATCATGACCTACACTCGCACACATTCGATGTTATCCAAAAAACCACATCCTAAATACGAATATAATTATAACCCAAAATCCTTCTCATTTCCCGTCACGCGATTCTCATTCTAAACGCACAAATTACAATGTCTATAATTGCCCACGCGTTCCCTCCACTCGTACAAATTGCGGTGCCTTGCGCACGCCATACCCCTTGTTATTTGGTCACAGAGTAGTTTTGGTGAAAAAGCTACAGCCTGTACATTGCCTGTAGACATGCCAACTTATACAAAATACTGTTTGATGTGTATTGTATATGATTTGTTCAATAATCAATGTTTGATACTTCGTAACTCGGTTCAAGAACTTTTATGATTTTTAGCACAGATGGCGAGTAATAAGAAGCGGCTGTAGCCTAATGGCTAGGGCGTCGGACTTGCGATCATGTAGTTGCAGGTTCGAAACCCACCCATTGCACTACCGATGTGAACCCACTCGTAACAAGCATTTAGATTAGTACGAGGGGTTAACAAGAATATGTAATTAAAAAAATATATATTTGAAGGATACTAAGTGTCGTTACGAATCCATGATACTAAGTCAAAGTCACTTTGCTCGACCAGTCATTCGATCCAAAATCAAAAAGTTTTATTTCAATTAGACCATTAAAAAAGATACTTTTGAAAAGTCAAAACTAGTTGCACGGTTCCAAAAAGTGGATCGTATGCAGAAGAGCCGGCAAGAAACTCCATAGATACTGTTTAAAAAGAAACGTGATTACATTCTTCACAATTTTGTTTAAAATAGTTTGAAAATTATGCAGTTTGATGTGTAAGATTTATTCATTATAGGTGTTATATTAAAAAGACCAGTCCCGACAGATAGAGATCCAGAAATTCTTACAAGATACTATACAGTAGGTAGGTACCTACTAAATATAATATACTTACTAATATTATAAAACTGAAGGTTTGTGAGTATGGATGTTTGTTACTCTTTCACGCCAAAACGGCTTGGCAAATTTGGTACGCAGATAGATTATAGCCTGGAATAACACATAGGCTACTTTTAACCAGGTCGGACCCAATCCCGAAGTTCACGCAAAGTCCCGGGCAGAAGCTAGTATATTATAAACGAGAAAGTTTGTGAGTATGGATGTTTGTTACTTTTTCACGCCAGAACGGCTGAACGGATCTGGATGAAATTTGGCACCGAGATAGATTTTATATTCTGGAATAACTACTAATAGGCTACTTTTTATCCAAGTCGCGAGCAGAAGCTAGTTCATGATAAAAGAAAGAAAATAAAGTATTTATAGTGTGTACCACATTGCTGTCTATAAACTTTTTATATTTTAGTAAAGATGATCAGGTTATAAATATTCCATAAAAAGATTTTACTGAGGAGACTTTTATTAGTGTTGAGGGTCGAAAAACGTATCTTAGATAGTACCTACGCAAACGCCTACAGAAATTTGTAGGTACTTAATAAAGAAATATTTTTCTTTGAATCTATCTTCGAAATAAAACGGATAATTTTAGATGCCTTGATAATAGGTTTATCAATCAATCGTGGCTAGTGGTAACTATTGCAAGTAACTATTGGTTTTACTCAAACACTTTTTCCTTACACTAGTACTTAATGATTATTATTATTTCATTTCTTTCAATTATTTTATTGTTCTTGTATTTCATGTGAATGTAAAGATGACAATTTCTTGTTTTTTTGACATTTTGTAAAGATTTGTGCGCCGGAAACGGCAGAATATTTTGGACATCATAAACTGTAACAACCTGTGACTACAATATTCTCACATATTTTTTTTTACATAAACATAAGCATACCATCACGCCTGTATTCCCCATAAAATAAAGTACCTACACCACTAGAGCTTTCGTAATTGGATAATTCTTGAAAAGTGGGTCCAAAATGACATAGTGCTTTGGAAAAATTACGTACCTAAATTTTTGACTTGAATAGGAAATGATTACATAATCACTCATTGTATTATTTATGTAGGATAAAGGCAATAAATTAAAACCCAGATATGTACCTGCGGCAACTATTATGAATTTTGATTTAGATTAAAATAACACTGCATGCACGTAACTCTTTCTGTCTCTCTCTCTCTCTTTGTGCTTCTCCCAAGTTTCAATTGAATTTGACATTTCCTATCACTCTCTCTCACTAGTATATTTTCCCTCTCTTTCTTTCATCTAACATTCCGTTCCCACATTTATATTATTATAATGAGTGATCATGTAATAATATCGCTGTCATGTTTGTTGAGAAACATAACATAACATACAATCACGCCAGTATTCCCCGAAGGGTTAGGCACAGGCGTACTTAATGTACACCCACAGTTCGCCGGTATGTTTAGGTCCCATGGTATAGGGGGCGAGCCTAAAGCCATTCACCGGGCACAAATCCAGACACCGAGTACTGAGTATTTCCTAGAAAAACCCAATAACGCTTTGCTCGACCTGGGGATCGAACCCAGGACCTCTAGTGTAGCTATCGCGCTTGGGACTACTATACTAATGAGGCAGTTGGGTTTTTTTATTGGGATTATTTTATTGGAGTTTGGATTTTTCTTATACCACTAAGATGGCAAACAAGCATAAAGCCCGCCTGATGGTAAGCGGTTACCGTAGCCAATGGACGATTGCAACATCAGCGGTATAACTCGCGCGTTGCCGACCATAAGTTGGGCTGGCATAAGAGATAGGCAAGCGCACTCCATCGTAGATTGCATTATCGCTTCACATCAGGCGAACTGGCGGTCAAGCGTAAGCCTATCATGAATAGAAAAAAAGAGATATGCTGCCATGCATGACAGCGGCTGAAACAAAACACCACCGGTGCCAATATAACGCTTCCTCGCGGGGCTCTGGCGACCTTGCTCACTGTTAGGAACACAACATAGCATGGAGCTATGTTATTTGACTACGATTTTCTGCAAGGTGGGGGTACTTCCCCAGTCGGGCAGCTCCAATTATGAGCGGAATTATATTATTCCACTATGCCCTACATCTCTTAAGATTTTTAGCCGATTAACTATACTATGGTTGGAAGCCTATTATGATTATTGGACTGCAATCCGCAAGTCACCATTATTATCATCACTTTTTGTCATTGCTCTGCCATTAGGTATAATTTGCTATAGTCTATAGTTTTGGATATGTTTGTGTGTTGAACGATGTAAATTACCCTATATGTGAACGGGTATATAAATATACCCTGTGTGCGGTCAGAATGCTGTTGCTCACTGCCACACAGATAGAGATCTCGTAAGTGGAGAGATAATATCTGACTTGTACAGTAGTAGGACCTTTTGCGATCTAACTGGCCGGCGACCACCCTTACTGTCGTAAAGCACCTTAGTGTGTGTTTCTACTTTTGCACCTTGTGGCTCTGGCAATCTGTAGTTCGTAAGGGCTTTTATGGGTCGGCAATGCACCAGCGACTTTTCTGGTGTTGCATGTGTCCATGGGTGACGTTGACTACTTACCACAGAGCTCGTTTGCCGACTTAACCAATAATAAATATAAATATGCACTATCACACGTCATTGTTTGAATCATCTCTTTCTTTCGTGCTCAAGAAACTGGACTGGCGTTCATGTGGTTGCCGGTTCAAAACCCACCCATTACACTACTGCCGTGAACCCACTCTTAACACAAGCATTTAGCTTAGCACGAGGGGTTAACAAGAATACTAGTAATGTGCGACCCACATTACTAGTAAGCTTTAAAAAAAAGATGTTTGTCAGGCTCTTTAGAATAAAGTATATATAAATAAATAGGTACACACACTATAGGCAACTGTGAATCCTAAAAGCAATGTTCAGTTTATGGTGTATTTTCATCATAATTCCAATATTACTTTGCAAATAACTCTAGTCTTGATTCTCCATGTCGTCAATAGACTGAAAACTTTGAACGTGAAAGAGGCGGCAGTTGATGTTGACCCAGTTTGTATACAGCGGCATAGCATCGCAACACACTGGTCGCTAAAAATACACGCTTTTATTTTATTGAATAAAGTTAGACCTTCAAATGGTTTTATTTCTTTAAGAGTCCGGCGGGCCGAATTTCTCTTACAAACGTAATTCCGAAATAAATCGTAATTCAAACACAATTTAATCAAATTTCTTTTATTATTAGAATTCCGATACCGTTAATCTAGGTTCCTAAGTTACCATTTCGTCCAAAATACTTTACTGGAAATAAATGCAAGCGAATGCAATTTTTGATAACTTTACCAAGCTTGGAACGATTTTTCCGTCTATTTCCAGTGAAGTAGTAGTAGACGAAATAGTACCGTAGAAACCTAGATTAACGGTAAACAAATCCGAATAATAACATAATTTGGTAAAATTTTGTCTGGATTACGATTTATTTCGGTATTACGTTTTGTGGGCAATTCAAGCTCCGCCAGACCCTTAAGCTTTTGATGCTTGTCAAAGTCAAAGTGAAAGTCAAAATATTATAATTAACTTCAATTAGACCACTAATAAGTACTTTTGAAAAGTCAAAACTAATTGCACGGTTCCTAAAAGTGGATCGTCTTGCTATGGGAAGCTTTAGAGTTGTTATGTATGCACAGGTACTATTAGATTAAAGTTAGGCGATAACTGCCCAATTGTAGTCCTATGTGTGAATACGCTAGAGGTCCAGTTGGGTTTTTCAATTCAAAGTTGTCAGGTCCGAGTTCATGCAATGGGGTCGCCCTCTATTACATGACACCTAAATATACTAACTTTTTTTTATAGAATTGGGAGGCAAACGAGCAAGCGGATCACCTGATGGTAAGTGATCACCACCGCCCTACTGTGATTATACAATCAGTAGTAGTAAGATAAGATAAGATAATTTATTTTGCGAATATGGGTACAGTACATGATGATATAAAAGAGGAAGATACAAGTTACCAGTTGTAAGTAGTAGTAAGTATCAGCCTAGCGGACGTGATGGTATGTTGTGTGTTGTGGCTATAATAACTTGATTGTCATCCTAAAGAAAATTTCCATTTATTGCCGTTTCGCAATATTTACGGTTCATTATTTTCTTTGTTTAAAAATAATTGTTTTTCTTTCATCGTCAAACCTACATAAAGTTACAAGCACAAAAACATCGCTAGATAAAAATTCCAATCTCGATATGATAGAATAATTTAAAAGTAATAAAATCCGGATATTGGTACGGTGTATGTAACCAAAATCTTTGGTTTGCCTAACCAGGTCACGTTCTGTGCTCGATCGTTACCCTTATATACATTATCGTTTACTTTATATTAAAACTTATTTTTATTAAAGCTTATCTCTATTCACAGTTGGTTTGAAATAAGCCTACCATCACGCCTGTATTCTGCAAAGGGTTGAGCAGATGTGTATATATTTTATCGTTTGTTAACCAGCGCTATATTTTATTTAAGTCATGTTATATAGCCAGTTCCTGTGATCTACGATGGAGCGCGCTTGCCTAGAATAAACTAATTCACTCGTGATTTAAAGACACCCAAATTATATCTATCAGGGAAGACCCACTCGGGAAGCACATTCCATATTTCATACGCATGGTAAAAATAGACTTAAAGCATTTAATTCTGGTTCTATCTACGCGAACCAATTTATCGACCCAATAATTTCTTAACACTCAAAATAAATCCAAAATGCCCGCGTGTGGCTCCACCCCACTCTTATTCACTAAGGAAATGAACAGTGAGGAAAATTACCTAGCAGCTTACATCGTAATTTTTGTTCTCCATGTAATTCGTTGGTCGGTCCATAGATTTATTTATTGCACGAACGTTTTATCGCTCTTTTATTTTATAATTTGATGTGTATTATATAATAAGTAGATTTTCACGCGATGTTGTTTTAGGATTAGCGACTCGAAAGGGCTAATATGTTTTCGGAAGCTTTACAATTTGCCCGTGGATACATAATTATATCAGGGGTCTACATAATATACACAAAGGCACTGCTGTATATAATGCTATTGCAGCTTTATATAATGTAATTATATAAAGCTGCAATAGCAATATATGTTTGTATAAGCTTTGTTATTCGTAAGCCGATTTTGGCCATTTTTTAATTTTTATTTTTTGCTGTGCGCGGCATGCATCCTGATCCTATCTCGTCCTCGTCCTCCCTATTTTATCTTATTTTTTGTCATATATCTTCGCAGACGTTGTGCACTACGTCCACCCTATACAACGTGAATATCAGCATAGCTTAGCTCATCCTACTAAGCAGGGATATGTCCAGAAAATCTAAATCTTTTCCCAACTATATTAGGGTCGAAATTCGTGGGATAATATATATCACACGGCGACTACTATCAGACCTCTGCATCCGCAACCCAATTACAAGGCAATAACTGTATTCTGCAGATAAATTGGTTGTCAAACGGTCGAGCTTCTAAATACCACTTACAATTGTCATTGGACGCATGCTGCCGTCCACTAACTAAAAGGCAGCTAAGTGCAAAAAGTAGTTTTCGAGAAAACGCAAAAATAAGTGGGAATTAATGTCTCTTGAAAAGTATGCTACCTAGGAACAAGGTTGCAAGTTATATACGTAGGCATAGTCTTTTTGCACAATATGTGATATATTGCATTCATTTATTTTAATCACATTTTATTTAAATTCATTCTCTAACTTGTAGCTAAGCATTTTTTTTTCATTTTTACATAATATACTGCACTATAAGGCCGCTAACCATACCTTAACTGCTTTATAGTAAAGCAATTTCTTGTAGCCACCACGTCTTGTGCTTATAGTAAAAGTTATCAAAATATACTTAGTTATAAAGCAGTTAAAGGATTTTAACAGATTTATAGCCTAGTAACTAACACTTGGAAGACTAACTTTGCTTACTTAGAAAGCAGTTATGGGATTTTAAACGCTTTTAAGCTCGGTATTGTAAAACATATTTTTATACTGGTCCTCCTATTGCTTAACTAGAAGGCAGTTAAAGACATCTCGCTCGCAATTAACTGCCTTTTAAATAAGCACTTGCGGGTAAAAAGTTGAGAAGTTAAAAACTATTTTATGAAAATCAGAACTTTATTTATTAATAAAAAAGAATAGACAATGAGTACGTCTAATTAAATTATGTAGGAACTTAACAAATAGCTTATTATTAATTAAACAATATAAAATAAAAATCAAAACAAGTTTAATCAAACTTTTACAAATCTTATTCAGTAATGAGATCACAATTACATCTTTAATAATAATCAGTATTCGCGAAACCATAGGAAAAATTATATTATAATTATTTTATAAAAATACCCAAAACATGTATCGTTTTTGAAAGCTTGACATACATTGGTTTCAAATTCTTATGCACTTATGAAATAAAGATATCACAATCAGAGATCAATAATTGCAAAGTTGAAATAATATAATTGTGCGTAACACATAACGTCATAATCAATTAAATATTAGACTTTATATAAAAAATATAAATTCGGCCATTTTTTATGCTTAAATACTAATTAAAAACTTTAATAAAATGAGTGAATCAGATTAGGTAAATAAGCAATTATACCTAGTAACACTCGTGTAGTATTATCAAAATTAAGTTATAAAGTAAATAAAAATATTTAATAATATATAAAAAACAACATTATTCTAAAGGCACTTTTTCAGTCTTTCTGTTTACTACATATCCTAGTTTATAAAGTTACGTTCCTTTTGTTTTTCTTCTGGTTCAATTCAGATATATTATTTCCTTCAATGATCGGTAAGTTTTGCCAAAATAACATCTTATGTTTAGGTATAATTGGCGATAGCTTTGTTAAAAGATTAATCTTTCTCTCCTCATCTATTCCTTTCGGTTGCGTACGAAATGTTAAAACAAAATGCGGGTTCTTCAAGTATTTATCGTTTAAAAATTTAAGAGACAGATATTCCTCATCAAAAGCTTCCTTATAATGGAGATCAAAACTTCCTCGTTTAAAACACACTTGAGTCATATTTTTAAGATACGCTCTGGGACTTGAATTATGTATGCGTCGATCTGATACGTTACCTACGTAGTTTACAAAATGTTGAGGCTGCATGGATTTAACCTGAACTTTACCATTATTTGCTGAGGCCACTGCATTTTCAAAGTCTGTGAAATCATATATGGTCTTTTTCCGCTTCATCGATAATTCGACTTGATGGTGAAATTGATCACAACTCATAAATGTGTGACCCGGTTCGAAATAAAATAGAGTGATAGTTTTTGTGGCTATTAAGTCACTATTGATGAGGTCGATTAGCATAGAAAACAATAACCAGTTTTTATTTTGAGATGTACAATTATCAAGCCACAAATTGATTGATTGGATATCTCGAAATTTAAGTAAAAACCTGTAATAAGCACTCATGATATCATCCTGTTTACGGCCTGCTATACCATCATGCCATATGGCGGCAAAAGGTTTAACATCCCTTGTGATTTTTCCTACTGGTGCGAATGTCTGGTTATATACTGTAAGTCTAGGACAAAAAATTACGGATTTAAACGTATCTAGTCGTGGTAACATAATTACTTTTTCTAAGTCGCTACTAAAATATATCTGTTGAGTATTCTGTTCCAAAGTTTTGTGTAAATTATATAATTCTCTGGCCTTTTTATACTTATCATGGTGTTTTGCCCATGTCGAACAAGCATTACAATCAGGTATAGCTTGCGTGCGAACATTATGGTTTGTATCAAGACTATGCAATCTGTAAGATTCGCATATTTCGCATTCCTCATTTCCTAGTCGAGTGAACGATATGTTTAGACTCTTTAGATGTGATCGGTATAGCTCATAACCCACTTTGTATTCTGGATATTTCGAACAAAAGTCAGAATACATAAACGTAATATTAATTTCACTGGGCAAATATCGACGATGAGGAGCGTGTTCACGACGATAGTGCGGTGCAGCTGGATTGAAAGATTCAATATGTTCCGTAATAATATCTCTATTAAGAGCTGGAGTCTTTACGTGCATGCCCCGTTTATCAATATCTTTGTCAGGATTAAGAGAATTAACCAATATTTTATCATTTTTTTTGCAGTAACCTAAAGTAGTTAAGAAAAATACTTTGCATACCTTCATTATAACTCCATCACTCTTTTGTAAAGTAAAAGCTCTTTTTGCATTTCTCTTAGGCTCCTGAACATATTTTCTCTTAGGAACTGCTACCGTATAATTACTTCTTATAAATAATCTTCTTTCAGAATGTGTCATCGTCCAATACTTGTTATTAATATCCAAACGTTCCTCGGGAGTAAATATAGTTGAACAACATTTTGTACACTTCATATCACAGCCTGTTTTTACATTGTACTTGCTTCTGCGTTCCTTTTCCTTCTCAACTAATCTATCTTTCAAGCTGGTATCATATTTCTTTCTCTTTGTAGAAGATGGTGGTGCTAAATTTACTAAATCTGTAGAAATAGAGCAATCAAAAATAGATAAAGATGTACGTCTTTTCTGTAACCGATGTCCAATAATCTCTTCTGTTCTTGTAAATTCTTGAGTATGTCGTCGCGTTATTAATTTTTTGGGAAACGTTTTAGTTATTGATGTTTTCCTTTTCAATATTGGTTTACTTTTAGGGTTTGAAACTGTATTTTGTCTTTGCATGTCATAACCATATTCAGTATCATCACTAAAAACTTCTTCACATGGTTGGTAGTCCTTATCCTTAACAGAGTCATCACTGTCATAATCTAATATTTCTGGTATAATGCAGTGAGAAGAAGATGGCATCGGGGAAGGGGGGGGCATCGATTCGTGGCAGTATATGGAATGTGTTTCATGCTGTTGAGTTAATGTTTCTATTGTAAATTTCAGAGTTTCTTCTGGTTGGCTATAATTATATGTGATTTGTGTTTCATTAATTTTTGAAACACTTGTGATGTCATCGAGTAAGATTCTTGGTAGAGAAGATTAACTAAATCGTTATTGTTCATGCGGGGGTACTTTGATTCTTTTTGGCTAATATTAGAGCAAGTGGAAATGCGTATAGATGGCACGCTGTTAGTGTCAAGGCGTTGTGTAGTTGGAAATTCCTGGTCTACCAACACACTATTCATCATAGTTTGGATCCTTGATGATACACAGGAACGTCTAAAATACAATAAAATATAATCAGTTAACTAATGAACCAATTATACGACACATCTTTTTCGCACTAATAGGTATAAAACAATCAGCAATCGAAACAGATATCTACAACAACAATTACGATGAACTTAGAAACAGTAGGTACTTTAAAACCCTCTTGCAATAGGTAGGTACATAATGAAAACTAGCAGCATGCGTTTTACCTGTGCAGGTATTGCGGAATACAGAAAAATTATGATAACAAAAACAGGCATTTATAAAGTAAGATAAATTAAAAACCATCCATTCGTTTTTGCTTAGAAGAGTTACTAACAAACATCCAAACATACTTTCGTATTTATAATAATATTACAAATAGCTGTTTATTACAATAAATGAAATAATAATGTCAGCTTACCTTTGCCTATTTTGCGCCATTCTTGTAATTGTGGCGCCAAACATCAAGAGACGCGCCACACGTCCGTCCGCTACGAGCACCCGAAGTGAAAAGGAAGGAATTATAGCCTGAGCTAGTCAAACGCAAACGCAAATCACGAGCGTTTAACTGCTTTTTAGACTAGTATTGTCCTTTAGCTGCTCTCTAGCGATTGATATTTAGCTAATACTAATTTCAATACATCACTTAAAAGCCGCTATTGGCGTATAACTGCTTTCTAGTGTAGTTTTTCTTTATAACTGCTTTATAGTTAAGGCACGATGTTCAAATGGTTATTTGTATGACACAATACATGAAGGTAGTTAAAGACAGTTAGCTGCTTTTTAGTCAAGCATGACTAGATAACGTACTTTTAGTTAAGTAAATTTAGAAAAAAATGATACATCAATTTGCCGTTAAAGTATGTTAACGTCTTTCTAGAAAAGTATTGTGGCTTAGCCGCTTTTTAATTAAGGGAGTAACGAAATTTATGTGGTTTAACTGCTCAGCAATGTTCTGTATCTCTAAAACTATAAATCATAGAAAAATGATTCTTACACCGAAAGATAGAGCATCGAAAGTTGTATAAGACTACATTACAAAGTGAAAAACGACCAACTGTGGCTTAACGGCCTTTTAGTTAGTGGACGGCAGCATGGCTAGGGACTGAAGAGAAGGCTAGTCTGACTGTCTCTTCCCTTGGCGGTAGGTGAACTAGTGACGGTGACTAGTGACTTAATGTACTCGCCAAGAAAAGTCCTCTACTTTTTTACCGCTTTGTTAAGAGTGATCACTGATCACCCATCCTCGCAGAGACATGCTACTCAAACTTATAGATAAATCGATGACCGATTTAATTACAAACACAATATTCCTTATTTATATAATATTTTATTTGACCGTAACAATAAAATAAAATTATATAAAACTCTCATCAACTTTTCAGTCCTCTTGTCCCAAAGAAATTGAGTTATCAAACGGTCTGGCGGGAATTTTAAAATAATTACAAGTACCCTCGAATAGCCAAGGGGTTCGACTACCAATATCCGGTAGCCAGTTATAAATTTTCCGAATTGAATTTTAAAAAGTTTTGATGATATTTTTGGGATTGTGAATGCGGATCACGATCTGTAATGAAAGTTATGAAATTACTTATTCCATAGTTAAAATATTCTTTGGAGTAAAATTAGGTACATAATAAGACTTTACATTTTCATAACATTAATGTATATCTAAAAGTTGAAGCCTTCTTTGTAATTTGAAATATAGAATAGATTAGAAAATCTTTATTTCGAGCACGAGGACTCATATAGGGATGTTAACAATTTTTAACAATTTATCTAATCCTAAGTGTTAATAAACTATTCTACATGTAGGTGCATGTAACTGACAGCAGTGAACTATATATGGACAATCCACTCTGTCGGCTATCATATTGAGAACTCTGTTGGGACTGGACTACCTATATATGGATAGGTATATATAAGTAGTTGTTTCATGCCTGTCTCCCATTAGTGTTGGCAGAAACTATAGATTTTAACTTGCTACGATCCTGGCACACCATTTTTTTATGGGATAGGGGGGAAAACGAGCAGACGGATCGCCTGATGGTAAGCGATTACCGCCGCCCATGGATACCCGCAACACCAGAGGAGTTACAAGTGCCAGCCTTTTAAAAGGGGATTGGGCCTCCGGTAACCTCACTCACTCGGCGAAACATAACGTAAGCGTTGTTTGACGCCGGTTTTCTGTGAGGCCGTCGTATCACTCCGGTAGAGCCGGCCCATTCGTGCCGAAGCATGGCTCTCTCATTTGTATAAAATTTTTGCATAATAATGCATGGAATATATATTTTTAAATAATATGGAAGCGGCGGTAGCCTAATGACTAGGGCGTCGGACTTGCGATCATGTGGTTGCCAGTTCGAACCCCACCCATTTCACTACCGACGTGAACCCACTCGTAACACAAGCATTTAGCTTAGCACGAGGCGTTAACAAGAATACTAGTAATGTCCGAGCCACATTGCTAGTAAGCTTAAAAAAAAAAAATAGATACCTAAAATATATCTGTCATCACAAAAATACATTTCTCTCTTTTGTAATTTTATTAATATTTGATATGTATGTGTCCATCTCATTTTTATTCTATTCTAGATAAGTTTCTCAATTAGTACGTCCTTATAAATGAAAGAATTTCTTACTATTTCGTTGCGTCAAGACACGCCAGGACATCTGTTCATATCGTAATTAAAAAACGAGTAGAGAATTTAATATGATTTAATATTTTGGTCTGAAACTTTCAAGAGGCACAGTTATCTCATTAATTTAATAGTTTTTAATTAATAAATATGGGAAATGGTAAAATTACTGGACAAATGATATGATTTTTGTAAACAAATCTCTTTTTTTAAAGACACTACATTTCACATTAGTTTTACATTTTAATGTTGCTGTTGCCTATGGCGTCGCTTATCGCCATTTACTATCAGGGTATATGCATATAGCAGGGTAAATACTATGGGTCCGTATGCTTGTTTGTCATTTTACATACATACTCACACCTTTCCCCACAGGGGTATGCAGAAACTATAGACCGCCACTTGCTAGGATTCTTGCATACTTCTTTTGCTTCTTCCACATTCATACATCTTCTGATACATACACGCTGGTTGCAAGTGCTACGCACCTGAACTGTTTGAAGGATTTCGCCAATAAGATCGGCGAGTCCAATAATTCCAATAAGACGGTGTGTCCTACTGACGTGTTCATGTGACATGACATTCGCCTTATAAATTCCTTGAAAAAACCATGTCATTTTGGTAATTTTAAAACACAAAAAAAAACTAACTACTTGGAGACAAAACCATAAGCAGTAAAGAGTTTACGTGGGAGAGCCATGCTTCGCTACGAATGGGCCGGCTCGACCGGAGTGACACCATGGCCTCACAGAAAACCAGCGTCAAACAACGCTTACGTTGTGTTTCCCCGAGTGAGTGAGGTTACCGGAGGCCCAATTCCCTTTTAAAAGGTCGGCAACGCGCTCGTGACTCCTCTGGTGTTGCGGGTGTCCATGGGGGGCGGTGATCGCTTACCATCAGGCGATCCGTCAGGTCGTTTACCCTCCTATCACATAAAAAAAGTAAAGGCGGAAATGAGAAAAAAATCACACGCAATTACATTTCATCATTACAAATAAATAGTCTCGTGTGGGTTCTCTGCTTACCTCCTCGTCGCCTACTTGTGCATATTTCTTCTTTATTGACAACCGTTGTGTTGTGTTGAGTATTTATGTATTAACGGTATATTTAGAATTCTGCCCACACTCTTACCAGTATTTGGTTGAATTAAGGGTATTACATTGCCCAATGACCTTGAGAATTTAGTCTTTGTGCTAGTATTTGTTTGTCACAGGCATTTCGGGGGTGCTTCACGCGGGGTGCTATGCGGTTTCGGGTATTTCTTTATTATTTCAAAATATTCTAAGAAATAAGAAAATAAAAACAATACAAATTGTTAATTACGTCATTATAATTTTTTTGGTATAAAATTCATGAAGCCGTTAAACAGAAAAAATAGAAATTAGGTTAAAAAAGGCCTATTTATTTTGATTATTATCCAAAATTGGGGCATATTTATAAAAAATTTAAACAATACAATTTGTTTGTGATGTCCTTAAGTACAACATATATATTTTATCCTGGCCATCCCTATGTAGGCTTAGATCTTTAAAACTACGCAACGGACTTTGATGCGGTTTTTTTTAATAGACAGAATGATTCAAGAGGAAGGTTTTAAGCTGTTTAGCATTACGCTACGACTCTTAGGAATGGGGAAACGCGGGTGAAACCGCGGGCGGGTCGCTAGTATATTTATAAAGATTGATGCAAAATAAAACCTAAATAATGCCATCAAAACGAAGAAAATAGGATGCTGGCAGAAAAATGTGTGGGTAAAAATACGTATTATAGCTTAAACCAGAAAATATATAATGTAGATTTAGCCGAGGACCGCTCGGCCTTATATATTATGAGGTCCAAGTATTTCAGCATTGCAATGTGATATGTATGCAAATTGTTCAACTAAATCACCGGGGTATTTACCGACCGGGGAGGTTACACGTTTTTGGGGTAGGAATTCTTCTTTATAATATATTTTGGTATTGTAGAACGAATTAATTAAATATACTAGCTATTGACCGCGGTTTCACTTACGTTCTACGTTATAACGCGTACCGCTGAAATATGGAATGCACTTCCCGAGTGGGTCTTCTATGATAGATATAATCTGGGTGTCTTTAAATCACGAGTGAATCGGTTGCTTCTAGGCAAGCGCACTCCATCGTAGATCGCAGTATCGCTTAACATCAGGCAAACTGGCGGTCAAACGTAAGCCTATAACGAATAAAAAAAGAGAAACGTTCCAAATGACTTTTCGAGACAAAATGTAATCAAATCAAATGTAAGTATCAAATCAATCAAAATGTCTATATAATACATTACATTTATCAAAATTGGTTCAGTGGTTTAGGCGTGAAAAGGTTACCTACTTTCGCGTTTAATATATTAGCAAGTATGAATAAAGTTAAAGGGAATATAAAATAGTAAATGAGATTTTCTGTAACTACGCTTTTCAAAGTTGAAATTGAAATTCCAAAATCATTTCGAATTTCTAATTTGATGACGGTCTACCAGACGGAGATGGTAGCTTAGTAATGGAGTGATAATTTACTGGTTAATCATTTGTCAGACGGTAAAACTGTTTGCATTTATGTATTTATAAATGCACACGGAGCAAATATTTGTATGATCTACAGGTAGTTGTTCCGGGTCTGGGCGTTTGTGTATGTGAGCATTTGTGTTGCCATTGGTGTGTAAACGCACCCACGATACAGGAGAAAATGCTAGTGTGGGGCAACGTTTTAAAAAAAAAATTAATCCGCTTTTTTATGTGTTATACAAAATATGGCAACAGCAACAGCTAAAATATAACATTCACATCATCACGGCTGTTTTCCCCGAACGGTTACGCAGAGATGTACTTATCCACACTCAGTTCGCCGCCATGTTTAGGTTCCAAGTAATAGGCGCCAAGTCTATTACTATTAACCAATTCAAAACTTCGAGCTGCTATTGTATTTCACAAAAAAAATCAATAACACTTTGCTCGACCTAAGAATCAAAACCTCTAGCGTCGCTGTCTCGATTTCTACCATTGGACTAATGAGGCTGTATTTATAAAAAAAAAACTAAAAATATTTTTTCATGATAAATTTTATCAAAATGATTACAAACTCTAAATGTGACGAGTCAAGTTTCGAGACGTACAACTTTATATCTAGTTTATTTCAATGTTAATTACGTTAGAATTTTGAAATACCGCAGATAATTTTCAAGTCAACTAAAAAACAAATTGAGTTTGTCGTAAGTTCTTCAAATTTTCAGATAGCGTGACCCGAAAAACTTCACAGACATTTTAATTTTATCGTTTCAAAAACTTGTTAATGGTATTTCGCGAATTTCTTCAGTGTCTACTGATTGTAATAGAATTTAGTATTCGCAATAAAAGATAAAACTCAATGTCAAAGTCAGAGTGACAAAGAAAATTAGCCAGTTCAAATTCTTATTGTAAAAAATTTTGTTTGATATCAAAAGTTTGAATATATGTTCAAGGCATTTATTGTTGAAGTTGTTTTTATGTTTGAAAGTACTCGACACGTTATTGTAAAGGTCAAATATGTGACAAATGATTTCTTTCTTATTGAATTGAAGAACAAAAGAACACAACGTAATATAAAAGTTAAATGATCATGACATGCTTCATTCAATGTGCTTAAGCAATTAACTGAGTGTCAATCACTGTCTTGTTAGTCACTTATAGCTTATGAGCTCGTGATCAGAGTACTTGGAGCACGTGCTTGAGAGTGAATATTTTTGATCTTAATCATAATAATCATAATCATAGTTTATCTTAATTATCATAATCATTGTCTTTTTCGGCTTCTGTTTTTATCTGGTGTCTCCTTTTTTTTTGATAGGCTTACGTTTGACCTCCAGTTTGCCTGATGTGCGACACTGCAATCTATGATGAAGCGCGCCTACCTAAAAAAACAGATTCACTCGTGATTTACCTTGATGAATCTGGGTGTGATTATATCTATCGGGGAAAACCCACTATGATAAGGTGGTCATTTCTTGCAGATTATGAGAAAGCCCTCCAAGATCTTCAAATGGAATGCTACCATGGCTAACTATTCATGGTTAAATAAAAAGTGTACAATTCAACTACTATTAAAACTTTTTTGCAAACCGAGTAGACGAGCCACCTTATGGTCAATGGTCATCACCGTCCGTAGATACCTGCAACACCAGAGGAATTGCTGATATACTGCCATACCATATCCAGGCCTATATTTTTTTCATCGATTCATCTCACACTATCTAAAAAGCCTTGTGTCGCGTGGGACTTATCGCCTAAGAGCCTTGGACTTATCAATCATAATTATAATTAACGTCCACAAAGTACACCCAGACTTAAACAAATTTCCGGGAGCACACACTTGCCTCAGGTGGTAATCAAACTCACGACACGTGGCACAACGGTAGTGACGAACAAAATATGCACTCAAATATTTTGTAAGCTGATAAAAAGTACTCCTACAGCTAATTATACCTAATCTCACCATCTAGAATTCTACACAAAGCCCAAAGGCACTAACAGTCTCTGTCCCTGTCAATTACATATCTACACACATGAAATATTTTCAAACGATTCCGAATCGCCTTTTTGTAGTCATGTGGCTTGTCAATATTTTTTGCGATACAGCCGGCACACTGCCCAAGGCTCTAAGGTGACGTGGATTTAAATGAACCGGAACTATGTAATACAGATGTTATCGATGTGTGAATAACTGAACTGCTAGTATAGATTTACTTTTAAATAGTCTATGACATCATTCGGTTCGGTGAACTGGGTTTCCGTTTGGACTCATCATTGAGATCCTACGGTGTATTTTGGGTTACATTCTCAACTACAATTGCTTAGTCGTTCGGATCATTATGGTAATTGATACACTTGCGACTAAAAATCGCAAGTGTAATATTTGTACGTAAATGTAGAAACTTACAAAAAGAGACAGACAAGGCAGTATGTGTATAGAAAATAAGTATTGGAAGCAAAATTATGATACTAATTTGGATTGCGAAACCATAGATTTTTGATCGACACCAATTTGAAATCCAGCAGTTTGGAATAAGATGAGTATTTTAAAAGAAACCTTTATCGCTGACATCTGCCTCATAAAACACCGGTTACCCTAGTTTAAGGGGCAGGGTCACTATTAATGTATAGGTACCAACTAGCTCAATAATACCATATATACCGAATTAGTGAATTCGGCGTGTGGAATGGAAACCTGTTTAGTGAAACAGGTTTCCATATAATTTAGCAAGAAGATAGATAGCCAGCATGAGGAAAGACATAGGCTACCTTTTCTCTAAAACCTACCTTCTTTCTCTCTCCGCGGTTCAACCGCATGTAACAGCTAGTTTATAATATTAGTATGGATAGATAATAAACATTCCAATATAATTTTCCAGGTTATCATGTACGCGACTAGGGCAGTGGGCGATAGGCTACGTCACAGTGGATGGAGAGATCCTGCAGATGATACCACAAAACAAGAGCCTGGTACAAGCTCTGCTAGACGGATATCGAGAAGGATTGTAAGTTCATTACCGGTTCATCAATGTGTCGACTGCTACGCTAGAGGTCCTGTGTTGGATTTTCAGGTCGAGCAAATTGTTAATGTCTTATTTATCTATAAGTGTATAACTGTATCTATTCTGTGAAATAAATTAATTTTAAAACATGACTTAGATGAAGGAGACTTAAGAAACATACAATTGACGAACCCAAAATACACCACGACTTGAAACAAAATAATATCCGTGGAACACACAAATATTTGCCATGATACGCGTATAGTATTGGTGAGGTTAAACGTTACGCCAAACGTCATTCATTCAATATGCTGAGACAAAACCTCACACGAAGCAAATATTTGTATGACCTGCAGGAACTTGTTCCGGGTCTGAGCGTATTTGTTTGTGAGAATTTGTGTTTGTAAAAGCACCTACGATATACCTAAAAAAAACTACTGTGATGCAACGTTTAAAAAATCAAATCTTTTATAAAATTCGAAATAGATCAGAAAACTAAATCAATATCCGACAGATAGCTAGTACACAACAAACTGTCAAATTTGCCCAATAGATAATAAACTCTATTTGGAGATTACATTGAAAATCGATTGAAGAAATTTGACAGTTTGGGATTCCAATGTGTACTGATGACCGTACATTGTAATTTGTGATAGGTAATGTAGAACAAATTTACCTAGCAAACAACGTTATATTGCAGTAACATCCTGATTCGTTACCATGTTTGTATAGCCTAAGCGATTCTCTTTGACTATCGTGACTGTTAACTGTCTGAGTGTGTTTTATTTGCACAAGCTACGTATAAGCCAACACTATTCTTATCATTCACATCGAGCTGCATAATTCTCACATTATACATATTGTTGCTGGACATAGGGTCTCTCTTAATAACATCACTATCACTACATATTTTCGCGACGCGACGAAGGACTGTGCTGTCTGCCTGTCTGGATGCGATAAATTCAAAAACTACGGAACGGATTTTCATAAGGTTTTCAACCAATGTACAGAATGATTTATGAGAAAGGTTAATACTATTTAATATCACGGTATGACCCTTATGAATGGGGTTGAAAGCAGGTGAAAACTGCAAGGTACAGCTAGTAATTTAACATAGGAACGTAACATTTTTGTTATTTATTGGCGATCCGATTCACGCAGAACGAGCTCACCGTATCCTTCGGTCTTGCAGTTTTGGGCTTAGATTTTGATTTGACCAACAACTTAGTCTGCCCGTGACCATGGATGCTGTAAAGGATCCGAAACGTCGGGAATTAAATAATAATAATACAACGCGATAAAATCCGTAAAAAATAGTTTTATTTCAATGTATTAGACATTGAAATAAAACTTATATATTCGCGTAAGTGTCAGAAACCAGTATAGGAACCTAATTTCGTCTATCATATTTCCATCTCCATATTCCAGTTTCTTAGTTTAAACAACATTATTGAGGCAATATAATTGTAATCTTTATTAGATTCATGCTATTAATATTAGGAAATTGCTTTTAAGGTAAATATTGCTATAGTTAATATTATGGTAGTCTGGGTAAACTAATATATTAGCTGTTATTACGTTATGCTTCCTAATTAATTTGGGTCGTATTTGTAAACAGCAAGCTTCACTAAGAAGCTCTGAAATATGTATTAAATTTGGGCAACATTTTGTGTTGGAATGGCCTCATTACTTATCGTTTTTAACTTTTGTAATGTCAGAAGTAGGTACTTACAACTAGAAGCAGGCAGAGACATCGAGTCTGTATAGACGTTATATTCGTATGCTCGATAGATACCAACCTCAAATGTCTGTCTACTCGACATACATAATACATACATAATCATGGATTGATTATGTATGTCGAATACTGTCCCACTGCTGGGCACGGGTCTCCTGTCAGAATGAGAGGGATAGTCCACCTACTGCGGGTTGGCAGACTTCACACGCCGTCAAGAAAATCTCTCAGGCGTCCAGGTTTCCTTACGATGTTTTCCTTTACCGTTTAAGTGCGTGATAATTAACTATTAATATAACGTGGGAGAGCCATGCTTCGGCACGAATGGGCCGGAGTGATACCACGGCCTCACAGAAAACCGGCGTCAAACAACGCTTACGTTGTGTTTCGCCGAGTGGGAGAGGTTACCGGAGGCCCAATCTCATTTTAAAAGGCGGGCAACGCACTCGTGCCTCCTCTGGTGTTGCGGGTGTTCATGGGCAGCGGTAATCGCTTACCATCAGAAAGAAAAAGAAAGAAAGAAATTTCGTGATAAATTATATTAAATGTTTGTGATGTTCTCAGGTGTGCGGGATTGAAAACAACGTTATGTGAAGGCAGTTGCGATGATGTGAATACAAATCTCCAATGCACGAGGATATGGTGGCTAAGCGCATATTTTATGTATCAAAACTTCAGGATATAAAATCTGGGGGTCAGTTTCTGAGATATAAAGTAGTGCTAAAATTATTCTAATCTTCTTTTATAGAATTTTATTTCGATAAATAGTATTAATTTCATTTGTATGCGTCTATATTTAACAGAAGACGTAATGTGCGAATGAGTCTTACATAAAATACAGCATGAATTGAGTCGACGGAAATAAATTACTTTCACTAGAGCATAAAATACCCGCTAAACATGGATAATTGAAATTCATTGAAGTTATCGTGACTTGATTAATTTTAATTTACTTAATTAAGATTCCTCGTTTAATTCCTCTTCACAACAGTCTAAGCAAAGTAAACGCTGAAACGATTGTAAACTTAATCAAAACTGATGTTGCGATTCTCATCTCCCACGTCCTCAACAATTACTCCAAATAACTGACTTGCGATTAAACGATTTGAACGCTTTCAACAAAATCGTTGATGTGTAAAGCTCTTTAATCATCTAATGTTCTAGAGTTCAAATAGGTGTGGTATTTCCTGCCACTACTGACTCAATTTGTAATTATAATAATGATGAGTTAAACCTGTTATGTGAATAATATTTTCGGAATTATGATTTAATCTAAAATATCATTAATCATTTTTATTTTTATGGTAATTCGATTTGTGATTAATTTATTAATCTGTTAATTATGCCAGTATCTTATTTTTTTATAAATTAAATTCTACCTAATAAATCCGCATTCATATGCTAGTTGTTCTTGTATTATAATCTTAGGTACCATTACGTATATTTGAGTCTCATTTCAGTTCAAACATAACTTGTGCTTACATATCTTTGTATATAAATAGTCTGAAGTATATAATATGTTTACTCAATAAGTACTTTTTTAATCCCGACTCAGATCACATTTTACAGGAATTAGACATCATAATATCATCCAAATATCTACACTAAAAGTTATAATCACTCTAGGACCGTGAGAAATTAAGACCCATTCAATTAACGCGTTCCTCAATTATTAAATTAGAATTTAAAACAGGAACCGTATTTATTTTTATTCTGAATTTAAATATAATTATATGATGAATGGAGGATGTTGGTATTACAACCTGATAATAACCGGTCGTTAGGCCAATAGGTAAACTATAATTTCACACCAACTAACTGCTTATTATCTATTTAATTTAACACGCGTGAATAAATTATCTTATTTAATGTTTATCTTCGATATATTGCGTTTCACAAAAAAAAATCTTCAGTTCTTACCGCGTCACAAATAATTAATAAGTACGGACAGTTTTTGGAGTTTTTTTTTTTTTGTAATTTGTAAAATATTTTTGAATTGGTCTGTCGAGATAGCTGATTTGTCACATAAAACTATGACAGTAAAGGTATTAAATAGGTTTATAATTTAAAAAAATATTTTAACTAAATATAACGCACTTTCCACCTTAAAAGCAAATGAAATATTATAAAACACCAAAGTCACAATACAACGGAGCTTCGTTTTCCGAGGATCGCAATGCAAAGCCTTTTATAATAACTGCACGGTCGAGTTCAGACGGTTATTGCTGAAAGTCGCCGGAGAGAGTCTCTTATAAAATACTAGGTTAAAATACAAGGCTGAGATCCATTAGGGAACTGCTTCACAGTGAGTACCCAAGTATTTGAAGAAGTTTAACTCTTGTTAACTATAAAGTATTTGTGTTGATTAGACATTAAAGTTTCTAAGAACGACCGTGACTGCCTCATTACTCTAGTGGTCCCAAGAGCGACTGCTACACTAGAGGTCCTGGGTTCGATCTCCAGGTTAAGCAAAGTGTTATTGGGTTTTTCTATAAAATTCTCATTAGCGACTCGGAGTCTGAATTCGCGCCCGGTTAATGGCTATAGGCTCGCTACCTATAACATGGGACCTAAACATACCGGCGAACTGTGGGTGTACATTAAGTACACCTCTGCCTAACCCTTCGGGGAATACAGGCGTGATGGTATGTTATGATAAGAACGACCGTTTTAAGGATGGAAAATGCTATAATAGTTTCCAAAAACCTATAGGTACAGTGGCGACCAAAAGTCCTTAGGCAATCTCACGACGCAATAGCTTGAAATTTAGTTGGAATTACGACCTTCTATTTTCATACATCATCATTGTCGTTAACAAGTGACACGCACTGGCTGTATCGAGCTCGCTCGTACTGTTCATAGCAATGTAATCCTTAGCGTACTTATGGAAATTTGATCGTTTATTGTATATTTTAAATGGTACATATTATACACACCCTATATCACATATCTACTTTTGTCATAAAACAACTACTACAGTTTGTAATTCTAAACTATATCCTGATAATTACGAATACAACAAAACAGCCAAATCTGCGAAGCCGTTCTCAAGTGATGATCTTTCATCTATGTGGCAATTACTTTTGTATATAGATAGAAGTTAGATTAAGCATTAAGAAAACAATTACTCTGTTTTCTTTACTTGCACACTAAACACAAAACGTAAATATAATCACTGCTACGTCCAAGTAGCAACAATAGTGAAGGCCTGCACACATTTTTTACAATTTATTATCAAAAACAAAACTACTTACACTGGTCGGCAATATAACACACACTTGGCGAGCTCTAAACCCAAACGTATAGCAAAACTTTGTGTGGCTCGGACGCAAGCAGTGTATAACACACCGTAAGCCGAGTATGTTCGCGGCTCACACGCTCTTACTACGGCTTTTCGGCGCACCTGGCGAGAATATACGAAAATTCTCCGTTGTAGAACTGTGTTAAGTTCGGAGATACCTAGCTAGAGTTAAAACGGCGGTTAAATTTAATTATCGTGTTAAGTTTATTGCTTTTAGTAAGTTCTTTTAAACGTTCGTTTATCGTGGTGGTATTAGCTACACAATTTGCGGTGAAAGAAAAATAATAATGTACCTTTTTAGGGTTCCATACCGCAAAAGGTAAAAAAAGGAACCCTTATAAGATTACTCTCCGGTCCGTCTGTCCGTGTGTCACCACCGATTTTCTCAGTAACGGGTGGACCTAGCAAGTTGAAATTTATACCAGATACTGAGGTCTATAGTCCCTACTAGGTGTATAAAAATCAAGGTCCTGATTCAACGTGATAAAAGATATGGGCAAATTTAGATTTTCGCAAAAACTTGTAAGTACCAAAATTTAACTTAATTTTTTCTTCTGATAATATTTTATGTATAAAGAAACTGTTAGAAGGTCAAATTGCTTTCTACTATATGCCCAATAAAAAATAATAATAAGAATTATTGTTAGGATGTATTGCACCTAATTATTAGTACCTACTCATAACCCAGAAACTGATACAAAAGAAATACCAGTGATGGAAAACAATCGTTTCGATAAATCGATTATTATCGTTGAGCAATGTTTATAATTATTTTCTATAGTCATGTAGCGTTGGTGAACAATTACAATTATACTTTTGTAGAGAGTACCTAATTACAATTTTAATTATATACTTTTGATTACTTCTTAAGTTAAAGATACATTTCCGTAGGCAATAAATTAATTACCCATCACTGGATGGGCATAGGTAATTTTTTTTATTATTAAAAATTGGCTTGCTCTTGACCTCAAACTTGCCTCTCGGGCAAAGATGAGGTCTACGGTGGAGCGAGCAAACCCAGAAGCCAGAATTACAATCAGAAAAATCATATTATGTATAGCATTTTTATCTGCCACTTGGAGAGGCTACTTAGAGAGCATGTGGGACTCTTGCTATATAGCCTTGGCCGAATAGCCATACTTGCCTTCCTTATACAATAATTTACTATTGATACATGATTTATTTTTATTATCTTTATGGGCAAAATAATATTATTGGGTTTTTATATGCTCAGTAGCAACTCGGAGATTGGGATTTCTGCTTGGCAAATGACAATAGGCTCGCCCTCTATTACATGTGACCTAAACATACCGGCAAACTATGGATATACATAACCTCTACCTCTGCCTAACCCTTCAGGTACATATATTAGATTTAGATACAGGCGTGACGGTATGCTATGATAAATTATTACAAACTTGAACATACAAATTAGCCAA
Organism: Acronicta aceris; assembly: GCA_910591435.1. NCBI lineage: Eukaryota > Metazoa > Arthropoda > Insecta > Lepidoptera > Noctuidae > Acronicta > Acronicta aceris. Next base: position 975,291 of record OU342775.1, read on the forward strand.
ATACCGTTTAGGTAACCAACATTCTTCAAATTATTCGAATAATAAAAATACTACACTTATTACAATAAATAATAATAATCCAACTTGGACCATGTTCCTGCATCCTATCAGGTACGACAATAATGTTTGATTTTTGTGATATCATTCTGGTTTATAATGATATTTCTTTATAGAATAGGGAGGAAAACGAGCAAGCGGGTCACCTGATGGTAAGTGACACCCACAACATTGTTTGTTGCAAGGGCTTTGCCAGCCTTTAAGAAAAGAATAGCGCTCGCGTCTTGAAGGTTGCCATGTCGTACAGGATCAGAAATACCTCCGCTGGTAATTGATTCCAGATTAACAGATAAAAAATTTGCATCGTTCAGTAATTAAAAGAACATGACGCAGTATTTCTCATATTATGACCATCAATCTATTATTACCATTCAATTTGTGTTCAACAATTCAAGCTTGGACCTTAGGTGGATCATTATACAATAACCCACACTTACGATTCGACCGTACAATTAATGTTTTCAACAAAACATTGGCTTCCCACTCGGTCTGCCTACACGGAACAGTACCATTTGACATTGTAGAACTGTGTTAATTTGTGTGCATATTAGGAAAAGTATGTTGTACGCAAAGATATATTGCTTTGAAAGCTTATAGCTTGAGGCGATGATGGTTTTATATAGGTAGATATTGGTTTCTGAATCTTACGCAAATATTACATAACATAACATACCATCACGCCTGTATTCCCCGAAAGGGTAGGCAGAGGCGTACACCCACAGTTCGCCGGTATGTTCAGGTCCCATGTAATAGGGGGCGAGCCTATTGCCATTAACCGGACACAAACCCAGACTCCGAGCTGCTACTGAGAATTTCATAGAAAAACCCAATGACACTACTCGACCTGGGGATCGAACCTATCGATCGATCTCTAGCGTAGCAGTCACGCTTGGGACTACTAGACTAATGAGGCAGTGTCACGCAAATATTAGACATTGTAAAACTCACGTTCACTCATGTTCGCTCATGTTCGCTCATGTTCACGGGTAGACTGACCTGTTTACCCATGACCATGAATACTGTAAAGGATCCGAATATTCGAAGATAAATAATATAAATATAACGCGATAAAATTCGAAAATAGTAGTTTTATTTAAAACTAGTGTTACATTCATTCATTGATTAATATTTATCCCACATTTTTGTGGGTAATTAAATAAAATAATTATGAGAGCTCGGTATGTTTGACACTGACGGATATGAAAGGCGACGGTCAGGCGTCAGCGTCAAACGTACCGAGTAACAGCCCGCCATTCGAATGCGAACGTTGGAGTGTGAAGCACGGTGTATAAGTTTATCGGACAATAATCCGGTGAAGTGAAGACCAATAAAAACTAATTGTGAATTGTTGCTGCCTATTTTTCTGAACCCTTTCTGAGCGTTTATCAGCTCAGAAGTGGGATTCGAACCCACGCCCACAAAAGTGGAAAGTGAAAAAAGAGAGGGTATTGACGATATAAGAGCGAACGCGCGTGAGCGAATAGAAAGTAGCCAAATAAAGACAAAAGAGAGATTTGATAAGGGTCGCAAAAAGGCTACAGAATTTAAGATAGGTGATTTAGTTAGAGTAGTAAGAAACATAACAGGGGGATCGGGAAAATCAAAGAAATTAGAACCTAAATGCCAGGGCCCGTACCGAATCAAAAGCATACTTCCTAATGATCGATACCTCATCGTTGATACACCGCTCACTAGAAAGGGTAAGCCATATGAAAATGTAGTGTCCATCGATAAAATTTATTCGTGGATGAGTTTCAATGCACCCGCTTGTTCCTCAAGTGACGAAAGCGACGCTGATTAAATTACTTAGTTGTGACAAAAACCAGCAATGTATACACCGTATCATGCTATTGATGTTTGTGATATAATTAGAGATTAAATTGTAAAGCGAATCTGTCAACATAACTCGCAGCTCGAGCGGATGTGAGCCGAGCACGAGCGTTATGTACGACAAGCCGATCAAGTTGGTGGCGAAAGAATAGAAGTAGCTATCCGCTTGTGTGCTATAGAGATATTACGTCAGCGAATTTATAACTAGATTTAGTACAAGGTGGTGGCGAAAGAATAGAAGTAGCCCCTCCTGCGAACTGTAGTTATATGATAGGGATAGCGACTTCGGGCAAGATGGTAGTGAAAGAATAGAAGTAACTCCTCTTGCACGACCTCAACTGTTATCTATACCATTGAATGATTTATGCTGTATCGTAATGAGAATCACACATGATTAGTAGAATAATACTTAGCAGAGTTATAGAGAGTTTCATACTTTGTCAATTAATAACCATAGAATAAGTGATAATGTAATTATACAATAATTATAGCCTTAACGAAGGGACTCGTTACTGTGACGGATGGCCGACTGTTACATTCATTCATTGATTAATATTTATCCCACATTTTTGTGGGTAATTAAATAAAATAATTATGAGAGCTCGGTATGTTTGACACTGACGGATATGAAAGGCGACGGTCAGGCGTCAGCGTCAAACGTACCGAGTAACAGCCCGCCATTCGAATGCGAACGTTGGAGTGTGAAGCACGGTGTATAAGTTTATCGGACAATAATCCGGTGAAGTGAAGACCAATAAAAACTAATTGTGAATTGTTGCTGCCTATTTTTCTGAACCCTTTCTGAGCGTTTATCACTAGCTTTTGCCAGCGACTTCGTCCGCGTGGAATAGTTACTTTGTTCCCTACTTCTTCGCCCGCGGTTTCACCTGCCCCGTTCCTAAGGGTTGTAGCGTGATGTTTTATAGCTTGGAACCTTTCTCATGAATCACTCATTTTCCCAACATTTCCCTTCACTGCTCTGCTCCTATTGATCGTAGCGTGATGAAAAGTATACTATAACCTGCCCAGGAGTATGAAGAACAATTGTACCAAGTTTCGTTGAAATCCGTCGAGTGGTTTTTGTTTCTATAACGAACATACAGACAGACAAAAATTTTACTTTTTTTACTTAATATAGTAAGTAAATCCTTATTATGTTGTGACTGTTATATTACGTTCATGGCCCACGTGCAAGCTTATTTCCATTAACTGGGCACAATTCCAAAGTTAGAGCTGGAAATTTAATCGAAAAACCTAATTATATCGATATTGTAGATATTATTGTACAGACCCGGGAATCAAACATAGGACCTTACAGTTGTACTCAACACTAGACTAATGAGGCAGTTACTACAACTGAAACAACTTACAAAAACATTTTTAACAACCATGAAATCGGCCTACATTTGACAAATAGCAACAAAATAACGAAGCTATTGTTTGGCATTGTACAAAAAATAATTGATATTACATACGCTAGTGTTGTGACGTATGTACAGACATTGATCAGCACCCACACATGGAAACTGTGGTACTGTGTCATTGAGATGGACTTACGACATTCCACTATGGTGTAATCTAAAGAGGTCAGCGTCATTAGAAACGCAAAAGTAACTCGTCTGTTGTTTGATATATTTTAACGCTTAAACTGCTGAATCAATTTCAATGAATTTTGGCACACAGATAGATTGGATCTTGAAGAAGGACATAGGCGACCTGATACCTTATATCACAAAAAGGCTTTTGAAATGCGAGTAACACCACTGACCAGGGAGTACCTACGACATAAACCATACTCGATAGGTACCTACTAATGTTATAAACGCGAAAGTAACGCTGTCGATCTTTTTGTTGGTTTGTTACGTTTTAACACCCAAACCGCTGGATCCATTTTGATCAATTTTGGCAAATACATAGATGGAATCTTTGCAAAGGACATACAACTACCTATTATCCAAAGATGGTTTTTAATATGCGAGTATTTCATTGACCAAGTAATATTGCTACGTTGCACCGAGTCTTAATTTAAATTTTAGTATTTATGGTTAATTTAGTCTGATTTAAATTGCGTAGCTCTTTCCATTGCTACACATAACTAAGATCCCAATAATTCAAATGATACACATCGTAATCATCCTAGCCTTTTCGAGTAGCCTGAGTCTAACCAGATACGGGCGCGGCAGTACCAAGACGAGACTGAGGGAAGCACGGCATCACTTTACACGAAGTGACTGCCATCAGACTTCGGTTATCGAAGTACCGTACCGAGTTTACCCAGAAATCAGTATTTTTTTATTCGTGATACACTTACGCTACTCCGCCAGTTCGCCTGATGTTAAGCGACACTGCGATCTCCGATGGAGCGCGCTTGCCCAGAAGAAACCGATTCACTCGTGATTTAAAGACACCCAGATTATATCTATCAGAGAAGATCCACTCGGGAAGCGCATTCCACATTTCAGCAGTACGCATGATAACAGATGACTTAAAGCGTTTCGTTCGGGTTTTTGGAATGTCCACTATGAAGCGATGTCGCTTTTTCGTGCCTTTGTTCGTCCGATAGTAAAAAGGACTAGGGGGGAAAAGGTCGTGGAGATCTGATGGACACTCACTCAGTTATCGAAGTAATCAATTTTTGAGCAATAGTGTTTACTATAACTCATATTTCTAACATCAATAATCCTGTTGATAAGCTCGCCATTGCTTACAACTCGAACCATTTGAAGATTTTGTAACAGTCAAATAATGATCATTATTAAGACTCTAGCCGCGCCGATGTATGCAAAAACCACATTAAATTGATTCATTTCGAGTCAAGGTCGTGTGTGTCATTCATTTGATTAATACACACTAGTCAAAATGTAATGAGGATCATTTGTTAAATTCATTCTAGCAACTGTCTTTTGTAGTCGTAGGAAATAACGAGCAAATTTTAGTACTCTACTATTGGATTTATTATGTATACCGTACTTGGTAATATATAAATATACACTGTTATACGCAATATACTCGTATTCAAAAAAAAAATTAAATTAAAATTACCATTCGGTACTTTCATTTATAATAATTCCGTCGAACAATATAAAAAATCCACCGCGCGGAATTAACAAATCCCAGGACACTTGGTTGTAAGATCAAATGATCCTCCTGGCTGGGTGGTAGCTAGGTAGATAGCAGTTCAAAATATTATAAATTGATTCAGAGGTAGGTATTGCTAAATGATCCACTGATCTGGTATCGTTGTGCGACGGGTCGTTTAACTCCCTAGATTATGGTTGAGCTATCCAGTGACTGATACATGCATGCCGTCAGACGGGACTGGTCTACTTAAAGCCGCAATGGCTCTTTCTTCTAAAGGCCATTTCAGACAAAAAAAAAAAACCGCAAACCATTGACATGTAAAAGTATCTCTAAAGATCTACTTGCAGAATAAATAATTTCATTTCATTTCATTTCAGACATTTTCTTACATTGGAACTCACATAATAATATTTGCTACTAAGTATTATGTCTGGACTTTAAAAGAGACCATGATTCTCTGAGTTTGTTTCGGTGTTTCTTCTCAGAGGTCGTCAGTTAGGAAATGCCGGTGTCATCTAGGTAAAAAAGAACATTGACTTGTTTTTACAAGTCAATGTTTTTTTTTAGTTTTAGTAAATATCATTTATGATAATGATAAATGATATTTACTAAAACTAAAAAACCTGGTGACCTGGTAACCTGGTGGCTAAAGTTGGCACATTTAGCAAATCCTTTAAATCAAAAGTTATATTTAGAACTCGTAGAATTCCTTATCAATTTTGTTTTTACAAAATCCTCCAGTACATGTAATAAGAGCCATTTTATTGCTATTATGAACAAAACATGGCACCTACTTCTAAAACGAATTTCGATTCACACCTATTATTTTTAGGTCTAAAATTTTTGGTAACGTTTCTTTTGAGACAGTCTGAGCACCACTTAAAGTTTCTTGAAGTAGGGAGAAAGTAATAGCTCTAGTTTGGAGATAATTGTGCTCAGGATAACAGTTACCCTCAGTAGGATTACTGATAATGGCCATAAAAAAATCTGTCTAGCGGTTTTTAGTTTTGCCGCGTGGCAATGTGATACATAATGTAGGAATTGCGAGCTACATGATAGCTAATGTAAGATTTTAACCATATCTTAGAATATAACCTTTTACTTTTTACGGCATTTATCAATCAAGGTCAAGTTCAAGGGCGTTTATTTTAAGTATGATGTAAGTTAAGGTCCCATATAGTTGACCATAATGTAAAAAACTTCGACATTTTTTTCTTTTAACCATCCACCAGCCAAGTCAGTATTTTTAAAGGGATAAGTCACCTCTGGGTCTGATCAACTCTAAACTGTTATGCAGTTTTTTTAAAGCGGTTCTTAGGAAAAACCAATAGCATTTCTGAGCTCTTTTTTATTGGTTAATTCGGCAAACGAGCAGACAAGACTAACCTAATGGTATGTGAGTACCACCATCATAGATTTCTGCAACACCAAAGGAGTTATTTTCTCGCCTCTTCCGAGATGCTTATCTGAATGGTAGTGAGGATTGTATTCCAACCCCAAATGGCTCAAAAGTGAGGGTCAATGTTCCTGCTAGAAACTAGACTAAAAGCTATCCAAACATAATTATCTCAACATTTTTATATTGCCCCAAAATTAATGCTTAAAAACAATATTGTCATCAAAGCTAAAATAAAAATATTTTAGTGAAACTAATTAAATGGCCAAAGAAAGTTATTGCGGATACAATAATTAGTAATATAAACGATAGTGACCTCTGATCTTACATGTCACATTTGAACTTACTACATTGATCTGCTTCAATTTTGGAGTCACCTACAAAGGTTTATTAAGGCCAGTCGATACTGTCTTGACATAACAGAAATTAATTGAACTGGAGAATTTATATAAAGCGATACTTCTTCCCTTGTGACAGGCATTAGTCTGACAGGGTGGAACAAGTTAGGAGCGTAAAGAGATCATTAAAATTTCATTTTATTAAACTGGATATCTTCAATCCATTAATAAAAAGGAATACTCATCTATAAAGCATGTGTGTTTAGTTACACAAATCAGTTAAAAAAATAAAACCTAAAAATATTTTGAGTTTTGATTTTTACCTAGTTAATAGCAATAGGTTAGCTCTGTATTACATGGGACCTAATATACCTACGAAGTTTTTTTTATCGGATACATTTCGGAGAGTGTGTATCAGATCTCTACGATCTTATTTCCCCTAGCCCTTTTTACTATCAGACAACTAGAAGCATGAAAAAGCGACACCGATTCATGGTGTATATTCCAAAATGCTTTAAGTCCACTTTTATCATGCGTACCGCTGAAATGTAGAATTCCCGAGTGGATCTTCTCCGATAGATATAATCTGGGTGTTTTCAATTCACGAGAGAATCGGTTTCTTCTAGGAAAGCGCGCTCCATCGTAGATCGCAGTATAGCTTGACCGCCAGTTCACCTAATGAGGCGAACTGGCGGTCAAGCGCCACCCATCCTTTCGGGCAATTTATGAGCAATGCACCCCGATGCAATGGAGAAAATTTAATAAATTATTTAAAATTCTCCGCTTCTTCTCCAAACTTGCATCGAGCCTAAAGATATTGGACGCCAAAACCTTCTGTCAGCGATACGATAGAGCCGAGAATAATGTGGGTGATGAACGAGAGGGCCAGATCGATACCCACGTTAAATTTAATGTTTGAAAAATTACCGAAACTGTTACTGTAACACCTAATTTATTGAGTAATTAATGGATGAAGAATTGGAGAAGAACTGATAAATTTTACACGCAATTTGTCACGAGATTTGGGCTCTAATTGTTTTTGTTTGAGAAATTGGTTTTAATAGAAAATTGTTAATGACACCTCATTCGTTATCTTATGCTGTTCTTTTAGTTACGTTAAGAACTAATCAAATAGAATAGAACCATCTTTTGTGTTTTTTTTTGTATTTTCCATGCTAAGATTATAAAGTTATTTTATTGAAGGAAAAATCAACCCGCCAAATCGAAATTTGCCTTCGCAATTTTTAAAGTCAAGGTATATTTCGATCTGGTGTGTGGGACTCGCGGTGGTTTAGAGGCTATAGCGTCTGGAATATCTAACTAGAAGACGCGGGTTAGAGTCCTGCCCGCGGTCGATATTTTCTTGAAATTCAATGAAATAGAAAATTCTATTCTATTGAAATCTAATGCAAAGTACAATTTTACAAATCATAGAATGGCACAAGGCGGTCTTATCGCTAACAGAGAACATTTGGATGGACTCGTGAGAAAGGAAAAGGCAATACTTATGATCCTTTTTAAAGTCAGCGTGATTTCTAGTGACGTTTTTGTTTATCGTAATGAATTGTGTGACAATCAGAATGGTTAATGGTTAAAAATGTAAGATGCCAACTAAATGACACAATATTTTTGCAAAAAAGCTCTTATTTATGTGGTTTTATCTGAGTGACCGTTTGGACCTTCAAATATTTCGAAAAACACTCAACATAATGTTTGACTACTTAGAATAAGTTCAACAATCAAGTAACACGTACACAACCGAATTTATTTTCAAAGCCCTTATATTGTTACCGATTTGACCACCCACAGTTTTATCTAATTAAAAAGCTTGTAACAGACTGATAACACTACCTATATTAATTCATTTGCCTGCCTCATTAGTCTAGTGGTCCCAAGCGCGACTGCTACGCTAGAAGTCCTGAGTCGAGCAAAGTGTTATTGAGTTTTTCTATGAAATACTCAGTAGCAGCTCGGAGTTTGGATTTGGCATTAACCGCCAATAGGCTCGCCCCCTATTACATGGGACCTAAACATACCAGGCGAACTGTGGGTGTACATTTGTACACCTCTGCCTAACCCTTCGGGGAATAAAGGCGTGATGGTATGTATGTTATATATTAATTCATTAAATCGCACTAGAACTTTTAATTTTGCATTGAGTCCTTTATCTGTTTCTTGTCATGATATAAAAAACAATATCAATTCTTCTCTTACAACCAAAGAAGGACAGAAAAAGGGTGAAGAAGAGTACATGAATGAATCAATGTAAGAATAACGGTACTTGCTGTGGTTGGCTCGTGAATGGGTGACCATTCTTAACACAACGATGAAGATATTAACTAATTGGTCCAGATATCAGACAGTTTTTTTAAATTAGTATATTGTGGAAACTGGAGGGCAGTACCTCACAATTAAGCCTAGCCAAGCTTAAAACATTAGTATTGCTCAATGAATGTGAGAAGCAATTTTTATTGCTCACTGGTTGCTGTTGCCCGCAGTTTCACTCACGTCTAGGCGGCGTGTCAAAATGAAACATGCACCAGATTTTAAGTTAGACCTCTAGCAATACATCGGTGAAAACTGCATTCAATTTCATGCAGTTCTTTTTGCGTGATCCGCGTACAAACATACAGACATAGAGACAGATAGACAAAAATTAAAAAAAAAATATTTTGGCTTCTGTTGCTATAATAAAGACCCCCCATGTAGTTTTTCTTTAATATTTATAATGTGCAGACATCGGCCTATTACAGTTTTATTATAGGTACCTAATAGATATCAATAATATTCCAGAAGTCAAGATTTTTTCAACTGTATTCCACTAATCTAATTTAAATACGCGATGTTACATAGTGAAGCGCAGTGATTATTTTTTTTTAGTCATGATACGCTTGACCGCCAGTTCGCCTGATGTTAAGCGACACTGCGATCTACGATGGAGCCCGCTTGCCTAGAAGAAACTGATTCACTTGTGATTTGAAGACACTCAGATTGTATCTATCAGGGAAGACCCACTCAGGAAGCGCATTCCACATTTCAACGGTACGCATGATACAATTTCTATTGATGTAAAATAAAGATTATTCTATTCTACTGTATTTCTAATGTCTTCTAATGTTGTCAAGTGTTACAAGTCTATCCTTACCATCACAAACATCTGTAACGTTTCAATGACAGAAGGTGTAATGTAATATCATTGTGTTGATCGCTCACGTGAGTTATTTGGATGTAAAGTGGAGCTGTAAAACATTTAAAAAACATCTGTTTTATAGTGATACTTACGTTTTATAGAACTGTTGGGAAGAATATTTATTTACTTTGCGTTTTTTTATACGGCTCGACCGAAGTGATACCACGGCCTCACAGAAAACCGGCGTTAAACAACGCTTACCTTGTGTTTCGCCGAGTGAGTGAGGTTACCGGACGCCCAATCCCCTTTTAAAAGGTCGGTAACACACTTGTGACGCCTATGGTGTTGCGGGTGTCCATGGATGGCGGTAATCGCTTACCATCAGGCGATCGGTCTGATAGTTTGCCCTCCTATCCCATAAAAAAAATCCATGTACATACTAATGTATAAATTATATGTATTAAGAGAAAATCTCTCACAACTATTCAACAATTCACCAATTCCTCAAAGCTATTTTAACACCTCCAAAATCTTTGATATTACAAATAATGTGAGGACAGAATCCTAAAAAAAAGCCTTCATGAGACAAAAATGTAATGGCATTACTGTTCGTGGACAAATAACGCGTGTGTGTGAAATAAGAGATCACGCTAGTGGCCTCAGTTACACTATTTTGGGTTCTGATGCTATCATAACAGGTTGTGGACTTAGTGATAAGAGGGAACTTTTCGTAGTATTTTTAAAAAGATCTTTTTTTACAGGAAAAATTGGATAAACTGTGGCAAAAGTATTTGAGTTAGATTGCAATCTGACTAATCTGAAAGCAAACCGTAACATGTTGAAAAGGGGCTACAAAAAAGAGGATGATGCATACTAATTTAAGAAGAATAACAGTCAAGAAACTATTAAAACAACTGACCCCCATTAGCCGGGTCGTGGGAGACCAACAAAAAGATGGAGTAATGACCTTGATACTTTTAATGCAGATTAGATCCAATTAGCACAAGATTAAGATAGATATTGGAATAATAGGGAAGCGTCCAGCAATGGAACACGCTCACACACTCACACACATAATCGCAAACAACATACAAAACAGTAACCATTCCAATGCTATTTATCATCCACTAGCATCCTCACTACAAACTAAATGAAACATACCACTCGCTATCTCTTACACAGCGCTCTCACCTTTCTAGGAACAAAATTGAACACATAACTTCTCTTTAGCCGGGACACAGGTGGGCGAATGTCCGTGCCTCTCGGAATTCAGAGGGCACATATATTTACCTCCGCTGTCCTCGAATGCGATGCTGAAATACGAGATCTGCTTATTGGAAACCAGCGCCTGTCATGTAGTATAAAATTTTTGAATCTTTATATATACAATTTTCAATTCATTTTTTGAGGTTAAGATTCAATAAAAGTAAATTGAATGTATTTACTGCTACGGCATTCCTTAGTATAACTACAATAGATAACTATACAATATGTACTATAACATACAACTGAGAATTCGTAAATATTATATACTAACTATGAGAAATTTGTGTTCGCGTTTATAAACACTTTTTACATATACTCATCTAAACCAAGAACAATTACCTATACCTAATCCTTCGGAGAGTACAGCTTCGATCTAGTCTAGTAGGCATGTATGAGACAGCAAAAGTTCTTCTCTCACAAATCTACAACCCTCAATTGATCCTTTAATTTTCCAAACGAACAGACAGGTTGAATAAAAATAGTATTTTTTTTACTTTTCACAGCAAACATCTTTCTTCTTCAACAATTTCAAGCATCTCCAATCTCCAATACCGCAGTAAAAACTTAATCAGAGAGCAAATCTCAGTTGAAGCAAACATCCATCTGTGTGCCAGTAAAAATCTTGTCCGCACTCTTTATAGCTTCGCGAATGAAAATTCCTCGTCTCCAAACATCTTTGGAACAGACAAAAACTGCATTCAATAACTGAATGTGACTGTGGCTCCCGACATGAGATTTGAAACCGTATCTTATTTTGGGAATCAGAAAGCGAGTGGGTTGCCATTCAAAAAACGTACGGAGAACGCAAACATGGAGTTACTGTTGGTTCTCGAATGAAATTTGTCTGGATTTTTTTATGTGGCTGAAGATATCTAAGATTTATATATCAGAGGATGATTCAAAAGTACCTAATCTGTTAATTTTAGTATTGTTTATCACACATATATACCATCACGCCTGTATGCCTCAAAGGCTCGGACCCACATAATATATTTGTGTTCGCCATGTAATAGGGGGCGAGCATATTGCTATTAACCGGTCACAATTCCAAACGCTGACCTGCTACTAAGAATTTCATAGAAAAATCCAATAACACTTTGCTCGACCTGGGAATTGCATACAGGACCTCTAGCGTAGCAGTTGAGAGTCCTAGTTATTATGGCAATTAACAACGTAAGATCAGAAACCAAATTTAAGATCTATGTTGTCCAGATTTCTTAGATAACTCAGAATAAATTAAATAATTCATATTTTTTTAAAACATAATTTTTTTTTAAAATATTTGCGTTTCATAGTAGGGCCTCACGACTCAATCTTCCCAAAGCTAGTTGAGCTAGGGGTGAGCAAACACATCCTTGTACCTACAAGTACCTATAGTTGTCTAACTCTTACTTATGACTACTTGGTTGCTACGGTGATTCCACATAGAAGGGTCTTGGACAAATCTCCTACAAACTTTGTTGCCTCGAGCACAGTGACATGTCTTGGATACTATTATCAGTTTGGCAATTTGTCATAGGATTTCATCTTAGGCAGGTATTTTTCAATAACAGTCCTTAATTTGGGTTTATGCCCGGTAATTGCAGTTGATTCGCCACCTATTGCATGAGGGCTAATAAAATAGAATTAAGAATAAGTCGTAAATAAGTATTTGTTTAAGTGACAACGAAAATTAATTAAAAAGCTTATTTCGAATAAAAAAAATATGAGTGTCATTATAAAATATGTGATTCGGTATTTGACAGAGCTTGTTTTCCATTTATCTCTTTCTCTAATCATTTCGCATTGCCACTCTCTCTCTCTTTTGGTTTCTAAAAAAAACAATTGGAGTTAACTGTACACAATGCTTACTTGTTAGAGCTATAATTTGCTCCTTGAAGTCATTAGGGCCACAATTTGCCAGGCAGTGCAAGCAATATTGCAGGCCGGCTCGTGTCGTTGCAACGTGCCCCCGCCAGCCAAATTATACCCAAATAACCTAGTAGCTCTGATTAAAAGCGTCTTAAGTTCACCAAGAATTCTAAGCAACTTTCTAAGAAAATTAGTACTTGCTGCATTTTACGAGTGAGAAATATTTGGAATTAAACGTTTTTAGTGATAAATATTTGGATTTTAACAAAGGTATAGTGATGTACAACCGCAGTTTATTAGTGTTTAGATCTCATGTAATTTTTGTAAGCATTTCGCCATTTTTGTAGAATATGTCCAAACTCCAAGATGCTCTGATAAAATAAACATAAAAAATATACATTTGAAATTTCAACATCACAGTTTTGGAACAAAAAAATTATGATACACCGATTTTACATTCGTTTACAACCGAAATTTATGGATCATAAAAAATACTTCAGGGTATAAAAAAAATAATTGAACTTTATCCTGTGTTATTTTACACTAAGTACCTATCTGGATTTTTCAGTTACATATATATATATATATATATATATATATATATATATATATATATATATATAACATCACGCCTGTACTCCCCGAAGGGTTAGGCAGAGGCGTACTTATGTACACCCACAGTTCGCCTGGTATGTTTAGGTCCCATGTAATAGGGGGCGAGCCTATTGCCATTAACCGGGCACAAATCCAGACTCCGAGCTGGTACTGAGAATTTCATAGAAAAACTCATTATCACACCACCATGAACCCAGGACCCCCAGCGCAGCAGTCACGCTTGGGACCGCTAGACTAATGAGGCAGTCAAATTTTCAGTTACAAATTTTCCGAAATCACATTTTTTATTTCTGTAGGTGAAAGCTAAAGGACCTTAAGTCCATTTTTTGACATTTTTATGTTTTAAATGATTTTTATTCAGAATACCCGTATTGACCAAATGGTAAAAGACATTAAGTCCGACAGCCGCTAATTTCGCAGATGTAAAATTATAAATAACATTAAGTCCCTAGACGTAAAAAAGTGAATGATCGTATGGTTACATAATATTGTTCACTATTTAAACAATAAATATAGATAAATGTCAAATGATTGTATGTGGGACTTACTGTTCTTTACCATTACGCTCGGGTTTGATTTGCGCGGGTGCATCGCCTACGATTCCCGCCGATTCCCGCCGCGCCCCCGCGCTTGCTCTTCCTCCGTTTAGTTTGATTTGTGTTTCGTGAAAAACTAGACGTACTCGAATTGTGTTGTGAAGAGTAAACTATTGAAAATGAATACGGGACGAGGGAGAAGGCTTGTTGATATGATCAAATTGGCAGGTACGTAAATATTTATCGATAATTCATTTTTTTTTACTTTTTGCGAAATCCGAATGCTAACATAATGATAAAGTTATGTTATTTGATCGCGGGACTGTCAAGTTTAAGGTTACCGTGGCCCTGGAACGCAAAAGGCAACAGTAGGAACAGGGTGGAATTTTAGTCAGTAAAAGTCTGACAGCCCCTTCCGCTCCACCCAGGGCGGAAGGACTCATTTGATGACTTTACCAAACCAACAAGTTAGTTATTATATTTCATATTTGATGGATATTCGAATTTGTTTCTAATGTGTTTGCATTATCTAATTGTTTAGCACTTTGTTAATGCATATTGCTGTAGTAACTTACTTATTAAACTAGAACGATTAGATTCTACTAGGTAAATTATTACGTATGATATACGGACATACACGTTTGGCGTAGTGGCTGAGCGATAGAATGCTGCGCTGCGTGTCGCGGGTTCGATATTCCCGCACGGAACAAATATTTGTATGTTCTACAAGTAGTTGATCTGGGTCTGGGTGTTTATATATTTCTGTGAGTTTAAATGTTTGTAAACGTACCCACGATAGGTATAGGAGAAATTCCTAGCGTGGGGTAACTTTAAAAAAAAATGCTACAGTTTGTTAAAGCTTACTTATAGAGGCGTTGTTCTGTAATAAGTCCTTTGTACAAACTGCTACGCAGAGGTCGCAGGTTTGATCCCGGGTTAATAAAGTGGATAATGTTTAGTGTCGTTTTTTGGGTTACCTACTCACGGTATACATATAATGAGGAATGCCTGGATCGTTACATTTTACCCTAGCTTTAAACATAATAATGAAAATGTATGTTCTATTTTAAAGATGGTGCCGATGTCGAAACGGAACGAGTTCAACAGATAGCTGAACCACAATGGTCTACATGGCCAGATACATTGATTGCTGAAGATCAAAATATTGTAATAGAACCGATAGATGATATAATAACCCATAATCCCGAACACAATCCTGAAGTTCAGGATAGATTCTCACCTTCTTTGTTAGCATCCAGTCAATTATCTGATAAGCAAAACATAATAACAGACCAACCTTTTGATACTTCAGACGGTTTATATTCTCCAGATGATGATGATGATTACATTCCTAATACAAGTGAAGATTCTTCAAGCAATTCTATAAAATTTAACCGTAGAACTAATTTTACAAGATCCATTACAATAAACGAAAGCTCGGAAATAGATTCAGAAACAGATACTAATTTAAAGGAGTTAAAAACTAGAAAACGGTTAAAAAGACCAGAAACGTGGAAGTGTAATATAAGGCGTAAAAAAACTGTTTGTGGCAAATCACATATGACACAAAAAGGAAAGATCATATCTGCTAAAACTATGAAGAGTTCATGTTTTTGTAAGAAAAAATGCGGTGACAAAATAGATGATACACAACGAAAAGCTATATTTGAAAATTATTGGAACGAATTAAAAACCTGGGACATGAAACGACAGTTCATCTTGGCATGTGTTCGACAAAAATCTATTGAAAGACGTAGAGTACGTAATGAAGAAAGTACAAAACAAAGAAACTGTACTTTAGAATACACTTTTATTGTTGATAAGAACGAAATTATTGTTTGCAAAACATTCTTCCTAGGAACTCTAGGGATTTCAGAAACGGTGGTAAGAAATTCTATCAAAAAATCTAAGTATGGTATTGTAGAAGAAGATAGAAGAGGAAAGAAAGAGCCACCTAATAAGACGGCGAAAGAAGTCATTGACAGAATTAAAAAGCACATAGAAACATTTCCCAAATATGAAAGCCACTACAGCAGAGAAAAGACAGGACGTGAGTATTTGGGGGCACATATAGATTTAAAATTGATGTATAAGTTATATATAGAAGAGTGCAGAAAAGATAATGTGGATAATAAGTTGATTGCTAAAATTTGGACGTACAGAAATATTTTTAACACTCATTTTAATTTAGGGTTTAAGCCACCAGAGACTGACACATGTGATGATTGTGATCGGTTTGTCGTTCAGATACGTAGTTCTCAAGGTACCGAAAAGGAAACTTTAGAGGCAAAATATGAAGAACATGTGAAGGAAGCAAAGAAACGATATGATTTGAAAACTTTTGATAAACTTCATTGTGGAATAAATTCTGACTGTAAGATGATCACTGTCGACTTACAAAAATGTTTACCTACTCCTCTACTAACGAACAGCCTTAGTTTCTATTTACGCAAGTTGTGGACATTCAACTATACAATTTTAGATAGTGTCACAAACAAAAGTACCTGCGTTATGTGGGACGAATCTATATCAGGGCGTGGAGGAAACGAATTATCGTCAGGTTTAATCAAGTGGTTTGTGAAGAACGTCCTCAACACGCCGACAAGAGAAATCACTATTTGGTCCGATAATTGTGCAGGACAAAATAAAAACATACATATCATCATGTGTTACTTATGGTTATTATGGAAAATACCTAACCTGCAATGCATTAACCATAAATACCTTATGAAAGGTCATACTCATATGGAGGTGGATGGTGTACATTCTATTATTGAGAGAAAAAAAAAGAGACAACCGCAATTTTCCATAATGACCCCATGGGACTGGCACCAGTTCATACAGTCCTGTTCTTCAGAGAAGGCACCAATTGAAGTTATTGACATGGCAAGTGAAGATTTTAAAAACATACTGAATATCCAAGAAGGCCCTACGGCGCCATTTATTCACCGCAAAAAAGGAGAAATGGGTCAGTCAGTGCCTTACTCTGAAATAGTATGGATGAAATTTGAAAAAGAAGAGTATGGCACAATGAGTTATAAAACATCTTTTAATCAACAAGAGTTCGAAAAAGTATCCTTAATAAGAAATAGAAGGAGATCCCCAGAAGACTTTGCCATGCCTATATTGCAGCCTATTCGATTAGGCCAGAAACCTATAAGCACAAAAAAATTTCAGGATTTACAGAAAGCTCTGCAATGGATTCCACCCATTTTTCATAATTTTTATAATACATTAGCCCACGAGGGCACAGCATGTGACTTACCAGAATAACATTGTTTTGTTTAATGTCGGTTATTATAATAAAGATTTAAAATATCTACAAAGATTTTTATTTTTATTAAATAAAAAATATTATGTATAATGTTATTTCATTTTTAAGGTCATTAAAACTTTTTAATATCTATGATGTCGTATCGTACTTATGAAAGAATTAAATTTAGTATATGTTATTGATGCAGGAGAGACGTAAGTACCGTCATACTGTAAAATATATAGTAAAGCCTTAAAGTTAAAGAACCTTATGTCCGATAATACAGCCTTAAGGAACTATATTTGGAAAAAAAAATATCTCAAAAAATAGCTTAAGTAACCATCATAATCATACTTTTTATTCGACAATGATACGCTAATTACTTTTTATATACTGTCCATTTTAATATCTAATTTCGGGTATGGACATCTTTAATGAGCTCTACTGAATACTTTATAAAATGTGACTTAAGGTTCTTCACTTTTCACCTACAGATTTATAAGCAGCGTTTTTTAAAAGATTTTTACGAAATTGAAATAAAATCAAATAAAATGCACATTTAATATATCTAATCAGAAGTTCTAAATAATTTTGTATTTTGTTTTGTAAAAACTAAATGTTTCATGAGGGAAAAATTTGATATCTTGAAAATATAAATAAATAACTCACTGACGGACTGCGTCATTAGTCTAGTAGTACCAAGCACGACTGTTACGCTAGAGGTCCTGGGTTCGATGCCCAGGTCGAGCAAAGTTTTATTGAGTTATTCTATGAAATTCTCAGTAGCAGCTCGGAGTCTGGATTTGTGCCCGGTTAATGGCAATAGGCTCGTCCCTATTAGATGGGACCTAAACATACCGGCGAACTGTAGGTCTACATCAGTACGCCTCTGCCTAACCCTTCGGGGAATACAGGCGTGATGGTATGTATGATGGTATGTATAAATAAATAGCCCTTTATGTCACAAAACTATGATAAGCTATTATAACGTGGGAGAGTCATGCTTCGGCACGAATGGGCCGGCTTGACCGGAGTGATACCACGGCCTCACAGAAAACCGGCGTCAAACAACGCTTACATTGTGTTTCGCTGAGTGAGTGAGGTTACCGAAGGCCCAATCCCCTTTTAAACCGCGGGCAACGCACTTGTGACTCCTCTGGTGTTGCTGGTGTCCATGGGCGGCGGTAATCGCTTACCATCAGGCGTTCCGTCTGCTCGTTTGTCCCCTTATCTCATAAAGAAACAGCTATAAAACACTACACTTACTGTCAAGTTTATCACTCGAAACCTATTTTTCAAGTCCAGCATACGATTGAAAACTTGCTCTGGAGACGCTCATTCATTTGCTTCAAATATTACTTTTAAAATCAGTAATACTTCAAACGTTGGGCTTACCTTTTAGTCCACAGAGAGCTATGTACTAAAGATAATAAGATAATCAAACGTGTTTTTTTTTAAAAAAAAAAGCTTACTAGCAATGTGGGTCGCACATTACTAGTATTCTTGTTAACTCCTCGTGCTGAGCTAAATGCTTGTGTTACGAGTGGGTTCACGTCGGTAGTGCAATGGGTGGGTTTCGAACCGGCAACCACATGATCAAGTCCGGTGCCCTAGCCATTAGGCTACCGCCGCCTTCAAATTAAATGTATAAACTTTAACGTGCAAGAAAACGCGATTAAAACTAATCTAGTTCGACTTTATTACAACAGCATAACTATACATTTAAAGCTTATTAAATTCTAAATATAAATGCTGCATTCCACGAACCAACATAACTCGTACAACCAAGCTAAGCCTTACAATCAAATGCGAGCAGTGAGCAATTTTGCAACTGCTTTGATACTTAAATTCTCAGCTAGTGCTGTGTTAGAGGCATTATCAGAACATTCTGGAAACTTCACCTCTGCCGTGTTGGATGCCTCTGTTGAGTACGTTTAGAGTCTTAACACACACTGTATTTAATTTTTCATGACTGATATACTAGATAAACGTTTTAAGGAAGAATGTTTTGCTTATTATGAGTTTACTACACTTGACGTTATGAATGGTGTTAAAGTTATTTTGTTGTTAGATTATTTTTCTAATTGATATACATAACATACATAACCAACCCATTATACTGTCCCACCGCTAGGCACGGGTCTCCTCTCAAATGAGAGGGATTAGGTTATAGTCTGCCACGCTGGTCTAGTGCGAGTTGGCAGACTTCACACGCCATCGAGAAAATCTCTCAGGCATGCAGGTTTCTTCACGATGTTTTCCTTCACCGTTTAAGCGCGTGATAATTAACTATTAATATGTACATGACTTCGAAGTCAGAGGTGCGTGCCTTGGATTCATTCTCGAGACCTATGACTTGACAGTCCAACAGTCCACCACTAGGCTATCACTGCTCACATACATAACAATTGAATTTTAAATGTAGGGACTTGTTAAGTTAAAATAAATAATTTAATAGATCAACCCAATTCCAGTTTCAAACAAACTTCGTAGTTCCTAAAAATTTTTTTAGGTTACCACCATAAACATAGAATTTTATCAGTAGTAATCGTATTTTTTCGATAAAGCGTTCAGCATTCGTGCGATAAGTTGAGTTTATGTTGATTCTGTCTTGTGTAACGACGCCTTTACCGTTAGTGCTTGTAGCCCGTTTATCTGAGCTATATATTGCAACTAACTGTTCAGTTAAGCGCTGCAGTTTAAGTTAATATACGTTTATAATTGAGGGAAATCATAGTTTTACTCTAACACACTGTTACGTCATAATATGAAACGTATTCCTATTGTCTAACTAGGAAAATATTTCTGTATTGTTCTACTGCAACTGGAATTCTGAAGAATATTAAAAACCGAGATAACGGGCGTAGGTATTTTCTTTAGTGTTAGGGTGCATTTAATATTATCATTAAAATAATTATCTTACCCTTAAAAAATACTTATCACTGGCTTTCATTTAATTACCGGTATAAAAGGAATTTTCCTTACTCAAAGAAGTAAGAAACTTTTATAACAAGACTTTTATTAAAAAATATTTTTTAGTTCTGATTATGTTATTTATATTATGTGCTTAGTGGGATTTTTCCAAAATCCTTTCTTACAGAATGCCTACATTCTGTAAATAAATATTATAACTGTTTAATTTCTAGTTTCTAAACCCTAACATTACTGAGATTATTTGCGCCACCCATTCCCTGACTAATAAAACATTTCGCTTTTAGTTTTTAATTATAAGAATTTGCAAAGACAAACCTTGTATCAGCATTTAATTCAAAATTATCAAAATATGTCAAATACCACGTTTTAAGGGTCCGGCGGAGCTTGAAATACCGAAAAACAAATACGTAATACCGAAATAAATCGTAATGCAGACAACATTCTATCAAATTATGTTATTATTCGGATTTGGATACCGTTAATCTAGGTTAGTACGGTACTATTTCGGCTACTATTAGGTACTTCGCTGGAAATAAAAGACCGGAAAATCGTTCCAAACTTGGTAAAGTTATAGAAAGTTGCATTCGCTTACATTTATTTCCAGTGAGGTATTTTGGATGAAATGGTAGAGTAGGAACCTAGATTAACGGTATCGGAATCCGAATAATAACAGAATTTGATTAAATTGTATTACGTTTGTAAGAGAAATTCGGTCCGCCGGACTCTTAAACTCATCAGTTTAGTGTGGTGGTTAAAGTGGTCACATTTACTGAGTAGGTGTGAATTCGATTTGTACTCGAGACACATTCATTTTATATCTCTGATATTAATTGTTTTTAACCCGTCAATTATGTTTGTTTCCCCTACGACACAGCTTATACCATAGTGCGGGAACTGTCTCCAAAAACTGCGATGACAAAATCGAGAAGCGATAACAATTATAATAATAAAGTGCCGACTTGTGACTGAACGCCCACGGCCGCTACTTTTCGGTCAAAATAAATCCTATTACCCGCCGCCGTGACGTCAATAGCCGTCAAACTCATCTATCAGTAAGGCGATTAGTATTGCATACATTATCAAATGAAATTAAGCCGATTTGGGAATTGGGACAGTTTTGCTTTAGACTGTATTAAAATATTATGAGATTGTTTCACGTTTCAACATCACATTAAGGCGCCCATCAATTCAGTCTACTCGTGACAATTTTTTTTTATTCGTGATAGGCTTACGCCTGATCGTCAATTCTCCTGATGTTGAGCGATACTGCTATCTATGATGGAGCGCGCTTGCCTAAAAGAATCTAATTTATATATACTTACACTAGTTGCTGTTACCTGCAGTTCCACTCACGTCCCAAAAAGGTTAACATACTATAAGTCCGATTCTAGGCGGTGTATCAAACATACACCAAATTTTAAGTTAGACTTCTAGCAATACATCGGTGAAAACTGCATTCAATTCCATGCAGTTGTTTTTACGTGATCCGCATAGAAACATACAGACAAAAATTTAAACGAATTTTAATTAGGTATAATACGCATTACATGCACATAACGCATATTATGCATTATGTGCATTGTTTGCTAATTTACTTATATTTCAATTTGAAGCATAAAAAAATATATGTTAAGTATGCATTTTAAGTAAAAAATTTAAGAATCACTTAAGTCTATTTAGCCCTTTGTTACCCATTAAATAAGGTACTAAAGTAAGGAACTAGAATGACGTAGCGTAGATGGTGGGTTGTTAAAGGAGCTATCACTTTACGTCGTAAAATGGAATGTAGGATAACGGGCAACACTGTAGAGACTAGTAACAGTTTAGATGAAATATATTAGACATTGTTTATGTGGGGTGTGGACTGTCAATGTAAGACAATATAAACTTCAAGAGTCCGGCGGACCGAATTTCTCTTACATACGTAATACCGAAATAAATCTTAATTCAAACACAATTTAATCAAATTCTGTTATTATTCGGATTCCGATACCGTTAATATAAGTTCCTACGTAACCATTTCATCCAAAATACTTCTGTGGAATTAAATGTAAGCGAATGCAATTTTTGATAACATTACCAAGTTTGGGACGATTTTTCAGTCTTTTATTTGCAGTGAGGTAGTAGCAGACGAAATAGTATCGTAGAAACCTAGATTAACGATATCCAAGTCCGAATAATAAGATAATTTGATAGAATATTGTCTGGATTACGATTTATTTCGGTATTACGTTTTTGTGGGGAATTCAAGCTCCGCTGGATCCTTAAAGACATTTAGAAGAAGGAACAGAAAGCAGAAGATAGAGAATAGTGGCGATTGGTCCACCGACAAGAGCTGAGCTCTTAAAAAAAAGAGGTGAAATACTCACTAAGTACTGTTCTTTTTACAAATTACCTACATAAATGACAAGTGCATATTTTGCCATTGTGTTGTAGTGCCATTTATGCAGGTACTAGCGTCTGCCAGCGAATTTGTCTGCGTAGAATTCTTCAGAATTGTGTCCGACCTGGATAAAAAGTAGCCTATGTGTTATTCTAGTCTATAATCTATCTCTGTGTCTTTCAGCCAGATCCGTTCAGCCATTCTAGCGTAAATGAGTAACAAACATCCATACATCCATACACACGAGGATTTATGTGTGTAATTTGAAAAAAGAACTAATAGCTTATATCTTTTATTTCCGATTCTCATTTGTTTTTTAATTAGAATGAAGCTATGCCATGCATTTCACTATTGCCACTTTTTGAAATCGTGTGACTAGTTTTGACTTTTCAAAAGTATCTTTTTTAATGATCTTATTAAAATAAAACATTTTGATATTGACTTTTGACCTTGATTCAAATGAGTTTTCGTTTACCGAATTTAGTAAAGAAGAGAATTAGATTTAGAGAAGATTTTCAACAAAAATACCAGGATAAGATGAGACAAAGCCGCCTTTGCAAAAACTGCTTTTGCCGCGGTGAAATTTTGGATCGGTAAACATTATAGGTATTTTATAAACCCAGTAAACTATAAACCAAATTGGTACAGTGAATATGTTTTAAATGGAAACCTTCGCATTGTTAAATAATAAAAAATGATATCGTGATGCGCTGGCTTCATTTCGGAATATAATAATATGGTCTCCGGTTGCTTATCACTCATGACACTACAATGGCCAAATAAAACCTCTATGACCACGTAGGAGAGAGAGCTAGAGCATAAGTGTCAATGTTTATCTCAATGTCATTATGGTACTATAATATGTGGGACCAATACTTACAATATCTGGTAGCTGATCAATAGTGTTACTATTATGAATAAATGTATGTATTGGTGTATTGTAACGCAAATTATAATAGATTATGTAACATAACACACCATCACAACTGTATTCCCCGAAGGGTTTGGCAGAGGCGTATTAATGTACACCCACAATTCGCCGGTATGTTTAGGTCCCATGTAATAGGGGGCGAGCGTATTGCCATTAACAAATCATAAATCCAGACTCCGAGCTGCTACTGAGAATTTCATAGAAAAACCCAATAATACTTTGCTCGACCTTCCCGTGTGACGTCTTTCCCGATGGATTTATTCTGGGTGTTTTCAAATCATGTTTGAATTGGTTTGTTTTAGGCAAGCGCGCACCATCGTAGATCGCAGTCGCTTAACATCAGGCGAACTGGCGGTGGGGTATGCCTATCACGAATTAAAAAAAATAACCTGGGGATCGAACCCAGGACCTCTATCGTAACAGTCGCGCTTGGAACCAGCATACTAATGAGGCAGTAATAGGTTATGCATTTTTTTAATATATTAGAATGATGGTGTCCAGCTATGTATGATCTTGTTTTTGGTTTTACATAACATACCATCGTGCCCGCATTCGTCGAAGGTCTAGGCAGAGGCATAGGTACCAATATTTAGGTCCCATTACAGGTAGGGGGCGAGCCTATTGCCATTAACCGGGCGCAAACCCCAAACTCCGAGCTGCTACTGAGAATTTCTAAGTAAAACCCCATAACTCTTAGCTCGACCTGGGAATCAGTGAGAAGTCGTTTTTGGATTTCTAAATATTATTTTGTGGATGGTAATAATATTTAGCCGGCCTAAAGCATCCAGATGAACTATTTTTCGACTAAAAACACCTAGTCATAACCAATTATACGATCTAATCAAACTCGAACTGGTTGATAACCTCATTTTTTTATTTTTTAAAAATTTTCAACAAAAACCCAGACAATACTTCTGTACGAATACAAAATAATTGGACATTTGTCATACATTCAGATAAAATATTGTAAAACAAAACGTACAATAAAACAATGTACACAATAGTTTTTTCTTATTACGGTCGCGTTTTGTGGGCGGCTGTACTTGTATTGTAGAAGATTAGTTTACCACCTGCGGTTGGCTACTTAGTACAGACGGTTACAAAAGTAGAAAATATTTTTATTTTAAAAATATTCATAATAATACAAAAGTTATTATGTTTAATGCTTTTGTATTGTGAATGTTGTATTTTGAAATGTGGCGCATTCTACAACAAAATAGGATAACATACCATTACGCCTGTATTCCCCGAAGGGTTAGGCAAATGTGTATGTACACCCACAGCTAGCCAGTATGGTTAGGTCGCATGTAATAGGGGACGAGCCTATTGCAATTAACCGGGCACAAATTTAAACTCCAAACTGCTACTGAGAATTGCATAGAATCGATCGATAAGTGTAAAGTTATAACTTTTACTAGAAAGCGTTCTGTTGTAATGCACTCTTATTACATAAATGGACGGTCCGTCAATAGAACACAGACCATTCGTGATCTTGGAGTCATATTAGATGCTAAGCTGACGCTAGACACACACATTGATAACATTTGTAGTAGAGCCTACAGAATGTACGGTTTTGTCCTGCGAGCTAGTAATGATTTTGTACGTCCCAGTACATACATGCATCTATACAAATCTTTGATTCGCTCACAATTGGAATATGCTACATGTATTTGGGACCCTTTATACACAAAATATTCTGAAAATCTTGAAAGAGTGCAAAAAAAATTTTTACGGTGCCTAAACTACAGATGTTTTCACAGACGTGAACCTTACATTCAGTTGTTGCAAAAATACAAACTCTTAAATTTAAGATCAAGAAGATTACAATTACAAGCCATGTTTTTATATGATATTTGTCATAGCAGATATGATTGTATCGAAATTATTAATAAAATTAGCTATAGTGTTCCTATCAGGTCATCCACAAGATCATGTCGTAAAAAAAAAATATTTGAATTGCCTAAATCGCGCACTAACGCAGGAACTCGCTCACCCATCCGCCGTGTGCTTTGTATTTACAATACCTATTTCAATAATATTGATATCAACGCGAATAGCATGGGCACTTATAAAAAAATGCTACTTAAGAACTTAAAAGAATCGAACCTAGCGCGCTGAAATGGTTTATCGAAACGTATTTGGAACAGACAGCTTTTATTAAATAAATAATTAATGAACGCTGTCTGTATAAAAAAAAAACAAAATTATATTACTACAACAAGCCTTGCATCTTACATACTCTCAACACTGTACTATTGTTAATATATCTGTTAATTAGTGGTAGACGAAGTGGATATCACAATTATCAATATTGTATGTAATATTATATTGTACAAAACTTATTGTGATGTTGTTTGTTACCCAAATAAATTAAAAAAAAAAATAATACTGATCAGTCTGGGAACCGAATCCAAGACTTTTAGTTTAGCGGTCCACTAGACTATTATGAGCAAAATGTAATCTATAATAATTGTAATGTTAAGTAAGTTGTATGTTTCTCATTCTTTCATAGATAAAAAACTCCTTACGCTGGTAAGCGTGTTGTAAAAGAAAAAAAAAACAATCAATCCAAGTTTTAGTTAAAAACAAAATACAAAAGAAAACAATATTACGTTAATAGACAAAACAAAAAGCATGTTGAAACAAACCAGGAAGTAGTTACTACTAAAGTTATTGTATAAAACTGTTGTTGCTCATTACAGTGCATGTTTATATATTTCCCGTTTTGATCCAAATATAGTTTGTTTATCAACGTTATGTAACACACGGTATGTTAAAAGTAAACTTTCTACTACACGGAATGATATAAAAATAGCTTATTAAATGGCGGGGCAATGAATGTTCTAGTTGTCTTGCGTCTGCGTATCATTATTTTTTTAACCGCTTTAACCTTACGAGCGCCCACAGTCATGTATAGACGACAAACCAAAATGTGCCCAGAACGCCACGGTCACGACTGGGTGACAGATTTCTATAGGAAATTCGGAAGCTTGGCGCTGAGGGCACGCTTTTTCTGTTTTGACTTGGCAGTGAAAGGGTTAAAAAATATATTTTCAATTGATTTGTTCCAAACTTCCCATGCAAGAGGTCGCCACCCACTTTTTTTGTCATTAGCACGGATAGTCCTTATGGATCATGATGATACACACGTTATGCTCGTGAACGGGTGCTGTCTGTCGGGACTGGTCGGCTCTTACTTGCTGTGGCAATCCCTTTCTTTCTAAATATAACACCTACTTATACTGAATAAATCTTACACATCAAACTGCATAATTGTCAAACTATTTAAAACAAAGTTGTAAAGATTAATATTGTAATCATGCTTTTTTTTAAAAGAGTATCTATGGAGTTTCTTGCCGCCTCTTCTCCATAAGACCCATTTTTTGGAACCGTGCAATTAGTTTGACTTTTCAAATGTACCTTTTTAATGGTCTAATTGAAATAAATAATTTTGAGTTTGACTTTGATCGTCTGCCACTTGGGGAAGGCGGCAGGATATGTCGCCCTACTCGTACCGACTAAAAGCCGGCCTTCTGCTTTCTTCTTCACGGCCATAGGATGCGCGACATTCACCAGGCTATGGTCAATGTTCGTTAGGTTACCACCCAATGCTGCTAAAATATCAATGGTGACAATCAATCGTTGGCTCCCGGCGTATGCGACGCAAGTACAAGGTACAGATATGTGGACAGGTTTGTACCTGCGTCTATATTTCCGGGTAGGTACAACCCGAATCTTTTTTAAAGTAGGGTGAACACTCAACAGGCATCTTCTGGGTGTGCTCGCTCTACCGTCGGCCTCATCTTTGACCAGGAGGCAAGATTGAAATCAAGAGCAAGCTCATTTTTTAATAAAAAAAACCCCAAAGATTTCGGGAGCGCCGAGAGTACTTGCGACAGCTATAGGCTAAAGCTGAAGAGGCTCATAAAGCCTAGCTAAGACGACCACCATTAGATGGCTCGTTTACTCATTTTTCGGTAGAAATTGTACAAAAAAAGCGAAAGTAGAGAACCAGTTCGTAAAATAGAATTCCAAATAACTTCGAAGTTGATTCGTTTATTCGACTTCATTAATCAATGTTTGACTTAATATTAATTTCGTGGCGCTCCACAATATATTCTCAGAACTCTGTGCTAGTTATGGAATGATAAAGTATGTAACAGTATTTGTACCGTAAAATATTTGATTATTTTCTCCAATAGTAATTTGATTTCTTGCTCTGAAGAGAATTCAATGAAGCCATTTCTTAATATTAGCAATCGTCAATTATTTATGTTTACTTAGACATTTGTAGATCAAAAGACATATTAATTATTTTTTTATGCTCAATTAGATTGAATGGAAAGACAGAAATCAGTAATAACATGAGGAGCTCGAATTTACTAAAATATTGATATCAGCAAAAGATGAAACCTTTATAACGTAGTACTACATATACTACGTTATAAAGCTTTCATCTACGTTTTAAAGTCCCATGTAATATGGCTATTACTAAGGCACATACATATGTCCTATACTCTGAGCTGCTGCAGAAATTTTAATTTTTGCGAATACTCAATAGTGCGTTGCTTGGCTTAGAAATCGAACTAGAAAATAGATATTTTAATTTTGCTGTGATATAAATGTCTTAGCAAGTTAGGCTATACAACTTCTGTCTAACCGTTACGAGGTATAGGTATGATGGTAGATACCTTGGCTCATTACTCGTTTAAAAAACTAAATTGAAACTCAAATCCGTTGACACAGAAACCAATCTCAAAATCCTAATCTTTATAACAAAAATCTCGCTTTTACTACAATATAATCCGTAACTCCAGAAATTTACATTCTAACCTCCGAAACCATTGCCATCGAGATTATGACAAATGGTCGTACCATCTATCGGATACGACAGCGCGTGGGCCACAATACGGCCTGACCCCTCAAGTCATAGTGTACGGGTTATATCGGCAATCAAGATTATACTTTACTGGAGTTTTTTTGTCCAATAAAAATGGAAATGCATTTCTTTTTGTATTGTATGGAAGCCGTTTCACAAGGTCGGTTTGTGTATTGCGTAACAGTCTTGTTGTGTGTCTTGCATATTAGTGATATGAAATATAGGTAGCAAGTTATTTTTTTTTTTGCAGGTTAAGTCCGTATACCACCAGATGAGCCTCCTGATTGTAAATAGTCATGGCTTATGTACATCTCCAAAAGAATTGGTGATGCCTATTTTTATTCTTGATAGACCTACACTTGGCCCCAGGCCTGATGCTAAACGACACTGTGATCTACGATGGCGCGCACTTGCCTAGAAGAAACCAATTCACTAATGATTGAAAGATACCCAGATTATATCTATCGAGGAAGATCCACTTGCGAAGCGCATTCCACATTTTAGCGGTACGCATAATATAAATGGACTTAAAGTTTTATGAATGTTTACCATGAAACGCTAGACTACTGCTG
Organism: Acronicta aceris; assembly: GCA_910591435.1. Lineage (NCBI taxonomy): Eukaryota > Metazoa > Arthropoda > Insecta > Lepidoptera > Noctuidae > Acronicta > Acronicta aceris. Next base: position 1,004,343 of record OU342775.1, read on the forward strand.
CGCTAGAGGTTCTGGGTTCAATCCCCAGGTCGAGCAAAGTGTTATTGAGTGATGGTATGTTATGTTATGTTCACCATGAAACGATGTCACTTTTTCGTGCTTCTCGCTGTCCGATAGTAATTTGTTTCCATTTGTTTCCGACCCTTGAAGTCTCCATGGACTGCAGCGCCAACGAGGGGAAATCCTACTCTGGACCATAGCGTGAACAGTTACGGTTTTCTAAGTCTATCTTAATAGTGTGGAGGGACGAGGTATGCTATTACTCGATCTAACTAAAGGGAAGATCTTCCAAGCTTAGGTATTAACCTAAGCTTAAGCTTTACAGAGAAGCTAGTTAGTGTACACAAATACTTTTGTTATCGGTAAAATAAAACCAAAAACACTTTTCTTCATCTAGAAATATTTAACAACGTTTGCAATTTTAAATTTCTTTTAACAAAAATGTCTGATTATAAAAATGTTTTTATCTTCCCATTGTTCAAGGATGCAGCGAGACAATGCGCTTGGAGCATTGTTCCTATACTCGTGTTTTTAAAATACCCTCATATTATATAAAAACGAAAATAAAAGTTGCAGTGTTTATTTAAAAATCCTCGTAACAAAAACTACACCAATATTCATCTATTGGAAACGCAAATCTTCCGGAACCGAATGCGTTTATCTGCTAAAAAAAATACGTCCTTTTTTCGAAAAAATCTTGATTACGTCACAGTGTGCAACAAACCGCCCATAAACCCGCGACCCGAAAATCAGCGATTTGTTTTTTTCTTTAGCCAAAGCCCCAACAATTCGCTTTCGGAAAAGTTAGACGCTGAAAAAAAGGAAAACAGTATAATGGGCAATCGAAAAGTTTCAAATACACTCATCCCAAAGCACCGCTGAGATAAACGATTCAAAAGGTAGTAAAAAGGGGGGGAATCTCTCTGAAGTTTAGCGTAACGGCCGACAGGTGTCCTCGAACATTCTGGAGAAACTTTCCGGAATTAGCAAAGTGAGGGTTAGATTTTTTTTCGGAAATTATGCTACCTCTTCTAAGAGTCCCGGTGAAATATAAGTGTTTTCTTAAATCACTTACTTGAAAAGTTTTTTAACTGGAATTAAAAAGTTGAAAGGTTTCGCTGTGAGTGCCTATTTAGAATTGGAGGCTGTGGGCCGTGTTTTTAAAAAGAGCTGACTTAAGTAAGTTTTGTTGAGAATTATTTTGGATAAATCCTTCGTGGATGAAACATTTCTGAAAACAAAAAAATAATGAAAAGGGCGGCTTTTTATCTGTCAGGCTTTACGCTTATCTCGATACAATTAGAAAAATCTTCTAAAATTATAATACAATCAAATGTATCGGGATGAACAGACTGTTCATAATTTGGTACTTAGGTACCGAAATACTAAAGAAATTAAACTATGTTTCAATGGGTCAAAATTCATGTCAGAATGTCAGTTCCCGTGTATATTGTGTTATGTGTTTATATTTCAATGATATTTGTATCATTTCATTGAAATTTTGGGTATACACTTCTGCCTAACCCTTCGAAGACAACGGGTACGAAATATTATTCTTGAGAATAACTCAATTCTCTAGTCTAGTGGTCCCAATCGCGACTGCTATGCTAGAGGTCCTGGGTTCGATCCCCAGGTCGAGCAAAGTGTTATTGAGTTTTCTATGAAATTCTCAGTAACAGCTCGGAGTCTGGATTTGTGCCCGGTTAATGGCTATAGGCTCGCCCTCTACATATAACATGGGACCTAAACATACCAGGCGAACTGTGGGTGTACATTAAGTACGCCTCTGCCTAACCCTTCGGAGAATACAGGCGTGATGGTATGTTATTGTGGTACCAACCTATGCTTGAGAGAATGGATCCTAGTTAAATAGTAAACTATGCTAAGACTGTAACATTACCAATTCGTTTCAGTTTGGACGATTACCGCAGCCACTGGTTATGATAACGAAAGATTTGTTACTAACTGGTTAGTAAACAGGGGGAGCTAATCGCTAAATATCAGTTACTTCAGTGGATACAGTTGCCGCATTGGTGTAATACTAGCATTTGGTTGCAGTCCCGGAAGGACTTAGTTCGATTCCCACGTCATTATAATATGGGTGGGTTTGTTATTCCAGATTTCCAGTACCAAATATAATTTTTACCATGATTTTTAGAGACCCATGGGTATACAATAAACAATTTAAATATCATTAAAGTTTAAAAAAATAATTTACATAAATACTTAAATGTAACGGTATTGCTGTTAAATTAAAATAGATACTTACGATATGAAAAAAAAAACAGAACATTTTAGGAGCAAATGAGTACTCGTCTAGACATTCTAAATAAATATATTATAAAAATCTAAACACAAATCAAATCCAAACTGCACCAGCACCGAATTACTACAAACTAGAACGACAAACGGAAATCCCAACTAAATTCCCACATCAAATATTCAGTGAGTTTTAATAAAATTCGAGCCTTAAGCTTCTCTGAAAAATCAAATAAATAAAATATAAAAAAAAACTACAAAAAGTCTTGATTATTTTGTGCTCCCGTGCTAAATTGAATTTCTGATTGGTAGAAATCAAAACAAAGCTGGAAACAGTTCAGTGGCCAGTAACAAAAATAGGCCGGATTTGGCGTAGCGTTTACACAAACAGCGGCTACGGAAAGAAAAAAAAGGAACAGGAATGCCACTATCCCGTATTGGGAGGTATAGTTGTGAGCTATTTGAATTATATGGAGTTAAAGAGAGAGAGAAATATATTCTCTTGACAATGATATAAATGTGAACAAAGAGGAAGAACTAAGATTTTGATTGAAGAAAAACAAATGAATGTGGTAAATAAACAAGGAAGAATGTATAAGGTAACAATGGACAAAGGGATGAATTTATTATTATAATTCAAACTTTGTATGAAAACAAAATCATACATAATACAGCCTATGGAAACAAAAATATTGTTTCTATACCCAGTACTTGATAAAACTTTGTTAAACTACCCAACATTTGACTCAAAATGTTATCTTTTCTGTTATGTAGAAACATTACAAAGGGTTTCCAAACTTAGAAACATTCTCATACAGAAATGGGTCGGAATATCAAAACAAGCGGAGTGCAGACAACGCATGCGCACATACTGGTTCTTAATTTGTTTACGCTATAGTGCCCTTACTGGGAAAGGTTAAGTTTGTTTACGAAATGTAATGTGATGGCAGTGAACTGAATGATAATATTCTTTTAAAAATACCACTTGGGTGACGATCTACATTAGCTACTAGATAAGAAAAGATTTTTATAGTTTTTTGGATCTTTATCAAGCTTAACTTCATTACTCGGTTCATTTTTTTTACCATCAATATTATCCAAATAAAAAATATGTATATAGAAAATTAAATCTGAAATTTCCACAGTCTAAAATGTTCTATGAGTAGATACTATTATGAGTAGGTACTCGTTCATGACCAAAAAAACTAAAATAATACCAACTGGTCGGAGGAAGCAAGATATAGAAAGATTTAGGATGTTATAAGGAAAACTTTTGCTCTATCGTGGGACAGTGTAGGTTTATAACAAATTTCTCCAATAAAGATAGCAACCCCAACCCTATTTCTCCAACATTGATCGAATTAACATCACCCTACCGCTAAAGGTAGACTTAATTCATTTAGCTCGCTTGCTTTACACAAAGCTTGCAGCAAATTCACCTGATATAATCTATTAGCCGTCTTCCAACACCTATGGGATGCGATGGAGCGGTCCTAATTAAATCGGACATCGACAGGGGACCCCGCATTGTCTTCACGGAAACTTGCTTCCATGAACATTGAGATGTTCCATGGTTTTCGAGAATTCACAGAGGAGATACGGTATTGATCTTTGTGAAACTTGCATTGCGGCTTGCAAAAGGACTTGAAGGCTTGAAAAGTCCTGAGTCCTGTGGCTTTTATTAGATAACTTTTATCTACAACGTTATGCTTGTCTCATAAGACTAGTTTTAGTAATTATCACTGTTAAGATTATAATATTCTAATCTAGTTTCAATAAGTAATGTGAAATGGAATTATATTAAAATAGGTTTCTTTTAAATTGAGATTACATTCATTGTCTAAAATTTTTAGACATTTTAGGCTTCGGTTAGAAGTTTAGGTTGCTGATATAAAGAAATAGATATATTTCTTGACAATCTTTTTGTATTTTCCATACTAAGATTATACAGTTATTTTAGTAAAAGAAAAAATCGACCACGGGCAGGATTCGAACCTCCGTCTTCTGGTAAGATACAGCAGTCGGTATGATAACTAAGCCACCGCGAATCTCACCCGCCGATCGAAATTTGCCTTCATATTCTGAATTTATATCTGTAAAGTGACGTCAATGACATCTATCAAAAAGCAAGTTACTTTGTTTCTCAACCGACATGACTTACTTTAGAGTTAGATCGTTATCGTACGATGCCACTTTACCTTTTAACTATCTTTTTGTAATTTATATGTAAGGCAATATGGTCCTATTTTAACTTTTAAAGGCAAGTTCTTTAAGTAAAAGCCATAATCTTATTGCCTCACTTGATAAATACCAGCTTAATATCGAATTGTTACCGCTACTATAAATTCCGCAAACAAGCATCATCCAGATAAGCTTGACTTCAAGACTTACGCCAGATCTGTGTAATCTTGTAGTTCGGACTGTGAGCGAGCTGTCTGAGCATATCTGTTTATTGTTCGAGTTCAACAAACAGACAGACTGACAGTCTCCTGAAGTTGCCTTTGCGTCCGGCGAATAGTTCCGAGAAATGAAAGGAAGCGTCTCTGGGATGGAAGCTAGCTTTCCAAATGTTTTGGTTTTCATGTTATTGATGGGTGTTATAATTAATTTATGCAAACAAATTTGGTTCACGTGATGTTGCAATTGAAAAGATAATTTATTTAGATGGTCAGACTTAAAATTGAATAGATTTACACTAAAATTAAAAACATTGACATTTGTTGGTCATGTGGATTAGGTACATTAAAGACGCTATACAATAAACTCAAACTCAAACTCATTTTTTTAATTTCAGTTAGACCATATACAGGTACTTTTGAAATGTCAAAACTACATGCACGGTTCCAAATAGTAGGTCTTATGGAGAAGAGCCGGCAAGAAACTCCATAGATACTCTTTTAAATAGATAATTGATGTTTACATTTTTTTATTCTATGTGAGTATTGTAACAATAAAGTTTGTGAGTATGGATGTGTGAATGTATGGATGTTTGTTACTCTTTCACGCCAAAATGGCTAAACGGATATGGATAAAATTTGGCACAGAGATAGATTATAGTCTGGAATAACACGGAGACTACTTTTTATCCAGGTCGGATCCAATTCTGAAGTTCACACAGAGAAAGTCGCGGGCAGAAGCTACTTAACAAATAATAATGCAAAACTAGAGAACTCATTAGCTAAGTATTACTCGTATCTATTAAATAATATTTTATTTTATTTTTAAGATAATTAACTGCCTCATTAGCCTAGTGGTCCTAGGCGCTAAAGCTCCTGGGTTCGATTTCCAGGTCAAAAAAAGTCTTATTGGGGTTTTCTATGAAATTTTCAGCAGCAGCAATAGACTCACCCCCTATTACATGGGACCTAAACATACCGGTAAATCGTAGGTGTGTATTAGTATGCCTCTGCCTAACCTTTCGGGAAATACAGGTGTGATGCTATGTTATGTTATGTTAAGAAAATTTAACAGACAGAGAAAAAAATATATAAATTATTTTTATTTCCATGTGACCCTGAAAAGGTGTCATTGGCTTTTGTCGTAAGTACTTAAATCCCCACATGTTAGTATCACACACATTGAAATTATTTCTAAAAAAACCTCAACACAAACATGAGCGCGAAACGCAACGGAACATAAACGCGTGAACACATGTTACCTTACAATAAACAGATCTTTGTACCGGCGCGGGCGCAGCTGGCGTTGTTGTTTTTTTCGTCATTCCCGCCTGTCAAACCATCCGGTTGTAACTTTTTGTGTAATTGATCTCGGTTTCTGACTGAATTTATTGTTTCAAACATTTTTTTTTTAATAAGAATTTTATATAATTAATTTTTTTTAAAACTAATTAAAATTTGACTTAGTTTTATTTAGTTATGTATGTATGTACTTTAGCTTCGAGTTACTTCGTAATGGACTTCTTTAAGACGAAGAAATTTCATGTCATTGTGGAGAGTTAACATGGAAAAGTGCTGAAGATCGGCTCTACGGCGTTCACTTAAAGAGGCCTAAATAAGTGGACGAATATGAGTAGATATGCTTGTTTGTTATCTAGTAAAAAATTTAAATATTAATAATAAAAACCCCACTGTAAAGGTCTTCGTAATTTTCGCCCTGTTCTATCAGGTGTTACGGCCAATCAAATACAAGAAGATCAATTAAAAAACATAATAAAATGTTGAAACTTACCTTATATTTATTTAAAACAATATTCAGTGTTTGGATGTGACTCTGAGGAAACTCGTAACATATACACGTGTTTGAATCAAGATCATAAAATGTTATATTTAGATACTGTATAATGTGCATTTGTGTATAATTCACACGCAATCCTATTTTGATACTATAAACAAAACACCCAGTGTCACTGACCTTTGATTTTGTTTTAGAAATGAATCAGATAATCTTCATGGAGCATCCAAAGTCAAAGCCAAACGTTTTATTTTAATTAAACTATTAAAAAAGAAAGAAAGAAAGAAAGAAGAAAGAAAGAAAAGAAAGTTGTACGTTTCCAATAAGTCGGTTTTACGGAGAAGAACTGGCAAGAACCTCTATGGCATCACAGAAAATCCATCTTGACGTGGGAGAGCCATGCTTCGGCACGAATGGGCCAGCTCGACCGGAGTGATACCACGGCCTCACAGAAAACCGGTGTCAAACAACGCTTACGTTGTGTTTCGCCGTGAGTGAGGTTACCGGAGACCCAATCCCCTTTTAAAAGGTCAGCAACGCACTTGTGACTCCTTTGGTGTTGCTGGTGTCCATGGGCGGCGGTAATCGCTTACCATCAGGCGATCCGTCTGGTCGTTTGCCCTCCTATCTCATAAAAAAATGGCATAACATGGTATTGAGAAGAAGTTTGGTCTACCACAAGGGGAAGCAATAAACGGCAGGGTATTCCGTTGACTAACCAGAAAATATACTTCGTAGGAGATGTGCAAAGCTCTCGGTCCTAGAATGCCCCAATGCAATCAGGTCTGGTGATTGTGCCTATCAGTATTCTGGCAAATGTCACGAATTCCAAGGGGCGAATAGGGTATTTAGTCGACCCCCATAACTCAATGACGCTCTAGTTAGCAAATGTTCCATGAGGATTTTCCGTACCTACAACAAAAAAAGAGGGAGGCAGTGGGGTATACCGGACTTCTTCTGACTAAAAACTGCACTAGCCTTTTCCTGCACTATGGTTTGGATTGTGGTTATATTTACTGCAAGTCTCATAAGACCTTTCATAGTTGCAGCAATGTCAGCGAATTACAACTTTAAATTAAGAATAAATAATTCCAGAGAAAACCCAGGGTATTCCAAGTACATATCCATCTTAAGTAAATCCATGCATTTTGAACTAACTTTAGAGACCCCGCAAAGGACAGATGTGCATTTATAAATAGACTCAAAGGTCATGTGTCAGGATTTATGAAAACTGGATAAGCAGGATTACAGGGGAGTTCGCTGTTTCTGATCCCATTAACCGGGATGAACGGATTTATGTTGTGAAGGTCGAAAGGTATTTTTGGGTATTTTTTACGGGAACATAAACTGAATATATTTTTTTTTGCATATCGTGTGAATGTAAAATCAATTTGGTTTTAAAATATGTAAATATCTTTTTAAAGTAGGTATCTGAACTATATTTTTTATCATAGTATTTAAATTACGGTGAACGATCTTTTGAAATCTGAAATACTTGTAGATGGACCCATACAAGGTGGTGGAACCATACTAATCTACAAAGCATTAAAAATATCCATACAAATTAAGTAGATGTCAAACTTTAACGCGTTAAGTCCACTTTTATCATACGTACCTCTGAAATGTCGAATACGCTTCCCTAGTGGGTCTTCCCCGATATATATAATCTGGGTGTCTTTAAATCACGAGTGAATTGGTATCTTCTAGGCAAACGCGCTTCGTCGTAGATCACAGTATCGCTTAACAGCAGGTGAACTAGCGGTCAAGCGTAATCCAGAAGAAGTAGATACATTAATGATGTATAAGAATTACACAGCCATATTTTTATAATTTTGTTAGATTACCAGTAATTGCCTTCAGCTTTACATTTTCTAAAAAGATATTCACAAAAACAATCCTCAAATATAACGATACCATAGCTTTCCAATAACGACCAAAAGGTCCAAATTCTCCGCTCAATCTAATCTCTTTCGACCGTTTTCATGCAAAACATTGTTCGTATATTAGAAGGTCCTGAATTAATAGGATTTTAACCCAAACATCTACTTTGATTAGCGTTTCAGCTGAAAGTCATTGTACAATGTTTAACTTTGTGCTAAACGGATTACAGGATTATAATGGATAACCATATTTTTGCAAACACAATGCGTATTGCATAAAACAATGCGGCTTTGGCACTGTTTATCTTTTGAGCTTAATTTTTATAAATGATGGCATCAGTTTTTTGTATTAGGTATAACTTTTTTTTTTCGCTAAAAACGATATTTGTTTATTATCTGTTAAGTCTGTAAGTTAGCGAATATTAATAGTCGAAAACGTAGGAATGAAATCTTCTTCGAAAATCAGCACTGTGGTGATTAAATGCCGTAATTACCAGTGTTATATAAATATTAATTCAAATAAATTAAAAATATATATCGATATCGCTTCTCGAAAGAATTCTTCTTTATTATTGTACTAGCGACCCGCTCGTGGTTTCACCCGCTGCTCTGTTCCTGAGAGGCTTAGCGTGACGTTACATAGCCTATAGCCTTCCTCGATAAATGGACTATCCAACACAATAAGCATTTTCAAAATCGGTTCAGTAGATCCAGAGATTTTTTTTAAATAACCGTTGTCTCACTCTAGGATTTTCTCCTGTATCGTGGGTGCGTTTACAAATACAAAGTCACATACACAAACGCTCAGACCCGGAACAACTACTTGTAGATTATACAAATATTTGCTCCGAGTGGGGATCGAACCCACAACACGTGGCGCAGAAGCCGATCGCTCAACTGCTACGCCAATCGTGTCGTCAAATTGTCAACGTGTCGTGTCAACAACCTCACAACTCACAAACTTTACCTATTTATAATATTAGATATAGAAATTTAGATTGTTTAAAGAAAATGTGTATTTCTAAGGAGACGAAAATCAATCTACCGCAGATCAAGTAGGTACTAATAACTTCGCAGATACGTACAACTTTTAAAGTCCAAAGCCGCAGCGACCACTAGCTGAAGAGAAACTTATCTTCCATTAAAAGCAAAATATTTACAGCGACAAAAACTATCCAGAAACGAATTATTATAGTTGACTAATGACAAAGTTCAAAGGAACAATGGATCTATAATTTCATTAAAAGAAAGCCAATGAAAGACTTCAAAGAGACGTCTTGTTCTTTGTTGCTCTATAGCTCCATCTCTTTAAAAAAACCGGACAAGTGCGAGTTGGCCTTGCCTAGTATAAGACGGTATTATTTGTCAAATTTCATAGTTTTAGGTCAACGGAAAATACCCTATAAATTTTGATTCCCTTACAAATTAACTATATGAGTAATACAAACTTAGTTAGTTTTTAATGTTATTCTTATTTGACATTAACAACATCTTATTTGATATATAATATAATACCTATTGTGCTTTTATACAAATTTTATCACAAATATTGTACATATCTGTTTCTTTTACCGCAATAAATAAAATAAATATCTATAATTGATATAAACACTAGTCTTTGTCTCTGTATTTTGCTAAGATAAGATAAGATAAGATAAGATTTATTATGTCAAAACATGAGTAGTACAATAAGATAAAAAGATTGTCTGCATGCATGATCACAAAAATAATTTTTACGTGGCTACATGTTTTGCCATTAATGGCGTACATAAAATATTTAGAGGCCAATAGCCTGATATCGTTTTGTTTTGTTAAGGTAAAAATTTAAATCTACACATAAAAAATATATATATATAATAACACTTCAACAATTCAGTTACAAATTTAAATTAGCAATAAATGTAAAACTATAACATAAAATGTATCTACATTAAATTTGAAAACATAGAGAAAATGTCAATAATGATAATTTAACAAATGTACAAATAAATTATATTACAATTATTTATCGTTAAGGAATTCCGTTAGGCTGTAGTAACATTTGTTCGCAAGGTACATTTTTAGCTGTTTTTTATATAGGCCGATAGGTAATTGTTTAATGGATTTGGGGATTTTATTATATATAATTGGTGCTGTACAGAATACGCTATTATGCATTAATGCAGTTCTGGATCTTACAATGCATAGTCTATCATTATCCCGACGATTGCGAGCTCTAACATCAGATAAGCGACTAAAGAGAAAAGGATTTGTTTTAACAAAAATGCCTATTTCGTATATGAATAAGGAGGGTAGACTCAATATACTATGCTCGATGAAATAGGGTTTACAACTGTCAGTCGTGACAAGCCCGAACATTGCCCTTATACACCTTTTTTGCGATTTAAAAACAATGTCTTTGCAATGTCTTGCTACTAACCAATGTTTGTGTTTTTAATGTTATTATGTAAATAAATAAATACGAATAACAGCGTCGAAATATACGTTTCTTGCGGCATAAACGGCCGTATCTGTTTTTTACGTTAACTTAGAAATTCGATTTTTTTACAGCTTCAAGGGACTGTAGACCTGAGTATTTTGGTTTTAATTTCAACTCGATACCTCCACGCGTTCCGGAGATAGAGGATCTTGACAGACAGATGGACGGACGGACTACAAAGAGATCATATAAGGGTTCCGTTTTTTTCCTTTTGAGGTACCGAACCCTAAGGGATAAAATTGTTTTAAACCCTCTGAGGGATATAATACAAAACGAAGTTATACGTCAGAGAACTAAAGTTACCGACATAGCTCAAAGGATTAGCAAGCTGAAGTGGCAATGGGCCGGTCACATCTGTAGGAGAACTGACAAACGCTGGACCAAACTAGTTCTCGAGTGGAGACCGCATCTAGGCAAACGTAGTGTAGGGCGCCCGCCGGCCAGGTGGAGTGACGACTTGCTGAAGGCAGCTGGCAGCGACTGAATGAGGAAAGCCGAAGATCGTTCACTAGGAGAGGCCTACGTCTAGCAGTGGACGAATATAGGCTGATGATGATGATGATGATGATGATGAACCCTAAAGATGGTAGTACTGCTGACCCAGTCTAGGATGATACTATCGCATTGGCAAATATTTTGCCGTCAACCAATGATATGCCGACATTATTGTGTAGCCAGTGATATTACTGAGCAAATGAGACTCAACATCTGAGGTCTCAAAATGACAAAACCTTACTGATACCTACTTACTAGTATTATAATATTATCTGTGCCTACTAGCTACTTGTGCCGTTGCCCCTTACCATCAAGTGGCCTTTTTGATTGATTGACGACATATTTGTCAGGGTGGTTGAGCAATTAGCTTATTCGCCACGTACTGCAGGTTCGATTCCCGCACGGAACATATATATAATTTGTATGATCTACAGGTAATTGTTGATGATGTGTATTAAAATTGTGTTTCTAAATAAACAAGAGTGTGGGGCAATGTTTATAAAAAACCCACGACGAACGTTAACCGTTACACAAAACGTGCCATCAATTTAATTGGCTTATTAAACACAAAGACATCTAATTAGGTACTCTCAGCGAAGCAACAATAGCTCTGACTAGCCCAGATTTTTCACTCGAACAACTTACAATAAATTGAAAACAGAAAAAAGTTCGCGATAGGCGACGTTTCCTGTGACGAGTCGTCACAAAAGAATCGCGGGGGTTGAATGGGGATTGTGGGGGGTGAGTTTCACCCCCTCGAGCTACTCATCTGCGGCAAACGACGAGTAGGTACTGATTATTAGCAGTGTTGTTCTTTACGAGAGAGTAATTATATGGGTGGTGGGAATTATGTTCTTTACATATAGACTTTTGCCTTTTTAATTTTCGAATGATTTTGTACTGTTAGGTACAGTCGACAAAAGAGTTAGGTATTCAGACGGCTAGTGACATCTGTGTGTAATAATGTATCTCGCAATATGTGTAACAATGTAGGTGTTATTAGCTGCATACATACCAAACACTTTAGAGGATAATTATTTATAACGTAATCCATGTCAAAACAAAGACTCGCATTTCAACAAACTTGTTGTATGTTCGAATTTGTTATAACATTAAGTTTATTGGGTATATTTAGTTTATGCTTTTCTACATGCGTACATAAGTATTTTAAAACAAATTCCCCCGCCGCATCTGTCTGTCTGTTCGCGATAAACTCAAAAACTACTGAACGGATTTTCATGCGGTTTTCACCAATAGACAGAGTGGTTCATGAGGAAGGTTTCAAACTATTAAACATTACACTATGACCATTAGGATCTGGGCAACGCGCTTGTAACCACGCGCCGAAAGCAAGGAGGAAATAAATTTGAAAAATTGTAAAATTTATAGTATTAATTTGGTAATTTATAATTAACATTACCATCACGCCTGTATTCCCCGAAGGGTTAGGCAGAGGCGTACTAATATACACCCACAGTTCGCCGATATGTTTAGTTGCCATGTAATGGGGTGCGAGCCTATTGCCATTAACCGGGCACCCATCCAGACTCCGAGCTGCTACTGAGAATTTCATAGAAAAACGCAATAACACTTTGCTTGACCTGGGGTCGAACCCGGACATCTAGCGTAGCAGTCGCGTTTGGGACCACTAGACTAATGAGGCAGTCGTTATCTAGAATTAAGTCAACCGAGTAATAACAAAATCACTTAAATACAAAATTCACTAGCCCAATAACTGTTCTACTATAATTGGGTATGTGTCTGTTGGAATAAAAAGTAATAGGTATAAGGCTTTAAAAATTGCTTCGTCTAACAAATTTTATTTTGCAGTATTCATAATCTTGAATCTCGCAGCTCACAAAATAAAATCAAATAAAAAATTCAAGGGAAGACGATAAAATAAATAGAATAACCCATCTCATAAAAACTGCAGCATTCATTCTCAGCAAAACCACAATTCACCTTTATGTAGAAGTCAAAACCTTCCACTATTATTAAGTTCAGTACATCACTGGAACCATACCGGCTTCTTTGTAAGCCTTCAAAAGCATTCCAGTGCTGCCAGCTAGAGCTAAATTCCTCATACATTTCACCAATGTAAACGCGGAACTAATAAAATTTGTTGGCAACACTGCTAAACAAAATGGTATGAAATTGTTAGTTGCTGCAGTATGAATAGGTAAGGTACCTATTATAAGTTAAGTAAATAAATGACTTACATGTTGGATAGTTTGTTGCAGGCTAATTTTGTAGTGGAATTCTTAAAACAAAACTAATAACTCAGTCCTTCACTGTCTTTGTGAAGAAGAACGTAAACGGACGGAACATACATACATACCTACACTCATACTTTTTTTCTGCAGGGATAGGCAGAAACTATAGACCGCCCCTTGCTTCGATTAATTAATTACGGATGAAACATATTTAAGAGTCCGGCGGACCGAATTTCTCTTACAAACGTAATACCGAAATAAATCGTATTTCAAACAGAATTTAATCAAATTCTGTTATTATTCTGATTCCGATACCGTTTCTAGGTTCCTGCTTTACTATTTCGTCCAAAATTCTTCACTGTAAATACATGTAAGCGAAAGCAATTTTTGATAACTTTATCAAGTTTGAAAGCTTTTATTTCCAGTGAAGTAGTAGTAGATAAAATAGTACGGTAGGAACCTAGATTATCGGTGTCCAAATTCGAATAATAACATAATTTGATAGAATTTTGTCTGAATTACGATTTATTTCGGTATTACGTTTTAGTGGGCAATTCACCGGACCGGCCGCCGGACCCTTAATAAATATTTAAGTGTTAATTTTAAATGTTTATAAATAATTCAAAAACATGGACCTACTGAACATTTTTATATAAACATTTAATTAATAATAATCAATCACACTTAACGAAGAAATCAGATAAATATTTTTTAGCATCTATATTGTACGAGTATACATTGTGTTTATTGAGATAGGGAAGATTGAAGGCAAATTCTGGTAATTAAAAATATTACATAGTACTTATAGTTTATCATACGTAACTTCATCTTGAAGCTGATTTCTTTCCGAGTTATTCATTCTTGATAGGCTTACTCTTGACCGCCAGTTCACCTGATATAAAGCGATATTGCGGTCTACGATGGAGCGCGCTTGCCTAGAAGTAACCGATTCTTCCGAGTTTAGTCATGAATGGTATTTGTAAATGAATTGTGGTTAACAGTAGTAGCAGTGACAAGGACTCAATTCGGTTTCATGAAAAAACAACCAGAAGAATTAAAACAGATCTGTAATAACAATCGTTATAACTTTTGTTATAAACATATTGTGCAGTGAATCATGAGAGATCGTAAACGGTGATCGTGTGATCGGTTCACACCTCCTCAGAATCTCGCGTCCTGATGTCTTTTTCACTGTTCATCCCCTTTTTATGTCTCAGTGGAAATGGTCCAAGTTATAGACAACTAGCAATTTCATTAAATTAAGTTTACTGGTAAGAATTAAGTCCATTTTCGGTATTGGAACAAAAAACACGGAATGCGTTAAACTGATTGGTGACAATATTATTATTTAATTTGTAACCGATTTCAAATGCTTTTAAGCTATTGCATAGCTTCTATCGCGGGCCTTGAGCGTGGGGACCGAATCCAGAAATTCCGTAACGAAAAAACCTAACACGCTTGACTCTTTAGTTCACCAACCCGCCTTTAGGTGGCATTGGTTGTATTACATAAGTTGATAAAAAACGCTATGCAATAGCTTTACCGCGGCAGTCCCCGAGTGCCACACGTCATTTTTTTTTATGGGATAGGAGGGCAAACGAGCAGACGGATCACCTGATGGTAAGCGATTCCCGCCCATGGATATCCAACACCATAGGTGTCATAAGTGCGTTGCCGATCTTTTAAAATGGGATTGGGCCTCCGGTAACCTTGCTCACTCGACGAAACACAACGTAAGCGTTGTTTAACGCCGGTTTTCTGTGAGGCTGTGGTATCACTCCGGTTGAGCCGGCCCATTAGTGCCGAAGTATGGTTCTTTCACGTAAAAGGAGGATTCTATGTATGTTTTTTATTATTTTATGGTGATAAGCCGCAAAATAGTAGATAGTTACACCGATTTGTTAAGTAATTATCTTTCTTTCTTGTCAAATATTTCTCCAGTAAAAAAAAATCCAGAGATAGGTTATTATTTTCGGCCGTAAAGCAGTAATGTACCGTTATGATATTTTTTGTTGGCAATGTAACTAGTGAAGTTACTGAGAATAAGAGACTTTACAACTGAGGACTCAAGATTACACAACGCATTAGTTATGTTATTACGGCTTGGCCACGGGGATCGGCGGTGCGAACGACGATGCGGAGGGTGAGGCGACCATTCGCGCGGCATCGTTTGCAGGCCACGGGCACTCACGTTCGCCGCCGCGACCAGTAAGGAAGTCCGAGAGCGAAATGTCTTTATCAAAGTTATCTCGATATTGCTTAGAGAGTAATAGTTTTTTGGTTCAAGAAATAATATTTGGAAGAGATTGCGGAGTACATTATTTGAATAGGAATCGAGGTATAGATGGAGAATTCCACATGGAGGCTTCCATGGATTTATTTTCTTTTGATCTTATCTTTCTATTTATATATTCTAGTATGTACGTATATATATATATATACAATAAATGGTATGAATCAGAAAAAAATCGCCTTCAATCCCTGCCTTGCACCACTCACCACAGTCGTAAAGATAATGTAGAAGTTACTGCTCTCGTAACATAATAATACTCCTGCGTAGCCAAAAGGATATTTGAGTGATAATAAAATTAAAATATGAGTTACAGCCATTGGGCGCCTGGAATCATAATAGGCTTTATCGTGTGAACGCAAACAAACACTTTAATTTTGTTTTACGATTGCTACTGCATGTGGGTTTGAGTTTCAGTGGCAATTTCCATCAGTAGGTAGGTATGTCTAGCTTTTCTATAGTCATTGCTTACTTATTTCTAGGGAAACCTCGTTTTTGTGTTCAAGTCTCATGATCCAATTGAAAAAGGAGCTAAATGACTTCTGTCACAGATTAGATTATAATTTTTCTAGCAAGTTGCCTTTTTAATTCCTGCACGATACATGTCATTGAAAATGACCTCTATTCCTTTATTTTTAAGGTTAATTCATGGAATAAAACTCACTTCCCACAACCCACGTCACCCACAAATCAGAGGCTGGTGGCACGTGCTATAAGGCTGGCCACGTGGGCGTGATGTGCATTTGAATTTAATTTTTGGTCGGATAGTGGATCTACTAATATTTTGCAAGGTTTGCATCGTACGAGGTAAAGCCTCTTCGCAGTCTTCTTCGTAAGTGGGGTCATCGACCTCCTCCGATTAGGCGTTAAGTCCGAAAATGGCTTATGAGCGAGTGGTGGTCTGTTCTTAAAAGCGGAAACTTGGCCAACCACCGCGGGTTTCGTTTTTAACATTCATCTGAAGGGAAATTCTGAAAGCTACTTAAAAAATGACGTAAATTTCCAATTTCAAATATTATTAAACTGACAACAATGTTAAACGCGAACAAATTAGATTGGAGATCGGAAACTGAAACCCAAAGGTGACATTTGCGATATTGATAATACTAAAGCTGTACCGAAAATATATTTTGATTTTTTTTAAGTTAGTTTTGTTGTTGCGATAAAGAGCGCCATCTCTTTCTCACATCCTAAAAGTGTTCGCAATAACACGTCATGGTATGGCCTCAGAATTCCCCTTCCGATAAATACCTATACTAACACCCACGATCGGAGCAAACGTAGAGAACCCGTAGATAAATAATACACTACCATAACTTTTTAATGCATTGTACACCATAATAATTTCACACACACAATACAAACCTTTTGTCCGTTTACGTCGCATGAAATGATTGACCAAATAAACTAACTTTTACGATATCGAGACGTGTATGTAAACTTGCTACTTTTGAATACTCAAGTGTATTCATAGTAAGTATTCATCGCTATTGTAGTATAGATAAAGAATAAAAAAAAATGTGTACAAATAAAAGATAGAAATAAAATTACTTTTTACGATTTTTATCGCTTTATATAAAAAATAATGTCAACTTGTTGTTACAATATTGTAATGGGTTTAAAGAGGGTCAAAATAGTCGTATTTATCAATATGAACAATTCTTACTCTATGGGTTAAATCCTGGAATGTGAAGAAAAAATTTAGGTACAGAAAATAATCTAGGTTCATGTGTACGTTGATTTGTACTATTGAAACATAACTGATTTATAACACAAGCGGATAATTGATAATCAAATAACACTATTAATAACGTGGGAGAATCATGCCTTGGCTCGAATGGGTCGACTTAACCGGAGTGCTGCCACGGCCTCACAGAAAACCGGCGGCAAACAACGCTTACGTTGTGTTTCGCCGAGTGAGTGAGGTTACCGGAAGCCCAATCCCCTTTTAAACGGCGGGCAACGCACTTGTGATTCCTCTGGTGGGCGGCGGTAATCGCTTACCATCAGGTGATCCGTTTGCCTGCTGCTCGTTTGTCCCATAAAATCCTTATCCCATAAAAAAAACTATATATGTACCTACTTTTTAATCCAATTTTATCACAATACATTACATAATTGTATTTTTTAACTACAATCCAATAATTTTGGGATTTTAATTATATCGATATATCACGATAATATACTAAAAAATAAGTATTAGATTTTTAAAATAAATGTGTGGCAAATTAAGACAAAATATATGTAAAGTATTACTTTGATTGCATACCTAGGTATTAAATCAAAACGAGTTCAAAAAACCATTTTAAAATATTTTTCGTTACATAAAGGTAGGTAACGTTTGATCCCATAGAAACACCATTGCCCACCTGCAAACAAAAAAATAGGGCAAGTGCGAGTCTGACTCCCTCACCAAGGGTTCCGTACAAACTTGATACTTGCACAAATATAAAAAAAAATATAACTTTTATGAGAACTTTGTTTCTTACCAAATTTCATAATTCTAAGTCAACGGAAGGTATGGGGTTTTATTTGCAAATACTATGGCCGGATTTTTTATTGCGTTGACGTAGAATTTCAGACTTCATTTTTTATACCTCTAAGGGACCATATATTTTTATAATATTTCAATACCTCCACGCATTTCTAAGAACAAGGAGCGAAGAAGATCTTGCGGACCAAGAGACGAACGGATAAGTAAGAGATCCTATAAGAGACCCTTTTTCCTTTAAGTTACGGAACCCTAAAAAAAGGAGTTATTAATAGTTATCCTGATGATAAAACATAATCTATTAACTCGGCATGGAGATTTTAATGGACCAATAACCCATGAATGTTTTTTTTTTGTTGCGGCTTTTTGTGGTGTGTTTTTATGGTATGTTTGAGTTTTGTGTGTTGTATCGGATATGGAATAATAATAATTTTGGTTTGAACGTTAGATTAGATTGTTCTTGTTTCAATATAAAATATGCCATTAAAGATCGAATACAATAATACTTTTTTTAAGTGTGATTTATAACATACAATCTCGCCTGTATTCCCAAAAAGTTAGGCAGAGGTGTACTAATGTACACCCATAGTTAGCCGCTATGTTTAGGTCCCATGTAATCAGTAAGTCTAATTGCCTTTAATCGGGCAAAAAGTCACACTTCGATCAGCTACCGAAATGTTCATAGCAAACATACCAATAAAAACTTTGCTAGACCTGGGAATCCAGCTTCGGATCTCTAGCATAGCAGTCACTAGCATAATTATCAGTCATTAGTAATCATTCTTGATTCTTGTATGAATTTTATCCCAATAAATAAAATATGAACTATGATAAATATATAATATGAATATATAATATATAATATGAATGTAATTATAATGATTTATAATAAAATATAAAATATGACTGCCTCATTAGTCTAGTGGTCCCAAGCGCGACTGCTACACTAGAGGTCCTGGGTTCGATCCCCAGGTCGAGCAAAGTGTTATTGGGTTTTTCTATGAAATTCTCAGTATCAGCTCGGAGTCTGGATTTGTACCCGGTAAATGGCTATAGGCTAGCCTCCTATAACATGGGACCTAAACATAACGGCGAACTGTGGGTGTACATTAAGTACGCTTCTGCCTAACCCTTTGGGGAATACAGGCGTGATGGTATGTTATGTTAAGTTATGTTTTATCCCAATGTCGTAAAGTTCAATTTCCTTAGTATTGTGGATAATTAGGAATAGTCTGGTTGTTACGATATCTTATACTTAAACTGTACAAATCATTGATGATTTGCTTTACTTTCTCCGCTCGTCCTCATTACCATCATCTCCAAACCTCTCCACCGTCAACAAACAAATTGCACAACGGTGAACGAATTACCTGAATGTGTGCAGCAGTTTTCGAGATCATTGCATACATACATACGATATTATCTTAACAAAGATGGCGGTTCGTAAATGTTTGCTTATGTTTGTAAATATAAGAGCAATTACGTACGAGTATGAGTTGTGTAATTATTTATTATGCAATTGCCATTTGCCAATTGACCAGATTGCCGGTTTAGTTAATTATTAGCCAACGTCTCTAAACTTTAAAGCTTACCAACTAGCAAAGTCGCACATTACTAGTATTCTTGTTAAACCCTCGTGCTAACGTGGGTTCAACAAGAATACTAGTACTTTGGTAGTGCAATCGGTGGGTTTCCAACCGGCATCCACATGATCGCCGACGTCCTAGTCATTATGCTATTATTATTATTATTTTATAAGCATAAGCAATAATTATAAGCTTATTATAAATCTCCCTCTCTCCTACCCAACTGTGCTGTGCCCGACAGGGTCCATAAATGATTCCTACTCCTAGATATAAGTCTGCCATCTGTCGCATTTTGTACAATAAGGAATGCCATAAAGAATTGAATTTAACTGTTCTAATGATACATACATACCATCACGCCTGTATTCCCCGAAGGGTTAGGCAGAGGTATACTAATGTACACCCATAGTTCGTCCATATGTTTAGGTCCCATGTAATAGGGGGCGAGCCTATTGCTATTAACCGGGCACAAGTCCAAACTCCGACCTGCTATTGAAAATTTCATAGTAAAACCCAATAACACTTTGGCACTCTGGCAATCGATTCTAGAACCTCTAGAGTAGCAGCCGCGTTTGGAAACACTAGACTAATGGGACATTTACTTAAACGAAGTCTTTCAAAAATTCATCCAAATCTATCGTTTAAGTTGGAACGGTCCGGCCCGTTTATACCTGTCCGTCCCGATCCGCGGGGAGCGATAAATTGAAGTCCGCAGCAACGAACTGATGTAGGAGTATTTATTCCGCGGAGAGTTTTTACCGGCCGTACGAAGGGTCCCTTGATAAATCTGTCAGTTTACTCGCTAGTAAACTTTCGCTAAACTGTCTGTGAAATATGGTTTGTTTCTAATACGTCTCTGCCTCATTAGTCTAATAGTCGTGAGCGCGACTGGTACGGTAGAGGTCTTCAATACGATTCCCTGGTTAATGAGTTGCTCCATGAAATTCTCAGCTCGATATTTGGGATTTGTACCCGGTTGATGGCAGTAGGTTTTTCACTTCCTGTTGACCTTGCTTTATTTGCTCAATAAATGTGTTTTCCTTCATTCTTTGTGAGTACGGTATTTCCTACCAGACGTTTTTTGAGAAAAGGGCTGTAATAAACTCAGAGTATCATGGTCTCTTTTAAAGTCCAGAAATAATGGTATCAAAAAATGTGAGCATAAAAATGTAGGACAATGTCGGAGATAGCATTTGAAGAAAGAGACAAAACGTCCTTGAGTTGTCCCAGCCGACGGCACACATGCATCAGTCACTGTGTAGCCGGCCTTAAAACTAAAACCTCTCCAAACTTCAAACACCAAAGATGCTATACATATCTCATCTCAATATTCTGCAAGTTATTTCATGAAATAGTCACTCGACCACAGTAGTACATGACACAAATCAACCGTTATATTTTATGGAAACAAAATGCTATTAAACCCTCGGAATATGGCAAACTTTGCTAGCAAATATGCTTAAAAGGGTGTGGTCTGAGTTAAAAACGGATAATATGAAGTGGAGACCCTCTGACTTAGCTCACTGTGACTCTCACTGGACAAAATAATGATGATGATGGTGTTGATAATGCCCTTAATTACTCATAGTAGTGAGTCCAAAATTCTTATTATCTATTGTACAGATACAGAAAATATATAAAATTAACAAATACCACTAATATATAACCATAAATCCAAATAGATTTATGGATGTTTGTTACTCTTTCACACAAAAACTACTGTATGGATTTTAATGAAACTACAATAATATAGCTATCATACATCAGAATAACACATAGGCTATAATTTATAAAGATATTGTGTTAATTATGCAGTCGACGCGGGCGAAGTCGCCGGCGGGACGCTAGTTATTTATAAAACAAACAATGTTTGAAGGTGACCTTAACTTAAAATTAAGTTTTTTATCATCAAACCTTTGAGTGATCGTTTCTGAATAGTGAAATATAAAGTAAGAGGCAAGTATAGGCACATTTCAAACTAATATAAAACAAAAACATTAAATTAATTATTGAGATCAGACATTTATAATCAGTATTTCTAATTACCGAAGCTATTTTTGTCTATAGATTACTATAACACTGCTAAACAGAGGTCTCTCCATAAATTTTATACACTCGTCTGTCCATCTCGTTGGAGGTTGTTCGACGCTGCGTTTTCCGGTGAGTGGTCTACAATCGAGAACCTTTTTTCGTGAATGACGTATTATTGACAATACTAAACGTTTGACGTTTATAGCTTATACCAACAACGAACTAGCAGAATACAATGGTATAAACATCGTAGAGAAATTCTCGGGCATTACAATATGGCCGCGGTACGCTAAAACATGTACAGACTACGGCTTCAAGGTTTCAGCGCTGAAACTGTGGATTTATGCATAAATACCGCCTTTCACTACTGAAAGGGTAGAACTGTAATTGTGTGTTACGATATGATTGTGCTATTGGTCGTGACATGGTGCTATATTGTTTGAATTGCTGTCCATGGAAGGTGAAACATGTTTTTAAGTATAATGTATCAATTTAGCATGGTTCAGTGGTAATTCAGGCCGTGAAATCACTATGTGATGATGTGATGTCATCTACTGTGGTCTCAAGACGTCAACGCTCGAGTTATACTACTGCACACTGGAGTTGCTACAACTAAACTAACTGTACAGTCGGTACAACTAAAGAACATATCTAGAACTCGGAACTGAAAAATGCTTAGAATTCGTAGTGTAATCAAATCATCAATAATTCTCTATCATATCCTATTTATACCACCACTGCCTCGCGAAATCACGAAAGATTTTTATCTCAAATATCGTACAAATTCAGCTAAGTCCGCACTTACTTCGTACGCAACTCACGTACAAGCGATGGGCATTGTGGACCCATCCTGACAATACGTCGTAAGAGAAATAAGTGGCATGCCTACCGTCTCAGATTATGCCCGGGTAATGGGCTTGCCCGGACTATTACACTGAATTTCACGCGGGCTTCGAATGCGTGCGGATTTGTGTTTTGGATGTTGTTTTGGCGAATGAACCGAAATATTATACAATAAATATTTTACAACCACATACGATAACGTCCGTATCATAATTTAAAATATTAGAAACACATTCCGAAAGGGTATAAAAAATTTAAACGTTACGTCCTAGACTCAGAATTCAAGAACACATACTTAATTTGATTCAAAACAATACAATGGTTTCTAACGTTGAATAGAAATTGTATCTCGGAAACAAATCAGCAGAAACAAATTTAACCACAAATATAACTTGAGAACGACTGAAACATGTTCTTGAACTTCGAAATGAACTCTTTTTCATGAAATAAAATAACCGTGTTAGAAGTTTCATTCAAATTGTCCCAGTGTCAGCGATTTGTCATAAGAATCGCTTGACTTGACTCTGAATATTTTGCAGATATTTTTAACGTACTACTATTCTTGTCAATAAAGCATTTGAATTAAATATTTTAAGAAAGAAAGAACTGCCTCAATAGCTTATAGGTTCTGAGCGCGACTGCCACGCCATCGATTGGGTTCGATACCCAGGTCGAGCAAAGTATTATTTTCTGTGAAATTCTCAATTCTCAATGATCGGAGTTTGAAATTTGTTTCCGGTAAAGGGCAATAGGCTCGCTTCTTATAACATGGGCCCTAACAAACCGGCGAACTGTGGGTGTACATTAATATGCCTCTGCCCAACTCTTCGGGGAATACAGGCGTGATAGTATAAAGTATCTCATTTTAGTATAAAGTCTGTATTGACTTTAATTAATGCAGTCAAAATCAGATATTCAATCTGAACGATTATAATTACTTAATATTTAGTGTTCACAACTTGATTTTCTATAAACAATTAAGACGGTAAATAATTATAGCGTAAATTCTTATTTTGCTATCATATTGTAAGAAACGCTGATCCCACTGTACCATAAAAATAATTTCCTTTCCCATCGCTATCACTAGCACCACGCCTCGCCCCGCCCCACAACACGACAGCCAGCGACAACACAGAAACTTCAAGCCACAACAATCGCAAAGTACATACTTTATTATGTGTTCCGCAAGTAATATATATAATACATGCAAGTACTTGCCATACATCATATACACTGGTCGTGACTGTTCTCTGAAGTTCCGAAGGAATTCACCCCGAGGTACTTTTAACGTTGTAATAAATTCTTGGTTTTTTTTTATGGGACAGGAGGGCAAACGAGCAGACGGATCGCCTGATGGTAAGCGATTACCGCCGCCCATGGACACCCGCAACACCAGAGGAGTCACAAGTGCCATAACATGGCTCTCTCGATTGTAATAATGCGACAGTTTCCAGGTGATTGATCTTTTTTGCAAAAGTATAGCTAGTAGTAAAATACAGATGACCACAATTATTATTACATCAAAGGTACATTAATATCCTTTTATGTAATTTTACAATGAAATTAATGAAAAGCTTCCAAATTGCAAACGAATTAAACCAAATTTGACGAAATTGAGGATACAGTGACCACAAATAATGTTAATTACTTTTAAATGTGAATAATCTGATTATTAAAAAGCAGATTTAATTATTTTGTATGAAAGGCAATAAAATGGCCCAAAGTCCGGATCCGCTTCAAGCGCAAAGGAAATAATTTGTGCATTTAATATTGTCGCTGATTAGTGGTTTCATCAGCGGTTTAAGCGATAGGCGTTAGCGTGAGAGTGATACACATCGCTGAACCGATGCGATCGTCAGCTTACTGGCAGCTGTTATATTTTGTCAATAATTTAATAGTTTTTATCGTCGACAGGCTTTACCCATGGCATGCAATGCCTTTTTTGGGGACTTTGTTGTTTTTAAGATTTTCCAACCAAGTTTCATCAAAATTGGTCAAGCCATTTTCGAGTTTTTCGAGACTAACCTACGGCAATAGAGTTTATACGTAAAGAAAATTTGAAGACACAAAGAGCATGGTCAAGTAAATTCCACAATTCATCAATTCAGATTCTGAGCTGTTACTGAGAATTTCATTAAAAAACCCAATAACACTGCGTAGCAGTCGCGCTTGGGACCGCTAGACTAATGAGGCAGGCAACTTAACCTCTATTTAAAAAAAAAATAAGCATAACAACAATACTTATAACATAATTTAAAATCAAATAATCATCCCTTCTATTACTTTCAAGCGCTAATTACGCTGCCCGTTGTGAGTTAGACCAATAATAATCAATAATAGTACCAAGTACACTCGCGCCGATTTGCGACCTAAATATCGGACGCTTTGAATCGCAAATATCGGCAGATAATTACGAAATGAACATTACTATTGAGATTGGCTAGAAATAACATTTTGATGGTGGATTTATGATGTAGATGGGCTAAGTAGCCTAGGCGTGTTGATTGCTTTAATTGTTTACGTGCCGATCAATAAATTATAATTACAAAATTAAATGTAGATAACAATTACTGTTACTAAGAATTTCAATGCTTACGTAGGAGAACCATGCTTCGGCAGGAATAGGCCGGCCCGACCGGAGTGATACCACGGCCTCACAGAAAACCGGCGTTAAGTAACGCTTACGTTGTGTTTTGCCGAGTGAGTGAGGTTACCGGAGACCCAATCCCTTTTTAATAGGTCGGCGAGGCACTCGTGACTCCTCTGGTGTTGCGGGTGTCCATGGGTCCATGGTACCTACTTAACTATGTTTAATGTTGTATTTTCTCTATAACTGATTTTTTGTAAGTCTTTTGAGGAAATAAATGTCTTAAGAGTCCAGCGGAGCTTGAATTGCCCACAAAAACGTAATACCGAAATAAATCGTAATCCAGACAATATTCTATCAAATTATATTAATATTCGGATTTTGATACCATTCATCTAGGTTCCTACGATACTATTTTGTCTACTACTACTTCACTGGAAATAAAAGACCGGAAAATAGTTTCAAACTTGGAAAAGTTATCAAAAATTGCATTCGCTTACATTTATTTCCAGTGAAGTATTTTGTATGAAATGGTAATGTAGGAACCTAGATTAGCGGTATCGGAATCGGAATAATAACAGAATTCAATTGAAATGTGTCTGAATTACGATTTATTTCGGTATTACGTTTGTAAGAGAAATTCGGTCCGCCGGCCTCTTAAACCGTAGAACTTTGTTCCACCTGGGTATCGAAACCAAAACCTATAGCGCTACGCTAGGGATTTGACGACCACTGGATCAATGAGGCAATCTTTTAAAATTTCTGTTAGTTTTAATTACGAATTTCCAACGTTCTATAGTTAACCATTTGTTTTTATCAGGTTTGTATTGTTTGAAAACTTTTATAAAGTATTGTTTAATTAAACTAGACCTGCCTCATTAGTCTAGAGGTCCCAACCGCGACAGCTACGCTAGAAGTCTTGGGTTCGATCACCAGGTCGAACAAAGTGTTATTGAGTTTTTCTATGAAATGACCAGTAGCAGCTCGGAGTCTGGATTTGTGCCCGGTTAATGGCAATAGGCTCGCCCTGTAATACATGGGACCTAAAACATACCGGCGAACTGTTGACAGGTAAACTGTCAAAATTCTGACAGCTTACCTGTCATTATTTTATACTTTACGCTGTTGAGTTTTCAGCTTTTAATATATTAATTTGCTTCCCTGTTCATACCCGGAGTCCTACCCAAAAAAGGAAAGGTAAACATGACCCAAAAAAGTGTCAAACTTTATTTTTTGTTATTCAGCTTTCGCGAACTGACAGACAATTTCCTGTAAACGTCAGTTTTTGAACGCCGATATGAATATAATAGGCGGCAAATAATACAGACAGATACTCCATACCTATTATATATTAGTATAATATGATCCTTTTGACGTATCAAAAGCAAAATAACCCAGAAATGATTCCGGAATAAAAAAATCTACGGAATATTGGCGGTCTTTGATCTCCACTGGATTAAATAGGTCCTTCTCTGAATATGTGTAGGTACGGAGATTAAACAAATTTCACATACACGGGGAAAAATAAACATCCGTATTATTGGAAATAACGAATGGGCAAAATACTTTCATAATATATGTAGCTGCTAAGTATTAATGTGCTAATATTTTTTTTAAAGCTTACTAGCAATGTTAGTCGCACATTACTATTCTTATTAACCCCTCGTGCTAACCTAAATGCTTGTTTTTTTTATTGTTTACTTGCGGCTATAGTATCATTGCGACCGCAGTCGGTCTATTGTGATCGCCACTGGTAGAGCTAGAGTTCACCGCTGAATCCTGCAGCTATTATGATCTGCAGGATTTTCTTAGATGCTTGTGTTACGAGTGAGTTCACGGGGTGGGTTTTGGCCGATTGCAAGTTCGACGCCCTAGCTATTAGGCTACCACCGCTTTTTGTTCGAATTTTGTTCTGCTTTGAAGATAAATGTAGCCAGTATTGCTGGGGATATGGGACTTAACAACTGAAGTTTCAATGTGACAACGTGCTGGTGATACTACTGGTGTTGATGGTATCTATTGGCTGCCGTTGCCGCTTACCATCAGGCGGCCCGTATGCTTGTTTTTCATCTTATCTTGAAGTAATTTTTTAGGGTTCCGTACCTCAAAAGAAAAACGGAACCCTTATAGGATCACTTTGTTGTCCATCCGTCCGTCCGTCCATCTGTCTGTCAAGACCCTTTATTTTGAGAACGTGTGGGGGGATTGTGTTGAAATTAAAACCCTAATTATACTCAGGTCTACAGTATCTTGAAGCTATGAAGACCTCTAGCAATACGTCGGTGAAAACTACATTCAATTCCATGCAGTAGTTTTTGCGTGATGCGCGCACAAACACACAGACAGACAAAAATTATAAATCAAACTTCAAAGTTAACGATAAAAAAAGATACGGCCGACACTCTCAACGGAATCAACATTTCAAGGGCAAGTAATACCTTCTTATAATACAATTATAGAGATAAATCTGAAAACTATACATTTGTAATTCATTATAATATGAACCTACAAATTTATAGGGAACCCTCGGTGGGCGAGTCCAACTCACCCTTGTCCGGTTTTTTCTATAGTGAGAATTATGATGTTAATACATTTAATATCATCTGACGTTGAGTGTGGATTTTTAGGTTCTATTTACCAATAAAAAATGCCAATTAGGTAACGTCCTACTAGTATATAATCTACATACATGCCATCACGCCTGTATTTCCCGATTAGTTAGGCAGAGGCGTACTAATGTACACCCAAAGATCGCCGGTATGTTTAGGTCCCATGTGATAGGGAGCGAGCCTATTGCCATTAACCGGGCACAAATCCAGACTCTGAGCTGCTACTGAGAATTTCATAGAAAAACCCAATAACACTTTGCTCGACGTGTGGATCGAACCCAGGACCTCTAGCGTAGCAGTCGCGCTTGGGACCACTAGACTAATGAGGCAGTCATATAATCTACTAAGGTAATAATTTCCTTTCTGTTTTCACACAAATATATAACGAGTCTTATTTATGAATAGCATTACTTAAACAATATATTACATGGATCGATACAACGATAAGTGCTTCCCAATTGCGAGTTAGGTAGCACCAACAAAAACGTTCAACCGTCACGCCATTCCCACTTCTACTTATTAACGTATAAAGATTAAAATCGCTCGTACATAATAGCTAACAGCTGAGCCCTTGTAACTCCGTTAAAGAACATTGGAACGAAATAAAGGAGGTTCGTGTTGCTGCTATGACCTTTGTTAAGAATTCTGTTACAGCTAATAAAAGAACATAGGGAGTAAATAATTATTACATACATACGGATCGATTGTTTCAAGACTAGCTTGAAAAATATTTTTACCCTTTTGAAGTAAGTAGTAATAGAAAGAGAGTTTATTCTACAAGGAACAAATAATTTTAAAATCCCCCGCAGCATCAAGACTTGGTTACCATGTCCTTGCAATATCATTGAAGTAACTGAATACCAAATTACAAATTGATCAGACTTGTGAAAGTTGCTCACATTCCTTCATGAACCAGAAAAGAGCTGATAATCTTCAAACGGCAGATTTCCTTAAATCGTAGCTAAGAAAACTATCGACAAAGTCACCTTTAGTGTGTTATATTCCGGATACTCATTGTGGTTAATTTCTCCCAGCTTTAGGTACTTAATGACATAAGTGAGGTACCACCTTTATGTCTAGTGTATAGCAGTACGTGGAGTGGGGCACTGGTGACCTGAACTACAGATTTTAACAAACTTATCTCGGGTACCTACCAGTTCTCTCACAAAAAGGTCGCTCTCATTTAAAGGATTGGATAAGTCGCTCATAAAATCTTTGTAACCTTTTGAGAAGAGAAAAAAAATATCTTTCAAACGAAAAAAAAAGAGTCATGATCGGTGCATTTGTTTGGGCGCTACAATACAATAGACAGACATTATGACACCGACTTTTCAACCAATGACACAAAAATGATTGCACATAATATCTCATCTTGTACAGTGGCGACCAAAAGTCCATAGGCAATCTTACAACGCAATAGCTTGAGGTCTAGTTTGACTTACGACCTTTTATTCATTGTCGTTAACAAGTGACAAGAACTGGCTGTATCGAGCTCGCTCGTACTGTTCATAGCAATGTAATTCTTAGTGTGCTTATGGACTTTTGAGCGTTTACTGTACAAAGTCAAAATAGGGCCCGATTTTAAGGATGTGATGTTGCTATCTGCATCACTGATTACTAGGCCAGCAGGCCGATATCAGAAAATCAGCACAGTCAATGGTGATGACCATCATGCCACCACCATCATTTTAATATGTATTAAAATCTTCAATTTTTACTCCTTGCTTGGCCAATTTCATCCTTCTGATAATTTCGTGTGGTAACTATAAATCTACAAAAAAACATCAAAGTCGTTAATGTTTAATTTCAATTAGTCAAAAAATAAATGAAAACTCTAATAATTGCTAGCTATTACTACATTAAAAACTTTAGGCCCAACATTTTTCTAAGGGTGAATACAAACTATGTATATGCCTAACACATACGTAATTGTATGATCCGCGGATTCTACACATTTTTATATATATCTATGTTTAAAGCTTGAAAATCTATTAAATTTAACTATATAATAATAATTATAGCCTGTACTGTTACATACATTTGATATTTAAGTACTTACTTATTGGCTGGGTCTAGTTTACACGAAAACAAAAAGATGAGAGAGAGAGAGAGATAAAGACAGTGAAAGTAAGATTTGTGACATGACACGTTTGATATTTAAATTTGTCAACTGTCACTCAGCTATCCCTAAGGCTCGTAACACATGAAACTGTTGTGTAGTAGCTGAACTAATCACCTCGTGTGCTCACGCCTGAAATCACTCGACGACTTGACGCGACGCTCATTATTTTCCTACATGGTAGGCTTTGACAAAAAATGGGGTGTTGTCTTAACCCTCCATTTTTTGTCGTACTGTACAATTTCAGGATTGTTGTTAGTTTAAGTAATTTTATAATACCAAGGTTTTATATTGGATGTCAAATTCTGTACCTACCCACTACTGCCATCTAATTTAGAGATTTCTCTTAAAATAAGCTATCAGTCCAACACGCTAGCTTAGTGCAAGTTGCCCGATTGGTCCAAGGCATGATGAATTAGAGTGCGAGAAAAAATTATTAAGAGGACTCCATAAAGTCAGACCTGACTTTATGACCTTGAATCCAGAGCCAGACTTGGCAACAGACTTCAGCGATAGCCTACACAGTTCTTATTGGATGGGCTATCACTTCTATTGGGCAATTATTTCGAATGAATACACAGGATTCCAAAAGTTATTGCGCAATCTTCTAACAAAAATGACAAAACAAAAATAAATGATGTCATAATATTTACGCCACAAAAAATGTCCATAGCTTCCTAGCCTCATTTTTTATTTTACCCCGTCATCCGCTGATGTTTCTCCTTTACCTCATGCGGTACCTCATAAAAATAATGACATCGTGTATCCTGTATTACCTCATTTGACGCGTTGCCGTGTGACGTCACGATACGGCTTTATGCTGTGTTGGCGTCTTTGTATAATATGGCTGATCGTTCACTTAGCTTAGCTAGTTTTAGCGTCATGCCTATATCCCCAAAAGGATTAGGCAGAGGCGTACTAATGTACACCCGCAGTTCCCGAAATGTTTAGATCGCATGTAATAGAGGGCAAGCCTAGTGTCATTAACCGGGCACAAATCCCAACTCCGACCTGCTACCGATAATAGAAAAACCTTACTCGACCTGGGAATCGAACCCAGGACTTCTAACCTAGCTCAGGCTAGGCTAGAGGCAGCCGTATCCTGCTCAGGACTAGGCTAATGAGGCAGTTCAATATTTATTAATGTATTTATTTTGTTCCGCATGGGGATTTAACTCGCTATCACGATTCAGCTTTCGATTCGACGATACTCAAAAACAAAATGCTTTTATTCTTTTCAACTTATCGTCGTTTTACGGCGATACGTGTAATGTTTTTTCTTTCTCTCTTCTTTCTATTCAAATGCCGTTTTCCCATCCCTCTCACACCGCATTTAAAACGCCTCCCCTGCAAATAATTATCCCCACTCTCATAAAGCTAAAGCACTAAAGTATCTTCTCAAAGCCGTATGCAAAACCTATTGAACTATAAAAGGAGGTCGATCCGATCAGACTTTTCCAAGGAAAAACCTTCGTGTTATATATTTTTTCTTTGAGGCGTTATTTTTTGTCGACGTAGAGATGTAGTTAGGTCCCGTAAGTAATTTTCGACGTGAGCGGGGCGAGCGAAAAGCGTTGGTGAAGATGATCGATGACGCAACAAAACATGTTGTGGTGTTTAAGTCATGAGAGGAAGCGGGAGCGATCTTAACACAGTATGCACGGCTATACAGCAAGCTAAGCACTATTCCAGCATAAGCTGACATCACCTTTTACACATGGCCTATTCAACGTGAGGCCAGATTTAAAAAAAAAACCTTAAATGACTAGATAACGGGTAGATCGATAACGAACGACACACTTATCTTTTTTTTAAAAAAAACTTTGCCCCACACGAGGATTTTCTCTTGTATTGTGAGTGTGTTTACAAACACAAATTCTCAGATACACAAACGCCCAGACCCGGAACAACTACCTGTAGATCGTACAAATATTTGCTCCGTGTGGGGATCGAACCCACAACACGTGGCGCAGAAGCCGATCGCTCAACCGCTACACCAATCGTGTCGTCATTATCCTTATATTATAAACGTGAAACTTTGTGAGTATGGATGTATGGATGTTTGTTACTCTTACACGCCAGAATGGCTGAACAGATCTGGATAAAATTTGGCACACAGATAGAAAATCCATGCAGACAAAGTCGCGGACAGAATCTAGTTATAGGATAAATTTATAGCTAGATGATTATGATGTTATGTAGCCGTGTGTAATGACTGCAACCCTTCAGATCTTTAGAAGCTTTTTAGAGATTCTTTCATTACACAAATTCATTTGAATTCCAACCAAATGCATAGGTGATACGGTTTGTTATGCATTTGCATTGAAGGTAGAGTTTTTCACCACGCATGGATCCTGCCGTGCTTCAAGCTGACAATCAAAACATAAACTACTAAACCGTTCGTGGATGTGTTGTGTCGTGCTTAAAACCCGACAATTTGACGCACTTTTTACCATGCTTCGCTTACGATGTGTACACTGATACAAACACAGAGCTGAGCTGAGCTGTGGCTGAGCTTACGTCTTCTGCATTGTATGAAAACTTATAAAAAACCATAATCTTGTACATTTACATTCCCATCAAAATGGATTTCATTCTCACCCACCTGCCCTCAACAATTATAACACAATTAAGTGACACGTTTAGAGTTTATTGCTTGTGCCATCCCCCGAGAGCACGTCACGCGATGTTTACACCAAAATGTCGTGTTGAATATTGAATTTCGAGTTAGTTCACATTAAGTAAAGCCGTGAGAGGCTGTCGTGTGCTCTCACGAAACTCGCTACAATGCCTCTATACATACTTTTTATCAAGAAAACTGGATACAATATCTAGTAGCAACCTTGAGGCTTTTGAAAAATGTCCCCGGTAAGTATTAGAAAGGATTTGTGTGAAAATTACGTTTATTCTTTAGAAACTCGTGTAGTTTGAAGGATATAAGAACATACAGGTTGTTCTTGTCGAGATTTTTACTAGGTATATTCCACTGTCTGCAAAGTTTTTGTAAGTACTCGTACATCACGAAAAAAGCTCTTACAACACTACAAAATATCCCTAAAAACGCCGCACGTTTTCAATTCATACCGCAGACGTAAAAAACACTGTATTCACGAAATAGCGGCGCCCGAACACCGCCCACTTCGCCGTGCTAGATAAATTAAAATAAAAAAAGAAAACACCAACAAAAATTCGGGAAGCGCTTTATATGGACCCCCGTTTATCCGTGTCTGGTGCGGCCCATGAGATCGTAAATTACTGCCGGCCAGCCATTTTTGGCACCCATTTTTGTACGGCCGTATATGGTCAGGGCAATTTTACAGCTAAAATTCAATAGATAGTAGATCTCTAGCGTGGAGAATGGGTTGGAAGATCTGTGACAGATAGGTACCATGTTTAGATACATACATACATACATACACTCACGCCTTTCTCTCACAGGGGTGAAAGAAACTATAGACTGCCACTATATCTGCCTT
Organism: Acronicta aceris; assembly: GCA_910591435.1. Taxonomy (NCBI): domain Eukaryota; kingdom Metazoa; phylum Arthropoda; class Insecta; order Lepidoptera; family Noctuidae; genus Acronicta; species Acronicta aceris. The sequence goes on from OU342775.1 coordinate 1,037,892, forward strand.
CTTTATGCTGATGTTCAGGTTCTACTTGCATCGTCAGCGGAAGAGTTGCAAGACTTGGTAACTATAACGAATGAAGCATACAAGATCAAGGGCATGAAAATAAATGTTAGTAAGACGAAAGTGATGGTTTTTGAAAGAGAAGAAGATGTATGTGTGTGTGATGTAAAGATAGAGGGTAAGAGTGTGGAACAGGTGAATGAGTTTGTTTATTTGAGAAGTGTGTTTCCTAGGGATGGTAAGATTGATGCAGATGTGGAAAGGAGAGTGAATGCAGAAAATAAAGTGAATGGTGCCATGCATGCAGTTGTGGTTAACCAGTCTGTGACAAAAAAGGCACGGTTGGCTATCCACAATGGTGTGCTGGTACCTACACTTATGTATGGAAGTGAATGTTGGGTATGGCAGAAGAGACATGAAAGTAGAATATATGCAGTGGAAATGCGTTCCTTGCGAAGTATGTATAACATGTCAGTGTGATAAGACAACGTTGCGGGCTGAAAGATGATGTAGTGACGCGTATTGGAAAGAATATGCTGAGATGGTTTGGACATGTTGAAAGAATGAATGAAAGACGATTAACGAAAGGAATTTATGAGGCGAATGTGAGCGGCAGCACCGGTAGAGGTCGCCCTAGAAGGACATACGCCGATCTTATTTGCGAAATCCTTCAAAAAGGTCAGGTGCGTAGCACTCGCAACCGGCGTGTATGTATGAGAAGATGTATGAATGTGGAAGAAGTAAAAGAAGTATGCAAGAATAGTAGCAAGTATGTATGTTTATCTGTTTAGATAAACATACATAACAGCTAAACATAAAAGCTACAGTATCAAAGTAGTCATCTATAGGGTACATCATTGGTTATTACATCTATGGTCTCATTAAAAAGTTGAGCATTGAGTCTGGCGGACCGAAAACAACCGTACCCCGAAATAAATCGTAATTCAAACACAATTTAATCAAATTCTGTTATTATTCGGATTCCGATACCGATAAACTAGGTACCTACTCTACCTTTTTGTCCAAAATACTCCACTGGAAATAAATGTAAGCGAATGCATTTTTTGATAACTTTACAAAGTTTGGAACGAAGTCCGTTCTTTTATTTCCAGTGAAGTAGTAGTAGACGAAATAGTACCGTAGGAACCTAGATTAATGGTATCCAAATCCGAATAATAACATAATTTGATAGAATATTGTCTGGATTACGATTTATTCCGGTATTACGTTTTTGTGGGCAATTCAAGCTCCGCACGGCTCCGCCATTCTTGTTAACCCCTCGTACTAAGCTAAATGATTATGAGTGGGTTCACATCGGTAGTCGGTGGGTTTCGAACCGGCAACCACATGATCGCAAGTCCGACGCCCTTGCCATTAGGCTACCGCCGCTTTGTATTAATAACATTTTTTTTATGTAAAACACATTTATATTTTCAGTAACCCTGGCTAATTGCAAAGCTATGAGTACGATCCTAATGTTACTCTTGCATCTGCATCAAAATATAAAACTTTATAAAATATCCGTAACAAAGAATATTTTATTAAAACGAGCACATTTTATCAATCATCATTTTATACCAATTTGCTTATTTAGGATTTTCCCGAGAAATGCTTCGATCAGCATCCGATTATTTGTATTAGCAACGTGAGCAATATAAAAAATTGGCTTTTTTTCTGCAAGTTATCATTACGGGTATTTAATTTATAAACAACTAGCGACCCTACCGCGGTTTCACCCGCGTTGCCCCATTCCTAAGAGCCGTAGTGTGATGTTAAATAGCTTAAAACCTTTCTCTTGAATCACTCTATCTATTAAAAAAAACCGCTTCAAAATCCGTTGCTTAGTTTTAAAGATTTAAGCATATGTATGTATGTAGTGAAGATTTGCGATAAAATCAAAGTACAAATGTTTTACTTCAATTAGACCAATATTACAGGTACTTTCGTTTTTTTTTATGGGATAGGGCCACAAACGAGCCGATGGATCGCCTGATGGTAAGCGATTACCGTCGTCCATGGACACCCGCAACACCAGAGGAATCACAAGTGCGTTGCCCGCCTTTTACAAGGGATTGGGCCTCCGGTAACCTCACTTACTCGGAACACAACGTAAGCGTTGTTTGACGCCGGTTTTCTGTGAGGCCGTGATATCACTCCGGTCGAGCCGGCCCATTCGTGCCGAAGCATGGCTCTCCCACGTTAAAAACTAGGTTCACAAACCACGATAACTTTGGTACGCTAGGTTACTTACTTTACTTTTATCAAAAAAGAAATGTGATAGGTATAGGTATAAAGAATAGGAATAGGGGCCTTTTGATAAGTCTAAAACTAGGACGTACCTGATTTTAGACTTTTCGAAGTACCTAGTTGCACGATTTCAAAAAGTAGGTCCTATGAAGAATTGCCGGCAAGAAGCTATGAAATATGAGTGATTTAGAAAATAATAATATCTGAATTTGACTTGAACATTTATAACAAACTCCAAAAGAATGGAAAAAATACAAAAGATTTTATTAATCTTTCAACAGAATGCGTACCTAGTTACAAGTTGCGTTCCTCGTTGCATCTCGTCAGTGCAAATATATAACTACAAGTACATAATCCCGTCAGGGTAACATGCAGCTGGTATGATCGATGACGTCACAGCTTCGGCGGATTATTTTATCACCCCTGTTCGAGCTCAGGTGTTGGAGTGTTTAATTTTGAATGGATTACGTATCCATCGCGTAGATATTGATCCGGATAAATTATGATGAGTATCGGCTGATTAACGCTAAGCTCATGGCTATGAAATAACTAAGCTAATCGACACACGACAGATCTGCAAGGTTAAACTGCGCTCCCTGCGGTCAGTGTGTGGATGGATGATTAGGGTGACCTCTCCTAGCTTCGAAGAGGACATAAAGCCGTCGGTCATATCATACGAATATCTATTACATTTGAGAGACTACGTTTCAGTAACGTTTCTTTCTAATTTCTTTAAATGTGTGTATTTTTTTATGATTTCATACAAAAATGCAAATATTATAGCCGAAATTACTAAATTCCCACGACCTTTAGTTTTAATCAACCAATAGATTCGTGTATCGAAGTTCATACACGGACATAGCCCTTTAATTTTTATTTTTTTAATACTGACAATTCTTTGACTTTACAATGTTTCAAAATAACAATCAATCGGCTCTATAAACAGTATATTTTATGCTTTATTACCGCTTAATCTTTCTATTCAACTGGCTCATGTTGGCTCGTCCAGAAAAAACTTTCCGTAAGCGATGGCAAGTTGCCAGTAAGCCAATAAGCCTAATGGAGTCCACTCAGAGCGGACCTAATCGTAATCGACGGGATAACAAGATTGTACTTATGTACCTGTCTGTACTTAACTTGCTATTGTGTCTTCTACTGAGTGACTGGTTTATTTATGTCCACCCTTTTGTTATTGTTAAAAGATGACAAAAGATAAAAAGGATACGGGCCGCCTGATAGTGCGGCAACCGCAGCCTATAGACGCCAGATACATCAGTGGCGTTGTCATTTTGGAATTTGTAACTACACTAGCTAAAAAATATTTGGCAATGAAGTGATACAGTGATTAGTAGCTGAGTGATACCACGTCAAATTAGAAGATAAGCATTCCATTTAATTCACATTTTTAAAACTCTTAACGGGTTGATTCGCCTTAAACTTTCTGTTACGCGGTAATGTACAGTGAGTCTATCCAAAATAATAAAAAATGCTTCTTGATTACGTCGTTTTACTTTCTACATTTCACCAGCGCCGCTTTTGAAGGCAGGCAAAGTATACGGGACTCGCCAGCGCTTATTATATAAAACAGTGGGTAAGTAATAATTACTCTGCTCCACAAGACAAGTCAAATGTTTTATTTCAATTGGACCTTTATTTTAGGTACCTTTTAATTGGTAATAGATAATACAAATAACACACATAACACGCAATGAATCTACAAAGTTAAGCTGCGCTTGTCACGCTCCGTCTATGGATGGGTGTCCCACATGATGGGTATCAGTGTCATAAATGTCTACTTTGGGTAATTTTTACGCATTTGACGTTGTCTTTAGTCCTCCTGGTTCGATCGGGTAAAAAGTTACCAATTATTACACTTCTAACTGATAAGAACAGTTCAACAAACATATTTATAGAATTGTGTAGTGATCTCTTTTAAAGGGACCTCTCGGCACGCACATAAAAATGTAAAGAAGACCCTCGACTGTCTGCATATTATATATTTATAACCATTTTAAGCGTATTCAGAGCCATCCATCACGTGCCAAATGAACGCTGAATGATTTTATACGCTCACTGACTCTGTGGTGGAATATTTTACAGTTTATTTTCCATTTACCCTATATATCTAAAGGGGAATTCTGGTACTTATAAAATGTTCTAAATATAATTTTGGTCCAGTTTCAGTGTTATAAATATTAAAAGGTTCAATCTAATTTGTTAATGTATGACATTTTTTTTATTTTAAATACCATGTGTCATTTACAAAACTGGAATTAGATTGAAAATATTTTTTTTAATTTTGTACTAGAATTACTCTTTAGTGTACCAAAATTACCCTTTACTTTGAAAATATTTTGCAGTTTTGATGTTATTTTTTCTGTGAATTGAATGCGTTTTCAACCCAGTTTGCACTGATAGAAAGCACATGCAGTGTCTAATATTGAGCACGTAATTCAAATATTGCCTTTTGGGCACTCACATACACACGACTGGACACAGAAAAAATATTTTGTCTTACATGCGAGGACTCACCACCAAGCATGCTGGGTAATTATGACTTTTACATGTTATCTCGTTTCTACCCAGTGCAATGTAAATATATAGATATAATTTTATATACTTAACCTTTCACAGGCGTAATGGTTACAGGTGTTCAAGTTTTTATATAAACTTACTTGATAAATGTGTGTAGAAAAGTATAATGTTGTAGACACTTTGGACATATGTACCTGTAACAAAAAAAAAAAACTACTTTAGTAAAAAGTGTTACTTGTTTTAACCAGCTTAAGCTATAGCTGTTGTAACATTTATGTGGTTTAAACTATATATAGCATTTGATTAGTTATTATTTTCTTTAAAAAAAGCTTACTAGTAATGTGGGTCACACATTACTAGTATTCTTGTTAACCCCTCATGCTAAGCTAAATGCTTGTGTTACGAGGGAGTTCACATCGGTAGTGCAATGAGCGGGTTTCGAACCGGCAACCACATGATCGCAAGTCGTAAGCCCTAGACATTAAGCTACCGCCGCTTCAAATTTTTCTAAGTTTTAGCCGTTACCCCAACAACTGCTAATAAATTGATCTTATTATGAAGTCATGTCTACTATTAAAGTTTCGCACGTCTGACGTCATGATGTCGACGCCGGCTATAGCTGAAAATCAGCGCCGTAGCTCTGCCTCGTGCATGAGACACTGCATTATGCTAAGCGATGGCCGTTTTTGCGTGGGTGTGACGCACGTCTTCCATAGGCTCCATATTGTGGTTATTTTAACTTTCCGTGCGTCATGTCGACGTAAATAAAATAATTTTCTTTCTTTCTTTATCTTCATAGTGAAAGTGCAAGTATAAATGTAAAAAAATAATAGCTATAAATAAATATAATTAATTTTAGATCAATTCAACCAATTTCCGTTTAGAAGGCGTTATTTTAAGCCACGCAAAGTTAGTTAAATGAGTGAAAACCTTTATCAAGGTCAACCTTTGACCTCTATCAAGGTCGATCTAACAATGAAACACGTCACCGATTATGACAAAAGAGGGAAAGGTCGCGTGAAGTTCATAGTGCGGCTGCTGGTAGTAAACATCATCCGCATTTCACACACCTAGCAGAAATCTATTCACATTACTGCCTCCAAAACTTCTGTACATTATTAGTGAGAGTCAATTCACAGCTGGGATAAGACAAAAAAAGGTTCAGTATTCCTACTTTTAAGAAAAACCGAACAAATAAATCTTTACGTGCGAGAGCCATGCTTCCGCACGAATGGGCCGGCTCGACCGGAGTGATACCACGACCTCACAGAAAACCGGCGTTAAACAATGCTTACGTTGTGTTTCGCCGAGTGAGTGAGGTTACCGGAGGCCCAATCCCCTTTTAAAAGGTCGGCAACGCACTTGTGACTCCTCTGGTGTTGCGGGTGTCCATGGGCGGCGGTAATCGCTTACCATCAGGCGATCAGTCTGATCGTTTGCCCTCCTATCCCATAAAAAGAAATAACATATCTTCACGCCTGGATTCCCCGAAGGGTTAGTTAGAGGTGTACTAATGTTAAGGTCCCATCTAATACGGGGCGAGCCAATTTTTAAGCTATTGCATAGCTTTTATCGCGGGCCTTGAGCGTGGGGACCGAATCCAGAAATTCTGTATAATAACGAAAAAAACCTAACACGCTTGTCTCTTTAGTTCAGCAACCCGCCTTTAGGTGGCATTGGTTGTATTACATAAGTTGATAAAAACCAATGCCACCTAAAGGCGGGTTGCTGAACTAAAGAGAAACACGCTTGTCTCTTTAGTTCAGCAACCCGCCTTTAGGTGGCATTGGTTGTATTACATAAGTTGATAAAAAACGCTATGCAATAGCTTTACCGCGGCAGTCCCCGAGTGCCACACGTATATTTTTTAGTTAGCCTGTATTATCCCAGTCCTGGGCAAAGGTCTCCCCACATTTTTTCCACTCTGCTCGTTTTTGTGCTATTTCCTTCGAATTGTCTAGAAAGACATCTAGATCATCCCGTCATCTTTATGCGAGGCATAAATCCAGACTTCCAGCTGCTACCGATAATTTCATAGAAAAATCTTAGTGGTCGCGGTTGAATAATGGGACAGTCAGTACCAGTGTAGTGGACCCAAGCACCCTAGATTTTGTGTATTTTCCATGACTGTATCAATAAACCCTTCTTCTGTTTTTCTTACCATGTTTTTTTTTTTGTAATTCAAATGTGTATGTGGAAACTAAGAATAAGAAATTTGACGAATAAAACTTCTGTATATTACTCTTGATATAGCCCAGACTCGTTCTTGTACAGGCTAGGAGCTAATTAGGGCGGCCCTCAACAAAAAGCTATTAGGTTCGTTCGTACAACAAGACTTTGTATTATCGGTGTTCGGCTTAATACCTAGACTGTTTCTGGATACTTATGTCTAAGTTGAGGTTTCGGGTAGGCTGGCTCTGTAATAATCTAGACAATCATGTTTCTTGTTGAAGATAATTTTCTTATCGATTTAGTTTTATTGGCTGGAGAAACTTGTCCTGAACCGGCTCGTGATTAAATAAAAACTATGATTGATCAATCTGTAAGGTTAAGGTGCACTAACGACGTTCGGTCTACTGATGGGTGACTGTTCACACGGGTGTAGATTAGTACACCTCTGCCTAACCCGTCGGGAAATACAGCGTGCGTGAATATATCCTTACTAATATTATAAACGTGAAAGTTTGTGAGTATGGATGTATGGATATTTGTTTTTTTCTCTTTCACGCCAGAACGGCTAATCGGATCTGGATGAAATATGGCACAGAGATAGATTATAGTATGGAATAACACATAGGCTACTTTTTATTCAGATTGGACCCAATCCTGAAGTCCACGCAGACAAAGTCGCGGGCAGAAGCTAGTTACATATTTTTTTTACTATAATCTATCTCTGTGTCAAATTTCATCTAGATCCGTTTTGGCGTAAAAGTGTAATAAACATCCATACATTCATACATACAAACTTCCGCGTTTATAATATTAGTAAGGATGATACAGTTCCACTGTTGAGCACGGGCCTCAAGGCTTATAATTTTTTTTTTAAATCCAAACTTCCTCACTTCAAATCCGATTATTGCGAAACATGAGAGCAAAACAAAATAATTTATGTATGTAGACCGAATTTCCAAGTATAATTCAGGCGCAAAATTGAATTTACAATTCCATTTTGATCTAACACCAAAATATATTAATATAACTTTGTTTATTATAGAAATCGGTTACGTTGAAGCTTAATTCTCGTTTTTATTAAAAATAATTTTGATATTCATCATCATCAACCTATTTAGTGTCCCAGAGGACATCCGTGTTCGCCAGGGACACAGGCGTCCTCTCAGAATGAGAGAGATTAGGCTATAGTCGACTACGCTGGCCGGCAGGCAGACTATAGTCGAGAAAATCTCTCAGACACGCAGGCAAATGATTATCAATTGTTGATACACACATGAGTTCGAAAAATCAGAAGTGCATGGGAGAGATTCAGACTCGAGATTTTTCAGTATTTTTTTTATTCGTGATAGGCTTACGCTTGACGGCCTGATGGTATCTACGATGGAGCGCGTTTGCCTAGACGAAACCGATTCACTCGTGATTTAAAGACACCCAGATTATATCTATCGGGGAAGACCTACTCGGGAAGCGCATTCCACATTTCAACGGTACGCATGATAAAAGTGGACTTAAAGAGACTGACTTGGTAGTTCCCTAATAGGTTATCACTGCTTTAATTTTGATATTACTTATTGTAGTTTATGAAAAGGAACTCGTGTTTTAGTATTCTCTCTTATACGATAATGAATTCAAACCCGGCCTTCAACTTTTAAAACTTAAGGGTCCGGCGGAGCTTGAATTGCCCACAAAAACGTAATACCGAAATAAATCGTAATCCAGACAATATTCTATAAAATTATATTATTTTTCGGATTTGGATACCGTTAATCTAGGTTCCTAGGGCGCTATTTCGTCTACTACTACTTCACTGGAAATAAAAGATCGGAAAATCGTTCCAAACTTGGTAAAGTTGTGAAAAATTGCATTCGCTTATATTTATTGACAGTGAAGTATTTTGGACGAAATGGCTGAGTAGGAACCTAGATTAACGGTATCGGAATCCGAATAATAAAAAAAATGATTAAATTGTGTTGGAATTACGATTTATTTCGGTATTACGTTTGTAAGAGAAATTCGGTCCACCGAACTCTTAAATGCCTTATTGGCTACAAACTCGGTTGTAGCAGGTAGGTAGTTTGCTCTTGATTACTGTAATTGCTTGAAAATTGAACCCAGTTCCGAGAGGACTTGTTTTCAATTTATTATTTTACAGTTAGGGAGTTATTAATTTTTTTACAGTTACCTACCAATGTTAAGGTTCAATTTAATTGTTTACCGGTTTACCGATGCCAATTGAGGTATAGAAATAGTTTTCTGTTTGAGCCAACAATAATATTTTTGCAGTCACAAAGATGCAAATACATAAATAATATAATCTTCAAACTTCACAGCATATATGAGAGAATTAACGGAATTTCCTCAAACAAAATACCCAAGAAAATCCCTCGTAACTTCCAAAAGCATGTTTTTAGAAACAATGTAAATTGTTCCGAATTAAATTAATTTTAATACCGGCAATAACTTTTTGCAACGCAAACTTTTTACATTAATTTATTGTGGTTAAGGAAAGTATGAATGTAAAGCTAGCAGCTTTGAGTTTCATTTTAGGAGAAGCCATAATTTCAGCCATCACTGATGGTACAAATATGTCTTTAAATCTTTAGTTATGACTTGTAAGCAATAGTTTAACACCTTCAAACGCTTAACATTTAAGCTTACCCAAGTGTTTTGGGAGGAATAGATAATAGTGCTGCAGGGTTACATTGGATACAGCTGTGCATGTGTGTAGTCAGATATCCTCAATTCGCAACAATATACGTAAGTATCTACATGTGTGTGTGTGTGTCTTTGTGTTAGTATTTGCTAGTCACAGGCATTGCGGGGGTGCTTCACGCGGTGTGCTAGTGAGGTTTCGGGTATTTCTTTATTATTTCAAAATATTCAAAGAAATAAGAAAATAAAAGCAATACAAATTGTTAATTATTTTTTGGTATAAAATTCATGACTAACTATTAAGGCGTTAAAGAGAAAAAATAAAAATTAGGTTAAAAATGGCCTATTTACTAATTATTATTCAAAACTGGGGCAAATTTATAAAAATTTTAAACAATACAATTTGTTTGTAATGACCTTAAGTATAACATATATTTTTTTTAGTTAAACGCACATAAGGACTCCACTAGAAACTTCTTTAAAGCTAGGGTGTTTTTTGGATTTCAGCGATGTAATGCATTAAGTAAATTTTTTTTTAGTAGCATTCACAGCATTTTATTCCTAATCATATCGGTAACCTTCCTAGAAGGTGCGTATTTGTGACCTTTGAATAACCTCATGTACCGTCTGCCGGATCCACTGGAACTGCACTGGCATTAATTGCATCATAGCCACATTGCACCATGACATGGTGTGGTCCAGTACAAGAATCGTATCCCATCAAAGGCGAGGCTTTATTTAATCGTTTCCTACTAAAAGGGGCACGTGAAATAAACACGCGCGACGCCTACTAAGCTTATATGTGACCTCCGTTCCTCCCAATTCACCTCAAACCAGCAACAAAGGAACAACTTATTCCTGTCCCCGTCAGAGTTACACAAAACAATATAAATTAAATTTTCCGCGACGCCACGCCTCATAATTGTTCATTAAATTCAGAATATTGTCCCAAAACAGAGTGCCGTAATGTCTGTGCCAGCGCTCCTTATAAAGGGTGGCACGTGTCTCTTAATGGCTAATTAGGGCTGTACATTTGTTACGTTTTAGTTTAGAAGTGGTTTAATTTCGTTTTCAAAGGTGCTATGAGTGTGTCGTTTAGGATTTCAAGTACATACCAACAAAACCGGACAAGTGCGAGTAGGACTCGCCCACCGAGGGTTCCGTAAAATTTTTTAGGTATTATAATTAATTACAAATGTATAGATTTCAGAGAAGTAAGTGATAGCCTAGTGGTATGACCGTTGGACTACCAAGTCAAAGGTCTCGAGTTCGAACCCAAGGCGACCACGGACTTTTCGAAGTCATGTGCGTATTAATATTTTATTATCACGCGCTTAAACGGTGAAGGAAAACATTGTGAGAAAACCTGCATGTTTGAGAGATTTTCTCGATGGCGTGTGAAGTCTGCCATCCCGCACTAGGCCATCGTGGCGGACTATAGCTTAAGCGCTCTCATTTGAGAGGAGACCCGTGTCTAGCAGTGGGACAATATAATGGGTTGGTTAATGTTATGTATAGATTTCAGATTTTTTCCTATATTTTGTTATAATTATATTTATAGTTATAGTCATCAGGTGGGTTACTACGTATCAGGTATATCGTCTGCGCATTTGCCGACATAACCAATAAAAAAAATAGTTCACACACTCACACATCCAATCCCTATGTCGAAAAGCATCACTTTCTATAACTTTACATCATTATAGATTAGCGTTCTTTCTCACGGCTTAAACTATAAATTATCCCTGCCTACACAGCATCGCACGCGGCGTGAAGATTAGTAGATGAGTTAGTCAAATTATCATCCCAGTATTGGAGATATTAATCTGATTGCAGCAATGTTAAATGTATTGATTCCATTTGTAAATTGGATTTGTTTAATTATCGTGGGTGATTAGGTTGCGTCGGTTGGTTTTATATTTGGAATGGTTATACGTTGGTTGTGGATTCTAGAAAAACGTTGTTATTATGGTGTTTTTGTTGTTTTCTCATCAACGAATTTATTGTGCCATACCATTACGCCTGTATTACCCCAAAGGTCAGGCAGGTATTAATGTGACCCACAGTTCACAGGTATGTTTAGGTCCCATGTAATAGAGAGCGAGCCTATTGCAATTAAACGGGCACAGATCCCAAACTCCGAGCTGCTACTGAAGGTCATAGAAACCCCCAATAACAGTTTACTCGACCTGGGAATCGAACCCAGGACCTTTAGCATAGCAGTTACGCTCAGGATCACTAGGGTAATGAAACAGTTATTGTTCCATTGCTTGCTTTTAAAACTAAGATGTTTTAAACCCCACGACCCGTACTACAAGAGCCGACTGCGTCATTCGCATTAGCTCTATATGACAGATAATGTCTGCTGTTTTAAGGATAAGAATGAACAGAGAGAAAAGAGATAAAAAATAAACTCACGAACGATGCGCGACTATGATGGATGATGTGGGATTACAGACTGAACGTTTAAAATTCATCTTTATTATCAAGAAAAACAGTTACAGGTTAGCTACACTGTCTGAAATTGGGCTCCCACATATTTATGCTCCAATAGTCTAGAGGTTTGAGTGCTGGCTGCTGAGCGTGAAGTTTGAAGTAAATTCTCACGTCGGGCAAAGTGTTTTTAGATTTTTATATGAAATTCTAAGTCAAAAGAGAGAGTTTTATTTCAATTAGAACATTATTACATGTAACATAATAAATAGCATCACGCCTACATGAATATTAATATTAATATATAATATACTAGCTTCTGCCCGCGACTTTGTCTGCGTGGACTTCAGAATTGGGTCCGACTTGATAAAAAGTAGCCTATGTGTTATTCCAGACAATAATCTATCTCTGTGCCAAATTTCATCCAGATCCGTTGAGCGTAACAAACATCCATACATCCACACATCCATACTCACAAACTTTCACGTTTATAATATTAGTAAGGATGTGACGTAGTAGCAGCTATGTATCTATATATATTGATATATTTTTAAAAAAGCTTACTAGCAATGTGGGTCGCACATTACTAGTATTCTTGTTAACCCCTCGTGCTAAGCTAAATGTTAGTGTTTCGAATGGGCTCACGTCGGTAGTGCAATGGGTGGGTTTCAAACCGGCAATCACATGATCGCAAGTCCGAAGCCCTAGCTATTAAATTAATATTTATATTACGATACCTTAATAAGTACTTATTTATTCAAGAACCTTTTGTCTAGTTAACATAATTAAAGTTTAATTTCTATTACATAAATTACCGTAGAGGTTTTCTCTAGGTATCAAATAGTAATTAACAATTACGTAAACCAACAAACAGCTGACGTCATGTATTCCTTTATCGGCGTCTTAAAACACATAGTACCGATAATTATCATTTACAACAAAAACATAACACATTGTACCCTGTATGTCCTTAATTCCGTCTGCCAGTTCACTCGAGCGTTACCCAACAATACTGATAAATACATCACTCAAATAATCCTCTGCAGAACCAACAACTGAGTTAGTTCGAGAAACGAACAATTACAATGGTATGGATTAGATTAATCAAGCAAAAACGACCCTTAACGGTCTGCGCAACAAAGCCTTAAAGGATTAAAATCGCTCGAGCGTTTTATTGTTTTCGGATATCCTGACACACCGCAGGGTGGGGCGCCAGTGTTATAATGAAGCGGATGGAATTTGTGTAATTTCGTAAAATAATTTAATTTACGGAGGGATTTAACATACTCGTATGGGAAGGTAATAAGATTTATTTACTTGTGCGTGTAAGCTTCCTTGGTAAGTCGTTCGTGTTAAATTATGTATAATGATTTTACATAATTTTGTAATAAAATATTTTGGAAGTTAATATATATTATAATTTTTGATTTTGCCATTGTAATATTCTTTTGTTTACGGTAGGTACATTTAATGTTTTTTTGGGGTTACTCAGTAACTCGGTCTAGTTTTTTGGGTATTGGATTAAATGCAACAAAATTTCAGCGTCGTATGTGTGTACTACGAGTTATTTGGAATAACTAAGCCAATATCTATCTAACAATAAAAATATAAAACATTAACTTGTAAAATACCTATTTTAAAACAAGAAAGTGATCTTATAAGGATTGATATTCAGAACCCTAAAAAGACAATATTTAATCCGAAATATTAACCTATATGACATTTTTTCTAAAAAAATTATATAACTTATACGATTATAAAACTGGCACTGCAATAAAATATGAATAAATTTTGCGTCATTGCGAAGTGCACTATTATTTTATTTCCGTCACCATTTTTTTCTCAGCTCACCGCTATCACTGCGACCACAACTTTACGGCTAACACCACATTATAATAACGAGTAGGATAAAAGAGACAATTACGTACATTTACGCCCTCTGTACTTACACAGCTGATAATTCAGACCAGCAATTTTTTGACAATGAACCTGGCTAACTGGCGTCACGCTTGCTTTCTTTACGAGCGTTACGCTTGTAACCCTAGGGGTGGAAGAGAATTGAGTCCAAATGGACAAGGAATAAAATAAGACCCCGTAAGTATATTTTTCTGAAATTCGACCGTGGATAAGACTTGAACTTGCGTCGTTTTACCTACAATATGGTCTCGTATAAATTAGTCAATTGATTATGAAGTAATTTTAGAGAAGGAAAAATTCAATCGCGGGCAGGATTCGAACCTGCGTCTTCTGGTTTGATACACCAGACGCTCTGATCGCTAAGCCACCGCGAGTCCCACCCGAATTGAATTTTGATCTAATCGAAATTTGCCTTCACATTCTGAATTTACATCATAAGGTGACGTTGGTGGATTAGCGGTCAGAGCGTCTGGTGTATCTAACCAGAAGATGCAGGTTCGAATCCAGCCCGCGATTGAATTTTTCCTTCTTTAAAATTACAATAGCTCAAAATATCATCTGAGATTGATTGTGGTTACTCATCTGAAATTTATTTCCAAAATAAATAATAATAACCTCATCTAAACGCGATAATCTACCTCCCAATTCATCAAAACCGATTCACTCGACCTTAAAGGACTTAATAATGGCGACAGATTCGTCTTGCGTCATTAGAAATTCAATCATACCTCACACGCGGAATCAACGGCTCGTGAATAATTATTCATAGAAATACAAATTTTGCTAAATTAATTTGCTTCGGGTTACTTCGGCTGTCCCCGGCTAGGTTCGGTAGGGTGAAGCGTTTGATTGTGGGAATCCTCTTAGGTGGCTGAAATGATAATGTGCTACGCGTTCCCGAAAGAGACGGTTCAGATAATGGCATTATATCTAAGTACTTTGTATATATTTGGGTATAATTAGGCTGAAAATATGATTTGTATTTAGAATACGGTACTGCTAGGCCAGAAATTTGAAGTACCTACATGGCTTGCAATGGTTTATGGTTTTTCTTCTTACTTATATGTGACTAGCGACCCGCTCGCGGTTTCACCCGCGCTGCTCCGTTCCTAAGAGGTGTAGCGTGATGTTATATAGCCTATGTTACTCAGTGATAATGTAGCTTTCTAACGGCAAAAGAATTTTTGAAATCGGTCCAGTACTTTTTGAGCCAATTCGTTACAAACATACTTACATACAATATAATATATATACATAAATTTATAATATTAATATAGATAGGCTTACGCTTGACCGCCAGTTCGCCTGATGTTAAGCCATACTGCGATCTACGATGGAGCGCCTAAAAGAAACCGATTCACTCATGATTTAAAGACACCCAGATTATAACTATCGGGGAAGACCTACTCGTGAAGCGCATTTCTGCGGTACGCGTGATAAATGTAGATTCTAAAGAATAGACTATTATCTTAAGATCTAACAACCAGTTTCAGTGGAGTAGCGATCTTCCCAACGTTTTACAAGAATGAGCAACAAAGTTTTTTTTTTTCAATCTTTTCACAGAGTTTTACTACAGTCATGTGTAAAAATTCAGTTAAGTATTTATTTTTAGGTTATTGTCACCCAATATTATTTGAAACACAACATAATCAACCCATTATACTGTCCCACTGCTGGGCACGGGTTTCCTCTCATTCTGAGAGGGATTAGGCTATAGTCCATCACGCTGGCCTAGTGCGGGTTGGCAGACTTCACACGCCATCGAGAAAATCTCTCAGGCATGCATGTTTCCTCACAATGTTTTCCTTAACCGTTTGAGCGCGTGGTAATTAACTATTTAATACGCACATGACTTCGAAAAGTCAGAGGTTGGGTTCGAACTCGAGACCTTTGACTTGGCAGTCCAACGGTCATACCACTAGGCTATCACTGCTTGTTTGTTGAAACACAAACCTCCTACAAATTCATTCCCGTAATTCCATACACAAATTTTCCAACTAACCGTAATTGTAAACAAAAGGTCCAAAATATAATTTTGGCCCCTATTCATTATTTCGGGCTCCAATGTATTGTTCGATGCAAAACACGATTTCTCTTAGATTTATCGTTCTTGGTTTTGGAACGAACAATTACCATTCCTGTGAATTGATTTTGACTAATTAAACACTTATTACTTGTATAGGTCCGAGAGGGGAATTGGGTTTGATGGAATATCATATTGTAATTTATCGCTCTGCGGTAGTTCAATATTGTGGAATATTAAATTAGTTAGTTTGATTCGTAGTAATTAGTATTTCTTTAGGTCGGGGTAGGACAAAATTACCAAAATTCTGCTGCTAGTAAAATAAATAAAAATAGTTTATTTCACAACACGAGGGTTTTACAAAGATTGCATACAATAAAGCCACAAACTAGGTACATCTAAATACATAGGAATTGTGTTCTAGTCTCGAACAAATTTTATCCTAGAATTTCTACCATAAAGTTCGTAAAATTCTAAGCAAATCTAGTAGGTATGTACCTACTTAAAACTTCAAAACATATAAAAGATCTATGTATTTACAGAAATAAATATCATTTAATTTGATTTAAAATGTAAATTAAATTTTGAGTAGCGTCTGACTTCTCAGGCTAGCAATGCGCTACCGTATGTTCTACCGTTTGTGCAATGGGCAGTGTTCTGAGGAATTACTTGAAATGATACCAACAGCTACTTTCTATCACCGCACCTCTCGCCATCGGCGTGGAGTTCATCCACATACCTTAGAACCACTCTGATCTCATATTGTGCGATCAGAGGAATTTCATCCCACACACACTCAGGCTGTGGAATCAGCTCCCCGACGAGGTTTTCCCGAACGACTAAAACATGGGGTTTTACAAAAAGATGTGAAAAGATTTTTAAAGGGTCGGCAACGCGCGAGTGACACCCCTGGGGTTGCAAGCGTCCATAAGCTACGGTAAACGCTTACCATCAGGCGGGCTGTATGCCTGTTTGCCCGCATAGTGGTATGTAAAAAAAATGCGCGAGTGTTATTAGCCACCATGACTAAAGATGTGTGGAATGCTTGTCTGCAATATTCATCATTATCATCCACACGTTTACTGACCCACTGGTACGCACGAGTCTCTCAGAGGGATTGGTTTATAGTCCACCACGGTGGCCTATTGTAGTTTGGCAGACTTCAATCTTCATCAATCTCTCAGACATATAAAGATTTCCTCACGATATTTTCCTTCACCGTCATCATTAAATGCCACTATTAAAACAAGCGAACATCTCATAATAAAAAAATAGTTACTTTTATGTTGTTTTGAAATTGTTATGGACACAAATCATTGTGTAGATACATTCAAATACAAACGTATTTTCCTTCTAAAATTCAACGAGCAGGATCAAAGCCTACCTTTTCAGCAGAAACTGAAATAAACGGTTGCCTAGCAACGTTTGAAACCGGCTTTTAGTGTTCCGTTTCAAAATTGGTGACGCCGGAAATTTTTGAATCTCTCCTGTGAATCTATCATGAGGGAATGTCTTGGAAACAATATCATTGAAGTAACAGGATACCAAGTTTCAAATCGATGAGACCTGTGAAAGTTGCTCACGTTCCTTCATGAACTAGAAAATAGATAAGAACACTCTCGATCAAGTCACCTTTCGAACTATTTTAATTACACACATAATCAACTCATTATACTGTACCACTGCTGGGCACGGCTCTCCTCTCAGAATGAGAGGGTTTAGGCGATAGTCCACCATGCTAGCCTAGTGCGGGGTGGCAGACTTCTCACGCCATCGAGAAAATCTCTCAGGCATGCCGGTTTCCTCACGACGTTTTCCTTCACGTGATAATTAACTACTTAATACGCACATGACTTCGAAAAGTCAGAGGGGCCTTGGGTTCGAACTCGAGACCTTTGACTTGGCAGTCCAAAGGTCACACCACTAGGCTATCACTGCTTACACACGTCCAACATAAATAACACCCATCTTTTCTGCGTCGGGGGTTAAAAACAAGAATAAATGTGTAAACTTCTCTCTTAGTGATAAGATTTATTGTTCTCATGTAAGTGACGATTGTCTTAATGAGAAATAAAGATCTTTAAACCGAACTTCTCTCTTTAAACCTTTTTTCAACATCTCTTAAAAAGCTAAGAAACTATTTTGAAAATATCTCATAAGCTATGAACCGATTACACCGCCATAATAATGTGCAAACTGTAACGGAGCGAGCTCCGTGAATGCACGCCAAGGAATTCTTTTATCTCAGCAATTTGCTAAACGAGCTCCGTGAAAGCTCCGTAATCCTACTCGATCTGATGTAATTGTGATAGATTCAGAATTAGGTATATGTATACTGGTGAATATTTTGAATTTGGAATTACATTATGGTGGGAATTAAAATGGTTTAGTTTAAACAAGCTGTTTCCCACGGTTTCACTCGTATCTTAAAGGACTCTTGGAGACAAAGTTTAATTATTAATTATAAAGGTTCATTTATTTCTCCACAATAATTTGTTTTACACATATTATATACACAGTATAAGTTATATAAAATAAGGTGGGAACCTTGTGTTACAAGTCACCAGGTCTCCACACGCACACGTACACGCACACACACACGCACTCAATTTATACACTACATACTAAATGAGCTTTTTTTTGTAATAATTTCAGTTCTTGTTTTTCTGTTTGCAAAAAAAGTATGGAAAGTAAATTGTAAATCCATAATTGGCTGTAAGAATTACTGTGTGCTTATCTGCTATTTAAGAGCTGTGGATTTTGTGATGAATAAAAAAATAAAGAAAAATATCTATTATTAATTAATTTTGTAAGGCAAGAATAATTTCATTGAAATTACTAAATACAAATAACTCGTGGCTTGACGTTTATCCAATTAAAAACGTGATTCCCAAACTCGGAATAGAACGAAACCCGACAAAGTCGCAATTTGCAAAAAACATAAAGGGTCAATTAAAAATTATTTTGCACGCATTTTCCCCTCGCCTGACACGTGATCGGATCAATGTTGAAATGTTTTGTAAGGTTGTACTAAACAAAGAATTTCTTGTTTTGGGAAAATAAATGGGAATGATTTAGGTACTGTAATGTAGTTGGAAAATACGATTAAATTATCAGAATATAACAATTCTATTTTTTAATTACGTTAAATTTGTACATTCCATAAAGTTTCTCTTTACAGTTTAGTTAAGCGCGAAGCCCGGAAATCGAATCCAGGACCTATAATGTAGCAGATTATAGGTCCTGGATTCGATTTCCGGGTCGAGCAAAATATTATTGGTTTTTCTATGAAATTCTCAATAGCAGATCGGAGTTTGAATTTGTTTACAGTTAGTGGCAATAGGTTTGCTAACTATTACATGGGACCGAAACATATCGGCGAACTGTGGGTGTAGATAACTTAGTTAACCTATGCATAAAGCTTCGGGGAAAATAGGCGTGATGGTACGATGGTACTTTCAGTTTTCCAACATACCCACAAACCCAATAATATTCTCCGCCGCTCCCATACAAATGGTTATTAACAAAGTAATATCATCCTCCGACCACGCTGTCAAAACTTACGCGTAATTCTGAAAATTTCAAACGTCCGCGACACTAAAAGTGCCGAACTGTCCCTAAAAGTGCCGTGCCGGCACTAAAAGTACCAACGGAACCTGGGCGGCGCGATATAACCATTACGATAGCGAAGACATTTTAACCTCGTGGGGCGCGGATAAGCGTGGGGCCATTAAATTAGAAAATATTTTACCCAGCAACATTACAAAGACTTTTTTGGCAGTAGGTACTTATTACGTAGGTATTTTATATTATGTATTTTCCTTTAATTCATTAATTATACCAGATTCATGGTGGATATTCCAAAAACCCGACCAAAAAGCTTTAAGTCCACTTTTATCATGCGTACCTACTGCTGAAATGTGGAATGCGCTTCCTGAGTAGCTCTTCCCCGATGGATATAATCTGGCTGTGTATTTAAAACACGAGTGAATCGGTTACTTCTAGGCAAGCGTGCTCCATCGCTGATCGCAATATCGCTTAACATCAGGCGAACGGCCTGTCAAGCGTAAGCGTATCACGAATAAAGAAAAAATCAATGTAACAATTGACTATCAGCCCTACAAACAAAACATAATCCTAGTGCGGGGCAGTTTATTAAAACAAAGGTTTTCAACAATTAACCTTATCTTATAACATGTCATAAATGACAATGCACTTCACTATGTCTATATCCGGTATCAGGTAAGACGCAAATTAAAACTCTATACTTATTTCCTACTTGATTACACATAAAAAGACAACTGGATGACAATATAACTCCTCTCGACGGAGTTTTATGTACGGGAAAAGACAGCTTAGTTCCCTAGAGGGGCGCATGTTCAAACGCATTTTATATTGCAAAATGTATACTCTATTTTATATGTCTGTACTGCAATGAACATTTAACGATGTGGTGGAGAGATGGTAGAGTCTTTTTAATTTTATTATATTCATAAGACTGCCTTATTAGCTTAGTGGACGCAAGTGCGATTATCAAGCACTAGTTATGTTAAAAAATATTAAAAAGATATAGGTATACAAAGTGATAATGGGATCTTTAAAAAAAAATTCCATTAGCTTGGAGTTTAGATTTGTAGCCGGTCATCATCATTATTGCTTATAGCATTTATTCTGCGTGGATCGAATCCCTATATCCAAATTTTATAGGTTTTTTTGTACCCGGTTATAAATAATAGGCTCGCAAAAGTAGACAGTAGCGCCGGTAGTAGTTTGTCATGGTATGGTATGTGATGCACAGAGAGGAAGAACATTATAACCAGAAAGATTTTAAGCATACTTGTGGATAGGCACAAGAAAAGAGGTTAGACCAAAGAAAAGATGGATGGATTATGTGAAAGATGAAATGGACGGAAGGAACTAAGTGACATTTGAAAAAAGCACGTACTGTACTGACCCTCAGTAAACCAGGATAAGGGCAAAAGCAGCATGAAGTTTTGCCCCTATAACATGGAACCAAAAAACATCCGTCGAACTGTGTGTATCTACATCTACATCATACCTTGTTAGTACCGGACCATAATCTGTTAATGTCGGCAAATGAAAGCATGTTTGTTTGCAGCTATAGTTTATGGAAAACGGTATTTTATTTTTTTGGCGTAGCGGTTAAGTGATCGGCTTCTGCGCTGTGTTGTGGTTTCGATCCCCACACGGAGCAAATATTTGTATGATCTACAGGTAATTGTCCCGGGTCTGGGCGTTTGTGTATGTGAGAATTTGTGCTTGTAAACGCACCCACGATACAGGAGAAATTCATAGTGTGGGGCAACGTTTAAAAAAAAAAGATAAGTGTGTCGTTCGTCCGACAAAACCCGTCATCTAGTCATGCAAAAAAAAAATAAAGCTCAAATAAATTTAAAGAACTTGAGAAGTTTGTACACAGTGGCCGAGTTATTACAAAATCAGTACAACAATAGTAATAATAGTAGACACAATCCCGCTAGTTCTCTGGCCCAACAACAAGTGAAAACTTTTCTAATTTATTCGTATCACGGTGCCCTCCGTTTGTGAAGTTGTTCCCAAGTTTTTGCTAACAATACGGATGAACATTTCAAAGAAAAATAATTCGTACTCAAACATTGAGATGTAAGTACCGAGATTGGATGTGGACTGGGGAATATTATGGTAATCAGTCTGCGATATGTTTTTGGTAGAATTCGAAGTAGGTACGTACCTATGTAAATTTTATGTTCTGATTATTTCCACATCAGCATACTGTGGTTATTCACTGACAAAATATTCCATGTGAATATGGAATCTGGAAAAGTGAAATTTCTATTCAACTTTTTTCTCATATATGACTTTTGAAAGATCTTATTCTTCCATTGTGTTGGTTTGAGCAACATTATAATAGAAGCAAGCCGTGATAGAGATATACCCAGAGGTCATTCATCATTATCATCAGTCTATATCAGACCATTGCTGGATTTCCGGTCCCCTGACTGGTGGTGGAGATTATTTTGTAATTTTTCAGGAAAACATCAAGTTTGAATTGATACGACACCATTAGCCTAAGAACGTCTGTTGAACAAAGCCCCATTTCTACACGAACCTTTCCCTTGTTACTTTATAAAGAT
Source organism: Acronicta aceris (assembly GCA_910591435.1). Lineage (NCBI taxonomy): Eukaryota > Metazoa > Arthropoda > Insecta > Lepidoptera > Noctuidae > Acronicta > Acronicta aceris. The sequence goes on from OU342775.1 coordinate 1,060,002, forward strand.
TCAAACTTGAAAATATCTACATAAAGCAACAAAACACTATAACCGGCCTCTGGTTGCAGTCTTGTATTATTACAGGGAAGGCAAACAATCACACGGTTCATCCTTTATTTACTTTTTAGTACGGAAATGAATATCCTCATGCTCTTTATTGATACTCTGCCACTTGGGGAGACGGAGGGATGTGTTAGACACATATTGACTAAAAACTGCACTTGTCAGCCTTCGCCTAATTGTCAAGGCCATGTGATCCGTGACATTTGCCAGGTTACGGCTGAAATATATCAGACTGGAGACCAATGATAGGTAGAAAGAATGTGGGGCATCCGGTAGTGAGATGGATCGATGACATAAGTAAACTAACTCACTTGAACTAACTCACTTGAGTTTAGCACAGGATCGGAAAATGTGGCATAAGCAAAGAGAGCCCTATATTCAGCAGTGGGTAGATTCAGGCTGGAGATGATGATGCGGCTGAGGGTTGACAAGGGCTCACTGTCGCTTATAAACATTTCCAAGACAGAAGGAGTCACCGATGCGTTGCAGATTGTGTAGGTAGGTTTACAAAACACGCGCTTTTGGGAATGAGGACGCGAGGCCAGTCCTTGCTCTCTGATGGGGTCCTGCGTACATTGGACCATAGTCTGTCACGGCAGTGGTAAAATTTACATAACTTTATGGCAAGGGAAACCACCTGCGGTTTTAATCCAAAATAATTCCTATAAATCCAGCCACCTCACCAGCTGGCAGACGACCCATGAGGATTTTACGCACACAAAAAAAAAGTAATCTTACAAACTGATATACTTTACTTCAACAAGACTGGTTATCTATTAAGATATTCAACCCCCTTAAGTTAGTCTCAATTCCCAGCACTTTAGCTAATAACTTCATAATTTGTTCACCAATCATTAATTCCTAAGTAACTTGCCGAATTCGAGAGAGCTTTTAATATTAATTTGCGGATTCCCATTGATGGGAAACTGATGGGAATTTCAAGTACAGTTCAAATTTATTTACATTTTATGTTGTTCTAGTTTAGGAACTTTATGGCTAAACTGCTTTAGTGGTTAAGAGGCAGTAAGCAGCGCTTGGTTTTAATTACTAGGTTGAACCTAGTTGTCAGAAAATTTGAAGTAAAGGTCTAGAGTTTGGATTTTAAGCTCGGATTCTCGTTATATGTTCAGATTTTTACTATTGTTAATGGCAATAGACTGACCTATTACATGGGATCAAAAAATGTACAGATGAACTATAGGGGTACTTAAATATACCTCTTTTTAAAGATATCGAGTCCACAGGTACGATGGTTCTGCTATTAATTTAACTATGTAACTGATATATCACACAAAGAGGCACATATTTAAATTCAAGACAAGCTAATTTCCTTTATTAAAAAACACAAAACGAGAAACTTTTAATAAACGCCAGAGGGCGTGATATTATACCGCAACGTTGTTAATAGCCAAGCGACCCTGATTCGTGTTGGGAATTAGACGGTTCCCATCACTGGGAATATTGCGAAAACATGGCTACTTAGTTTAATGAAAAAAATACTGATTTCATGTTTATATTAAATTTCTGAGAAATTGGTAATATCATTGATGTTCAAGAATGATATAAAATTAATTGCCTGTTAGCCCACGCAATATTCAGAAGGCTATCGAAAAAGTCACCACAAGGAAAAATAAATAATTAACTAAATTACGGTAAATGATAAAACATTTGGAAGAAGAATCTTTAACGTAATTCTTAGTAGAAGTTATTAATAAACGAAACATGCTTTGGAAATTCCTAATTTGGATAGTGATAAGCAATAACATGTCAACCCACAAAAAGTAAAAAATTGAGTTAAGTATGTAGAACGCTTCTTTGGCAGTTAAAAAACTTTTACAATAATGTTTTAACCTGATAACATTAATTAACGACCAAAAATACGTACAAAAATATTGACACAAAATCAGTTTGTAAGGTTGAACGTTTTGCTATACGATGTTAAGGCACTTGAAACATTATTTTATGCCATTTAACGCCATCTATGTAAAGCCATAAGCAATCACGGTACTTGATCGGTTATTGCGTAAATAGTGTCAGTTATTTTGCAAACAAATTTAGCTGAAATCGTGATGTCAAAATTAATATAGTGAATTTACAACATAGCCAGATACATATACTGCATCGAAAACGCAATAGAAACCTTGGGAAAATAATAAAATCATCAGAGGTAAGCCCAATTAGTACATAAATATACGTATTATGCCTAGACAAAATAGTGTAGGTTATTTTACCGGCAAAATTACAAGAAACAAGACTTATGATGGAATTATGTTTAAAAGCTCTGTAAAATACGTTTACCCTAGTTACAGTTGCGATTTTATACCATATTATTACTTAAATATTGAATTATATTAAATGCTTGATTGATTGGTTTTTGCAAAACTAAAATCTGACTATTGACTAGCGTTTGTAAACATACTATAGAGCTTGATACGTTATTGCTAAACAAACGATATCCTTTTCTTTATTGTTTGTTTAATGCGATAGTACGTCAGATGGCTTGAAATGTTTTTGAAAAACTTTAAGTGTTTCTACGTATTTTCATACAACCCGGCTGGTTGCTCGAAAGGTGCGGGTTCAATTCCCGATGTTTGCATGTTCTGCAAATATTTAAATCTGATCTGGGTTTAGTCGGTGGCAGGTACCACGGTGGTAGGTGGTAATCCCAAGATTAGTCGTTTCTGATACAGATGATCACACTGAAAATCCTACTCTCCTCAGTATAAAGTAGGTGTGTATTAATAAAATCTTATGGTTATTTTATTGAAACTTAGATGGGTAGTTAGGGTACCTCCAGAAATTGTTTACAGGTTTATTTCTTTAATTACTTTCAGAATGCCTCCACCGATATCACGAGGCCACATGCTGGTAAACCTCGTTAAACCCGCCCAGGATATCCAACCGTCGCCTCTTCCTTCTGAAGAGCTAAATGTTCCTTCAGCTGAAACCTCCTTTCCAATAAATATTAGTATTTCTGAACATGATCTCGCCTTTGAACAATCTGAATTTATTGAATGTTCTTTAGCAGCTGAAAATCCATCACTGCCTCAATCTTCGATTATCGAGTTTATTGTTCAAGCAGATAGTATTCAGTCTGCAATCAGTGAAAATTCAACACTAGGTGACTCTTGTAACATTGAGTTCATTGATCACACAGAAACTATTCAGTTCCAGCCCAATGATTTATTAAACTCTACAAAAGCATTAGAACCTTTCTTCGCTGCTCCGGAAAATTCTGCAAATCATGAGTCTCATTTGGAAAAGCCGCAGGCAGAATGTTTTGTAAGGTCACCTGAGCTAGAACAAGTAGGTGTTGAGAACGAGCAAACAGAATCTGATGCAAGAGAGACACAGCGAATAAATTTAGAAGATCCTGACTATATACCGGAAAATAATGATAGTGATAAAAACGAAGCAAACAACATTGAAGCATATAAAGGACGCCCAAAGAAAGGTCGTAAAAGAAAGTACCCAGATCAAAACAGACTTATAAGGAAAAAGAAAGCTAACAGTAACGAAGATTATGTTAGTGCCAAGGGAAAAAAAGTAAGTTCTAGAGAATTTCAGGGTAACTTGTTCAAATGCAATTGTCCACTCAATTGTACCGAAAAATTGACAGTTGATCAACGAGAAAAAGAGTTTAAGAGATTTTGGAGTGCTGGATCTTTTGAAGCAAGATGTGCAATATTACAGGGAAGTGTTAAAGAGGCACAAAAGAAAAGAAGCTATTCTGCCACATCTAAAAGGCAATATACACGGACGTATTTCTTAGCGAAGACTAAGGTTTGTAAGAAAACTTTTCTTAATACTTTGAGTATAAGTCAATCAAGAATTGACGCTGCGCTGGAAAAACAACGATCCCAAACTGCTTTGACTGATAAAAGAGGACAGAGTTCAGGAGGAAAAAACGCAATTTCATCAGAACAGTTGGATGAGATAAAAAAGTTTATCGAAAGCTTACCCAAGTACACATCACATTACTGCAGACACGAAACAACAGCAAACTTTTTGGCCCCAAACTTGAACCTTAGCATCATTTACGATCTCTACAAAGAGAAGCATCAAAATCATGTGAGTTTCTCAAGATTTAGACTGTGTTTTTACAACGACTTCAATCTTCGGTTCAAAAAACCACAAAAGGATACCTGCTTTCGTTGCGACCGCCTTAAAGCCAGTAAAACAGGCGCCAACAGTGAACACATAGAAATGATTGAAAAGGAACACAAAGAACATATGGATCATGCCTACAGTTTAAGGGATCAAATGAAAAAAGATTTATCACGAGCAAAAACTGATCCAACATTAGAAACTCTTACATTTGATCTAGAAAAAACGCATTGCTTGCCACGACTACCAACTAGCATTGTTTACTACAAGCGTCAACTAAATTTGCATAATCTTGGCATACATTGTGGAAGTACTGGACAAGGCTATTTTAACATCTGGCTGGAGCACGAAGCTGGTCGTGGCACCCAGGAAGTAGGATCATGCTTAAACAAGTTTATCAAGGATCATCTAAAACCAACTGCTACTGAACTAATTCTGTGGTCAGATTCATGTGGCGGTCAAAACAGAAGCATCAAGATGATGCTTATGCTTTTACACATACTGCATAAACATGAAATGCTCCAAAAAATTACGCTGAGGTTTTTACATTCAGGGCACACATACTTACCAAATGATTCTGAGTTTGGAGACGTGGAATGTGCTTTGAAGAATCAGATGCGTCTGTACACAGCAGAGGACTATATCACTGTGATGAAAAATTGTCGCCGAAAGAATAAATTTAATATCACAAGGCTTCAAAAAGAAGATTTCCGATCAGTAGCGTCAATTCTAGAACGTATTACTAACAGAAAAATTGACATAGAAAAGAGAAAGATATCTTGGATGACAACATTTGAAATTGAAGTACGTAAGAGTGACCCTGCAAAACTTTTCATGAAAAGTAAATTAGAAGAGACACCTAAAGAAGTCGACATATCTAAAGGTGCTAAAGGACGTAGATGTCGTCCAAATTTTGAGATGGATCTTCCAATCCTTTACCCTGATGGTCGAGCGTTGTCAGAAGCAAAGATTAAAGACTTAAAGGAAATGCTAAAGCTGATTCCTTCCGATGCTAAACCCTTTTACAACTTTTTAAGGAATGTTGCGTCTGGTGATTTTATTGATGATACAGAAGGCTTTGGCAACACTATTGACTTTGAATTAAACGATGATGAAGAATACTAATAAAACAAGGATGAGGAAAAGATTATTGTAAAGTACCTCAAAAATATTTATTAGGATGCAACAATGATAACTTTAGACTTTTTTTTTATAAAAATATTATTTTAGTGTAAGCAGACGGCTTTAAGTAAAGTAGAAACTACGGAAACTGTTAAGATGATTATTATTTTGTTTGTGTTCTATTTAATTTGATTTATAAGATTGAAAAGACTGTTTATTTAGGTTCAAAGATTTATCTACATATAATATTGATTAAGAGGTTCTTAGGTATGTCAGAAATACAAATACTCATCGTACCCTATTATGTGGTACTGTGGTGGTATTAAACCATGTGATTTCTATTTTGTTATGTATTTAATAAGTAATAAACATTTTCTAATGTGTCATAACTCATTTACATACTAATTTTTATCCATAAAATACATTTAGCAATATAAAGTTATGGTACTTGACATAAATCACATTTATTTCTAATGCACAATTTTCAATTTCGGAATAATGTTTTATGAAACTTGAAATGTTTATTCAATTAAAATATGTGATAGCGCATTTCGTAGTAATAAAAATATGGTTTTTTAGACACACGCTACTAGATTTTACAAATTAAATGATGTACTTATGATTGAAACTTATATAATTATTATAATTATTGCATATTATCAATTTTTATAGAAAAATCTTGAACAAAGTAATTAAATTGGTGCCGTAATTTTAAAACACATATTACTCAAAATGGCTTCCACGTAGGTTAACATGTTATTGCTTATCACCATCCATTTAGCGCTTAAATATCATCAAATATCATTACAGTCCACTTATATTCATTAGGTCCCTTGTCTTCTCTGAAAGCACAAACAGATTCTGAGATGGAGCTCAGAATTCAAGTAAATAGGTACTGTTTCGGATTCTGGCTTTCACACATATACAACTGAATAGAATAAAACTGACTGGAGCTGATTATATATCTGACGATAGTAGCTAGTAATGTGGATCCTTCGATCCTACCATATAACATCGACAAAAATATTTTGTCTATCTTATGTACCTATATCGGTTTTGCTACTACAGTAAAAATTTTCATTTTCTGTAATTAGAAAGAAAATTATTAAAAATACGTTGGGTATAGAATTTTTTATTACACTCATTTATTTTCACATTTAATGGCTGATAGTACCTAGCATGAAGTCATGCACGTATAGCGATACGGAGACAAGGCAATTTCCTCTAAATAAAGGGTCGAGTTACTAAGAGGAAGAGAACAAAATATTGTTATAAATGCACAGGGTCGACATTAGAGCGTGACGCGTACTGTTCGAGAGTAGTGACACCGTGTATTCTGTTGGGAATGGGACAGTCTTCCCATTAACTTAACTGATTTGAAATATGACTCTGTACCACAAAAACAAGACACGCAGACAATTGTCAACCTTCAGCTTCGAAAAAAATAAGAACACCAATACAAGCAACGTTAATATTATAAGTATTATGGGTTAAAGGTATAACATATCCTATTTTTTCTTGTCCTTCGATAGATTTTCATCAGGTACAATCTATCTTTAGTCACACACTTTATTCTTTTAGTTGTTTATAATTTTCTTCACCAACCGAAAAGCCATGATTTGATTACAAAAACCCTGTTATCAGCAAGATTCAGACAAGATTTTCATCAGAAAGCATTTTAAGATCATTTTCGTTCAATAAACTTCACATATATAAATTAAAAATGTATAATTTCCTGTTTATTCAAATTAACTTAAATTCTCACTCAATGATCAAAAAGATGTCTCCACTCTTAGAAAGAAACGGTTAATCCTCAGACTGAGGAATGCGAAAATGCTGGTCACACTATTCAACACAAGTGCGGCGCTCCTCCAATTTCCTTGTCGAGACAGCCCCTTTCAACCCTCTGGTACATTAAAAAATACAGAAATAAACTCTGCCATTTTTTGTACGTTTCATGAGCATTATTCGCGGTTGTTTTGATCAAATTATCTTAAGCTTAATTAAGGGTAAAGGATGTCTTTGAGTTGTGTTGATATCTTTTAAGATAGAATTTCCTTTTATTAGGAAAGGGTTATGAATTTAAAACGGATGTCTTTTTAAAGTTACGAAGGGATGAATAATATCGATACTTTCCTTTCGTACTTCAAAAATCTACATATTCAGGATGTTCGTGTATACTTAAACGTCTAAAATATAAACATAACATGCCATCATGCCTGTATTCCCCGAAGGGTTATGCAGAGGCGTACTAATGTACACCCACAGTTCGCCGGTATGTTTAGGTCCCATGTAATAGGGGGCAAAGCCTATTGTCATTACCCGGGCACAAATCCAGACTCCGAGCTGCTACTGAGAATTTCATAGAAAAGCCCAGTAACAATTTGCTCGACCTGGGGATGCAACCCAGCACCTCTAGCGTAGCAGTCGCGCTTGGGACCACTAGACTAATGAGGCAGTCCAAATGTAATACATATAAAATTTACCATTAGATATGCTTACTCAATAATAACTAAAACTAAAATTTCCTGAGGAATTGAAATAAAACTACTTTTTACGGATTTTATCGCGTTATATATAGTTTAAGATACCTTGATACTATTTGAGCTTATTAGTGATTGTTTAAATTTCAGTTATCTATTCAGTCACTATCCGTGAGAACCTGTAATTGGCTTAGTGTAGCTTAAGCTAGATATTAACATTTTTCGTATAGCTGTTGGTTTTCCTGTATGAAATTAATAAATAAATATATTGATATTATTTGAAAATCTTTTCAAAAATCAAAAAATCTTTTGGGTTCAGATAACACCGCGGACAGTAGCTATACCTATTTAAACAAAGCCTTTTACATTTAGATCATACTTAAAAGCGACCTTATTCAAACAAATATAACATTAAAGACCGGGCTACATGCCTTTAGTTTTTTTTAAGCTGAATTTATTGTGTGGTGTTCGTGCCTTATCAGTCTGTTGTTTCAGGCTAAAGTCTCTCAGACTTTCCGCATTCTGTCGATAAAATATGAATTATTGTGTGCTTTACTTAGATAAAGAATAGCTTGTAGGTTGGCGTTATGTTCTACGTGATATTTAGGTGAGGAAATATTTCATTGAGATGAGAGTCAGGCAACCACAACCAGGATGGAATTGTATATAGAAGGTTTGAATCCTTGCCTTACTGCTTCAGTGGTAGAGTTATCGCACGCTGGTCTACCAAGATTGAAATTCTCATTTCTCAGGTCAAGTGAAGTGTTTTTGGAATCAATTTTCACTTTGGATACATATGGGCCTAAACGAATATAAAAGCAATAGGCTGACCTCTTATTACATGGGACTAAAACATACCGTCGTACTACCTAACCCTTCGGGAATACATTCGTGGTCGTATATAATGTTATATTATGTTCTCCAGAAGAAAATGTCCGTCAAAATAATATTCATAATATGTAGATATTTTGTTGGTACAGTTTGTGTCTCTAGTATTTATCCAACCCACTGAGCTTTTGCTTCTCAAAAATAAAACATGGAAGAGCATTCTGGGCTTCATTATAATTTAATCAGCACTTTCAGCTTTAGTACTCAAAACAAATGAGTATTTCGCTCATTATGAATTTTCGTAACTGAACTTGTAATCCAAATCACATATTTTAAATATACTAAACGCAGAATGTAGCGCTTAAAAGGGTAGGATAAATGGATACTTATTTTGGGACATCCACTGTACTTTATTGGTTTGTCGTAATATTTATAGACCCTACTACAACTGAACTATTGCGAGGATTGCCCCGAGAAGACAGCGAAGTATACGCTGTTTGTATGCTCAGCTTGAGCGAAGTAGCGCCGTGATCTAGTCGTGGCAGTGGACATATTGCTTTCGGTTCATAGTCGGGAAAGAGAGGGCACGGGAAACCGCTGCATCTTACTGCGAGAAAGTTATGCTTGCAAAAGTGGCGGCAGAAAGGGGAGAGAAGCGTCCACTTCTCTGTCGATCTGTAGTAGGTGTACTGGGCGCTGGAAGGCGCAAATAGACTTCCTGCCTCTATGAGGCTGTAGGTGGCTGACTTAGGGAGTCTGCGACCTACAAAACAATATCTCCAGTTTCTAGGCGGTGCGCGATTCATTAAGCAGGAAGAAAAACAAGTCTTTGATGAGGTTCGGTAATCATACCGGACCATAGCCGGTCATAGTCTTAGCAAATGTGATGAATCCCATAGCTATGACTATAGAGCCAGGGAAGCCATGTGCGATTTTTAATTGTAACGAGACAGACTTTCAAAATGCTGCTGATGGTCCATAAATCCTACAGAGATAAGAATCATGAATCTGTGACAACCGGTTATACAGGATAACAAAATTTTATTGGATAAAGCATTGTCTAAAATGCAGCAATAAATTATGTATCTCGTTGTAAGATCTCAATCTGGCATAAACAACGTAACAATTGCGGTCATAAATTTTATCTTAAACGGCTCAATATATCAGATAGAGCTACACACCTGGCGATAAGTGGCCAATCTAGACAAGAGCCTGATATAATCTTAGTACAAATTACGTAATAATTTATATTGCAACACTATAAAATATTTTTGTAGACATGTTAGTACTCCTTGCTAAGATTAAATATATTTAAAAGTATGATACAGATTACATAACATACATACCATCACGCCTGTATTCCTCGAAGAGTTAGACAGAGGCGTACTAATGTACACTCACAGTTCGCCGGTATGTTTAGGTCCCATGTAATAGGGGGCGAGCCTATTGCCATTAATCGGGCACAAATCCAGACTCCGAGCTGCTACTGAGAATTTCATAGAAAAACCCAATAACACTTTGCTCGACCTGGGGATCGAACCCAGGACCTCTAGCGTAGCAGTCGCGCTTGGGACCACGAGACTAATGATACATATTAATTTATGTTTTACGAATAATACAGTTTAGTCAAATGAACTGTGCGTGATTGAGGTAGTCCGCAAGTGGTCTTTAATATAAAAAGTGTGTGACAGGTAAATATTGTCCTTATTCATGCTGACATCTTTTTTTATAGATTAAGTTGGCAAACGAGCTGACGAGCTACCTAGTGGTAAGTAGTCATCGTCGCCCGTGGACACCTGCAACACCAGAGGAGTTGCTGATGCGTTGCCGATTTTTAAGAGCCCCTACGGACTGCAGATTGCCAGAGCCATAGCAATCGAGGGGAACTGGCTCTTACTTGCAAAAGTTGAAACACACACCACGACAGAGTCCGACGTAAGGGTGGTCGCCAGCCAGTCAGACCCCAAGAGGTCCTACCACCGAGCAAAAATATCTTTCTACAAAAATATTTATTTAAATGATTTTTACCTACGGCAAACTTTGTAAAATATAATGTTCGAAGTTTCAAGTGTAGCTTCCGGGTACCAATCGAAGCAAATCCGCGATATGTAACGCAGAAGTCAATCCCTCAGCCACTACGCGAAACATTCATGAATCAAGACTAACAACAAATAAAGAAAAGGAAAAAATTTAATCAGTTATACTACCAATTTGTTTACTTATAACCATGTTGTACTAGGTACTCCTTGTAAGAAGTACACTCATAAACTTGATTAACACAAGTCAAAGAATTCGGGCGAAACGAACTACCCTGTTTTTACGCCCTTAAATCAACACGCAACCGTAACAAAACGAGAACACTTTAACAGTTTTTTTTATTTGACAACACGTTTGGCGTAGCGGCTGAGCGATCGGCTTCTGCGTCACGTGTTGTGGGTTCGATCCCCACACGGAGCAAATATTTGTAAGATCTACAGGTAGTTGTTCCGGGTCTGGGCGTTTGTGTATGTGAGAATTTGTGTTTGTAAACGCACCCATGATACAGGAGAAAATCCTAGTGTGGGGCAACGTTTAAAAAAAAAAAAAAAAAAAAAAAAAAAAAAACAGTCCTTTCACCTTCAACAGAAGCAAATACAGGGCCAATAAACTACTAACAATGCTCAGCTGTTTCAGTGCGTAAACTGTCTTGACGTTTGATTAACATTCGTCTGACAACATTGATGATCGGGCCACGAAAGAAGCTTTATGTCCAACCCTAGCCAAAATGTATTCGGAACGATTTTTTCGTGAACCTTTGTGGTTTACTTGTGGTGTTTGACCAAAATGCGATCACGCGGCCAAGTATGGAATGACGAAGTCAATACGTACTATAACATATGATAGGGTACGAAGTTTCAACATTAAAAATAGAAGTAGTTCTGTATAGCATGTTGCCAATATTATATGAAATAATATTACATTACATTAGTCTAGTGGTCCCAAGCGCGACTGCTAAGCTAGAGGTCCTGGGTTCGATCCCCAGGACGAGCAGTGTTATTGGGTTTTTCTATGAAATTCTCAGTAGCAGCTTGGAGTCTGGTTTTGTATCCGGTTAGTGGCAATAGGCTCGCCCCTATTACATGGGACCTAAACATACCGGCGAACTGTGGGTATACATTAGTACGCCTCAGCCTAACCCTTCGGGGAATACAGGCGTGATGGTATGTTATGTTATGTTAAAATTTAAGAAACCCCCGCAGCATCAAGACGTGGTTACTATGGCCTTGCAATATCATTGAAGTAATGAAATTAAACCAATCAGACCTGTGGAAGTTCCTCACATCACGTCACGAACCAGAAAAGAGCTGACAATGGTCAAACAGCTGGGCAGCTTTTTTAAATCATAGCTAAGAATACTCTCGATCAAGTAAAAAAAACTGAATTTGAATCGTTTCCATTCGTTTGGACGCTACGATGCAACAGACAGACACATCGATACAACAGATACTGGAATTTTTGAAATAGAATAGTAGTATTTAAGTTTATTCGTTACTAGCTTTTGCCAGCGACTTCGTCCGCGTGGAATAGTTACTTTGTTCCCTAGTTCTTCGCCCGCGGTTTCACCTGCGTTGCCCCGTTCCTAAGGGTTGTAGCGTGATGTTTTATAGCTTGAAACCTTTCTCATGAATCACTCATTTTCCCAACATTTCCCTTCACTGCTCTGCTCCTATTGATTGTAGCGTGATGAAAGTATACTATAACCTGCCTAGGAGTATGAAGAACAATTGTACCAAGTTTCGTTGAAATCCGTCGAGTGGTTTTTGTTTCTATAACGAACATACAGACAGACAGACACACAGACAGACAAAAATTTTACTGATTGCATTTTTGGCGTCAGTATCAATCATTAATCACCCGCTGATAGTTATTTTGGAAATATATTTCATGTACAGAATTGACCTCTCTACAGATTTATTATAAGTATAGATATACAAAAATACAAATCTTTCCTCTTTATTTCCGTTCTAGTTAAATTGTATTAAATAAATAATAATAATAAATAATAATAGTAATGATTATTAATGTAGATAAAAAAGCAAAATTAAAATGCAACATCTCTTATATTATAGAACCTATCTTGACATCCCTGCCCAAAAAGTAGGTAAAGCCGACGACCTTTTTGTAAACCGTTGTTACACAAAAGTGAGTGTATGAACAGCCCTTTACATTAACCCTTTAATAATAATTTTAAACCAGAAAGCCTCACCTTATGAGGTGAGCTCGCCGGGGGCTTCTCGATTTTGCGCTGCTCGGGTCGCGTTCAAATGTAGCAAATTGTATTTTATTTCGATTATATAAAGATACTTTTACGACTCAATTGTTTTAATTTTGATTTGGGCCCGATCAATGGCCCGGTGAACTCCGGGTGTGCATTAGGATACCTCTATCTAACCCTTCGGAGAAAACAAGCGTGATGCTAAGTTATTGAACAAAAATATTTAAAAAATACAAATTCATTGTATATATTACTTGTTGTGAGACATGGCCAGTATGTTGCTGTATTTTATAGATGACAATCGTTCAAGTACATATCTACACTTAGAAGCTTAGTTTTTGACTTGCATTACGAAGTCTTTAAGATACAAATTAAAAATAAATTCGAAGTCAAGCAAACCTCTTTCGCTTAAAATTTACACCAGCGCTTAAAACGGGTCTGAAACTCGTGTAATTTATTCATAGTCGAGTAATGACACTCGATTACTTCAACGAGAACCCTTTGCCATGAGGCTCGCTTCAAAAAAGTGTTATTTTTATTAAATGCAAGCGAAATGACTTTGTTCCAATGCCTCGACGTCACGGAAGATTGTCGTGTACCCGGGTTTTATAAGTGTGTCAAAGGGCGTGTCTTTATAAGGTGATAACTGTACCGGGTTTTAATGGAGGACTATAATCCTTACTAATATTATAAATATAAACGTGAAAGTTTGTGAGTATGGATGTATGGATGTTTGTTACTCTTTCACGCCAGAACGGCTGAAAGGATCTGGATAAAATTTGGCACACAGATAGATTATAGCCTGGAATAACACATAGGTTACTTTTTATCCGGGTCGGTCCCAATCCTGAAGTCCACGTAGACAAAGTCGCAGACAGAAGCTAGTATTCATTATAAAGTTGTCCTTGGTTTTAGGGCATTGGGATTTAGACCGTCGTGTTTAAGTCACAGAGAGTTGAAGTATACACAATGGAGTAGAGATGGGGTTGACTGACTGATATCTGACATTATTATTTTATTATTTCTGATCTGACATTCTCTGACATTTTGCAATTATAATACAAAATGATTCAAATTTTACACTTAAATTCAATAAATAATGCAATTAAATTAATGTTAAAAGGATTTTATGTAAATGTGAGTACGATGTAGGCTAGGTATACTACGTCTTTTAGCTTTTAACTGTCTGGTGGCTTCGAGATTTTTTTATGGGGCCTACGCAAATGTTCCGCCGATCTGGTATCGTCGTGTGACGGATTGTAGAGCTCCCTATAATATGGTCGAGGTACACAATGTCTGATGCATGCGTGCCGTCGGATGGGACTGGTCTACTCAAAGCCGCTATGGATCTTTCTTCAAAAGGCCATTTCAGACACTGCCCTGCATTGTATCACTCACATATTCTTATAGTATTATGTCTGGACTTCAAAAGAGACCATGATTCTCTGAGTTTGTTTCGGTGTTTCTTCTCATAGGTCGTCAGCTAGGAAATGCCGACACCATCTAGTACTTAAAAAAAAAGACATGTAAAAGCATCCTTGAGAGATCTATTTACAGAAATAAATATCATTTCATTTCAATATCATTTCATTTCATTTCATTTGGTTATTTAGATCAGATATTATGGGGAGAAAAAAAAACTTTCTAAAATGCGTTTCAGGTTTTAATAGTTATGACCTTCGACGAAATTGAATTAAATTCACAAATCATAATTCTTCTATGTTGGAGATAGTATGCTATGCTTCTGCTAAATAAAATCCAAGTATAACAATGTACGATCATAAATGCTATTCTGATATTTTTGAAGATTATTCTCAAAAATAAAATATTATAAAAATATATCATCTATCTGAAAGTAAATTAAAAAATCGTTCGATTTATCAAAGAAAAATTTCTTGTTGATCATGGAAAACATTGCATTACTTATTTATGAAATCCATTCAAATAAATAACGAGTCGGGGCCGTTTGACGCATCAATAAACATAAATGCCTACGCAAGGCCGAGGGAGCGATTCTACTGAGGTCGAAAGGTCACTCGATATTTTATCGCATTATTTGTAACTCGTGAAAATCAGGTTTGCGGACCTATTTCCTGATGCTAATAAATAAGAACCTCATTTTTAGAAATAATTATCATCATCAAATCTTTTACTGACCAACTGCTATGCATCGGGCTGGCCTAGTACGGATTGGTAGACTTCACAATATGTTGTCGAGAAAATCTCTCAGACGTGGAGGTTTCCTCGTGATATTCTGTATGTTTTTTAGCCTTTTAGTGTAACATTGCTAGACAAATACTTGGTCACTGACCGAATAACAGAAAACCAAACTTAAGGTTTGTCAGCGAGCAATGGAATACAGTATTTTGGGAGTTAATAGGATGGACCATGATCAAAATACCACCCTCCGTTCCAAAACGCAAGATGTGGGCGTCCAAACTAAGATGAGCGAGGGTAGCTACGGAGTGGAGACCACGCAACGTGGATGAAGTCGGAAGTGGAAATTGAACGTGATGAGTGAAAGAGATGGAAGTATTATGATTGGTTAATTGTGTGAGTGAGATAACGAATGAATGTGAGAAATGCATGATTCGACGACGTAGATTTTCCACATTTCTTTGTAAAATGATTTTAAAAAGAAATGTGACAGATGACAGATAGACGTAGTTTATAGACGAATAAAATACTGAAGATATTTCTGAAATCCACTTAATTTTATTCCAGTCCCAAATAGTATATTCTCACGTACATATATACCAAAATTATACAAGAGTTAAAAGAGCATCAAAAAAATTCCACCTAATTCCAACTTCACGCTGTAATCTGCAGTAATATGGCTGGCTGCATCGCCACGTTGGATGACAATATTGAATCTCTCGTCAAAGTATAGGCCAGCCTTTAGATCACGTGGAGCGTCGTAAAGGCGAAAGTCCATTTGATATTTACTGCGTATATAACTTGGACATGTTAATAAACGGGCCCATATTTTGTGCTATCATGTCTACGTAATAAAATAACATCCCTTGGCTAATAACCACCATAACATTATAACTTTATTTATGGGCTTCACGGTTGTTTATGGGTTATTAACAGAAATATTGTTCATCAGTCGTAAGATACGTTGGAGAGCTGTCTTTTAAGGCCTTTTGGCTAGACACTCTAATAAGACTATTACAGTTTCTTGCACATTCTATCAAGGTCGGGAAGTGTCCTAAGAAACACCGTGTGGTTAAAATCAATTTGACTATAATTTCCACAATTAGAAAAAGCACAAAAAAATATTCCAATTGTTTTTATTTAATTTAACATGCTGTAAGAGAAACGAGATATATTTTGACTTTTTAATGTATCTGCATTCAAACTATAACAGTTGATATTGACTGACAAACGCAAAGCTTAAATTGGAGGATCTTGAAGCATGAAATTCTGCACAGGAGTTTCTTATGCAACGTAGGTGAGAACTAAGACGGAGTTTTGGAAATTTCCCTCGGTATTGGGAAAAGACTAGATTATTGTCGTGAACACAGCGGAACAACTCATCCAGCAAATAAAAACTTATGTCGTGTATATGTACTACCGTACTATTGTACCCCACGATAGAGGCTTGCCTAGTGTGGGGACCACGGAAATACAAATTTTTTATTTATTCATTTACATTTAAGCCGGCGGAGCTTGAATTGCCCACAAAAACGTAATACCATAATAAATCGTAATCCAGACAATATTCTATCAAAATAAGTTATTATTCGGATTTGGATACCATCAATCTGGGTTCCTACGGTATTCACTGAAAATAAAATATTGGAAAATCGTTGCAAACTTGGTAATTTTATAAAAAATTGCATTCGCTTATATTTATTTCCAGTGACGTATTTTGGACAAAATGGTATCGTAGGAATCTACATTAACGGTATCAGAATCCGAATAATAACACAATTTGATTAAATTGTCTTTGAATTACGATTTATGTCGGTATTACGTTTGTAATACCGACATAAATCGAGAAATTCGGTCCGCCGAACTCTTAACATATATTATTATTAATATTTTTAAGGCCCATATAGGTTGTCTCGTATTGCTTAACCTAGTAATCGAACCCTGGACCCATGCTCGGCAGCCGTGCTATCACTAGGGCAGTTCATTCAATATTTTTTTAAGTTATTACATAACAATATTAGGTATGCCATATGACTGACTACAACATAAGCTGACCGATGAATATTCATAGAAATATGAAAAGGTTATAGTGACCTTTCGATCTTAAAAATGATTATTTAATTGGTATTTGTTAATAAACATGTTGAAGATAAACGTGTGATGTGTATCATTATTACTTAGTTTATGTTAGGCAAGTACATAGGCTCAAGGCGAAAAGTTTGTAAGCAATACATTTTGAATGACAAATATTATCGGCTGTGAAAAAAATATGTAGGTAAACAATTTTCTTTTTTAATGGAAATTCAGATAAAGTGCGTAAGCATTTGCAAAACTAATTAATAGTAAATCTTCTTTTTATAAATATTAAAACAAGCAAAGTTATCAATAATTATAATAGTTAATTCTTTTTTAAGTACCGTACTGTAAAACATAGTTTTTTTCTCAATATCGTTAAGACTTACAACCAGTTTCTATATCCTACCTGTCGGTAGATTTGATTACTAGAGATAGAATTTTGACATAAGCTCCATACAGCTACTGTCAAAATCCTATACGTAGTAAGCAAATCCACTGACAGATAGGATATAGAAACCGACCGTTAGTGGCCTTAACAAAACTGTTGATGTCAAATATCTATTGTTTTAAGTAATTATGGAAAACCTCGAGAAAAGTGCTGCATCTAAGAACCATTTAATTATACTTAACACAGAAAGACAATGTCATGATTAATGTCACTTTTGAATATGTCAATGAAATTTTCCAAAACCGACTACACTAACATTAATTCAAATGTGAAATTTAAACAAGAAATCATGACAGGCAACCACTTACTGAAGATTATAAACGTACTGATAAATTATTAAGTCTATAATACCCACAAGGAACCCCTCAGAATAACTAACACAGTTCACGAAACTTGAAAATGTTTTCAAACTACAAATGTATTAGAGCCATTGAGATATTAGCTACAGACTACTGTCACAGAACAACCACGTCATATTGTTAAGTTTAAAATATTAATAACAAGTTACATAATTATCTACCTATCAAAAATTGAGCTTTATATATTTTTTTTAAATTCATTTAATTTTACGATGAAAACTGATATTAAAAAATAAGGATAAATGACGAGAATTTTCGCGCATATTAAAATACTATAAATAGGTTTTTGTAGTCAGTATTTTAATTCACATGAATGAAGACATATTGTTATAATAAAGTCTTCTAAAAAAATAGGGGAAAAATCCTCATAAATAGGGATTTGTGACGCTTACTCCTCATCCTATAATAACTCAATGTTCTAGGGGCGGAAAGTTATAAAGGTCTCGCTGACCTTGCCACTAAAAATACATAATCCATTGAGTCACGAAAATGTTTCAAAATTATTATGTTATTGTGTTTTTACAATAAGTGGAAGAAAAAATGTATGAATTTTAGACTTTTAACACTTTTTTAAAACGTTGCCCTATGATGTTCTTCTATATCATACAACACAAATAGTATTATTATAGACCTGGAACAAATTTTTACCTGTACACAATATAATCATGTGTTTCGAGCGGGAATCGAATCTACAAGCCATGGCAAGAAAGTTTTTTTTTTTATCAAAAATCTCATGCAATTTGACAAAACTTAACAATATCATAGCTCAATGTAAAAAAGGTACGTACCTACTAAAACCTCTATAAAAGTTTAATGTGTCATTTAACTACTAGTTACGTCAAGCCACTCATTAAAAGCTGCAATAAATCAATGGGAACATCGCGGCGCCATCGGGCGCGTAATTTTATTGCTATTTACAACGTTCTTGCAATAAAAACGTCACCTGCAACACTAAACAGGAAAATGGAGAAGACCCAATCCGAAGTGCTACCCGCGTTCCATTTAAAAAATCCTTCTTATTAGTTACCTACCTCTTCTCTTTTCAGAAACCTATTTGCCATATTTCAATAGGCTATTTGATTGATTATTTTTTATAGTCTTGTGCAAATGTTTATCATAAATGGAACCCATCAGCGAGAACAAAATTAAAATCTGCTCAAAAACAAGGCAGTTACAAGCATTTTAATTTTATGCTAGACAGAGAACGCACTATACTTGTTTATGACGTCACAAACCAATGCTTATTTGCTGGAAGGGACAAAGCATCCCCTCTCACCTCTCTCCCCACCAAAAATTTTAAATGCTTATATCTTTGAACTTTATTAACCAATTTAAATTATTTTTTCAGAATACGATTTGTATTTAATTTCACTTTTCACTCAGCTTGGTATTTTTAATTATTCAAACATTTGTCAAATACTCGTACACTATTCTGTAGGCCTTATTTACATTTGGTATAAGCTGTGAGTAGTATTCCCTACCAAATTGTGTGCAATTTTAGAAGATTTTTTTAACCTACCGCCTATTTCTAAAATACCGTTGAATAATATGGGAAGACTACCGCTATAATTTGAATATATTTCATGATCATTGTGTATTCTTCTTGCGTATTACTCTTAAAAAATAGATCATTTATCAAAAGCTCTATAGGCGGAGAGCAGTTTATTTACAACAGAACGTTACAATTGAAATTGATCGCACCAAAATTATTTTTCATACACATACCATCACGCCTGTATTAACTGAAAGGTTCGGCAGAAGTGCACCGTATACTAATAAACATTTTTTTTATTCTTGACAGGCTTACGCTTTACCGCCAGTTCGCCTGATGTAAAGCGACACTGTGATGTACGATGGAACGCGCTTGCCTAGAAGAAACCGATTCACTCACGAGTATTTAATGATATAGATATATTAAGACAAAACCCTAAAATAAATATTGGTAGCTTAAAGAAAAAACTCAAGAATACAGTACGCGCAACATAACTTGGCCGGACTGAAGTTAGCTGTTTGTCAGTTTTTAACGTAAACAATCCACTGCGCATTAAAACGGCGAACTTTACTCCGGCCAACTTATGCTGCGCGTACTGTACTTTGTTAGATGGCAGTTGTAATAGATAAAAGTAGTAAAAAAAAAAGTCACGTAATGCTTTATATATTTATGTACCCTTTGATACTATTATTATTTAATAAGTACTGTTGTTTGCTTTTGTTAATTTAGTGTAAGGTTTTGTAATAAAAATAAGAGCGGATCTCGCCGTTAAACCATTACGTTTGGCGAGTATACCATGTAATGTAGTAATTTAAGTTTGTAATATTAAAGCAAAAAAAAAAACTCGTGAGTACAGTGACGGGTATGTTAACGTCCCACGTAATAGGGGAAGAACACTTGGCCAATAAAATTGGATATGAGCCTTCTCTGCCTTCTCTATATTGTGGCGTTAGCGATGCTATCGTAGCGATGTTAGGCAACCTTTTGACAAACCAATTAGTTTCGAAGCGTTTATTTAAAGTCGATCGAACTTATAATAAGTAGGCACATAATTAATAACTATTTTTATCCGTAAATCAATGCTTAGTTTTTGTTTAATAAGACGTTACGCTTGATAATGATAAATTATATATAGTTATTTCTGAACTGCCTCATTAGTCTAGTGGTCCCAAGTGCAACTGCTACACTAGAGGTCCTGGGTTCGATCAACAGGTCGAGCAAAGTGTTATTGGGTTTTTCTATGAAATTCTCATTAGCAGCTCGGAGTCTGGATTTGTGCCCGGATAATGGCTATAGGCTCGCCCCCTATAACATGGGACCTAAACATACCGGCGAACTGTGGGTGTACATTAAGTACACCTCTGCCTAACCCTTCGGGGAATACAGGCGTGATGGTATGTTATGTTATGTTATTTCTGCAAATAGATCCTTAAAAGATAATTAAAAAGATAAATTTTATAACAGATTATTTATTTTGAAATTTTTAAAATTTCTCAACAATAATTTAGCCTTATGATGAAGCATGAAACATTGCTACCACACAAATATCAACATTTTCATCGTCAACTATTTAGCTACTATCCCACGGCCGGGCACGGGTCTCCTCTAAGAATGAGAGGGGTTAGGTTATAGTCCACCACGCTACCTTAGTGCGAGTTGGTAGGCTCCAATTATGCTTCAAAAAATCTCTCAGGCGGATTTCCTCTCAACGTTTTCTTTCGTCGTGATAATTAATTACTAATACACACATGATTTTCATCGCACGAATAGACCGGCTCGACCGGAGTGATATCACGGCCTTACAGAAAAGCGACGTGAAAACACATTGACGTTGTGTTTCGCCGAGTGAGTGATGATACCGGACGCCCAATCCCCTTTTAAAAGGCCGGAAATGTACTTGTGACTCCTTTGGTGTTGTGGGTGTCCATGGGCGGCGGTAATCGCTTACCATCAGGCGATACATCTACTCGTGTGCCCTCTATCCCATAAAAAAATGATTTCGAAAAGTTAGAGGTGCCTGCCTTGAAGTCGAATTCGAGAGCATTGGTAGCCCAATGATCACATCTCTAAGCTATTACTGCTATTTCTAATACCATCCCACATAATGCTTGCAGTTTTACAACTTTAGCCTACATAGCCGACTGAATTGAATTCTTTAATTAAGTCTGCTCATTAGTGCTATTAGCGTAGTTATAAGCCATAATATAACTTTCTAAATATAAATAGGAAGTCAGGTAAATAATTTTATTTCGATTCGTAATCATAAATAAGATATACTCATTCATTTATTTTATTACATAGAGAAAATGTATGCCAAACTGCATGATTACTCTAGTGGTGCGACTGCTACTCTAGAGGTTCTGGGTTTGATTCCAAGGTCAAGCAAAGTTATGAAATTCTCAGTAACAGCTTGAAGTTTGGATTGGCGCCCAGTTATTGGCAATATGCTCGCCCCCTATAACATAGAACCTAAACATACCGGTGAACTGTATACCTCTGCTTATCCTTCAGGGAATACAGGCGTGCTGTTATGTTGTATAAATTCGTATGTATATATTACTTTAATTAGTCTTATGTCTAATTAAAAACAAAGATTAAAACGTACTTATTAAACAATCTAGGTATTAAGAACATTAATTCAAATTCTATCACGCTCTGATTATAAATAATTTACAGTCACTTAATCCAACGTCCCGTCGCGAAATTAATTACCTAGAAACAGCTTTAGTACTTAAGACCTAGACTTGTGGTTGGTCTAGTCTAGAACGGTGACCACGCTTTATTTTATACGGGGGATATTCTATAAGATCCTTTTTTATTTTAATTGCCTTTTTTGCTTTGTAAATAAGTTAGATAAGAAATTCTGAGCAAACCATTTGAAAGACGAACTGAATTTTCCCAGGAATATAGTTAGGTCATATTTCTATTTTTGCCGCATATTGTAAAATCTTATATAGTCTAGATCGTTAACGCCATTTTCGACAACTTTTACAAACAATTTTATAAGTAAATAATTTAAGCCTTATTTGCCTAGTGGTCCTAAGTGTAACTGCTATGTTAGAAGTCTTGAATTCGATTCCCAGGTCGAGCAAAGTGTTTTCGTGTGAAATTCTCAGTGGTAGCTCCGAGTTTGGATATGTAAATTAACCAGGCCTAGTCTATTTGCCATTGCAATATCTGCGCCCCCAATTAAATGGTGCTTAAAGATACCGGCAAACTTCGGGTGTACATTAGTACATCCCTGTCTAACCTTTCACGAAATACCGCCGTGATGGTTTGTCATGTTATAAGTAAATATTGCTCGTAAGTTTAAGATTCAAATATAAAAAAAAATCTAACAATTTCCAACTTATCGTGTGATTATATTTTAGTACATTTATGCTAAACCCTTCAGAGAAATAATATTGCTCGTTTAATAGAATAAGATTATTATATTTTATTATATTTTTCTAATAATTTTCAACGGCGTAAGTTTAACTAACGACCAGATCTAGTAAAATGTTACGGCAAAAAATCACTTTATATTGCCAAAAATAGTAAATGATCACCAAAATAAGTTCTAACCTAACCTAAGCCAAATTTTTGGTGACCATTTATGTAAGCATTTTGGTGATCAATTTACTAAATTTGGTGGTCATTGTATTCTTTCTTTCTTTCTTTTCTTTCTTTTTTTAAAAAACATTGCCCCACACTAGGATTTTCTCCTGTATCGTGGATGCGTTTACAAACACAAATTCTCACATACACAAACGCCCAGACCCAGAACAACTACCTGTAGATCATACAAATATTTGCTCCGTGTGGGGATCGAAACCACAACACATATCACAGAAGCCGATCGCTCAGCCGCTACGCCAAACGTGTCGTCGTATTATTATATTTATCCCCATTTTCAACTTATCCCACTTCAAGCCGAACAGCTAGTCACACGAGTGGAATTATGACGCATTGCGGCTCCTGCCGCTGCCGGGGCGAGTTTTGTTTGCCCACTACAATAAAGGAGGACTTAACGTTTAGTCCCTGTTTTATATACGTGGTCGTTTTAGTTTGCACTTTTAATAGAGGATTTAGTTTTAAGATGGGAAACAGACGATCATGCATGAAGAGGTAATGAACGCTGATTAAGTTTTTGTTTTCGTCTGGGTTGGATACAAAATTACCAGATATTTTGCCAAAAAATAATGTGCTAACATTATCGTATTCCGGTTCGAAGAACAATATAGCCATTAAAATTAATGGGCTTTATGAGACTTATCTGCAAGGTTAAGCTGCGCTCGCTGTGGTCAATCTATGGATGGGTAACCTTTCTTAACTAATCAAGACCCCTCCATGCCTCAGAGAGCATGCAAAGCCGTCGGTCCCGGTTGTTATAGGTTTAAAGAACTTTATTCTCATAAGAACATAATTAGTTCACTTATAATGAGATTCGACAAAAGACCTTATTTCAAAATATTATACAATCTTAGCCTAACTTAGTAATATGTTTAACAATAATGGCTGTTGATATGCAGTTTTAGTTTTTTTTATAAATATTTAGTTTCGTGCATGTTATGCAAATATCTATGACAATTGTAGTCAGAAGCCCAAAAAAGCCTGACCGCATGACCCCGGATATTGCCCAGAAATTGTGTTTCGGGGATCTGATGGCAGTCGCTTCGTGTAAAATACTGTTAATTAGCAGCAGCTGATTAGACTGGAAGCCGACCCCAAAATATTTGGGAAAAGGCTCGGAGGATGATGATGCTCAAGATGATACGCGCGAGTGATACCACCACTGGTGTTGTTAGCGTCTATAGGCTGCGGTTGTCACTAACAATCCGGCGACCCGTCATTGTTTGTCATCTTAATATAATACTAGCGACTCTCCCGCGGTTTCATCCGCGTTGCCCCATTCCTAAGAGTCGTACCGTAACGTTAATTAGCTTAAAACCTTCCTCTTGAGTCACTCTATCTATAAAAAACCGCTTCAAAATCCGTTGCGTAGTTTTAAAGATTTAAGTATACATAGAGACGGACAGACAGCGACAGCGACTTTGTTTTATACTATGTAAAGAAGTAAAGTGGTGGATCAGGATTAGCTAGTGCAGATCAGTTGATGGATTCGTTTTTATTTAGCCATGAATGCCTCAGCCGAATAATATATACCTACCTACATGACATTATAAATAAACAGAAAATATGTTAGATACCAATTACATTAACTACTTTCACTCGTCAGCACACTATCTCCAAAACATCTATTTAATCAAAAAACCTACACAAAATCTCATATACACCACGTCCCTTTGTCGCCTATTCGTGGGCGAAAATTAATCTGATTCCGTCAAGATTTGTATCAAATCCCGTTTCAATTAAGGCCGAAAATCTCCCATCTCTACGTCTATCTCGTACTATTTTCGTCCGTCAAAATGACAAAAATATCAAAGCCATCAAATTTTGTATGAAATTGTATACGTTTAGTGATGTGCCGCTCAAATTGAACTCCTACATAAAATCTACTGATTAACATCGCCCTTTGATCGGTCCAGTCGTCTTACCACAAGCTATGTATAGCTAGTTGTAGCTGATAATAGAATTGCATTTACGTAGGAGACTCATGCTTCGGCACAAATGGGCCGGCTCGACCGGAGTGATACCATGGCCTCACAGAAAACCGGCGTTAAACAACGCTTACGTTGTGTTTCGCTGAGTGAGTAAGATTACCGGAGGCCCAATCTCCTTTTAAAAGGTTGGTAACGCACTTGTGACTCCTATGGTGTCGCGGGTGTCCATGGGCGGCAGGAATCGCTTACCATCAGGCGATCCGTTTGCTCGTTTGTCCCTACCTATGCTATTTATGTGTAGAAGATAACAAAGTTAATTTCTTTGGCATTAAAAAGTAGATTTTAACCTAACATGTCAGAATGCGCGGTTCAGCTCAGTAAGATCTATTGTATTATGTTATCCAAATACCAGCAAGCCCTGGGCTCCAAACCCAAAAGATAGTCACTATTCACGGGTATTATCAGAAATACGACCCAAAAATAATTAATTTAATATTAATTTTGTGATTGTAATTTCTGATTTAATATTACCTGACCCAGAGAGATGTGGAAGAAAAGGAGGTAGTCTTTGCCTGCAATGGGAGTACAGGCAAACAAACAAATAACTTGTAATAGAAATATATTAGCAGATACTAAAATGCCTATAGGTAGAAAGAAGCGAAATTCAACCGTACGATCAACATTCACCAATTTACGAAATTCTCAAATAATCTTTTATATTCATACATAATGATCGCTTCATTCCACGTTAACCTACATTTTTATATAAAAAAATAACCGTACAAATATACTCCTACGCTTTTGTTAGATCAAAAGATCTTAACAAGCAATTCTTATCGCAACATTATCTCGTGGATGGGTTGCGCACGCGTCGATAAAAGTAATGTAATGCGTCGATATCGGATCACACACGAAGATCGAGGCTTACGTGTTGTGTCTGTGATGTCATACTGGATATGCGATACGGAGATAGATATAGGATATGGTTGTGTTTATATTTTGAGTAGGTATAGCTACTGTTAGCGGGTAACTCAATCGAATTGTGCAAAAAATTGGTTTATAATTTAATGCATAATTATTCTACAATTTAAAATGCATACTTGTGTAGATCTGAAATAGATAATTAAATCTTAATTATGTTTGTACTGAAAGATTGCCTTTGGTCACGGGGAGACTGAGCAATGTAGCAACTACATTGTAACTTTCCTTTACTAAAAAATAACTTAATAATCTTAGCATGGAAAATGCAAAAAAAAATCACAAAAAGATAACTATCCTAATGTTAAAATTACCTTACATTTTTGTTAATAATTGGTCAATTTTTTTTTAAATTAATATAAAATACTAAAGCCAAACATTATCTTATCCAGCTTTTGTATACTCATAAAAATTAATGTTGCATAAAATATGTAATATCTTTAAAAAACAGACTTCCCCACATATTTATAGCAAAGCTTCCTTCACAGGAACAATAGCCTTAGATACTGTGAGATATAAGATTAGATTTGATCCAACTATAACGCCGCCGCAAACCGGGAGCGAGCAGTTAACGAGATATTGAAATATTTGAGACGGGTTAAAAAAAAGTTTTAGGAAAAAAACGTGTAACCATTGACGTGCAGAGTAATTTATGGCTTTTTAGATTAAAGTGCGGCCGTCTGCGTGGGAGTATATTTTTTTTATAAATAAACATAATTTATTTAGATGATATTTGTTTTGTTACAGAATAATGAATATAATGATGGAAGATATATATATATTTTTTTAAAAAGTTCACTATCCATGTGGTTTGCACTTTACTAGTATTCTTGTTAACCCCTCGCTGCTGAGCTAAATGCTTGTGTTACGACTGGGTTCACGTCGGTAGTGTAATGGGTGGGTTGGTGGGTTTCGAATCGGCAACCACCACTTTATTATAACATAACATAATACTTAAACTACATTGTAGTTGAAATTTCACTCACAATGGTCGTAGTTACATTAACCAAATGAAACCTCGACCATCAGATTACAAATTTCAACTATAATATCAGAAGTTATATGATCCTTCATTACCTAAGAACTGCCTCATTAGTCTAGTGGTCCCAAGCGCGACTGCTACGCTAGAGGTCCTGGGTTCGATCCCCAGGTCGAGCAAAGTGTTATTGAGTTTTTCTATAAAATTCTCAGTAGCAGCTCGGAGTCTGGATTAGGCTCGCCCCCTATTACATGGGACCTAAACATACCCGCGAACTGTGGGTGTACATTAGTACGCCTCTGCCTACCCCTTTGGTTAATACAGGCGTGATGGTATGTCATTACCTAAGAATTCCTTAGAGAATGATTATAAGAAAATTGAGAGTATTTGCTAGGTTAAACCTTCCTTTTTCGGATGAATTGATGAACAGAGACATAACCTCAATAATCAGACGGCCAATTTTATATTAGAATTGAATATTGCATTGTACTGGGCAAATCTTGATATAAAGATGAACCATCCATAACCTGACCGCGGCAAGCGCAGCTTATAGTAGCACTAGTATAGCTCAGATTGCAAGGCATTTAACTTATAGCCTGCCACGTCTGACCAGTGTTGCCAGACTTCATGATTATTGTGTCTTCTTAGTGCATGTCTTCTGTCACCCTTCAATCAAGTAAATAGCGACCCGCTTCTTCTTTCACCTCCGCTAATTCGTTCCTAAGAGGCATAGCGTGATGTTATAATAGCCTATACCTTCCTCGATAAAAAAAAAATACAACATAAAAAGGACTTTCAAAATCGGTTCTGTAGATCCAGGGTTTACCCCCTACAACCTCACAAACTTTACCTCTTTATAATATTAGTACTCGAGTAGATTATGCATTTTTGATTAAATTCATCCGCTGCTGGTCCTCTTCTAGTAAAGGCTACATAATCCTATCTTCAGCCCTCCTCGTCCAATCTCTGTCAACTAATGTCCTACACTATGCTTGCCTAGACGTGATCTTTACTCAAGATCTCATGTGCTCCAACAATTACCCATTCTTCAAGATATGTGACAGCTCAATATTATTAATTATAGTTCAATACGTAAGCCAGTTATTTAAAATTATAATAGCAGTATCCAAACCCCATACAAAAACAATCCGCAACATAATAACTACCCTTAAAACAAACACATTAACTACCGAGGACGAGCCATAATTTTTTCCATATGATTTATAGCACCCGTACCGTGAACATTTGCAATGCGTATGAAGCCAGGTATTCAGGAATATATTGTGGTGGTATTTAATTGAATATTTATGAGGAACGAATCCATAGTTTTTGAGTAAAGCATGTATTTTCTTTGTGGAATAGTACGAATAGTAGTATAGATAGTAATTAGAAAGAAGAAAGAAAAATAAATTCATTGAAACAATTTTTTTTTTAGTAAAGGAAAAAATTCAATCGCGGTCAGGATTCGAACCTGCGTCTTCTGGTTTGATATACCAGACGCTCTGACCTCTAAGCCAGATAGCCAGCCAGTTTGCGGTATGTCAAACCAGAAGACGCAGGTTCGAATCCAGCCCGCGATTGAATTTTTTCCTTTACAAAAAAAAAATTAATAATCTTAGCATGGAAAATGCAAAAGAAACACAAAAAGATAGTTTATTGAGACAAGTTCCCATACAACACAATTATTATTATTGGTATATTTTTACATGGCTTTGCTTCGCGTTGAATTGAATTTCGCAATTCCCCTGGAATAAATAAGTAATTATTTAAAACCCAATTCAATTTTCTGATGTAAATAAAAAATATGTATAAGCAGCAGTAGTCACCTCTCCAATTACAATCAACCTTATTGGTTCCTTATTAAAGTCTTCTTCCATTGCTTACTCTAGCGTGTACTATATCTAACTCAAGTAGACAGTCCTAGCTATAGTTATATTAGACGTAACTATACTGTATCGGTTAGTTATGCTGCTAATGAGGAATGTTACATCGACGATGCTAATGTACTGCGGTTTCAACCACTCTGCAAATTGACAGTATTACCAC
This sequence comes from Acronicta aceris, assembly GCA_910591435.1. Taxonomy (NCBI): domain Eukaryota; kingdom Metazoa; phylum Arthropoda; class Insecta; order Lepidoptera; family Noctuidae; genus Acronicta; species Acronicta aceris. The sequence goes on from OU342775.1 coordinate 1,088,929, forward strand.
AAAGTGTTTACATATTCTATATTATGTCCATGTACGTATCATAGCAACTATAGAATCACTATGCTTTATATTTTTGTATTTAATTGTTATTATCATCCCCATATCAATAAAAAGAATGCTATTTTACTACATATTCTACGACATAAATACCTGTCATTTCTGACATTTTGACACCCGTGGTGTGTGCACCACATGACTCCAAATGAAAACCAGGGTCAAGCACAGGACATTATGCTCATTTGGAAACCCATTTGGCAAACTTGGTAAACTTTTGATATGGTTCCAATAATAAATAAATAAATTTTTTTTTCTTCTTTTTCAAATTTTTGTAATCTGGCATTGATCAAATAAACGTTTTTCTTTCTTCTTCTTTCTTATTACTTCTGCTACTACTATCCTTCTATTATTAGGTAATACTCTTATCTTCTTGGCTGTGAACGGAGCTCTTAGTGAGGATAAATTGGGTATTTGGTACAAAACTTGACATTTTCTTCACGATTTTTCCCGTCATTTTCACACATGTTGATTTCTTTAGCTTTTGGCAAACGACATATAGATTAAGTCGATACCAAACTGTGTCCCCAAACTGACCCTAAACCTTCAATAAACATCACGCCACGGACTCCATCAAGGATAATTTTGTGAAATATTTCCGCACTCACCCACATTGATACAAAAATTGTAATACACAAAACCCCGTAAAAAATAATTGCAACCCCCATTCAAACCCCACAACGCTAGACCCTTTGAGCAATCTCATCGTCGCATTTCTCCGTCAAATGCCGAGGTTTAATTACAGAGGTCCCACTTACAGTTTTTCGACAGCATTTTTGACGAAGACAGCGTGACAGAACATTGTGTAGGGCACTCGGCACGCCAAATATTCCGGGGTACTTCAGACCTCCAAATCGCGGTGAGGGGGTTAGAAGGAAAATTCTTTCGATATTTTCTGGAGGTTAATGGAAGGTTTTGAGATACCGGTAGTCCTTTCTTGAGTGTTTTAGAAGAAATGAGGAACGTTAGATATTATTCAAATAAATGAGCAAGGTCCGTAGCTTTGGTCGTTTGCTTACAAAAATTTCTTGCTTCAATGTTTTCTTACTTAATAAGCTTTATTGGCTGCTGCCCGTGTTTTCACTACCCGTTCTTAAATTTTTCGAGACAATAGTTAACGTATGTCCTTCACCAAGGTCCTATCTATTTTAGTACCAAAATTAATCAAAATAGTTTCAGCGATTTAGACGTGAAACCGTAACAAATGAACATAAGAGTTACTTTCGCATAGCATTACTTGAGTCCTACTACAGTTATCTGGGGTTTTGCACACCAATACATATTTAATAGATATCTATTGTCACTATATGCTATTTAAAGTGCAGGCAAAAAACAGCCATCCTCCCCTTATTTAATTACAACGAACACAAAACTGAATGCATTGGAAGCGTGGAGGCTCTGCCTACAGTATCGCAATTGAGACGTCCCGTGACGTCTAATTAAGAGCATGGCTCTAAGATAATAGATTTTGCATCAAGTAAAGAAATCAACCTGTATCATCCTCCTTGCGCTATCTCCAATACTTAACAGATGTTTATTTTTTTTTTAATTCGTGATAGGCTTACGCTTGATCGCCAGTTTGCCTGATGTTAAGCGACACTGCGATCTACGATCTATGTTATATGTTAATTCGTACGGTATAATTAGTTGGGCTCTGTGGTGTTACCCATATTGATTTTATTTTCTTCAATCCCATAGGAATTTCCCTAAAACCCTTCATAGCAGACGGACTATAAACTACAAAAAAATTTTTTTTATATAATTTACAGTTTCTGAGAACTCGCGGTTAGTTATTGAGTGAATGGTTTTATAATTACGATTAAATTGGTTCAAGGAAGGTTTGCGAAATTGAATTTTCTTATAAAATCAAATATTAGGATCTAATGATTCGCCCTCATATCAAACTATACTAATGTATTCAGTCTCTATTTGTAAGCTGGAGTCCAAAAGGAGTCCAATCTTAGAAAAAAACATGTGTCATTTAATCATAAGAAAGAAAATTGCAATCACCAAAACGACTTGTCAATAGCTACATTAACTGTGACACAGGTGTAAATACTTAACTAGCTACTATGTACTTTGTTAGAATAAAATTGCCAGCAAAATACTCAAGCTCAAAGCATAAACACGACATTAATATAAAAGTCGCGAGGAAAATTTTCAATTTTAATACTTCTTTGAACAAAACTTGACGACACGTTTGGCGTAGCGGCTGAGCGATCGGCTTCTGCGCCACGTGTTGTGGGTTCGATCCCCACACGGAGCAAATATTTGTATGATCTACATGTAGTTGTTCCGGGTCTGGGTGTTTGTGTATGTGAGAATTTGTGTTTGTAAACGCACCCACGACACAGGAGAAAATCCTAGTGTGGGGCAACGTTTAAAAAAAAAAATACATTGACTTCCATCTCAATCTTGCGGCTTTTTCCATAGAAAAGTCAATTATTCAGGTCCTATGTGTCTATGTAATTACCACGCTCATCAATGACCTGCAAGATTAAGTTGCATCTACTACGGTCAGACTACGGATGGGTAAGGATTATTAAACACACACTCTCCTCCATACCATTTACTGAAATAATTATAAATAATTTTATCCAAGAATTGTATATCTTTGAATCAAATTTTTGTATTGTATGTTATTTGAATGCTTATTTTATTTTAATATTTATAACCTCTATGTTAATTAATCTAATTGGACCTGAGCCGTTTTAATTAACTATAATTAAATAAATAAATACCAAGAATTATGACCAGCGGCAGTCTCAAAGTGCTAATAATGGTTACCCATGCATCAACAGACCGCGGCAATATCAACTAAAATTTTCAAATTGATTCAGATTAGTTATTACCAGCCTTTTAACGGACAATACTCACATTAATTTATTTATTCCTAAAGAAAACCTGTCAATTTTTAGATACAAACAATTGACAAGAAAATTTCGACCCTCTCACAAACCCGGTCACAATTTCTTTAATGAAATATAAATTGATGGCTGGTGTTAATGACTTGCGATCATGTGGTTGCAAGTTCGAGACCCACCCATTGCATTACCGACGTGAATACACTCGTAACACGAGCATTTAGTTCAGCACGCCCACATTGCTAGTAAGCTTTAAAAAAATGCATAAACAAGAGTAATAACATTACATTTTAAATCGATCAGAACTGTTAAAGATGCGCACATCCCTTTATGGACCAGAAACAAGCTGATAATCTTCAAACTGCTGGCCGGATTTTCTTAAATCATAGCTAACTACACTCACAAACAAAAACAAACTGAATTAAAATCGGTCCATTCGTTTGGGCGCTACGAGGTAACAGACAGACACATGTACATAGACACAATGATAACACACTCCAAACTTATATCACCCCGCTTTTTCGTCGCTGGTCAAAAAACCCCCAGACACTCTTTTAGTACAGGTCAGTCATGTAAGTATTTTTAGCGAGTCCCCCACATTACAGTTTTAGACCTGTCCCGAGTCTGCGACCTGATGAATACTGGTCCAGCTATAGAGTTGTCTGTCTCTAAATATAATCATGATAGATACTTTTCACGGATTTTACTTACCTAAATTTAGGCGACTTTAATTAAGGAGAAGGTATTTTTTTTAAAAAGCTAACTAGCAATTTGGTTTGCACATTACTAGTATTCTTGTTAACCCCTCGTGCTGAGCTAAATGCTTGTGTTACGAGTAGGTTCACATCGGTAGTACAATAGGTGAGTTTCGAGCCGGCAACCACATGATAGCAAGGCCCACGCCCAAGCCATTAGGCTACCGCCGCTTCTTGGTTCTCAATACGACATTTACTTTTATCTGGTTGTGTATGCCAGGCGATATGTTCGGCGATTGTGAACCGATCTCGACTTATTATGTCCGAGATGGGCGCATATAAAGGTTTTGGTTGGTTGCAGTCTGAACATGGGTTACTAAAAAACCTTGAAGTCGGGTTTCTTTATGACCGACTTCAAAAATACAGTCGCATTGTTCTCAATTCGATTTTATTTATTTGTATATTTTTAACCTCAGATCTCCGTTATTTCTAAATCGATTTGGAAAATCGACTGGACGGAAAAGAAACTTTTTTTTATGTCAAACTAACCTTAGCTTTTTTCGTTATTTCAAAACGTATTCAACCAACAATAGTTGCGACATAGAAAGTAATATTTCCTATCCACGTTGATATTGTCGTAAACTTTACGAGTTTTTAATGAGAAGTTATTATTCATAGAACATCGACACTAATACGACAACAATGGGTTGATACGACAACTGACAAATAATCCGACATAAATTGCAGTATTAATAGCATTTATTTCTAGTATATTTTAAAATCAATTTAATAAACAAACAAAGAAAGGTTGACGTCGAGTTTCTGATAGATTTTTAGAGTTCCGTACAGTAAATATTTGTTGTAATTGTAATCATGTTTTTTTTTAAAGAGTATCTATGTAGTTTCTCGCCGTCTCTTCTCCATAAGATCCACTTTTTGGAACCGTGCAACTAGTTGGACTTTTCAAAAGTACCTTTTAAAAAAAAAAAATTAAATGGCTTAAATGGTCTAATTGAAATAAAAAAAATTGACTTTGACTTTGAATATACATTAAATGTACAAGAGAGGTTGGACATACTGGGATCGAATAATTCCACTCACAATTATTGGAGCCAAATAACATAGCTCCATGCTATGTTACTTTGCATATGTTCCTAACGGTGAGCAAGGTCGCCAGAGCTCCGCGAGGAAGCGTTGTATTGGTAATGGGGATCGGTGGTGTTTTGTTACCGCCGCTGTCATGCATGGTAGCATGTCTGTTAAGCTGCCAGCCCAACTATTCCTCCTTAATTTACAGGGTCAGCGCGAGTTACCCTGGTGTTGCAAGCGTCCATAGGCTACGGTAACCGCTTACCATCAGGCGGGCCGTATGCTTGTTTTTCACCTTAGTGGTATAAAAAAAAAATTATGCTTTTTGTCATTTAACAAATTAAAAACATATTTTTTAAATATTCGATTCTCTATTTAGTCTTGTAAGTACTACATTATAAATCTAAAATCTTTTGAATTACACACAGTAAAGTAAGCTATTTTTTTTTATAAGAAGAGAAGGTTGTTCATTCTAAGTAAATAAATTTTTTGGTTCATTTTCTTTTTCTGAACAGTTTAGGCATTTATTTGTTTATCCTTTATAAAGTTAAGTAAGTAAAGTTACACCCAATAGTAAAATTTTCATTTGTATGTATTTCATAGTTTAATCATCAGAATTGAACCACCAAAACAGATGAAATAATTACAAAATTACTGTGTTGTTCACATTACCTAAGATTTTAAGCTTAAGTATAATATTCATTTTACATTTCAATAGTATCAGATGCTTTTAACCTTTGCAAGGTTTATTCTGCAAGAAGAATTTAAAAACTTTTTGAATTATTTTCAGCAAAAGGATTCCTAGACGAAATGTCTTTGGTATCTAAGCTACAAAGAATCTAAGTTACGATTATATGCACAATCTTCATTCAGTACTAAAATAATGATATTCCGTTCATTGTCCTTATTGTCGTGTGTCTGCAGAATATCATTTACCGTCTCATATTTTGACATTAAATGATATTACTGAAAGAACTTATGAATTCTTACAAAGGCATACGGCACGCGATACGGCGAGTCTTGTCTTTGTTGTAATTCTTGTTAAAGAATATACATTTATATATAAAATGTTTTAGTAATCAATTCAAAGACGTAATAAGTTGGTGAAAAGGTAGATAAAAAGGTCCCTGTTTCATTATCATGCTTGCCTTCTTCTGAACTATGTTGGGATCATCTTTAATTCTAACTGCATGTACTTATTAGATTTTACATATAGCGACTGACATTAGATTTTCGATTTTTTTCAGGCAATGCCGAAGGATTAACTCCTTGTCAAGCTTTTCGGGTTTCCAATTTATAGTTACCACTTTGCTCGACCTTGAAATCAAACCCTAGGACCTCTAAATATACCTAGCAGCCTAGCTTACAACCACCAGACCAATGATTTATAGTAATATTGGAAACAATAATAAGTAGATAATAAAAAATATTGTATAATTGTAAGGACACTGATTATAATGTGGACTATATCTCTCTTCAAAGTTCTGTCGTCCACAAAGTATCAATGTATTTTTATCAACTGACTGTCCAACCCTGACTGACCTGTGCAATACACTAGTCAGCTTGTGCTTCACAACTCGCTGTTTCGATTCTCGCATTTAACAAATATTCGGGTGGCTTAGGTTGTTTCGGTTTTAAGTGTAGTAAGAATTTGTGTTTGAAAATTAACTCGTTAGTGGGGCAACATTAAAAAAAAATACTAAAACGTATCGTAGGCCCATTAATTATATTAATAACATACATGCCATAATAATTAAATACGGGAAACGTCTCATTAAGACCACCAAGAAAATCAATTAAACAACACAATACCAACATGATCGTTCCCATACTTCACTAACCGGCCCCCAATTTGAACAATACCCGTATTGTAGATTAAATTTTGAAACGTGAACCCAAAAATATCATGTTTATTACGTATAAATGTCGTAACGCGATGAGTTACGTTCGTAATCTAGTAAGAATCGTATAGGTTCGGTCATACGTTAAGACTTTGATGTATTATAATCTGGTGAAATAAAAACGATTCGTGTATTTTAGGGTTCAGTGGAGTGGAATGAGGTCAAGAGATCCCTTCTTTTTGTGTCGACATTTGATGAGGCGTAGATTTATTTTATAAAGAAGTTGTTATCCGTCTTTAAAATTTTCCCCGGTATTGTGGACTAGCTTCTACCCGCGACTTTGTTTGCGTGGACTTCAGGATTGGGTCCGACCTGGATAAAAAGTAGCCTATGTGCTATTAAAGGCTATAATCTAGCTCTGTGTCAAATTTTATCCAGATCCGTTCAGCCGTTCTGGCGTGAAAGAGTAACAAACATCCATACATACAAACTTTCCCGTTTAGAATATTAGTAAGGATTAGTAAGATAAGAAACACAAATCCTCAAATAAATAAATGCCCAAGCTTGGAACAATATAACCCTAAAGTGTCCAAATCGTTAGATTATTCTTAAGGCAAGGTTTAATACATGCCGCGGTCAATCACTGGATGAGTGTCCATTTCATTAAAAGATTTTTATGGAATTCTCAGTAGCAGTTCGAATTTTGATTTTTACCCGGTTAATGACAATAACTGCCTTGTTAGCCTAGTGGCCCTAAACGCGTTTCCGAGAGATCCTGGGTTTGATTACAAGGTCGAGCAAAGTGTTATTGGGATTTTCTATGAAGTTCTCAGTTGCAGCTCCGAGTATGGAATTCGTGCCCGGTTAATGGCAATAGGCCCTATTACATTGAACCACATATCGGCGAACTGTGGGTGTACTGCACAACCTCTGCCGAACCTTTCGAGGAATACAGGCGTGATAGTATGTGTAATGGCAATAGCATGGGTGCATGGGCATTCCTTCTTTCTTTACTATATAAAACCAAATCATTTCGAAGAACCGTGGGTATATAGTACCCCGCCTGCCTAAGCCTTCGGGGAAAGGCGTGGTGGTATATGTAATAATATCAAGAAAAGGCGAAAATAATAAAAAGCCATCAGAAAAATAGCGAGGTTAAATCAAATATTTAGTCTCGTGAGATCTCAAGAGGTTTCTCCGCAATGTAACGCAGAAACTACCAAATTGACTTTTGCTGTAATGATAGAAGTGTGTAGGGACCGTGAAGAATGAATCAGATCTAGAAGCGTAGATTAAAGGGCTTTATTTGTGTCAAATATATTGTATATCACTGCTTTATTCCCCAAGAAGTTAGACAAGGTTATAATGCTATACGAATTCATAAGCTAGTTAATACCAATGTAAAACCCATGAATTGTCATTGTTTCACTGTTTGTTCTATAAATTTTTGAAGAACTATATTTTTTTTTTGTATTATAACACATTTCACGCCGGAGTGATACCACGGCCTCACAGAAAACCGGCGTTAAACAACGGTTACGTTGTTTCGCTGAGTGAGTGATGTTACCGGAGGCCCAATCCCTTTTTAAAAGGTCGGTAACGCACTTGTGACTACTATGGTGTTGCGGGTGTCCATGGGCGGCGGTAATCGCTTACCATCAGGCGATCCGTCTGCTCGTTTGCCTTCCCAGTTTGTCCAGTGTGTCCTCCCTGCCTATCCCATAAAAGAAAACATCTTAGGCTACCTAAGTTCTTTTAGGGAAGAATCTTCATGTCAAATTTTACCCAAATCTGATGTGTTGCAGTAGTTTAGACGAAGGAAAACGTAACCGACTACCTAATATAGGGTTTCGTGCCAGTTATCTGCTATCAACAATCATTGAAAAACATACACTTAGGTACCTATTTGATATTTATATTAAACCAAATTAAACCTATTATAAAACGCGTCACAAACTAGTAAAGTACCCTGTGACCCAAATTTCAAAATAAACTTACTCCAAAGCGTCTCTTCCTCCAACGAATATCTATTATTAATTAATTTACCTCATTACTAACACCGTCAGAACCCACCTGTATGTTACCACTCGCCCCCGGCCACTCGCTCAAGTTATGCGCGTGACAAAAGCTAATAAAAGCCAGTACAATGACAGTGGAATGTATGAGGGGCCTGTACCAGCGATGTACGTTTTAGCTAAGGGCGTTTGCAGACATGGATAGTAGATTACAGGATATATTGTGCAAGGTTAATGGTTTGGGTATGGTATGGGTTGTAGTAGAAAGGGTTTTTTATGAGTTATATTTTGTGTTCAATATTATTATCCTATGATTGTTTGAAAACTACAACAGTTTTGTTTTCCTAGCTTCTGCTGGGAATAGGCCTTATTTCTCTCCTTTCTTCTTTCTCTCTTCTTCTCCAGTAACTGTTGCTTTAATGGCTTAATCGTGAAAACTGAGAGGCGAGTTCTCTGCTCTGGGTCTTTAGACCTTTTGATCGAATTTCTGCTTTCTATATTGTTAACAAATTTGGTATAATAACAAAAATACCCTATTCCATAGCAAAAAAATTATTCACGAGTCCTCAAATGCGTGTCCCAAGAGTTAATCGAACCCGCAATGTACTAATCTAATCGAGCAGAGCTCCTAGAACAAAGAAATTGAATTCGGCAGTAGGTATATTACGACAACTCTGAAATCACATTTTATTCATGATATTCGTACGTGCTGGATGAGTAATTACATAAGGTATAATGTAAATTTCAGACAACGCAAGCAGCAAATGTGACAGCGACAATGACGTCACGAGCTTCTATTGTTTTAATAGGGTAAGAAATTATTTTAACTTGATTAAGTTTTCTATTGATCATGTTGGTTTTATAGTCACTTCTATCTAAAGCACCAGTAATGTAATTTTTTGGAGAATGTTTACATGCAACTTCATCTACATACCGTCACGCCGGTATACCCCGAAGGGTTAGGCAAAGGTGTACTATTGTACACCCACAGTTCGCCGGTATGTTTATGTCTCATGTAATAGGGGGCGAGCCTATTGCTATTTACCGGGCACAAATCCACATTCCGAGCTGCTACTGAGAATTACATAGAAAAACTCAGTAACACTAATCGACCTGGGGATCGAACCCAGGACCTCTCGCGTGGCAGTCGCGCTATGTTTTTTTTCATAAGTTATGTGTGGAATATTTGGCTTTTTATAGCCTAAGGAAAATTATGATATAATTGGACTCTAACCGACTAATATAATATACTAGCTTCTACCCGCGACTTTGTCTGCGTGGACTTCAGAATTGGGTCCGACCTGGATAAAAAGTAGCCTATGTGTTATTCCAGACTATAATCTATCTCTGTGCTAAATCTCATCCAGATCCGTTCAGCCGTTCTGGCGTGAAAGAGTAACAAAGTTCCATACATCCATACTCACAAACTATCACGTTTATAATATTAGTAAGGATTCCTAAACTGAGAAACACATTGCCCCGTCAAACCTAGGGTTAAAAGTTGCATAAGAAAATAAACATGTTACCATTATTTTTCTAAAAAATATGCTGTTCAAGCCACATATTTTTAGTATTCCTCCAAAATTATTTTGTTACTTTTTCAAATGGACGTAATTTGGTTTTGAACTTTCCAACGTAATACAATACTTAATTAATAATTATTTACGGTAGCTTTTTTACCTGCTTCACGAGATAATAGTTGAGATAAGTCAAATATTACAATAAAATTTAAGTCTTACCGCTAACTGCATCTGAACACGCCTTAACATTAAATCTTTTTTCAACTGGCAACAATAACTAACAGTGTGTTGCCATGTTTTTGTCTATATAACTCATTATGAACATTATGGGGTTGTCAGCAATGTTTTTAAAGCTATTGAGATTTCCTTGTTTTTTTTTCTTATGGTAATTTTTATAATGATTTGTTGTACGGGGTTTCTAAAAGCTTTCGATGAATATTAATTAACCTTTTTGTTTTAAGGGTTGGGTTTTTAGGTTGTTGTAATTTTGAGTTTTAGGTACTATGGATTACAATTATTTAATAGTTACCTTGACACTAGAAAAGGAAAACAAATATACCTAGCAAATCTATGAGTCTCCAGTAAAACAGTATTGAACCAATGATTACATTGGTTCATGACAGTTTTAATGGAGACTCTAAATAAAAGAGTTATGTTTTGCTCACTTGCAATATTTTGGAATGGAACACATAAGTACCTACTTTTTTATGAGATAGGGGTACAAACGAGCCTACGGATCGCCTGATGGTAAGCGATTACTGCCACCCATGGACATCCACCACACCAGAGGAGTGACAAGTGCGTTGCCCGCCTTTTAAAAGGGGATTGGGCCTCCGGTAACCTCACTCACTTGGCGAAACACAACGTAAGCGTTATTTGACGCCGGTTTTCTGTGAGGCCGTGGTATCCCTCCAGTCGAGCCGGCCCATTCGTGCCGGAGCATGAGTCTCCCGCGATAAAAAAACTATTAAATTTTGCATAACAGTACAATATTACTAGCTTTAGTTCCTAATGTATAGGCCTTGGTGTTACAGAAATGACATCACATACAACATAGATAACACATCGCGTAACATTAGCAAAATTGAAGCCACTATGGTGTTTGTAAATATGGGGTTACAACCATTATTTATATCTGATTTCAATCTTAAAACCCGATTTTGTTTTTCGTAAAATGATGCTATAATATTTTGCTGTTGTTTGTTTTTTATTTATGTTGGCAATCGAGCAGACGATTAACCAGTAAATAAAACTATCCTGGAAGATTTTTTGGATGGCGTGTGAAGTGTGCTGGCTAGCATCAGAGCTGCGTAATTATTTACCGCTTAACTCCACTTGTTCTGGGAGGAGAGAAGACATCTTACAGCTTTCCCGATCTTTAAAGAAATAATATACAGAATGAACTGTATAAATCGATTCAATCTTATTCTTGATTCGATTCTCGTACGTTCAGTTATGCACTCGATTTCACACAAATTAAAATAGATTTTTCACACTGAACGACGTAATATGTTACTAAGGGCCGTCTTACACTTGAATTAGAAGCGAGATTTGTGGAAGCACACCTGAACTTGTATTCTCTTTCATAATAAAAAATTGCGAATACTTTGGGAATCTCACGCTAACTTCATAAAAAATTTGACGTGTCATTTTGACGTTTTAGTCTTCTTCTATTTTCCTTGTAGTTCCTTCTATTTTGCCAATTTCAAGTGTTGTTATGACAGTCAGTGATTCGACAGCGTGAGGTCCGCCATCAAACATAGCAACTTTGTGAATTGTGGTTTAGCCCAGAATAAAAATACAAGAAACGCGACGACACAATAATAAACAATTGATTAAAATCGATTAGTATCAGAATGTAGTAACATCGGCGTAATTCCTTAGAAAATATTTAAGTTTTGACGTAAAAATGACATAAATCTTATCTATAGGATATGACGCTAAATTATTAGTTTCTTTGTATATACTTTCTAGTGTCAAATTCAAGATATATAGCCCGCGAATTGAAATAAATTTGTCACCTATATAAAATTCAGTTTTGCAATGGATATAAACATAAAAATATATATTATCATGTATTAAATAATACCTTAACTGAAGTTTTAGATTTCCAAGTGGACTCGCGTAGTCTGAGAGCTTACATCTAAAAGCTCTTTAATAGAGCTTTATATTCAATTCTGAGGTTGAAATGAATATTTAATAAATTACTTTGTAATAAACATTTGTTTGCGAAAGTTTGTTCTAAATGGAGTACATACTTATATGCGTACATACTATGTAAATTGGGAAGTTATGAACTTCTTAGGTAATCATATTTGGAACTAGATCCTTGCTATATATAATACATTATATATTCCATTGTAGCATCGTCCGGAACAGCAAAGGATGCACCATCATTTGTCGTATAGCGGACGCACACTACACAAGCGCATGTACTATTTACCTCGGCGCCTGCGCCCGCGCAACCTCCGCCGCGCTATGCAGGGCGGTGGATACGCGGCCGCTCGGTCACGAGCGCCAGTCGCTAACGCACTCCGACGGCGAAGCCACGCGCAAAATTTCTCCGCGAAACGCTCTCAATTTAGTTATTTAGCGTCTGTATTTTCTTCTCAACCTAATCCTTGTTCGACTTACCTGTACTTACCGTGTTGTTCTGTTTCTCTCTGTTTTCCTGTGTTGTAAAGACAATACATAGATATTAACATTTATTACGGAGTTTAATTAGTAAAAACCTGCAAGTCATTACCGTCCCCACAAACTGGTGACCCCGACGAGTACGCGTTCAAGATGGATGTTAGTGGTAATAGTGGCGATAAAAAGACGGTGGAAGTCCTTGAAGGAGATATGGGCAATATTTTTCGTGTGGGCGTGCGAATTCCACCATTTTATCCAGACGATCCTGAGCTGTGGTTCGCCCAACTGGAGGGACAGTTCATATTGTCTAACGTGACGAGTGACTCAACAAAATTTTATTATGCTGTGTCTCAACTAGATCACACTTATGTCTCGCAGATAAAAGATATCTTATGCGCGCCCCCTGCTGCGGGTAAGTTTGAAAAATTAAAAACTGAGTTGGTGAAGCGGTTGAGCGCGTCAAAGGAAAAGAAACTGAAACAGCTGTTCCTGCACGAGGACATCGGAGACCGTAAGCCCTCTCAATTCTTACGCCATTTAAGAAATCTTGCCGGCCCGACTGTCCCGGATGATGTACTCCTTACATTGTGGACTGGTCGTTTGCCACATAGCTTACAAACTGTAGTGGCTTCACAGCCTAAGCTTACGCTTGATGATCTCGCTGAGTTGGCGGACCGTGTACATGAGATAGCCCCGCCGACGCCGCAACATCAAATAGCCATAGCAAGCACCTTAACGTCGCCACCGCCATCAACGTCATTGGCACGTCACGACGAACTTAGCCAGGAAATAAGCGCCTTAACCAAACAAATTGCTAAACTTACCTCTTATGTACACAGGCAGGAGCGCTCACGATCACGTTCCAGGTCTCGACGTGACTACAGCCGCAACCGCAATCGCAGCGAATCACGTGTCCGGCAACCGCCCCCGGACCACCCGCATTGCTGGTATCACTACAATTTTGGAGCAAAGGCCAGGAAGTGTACAGAGCCATGTGAATTTGATGCGGGAAATGCTGCGGGCAGCCGGAAGTAGCGGCCAACGACTGCCCTACGTCACCAGGCCGTCTTTTTGTATCTGATCGGGTAACAAAAATGCAATTTTTAATAGATACAGGCTCAGATCTGTGCGTTTTTCCACGTCTAGCAACTAAGACGCCTTGTGTAAGAACAAAGTACGACCTAACAGCAGCTAATGGCAGTACCATAAGTACTTACGGTCCGATATTACTGCACCTAGACCTGGGACTCAGGCGTGATTTTAAGTGGCAATTTATAATAGCTGACGTTACAAAGCCAATAATAGGCGTAGATTTTTTAAGTTATTATGACCTTCTTGTAGATATTCGAAATCAGCGACTCATTGATGGAAAAACTTCATTGTCCATCACAGTCCCTCGTCAGAATATTCCAGAAGACATAGCTTCCATTAAAACAGTCGCTGGTGAGTCTGTGTACCATGACATTCTTCGTGAGTTTCCAGAGATTACGCGCCCAGCAGGTGTGATAAAGATTATTCAGCATAACACGGTGCACCACATAAGAACTACTCCAGGTCCACCGGTAGCCTGCCGGCCTCGCCGTTTAGACCCCCAGCGACAGAAAGCCGCTAAAAAGGAGTTTGACGAAATGCTGGAAAACGGAACTGCCAGGCGTTCCGAGAGCCCATGGTCTTCACCGTTGCACCTGGTAAGAAAGAAAGACGACAGTTGGAGACCTTGCGGTGATTATAGGGCACTTAACGCAAGGACTATACCAGACAGGTACCCAGTTCGACATATCCAAGATTTCTCGCACCAGCTATCTGGCTGTAATACCTTCTCCACCATAGACCTGGTAAAAGCATATAACCAGATACCGGTTCATGTTGATGACATTAAGAAGACGGCAATCACCACTCCATTCGGGATGTACGAATTTCGAGTAATGACATTTGGCTTACGTAATGCGGCTCAGACTTTTCAACGATTTGTTGATGAGGTCCTGCATGGCCTAGAGGAGTTTGCTTACGGATACTGCGATGACATTTTGGTTTTTTCGCCTTCAGAGGAGAGTCATAAGGACCACCTGCGCCAAGTTTTCAGTCGCCTCGAAAAGTACGGTGTTCTCATCAACACAACGAAATGTGTTCTGGGAAAATCGGAGGTAACCTTCCTTGGGTATAAAGTTTCAGCAGCTGGCACTAGGCCTTTAGAATCAAAAGTCCAAGCTATTATAGACTACCCGATGCCCAAAACTGTCAAGGAACTAAGAAGGTTCCTTGGCATGCTTAACTTTTACCGGCGTTTCGTACCAAATGCAGCTGATAAGCAGGCTCCATTGAATGCTCTTCTTGCTGGCGCTAATATAAAGGGTTCACGGCCTATACATATAACACCCGGCTTAATTCAAGCATTTGAGGATTGTAAGAAATCGCTGGCAAACGCTACACTACTAGCCCATCCTAACCCTGGAGCTAAACTGAGTATTGTTACTGATGCCTCAAATGTAGCCATCGGCGCAGTCTTACAGCAGAAAGTTGATGACTTTTGGGAGCCACTGGGTTTTTTCTCTAAAAAGCTTAGTGCATCACAAACAAATTATAGTCCATATGACAGAGAATTGCTAGCGATGTATGAGTCAATAAAATATTTTCGTTTTATGGTTGAAGCCCGAAATTTTAGTATCATCACTGACCATAAACCCCTAACACATGCCTTCAAGACAAATAAAGAAAAATGTTCGCCTAGGCAATACAGGCATCTAGAATATATTGCTCAATTTACAACCGATATTAAATATATCCCAGGAAAACAGAATGTTGTTGCGGACACCTTGTCAAGAATTGAGGAGATTACTGACGGTATCGATTACAAGGCTCTAGCACAATCTCAAAATGATGATCCGGAACTGCAGGGCCTTCTGAAAAACGGATCCTCACTCAGACTCCATAAGGTCAAAATACCGGACACGGACATCGATGTTTACTGTGACGTCACAGTCACGCCGCCACGGCCATACGTTACGCTCAACTTTCGCCGTCAAGCGTTCGATATTGTACACAACCTGAGCCACCCGGGAAGCGCAGCTACAGTGCGGCTGGTAGCACAAAGATTTGTGTGGCCAGGGATGCGCAAACAGTGTAGAGAGTGGTCACACAATTGCCTTAAATGCCAAGGCAGTAAAATAACACGTCATACCTTTGCCCCAATTTCCTCCTTCCTTTCTCCTTCATTGAGGTTTTCACACATCCACCTCGATATTGTTGGACCGTTACCCGTTTCTTCTGATTACAGGTATTGTCTCACCGTCATCGATAGATTCACCCGATGGCCTGAGGCATACCCTATCCAGGACGTCACGGCAGAGACCTGTGCAGCCGCGCTGGTATCTGGCTGGATAGCTAGATTCGGCTGCCCACTCAAGGTGACAACCGACCGTGGTCGCCAATTCGAGTCGCATCTATTCCGGGCCATCACTACCATGGTTGGTGCACAACATTTCCGCACAACCGCCTACCATCCTGCTGCTAATGGGATGGTAGAACGTTTTCACCGGCAGCTAAAGGGAGCCATCATGTGCCATGCTACGTCACAATGGTCGGAAGTTCTTCCCCTCGTACTTCTGGGCATACGAAGTGCGTGGAAAGCAGACATTCAGGCCTCACCAGCAGAGTTGGTTTATGGGGAGACACTGCGCCTACCAGGTCAATTTCTAGCCCCCACCGAAGACCACAAAGCAGCAGACGTTACAAACTTGGCAACGCGTCTACGTCATCACATGGCCAACCTAACTCCAAAACCTGCATCGTGGCATCGTAAGAGTCCATTTTACATACCTCGCTATCTCGATAGCTCATCTCATGTGTTCCTGCGGCAGGATTTCGTCCGAAGACCGCTGGACCCGCCGTACTCTGGTCCATATAAGGTCTTAGAACGCAAACCCAAATACTACAAGCTGGACGTGCGAGGAAAGGCGGTGACTGTAAGTGTAGACCGATTGAAACCTGCTTTCATTACTCGAGAGGAAGATATTACATCTTCACCGGCATCTGCTACTCCTCCTGTTGAACGATCTTCTGAGTCTACAACTGAAGCTGAGAAAAGAACCAAAAGTGGTCGACGTGTGCGTTTCCCTGATTTTTATCGCCCGCAGTAGCGGTCTCAGCGGGGGAGTACTGTAGCATCGTCCGGAACAGCAAAGGATGCACCATCATTTGTCGTATAGCGGACGCACACTACACAAGCGCATGTACTATTTACCTCGGCGCCTGCGCCCGCGCAACCTCCGCCGCGCTATGCAGGGCGGTGGATACGCGGCCGCTCGGTCACGAGCGCCAGTCGCTAACGCACTCCGACGGCGAAGCCACGCGCAAAATTTCTCCGCGAAACGCTCTCAATTTAGTTATTTAGCGTCTGTATTTTCTTCTCAACCTAATCCTTGTTCGACTTACCTGTACTTACCGTGTTGTTCTGTTTCTCTCTGTTTTCCTGTGTTGTAAAGACAATACATAGATATTAACATTTATTACGGAGTTTAATTAGTAAAAACCTGCAAGTCATTACCGTCCCCACACCATTATTCAGGGTTTATGTACTCGTGACATTGTTGAATGTAGGTATCCTCTTAGAAAATTGACCTTTCAGAGTTGGCAGACTACACGCATATAAAATGTTATTATATAGAGATGCTCAATATCAATTTAAAAATAATATTTCCTTTATAATTGCTGTTGCCCGCGGCTTCATTCTCATCCCAAAGCACTTTTTGAAACTACACTTCATTAAAATCGGTTCAGCGGGTTACTCATCAAAATGCAACAAACGGATCTTCTTCTTGGCTAATTAAGCCATTGCCTGTCATAACTGTTACAGCTATCAGATCCTTCCGCCACCAACGACGTGGACACTTTTGTGCAGTAGGATACCATTTAGTTGTTATGCTCATCATCATTGCGTATGGCATTCATCCTGCGTGGATCAAATTCCAATAACCAAGTTTTTTAGCAAGCTTGAGGCGATAGGTTTATATTTGTGGACTTCCGACATCCCACCGGGAAAACAGCGACGTGGGCATTCGTTTGCGAAATGGGAAAGTGTCTGGTTAGGTGCCCCGCAATCGCACTGTGGTGACTGTCTTATGGGTCCGGTGGAGCTTGAATTGCCCACAAAAAAGTAATACCGAGATAAATCGTAAACCAGACAATATTCTATAAAATTGTGTCATTATTCGGATTTGGATACCGTTAATCTAGGTTCCTACGGTACTATTTCGTCTATTACTACTTCACTGGAAACAAAAAAAAAAAACGTTCCAAACTTGGTATTTTTATAAAAAATTGCATTAGCTTACGTTTATTTCCAGTGAAGTATTTTAGACAAAATGGTAACATAGGAACCTAGATTAATGGCATCAGAATCCGAATAATAGAAAAATTTGATTAAATTGATTTCGGTATTACGTTTGTAAGAGAAAATAGGTCCGCCGGACTCTTAATCCCCATTTATGGAGGATGGTTAGTTTTATCGTGGTTGGAACGAAATCGGTTCAGTCGGGTCCAAGATTTACGGTCCGACTCGAAACCGGGCAGTCTCTTAGTTATTATGCTAATCTACGTACATACATATATACACACGATTGCTTACCTACTTCTTTTGATTTGTCCACATTCATACATTTTCTCATACACCTCACACCTTTTTGAAGGACCTCGCCATTAAAATCGGCATATGTCCTTCTATGGTGACCTCTGCCGACGATGCCTTATGCTAATCGTCTTCCATTCATTCTGTCAAAATGTCCAAATAATTGTGCTAATCTGATTTAGCTAATATGGCCTGTACAATTTTACAGCCCATATTAGCAGATTTAAGCTTACCATAATTTATTAATACATAATCCAGGAGTTGGACTGAGTACATTATTATGGTGTTATCATTATTATGTTTATGATTGTTTACAGTTTCACTCGCGTGATTTTATATTCAAATTGATTCATTAATTAATCACGAACTAATTAGGGCCCAATCAATCTCGCTGATGTACTGTCTAATCGAGCATTTTTCCACAGACATTAATGGATGTCTGTGGATATAAAAAAACATCCTAAACTTTGTCTGTGTGTTTGTATGTTACTTTTTAATAGAATAAATGATAAATTATATTTATTTCTGCAAAAAAAATCTTATAAAGACTCATTCACAAAATTTTTAGATTTAGGTCTTTTACAAGTTTTAGATGTTTTAACACTTCATCAGGCCGGTATTTCCTCACTGACCACGTCTAAGAAGAAATGGCGAAACAAACTCAGAGAATCATGAGGTATCTATTAAAGTCCAGACACGTGACCTACAAGGCATTTAAACCCGGTACAATAATCCATACTTTATCATGGAGAAGTATTTATTAAGCCTAAAAAGCTGCTCCAAGATGGCGCTGATACAAATCTAATTTCGTTATCCACGCGAGGAAAGCCACGAGCGAAACCTAATGCATCATTAATCTACACAAATAAGCATTAAGATTATAATTGGTGCAGTGAGACGGTATTCAATGTTGATGATTATCGCTAAAAATCATTAAGTACTCAGCGCCCACGCATGCAGTTGATTGATTGCGCGGAATAATATTGTAATTTTGGGCTCAGTAGTCGCATTAGATTGACGAGAGATAGATGTTACCTACACGAATGCCGTTAGAATATAAATAAAAGTTCATTTTGATATTACAAAGTAAAAATGAAATGCTGTTCGTTGGTAAGGTTTTTTTTTTTCAATATTTATAGTCCGAATTTATACACGCCAGCATCTGTCAAGTCATCTGGTATACATATAAAAGTTTATATAAAGAAAATAAAATTTATTGTGCACGGATTTCTTTATGTGGTATTTTATTTTCTGAGTAGGATTTTCTCCTATATCTTGTGTACATTTAAAAACACAAATACATAAACGAATCGAACGTGGTATGCGCTGCGCCGAAAGTGTTCATAAACCTAGTTTAAATAAATAAGGCTTTTAGGTTTCGAGCTTCGATACTACAATGAATAGAACTATCATGATATTAAAAGTAATTAAAATAAATACAATCATGGAAACACAGCCCAGATATTATTAAAATTTGACAAAAAGTAGAGGTGACGAAAATGTTTTCCAATCTATGTATACTTATAATAAATCTGTAGAGAGAATAATAAATCTGTCAATTCTGTACATGAAATATATTTCCAAAATAACTATCAGCGGGTGATTAATGATCGATACTGACGCCAAAAATGCAGTCAGTAAAATTTTTGTCTGTCTTTCTGTCTGTCTGTCTGTATGTTCGTTATAGAAACAAAAACCACTCGACGGATTTCAACGAAACTTGGTACAATTGTTCTTCATACTCCTGGGCAGGTTATAGTATACTTTTCATCACGCTACGATCAATAGGAGCAGAGCAGTGAAGGGAAATGTTGGGAAAATGTGTGATTCATGAGAAAGGTTTTAAGCTATAAAACATCACGCTACAACCCTTAGGAACGGGGCATCGCAAGTGAAACCGCGGGCGAAGAACTAGGGAACAAAGTAACTATTCCACGCGGACGAAGTCGCTGGCAAAAGCTAGTCTAGAATAAACATTGATCGATATAACATCTTATGACTAAAACCAGTTTATTTCATCTGGCTACATATTAAGGTCACGTGAACTCAACATCATTGAAATGCGAGCATGTAACATTGAGCTAATACTCTGTGTAACTAACACAATAGAGAAAATACCATCAAGTAGTTTCCTCATCTTAAACTTGAGGACTTTATTCAAGAATTTGTCGAAAACTACTACCCTCATGTACACTTAGTTTGCAATAAACGATTTGATTTGATTTGATTCGTTGAGTTGTAAATACTGACAACAAAACATATTCATCCAACTTTAAAAACCTACGAGAAAAATGAATAGCCATAAAATCGATTCAATGAGTAAAAGCACAAAGGAGTGCAAAGTAAAAATTTCCATTGATGAGCATTTTTTATCAAAATATGTATTGTTGTGTACTTACTTTGCGTTACGATGCGGAAAAAAATCACAGATTGCCATGTTATAATTTTTTTATCCCTTCAAGTAATTTATTGCAGACACAATGCAAAATCTATTGTTTTGTACACCGAGATTACTTACGGGCATTGCTAAATTAAACTATTATGTTATTCGCCATATTCTGTCAATAAGCCAGCCTCCATTTTGATCTCGACCTTTCTAAGCACGAAGCAACTTCTCTTGTACGGAATAGTAATACCTCAATGGCATCTTATCGAAATTATTGGAATAAGTGATGTGGGAAGCTAATGAAGTATAACTATTTATTTATGTTTAATTAAAATAGTCGTAAATGTTGTTTCATTAAGGTTTATTTAGCGGCGTAAAGTTTGTTTATTTCTCACGTGAACTATTTTTCTGATAAGTTTACTGTCATTTGCTTTTTATAGGCATTTTCATGATGTTATCACCTGTTAATTATTTGCGAGTCAAAGGCAGTGAATTTGATACTTAGCTGATACAGATACAGATATTTTCTCGGCTCATATGACATGCCTATCTAAATGGCAGTGAGGAACCGTATCAAACGGGGTGAAAGCTCAAAGATATCCAAAGGTTGTCTGGTAGATATCGCTATTAGCGATAAGACCGCCATTGTACCCTTAGTTTTTAATTTTTTTTTAATTTTTTTCTCATATGGTGTGCAATAAAGATCATTCTATTCTATTCTATCTATTTTTTTTCAATCTTACCTGGTTTATCAAGATCGCTCAAGAACTCCTCAGTGTCGGTATAAGCCGTGGTGTTCCCGAAAGCCGCGAGGACCGCGAGCCAGGCCCACGCGGCACACTTGAGCCTAGGCCTGCTCATGGCCTCGACTGGCCTTAGCTGGCTCACGGCTTCACTCCAGCATTATGCACTACACAACACTGCACTGCACTTACACTTGGCACTGGGTTTGAATTTAACCTGTAAAGATAGAGAAATTGGTCAGTACGAGTAGTTATTATAGTTAGGTATACATTTTTTATTTTACTTCTTAATACTCACAACATAATCTCATTAGTTTTGTGGTTGTAAGTGCCACTTCTACGGGGTTCTGGGTTCAATTCCTAGGTCGAGCAAAAAGGTTGTATGGTTTTTAAATGAAATTCTCAGTAGCGCCTCAGAGTTTGGATTTGTACCCGGTTAATGTAGATTTACCCGAGGACAGGGCGCACATTGGGGGAGCCCTACGTCTAGCAATGGACTGCTATATGCTGATGATGATTATAATGATGATGATGATGATGATGAATGTGGGAGAGTCATGCTTCGGCACGAATGGGCCGGCTGGACCGGAGTGATATCACGGCCTCGCAGAAAACCGGCGTCAAACAACGCTTACGTTGTGTTACGCCGAGTGAGTGAGGTTAACGAAGGCCCAATCCCATTTTAAAGGCCGGCAACGCACTTGTGACTCCTCTGGTGTTGCGGGTGTCCATGGGCGGCGGTAATCGCTTACCATCAGGCAAAAGAAAAATGTAGATTTACAAAATATACCTCTATCTAACCCTATGGGAAAAACAGGCGTTATGATTATATTTCGTTAATAAATTCATAGTGAAATATTACGTTTTAAGTAGGTTTTTCACTATGAATTACAACCTTCGTTTTTCGTGAAACAAAATCGAATCGTGCATACATAACTTATAAGTTTATCATTGGAATCACCTACAATAGGTTATTTTTGTGTTTTATATCGGTTTTAGTGAGCATTACGCCTATAATTGAGTCGATTACGAATATGGATGTGAGATTCATACATGTTTTAAGTCGGAAAAAGGTTTGATAACTCAAAAATCCGAGTCATGTGATTTATTTCATAAGTCCTACAACACAGAACATTTAATCTGAGTGCAGCAGAAAATTTTGTATTTTTTAAATAACATACCATCACGCCTTTATTCCCCGAAGGGTAAGGCAGAGGTGTACCAATGTACACCCGCAGTTCGCCGGTATATTTAGGTCCCATGTATATAGGGGGCAAGCCTATCTCGCTTATCAAACCGGGCACAAATCCAGACTCCGAGCTGCTATTGAGAATTTCATAGAAAAACCCCTTATCAATCGAACAGATTGAATGGATCGAACCCAGTACCTCTAGCGTAGCAGTCGCCCTTGGGACCACTAGACTAATGAGGCAGTCTTTTAAATAAAATATATCTGTTCCAAACTCAAACATTTACCAACCCAATAAATCTCAACAAATAAAATTCATAACAAATTATCGAACAGGAAAAAACAATTGAGAAACTCAATAAGGAAGTGTTGTAACTCAAAATTCCGAGTTTTTAAACTTCGGAAAAGGGGAGAGATTTCGAAATGTATTATGCAATATTTTTCTTTATGATAGGTACTGTTCAGGATATTATTCAAGTGATGTATTTATTTAGTTTAAAATATCTACATAGAAATTTAAACACTGAAACTAAAAAAAATTAAGTATAATAAAATCAGCTTATTTGGACTGCAATATTCTTTTGCATAGCATAGCAAGATGAATTGGATTCTTACGATAGAGATTGGGTTGCTAAAACCACAGACAGAGCGGTTTGGAAGGAGGGAAGGGAGGCCTTTGCCCAGCAGTGGGACGAAATAGGCTGGAAAAAAAATAGCAGGAAAAATACATACGACCATCATCAGCACTAGTTTCAAGTTTTTTCGCACAACTTTCACAAGGCTGCTTGCCTACTAGGAAGTAGTCCAGGTGGAATTTTTACTACACTAAAAGTGGTGGTGGTGGTCTCTTCAGCACAATATTGGGACGATCCAGGAACTAATTTATTCTTCCGGAACCCTTCCTGTGCCATGTTTATACGCTGTCTCAAGGACTTCCTACCCCATACTCCCGACTCCATACCACACGGTGGCACGTGACCACTATAATACACAATATTTTAAACTAGATACCTAATAAATAATGAATCATTGCTGCTGTGCTGTGTCAGAAAAAAGACTATCCGAAACTTTGATTCCAAGAGAACAAAAGTAGTTTTTTTTAGTGCATAAAATTATCAAATATCATCAGTTACCTGGGACCGTATACCGTTAACGCACCGACTAAAAACCAATCTTGTCTTTCCTTAGCCATGAAATTCATGATAACATTTACCACAATTCTGACAGGCTCTAGTGCCGAGAGGGTCGGTGATTGTACTAGACCCCAGTGAGGGGCGAGCCCTTGCCTCTTTCTACTTAAAGCAATCCTATGACCTACTAATATTAGCTTATTGAACAGTAAAAATGAATCGGCAGTATTTTCCGCAAGCCTTTGTATTTCCAGTCTGAGGCCTCTCAAAGGGGGTTGAAAAGATTTCTCTTAAAGAGATTTGATGTATTGACATCGACAAGTGATTGTCAGATGACAACAAAACTGTACAATAAAGATGGAATATTTTTTTTTCTACGGGAAAACGGTTGTTTATCTTCCCACGTTTGTAAGTGGAATAGTAGAAGAGTTGCTATGGTAATTGATCAGTAAAATAGATTAGAGAATTTTAAATAAGAGATATGGCTTAATGGTCTGGTGTATCTAACTAGAAGACGCGGGTTCGAATCCTGCCCGCAGTCGAATTTTTCATTCACTAAAATAACTTTATAATCTTAGCATTGAAAAAGCAAAAAAAAAAAACTACAAAAAGATAGTTAAAAGGTGGCATCTTACGGTAAGTCAGTAAGTCCTGTCGGTTGAGAAGCAAAGTAACTTGTTTATCAATCGATGTCAATGACGTCACCTGAAGGACGTCAAAATTCAGATAGTGAAACCAAATTTCGATCTGGCGAGTGGTGGCTTAGTAGCCATAGCGTAATGGTTAGATACACCAGATAGTATCTAGAATATACACTAAAGTGTATCTAGGTATATCACCAGAGTGTATATGTAGAAGACGCAGGTTCGAATCCTGCCCGCAGTCGAATTTTTCCTTCACTAAAATAATTGCGCATTTGGAAGTACGAACATGATCTTCATTTATTGATTGCACGTTTGGTGTAGTTAACATGGTCACCTCGTCATCATCGTTATGCTGCGTTTCTTTTGGAGATCTAGGAAGACCTATGATTTGGAAGGTCAATGGTTATATCTATCTATAGGTTCGATCTATATAGGTTTAGAGTTCAAATCCAAAGCATGCACCTCTGGCTCTTCGCAATTATATGAGTATCCTACTAATGTTATAAATGTGAATGTTTGTGAGGATGTATGTTGTGTTTATCACTCTTTCACGCCAAAACGGCTGAACGGGTCTTTATAAAATTTGGCACAGATATAGATTATAGCTTGGAATAACACATAGACTACCTACTTTTTATCTAGGCCACACCCAACTCTGAACTCCACGCATTCAAAGTCGCGGACAGAAAGTACTTAATAATAAAATAGTCTTGAAGAAGAAGAAAATCTGCATGTCTGACAAATTTTCTCAACAGCACCACAAAGGCTAGCGGCATTAGAAAGCAAATTAGTCTCTTAGGGCAGGGCCAGGGCCAGGTGCCTCTTGGGCCAGGCTCATTATAAAGTTCATGGATGAGCCGTTTGAAGAACTGGGCGAGGATGAAGAATAGGTATCTATGCAAGCACAAAAGATCCCATTGGGTCGAAATGCGCTGAGGCCTTGCTGCCTCGACCTCACATAAGATAAGATAAGCTAGGCTAGCGTGGTGAACTATAGCCTAACCCCTCTCATTCTGAAAAGAGACCATGCCCAATACACGAGAAAGTAAATGCGTTGATGAAAAAAAAAATTAAATAGGGATACGGAGTGTCATTTTATTACTTTTTAAAACTGGTTGTTCCCTAATATCCAATAATTTCAGTGTGAAAATATAATTCCATAATTGAAAAGTCGTGTAGTTAATCCATATTGAATCAGCAGTGAACCTTTCAGAAATGAAAACCTTTACAAGAAACATGTACGAAGTTAATTTGAATCCTGAAATTAATTTAGGATTTTATACATATAAGCCATAAACGTCTGTATTCTCCGAAGGGTTAGGCAGAGACGTACTAATACACCAATAGTTTGCCTGTATGTTTAGGTCCCATGTATTAGAAGGCGAGCCTATTGCCACTAATCGTGGGAAAGCCATGCTATACGTGGGAAAGCCATGCTTCGGCACGAATGGGCTGGCTCGACCGGAGTGATACCACGGCCTCGAACAAATACGCTGTAATCACCAAGACACTTGTGACTAGCTCTGTCGTAAAAACATGCAAATATTCTCCTTCGGTGTCGTACCCAAAATGGAGTTGTTAGTGCGTATATCCAGCGTTCAGGGGTCTGTCTGCGTGATTTGTATTCCTGACCACACTCGCAGGGTTGCCAGCTACAGATTAAAATATTCGGATATTTTCATCATTATCATCTTGTAAGGCCGCACGCCCTCTAGCGGCACGATACGGCAAGGTAATATTAGGCTACGAATCATAACATAACTTAATACTATAACATTATAGTTGAAATTTCAATTACAATGCTCGTAGTCACATTAATCAAATGAAACCACGACCATCGTATTTGAAATTTCAACTATAATATCAAAATGTTAAGTTATATGATCGTTGGTTACCTAAGAATTCCTAGCCATTCGTTTCTGCCATTGTCCGCCAATGTCCGCTAATATAGTCCAGCATGTTGGCCTAATTCGGGTCGGCAGATGACACGTGCCGTCGAGATAATATCTCAGGCATGTAGCTTTCTTCACGATGTCTTCCTTCACCATTAAAGCGCGTGATAATTAACTATTAATGCGCATATTATTTTGAAAACTCAGAGCTCATGGGCCTTTGACATGGCAATACAATAGCTATATCACTATATAATGACTGCTATTTCAAAATAAATATGATAGCGACTAAAATTTTGGCCATTAACATTTGTATTAAAATACAAATACAAAAAATATTTGTGAAGTGTGTGTGAATAGTGCCACTATTTTAAAAATCTGAATAATACAAATAAATTGCCAGTATTTGGTTACCCTGTGCTGTTGAGATGGGTTGCTAGGTATACTGTTGTACCCTTGTCACTTAGAGTCTCCTACACTCGCTATTTTTTTCTCAACTAATGAGTGAGCGGTCCGAATTTAATAAAGAAAGCTTGCCTTCAAATAACGAAATGGTCTAGACGCGTTGACTTAGTGCTTTTTCCTAAATTGAACTTTTAGATTTATATATTTTTGGGACCGAGGACAGGGGAACAATTTATGTCTTTATACTCTTAATACTCAGGGTTTTTTTTGTCAATTCAGATACATTTTTCTGAAGACCCTACACAGATTTAAAATAGCTAATAAAGGTTTCATTGTTCGAAAAAAGTAAAGGAAGACAATTAATATACCTACTTCTAGCTTAGTTATTCCGGATATCAATCAATCAATCAAATCAGCCTATTGCCGTCCACTGCTGAACGTAGGCCTATTCCGGATATGAATATAATTATTACACGACATTTTATGTCTGTATGCAAATTCATACGTTATCGTAAGGAAGAATTTCGGTAATAAGTACACACTGACAGAGTTAATTTTGCATCTATATTATAAGTTTTGATTTAAGGGGCCGCCGGAGTAATACTACACTAAATCGTAATCAAGACTTAATAAAATTATGTTATTATTCGGGTTTGGATACCGTCAATCTAGGTTCCTACAATACTATTTCCTCTACTACTACTTCACTGGAAATAAAAGATTAGAAAATCGTTCCAAATTTGGTAATTTTATCAAAAATTGCATTCGCGTACATTTATTTTCAGTGAAGAATTTTGGAAAAAATTTTAGCGTATGAACCTAGATTACCGGTATCGAAATCCGAATAATAACACAATTTGATTAAATTGTGTTTGAATTACGATTTATTTCGGTATTACGTTTGTAAGAGAAATTCGGTTCGCCGGACTCTGAAGCAAGAAAAATACATACATACGCTCACGTCTTTCTCCCACAGGGGTAGGAAGAAACTACTTACCACTACTTGTTACGATTCTTGCGCACTTCTTTTGCTTACTCCACAGATAAACACCTTCTCAAATACACGCGCCGGTTGCGAGTGCTACGCACCTGACCTTTTTGAAGGACATCGCCAATAAGATCGGCGTAAGTCCATGTTCTAGGGTGACCTCTTCCGACGCTGTCGCTAACATTCGCCTTATAAATTCCTCTAGTTAATCGTCTTCCATACACTCTCTCAAATTTCATTAATTTTCACGGATTAGTAAAAACTTTATTTCCCAAACAAAACTTTATAATTTTACAGAGTTATTATTGTACTTTATGAGTATTTGTATTACATTAGTTAATAAAAATCTGAAAGCTATCAAGTATACCTACATATAAATTAATTGACTGCCTCATTAGTCTAGTGGTCCCAAGCGCGACTGCTACACTAGAGGTCCTGGGTTCGATCCCCAGGTCGAGCAAAGTGTTATTGGGTTTTTCTATGAAATTCTCAGTAACAGCTCGAAGTCTGGATTTGCGCCCGGTTAATGGCTATAGGCTCGCCCCCTATAGCATAGGACCTAAACATACCGGCGAACTGTGGGTGTACATTAAGTACGCCTCTGACTAACCCTTCGGGGAATACAGGCCTGATGGTATGTTAAATTAATTGAAATGTAAGATAATAACAAAATTTAATATCAACTAATAAAGTCTTAACATCGGTAAGTGATATTTAAATTTTAAAACAGTCGCTTTTGAAGAAACCGAATAATATTAACTGACGTTAAGGGGACGTGCAAAAAGTACATTCTTATTCAGGAGTTGAAGGTGAATTTTCCACTGTGGTGAGCGGTGTACCGACTGTGGTGGCGCTACAGTGAGAGATATGCGATGATGATAATACTTTTTATAGCATCGTATTAATTAATTTTCAACCATAAAAAAAACGAAATTGTAGTTAAAAATAAGGAAACCGCCTAGAGCACGGCTATTTTACAAAAGTCCCAATTATTGCCCACAAAGTATTAGACATAATAATATTATCTCCAAGATCGAATCCATTCATAAACAAAAAATCATCTAAATTGGTTCGGCAGTTTAGTTGTGTAAACGTAATAAATACACTGACAGGGTCACTTTTGTATTTATTATATTAAACATAACATACATACCATCACGCCTGTATTCCCCGAAAGATTAGGTGAAACGTACTACACCCACAGTTCGCCGGTATGTTTAGGTCCAATGTAATAGGGGGCGAGCCTATTGCCATTAACCGGGCACAAATCCAGACTCCGAGCTGCTACTGAGAATTTCATAGAAAAACCCAATAACACTTTGCTCGACCTAGGGATCGAACCCAGGACCGCTAGCATAGCAGTCACGTTTGGGACCACTAGACTAATGAGGCAGTCATAATGAGTATTATAATAAAGTATGTATAGAAAAGGGCAGCAGTGTATGCTGGCTGATTTTATCCAGAACATAATGTTGTTATGTTAGTTGCGTGTAAAGTATGGTGATTTATCATTTATATATATATAATTATGGATATTAATTTGAGGTAAAAATAAATATGATTTACAGAATATGTTTCTTATATTGTTTAAGAAATTGGATTAATCTAGGTTCCAATGCCGTTAATCTAGGTTCCCAATTTACCATTTTGTCCAAAATACTTCACTGGATACTTTTACGTAGGAGAGCCATGTTTTGGCACGAATGGTCTGGCTCGACCGGCGTGATACCACGGCCTCACAGAAACCCAGCGTTAAACAACGCTTACGTTGTGTTTCACCGAGTGAGTGAGGTTATTGGAGGCCCAATCCCCTTTTAAAAGCTCGGCAATGCACTTGTGCGCTTTGTGGCGGCGGTAATCGCTTACCATCAGGTGATCCGTCTGCTCGTTTGCCCTCCTGTCACATAAAAAAACTGGAAATATATGTAAGCGAATGCAATTCCTGATAACTGTTAAAAGTTTGGAATCATTTTCGTGTCGTTTATTTCTAGTGAATTATTAGTTCATGAAATGATATGGTAGGAACATCCGAATAATAACACAATTTGATTAAATATTGTTTGGATTACGATTTATTTTGGTATTACGTTTTTATGGGCAATTCACGCTCCGCGGGACCCTTAAGATTCTGGTTTACTTAAGCGTTAATATTTTCAAATCATTGGTACTGGAATATCATGTTTTTAATTAAAATAGAACGCAAAAAAAACAACACATAAATCCCGAAATTTGAGCATAGCATAGCAAATAATATTTAAATATTTTACCCCTTCAATATGCATGAAGTAATAAAACATCGCTTACTCACAGCTACCGCGTCGCTCAACATTGAAACGGACTTTACAATGGCCGCATACATTAATTTAACAGCCTTTTAAATGATTTACTGCGCGATATTTTCTCTTAAATTAAAGGTTTCGTACGAAAATGTTTGGAACTCAACATAATCGGTTATACGTATTGTAAAATTAAGACCAACATAATCTAAATCATTTTTATTGCTCGGACCTACTCAATTTTACCGACAATAAACTTATCCAAGGTAACTTATTATAAGTATCGCGTTTAGACCTAAATCGTTTGGTGTTTCTCGTAAAAAATATTGTTTTAGGATACCTGTTGTAGTGAAATGGTATAAGATTTTGTGGTTTTATGATGCCAAGAACTGGTTTGTAAAATAAGTTACTTTTATTATCTTGAAGAGTGAAAGGTTATGATTCTCGGAGCATAAAAAATTACAGGTCTTTGCTACAAGTTTTTCCGTAAAAATAAAACAATTTACTGTTATTAATGTTTCAGCTGTAAGGAAACTAGTGGGCTTCAATCTTAAAAGTCGCTATTATGTATAAGCCAAGTTGGTAGCAAGTTAGTAGCAAGATGCTATTAACAGCCCTAGTGTTGCTAAGCATCGGACTAGAACTTTTAATCAGGAGGCCATTTAAGTAGCTTATAAATCAGATACGGCTTATTGAGTCCTAATTTGAATATGGTAAATCCTCATATATATATTTGCGCTCCAAAACCCAGATAGGCTAAAAAGCTGCCAGCTTAATATGGAACTGGGCTGGTCACGTCAAACGAGTTGTGGGCTAAACAAATTACCGAGTGGGTCCCACATAACGGTAGACGACAACGCGGCAGACCTAGATGGATAGCGGGATGAGCTTGACTTCTTCAGGAAGGATGGGCCTTTGCCTTGCAGTGGGACGACAACGGCTGATGAACAGTTAAATAATAATATCTTTGACCTGGAGTAGAAAATGGAGTATGTCAGTCTAAAGACAACTTTCTGAACCTTTCGTCGCTAAGGCCATAATATTTCAGATCCGAAAACGATTCTTCAGAAAAACCAGCATCTAAAATTTGATGGATACAGAATCTAAATTATAAATATACTTATGATTATTATCCATCATCCAGAAACAAATTCTTTAAATGTGAGCTACAAAGTAGCCCGATAGTTCTAAGAACGCCTCCACGGTATTGGAAATGAGGTAGTAGCGTTGAGACCTATTTATCGAATCCAGGTCAGGTATTGAAATGACCTGTTTCGTATCAGTACGAAATAATATTAAATTTCACAATAGCTGCAGTACTTTTCAGCGTCCATGATTGGAGACGGATTGAATTTTGAATGATCTTTTGAAAATTTTGATGCTTGATGTAGTAGTGATCTGATCTTTACGTGGGAGAGTCATGCTTCGGCACGAATGGGCCGGCTCGACTGGAGTTATACCACGACCTCACAAAACAACACTTACGTTCTGTTTCGCCGAATGAGTGAGGTTACCGGAGTCCCAATCCTCTTTTAAAAGGTCGGCAACGCACTTGGGACTTCTATGGTGTTGCGAGTGTCCATGGGCAGCGGTAATCGCCGTCCGCTCGTTTGCCCTCCTATCTCATAAAAAAAGTACAATAGATTTAAGAGTAGTTACTAAAAGTACTATTTCAGAATGAAACGTAATTTTGTTTGGAACGTAGTGTCTCGATTATTTTCAATCACAACACTTGGTGGATTTTTTTGTTGGGGAAAACGTAATTGCCTCACGCGAGAGTTTTTAAGTTCGATTCCTAGATTGAGTAAAAATGTAATTCGGTTTTTCTTTGAAATTCTCAGAGATTTTAGATGCTTGCCCGGTTAATAGCAATTAGGGTTGCGTAATACAAGGAACCAAAAACAAAACGTCGAGCTGTGAACTTAAGCCGAACCCTTGGGGGATCAGGGAGTTAATTTATATTATTGTGTTATAGCTTACATCGCTTTTATATCTTATCGTTCACAGTGTACTGAAGTCTTTATAAGACACTAGGCATAAATACAGGGGCATAATGTATGCAAAATGTACTAAAACAGACGTCGCCGGATATATTATTGTTTCAGTATTCTGTTCTATTTATGTTTCAGTGCTGAAGCCTGCATTAAGTGGGTAAGCAGAACAGTAGGTGCTAGTACTTATAAGTGTATGTTAGAACTTAGTTCAAGCGAAATCCTGTATATTATCTGTAATCAGGGCCCCATATTAAATATTTTTAGACTGTATTTCGTCTGTATTTCCTTTATTAGTCTAGTCGTAAGCGCACTGCTAAGCTAGAGGTTCTGGGTTCGATTCCCAGGTCGAGCAAAGTGTTAATGGATTTTTCTATAAATTCTCAATAGCAGCTTGGAATAAGGATTTGTGCCTGGATGGCAATAGGTTCGCCCTCTATTACATGGGACCTAAAACATGTTGGCGAACGGTGGGTGTACATTAGTACACCTCTGTCTACCCCTTCGGAGAATATAGGCGTGATGGTATGCATGTATCATCATCTACTATAAATACTGTCCCGCTGCATAGCAGCAGTCACGCTCGGAAAATTAGACTAATGAGGCAGTTGATGATAATGATTAGGAATTTACTTAAGATCTGTTAGATTCTCAAGTCAAATTCCTTCAACGCACTTGTGACTCCTCTGGTGTTGCGGGTGTTCATGGGCGGCGGTAATAGCTTACCATCAGGAGATTCGTATGTTCGTTTGCCGCCCTATCCCATAAAAAAAAATTACGTACATAAGTATTACATAATGTTCACATACTGTTACGGTTTTGTAGGTATGAATATCAAAGTTTCAATAACTTTTAGGCTAAAGCTTTTAAGCTAATCTATTGTGGGCGATTACATTGAACCCTTGTACTTTAATATATAATAGATATTGGTTCTGAAATCTAATATATCCAAAAGTTGTGTAGGCGTTATGTTATTAGACATAAGGTTGAAGGTGTTACTCGTGTTTGATCTTGTTCTTATCAATACCGTGGGAGTTACTCTAAATAGGTATGTTTTTTGATGAATCAAGATCAACAAAAAATCATGAAATTCGTGTGACTTCGCCGGTATGTTTAGTTTTATAAAAATAAACCAATTACACTTTGCTCGATCTCGAAATCCAACCAAGACCTCTAGCGTAGCAGTCGCATTTACGTTCACTAGACTAATAAGGTAGTCATTGCTATTATAGACATATCATCACGCCTATATTCCCCGAAGGATTAAGCAGAGGTGTAGATACTATTACATCTACAGTTTGCCATAATTTCTTTTTCATTAAAAATAAAGAACTTAATAGATTTTAAAAGAGTGACCATGGAGTTTCTTCTCCATAGAATCAACTTTTTGAAACCGTGCAACTAGACTTTTCATAAACGCTTGTAAAAGTTTATTTGAAATAAAAACACTTGAACTTCGAACTTTATAGATAACACTTTGATTGGCCTGAGAATCGAACCCAGGATGCGTAGGACGGTGTTCTCGCTTACTAATGAAGCAGTCATCGTTATTATAAAAATAACTCCATAATTAAAATCGAAGCACCTGGCTTCCCTGCTAACCAAATACGTGGACAACTTTCTTTTTACAACATTTTTTATCTGAGAATGAATATTAACCTATTAAGAACGAAATATAATCAGCTGTTATTAACGTAAATGAACGGCACAACCAATATGTTTAAGCTTGACATTTCTCCAAAACCTGTTGTTTTTGTGTGTCAACGTAGATAGTCAACTCGGAAATGGTTGACCTACCGGGGAGAGATGTAAGATATTTAATGTTATTTTACGGTAGCGATATGTGTTATTATTGTCTTGTAGTAAAGGCCTTAACTGCCTCGTTAGTCTAGTAGTCCCAAGCGCGACTGCTACCGTAGAGATCCTGAGTTCGACTACCAGGTCGAGCAAAATGTTATTGGATGTTTCTATCAAATTCTCAATAGCAGCTCCGAGTTTAGACTTGTGCCCGGTTACTGACAATAGGCTCCTCCCTTATTACATGGGACCTAAACATACCAGCGAACTGTGGGTGTAGCACATTAGTACAGCTCTGCCTAACCCTTCGGAAAGCACAGGCGTGATAATGGTATGAGTCTTACTGTAGGAAAGTATAGTTATAATGTCCCGGAAACTTGAAATCTTTAGTATACAATAATCCAGCGAGATTACAAATAAAGCAACGCCAGAGGAAATGCTGATACGTAGCTTACGCATAAGAGCCCCTACGGACTGCAGATTGTCGGAGAACCACACACACACAGCAACCGAAACAAAAAAGAACTGAATCAAAATCGGTCCATTCGTTTGGGCGCTACAACGCAACAGACACACACGCAAATACACACGTTAAACTTATAACACCCCTCTTTTTGCGTCAGGGGTTAAAAATATAAATACTTTCTAATCTAAACCTCCCACAAAGTACTTAAAAAAATATATTTTTTTAAATTGATTAAGTCGGCAATCGAGCTGACGAGCCACCTGGTGGTAAGTAGTCATTCGTCTCCCATGGACATCTGCAACACCAGAGGAGTTGATGATGCGTCGCCGACCCGACTACAGACTGCAGAGCCGCAGCAACCGAGGGGAACTGGCTCTTACGTGCGAAAGTCGAAACAAAAACTAAGGTGTTTTACAACAGACTCCGATGTAAGGGTGGTCGCCAGCCAGTCAAACCCCAAGAGGTCGTACCACCGAGCTAGTCAGATATTTTCACGTCCCTTAGGGGATGCCTATCTGAAAGGCAATGAGGAATAGTATTCTAACCCGTCCCCACACGGGATACAATATACCTATTATGTAAAAATATATAACATACCATAATCAACCCATTATACTGTCGCACTGCTGGGCACGGGTCTCCTTTCAGAATGAGAGGGATCAGGCCACCACGCTGGCCTAGTGCGGGTTGGCAGACTTCACATGCCATCGAGAAAATCTCTCAGGCATGCAGGTTTCCACGTTTCACGATGTTTTCCTTCACCGGTAAGCGCGTGATAATTATCTATTTAATACGCACATGACTTCGAAAAGTCAGGGGCGCGTGCCTTGGGTTTGAACTCGAGACCTTTGACTTGGCAGTCCAACGGTCATGCCATTAGGCTATCACTGTAAAAATATATAATATAAAAATACCTTCTTATATTCATTCAATTCATACCATGATTATACTCTCAACCCCCGTATATCCACTCACTCACAAACATATAAAACACAGGCAAAATAATTTACCGAACATGGTCTACATGGTTAATTATTCACTTTCATACATAATTTATAGGTACATAATTATTCCGTACGGTGTTATTCTATCGCCGAGGAAACACTACTGAAGACTTGGTGTTTGTCGAGTCTATCAATGTGTGAATAATTAATATTCATGTTTGGGAAGTAAATACTTGAGATCAGTTTTTGAGTCCGTACGAGCTTGTTCGGTGTAATGTAAAGAACTGAACAAATACCTACATGTAAAAATATAGGTATTGCCTTGGTTATTTTACAAGCGTGTTTTTTTTTTTTAAATTAATAATAGACACGTGGCTAGTGGAATTTATTAAATTATAATTCTTTTGCTTCTTCCACATTCATACATCTTCTCATACATATGCGCCGATTGCGAGTGCTACGCACCTGACCTTTTTGAAGGATTTCGCTAATAAGATCGGCGTATGTCCTTCTAGGGCGACCTCTACCGGCGCTGCGAAAGAAGTATGCAAGAATCAAACCAAATGGCAGTCTATAGTTTCTGCCTACCCCTATGGGGGAAAGGCTGAGTGTATGTATGTATGTAATTCTAATCTAAGAAAACTCGATCCAGTCACCTCTCAATCAATAATAACAAGCGCGCTCTATCGTAGATCGCAGTGTCGCTTTATTTTAGCCCCCTGGCTTAGCCTAGCCCTGCAGGGCAAAGGCCTCCCCACTCTTCTTGTCTTCTTCCACTTCTATCTGTTTATTACTGTTAGGGACCAGTGTTTTTGGAAAGAGACCAGCTCATGCTGCCATCTCCATCTGAGCCTGCCACGTTGGTGTCTACCATTAGGTAAGTTGCTTCATCATCAGCCTATATTAGCCCACTATTGGACGTAGCATACCCCAATGAGCTCAAATGGCTTAACGACTAATCATTAAATTTAAATCAAGTCAATTTGTGACCGTTATCACCATTCAGTTTAGCGTAATATAAGCAAGAAGCATAGCGTTAACACCAAAATATTAAAAATAAAACGTCTTATGGCATTAATAATGTGCGCAGTTTTACGAAAAAGGGTATTACTTTATCTTTGTTCAACCACAATATGAGAATTCAGAGCGTCTACAGAGCAAAAACAGTAGCTAATAAAAATATATGAGTGATCAGCATACGTCGAGATATGAGGGCAATCAATACTGCGAGCTCATTGTTTCCACAAATAAATGTTTCAACCCCAGAGTATATTCGACCCTAAGTCCCAAAAAAATAAAATTATACAAACTGCACAAATGCTTCAGAGTCAACCCTAAGATAAATGGTGTAATCTTCTTTATCGCAACGAAAAAGTCTGAACGATAACAAAGAAAAAAAAGATTTTAAAAGACCATAATTCACTGGCTCCGCCCAGGAACCCTTTTGGGGGTGGGTGCGGGTATAACGGTATAGATGCGGTATTTCCATTGTGTTTACATCAGTTCCCGGGAAATTGGGATAAGAATCGGATGGGTACTCCAAGTTGGGCAGTTTGAAATATAAAATACAGCTACACTGCCGACGTAAGCAGAGATACGATAAGTAATTTAATAAGTATGTTGTGTTGTGGGAATTTGGAAAATGTTATTGGGTTATTATTTAACTGACTACAAAAAGGAGGAGGCAGTCAATACGACCGTATGTTTGTTACGCGATTTTTCCGTCAATTATAAACCGATTTTGATGATTCTTTTTTTGATCGGTCATACTCCATACTTATAAAAATGTAACTAAGATAACATACCATCACGCCTGTATTCCCCGAAGGGTTAGGCAGAGGCGTAATTAATGTACACCCACAGTTCGCCGGGTATGTTTAAGTCCCAGGTTATAGGGGGCGAGCCTATAGCCATTAACCGGGCACAAATCCAGACTCCGAACTGCTACTGAAAATTTCATAGAAAAACCCAATAACACTTTGCTCGACCTGGGGATCGAACCCAGGACCTCTAGTGTAGCAGTCGCACTTGGGACCACTAGACTAATGAGGCAGTCACTGTAACTAAGATCTGATCACAAAATTTAGAACAAAACGATACTAATAAGTAACGACCGAGTAAACGATAAAATTATTTTTAAAGACGCAAGTTAATATTCCAAATGTTTAAGTAGTGCATGGTAATTCCTAACTGACGACCTCAGAGAAGAAACGCCGAAACAAACTCAGAGAATCATGGTCTCTGGACTTTAACTTACCAATTTGAGACGGCAAAATAATTACACTTTAATGATTTGGGAGCAGGAATGGAGCAAGTGATACACGCAGAACTTTTATGATATAGTGAATGCGATTCTAATAACTGTGAAGTATAAATCATGATGTTTCAATTAAACCCTTCTCACTCTATATGAGCCCCTTTCATATCAGTAAATCATTTTGCGCGAGTTTATCACTATTTATTTTCCGTTGTATGCTGATCTGAGAGGGCATTTGAATAGGGTAGCTGTGCTAATAGAAAGAATTATGTGATGAGTGTAGGAAAATAGTAAATAGAGGTATTATAAGAGTATTTTATAAGTGTCAGTTTCTTTCTACTTACAATTGGAGCTGCCCGACTGGGGAAGTACCTCCACCTTGCAGAAAATCGTTTCCAAATAATATAAATCCGTCTTAAGTTGTATTCCTAACGGTGAGCAAGGTTGCCAGAGCTCGTCGAGGAAGCATTGGGTTGCCGGATAGGATAAGCATCACACTATTGTCTCCTATGCTGCCAGCCCAACTATTGCTCCTTGATTTACAGGGTCGGCGCCGAGCGAGTGATAGATACCCTTGATGTTGTTGACAAGACTTGTTTTTAGAAACTTACAATAAATGGATAAAAATGACACCTAAACTTGAAAGAAAAAATCCGTAGATCACACAAAGATTTGCCTCTGCTGGTAATCGGATCCATGACACGCGGCGTAATGGTAAACATGCATTTAATAAGTTATTTCTTAAAAATATAATAATAGTTATGACCTTGTTAACTAGATCGATACAGAAACTAGTCTATGTATAGAATCAAAATTAACATATTATCACCTTCCTATTTCGCAAGAGTTAGGCAGAGGTGTACTGCAGTTCGCCGGTATATTAATTAAGATCCTATGAACTGCTACTGAAAATTTCATAGAAAAATGCAATAGCACATGGAATTCGCTCGACTTGTAAATTGAACCCAGCATCGACCTATATCTCAGCAGTGACGCTTACGACAGAGTATTTTTTATATTTTTTTTAACTTAAAAATATCATCAATCACCCTTGCTTTTAAAATTGCCATAAACCACTCTAATCCGTTTTCAAGGTCAAGATCCGATGCCACTTAAATACAATTGATTTTTAAATAATCCGAAGACAGGTCAACCCTTCATTCAAAAACCGATAACGTATCTCAAAATTGAACTTCATAATTGCCTATCCGCAACAGAGAAAATACTTTGATGAAGTTCTCTGGCGGTCAGCGGGTGGTTCTGGGAAATTTCATTAATATTTTTTTGCCCTTCCGAAACCGCGGGTTTGGGCGAAAAGTTTTTTAATCTTACTTGAGGTTGTCTACCCTGTGAATTACATTTACCTCCAGCTCACGAACGGTTAATGAATTTTTGGTATTTCCTTGATATCTCTCATTGGAATGGGTAGGCCGATTGATTTGAAATGTTGGTATCACATTTTTTGGGCTAAAAATTTTGGGGTTTTTGGCATGCATTATTATGGCACTGAAAGGACTGAATACTTTCAGTTGAAAAGGCATTCATATTATTCTTTATGTAATGAAAAACAAAAAAAAAATTTTTATTTACAGATGGTATGTTTACATTTCTTTTTAACTCTCGAAGAAAATGAGGGGTGTTATAAGTTTGTAATGTGTCTGTAGCGTCTGATCGGGTGAACTTTTTTTTTGTGTGAATGGTGGGTTAATCGAATATTCTTAGTTATGTTTAAAAAAAATTTGCTCAGCCGTTTGAAGATTATCACCTTTTTGCCTGATGAAGAGATATGAACAACTTTCATAAGTCTAATTGATTCGAAAGAAATCCTGTCACTTGTCAATGATATTAAAAAATGCTTTTATTATTCCTTAATTACATTTGAACAATTGATTGACTTTACAAACATACAATTAACAGATACTCTCTATCTGTTAATTCGTATCTCAGGTAGGAAACCAATCCCCAACACTTAACTCAAAAGTATAGCGTCAAGATGACCTCCTTATCCACCACAGAAAGCGTGCAGTCAAATAATTACATTACATCTAAACTATGAAAATCTACATCCAAAAGTTAGAATTGATGCACTAAAGACTTAACTGGCTCGAGTTAATTTTCGGTCTGAAGGGACTACAAGAGACTAACTTTGGCAGAGTGGACACTTTGGCAGAACTAAACGTTGTAACGGTCACTTTTATTGCTGTCTGTTGCCAAATAGCAAATTATGTTTTGTAAGTTTGAATAAAACCTCTGTGTTGCATCTGCTCTGTGGCTAAATATCGCATTACCACCGACTTAAAAAGGACTCCGTAAAACATTTTCGAACCTTCAGATTCGTTTTCTAAACACGTAAGCCTCGACAAACTATTTATAAGGTAAATAAATATATATTTCGATCAGAAGTTTATTAGGAAATGTAGATAATAGTTATGGCTATACTCGTAATCCACCATGCTGGCTTAGTGCGGGTTGGCAGACTTCACATACCGACAATGATAAGTCGTTTGATAGAATAATAAATTATCATAAACATAACATACTATCACGCCTGTATTCCCCGAAGGGGAATAGGCAGAGGTGTACTTAATGTACACCCACAGTTCGCCGGTATGTTTAGGTCCCATGTTATAGTGGGCGAGCCTATTGCCATTAACCGGGTACAAATCCAGACTCTGAGCTACTACTGAGAATTTCATAGAAAAATCCAATAACACTTTGCTCGACCTGGGGATCGAACCCAGGACCTCTAGTGTAGCAGTCGCGCTTGAAACCACTAGACTAATGAGGCAGTGTAATAAATTATCATATTATAATTATATACAAGACTAAACAAAGTGCCTTCCTTCTCTCTCCTACAGTGCCGTGCCTGACAGGGTCCATGATTTATAACATTTTTTTTTAATAACTATTTACATTGAGGAATGCAATTAAATGTACTGACTATTGAATTAAAATATTCAAATTTGCCAAAAAATTACCTTGTATTTTTTTCGCATGCAGGGTTGCTAAACAAATAAAATCCGGAACTATCAAACCCAGTCCTCAATCCGAGGCATAAAGAGGATTTTACAACGTTACTACAACCCAAAGGCGATAACTCTGAGCTAACCCTTAAAATCAAAGTTATCCCAAGATTGGGACACTAAATATTATCATCCCTGGAGGAAACGAGTTGAGAAAAAGGTCGACGGACCACACGGGAGATTTTGAGGGATTGGGGACATAACATCCTTTAAACTAGATTGTATCCACGGCTGCGTTTTATTATAATTACAGGTATATGTTATGGAAATACCAATATATTTATTACGTTTACAGACGTAATTCTGTTAAAATTTATGTAACTGATAATTATAGAAATTGTATATAAAAAGCATCCACAAATTTCCAATTTTTCCGTCAACTTTTCCAATGTTTATTTCCAGAAAAATTATATTCAAATTAAATAATGCCAATTCCGTCCAGACATTATGAAGTGATGCTCAAAGCAACAAACAACATTTATTATATCTTTTTGTGATTTTTTTTGCATTTTCCATGCTAAGATTATTAAGTTATTTAATAGTAAAGGAAAAAATTCAATCGCGGGCAGGATTCGAACCTGCGTCTTCTGGTTTGATATACCAGACGCTCTGACCTCTAAGCCACCGCGAACCCTACCCGCATGATTGAAATTTTGCCTTCACATTCTGAATTTACGTCATAACATTTATTATTCTTATAACGCTATACATTAGCATAGGTACATAAAAATCAAGTTGATCTCATAAATATTCCAAAACTATTAGCTTTGCAGTTAACTCAATATTGACAACGGACAGACAGTCTGACAACAAATTGTAGATAGGTGCTTAAGGAAAAAAGTGTTAAGGCGTCGATGTTTCTCCGTAAAGCCATTGAAGATCGATAGATTCACTCGAGACTACGCGCTTTCAACAAGCCCTTTCATTGGTGCGTGGAATAATTTAAAAATTGAAGCCGAGTTTGATAGTTGGATCCTTGCCTTGATTGACAAGCCATTATAACCCATTTATAATCTTAGCATGGAATGGTGGGGTTCGCGGTGGCTTAGAGGTCAGCGCGTCTGGTGTGTCCAACCAGGTTCGAATCCTGCCCGCGATTGAATTTTTCCTTCACTAAAATAACTTTATAATCTTAGCATGCAAAATGCAAAAAAAAAATCACAAAAAGATATAACCACTAATCTTTTCATTGTCAAATAATAGTATCTCTATCCTCTATCAAATTAGATATAAATATTTTGTTTATCTCATAATTCATAATATAGCAATAGTGACTGTTTATAGTGACACATTACTAAATATTGTACTCGTACTTACCTATAATTGTTTGTTATACTTAGCTTTGGTACTAGTTATCTTTATTGTGCATTTATTGGTGTAATCAGATGTTGGTAACTCTTATATAAATAAATAAAAAGTGGCCTTTATAACTCCGTATCATTCAAATTTCAAAGAACAAACAAAGTCAAAACTATTTTTTATTCGTAATTGCGCTTTCAATGGTCATTTATTCGGAATTATAGCCTACATGAAAATTCAATCAGTATTTAATAACTCTCAGGTACAAAATAAATTCTAAAAGCAATTTTCAAATGTAATTTAGCTTGCTGGAAAAC
Source organism: Acronicta aceris (assembly GCA_910591435.1). NCBI lineage: Eukaryota > Metazoa > Arthropoda > Insecta > Lepidoptera > Noctuidae > Acronicta > Acronicta aceris. The sequence continues at coordinate 1,131,011 of OU342775.1, forward strand.
TTAATTACATATTTTATGTCGCTTGGAATTTTTGAAACCCGAAATATTCCATACACCTATTTTGTATTGTTATGTACATGCGCACTTATAAACACTATATTTTTACATTTCTATATCTAGGTTAGTCTTTAATTTAGTTCCTATTTTCATTCATATATTATATAACCTTATTAATAAACACTATTTACATAAAATACATGAATGTAAAAAGAGCTATATATGTATATATATATATCTAAAAGACAGAGGCGTGACTAAGCGTCAAAGTATTCCTCGGTATCGCTGTCGTCCGGGAAGGTGCCCAGATGACTGGCAGCATTGCCACGCTGAATGGCAATGCTTATACGCTTATACGCTTATATCTAGGTTAAGTTTTTGTTTATAAATATTATTGTTCCCCAGAAGGTATTGGCTGTTAGAAAATGTTATTGCATTTGCCTATGAAATTCTCAGTAGCAGCCTGGTGTTTGGATTTGTGATCGGTTAATAACAATAGGCCTGCCCTTATTACATAGGACCTATGGAATTTTTTTTTCCTAGGATTTTTTTTGCTAGTTTCATTGACCAGAGTCTGGGTATGTCATTTGGCTAGGAGGAGAATCCATTGACCTCACTCACTATATTATGGGGAACCGTTACTGGAGGGTTGCGACACTATTCCTTAAAAATATTGACAAACTATAGTTTTACATAAGCACTTCTTTGCTTAACCCTTCTTCCCGGTATTGGTGTGATTGTGTTATATATGTGTGGTGTTGCATCGTGAAACACTATTTCAAACTAACCTTATTCGTACATTCGACAATCTTGGTAGTTGAGGCCTTTTCACCATTATCATGAAAATCATTGGATCGTATATTTGGTCAACCACTAACGCAATCACCGTACACAAAGCTTCCTAAAACTTGCCACAGCCTAAACTAACGAGAGAAAAATAACCAGGAATTTTTAACGTGACCCAAAACCTAACCAAAGCCATAACAATTCTCTCAAACGTGTCTATAATCTTAAATCTTTAGCAAATACGGTAGCCGATTTCATTGTGATTCAAGTGGAACATAAAAAAAAGCGTAAATTACTTCGGCTAATGCCAGACACATCTTTGACGGGAGAGCGAGACTTGAATGGTTTTATGGGATTTTTATGGGGTGCTCCTTATTCTCTGACGTGTTTTATTCTGTTAGAAGATGATATACGGATGGCCCTGATACTGGTGGAGTAAGTAAAGTTTTTGGGCCAAATATGATGGAGTTCTGAGGATAGTATCTTTATGGTGTTTTCATTGTCGGTTGATAGAAATATGGAGTACGATTCTGACATTAATCTTTTGGGAGATTTACATTCTAATTAGGTGTGTAACTGAAATATAATATAATTAATGAACACCATTTAACCGTTGTTGCAGAACCTCTCATGGATCATCTGCCAGCTGGGAAGATGATAGACTAATAATAACTAAAAATAATAATCATTAAGTGGCTGGATCAAGGGCTTGATACAGAAAGTAGTACTTCTGGACACGGCCCGCATTGCTAGGAGATTTCTCTCTCTGGGGCCCTGACCACCGGTAGTTTGGACCCTGCTCCCGATGCCGATGGGCTACTATCTTTTTATGTTTTTTAATGTTTTTCTTATTTTTATAAATATATAGTTACTGTAAAAGCCCGAACTACGGCAAATTCTAAGATTTACCAACTCTGACTGATAAAAGTCCAAATAAACCAGTTAGGTTTGTTATTACCTTTTTTTAAAAAAATATAACCACCTAACCTAATTATGTTGGAACATTTGCATGGCGTAGTAAGCTTTTTTTTAAAAAAGAACCTAACAACCTAACCTAACCATGGTGGAACATTTCGAACTTTTACCAGTCAGAGTTGGTAAATCTTAAAATTTGCCGTAGTTCGGGCTTTTACAGTAACATATATAATTAATGAAAATGAATAAATAAATGGAATAATAATAATAAGTCCAAAATTGTGAAGAGCTCCAGCAATGATCTTTAAGCACTAGGCGTTGTAGCCCCTGAAGAACATATTGTTTTTAAAAACACAATTATTTTCAGTTTTAACAATATGATCAATATTGATCTTAGAAAATGTAAAAAACAATAAACAGGCGGATTGAGCGAAAGCCATTAGGATAATAAGATCGGTTGGATCAGAAATGAAACCTCTATTTGACAGATTTGAGATATTGTTGAGTAAGTTGGATCAGACATATTTGAAATAGAGTACTCTCTTATTTCTACTAATGCACTTTTTCTGAATATTTTATTTGAAGAGAGTACTAATAAAAATATAAATAAATTACTGCCATTCACGTACAAAATAGCTAGACTGAAAGCGTCACTCTATTAATAAACTAAAGCGCTTCACAGTACGTGGCTTGTATTGAAATCTGTCCTTTATAAAGCTTGCAGCTATTGCAGCGGACGGGGAGTCACATTTAGAACATTAAAATTATGCACTAAAATCTAAATATTTACAATTCACTATGTAGCTTTTCATTAAAATCAAAATCTGTATCAATAAATACTATTACATGGACTTCAAAGAGAGTTTCTGGAACTGGTCGAGGTCGGATGAACTCCGATTTTCCTAAGGAATTCTCAATTAAACCTATAGGAATGTCACGATAACTTTAATCAAGAGTGGCATTTGATTTCACTTAAACAATAATTTTCGAGAGGTCGTTAAATGCCGGAGAATCTTAACAACGCCATCTAGAAAGTGACGTCATACGCATAGTGACATCTAGTGGCGAAGAGAAATTCACAATCATTCACAGTCATTAGAAGTTCACAATTAACAACTGCGTCATTAATTTGAGGGCAACAGTCTCTAATTGTCGGATCTTCACTCCAAGTTGAGGCCTTATTAATGTCAGACGTATAACAATTGAAGCTGCTCCATTTTAACTTGGAGTTGTTTCCACGACTTCATTGGGCTCGTTCGTTTTCAAAAAAGTATTGCGAACAAAAGAGCCATCGCTTCATAGTCGACAGGTACCCATCGACTTGTGAAATCCCATTTTACTTGCAACATTGCAAAAGGTTATTAAACCAGAGTGGATCAGCGGGAAAAGGTTAGGTAACAATAAAAAAGGTTCACAAGGTAAAGATCCCGAGTTTTTATTGTAGTGGAGGCTTTGTTTTGACCGCCTTTGTTCTCCGCGAATGCTTTGAATGGGAAACGATTTTTCAGTTGGGAAAACAAGCGATTTTTTTCACGTTGATTGTAATAAAATGTCGCTTGATTAGATCTTTTTGAATCCATTCGATTATGTTAATAAGGATTCTTGATTGATTGATCTGCATTTTGCTCGTAATATTGTGATTTTTATTGTCTTAACGTGGGAGAGCCATGCTTCGGCACGAATGGGCCGGCTCGACCGGAGTGATAGATACCACGGCCTCACAGAAACCCGGCGTCAAACAACGCATACGTTGTGTTTTGTCGAGTGAGGATACCGGACGCCCAATCCCCCTTTTTAAAAGGCGAGCAACGCACTTGTGACTCCTCTAGTGACGTCGGGCGGGTGTCCATGGGCGGCAGTAAACGCTTAGTCCCCAACTCTCTGGAAGGTAAACTTTATAGCTTTATCTGTCACCGTCAGTACGAGTATATTGTTAATAACATGTTTTACTCAGTAATTTTAACCAAGATATACCTACTTGCTTTTGAATTATAACTTTTTTCGTAATATTGCCAACATAACGACTTCTAAAATATGACTTCCATTAATGTAATCTTTTTGACAAGAATCCCTCAAGCTGAATTAATAACAGCGACCAATCCCGTGTGATATAAAAATAAATTAGTAATATCTAAAGTCACAAAAAGGAAAGATCAGAAAGGACACTAAACCGATATAACTTAAGAGAAAGTCCTTAGAAGAATCCTAATAAAACATTAATAAAAATCCCGAGGTGACTTATGAAATATAATTCTGAAGACGACAAACAAGTGTACTTCCAAATGAGGTCTGACTAACGCTATTAGACGTGACAGTCTCAAGCCGTTTTGAAAATGTAATCCTCAGAGAGAGAAGTGTATTTTTAAAGTCATGGCTTTATTTCAGTTGCAATTTGTTCGAAAAAGAAATGGAAATTGAAGAGAATATTATGAAGGTTTTCATGTTTAATTATGATGTAATTTTAGCAATGATACTGTTTGAATTTGAAGATATATGGAATAGAATCTGGATTATAATCAAGCTATAAAGTGCAGTGTACGGTAAATTACTACTTTGAATTTTATTTTCTTTCACTACCAATTTGAATATTGAAAGCTAACAACGATTATGCTGATTAGAATATCTGCATCCCAACATAATAATTATCAAATGTATCTACAAGAACATAACTTTACAATTTTCAGAGGTATACAATTGATATTGTATACCTCTGAAAATTGTCAATAAACTTGACGCAATTAATTCTGAAACCAACTCCGCAGAACATAACTTCAACCGATATCAATATAAATCTACATCCTAGTGAAATTTAATATTACAACAGAGGTTCAGATATATTAAAACCAAATAACAGTAAAGTGAAAACTTCAAAATATTCTGTTGGAACAAATAAAACAAAATTCATTTTGGAGGTCAATACAAAAAGTCATTGAATTATATTATCAGAGAGGTACGATCAAAGGTCACTGTTTGCTGAGGGTCCAAATCAAATAGTTTGTCCCATAAATAGCTTGGGTCACGTCTCAGAGTAAATTGGTTAACGGCCTGACTCAACGAAAAATTATTTTCTCTGAAACGCTGAGATGAAGAAAATTGTTTGGGAACAAATAAAAATGAAATATAATTCTCTGAGGGAATTGAGGTTACAGTTTTCACCGTTGACGTTTGTGTTAACGAGGTTGAGGTGCGCTATAGAAAGTTTACCCTGGAAATGGGGATTTTAATTGTCAATTTCCGTGCTTATCGTGGGATGAATGAAAAATTAAATATATTCACTGGTTACAATCTCGTTAAATTGGGGGAGTTAATTGACCTCAAACAACTGCTCCCCAGATATTTGCGGGTAAAGATTTTGAAACAAATTTACACAAACTCGTAACAACTGTATTGACGAACATTTTCTTCATGATAGAGAAATATTTAAGGCCAAATTTAAATTGGACTGACTGACAAATTTAAATTGATAAGATCACTAGTGTAGTGGTCCAAAGCGCGACTGCTACGCTAGAGATCCTTGGTTCGATCTTCAGATCGAGAAAAGTGTTATTGGGCTTTTCTATGGAATTCTCAGTAGCAGCTCGGAGTCAAGCAGGATTTGTGGCAATAGGCCTTATTACATTGAATCTAACCATACCGGCGAACTGTGGGTGTACATTAGTACGCCTCTGCCTAACTTTTCAGGCTGATGGTATTTTATGTTAAATAGAAATAATTCCATCAACATTTTCGGAATTATCTTCAAATTATCGAACTCTAAAATCGAAAAATAATATGGTTAATTAAATTTGTTAATAACTAAGACGACAATATTTAAAGCACTTTCGCAATTTGTCAAGATATAAAACAAAGTTTATGGTACCCCACACCTTCCTAAAAAGTTACTTTGAAAACAAGGAAAATTTCCCAAATTCAGCATCACAGGGACACGTCTTAAAGATAATTATGACTTCGGAATCCATTGAAAAGTCCATTTCATCCAAAGTTTGACTAGTTGCGAAACATGAAAATCTAATCAAAACATCTGGGGAGCTCCTAAGTGGTAAAGGTTCGAAGTACGCCGACATTTAATACTTGGATCAATGAACCGCGATACAAAATGGCGTCTTTGATACTTAAAACTAGTAGGTCGCGAAAGATTCTGTGCCTCGGACAGATTTTGTTGGGAACTTCCTTGAAATAGAAATTTATAAAATCTGTGAAGGTGGAAGTTTCTGCTGACATAGTTTACGTGGGGGAGCCATGCTTCGGCACGAATGGGACGGCTCGACCGGAGTGATACCACGGCCTAACAGAAAACCGGCGTTAAATAACGCTTAGGCCTTTTACCTGAGGCCAAATCCCCTTTTAAAAGGTTAACAACGCACTTGTGACTCCTATGGTGTTGCGGGTGTCCATGGGCGATAATCGCTTACCATCAGGCGATCTATCTGCTCGTTTGCCCTCCTATCCGATAAAAAAAAACGTAGCTATGAAAGGAGAATTACAGAATATCTTAGTAGGAGTTGTAAGACAGTGAGTTGGTAGCTGTAAGCCTTTCATTATTTATGCACTATGTAAGAATTAAAACTTGCTAAGTGCTTTTGGAGATACTGCCACACCAAACATTAATAAATCCAGGAACACTTGACATTGTAAGGAGAAATTTAAGTTTGAAAATAAACGTACATTAATAACCACGAAGTTGTAATAATATACGAAGTTTAGTTTTTAATTTCAGAGCAAGTAAAGTACGATCACATTTAACTTGCAAACACGTAATAAGAAAACTATATGGCAGTTCGAAGAAGTCATAAAAGATGCTTCAATTTCTTATAGTCGAGGTCCCATTTAGAAGTTTGTTGATAAAAAAAATCTTATTTGACTGGTAACTTGTAAAGGCATATCTTCTTGGTTTATACTTGTCTTAAAATAACTTTTTTAATTATAGCCTAAAATATTATCCTACTTTACAACTTTAGGAGACAATCTATATCTTATCTAATCTATATCGTATCTTTGCGAAACGATATCGAAATCTATTAAGCGGTTTAGGTGTGAAAAGGTAACAAAGAAAATTGAATCGTACGTATTTTACGAAGGGGATTAAGGAAAACAATTAACTGGTTCTAATTTCGAACTCAATTACTATCTAAATTTATGATTGTCACAAAAAAATATAAACCATGTTTTTGTTTAACTTGGCGGGGGCACTGCTGTCCCCCTAGATATCTGGAATACTAATGATGAACTCAATCAATGATAAAAGTGAGTCCTTATCCTCACATTTATAAAATTTGCTTCGATTTAAATCAAAGAGCATTTCCCAAATTCCATTTTGACGGAAACAGTTAAATATTTTCCTTCGAAATATAAGGAAGAATGGCAATTTAAAAATTACGAGACAACTCCGTGGAATAGCGTAACTGCAAAATATCCTTAGAATGCTCTGAGATGTGGTTGATTCTGTATACGAAGGAGGACTAGAGTATAAATGATTATTTTTGAATAACAGTAAAAAATTAATTTTTCAGGAAGCTGTTAATTATTTTCCTTCTAAATTTACGGGATGCGAATAGCATTTTAAAACATACGAGATCTCCTTCAATTAGCGTAAATGTATAATACGCACTGAAAGCACGAAGATGTGGTTGAAAGAAAAGTGATTTTTTTTTCAACCACGTTTCTGTATGCTAAGAAAAGTGATTAAATTTTCCAATAATCTCAATATTCCCATTAGTATCATTGAAATTTATCTGATTGACCACTTCTTCTTCCCAATATTTATTTATTTATTATATAAAACCACTTAAAATATCTTTACAGGATATCCCAATACGATATTATAAGCTAACCATAAATCTGTTGTAAAATACATTTCTATTGTAATCATATTTCATGATTACAAGTAACTAACTTTTCTGGTATTTCCATGAATTTCGATTATATAGGCGAATAAGTTAAAAAACAAGAAACTAAATACTGTCTACATTCAATAACATTACCGACATTGGTCATCGATGAATTGATTTTAATTAGCAATCTAATAAAATGCATTTTAAATTAAAATAATTGTACTGATTGGTTTTTTCCGAAAACCTGTGTTAAGTTTTAGATCTAATCCTAATCTTCTTATCATATGTTTGTATAACAAACACAAATTCGTACACATTGGTACACAATTTTTTCGATCAAAAGTAATTGAGTTACGAACGAAACACGTTTATTATGAGGATTATTAAATATATTATACTTAATTACTTTAAATTTATTAAATTAAAAGCAAAATAATACCTACATATATAAAAATCAGTTTTATCAGGCAAGCATTGAAATTTAAATATCCTTTTAAAGCAACAAATTTTAAAATGGCGTTGGCGCACGGAAATACCAGGGTTTGCAATTACGCCCGTCTAAAGCGCGGACGTGCTTCGTCTATTATTTATGAGAAAACATGAAAATTTTATAAGAGCAAACATCTCAACACTTTGTCTCTTTCTCTGGATTCGCTGACGTCGCAATCCAAACATTTAAATATTAATGATGCAGCATTAAAAATATTTTAAATAACAGTAAATACCTTCACTGTGTTCCCCGAAGGGTCAGGGTACTAATGTACATCCACAGTTCGCCGATAAGTTTAGGTCCCATGTAATAGGGGGCGAGCCTACTGCCCACAAATCCCAAAATCTGCTGAGAAATTCATAGAAAAATCCAGTATCGTCATAATAGCAGTCGCGACTGCTACAATAGAGATCCTGGTTTCGATTCTCAAGTCGCGTAAAGTGTTATTGGGTTTTTCTATGAAATTCTCAGTAGCAGCTCGGAGTCTGGATTTGTGCCCGGTTAATGGCTATAGGCTCGCCCTCTTTAACATGGGACCTAAACATACCGCGCGAACTGTGGGTGTACATTAAGTACGCCTCTGCCTAACCCTTCGGGGAATACAGGCGTGATGGTATGTTATGTTATGACTAATGAGGTAGTCTCGTCGAAAATATTTTGTTATAAATTTATACTTTCCACTGGTGTATAAATTGATAGCAAATATCTTCATATTTCTTCATATTTCTATATCTGCCTTCTACTTGCAATCGTCGGTAAAAAGTTTCCTTAGCCTGCATAATAGATCTTTTTTTATAGAATAAGGCGGCAAACGACCTGACGAGCCACCTGGTGGTATGTAGTCATCGACGCCCATAGACACATGCGCCACCGGAAGGAGTTGCCTACCCTTAAGAGCAACTACAGACTACAAACTGCCAGAGCCGCAGCAACCGTGGGGAACTGGCTCTTAAGAGAAAAAGTCGAAAAACATACCAACGTGCTTTACGACAGACTCCGACTTAAAGGTGGTCGCCAGCCAGTCAGACCCCAAGAGGTCCTACGACCTAGTAAAATTCCACTACTTAGTACAAGTGAAAGCACGTCTTACCATAGTATAGTTACTTAATCGTTCAATTCCCTTGCCTATTAATACAGCGTGTCCCTTTAGTATCGTAACTTGCAAATTGCCCACGGTTTCATGTTGATTCGGAATGTAAATTGCCAATTTGGCCAACACGACGATTTTCCGTATAAACAGGTGTTAGAGATAATTTATACAACTGATCAATATTCAATAGATCGGAAATACGCGGCCGTATTCCGTGCGTTATCGAAAAAATTAAATTTTATACATAATAATGTTGTATTTGTTTAAAATCTGTAGAGTGAAAATTATCGCACGTTTGGCGTAGTGCCTCAGTAATTAGCTTCTGCGCCACAGATCGTGGATTCAGTCTCCGGATGGAATAAATTGTTGTATTCTACAGGTACTTGTTCCGAGTATGTGTCTGCACCAAATTTTGGTACGTAAAGGCACTCATGAGAAAGTGCTAGTGTAACATATATTTTTTTAAACCCACTTTTTATCAAATATTGTTTATGGAAAAGTTTTAAAAGTGATGGATTTAGTTGTCTGGGTTTAGCTCAGACTTTAAATAAATCGTTTGTAAAAGAAAATTTTGTGAAAATTAGGTTTTCGTACTTGCAAAAGTTGTTAAACAAAACTTGCATTTTTTTTCGATTTAGTCTGTATAGAATCTAAAGTTAGATTGGTTTCCGTGAAGGTGCGCTGTTTTTCCCGATAATATTCCACTTTGCATAAAAATGTTTATTTTAGAAATGTATTTCGGAATAGCAAAAACATCTCTTCGGTATCAAAGTTATTCTGTATACGAAAATATTGGGTTTAATCGATACGGTCTCTATCGATCAAACCCAATATTTTCGTATACAGAATAAAAGTTGCTAATATATCGAATAAATTAAATCGAATAATATATTCATGAATAAAATATGACATTTTATGAAATGAAAATAGCATTTTACAAGCTTTTATTATACAAACGTTTACGCTATCAGCAATAGGTTTATCTTACAAATTGCTGTTACAAGTCAATGAATTAATTTATTTTGAATTATGATGTTGGTAACGCGTGAATTTTGTGTTGAGACGAAATAATTACTGTCATGGATGTCAAACCAGTAAATGTACATGTCGACTGGCGAATAATTAATCAGCTGCGCTCGTTATAGGTTCTGTTGACAACTATTTCTTTGAAATCTCAATTCTTAATTCGTTTATTGCGCTCCACAATGTTAACAGGTGTTAAAAAATAAATATAAAAGTATCAATCGTGGACCCTGTCGGGCACGGCAATGTAGGAGAGAGGAGGAAGGCTTATGTTTTGTCGTGTATAATATAGTATCTACATATTTGGTAATTACCATTTCTTTATTTGTTTAGTTTTACTTTATTTATATGTATATATTATTGAATAATTTCCTTTTCATTATTTATTTAATTTTACTTTATTTATATTTATATCTATACGTTACTCCTGAGAAATAAACATGTTCCTTTATGTATAAAATTTAAGACAGACCACATTTAAGCATTAGCTGGAGAGTTGATGACGAATTTAGAGAAAGTGTTTTAAGCAACTTGAAATTATAAAATCTGTGTAATTTGAATATTAGTGGTACTGGAACGATAGTCTGAAAAACACATTGCTGTCCTATTGGTGCTGTGCAGTAACTTACTATTGCAAAACATCCAAAATATGTGGTTAAGATAACTTAGAATTTTATTATATTCCTATATAGAACTTTCAGACTGTTTGGACAGTTATACCGTATTACTAGCCTGCTCCGAATCTACAAAAAATATTATAATTTTTGTTTATTGTTATTAGTATTTATTTAGTTTTTTTTTTCTCGTATCAATAATGTTTTTTATAGGGAAGGTTGGTCAGCATGACAAATAGAACCACCTCTTTATCTGCAGGTGTCCTAAATCGATAGCCTGTTACAATCAGACGGCGCTGACACACACGTCACGTTTGTGAACGAGTGCCGTCTGTTGGGTCTGGTTAGCTCATCATGCTATAGGAATCGCTTTCTATATAATTCATCTTGCTCATCAAGCTGCATAATTTTCATTTTTTTAAAGTTTACTAGAAATGTGGGTCGCACATTACTAGTATTCTTGTTAACCCCTCGAGCTAAGCTAAATACTTATGTTACGAGTGGGTAGTGCAATGGGTGGTTTTCGAATCGGCAACCACATGGTCGCAAGTCCGACGATCCAGCAATTAGGCTACCACCGCTTCTAAAATATTATCACAACATTTATTATTCAAAAGAGTATACAGGAGTTTCTGGCAAGTTCTTCTTTAATAGAGCCTCTATTTGAAGCAGTATACTTTAGTTTTCAGTCAAAAGTGCTTATAATAATGGTCCAATTGACGTAAAACGTCGTTTGATTTTGCCTTTTTTAATTACCATTCAAAAATAAAATAAACCTATTTCCATTGAGGGAAGAATTTTTTTGAAGTAGTTAAGTATAATATTCTCCATACGCTGTTTTATGCAGAACGATCAAACTACTTAATATCCGGACCCCTAAACGGAAGACAAATACCCGGAATCCAATACAAATCCCGGTACAAACAACTAATTTGTTTAATTAAGTTCCCATGCTGACCATATGTAAGTCATGTCCTCAGTTTTTGCGGCCACAAAACGGAAGGGTTTGACCTACATCAAACTAGTGATGTGGGGCTATCGATCAATTTAGATTTCCTTTGATGATGTTAATTATTTTGTATATCTGGGAATGTTTCCTCCATCTTCAAAATTTCTTAACAAATCCTTACTAATATTATAAACGTGACAGTTTGTGAGTATGGATGTATGGATGTTTGTTACTCTTTCACGCCAGAACGGCTGAACGGATCTGGATGAAATTTGGCACAGAGATAGATTATATATAGTCTGGAATAACACATAGGCTACTTTTTATCTAGGTCGGACCCAATTCTGAAGTCCACGCAGACAAAGACGCGGGCAGAAGCTGGTACAATATATTTTTTACTTAGAATGGGACTCCATAATAATGCACGGTACCTAATTACATAGTTATTAATTAATATTTCTAATACCACTAGTTTGTTTTTATTGACAATGTTATAGTGAAGGTAGTACTTGTAATACATAATAATACACTCACGCCTTTTTTTCCATAGACGAAGGCAGAAACTACAGAATGACATTTATTAAGATTGCAAAGTACTGTATTTTTTTATTTTCCGATTTTTTTTATGGAATAGGGGGCAAACGAGCGGACGGATCGCCTGATGGTAAGCGATTACCGCCGCCCATGGACACCCGCAACACCAGTGGAGTCACGAGTGTGTTGCCGACCGTAAAAGGGGATTGGGCCTCCGGTAACCTCACTCACTCAGCGAAACACAACGTAAGCGTTGTTTGACGCCGGTTTTTTGTGAGGCCGTGGTATCACTCCGGTCGAGCCGGCCCATTCGTGCCGAAGCATGACTCTCCCACGTTAAAATTATTTATTGCTAAATACTAGTCCTTTCTCAAACATTTTGTTTTCATCTTTTCATTATGAATAATAAGCTCGTGGGCTGAAATTGTGGGCAGAGATTTGTCGGGTAATTCGGCCATCGATAAAAAATTTAAAAAGCGCTAATTATTTCTTAGATATTTTTCTTATGCCTTTGAGAGGAATTCATATTCCTGAGAAGTGATTAAGTAGCTAAATTACCTATTATTAAAAGAATAACATTATAATTAAAATTCAAAAAGCCCCCGCAGCATCATGTTGTGATTACCATGTTCTTGCAATAACATTGAAGTAACAGAATACCAAATTTCAAATTCATCAGACCTGTGGAAATGGCTTGGATGATCACATCCTTTCATCAACTAGAAAAGAGCTGATAATCTGCAAACGGCTGGCCAGATTTTCTTAAATCATAGCTAAAAACACTCTCGATCAAGTCACCTTTCAAACAAAAAAAAACTTAATCAAAATCGGTCCATTCCTTTCGGAGCTACAATGCTACACGCGTTAAATTTATAACACCACTCTTTTTGAGTAGGGGTTTAAAATTGGCTGCAGTCACTGGTTGCAGTACAGTAGAGTGTAGTTGGATTAAATTGTAATCAAAATCTTTTGTCAGTTAAAAATAGTATCATTCTAGTGATGTACCGGCTGACACATTAGCATCAGTATTCCATCAGCAATCCTTTTAAGTGTGCAGTATTTATTTATTTAATTCAATTGGTCTTACAAAGAGGCCCCGCTCAAAGGAAACGAAGTTATACAGGAACGATTGTTTACGTGTGGTTTAGGTTAGAAGCGTAACGACTTTATAAACAATATGTTTATTGAAATAGAGGATAGAATTGTGCGTGTATCTAATAATACTCAGCACAAACCTCGCCTGCACACATTTCGTCATCAATCCATCTAGTCCCACTTTTTCTGCTTTTTACCGTGGTTTATAATGGTGTGATGTAGCTGTATTTCTTTACGTCATAATTAGGTTTTAGAATTCACCTAGTAACCTTGCCTTAGTTCAATTTGTACTGTGATTTTGTATAAATTTCAAATGTTAAAATTACTAACAGCTTATTTACATTTTCGTTAATTATTAGCGATCCAATTCACGAAAAATGAGCTCACCGTGTCCTTTGGTCTTCCAGTTTTGGGCTTGGATTGAGATTTAATAGAATTTTGGGCGTTTTTAATTTCGATAGCCTCTCGAATTATCCTGGGCAGGAATTAATTTTCTTTTGCGAGAACTTGTGGTTTATAAAATCTGATGTAATGCTGAGCCTTGTCAAGAGTGTATTCAAAAACTGCTTACTATCTTATGTATTTCTTGAGTGATAAAATCGCTGGGTTTTCAGATGCCGAGAACTATTTTTTTAGAAATCTAGACTTCGGTTTAGATTTTAACTAAGACATTAACCTTCATGCCCACATATCCTGTTATAGCACTATTATATCATTGAAGAATGTATCACTTCATTTAAAAGAAGTGTCTGTGGAATTTCTTGCGGGATCTTAGCTGTCATCTCCTGATCAACTCTTTAAAACCGTTACGCGTTACGTTTCATAAATGCCTGTAAAAGCTCATTTCAAATAAAAACATTTGAAATTTGAACTTTGAAATCTTTGTCTACATTATTCTGATCTTCCATCATCATTTCATTCTTCTTAATGTTCTTGGTTGTATCCTCAGTCTTCTCAGACATTCGCAGTAGTCATTTCAAAATTGTAAAGAAAAATCTGTCTATGGGTCGCCGTATAATGTAGTCCATCAACATTCCATCTAATGCCAATCAAATGAGTGTGTAGCCATTGTAGGGTTAGGCTAGCTGCATACGACGGGTTAATCGACTCTCGTGTAAGTGTTCGGACATAAAAGACACACCAGCAAATAAGACGCATTGTCCATTTTATATGTAATATTTCCTGGAAGCTAATCTCAACATAGTTGTGAAAGGCTGGGCCGATGATGATGGTCTCTTCTAAAGCCGCTTTGAGTTCACAACTCATACCTAGAAACTTTAGAAACATAGCATTTTATAGCAGCCGGGCTTCCTCTCGATATTCTTTGTTATAAAACAGTAAAAGACCAATAAAAGTTTAACGATACCGATGCGGTTCGTCTTTGATATAGTTCGCGTCGTGATTTTTATCTTATTATAGCAGTCTATATGATGTATTTATTGGCGGAACGGGCAAATTGTATTGTTCGACAACATATCCAGATCGTCTTGATTGATGTGGGTGAGTTCTCTATGTATTTATATTACTAACTAAACTGCCTCATTAGTCTAGTGGCCTTAAGCGCGACTGCTACGCTAGAGGTCATGGGTTTGATTTTTACATTGAGCAGTGGAATTGGGTATTTATAAGATTTTTTAAAAATTTTGACTACATGTTTAGCGTAGTGACTTATCGATCGGCTTCTGCGCAATGGTTTGTGGGTTCGATCCCCACACGGAACAAATATTTGTATAGCTTTACAGGTAGTTGTTGAGGGTCTGGGCGGTTGTGTATGTGAGAATTTATGTTTGTAAACGCACCCACGATACTACGAAAATCCTAATGTGAGGTAACGTTTTATTAAAAACAAAAACAAATTGTCAGTGGCAGCTCGGAGTTTGTGCTCGGTGAATGACAAGAAGCTTGCTCTCTATTACACGGACCTAAACATAGCGACGAATTTTGGGTGTACATTAGTACACCTCTGCCTAACCCTTCGGGGAACACAGACGTGATGGAATGATTAAAAATATATCATGCATTTTTTATGGCAGGGGTAACACATATTGAAGTGAACTTTTGAAGCTTAGTTATTATGCGAACGGAATTTCCCGCGAGTATCTTACTAATTTTACGCAAGAACAGGCGTCCTGACTACCTCATCTCGTATAGACCAATGCAAACGAGAACTTCGAAGTAGGTGTAATAATAAATTTTACATAAAAGGATATATTTACTATTATATATATACTAGCGGGCTCGGCAAACGTTGTCTTGCCCTGAATCATCATCTTCATGCCCTTATCCCAATTAAATTCAGGTCGGCGCAGCATATCCTTTTCTTCCATTCGTCCCTGTCAGGCATCATCTCAATCATTCACTCGTAGAAACCGATTGCGGTGCCACCTACAGGCTCAAATTGTGAATCTAAATCATCCAGGGACCCTTTTAAACAAACAACAAAAATCTAAATCACATCAGCAGCGTATAAGGAGTTGGGACAATTCACACTGGCCTCGAAGCAGAAAACAACGCCATAATCATTTGTGGCGGTGTTTTATTTCTGTCAAATCTGTCAATCCGTTCCTGATACAAAATGTATGAGAAAATAAATTTCTTTCATGTTCTTTTTTGTGTATTTTTCGAATGTTTTAATAGTTATTCTACTATTCGGGAAGGAGACAAATCCAACAAACCAAATATCATAAAAATTGGTCCACCCGTTCTGGAGTTATAAGAGTTAGAACAAACCCGACTTTGTTATATATATACATATATATATATATTTACTATTATATATACCGGAAAACGAAGTTACTTACCTACACTACATAGCGAAAGATTTTCTCTGGAATAGTCTGTAACAAACAAAAAACATTTTAAAATACTCAGGTATTATAAATATTTTACAATAACTAAAAACTATTAGTTACACACTACCTCGTTAGTCTAGTGGTCCCAAGCGCGACTGTTACGCTAGAGGTCCTGAGTTTGATTACCAGATCGAGAGTTCGTTGGTATGTTTACATACCGACGAACTCTAGGTGTACATTAGTACCCCTGTGCCTAACCCTATAGGGAATATACACATATTGGTATGTTATGTTTATGGCCATCGCTGCATAATACATATAATATTATATCATGAATGTTAGAAATAAGTTCACAAAATTACAACAAAATCCAACTTATCACAACAACAGTAGGTACCAGCTGACCTATTAAAGGAATTTTCCCAAAAAATCCCACAGACATAAATAACGACTTGGTAATATTTTTCCGGTAAGTCTCAAGTTGTTCGCAATCAGAAAAGTTCCAACACTTACACAAGTTGACAAGCAAAGTTTAGCTGGAGATGTATTTACGAGATTTTCGTATGACGTCGTTTAGATTCGGAATTTTGTGACATAGGCCGCTTTCACACTTGGCCGTGCAGTAACGTTTTTCTCGATACAAGTTTTTTTTTTGTGCTGAGCATTTAATAAATGTCGTAGATTGAATTAGCTGTAGAGTCATGTCGGTTAAAGAACACGGTAATATCATGACAGAATTTGCTAATGTGACCACAAGAAGGAAGATGTGATGTATTTCAACGTCTCTCCGAAGATTCAGGGCTTCTAGATCGTGTGTGAATTTGAGTTTGTCCATAATAAGAGCTGCTTCGTCATGAATGGAGTCAAGGGGAAGGAGTGGGATGCATGAAACAGTACAGCATAGTGGTCAGTAGATATGTTTATGGGGTGTGGAAAAGGTAAGGTAAGGTAAGTATATTTGTAAACTATTTTTTACGCCTCAAAATAATCTACATACTTCTTTGGTTTACTGACCAAGGCCCTGGTTTCGATTTCTAAGTTAAGCTTGTTTATTATTTTAGTAAAGAAAAATTAAATCGCGCGCAGGATTCGAACCTGCGTCTTCTGGTTGGATACACCAGACCTACTGACCTCTAAGTCACCGCGAAGCCCACCCGCCTGATTGACATTTGCTTTCACATTCTGAATTTATGTCAGAAAGTGATGTTGGCGACATCAATTGAAAAGCGAATTACTTTGCTTCTCAATCGACATGACTTACTTTACAGTTAGTTCAATGTCGTACGATGCCACCTTAATTTGTTAAGCTTGTTGAGTTTTAACGTTTACTTCATGATGTGCAAGAATCCTCTTTATGGGACCTACAAATATGCCGTTGATTATATTATTGGATGCAGGATCTAAAACATACCGTTGAAAAGTGAGTGTACATCAGTACACCATTAAGCTGCCTAACCCAAACACCGTAACAGCCATACACCTATGTTTAAAAACATTTTTGAAGATGTTTTGTTGTAATATTGGTATATACACAACTACTCGTGCCAACAAATATTATTTTTCATTGGTGTGTCATGCAAATTTAGTTGACTCTGGTTAGCAAATATTGTGCCTATAGGTGTGACTGTTATAATATTTGTATTTGAATTTTATTCACGAATATTTTTATTTATTTAATTTATGGGATAGGGGGACAAACGAGCAGACGGATCGCCTGATGGTAAGTGATCACCACCGCCCATGGACACCCGCAACACCAGAGGAGTCACAAGTGCGTTGCCCGCCTTTTAAAAGGGGATTGGGCCTCCGGTAACCTCACTCACTCGGCGAAACACAACGTAAACGTTGTTTGACGCCGGTTTTC
This sequence comes from Acronicta aceris, assembly GCA_910591435.1. NCBI lineage: Eukaryota > Metazoa > Arthropoda > Insecta > Lepidoptera > Noctuidae > Acronicta > Acronicta aceris. The sequence goes on from OU342775.1 coordinate 1,148,991, forward strand.
TGTGAGACCGTGACCATTCGTGACGAAGCATGGCGCATAAATTTAGATATAAATATGCGCCCGCGTAGCGCGGTTTAAATCAAATTTTATTTGGCTGTTTGCAAACTGTAGATCTGTGTATCCACCCCTTCCCAGCTTTAGATGCGAGTACCATACGCTCTCCTAAATTTATTTAAAAGTTTATTGTTTTTAAAATATTAAATGGTTAATTATCACGAACTGTGGGTGTACATTAGTATGCCTCTGCCTAACCCTTCGGGGAATACAGGCGTGATGGTATGTTATGTTGTTAAACGGTGAAGGAAAACATCGTGAGGAAACCTGCACACCTGAGAGATTTTCTCGATGGCGTGTCAAGTCTGCCAACACGCACTAAGCCAGCGTGGTGGACTATAGCCTAATGCCTCTCATTCTGAGAGAAGAACCGGTTACCAGCAGTGGGACAGTATAATGGTTTGATTATATTATGTTTTTAAAGCAAGGGCTCCAAGTTTAATGTTCTGCAATGCCTGATTATGAGCGTACAATATTCTATTCCTACATTCCGAGATTGCACGCGTGATGGTATTTAAATTACTTTGTATTAACTGCCAGTAACTCTCTATACATACATCTTTTAAAGTCAATCCACAAATCATCGTTCGATGACGTGGACATGCACTGTCAGCGGGCTGAACGCACCCATATTTTACACGAGTCAATTCTGCGGCAGCGCAGCGATTATGTGTGAGTCGACCTTAAATAAAATCATCAAGCAAGGAAATTTAATAAAAGAGACACTACATCGTAAGTAATTAAGTTTATGTTCGCTTTTTGAGAAGAAGTTAGCAATATTCTCAACGATATTATTACAGTTATTCGCCCACAAATGGAACATAATAGAGATGTTTTATTCGCTTCTTGGCAGTTTTTTTTTATACCACTAAGGTGGTAACGAGCATACGGCCCGCCTGATGGTAAGCGGTTACCATAGCATATGGACGCTTGCAACACCAGGCGTATCACTCTCGCGATGCCGACCCTGTAAATTAAGGAGGAATAGTTTGGCCATAGGAGACATGCTGCCATACATGACAGCGGCAGTAACAAAGCACCACCAGTTCCCCAGACTGCCAACACAACGCTTCCTCGCGGAGCTCTGGCGACCTTGCTCACCGTTAGGAATACAACATAGCACGGAGCTATGTTATTTGGCTACGATTTTCTGCAAGGTGGAGGTACTTCCCCAGTTGAGCAGCTCCAATTGTGAGTGGAATTATTCGATTCTACTATGCCCTACCTCTCTTAATATCAGATGGGTCAGGATGGAAATGATTTTGAAAAATTGTGTTTTAATTTACAACTCCTATGACGAAGTCATAAACCAATACTAAAATCGCACATAAAACAGAGCAACTTTCAGTCCATATCCATTAAATGTGTGTAGTAAAGCATCATTAGAAACATACCAACTCACGCAGTACCTAATGGGCAGAGTCGACGTTTTAACTGACAGCGCGAGGCCGCGAATTATACGGGATCTCGTATTGAAATAAAAATCGTTTACACGACTATTGAGGACGGAAGTAGAGCGAATGGATATGGCAATACACATGTACTTTAGATGGGATGGGAGTGCCATACATGGGACAAAGGTCAGTCTCTCGGTTCCCCGCCGGCCGGAGTATGGGTTTGTGAATGTGATGTTTATCTAAATTGTTAGGTTCACTTATATAGGAAGAAACGGTAAATATCGGTACATTACTTAATTCACTTATATGAGTAAAATAACATAATCATCGCAGTACGGGCTTCTTGTTCTTCTTATCGAATCGACAGAGAAAGGCAAAAGAAGAAAAACAATTAATAGACATTAAACTAAATTGGCCCTGTATTCCGCTACGCGCACGTCATTTTCTGTAGCGGACATTAGGTCTTTATGAGTGCAGGTGTCGGGGCATGCTGAACATGATAGCATATGGGCCATATCTTCCACTGCACCACACCTACACAATAAGCGTGTGCTTGATTTCATACATTTCTATCACTCAATTCCTCTTTTTTCCGTACGATAACATATACATATGTTACCCAGTTCATCCATTTCTATTTTAGTGTCCCTCTTTCCCTTTTTTTATGGGATAGGGGGGGCAAACGAGTAGACGGATCGCCTGATGGTAAGCGATTACCACCGCCCATGAACACCAGAGGGGTTACAAGTGCGTTGCCGGCCTTTTAAAAGGTGGTTGGGCCTCCGGTAACCTCACTCACTCGGTGAAACACAACGTAAGCGTTGTTTGACGCCGGTTTTCTGTGAGGCCGTGGTATCACTCCGGTCGAGCCGGCCCATTCGTGCCGAAGCATGGCTCTCCCACGCAAATTCCCCCTTATATTCTTTCATTGTTTAATATTGAACGTAGCACGCTAAACGCTTAGTTATCTTTATTCACTAGCACATCTAGTATACCTAGTTATATCAAGTCACTAATCAATGTTATTTTACAACTTGTACACTGGGGCGATACAATATATTTATGTTAATATTCAGAACTGAATTTCAGTTTCGCAATAATAAAATGGTGCGTTCATAACATAAGACTATGAATTTAAATTCAAAAACTTTTTTCTTTAATACAAAATTCTTACACAAACTTTTTAATTTAAAACCAAAGACAAGAGCGTACAAAGAGGTCTGTTCTAAAGTTTCTTAAATAGATTTCGAATTCATATTTTCATAGAATTCAATTTAGTTGCAGTCTGAATAACTTAGAGTAGCTCTTTCTGTTATGAACAAAATTCAATATGTTCGTTCTTGTACAAACTGTGACGAATTTAATTTAGATTGCCTTGGCATACTATTCATAATGAAGGATTTTTATAATTAACATAATTAAATACTGCTATTTTGATTAAAAATGTGAGTCATGAGACATAGAATTGTATGAAAATATTGTTAACTATATGAATTACTTGCTAAGCACGACTAATTATTTTTTAAGAATGAATACCTATTATGCATTCTGACGTAAGTGGTGAACTTCATTCTACTTTTTCTGAGACCAGACCTGTGCCCAACAATTGGGCAGTAGATTTTTTTTTATTGATTAGGTCGACAGGCGAGCAGACGAGCCCCCTGATGGTAAGTAGTCATCGCCGCCCATGGATATCTGTAACACCAGAGGAGTTGCTGATGCGTTGCCGAGCTTTAAGAACCCCTACGGACTGCAGACTGCCAGAGCCGAGGGGGAACTGGCATCGAAACATACACCAAGATCGGCACACACCAAGATCGACCGGCAGCTAGTCAGACCCCGAGAGGACCACCGAGCAAAAATACATTATGATATCAATATAAATTTCCGCCTTTAATAGATACGCATTTTTTTTATAAATACACAATGTATACAATAACATTTTTTTTTTAAAGTTTACTAGCAATGTGGATAGCAATTAGTTGATAGTACTTACGTAGTAAGTTACGTAGTACGGCTGGCTACCACGACCTCACAGAAAACCGGCGTCAAACAACGCTTACGTTGTGTTTCGTCGAGTGAGTGAGGTTACCGGAGGCCCAATCCCCTTTTAAAAGGCGGGCAACGCACTTGTGACCCCTACGGTGTTGCGGGTGTCCTTGGGCGACGGTAATCGCTTACCAAAAAACGATCCGTCTGCTCGTTTGTCCCCCTATTCTATAAAAAAAAGTAACTTGCAGCTACGCTCACGTTGCAAGGCGCTTCCATCATCTTTATATCACTAACCCTCGCAGCGTAAACTTATTGGCTGCTTCGGTTGCGAAATATCAACTCGGCTCATTGAGCTTTTTCGCAATATCAGCTGCGTTTATGTTTTACGGTTCCCACCATTTCCTGGTTGAATTTTATTTCTTTTTGAATGATGGGGTGTCTGTATTGGTTTTATGGTAAGGCAAAAAGTTACCGTGTGTGGTATTAAAAGCTTGTTACTTTAAGCACTAAGTATAGTAACTAATTTTGTATCGATTGTTTACTGAATAAGTTTTGAAATATCGATACGATTGTTAAATTAAACTGTTTCTTATGAAATAACCACAATAATTTTATATTCTACTTTTCAGAAATCATAAATTTTTACATGTTTTAGGATTGTCAATATTACCAAACATCAATATTTTAACAATCAATAAACGTCAGCAAAATTTTAACGTTGAGTGAACAAAATAAAAGTTTTCCTTTCTTAATATAATTATTGGTTTAAAGATAATTTATTTCCTATAAAAACTAAACAGATTTTTTTTATAATAAGATAAGGCTAATTACATCACATAACAAAAATATTTTTCATTACCTCTGGCATGCTGGATTGATGAAATAATTTAATATTATGTCATTAATATTATTTGATTAAATATATAAAATTGAGATACGAATGATACATCCAAATTAATTATTTGATAATCAAATACCTCTATCAAACGTAAAATAATAAAACAGTATATTTTTTTCTGACATCTAATATATTCAACACGCTAATTCCCAAATTAAAAAATCATTTATTAAAATTACTTACGAAAAATGTAGGCTCATTCAAATTAGCCGGAATTCCAGGTTTAAGGGCTATCAAAAATCTGGCTAAGTTATAAATAATTGCCGTGAACTCGGTTCTAGCTCGACAGCTGCCAAGGCCAGCTCATTAGCTTAAAAGCTGTTGAAAATCTTAAGCATTTCCTCGGTATTTTTGGAGCTACATTTTTACTCGGTAACTTTTATGGTGTTAACTCCGTATAAATGTTTGCATATTAATGTGGGCTTGAAAGGGTAGAATAGAATCGCTCATAATTATAATACTAATAAATAATAACAATAAGTAAATTTAATTTTAAATACCTTTCACATCTTCTACTATATATCTTACGTAGGGGTCTCCTTTTACTTTCCCTACGGAAGGACCTTCCTAGCACAGGTGATAGGAGACTCCGGCTAATTAATTCTATCCAGTATAGTTATATTTTTTCTGCCTTACTGGTGTAGTGGTTGCAAGCATGACTGTTGAGATCTTGAGACTGACAATCAAACTCAGAACCTTACACTCAGCAAAGTCGGGCACAGTTACTACAAAGTGTTGTAACGCTATCATTTTTAGATTGTGAGAAAAGGATGGCACTATTATAGATGTAGATAAGTAGAGTGGCATCCCTCTCCCTCACTCGCAAAAACACGTCATGGTACGGCCTCTGGACATGAAATTAATAATTACTCTTACGTCCTTGGAAAAGAATTCATTTCCGTTTGACCTTCGCATCAAAATGCACAATAGACCTTTATTTTTAACTTTATTAGAAGCATTGTCTGTTGTAATAAAAAGAGGCTCTATTAGGTACCACGCCTGACTGAAAAGCTTTTACTTTAATGAGGTGCGACCTTGATTGGGGGTTGAGAAAAAAAACTGTTAGCTCCATCATTGTTTTCGCAGGTAGGAAGAAATAAAGCAAAAAAAAAACATTCACAAAGAAGTCATAGGAATAGGTATGAGTTTGCGGTTCACACTTAAAAACCAGCGTTGTATTGTAGGCTGTGACATAATACGCCTTCATGCTGAACCTCCTTTGTAACGAAACTTTAAATGTATTTTTATTATAATTTATTAAAAAAAAATCCATGTAAGTACATACTACATATTTATGTGGTTGACTTTTTTTTTGTGGCAATAAAATACGATTTTTATGACAACATAATCAACCCATTATATTGTCCCACTACTGGGCACGGGTCTCCTCTCAGAATGAGAGGGATTAGGCTATAGTCCACCACGCTGGCCTACTGCGGGTTGGCAGGCTTCATATGCCGTCGAGAAAATCTCTCAGGCATGCAGGTTTCCTCACGATGTTTTCCTTCACCGTTTTAAGCGCGTGATAATTAACTATTTAATACGCACATGACTTTGAAAAGTCAGAGCCTTGGGTTCGAACTCGAGACCTTTGACTTGGCAGTCCAACGGTCATACCACTAGGCTATCACTGCTGCTTTTATGACAAACCAGACCAAAAACTCAACATGCTCTCAATGTGAATGGTCATCCATCTACAAAGTCACCGTTGCAAGTGCAGCTTACCTTGCACAAGTAGGTATTAATCAGCGAAGTTACAAAGACACGAGTACCCCAACGTAGTCTTGCCAATAACAGCATTACCATAGCTGACGTATTTCCGAGAAAGTGACTTGGATGTAGCAAAAACACATTAATTCATCCCTCCCGTTCCCTGCCAGCGAGAGGTCTAAAAAGAAAAGAAAACGAAAAAAAGATAACGAAAGATAGCGCCGACGTCTCAGTCATAATCAAGTAAAAAAACAACTTGGAGAACTCTCTTAAGTAATTTAAAGTTAATTTGGTTATTTCGAGATCCTAGCGACGCGACTGGTGTTAGGAGAAACGTCTTTAATGTAGGTTCAACACATACTAGACCGTTTTCTGACACACCTATAATTTTTAATCTATAATTTTCTTGCCTATATTGAAAGATTTTAGTGGTTTTAAGCGCTACTCCCAGATGTGGGTTGGATTCCCAGGACGACATAACATACCATCACGCCTGTATTCCCCGAAAGGTTAGGCAGAGGCGTACTAATATACACCCACAGTTCGCCGGTATGTTTAGGTCCCATGTAATAGGGGCCTATTGCCATTAACCGGGCACAAATCCAGACTATGAGCTGGTACTGAGAATTTCATAGAAAAACCCAATAATACCTTGCTCGATCTAGGGATCGAACCCAGGACCTGTAGCGTAGCAGTCGCGCTTGGGACCACTAGACTAATGAGGCAGTCAGGACGAGGTAAGTTTTATTGAAATTTCCCAATAACAGCTCGGAGTTCAGATTTGTGCCCCGTTAATGGGCTCGCCCGCGATTACCGTTACGAAACATACCGGTGAACTAATTTTTTTTTTGGACAGGCAAGTAACTTGTTTTTCAATAGATGTCATTGACGTCGCTTTAAAGACGTAAATTCATAATATGAAAGCATCAAGATTTGAAGCGGCGGTAGCCTAATGGCTAGGGCGTCGGGCTGGCGATCATGTGGTTGCTGGTTCCAAACCCACCCATTAAACTAACGACGTGAACCCACTCGTAACTCAAGCAGTTAGCTTTGCACGAGGGGTTGACAAGAATACTAGTAATGTGTGCGACCCACATCACTGGTAAGCTTTTTTAAAAAAAAAATCGACCCGACGGGTGGGACTCGCGATGGCTTAGAGGTATCTGATGTATGTAACCAGAAAACGCAAGTTCGAATCCTGCCCGCGGTCGGACTTTCTTTCTCTAATATTAATTCTTATTCCTGCAAAGAATACTAGAAGCTTAAGTCACGTATAGTCCAAAAATTAATCACAGGCGTTTCAGCAATAATGACGTAAGGAACGAGTGGCGCGTCTCTCATAACAAATTTAAAGTTAATTTGCTTATCTCCGAGGTGCTAGGGCTGTACAATGTACAGAACGTGCTCGTTCAGCGTACTACCGGTAAGGAAATTGCCTCGGAACAAAATGGAGACACGAATCCTTGTCTTGATTTTTAATGCAAAAATTCACGCTGGTTTTCGATGAGGCGTTGAAAATATACCTATATTTTTTTTATGAGATAGGAGGGCAAACGAGCTGACGGATCGCCTGATGGTAAGTGATTACCGCCGCCCATGGACACCGGCAACACCAGAGGAGTCACGAGTGCGTTGCCGACCTTTTAAAACGGGATTGGGCCTCCGGTAACCTCACTCACTCAGCGAAACACAACGTAAGCGTTGTTTAACGCCGGTTTTCTGTGAGGCTGTGATATCACTCCGGTCGAGCCGGCCCATTCGCGCCGAAGCATGGCTCTCTCACGTAAAAAAGTAGTCCCACGTATAATAACAAAAGTAATCGATACTTATTCAAATCGATGACCTGTAGCCTTAGCACGAACAACTTGCGAAAAAGTATTCGTATCGTCACGATAGAGGCGCTGGTCCATATCTCATACAAATTGGTCTCCATGACGATGCTAAGGCTACTGTTCAGTAGCCTTAGCACGAACAACTTGCGAAAAAGTATTCGTATCGTCATGGAGACCAATTTGTATGAGATATGGACCAGCGCCTCTATCGTGACGATACGAATACTTTTTCGCAAGTTGTTCGTGCTAAGGCTACGGATCGAACTTATGGGAGGTGATGGAATAACAAACCACAATTCAAATTGCGCTATATTATTGTTCTTTGCTCACAAATATCTAAAATCTTTTCAGTGTTATAATTAAGACTGAAAATAAAATATCAAACGGTTGAAAAACTGCAAAATGAAAAATAAAATAAACTTGTTTAGTATTTCTGAGTAGGCGTCACAAAAAAAAATCGCGACTATCATATTTTAATATTCAGTTTAGATTGAGGTACCAACGCTATCAGCACAAAAATGTTCACTAATTTTAGAAAAAAAAATAAAACCTTCAAACTTTTTTCTCTTGAAAATGTTACTGCATCAACCAAGAATATTGATGAGATTATTGTTACCATCACAACAATTTGGTCGTACTCATTAGTACACCTCTGCCGAACTCTTTGACGAAAATGCTATGTTTATGTTTTATGTAGCATTGACGAATACTTTAACAAGAACTCATGTTCCTGCTGTAGTCAACTTATTTGGACTCAATGTATCATCATGTCCTTATTTTTTTCTTTGTTATATCTATTTACTCCCTCTTCAAACATAAAAAAAATAAAACTAAAAATTTTAAAACTCATTTTTTTATCAAGTTGTCATTTACCTCTCAACAGTTACAAATGAGTTCTATCAACGCTATTCAACAACTCAAACACACATAAAACAGTTCCACTCAATCTGTGCAACGTTTCTCATCGCCTCACAAAATGGCCGTCGTCCCTCTGTTTATTTTTTAAAAGCTCGGTAAATAAACAAATTCAGAGCACAGCATGAAAAATAACAAAGCCACTCAACCGAATCCCTCGACAGCGTTAAGGAGAATAATAAGAATTTTCAACATAGTAAAAATACATTGTCTTCTAGACTTGCAACCGCGATGCATTGAGAAGTTTCATCATTTTTCTTGCAGTTTTAGCTGGGATTTTTTAAAATAAGTACTATTGAATCTTGTAGTAATAAACGGTTGTTTTAATTAAATATCCTGCTTAAATTGTTAGTGTTATTAATCGCAACTACTACGCAAAAGGTTATTATAAATTTGTTTCTCAAGTCCAGCAAAGTGTTATCTAGAGACTCGCATTCTATTAGGTACATGGGACCTTAACATACCAGCAAATGTATATACAGTAGTAGGTACATTTCTACCAATTCTTCGAGGAATACACGAGTGATGGTGCTGTATTATGTGTTTTGGTTGACATTAAATTAACTAGTTCATGTATCGCTTGCCCCAAAGGCAGAAAAGACATTACGGCTTTCTTATACAACATTGGAAGAGTATTTCTCTAAAAGTAATTCAACCATAGCAATCGAACCATCAATTAAAATTAAACATTCCAACTTAATTAATTTAAACGTCTCCGCTAAACCGTAATACCGACTTAGCATTCACATTACATAAGTAGTAATATTTTCTAGTAAATAAACACGTCTGGCATTAACCTGAGATTAAAATTGTATAATTTAACAGATAGCTAACACGGGTTTAAGATAACATCGGTTTTAATTGTAGAATTGTAAACATACAGGTTTGTTTTGTGGGCATTGACGCAGGAACGCTTAGAAACCCTAATTAACAATGGAGAACAAATTTGTATATTTTTTATTAAATCCATCATATTTTTGTCTCATAGTAATTTTAAGTAGGTAAGATGGCAATTTGTATCAAAATATGTGAGAGTTATATAGGATTTGCATTGATTTGTATTCACAAAAATACAACAAACTTCAAACCAAAACCATTATGTATTTCACTAACAAAAATTATAAGTTTAACATACCTACCCTCACGCCTCTATTCACTGAAGGTATAGGCAGAAGTAATGTACGCTCACAATACCATTGTGAGTATTTAAGTCTCAAATAATAAGGGGTGAGCCCTAGGTGCCCGGTTCCAGAAAAGATGATCCTAGGGAGAAGAATCCGGCAAGAAACCCCATGGACACTCTTTTTGACACACAAAATAATTCTGACCGACCTAGGATTAGAACTCTTTCTAGCGTAGCAGTCGTTCATAAGTTTAAACCATATTTATCATTATTTGCATACGGTGAACAAACGCAAGCGAGCAAGCAGACGCACATGCACACCTAAACGCCCTGTATGTTTCCACATGTTAAATGTGTGTGGCCACGAATCTGCCTGCCTCGTCTATTAATCCGCCCGAAGCTATCGGCTGCCAACCGAATTAAATTGTACTACACAGCAATATTTTTTATTTGACACGATATCTCCATATTTCCAGCTTTGTGCAGTTAAACGTGTCATTAAAACTAAGTAATAATTAATTTAAAACGATTGTAGCGATGTAAAAACCTATTTAATTTTCAACAAATTACTCTTGAAAAATTTAATGGTGAAAGATATTTTAATGAAGGAAAATTTCGACTGTGGGCAGGATTTGAACCTGCGTTTTCTGCGGGCAGGATGGTGGCTTAGTGTTCATGACGTCTGATGTATGTAACCGAAAAACGCAGGTTGGAATCCTGCCCGCAGTCGAATTTTTCTTTCATTAAAATAACATTATAATCTTAAAAAAATAACAAGTAGATACGAAAAAAGATGTATTACGCAGACCCCAAATGATTGGTATAACTGCATATAATGCAAAGTTCTAGGTACTAGCTGTGTTGTGTACCTATGTAAAATGTGTGGATGTACATTAGTAAACCTCTGCCTAGCCCTTCGGGGATTGCAGGCATGGTAGTATGTTTTTTAATGTATGCTATGTAATATCAATAACTTAGTTTATTCCAATTCAGTGTGCCTGAAAATTATATCAAAAAATATTTTTATCATGGGAGAGCCATGCTTCGGTACGAATCGACCGGAGTGATACCACCACGGCCTCACAGAAAACCGGCGTGAAACAACGCTTACGTTGTGTTTCGCTGAGTGAGTGATGTAGATCATACAAAAATTTGTTCCGTGTGGGGATCGAACCTATAACACGTTGCGCAGAAGCCGATCGCTCAGCCACTACGCCAAACGTATCGTCAATTTTGTTTTCCCTATCCCATAAAAAATATCGATAACATCTAAAAAAACTTGAAAAAAAAACGTTCTTTTAACCGCTCATGAATATCCAACATTACAGATAGGTAAGCTTGCCGATCGCGTTGCCAACTTTACGGACAAACCTGTAAATCTACCAACTTTGATTCCCTTTAAACTTTATAAAGGCAATGCTGCAAATAAATAAAAACAGTGTTACTACTTTCAGAGACAAACTCCTTTCCAAGGAGCTCTTACTTATCTCATAAAATCAAAAAGTTTCACATCTCACAACTAAATCTAACTAAAGCCTCGCCTTCATAAAAGTCGGGGTGGACTTCAAAAGCCTTGCAACTGTAATCGTCCAGTCGCAGCAGAGCCTATAAATTGAAGTGGCTACCACGTTCTTACAATTTAACATCGTTGGAGCGTTACACAGAGAATTTCCTGGCATTTCCCCTGAAGCGATTTCAAAATATCTTTATCCAATTTATTTTTCTGGTTGCAGCAGACTTTTGTGCGATATTGTAGTTCTTTAGAGACCTTGTCAATAAAGTCAGAGCATTACTTTACTCATTTGTTATGCTGCAAAATGGTCTCTCTGTGTATGTATTTTTAAGGCCAATATTAGCTACAGTAGTAGTAGTCATCTCAGAGGAAAAAAAATAAAAATAAAACGAACACAGCGAGTGAAACGAAGTTTCTTATTATTTGTGTCAGAAATAGGAGCAGACATTTGCATCACTACAGGTGTTTCTGATGCCTTAACAAGTCTCTACGGATTTCAGACTGTCGCAGCCGCAGCAAACGAGAAGTAGAACTGCTCTTACGCTAAACTTTACACACACCTACTTGCTTTACGACAGTCTCCAACGCCCGCCTGGTGTGATCTCATGATCACACAACAAATGTTTGACTGATTGGCTGGTGATCACGCCTCACACGATCATTCGTGTGAGGCGTGATCACCAGCCAATCAGTCCTCAAAAGGTCTTGCCACCGAGCAAAAGTTTCTTTCAACTGGAGAACTGTTAAATGATCTTGAAGGTGTTTGTAGGCTTCGAAAGAGTCAGCGTCGTAGGCAATGGCTTTATTCATTGCATAATGAAAGGACGCCATGATCAAAAGTTGTCCATTAACGGTTTTAATTATCATTATAAAAGCTATTACGCCCCTCCAAAGTATCTCATAATTATTACAACTTACAACCGTATTTAAAATTGTATCTTTTTTGTTAATTACTTTCATTCAATATATTCATGATGTATTTTATTAGGTTCTTTAGTAGCCTTATCTTTATTTCCAAACTTAATTTTAAAAATTCTTTTGATCTTTTTTTCAATGCTGTTCTGTTAGTGTTAAGATATTTTTTAAATATTGTTTACCCAAAATTTAGTTAATTTAAAAGTGACTTAGAATCTGAAGCCAATGCATGTATATTGTGACTGCAAAATCATGTGTATCTTAATATTGATTATAAGGAAAGTTTGTGGAAGAAACATGCATATCTGAGAGATTCTACTTCACCCGCATAAGACTATTTTGGGGAACACAACCTAACTCCTCCTCCTAAATAGCCTAACTTTTCTTCCTTCTGTGAGGAGACCGTGCAGCAGTGAGGCAGTAAATGACTTCATAATGAATTTACCTAACCTTTATCATAGGAATTATTAATCAGGACCTTGAACGTAAAAGGCTCCGTCACCCACTAGATCGCAGAACCCCCCGGGGGACATAAAACGTGTAAGTACAGTCGTTCCACAAGTTAATGGTACGAGCTGAAATTATTTCGTGACCGTAAAAGTTTAAAATAATTCTCTATTAGTAAGAAAATATTCTGGGACAGTTGGTAAGTAAATTTTTACAGCTCAAGTTTGAGATTCAGGGACGTCAAGTCTGGAATGTGTTTTTGAAATCTTTTCTCTCAATAACACTGTTTAGTGAAATAGTGTCAAAGACGATATAGACAAAAAGCTTTGATAGAAGCAAAATAACAAGATTAAAAAACGAGAACAAAGATCTCGAATTATTCCACAGACAAAAATGCTATTAATAATAATAATAATCTGATTTACATCTGATGGAGTTACTAAAAATAACGGAAAACTTTAGTAACTCCATCAGAATGGAATTCGGTGTGGAGAAATGTGCAGTCATGCATGTAAAACGAGGTGGGATTGTGGAATCTGTGGGAATTCAACTCTCAGATTCCACTCAACTTAGATCTCTTGCCGCAACGGAGACTTACAAATACTTGGGTATGGCGGAGGCTCTAGGCATCAACGTGGCTGACATGAAACAATCGTTGCAAGTGCGCTTCTTTGGGCGCCTGACCAAAGTTTTAAAAAGTCTTCTGTCAGGCGGAAACAAGGTGCGTGCTTTCAATGGTTGGGTCATGCCAGTCTTGATGTACTCCTTCGGCGTACTCAAGTGGACTCAGACTGAACTTGAAACCCTGGATAGGAAGGTCCGTACACTGCTGACGGCATATCGAATGCATCATCCACGCTCCTCGGTAATGAGACTATACATCCCGCGGAAATGTGGGGGTCGAGGATTTTTAAATGCCAAAAACCTTCACAACCGCGAGGTGTGTAGTCTCAGAGAACATTTCTTAAAAACTGAAATGGGGATGCACCGAGATGTGGTTGCAGTGGACAATGGACTTACCCCTCTCTCCATGGCTAAAGAGAACTGGCGCAAACCTGTAGTACTTAGTACGAACGATCGTAGGAATGTGTGGCAAGGCAAAGAGCTACACGGACGCTATTACAGGGCTCTTCATGAACCTGGTGTAGACACCTTAGCGTCCGTTTCCTGGTTACGCTTCGGAGATCTGTTTGGAGAAACTGAAGGGTTTGTTTGTGCAATTATGGACGAAGTTATGATGACGAACAACTACCGGAAATTTATCGTGAAGGATGGTACGGTTGACATATGTCGGGCATGCCACCGGCCGGGAGAGTCTATCCGACATATTATCTCTGGGTGTTCGCGTCTAGCTAACGGCGAATACTTGCACAGACATAACCTGGTAGCCAGGATTATCCATCAGCAACTTGCCTTGAAATACAATCTTGTGGAATCGGAGGTACCGTACTACAAGTATGTGCCCGACCCAGTTCTTGAAAATGGTCATGCTACATTGTATTGGGACCGGTCTATCATCACTGACAGGACTATTATTGCCAATAAGCCTGATATTGTGGTGATAGATCGATTAGAGCGTCGTGCAATGATTGTTGACATCACCGTCCCGCATGACGAGAACCTCTTCAAAGCCGAAAAAGAAAAAGAAATAAAGTATCTTGATTTGGCACACGAGGTTGTCGACATGTGGGGGGTGGATGCGGCGATCATAGTACCAATCGTTGTGTCTGCCAATGGTTTAATAGCTAAGAGCCTCGACCGACACCTTAAGAGGCTCTCATTAGGTGGTTGGATCAAGGGTTTGATACAGAAAGTAGTACTTCTGGACACGGCCCGCATTGTTAGGAGGTTTCTCTCTCTGGGACCCTGACCATCGGTGGCTTGGACCCTGCTCTCGATGCCGATGGGCTACTATTTTTTATATTTTTAAATGTTTTTCTTATTTTTATAAAAATATTTAAAAATATATACAAATAAGTTAAAATAATAAATAAATGGAATAATAATAATAATAATAATAATAAAATTTTTATTAGCAACCAAATGTTCTAATACAAAGGTGCTCTGTCTCCTGAACTAGGTCAAAAACCTGTATCTCAGGAAACAGTGCCTTCCCTAATACTTAGTTCTAAGTTTTATATTCGGTAAGTACATTTCTTATTATTATTCCTGGTGAAAAAAAAAGAAAAATTAGTAATAGCAGATAAATATCGTTGAGTAATATCGGTTACTATAATAGGTGATGTGATTACTATGTGAGTGTTGAGTGGGTGAGAGGTTGTGTTTCTGTTTTGGTGTGTAGTTGTGTATTGTGTGTGTGTTTGTGTGTGTGTGTTGGTTCCATGGTTTATTTTAAATTTGTAAAAAGGTTCTCTGTTTGGATATAATCAATATGTAGTAGCCAATTTATTATATATTTTTTGAAATTATTGTTGCTTAGTTTTATAAGCTCAGAAATATTATCAGTGGGAATTTTGTTGTAAACCTGTGGCGCTATGTGACTGTAGTGCCTTTGACCGAAAGTAGTTTTGCTGAAGGGTACAGGGCATCGACACCGCCTTTTTTTAGTGACCGTCAGAGTGTGTGCAGTAACACGGTGGTATCTAAGAAGTGCTTGTTTTAAAAAGAGCTTACGAACTGAGAGTACTTTTATCTCATCGTAAACGGCAGTAGTAGGACATCGGTATGGTAAGTACATCATTACTTTTAAGACTGCTCGTTGCGCACGCTCCAGCTCTAGCATTCTTGTTTTTGGTGCAGCACCCCATGCTGTTATGCAGTAGTAGACAATGCTTTGGCAGAGCGCTTTATAGGTTTGTGTAAGTAAAGTTTTATTAGCGACTGATCTGAGTTGTTTAAAGATATATATGAGCTTTCTTACACGAGAGCAAACATCACTGATCTGTTCTCTCCAGCTCAAAGTGTTGTCCACTTGAACACCCAGATAACGGACACATCTAGCTCTAGTGAGAGTGTTACAACTGCAGTTGTTTAAACGCTGTCTATTACATGGGTAAGAGTGAAGAGTGATAGAAAAATCATGGGTTGGGCATGAGGCTGCAGACTTCGAAAAACAAAGGTATTTGGTCTTTGCAATATTTATTGTGAGCAAATTATCCTCAAGCCATGCTGTCACTCTCTCCAGGCAGGTTTCTGCAGCGGTTTGCGCTTGCTTCCAATCTTGGCCATGGAATAAGAGGACCGTATCATCTGCGAATATTATTGAGTCTGTATTAGATGTTAATACCTTGGGAAGACTATTAATATAGGCCAGGAAAAGGGTCGGCCCTAATGTACTTCCTTGAGGAATACCAAATCTACAGAATGAGGCGTCACTCAGGTCCTTATTTACTCTAACATACTGCACCCTATCTGCCAAATAACTTTGGAACCATTCGTGCACATGACCGCGGACACCCAGACCTTCCAGTTTCGATAGAAGTATTGGGATTGAGACTGTGTCGAAGGCTTTTTTCAGATCGAGAAAAACACCAATAACTCTATCTCCCCTATCCACATATTTATGTATTAAGGAGGTTAATCTCAGTACAGCGTCATCCGTCGATCTTCCTCTGCGAAATCCATACTGGACATCCGTTAGTAGGTTATTTTTCTCAAGGAAGCAGATCAATCGACTGTTTACTAATTTTTCCAAAATCTTTGACATGGTGGAGAGCAGAGAAATAGGCCGGTAATTAGAGACATCTCGTTTATCCTCCGTTTTAAATATTGGCGAAACAATAGCTTTTTTAAATAAATCTGGAAACCCTCCCTGCTCCAGACTTAGATTACAGAGGTGCGTAATTGGATAAACTAGGAGCTCCCCTGCCAGCTTGACGAGCCTAGTGGAAATGCCATCATGACCCGGTGCACTGTCGATTTTCAGGTCACATATAATCCTACCGATCTCATAAGGGTCTGTAGGAGAAAAAGACATGGAATGAACATAAGAGGTTGGCTGCGCTACCCTTGCTAGTTCAAGCTCCGTTTTATTAAGTTTCTTGAGTGTGACGTCAGCTAGATTTTTTCCAATGGTCGTAAAGTATGTGTTAATTTTGTTCAAGGAGTCTTTTGGGGTGCTTCCAATCGTGAGCAGCTCTGCAGGTATTTCATTCTTAGCTTTCATATTACATATATCCTTTATCACAGTCCACGTCTTTTTAATACTTTTCTCATTTTTTTGCAGTTCTGTTTGGTAGTAGTGTCGTTTTAGTGACTTAATAATTCTATTACAAATGTTTCTATATTTAATATATGTATTAGTTGCTTGGGCATCATCAGGTTTAGCTTTAGCTTTTTTGTGTAACTTATCTCGTTTGCGAATTGCTCTTACGACGCCTGTCGTAATCCATGGCTTAAGCGGTGCCTTTTTTTTCGATATATGTCTAATACTTGTGCATTCGCTCATAATTCCCATAACAGTGCTCACAAGATGTTCTGCACTTTGGTTTATATCCTGCAATGAAAAAAAGTTTGTCCAATCTATATTACGTATTTTATTTAACGCCAATGTGTAGTCAAGTACCTGTTTTGAAAGAGTGCTTTTTCTCCTGGATAGATTGGTATTTCTTATATGTAAAAGAATGGGGCTGTGGTCTGTCAATGGTGGAAAAACCATGGTTTGCCATTTATTTGTCGTTTTTACCATAAAGTGATCGAGACAGTTATTTAACCTTGTTGGATGTGTAATACCTTTTTCCAGACCATGGGTAGCCATGATACAAAGATATTCATTTAAATGATTACTAATGATGTCAGTGGATAATGTGTTAATGTTTATGTCTCCGGTGAATATCACATGCTTCTTCTTGTTGTTTTGCAATAGGTTTTCTAAAGATTCGAGATATCGCCGGGGGTTTACGTAACATGGTGGTCGATACGAACAAATAATGGAATAACAGTCAACATCCAATTGAAGGCAATTGCCTTCTATAATGTCTGGTTCAGAACAAGCCACCCTTAAGGCCTTACGGACATAGACCACAATTCCATCATTCTGATTTAGTAGCTTTTTGGAGTAATACACATTATAATCATTTATGTTTGGAGGCGGGACTTCTGCTCTTAGCCAGCATTCAGTTAAAATGATCATGTCTATTGCCGTATTAAGTGCCATAACAAAAGCCAAAAGAAGATCGAAGTTACGGTTAATACTGCGTATGTTTGCAGTTACGATACAGAAATTACCGGAATTCTCGTGACATTGCAGATGTTGTGAACATTGTGATACGTCATCAATGAGAACGCAGTTACTTTTATCTTTGTCTAGATCAGATATAATAGAATTAAAATGATCGAATTTTGATTGTAATTACGCAGAGTTTCATATCTTTGCTAAGCATTTTTTTGTAGGCATTTTGATAAGCATTGCCGGCCCACGCAGCAAGCAATACAGGATAATATGTGCAATTGATTGATTTTATTATGGAAATATCGAGGTGTATTATGTTTATGTGAGATATGTGTAAATATGTAATTATGGACAGTTCTGGTAAGTATTTGTTTGTGTAATGATTATTTTGTAAAGTGCAGTATTTTATTACAGTGAGACCATACTTTAGGAGTTTATATAGTAACCTGCTTGTAAAACAACAAAAGTTATAAAGAGAAAAAATAACAAAATAAAATGAAATTGTAAATACTAATTTAAGCATGCAATAAACTGTAACTAATAGTCATTTATCACGGATTCTTTGGAGATCAGCTTCACAATTAACACGAGTTTGTTTCAGTCCTTCTGATTTTCGTAAGTATATGCGTCCATAGGATATCCAGCAAAATGCGTATTTGTGAGCTTTTGCAAATTCTCTACTCATGTAAAAGAGCTTTCTAGCATTTGCTGTGAGAGTTTCAGTGATATATATTGGTGTAGGAGTTCCATTAATTTTTAAGTGGGTAGTATTCAATTTATTATTTGCGTTTGTCTTATTAAATGTTTTAACAGCTGATACAACCCTATCCTTCGATATCTTGCTGGTGAATTCAACGATTATAGGTTTATAGCTATCTGTTTTGGTATTCACCCTATATATGTCCCTGATCCCTTGAGCTTGGATGTCAACATTCAACAGATTTCCAATATTTTGTACAGTTTTAATTAAATCATCCGTAGTTTCAGTTTGTTGTTTCTTAGGTATATTACGAATCTCAATTGTCGAACATTTCATACCCCTTTCCATAGATTCCAACTTTAATTCAAGTTCGTGAATATGATTTAGCTGTTCTCGTTTTTCTTTCTCTAATAAGGTAACGGTTCCCTTTATTTCTTCATATTTGTCACTAACGAATTTTACACTTGAGTGAAGTTCTTTATATTCATTTCGAAGCTCATTGATAGTTGTTAGGATAGTCTGGTACTTATTGTCTTGAGAGTCCTTCCACGAGTTCAAAGTGCTTAGGATTTCTTCTTTAAATGCCTGAAATTCCTCTTTGAAATCTTGACCGTGTTTACGTTTTGTTCCTCGCGTGTTAACATTAGTAGAGAATTCTTTAAGATCAAGATCTTCCCTGCAGGTGTAAATATTAGGCTCGGAGCCACCATGGTATGGAGATTCCAGTTGTTCAGATGAGGATGCCGGTCGTGGTGGAGTACGCCTAAGTGGCATATTTTTAAAGCAGATATTAGGCGGTTTTTTTTTTCTGTTATGGATAGCTATAGTTATATCAGCCAAACTGTCGTTGCAGCGCGGTCCGGGTTTGCGCACTCGTGATACCCTGGTACTATGCAGCAAGTCGTCAGCGTGCCCCGCCTTTGACGCATATGCAGACTACTCATGGGGCGGTGGCAACGGGTGTAGCTTAATGGCGGCGTGTGCGCAAATCCTGTTGTCACTAATGAGTATGGGCGTGGCTACGCCAGAGTGCAACGACCTTATTCGCTAATTACTCACGTGGCGGGAGACTGTGAAACAGGTGATTGCATTGCTCGTTGCACACTGTCAACTTATCTTCATGTAATTTATGCGCGCCTGGTACTCGCACGAATATTTTTGATATTTATTTTAAATATTAATTGTTTAGTAAATTTAGTAACACGGTTCGCAGTAAACACGTCTGTACTGTACAGAGGTCCGGGGGGAAGGGGAAGGGGGGCTATTGTTAAATAATATCAAGATTTACTTTACTGACAAAGCAAAGTATTCTTAGAAAGAATTAAATCGCAAACAGGAAATAATAGCATCTGGTTCAACGATATTCAACAATATTTCACAACAAATCATGAATTTCAACGCTCCAGATGCATTCAAAGCAATATTTGTCTTCGCAAGCTCCGGTATTCGTTCATAGATTCTTTTGTGTACGGAATTTGGTTCCGGACGATAAAATATAGGAACATCCCTAAAGCTCACCTGTCGACGATATAAAACCTACATAAAACTATCCGTTTTATTGTTCTGCTTTAACTTTTACTGTTTTTTCGATGATATGAATATGTTTCGGGGCATGGCTCTCATATTTTTCAAGGACATAAAGCTTGGTTTATGGGATTTTGTGTACGCAATTTTCTTGAGGTTCAACCATTTATAGATATGTTTGCGATGAAGTATCGAGGACCGATATTTCTTTGAAAAATAAGCGGAGATATTCAGCACAATATCAATCATCGTGTAGGATAGTTAGTTTTACCCAATTTTATGGTAGTCATAAACTCATGATAAATCTTATAGAAGAAATACTAAGCTATGCTTATAATAAAGTATAGTTTTACTAATACCACTGATATGTTGTATGCTTAAGAAGGCCAGTTCATGCAATATTTTTGTTTTATTCAGACGTCTCCAAACGATCAGATGAACTACCTGATGGAGATGGTCGTCGCCATCCATGGACATCTACTACACCAGAGGAGTTACTGATGCGTTGTCGGCTTTTAGAAGCTTACATTGCCGCACCGATTGAAAAACCTTATGTCATAGCACAATGGGAAAATCTCAGCAGGAAAAATATTCTGATTGGATACACTCCTAATTTTGTTGAAGTTCAAGCCTAGAGCCTCACCAGTAGATCGATAGATTGTAATAAGATAAGTAAATATGTATATTTACACAAAAAAAAATTTAGAACGCAATCAAAATTACTCTTCAAATAATTAATAA
Organism: Acronicta aceris; assembly: GCA_910591435.1. Lineage (NCBI taxonomy): Eukaryota > Metazoa > Arthropoda > Insecta > Lepidoptera > Noctuidae > Acronicta > Acronicta aceris. The sequence goes on from OU342775.1 coordinate 1,169,883, forward strand.
TGCAAACGTAAGTAGCGCCAGCAACAAAAATATTTGCTGAACAGAACCAAACATTTAAAATCGTTTTGTGTTTCATTGATCAGTTTGCGTACGTTTGAGTATTTACGAGTCGCTCAAACTGGGTTTAATTCTATCTGGCACGAGCACAAATTGACGTTTTGGACCAGTTGTAACATTGGCATGTGTCGCGTAATTGGAGGATTAATAAAATGTTCCACGTTTTTGTTTCAGTAACAATTAATTCTGGCAATGATTTGGTTATTTTGAAGTGAAATTAAGTCTAAATTCTTGTTCAGAGTAGAAAGAAAGAAAATAAAGTTAGTTTCATTGAAATGACACGTACAAAGATTAAAAGTGAGCCAAAAAGTAGATAAAAACGGGTGGAAATAATAATCAATATAGTAGAAGTTAAATTAAACGGTTGATGTTAAAGACACTAATGACAATAATTCTAATATAACTAATTAAACTAATAGTTTTTCATCAATCAAATCTTCTTCCAATAACCCTAGAGACCACTACTTGAACAAATGTTTGAATTTTTAATGTTTAAATTGAATTAAATATACAAAAAACAAAGGATTACTTAATGATTATTATAGAAACAAATTACGTATTCATAACTATTTGTATTGAAAGAAATAAGTAAGTAATGCCTTTTCAAGACAAATTAAACTAACCAAAGTTCGTGTTGAACTTAGAATTTTAAAACTCATTATACGGTTTACGAGATTTCTCCCCTTATTTAACTTTTTCATTAAGATTAGAACTTTTAAGGATTCATAGTCTGCAAATAATTATTTCATTACAAAGCTCGATATTCAGAACCATTTAATCAAAATATAAGGCAATAGGTTATAATATGAAAGGATTGCAGGGATATGGAACTTACCACAGATTGTAGCAGCAATAACAGGTTATTTATTAACTGAAATGACATTTTTTCTAAGATATTTTTAATCTATTGCCATATGCTCTTATTTTGTCTTTGACCGCTCTCAAATAACAATAACAATTAGACATATGTTTTAGGTACTTATTTCCTTTTTGATTTATATTTAGTTCTTTTATGTATTAGATCTTTCTACATTATCAGTAATGTCTTCTACTTCACTATGTGCAACAGTACTGTCACTTATATGAATAAAACACTTGTTACAAAACGAAATAATACTTATCCAACGTGTTTGCATCATTAATCTTAAATGACATTCATACAAGTATGTTTGTTCATAAGATTCTGATATCTGATCGACCTCTCAAGAAGTTCGACATACCCGCAATAATTAGTCGAACATCAATTCAAATTCCAACTCCTCAAACAGTAGACGAACAATTCGAACCTGCAAGATCTCATCTCAACGCCCTCGGGATTCCAAAACTTGATCACTAACTAACTCAGTCTTCATTTTACATTGAACAAATACATCTGTTTGAGAAGGATCCCTAAAGGCCCAGTTATCGGAATTTCATTGTGATTACCGTCCAACTTTTCATTTTGCTTGAAAACCTTTTTGGAGTGTACAGTCGGAACTTGTTATTTTTCTGTTTGATTTTCAGTAAATTAATAAGTTAATTAAAGACAAATGTTGGAAGTTAAGATGATGAGATTAGAGTTGGTGGAAATAAAATGTTCTTTGTTTTCTTTAACTTATTGATGATTTATTACTGTTTAGTATTTTATTTCTACCATTTTTTGTGACTTGTTATTATTTGTGTTAATTAAGAGTTTTATTTACCTTTACATTGAGAAAATGGTCTCGGTTTTGTTATAATAATTGCTTACATTTGTTATACTTTTTCTATTTTTGCCTCAGCCTGGACAATGATGATTACATTTACTTAGATTACAACTGATTTTCTTTTTTTTATTAGATTTATTCCAAACAGCACCACCATTTTCTTACCTAATTCAGCCAACTAACTACTTTTCCCAAAAGTCTCGAAAATCTAACGTTACCAGCACCTGCTCACATATTCATACAGACGTACACTACCTTCCATTATCACAAACACAAATCAATTCCTGAATAGATAATGCGGTTAAGCATACAACGGGGAGCTCCGAACCCAGCATTTGGGATCCGGAGTCGACCGCAGGAAATTGGCAGGATAGCAATACGTTACGAGTATTATTCATTGCTATTTCCTGGTTGGTTTCCTTTTTACGCTCAATTTGAATATAGCGATGTTAATTTTGTTATTGGACATTTTCGGGAGAATCGTAATTAGCATTTCCTATGCAAACTTATTAGGTTTTTTTAACGAGTAGGTATAGAATTTTTTATGAATATAAAGTACACATTAAATACATTATTTTTTTTCTCATTTTTTTTTACTTTGGAGAAACTCTACAGTAAATGAGAAGCGCAATAATTCAAGATTTTCATGTTTGGTAACGATGTTTTCGTTCGCATAAAGTCAAATTACCTTGAAAACAAACTTTACGTTGTTGTTTGGTCCAGACATGTATCGAATTCGAAATAATTCAAAGATATTTCAAATTGATAACTTAAAAAATATAAAATCATTTTTATAAATAAACCGAGTTATCTAAGTCACAAGGTAACATTTTAGATAGCTAGAAATGCTAAACCAAATTAAATTCCAAGCGTGCACCTGTGGTTGGTAAGCGGAACTCGTGTAATGAATGTTTTTGCATTCTCAGGAGTCTCGCCTCAAACTGTGGTACTGCTGATTTGGGACTTAGCTCTGGATATTCGATATTAAACTGGGAATCTGTATTTAACTTTATCTCTGTAGCTACATCAGAATACAATTTACATTCAAGCCTTAAAATACAAACTAGGGAAATTTAGGGATCACAAGGGTATTATGTCTGGGCTGAACTAATAAGAGTTTAAAATGTTCTCTGCGTTAGGTAAGGGTACTTCTTACATTATTATCTTGTTAAGTTAGGAAGTTACTTAAAACAATGTAATGTTTAGGAAATGTCTATATTCTCCAGAGTAATGTTAATAATATGGTTTTATCTGGATAGTTAATTAAGGTAGCCGCAGAGCTAAAGTTAATTACAGATTCCAGAGTTTAATTTCATATATCTAGAGCAATGTCAAAATCAGCGGTAAACCTATACCGCTTCTATAGGTACCTTGGTTTGGAGTTTGGTTTCTGGAAAACTTGGTGTTTATCAACATTTCATAGATGTTCCTGTTTTATCTTCCCATATAAACTGTGGTTTCATATGTTTTTACAAAAACTGACTGCCAGCGGATGTCCATAACCATACTTCTGGGCACTACCTATATCCTGAGGATAGAGTGGTTGTCAAGCTTTTTTGGCGACTGACTATTGATTGTCATAGTTGTTCTTATTACAACCGGGACTGATCGCTTTACGATCTCTCCGAGACGCGGAGGTGTCTCGATGTATTAAGTATGGTTCTTTCGTGGGAGAGCCATGCTTCGGCACGAATGGGCCGGCTCGACCGGAGTGATACCACGGCCTCACAGAAAACCGGCGTAAAACAACGCTTACGTTGTGTTTCGCCGAGTGAGTGAGGTTACCGGAGGCCCAATCCTCTTTTAAAGGTCGGCAACACACTTGTGACTCCTCTTTTGGTGTCCATGGGCGGCGGTAATCGCTTACCGTCAGATGATCCATCTGCTCGTTTGCCCTACTATCACATAAAAAAAAATGGTCAGCCATCTACACGCTGAAAAGAAAGAAAGTGCGGCCGCGGTAAGTGCCTAACCTTGTACTTAGCTACCACCTTACTTCTTAGGTGCTTGTATGAAAACCGGGAATATTTGCTTCAGTACTTAGTACACACATCAAGCTATTAGTTTATTCCTTCCATCATTGGTATTCCGTCGCAATAATGGTGATATTTGTTGTGCAACAGCTTGACATGGTCTCGTGTCGTAGTGTCGTTGTCTTTTTTTTAAATCCGTCTTTAAACTTTGTTCATACAAACTTTCGTAGAGAAATCGATATAGGTAATCAAAAAGGAATCTGAAAATATTCGATGAGGGTGCCACGCCAAACTTGGTCCCTTGTCAAGTAATAATTGCTCGGAGTTTGCGACAAGTTTGCGCAAGTACATGATATTGTTTGCACGAAGCCTGTTCAAAGCTTGTTTGTTGTCATTTCCTGCAAGTTTTACTCGAGTTACTTGTTTAGGTGTAATTTGGGAAAAATCTACTTTGACGTCATCAAAATTGGTAAGCTTGGATTGTTGTAAGACAAGATTGTTAATTGAATTTCTTGGAAAATACTGAGTTATAGCAACAATCAAGACGTATGTCTTTATTCACCAATTATAACAGGACAAAACTCCTCTAGGATATAAACGACTAATTGTGAAGTGAGAGGAGTCGGAAGAAGGTGACGTCACCTCCTTTTTTATGATAACCTTTTTTTATGGCAAACTAGCAGACGTATCACCTGGTGGTACGCGATTACCGCCGCCTATGGACACCCGTAACACCAGAAGAGTCACGAGTGCGTTGCCGGCCTTTTAAAAGGGGATTAGGCCTCCTAGCATTATCTAACAGTAGTTTTATAGAAGTCACGGGTGACCTATCAAAAATATTTATTGCAAGCATTGCAATTCTTCAAATTCAAGAACAAATAATTATTTCGTATGGCAAGTAATGTGCCTTCATACTTTCACTGATCAATTCACAATCGGCCATTTCAGATGTCATTAAATGTAGCTATCAACTGAGGAAGATAGCCACAATTATTTTTTAAAATTCTACAAAGACAATAAACGAGGAAATGTTACGAAATACCACGAAAGCAATAATATTTCTGAACGACAGCGTTGTAACGACGCATATAACCAACATTCAGGTAATAACAGAAAGTATGAAATTGTAACTTGGGTTTTAAAAGTGCTCTGTCAAGGCTATGTTGTGTCTGTGTAAACACTAAAATATTTGATGAGTAAATTTTTGCGACTATTTTATGTATGTTACGAGTCTTGCAACAAAATGATAATAATTAACCCGGCATTTAATATTATGATAACACTATTTTCTCCATAATAAAAAACAAAAATGTAAGGCCCAACACCTTAAGCTACCCGTCATAGCAGATGCTGTAGAGTATTCAAAACGACGGGAATTAAATAATATTAATATAACGCAATAAAATCCTTGAAAAAGTAATTTCAATCTTTAATATTCGTGTAGGTGCTACTATTTTCTCCTTTAAATTTAATGTTTTATTACTGAAATATTTAACGTACATACAAGTACCTAAACTATTAAAATCATAGTAGTATAAAGAAAACAAACTTAAGTACTTTGAACTAGTAACCTAAAGGAAAACAAGCTATGTCTAATTGGTTGTTAGATTTACAGTATTAGGTAATTCATCAGTAATCATAATCATTTATTTGACACAAATACATGTAAATATAAAGGTGTTATAAAAATTATGATAGTCTCAAATATGTTTTGCTCTTACGAGCGTACAAATATTTCTTCTGAAAATGCTTCCTTTAACATTGGTTAAAGAAATAGTGATAATTAGATAGATAGAGCCTAGTGGTAATTGTACCACTTGGCTTCAATAGTTTATTCATAACTTAAGCAATTAAACTAGGCACTCCGCATAAAGCCATGACAGGAACCGTAATAGGAAACTCATTGTGGGGACGACAGTAATCTGCTATCGTTTATGCACCATTGTGGTCTTCAATCTAATAGCTTATTAATACTCAAAGCTCCAAGTCCTTGTCGACGGGATCCGTATTAATTCCACCCAAAGTTCTGCACAGACCAACGTTGGGGGACATTATTAAGAGCACAGATTTCGTGTAATATTCAAGGTACACAATCAAAAGGTACTCTCAATGTTTGAGAGTTGATCGCGGAAAATTGTAACCTGGTTTATTATAGATTGCGTTCATCAAAATTCGCGTAGTTAGAATTTGATGTATTTAAAAACGATGTGTTACGAAAACTTTGACCAAACCACGAGCTCGATAGAGTTTTCTTAACAGAGTTTAAGAAGGTGTCGGTATTGTTGGTTATTGAGATCCAAAAACCCGAAGATAAATGTATAAAACGAATAAACTGAAATGGCAATACTTACGGTGGCAGCGACACCGGCTTTGGGTGCCAAACATAATAAGACCCATGATGGTTTTATAACATCTTAAAAATTTGCTGGATTTTTGGGGTAATTGTGGCATTTCGGGCACGAAGACCTTGAATTTTAAAATTTATTTTTATTTTTATTTGACCACCAGTTCGCCTGATGTTAAGCCATACTGAGATCTACGATAGAGGGCGCTTGCCTAGACGAAACTGATTTACTCGTGATTTGAAGACACCCAGATTATATCTATCGGGGAAGACCCACTCGGGAAGCGCATTCCACATTTCAGCGATACGCATGTAAAAGTGGACTTCAATTATGTATTTACATTCATGAATATTCAAAGTTTCTTATTTTATTTGGTGATGTGATTGGGATATCTATATGCCTCTGTCGGATCGGACAGGGGTGTTTAACAAAGTGTATATTATAGTCTTGTAAATTACAAGTAAAATGTAGTATTTCAAAATGTTAAAAAAGAAAAAGTAAAGATGGGTGGACTGTGTGAGAAATGATACCGCTACAAAGGAAGTTAATAATCAGATGACGGCTGATAGAGATATATGGAAGACAGGCGCTGACTCCAAATAACTTGGAAATGGGCAGGAGGATAATGATTACTTAAAAATGTCTGCACCATAAGATATTATGAACTATTTAAGTGATAAAAATGTATTTGAGTAAGTTGGTTTTGGTGTATAAAATTAAAATAAAGATATAGTCATTTCTCTGCATCTTAAGAATAACTTCTCACAGCGGCTGGGTCGTTAAACTTAATATAGCACGAAAGGACTCCACTGTGGCCTATTGGCTGAATTAATAATCGAAACATGTCTTGAATTTCTTATTCTAAGAAGATTTATACTAGGATGTGGTGAGGGATGAAAATATTATTTTTCTTTATTTTACTGTTTCAAGCATACGTATACCTACTGAAGTTTGCCAAAGAAGATCGTAGTAAAGATGAGAGTTAATTGTCAGTAGAATACATTTTACTGGAATATCTACATGATATAATATGCGCTATAATTATTATAGTATTCATAATTACACAGTAGCAAATAATACAGAATGGGCAATTCAAGCTCCGCCGGACCCTTAAGGTACCTACTTAAGGGTCCGGCGGAGCTTGAATTGCCCACAAAAACGTAATACCGAAATGAATCGTAATCTAGACAATATTCTATCAAATTACGTTATTATTCGGATTTGGATAATCTATGTTCCTACGGTACTATTTTGTCTGATACTACTTCACTGGAAATAATAGACCCGAAAATCGTTCCAAACTTGGTAAAGTTGTCAAAAATTGCATTCGCTTACATTTATTTCCAGTGAAGTATTTTGGATGAAATGGTAACGTAGGAACCTAGATTAACGGTATCGGAATCCGAATAATAACAGGATTTGATTAAATTGCGTTTGAATTACGAATCATTTCGGTACTACGTTTGTAAGAGAAATTCGGTCCGCCGGACTCTTAACATTGTTGTGTTAATGCTGACGCATATGTTTTGGTTAGTGGGAACTGCAATTTTTGCGTAACCCACACTAGGTAGGCTAGGTACCGTCCGAAGAAAATGACCTAGAATAAAAGACCACGCTGACACATGGTAGCGTCTGCAGCATTTTTTCTTCATAGGAATTTTCGTACGTCAGATGACTGTTAGAATGTTTTCCATATATTGAACACTTGCGTGTGTACTTCACCGAACTCCTAGTTGAACTACTGGTGTTTAAAGCAACATAATTATAGGTTAGCTTCTATTTTCAGAATGTACAACAAAACCTCCGTTTTTATATATACACATATGCTCGTATGTTTTTTAATTAACTTACAACCACTCCGAATGTTTTAGAATAATTTTCTTATAAAAGTTTTTATAAGATTTTGTTTTGGACGAGAAATACACGAAGTTACTGCCATGAGACTATGTAATTAAACTGGCCAATACCTGGCCAGGATAGACTTGTTGTCAGATTTTTGAACTTAATTACCTCTAATGATTATATAGTAGTTGTCTAGTGTATAGGGATCGACAGCTTTACATACTCTTCAAGGTACGGACGGGTTTCGATGTGTGAAGAATCACCCACAAACTGACCGCGCTGAGCGCAGCTTAACCTTGCAGATCAGTTTATCAGCTTAGGTAGATCATACAACTTGGCGACTTTTTGGTGTCCTTATTTCACCTTGATAAAAGAAAAGGCGACTTATTTGGTATCATTTGTTTTCCTCTGAATTATATTACCCAGGTGGATAAAGGCGACTTAAAAAATATATTTTTCTTTAATATTCTCTTTATCTATTAATATCTTTTTCTAAAGGACTCTAAAGGTTCACCCATATAATCCAGCCTGAATAATCCAACCAGGCGGCCTTCTTTGCTATACTCTACAATTTCTTCTATAACTCCATAATGGACATTCTCCTAGCACCTAAGCAACAAAACCACTCAATATTGCTCGAACAAGTTCAAACTAATCGTTATCAATAGATCAATTAACAACTTTTCACTAGACAGTTTCCTGTTTGCCACGAAACTTTCGCTAGGTTCCAGCCTTGTTGTAATCTGAGGTTTGATCATTATAAAGTTTCTGCCTTTCAATATAATTGCGTCTGTATCTGATATGTGAAATCTTACATGACGTGGAAAAATTTTATATTGCTCTTTTATTTAAAAAATATTGAGCTTCCGGTCTAGTCAGTAGGGGAATCTATTATGGTAGGATATATGGAAAAGACTGTATCATATATTGATACTACATTCTGGAAATTAAATGATTTGATTTCGATGAATTCTGAAATGAATGACTTCGAATGACTACTTCATTAGTCTATTGGCCCTTAGCACAACTGCTACCCTAGATGTCCTGGGTCCAAAGTGAGTAAGGAAAAGTGATTGGCATTGGGTAAGCAAAACATCATTTCTTGGAATCTTAACCTATTCTATATAATATATATACAATCTAAATATTATGAGCAGTCGATTCATGTTGTCACAACACCTAACACACACAATTAAAGTCCCATCCACAGAAAAATCAAACAAACACTACAATTTCCGTGAACTGCTATCACTGGCTATGATTACTGCCTGTAAGGGTGTGTGCACATTTAGCCAGCAATACGAAAAATAGTCCACTCCGTGGCTTTATTACGTCTGATTTCAAAATTTTCCAAATCTTCTCATGATTTGCTACGCTATTGCTGACTTAGTAAGTCTAACTACCTCATCAGTCTAATGTAGTCCTAAACGCGACTGGTTTGCTTGAGGACCTGGGTCCGATTACCAGGTCGACAAAAGTGTTATTAGGTTTTTCTATGAAAATCTCTGGAATTCTCTTTTGAATCTGATTTGTCCCCGGTTAATGGCAATAGGCTCGCCTTTTATTATGTGGGGCCTAAATATACCGAACTGTGGGTGTACATTAGTGCACCTCTGCCTAATCGTACGAGGAATAGAGGCCAGAATGCGTGATGGTATAACGTACCAGACCATATTTTATGTTATAACTTAGAATAAGACCGAGTCTTAGTAAGTATATGGTGTTAATTCATAGTTGTAAGTTTAGATAGATAGAATATTCTTTATTGCACACCATATTATTATTGTTACATAGTTTAGACATTATTTTCGTTTTAACTGCCTCATTAGTCTAGTGGTCCCAAGCGCGACTGCTACACTACAGGTCCTGGGTTCGATCCCCAGGTCGAGCAAATTGTTATTGGGTTTTTCTATGAAGTCTCAGTAGCAGCTCGGAGTCTGGAGTTGTGCCCGGTGAATGGCTATAGGCTCGCCCCCTATAACATGGGACCTAAACATACCTGTGGGTGTACATTAAGTACACCTCTGCCTAATCCTTTGGGGAATACAGGCGTGGTGGTATTTTATGTTTCGTTTTAAATATGTAGTTACAATAGCGATCTTGTAGCTAAAAGCGATATCTTCCAGACGACTACAACAAAGTTTATTTAGAATCTGATAACCTTTCAATAAAAAGTATTTTTTAAGTAAGATCAGCTTGTTCAAGTAAATTTAGGATGTGCATACTCCCTAATCGCGACAATATAGTCGCGTGGGTAAACTCGCGTCATTAACCGACAGAGTTAATTGAGCCCCAGTCAACAAAGATTAAGGGTATGTTGTCTAGCGTTTTTTGTTTGGTCGGCTTTTATTGGAAATCGTAATTGGTTCGTGTCTAGGAATTATTGGCAGATACATATCGAGGGTGTTATTAAATTTTGTGTTTGTTGTTTTTTAGTTTGTATTGTAATTTGTGGTTACAGTAAACATTTGAGTAGGTCATAAGTTTATGTAATTATGTAGGGTTGTCAGCAAACGTTCATAATTACCTACAGATATAGTGTGGGCGCAGAATTATTTTATTAAGTAGGTACCTACATAAATTACAAGAATTACAGACAGTAATTTTTTATCCCATATGGAAACCCTGATGCTTACTCAAGGGTTGTGTCTGACTCCTACCGACTAAAACCACACGGTAGCCATTCCTGCACATTATGAGGCCTTCCTCATAAGGTGCAGGGGTGCCAAGATCTCCAAAGAGAACGCTACCATGAGCCCTCCTGTATCTTAAAAACAGAGAATTATATATTGGTAGATATCGCTATTAGCTATAAGACCGCCATTGTACCCTTAGTTCTATAAATTATTTTATATTGCTTGTTGTGGTATGTAATAAAGATTATTTAATTCTATAGTGACATCTTGTCAGTTCCTAGTCTGTAGGCGTACGTAACACATCATCATCATCATATCATCCACTCCCGAAGAAAGGCCTCCCCCAGACTTCCATAAAGACCGATTATGTGCCGCCTGCATCCAACGACTCCCAGCGACCATCACCAGGTCGTCCGTCGATCTCGTTGGAGGTCGTGAATACTGGAGAACCATTCTGCTCCAGCGTCCATCAGTTCTACGAGCTATGTGCTCCGCCTGCTAACACTTAAGTTTGTTAAATATTTCTGTATATATTATGCCATTCTTTACAGCCTTTGCCCTTGCTTATTATGAAGGTACTAGAGTTCCCGTGCGCAGCTTCGACTGCGTACTTAGGTAATTTTCATTTCTAAAATATACTGTGCCCACTGTACCTATATTGCCCCTGGATATTGCCCCTGGATATTTTAAAATGTGTTAAGTCTAATTTATAAGGAAGAAAACAATTGTCAAAATGTCAACAGGGAATGACAGCTGTACATATCTTGACGATGTCATCGTTTATTAAATATGTATTAGTGTGTGTGTATGTCAAACGCATGGTATTGTGTGCGGACTTTCATACATACTTCCACCCCCCTTTTCACCACCTTAGGGGTTGAATTTCCAAAAATCCTTTCTTAGTGCTCGTCTACACTGTTTTGGGGTGTCCGTGTGCAGGGTGATAAATTGAAAGTCTGAAGGTCACGGAACAACTGAAGTTACAGCGCTATACAAGTACTCACTAGTCAAAACATATGCGTCAGCATTGATACTACAACTGCAAAAGGAACCAGCATGCAAACTTTCAGGGGCCTAGCTCCCGTAGTTTCAGCTGTGCACTGATACGTCAGTCAGTCAGTATGTCAGTCAGTCAGTCAGGTTCTTCTTTTATATATATACATAGATATTATTATAGGTATTATTATAACACTGATCTTGTTTTTGTTTCTTTAAAGATATTTGCAATTCTGAAACGCAAAGTCTTTATCAACTTATTACGAAGTTCAATTCAATTATTTATTTTCATACTTACTTTTCTTTCTATTTCAAAACTTTTATACACAATGTTTTTTTTCTAAAGCACTGCCTCAATTCGTCCACAATTAACTATAGTAAAATATAATTCCCGCCCTACAACCACCCGCCCAAACGAGGCATTCTCGTGACTAGTAACACGTATACAGAAAGCAACGGAAAGTTCCTTGAAATCCATTTTAGGGTTCCTATCGGTGGCCAAATCTACGGCGAAATGGAAGTGACGAGTGAGTTTTGCTACTGTTAGCTTACACTTGAATTGGCCTCAATATTCTTAATATAACATACCATCACGCCTGTATTCCCCGAAGGGTATGGCAGAAGTGTACTAAGTACACCCACGCCACAACCAAATTTAAACGACACGTTTGGCTTAGCGACTGTGCGATCGGCTTCTGCGCCATGTGTTGTACCTACGTTCGATCCCCAGGCGGAGCAAATATTTGTATGACCTACAGGTAGTTGTTCCGGATCTGGGCGTTTGTGTATGTGAAAATTTGTGCTTGTAAACGCACCCACGATAAAGTTCTACTACTAAAGGATAAAGTTCTAGGGCAACGCATTCAAAAGAAGACAGAAGAAAAAATTGCGGACGTCCTCAAAATAGGTCAGACTAAGAACACTCTAAATCGCAGTTTATCCACGAGGAGATTAATGAACATAGATAAAGCGACAGTGATGTACTAGGTTCGTAGCAAGTAACAGAACATAACATACATAAACATAACATAATCAACCACAAGTGCCACATACCTCTGCAAGATGCAGGTGTATACAAGCTAGATTGTGATTGCGGTCTCTCTTACATAGGCCAAACTAAAAGAAGTATAGGGACCCGCGTAAAAGAACACATCGCTGATGTCAAACACCGCCGTTTCAAGAAGTCAGCAGTTTGTGAACATACTCTAGACAAGGCCCAGCACTACATCAGATTTGATAAACCACAAGTCCTCGCAAAAGAAAACCGATTCCTTCCCAGGATGATCCGTGAGGCTATTGAAATTAAAAAACATGCAAATATCAATAGAGAAGATGGCTGGGTCTTACCACCTGCTTGGAACCCCATTATAGATTCCATAAAATCTAAATCTAAGTCCAAAACTGCAAGACCGAAGGATACGGTGAGCTCGTTCTGCGTGAATCGGATCGCCAATAATTAACAAAAATGTAAGGTAGCTGCTAGTAATTGTAACATTAAGACGTCCAACAACTTAGTCTACCCGTGACCATGGATGCTGTAAAGGATCCGAAACGTCGGGAATCAAATAATATCAATACAACGCGATAAAATCCGTAAAAAGTAGTTTTATTTCAATAATCAACCCATTATACTGCCCCACTGCTGAGCACGGGTCTCCTCTCAGAATGAGAGGGATTAGGCTATAGTCCACCACGCTGGCCTAATGCGGGTTAGTGGACTTCACACGCCATCGAGAAAATCTCTCAGAAGTAAAAGTCAGAGGTGCGTACTTTGGATTCGAACTGGAGACCTTTGACTTGGCAGTCCAACGGTCATACCACTAGGCAATCACTGCTTATTCACTCGTAGCAAGTGTCCGTGGTGAATGTCACGAATCCCATGGTCGTGACATAGGACAAAGGAAGGCCAATAGGGTTTTTAGTCGGTAGGAGTCCGACATACCATGCCGCTTCCCCAGAGTGGCAGAGGATCCATGAGAATTTTCCGTAATATAAAAAAAAAGATTGTAGCAAGAGGAAATGTATGTTTTTTTTATGTCTCTGCCTATGCCAATGGGAGACAGGCGTGAAAATATGTATGTATGTATCTCTTTCTACTACACTCTAGACGTTTGCCGGGCTCTATATCCAAATACGTCCGAGATTATTTTTTTTATTGTAATTAGAAATTCTAATATAATTTTTCGACCCAATTAGACACTCTTACCAAAGTAATGATATTGGTGACCCGCTAAGGTCCGACCGCGGTAAGTAGCGTGATTACATTGAATATTTCGGCGATAGTTTTAATCTGGTCAGGTCAACCGAGATACGACCTCATGCCCCGCCCTCTAGACGACAGAGTATTAATTATTGGATGCCAATTTTGTATCAACGTTTTGCGAAAGATAATTAATTGAATGTTGTAAGTATAGTATTATGGTTTCTTCTGCGAAAATTTTTGAATAGAGAAACGAGAACACAAATTAATAATGTTTTATTTACCAAAAACTGTTTACTTTTATTTTCTTTTTTTTATGTGATAGGAGGGCAGACGGATCGCCTGATCGTAAGCGATTACCGCCGCCCATGGACACCCGCAACACCATAGGAGTCACAAGTGCGTTGCCGACCTTTTAAAAGGGGATTGAGCCTCCGGTAACCTCACTCACTCGGCGAAACACAACGTAAGCGTTGTTTAAGGGTCCGGCGGAGCTTGAATTGCCCACGAAAACGTAATACCGAAATAAATCGTAATCCAGACAATATTTTATCAAATTATGTTATCATTCGGATTTAGATACTGTTAATCTAGGTTCCTACGATCTTATTTCGTCTGCTACTACTTTACTGAAATTAAAAGGCCGGAAAATCGTTCCAAACTTGGTAAAGTTATCAAAAATTGCATTCGCTTACAATTATTTTCAGTGAAGTATTTTGGACGAAATAGGAGAATGTACAATACTCATTAAATAACGAATTATTCATAAATCGTACATTATAAATATTCAACAGCTTTATTAGTCCATATTAGGTCCTAAGTGCGACGAGGTCTTAGCTTCGACTCCCAGGGCAAGCAAATTATTTTTGGGTTTTTCTATGAAATTCTCCGCAGCAGCTCAGAGTTTGGATTTAGGACCTAAACATACGGGTGAACTGTGCGCATAGATTAGTATACCTCTGTATAACCCTTCGGTGTACAGGCGTGATACTTATATGCAAGTATGTTTAAGTTTATTTTATATAGAATAGGGAAGCAAGCGAGTCACCAGTTGGTAAGTGATCACCGCCTGCCATTGTCACCCACAACTTCTTGGAGGTTGCCATGTCGTACCGGATCGGGAATACCTCCGCTAGTATATATATATATGATATAATAAATATTGAATTAATTAAAACACCCAAGCACCAATTAATACCGCTATCCTCAAAATGCTTAAAATCACAAAGTTCAAATCCGAACACGAAACCTCAGACAGTCGCCAACCAATCAGTCAGGTACATCACTAATCCTTTACACACCAAGTCAGTCCCACACTAAAGCCAATTAGGCAACGCGGCCCGTCCAAACACCGGCCGGTTAATGATTAAAAGCAATTATTGATAGAAGCTGACAATCGATTGATAGACAGAACTGTCTAAATACACATTACAATTTAGTGTGCGTTGATTACTATATTTTAGTGCGTTGATTACCATATAGTCTAGTGGTCCTAAGCGCAACTACGCTAGAGATCCTGGGTTCGATTGCCAAGTCGAGCAATGTTATTGAGTGTTTCTACGAAACTCTCAGTATAAGCTTCTTATGTTTTTGAAGGTGATTTTACTTTTTCTCAAAAGTTATTTTATTTCAACATTTATAATAGCGAGTAAAATTTTACGTATCTACCTATACCTAGACGACGTCATCATTTTATCATTGTTACGTGTTATTGCCATTTTGTGATCAGATTTCGGCCAAATTTTTATGGGACCACCTCTGAAGTATGACCTACCGATCAAAAAAAGAATCATCAAAATCAGTTCATAATTGACGTAATAATCGCGTAACAAAGATACAGTCGAATTGAGGACCTCCTCCTTTTTGAAGCCGGTTGAAAATGGATATTGTGTCTGGTGCTATTTTAGTTTATTGACATCAAAATGACAGCAGTATATTTGAAAGTGTGATTAGATTTACTGAATGATTACGTTTTATGAAAATTAGGACCTTTACGCTTTAGAATAAGGTCCTAAATCTCGTAATACCAAACAACTTCCTCATTCTGAGGGATCGCTTACCGATGGGACAACATTTAATTTTCCTATTAGCCGGCGCGAATTATTACCGCCATTATTCTTAAAAGTAATCTGCATGCAGTTTCTGCAGAGGAATATTCTCGTTTTTTTATTTATACGCTTATTTGCATAAAGTAAACAACGCGATGCGATGTTTTAATGAGAATTTTCTGATTTTGTTTGTTTATAATGGTACGTAGTAGCCATACTACAGGACTTGTAGATAAAATCATAATTTATTTTTAACCCCGACGCAAAAACGACGGGATGTTATAAGTTTGACGTGTCTGTGTGTGTGTCTGTCTCTGGCATCGTAGCTCCCGAACGGATGAACCGATATTGATTTTGTTTGAAAGATGAAGATTAGTCGGGAGTGCTCTCAGTTATGTTTGATGAAAATTGGTTCAAGATGGCCGCCACGAAATGGCAGTGTCGGGGGTTTCTTTAAATTTTGAATTTAATGTAGTTTATTATTCGTGTTATTTTAAACTAAACATTTTACTAAATACTAGTAAAATGACTGATGATTATCCCCCGAGCCTTTTCCGAACTATATTGGGGTCGGCTTCCAGTCTAACCAGATGCGGCTAAATATCTATATTTTATACGAAGCGAGAATACGAATTGTGTTTCGGAGGTCTGATGGCAGACCTCCGAAACACAATTTCTGGGCAATACAGATACCCGGAGGATAGACTGGTTGTCAGGCTTTTTTGGGCTTCTGACTACCACTAATAATTGTCAGATGTTAGTGTGACAACCGGGACTGACGGCTTTACGTGCTGTCCGATGCACAGAGGGGTCTCGATGTGTTAAAATGGTCACCCAATCACAGACTGACCGCAGCGAACGCGGCCTAAGGGTCCGGCGGAGCTTGAATTGCCCACAAAAACGTAATACCGAAATAAATCGTAATTCAGACAATATTCTAAGAAATTGTGTTATTATTCGGATTTGGATCCCGTTAATCTATGTTCCTACCGTACCAATTCGTTTACTACTACTTCACTGGAAATAAAAAATTGGAAAATCGTTGCAAACTTGGTAATTTTATCAAAAATTGCATTCGATTACATTTATTTACAGTAGAGCATTATGTACGAAATAGTAACGTAGGAACCTAGATTAACGGTATCGCAATCCGAATAATAATAACACAATTTGACTAAATTGTTTTTGATTTACGATTTATTTCGGTATTACGTTTGTAAGGGAAATTCGGTCCGCCGGGCTCGTAACATTGCAGTTCAGTTCATCGGCTTAGTAATTACTTAGCCACGAGCCCCTCCGATAATGATGATGATGAATTTAAACTAACATGGTAATACCTCTTTTTGACAATAGGCTCATTAATTACAAAACAACGCGTGTAGCCGCCACTCACACCGAACAGACAAGATCGTTAATACTAGGGGAGGGAGTTGTCACTAATTTGTACCGGCCGAATGACGGTCAGACAAACGGTCTGATTGACGGCCGCTTCATTAGTGAGACGAGTGAAATTCGAATGTATTTCTCTTACGTACGAGTTTTATCTTCAGTTTACTTTTGTTGGGGGAATGGGCAGATATCGTTTATTGTATTGTTTGATTTGAATGGCTTGATAAAATGCTTTTTTTAATGGGATAGGGAGGGCAAACGAGCAGACGGATCGCCTGATTGTAAGCGATCACCGTCACCTATGGACACCCGCAACACCAGAGGAGTCACAAATGCGTTGCCGGCCTTTTAAAAGGGGATTGAGCCTCCAGTCACCTCATTCACTCGGCGAAACACGACGTAAGCGTTGTTTCACGCCGGTTTTCTGTGAAGCTGTGATAACACTCCGGTCGAGCCAGCTCATTCGTGCCGAAGCATGGCTCTCCCACGTAGTCAAATGCTTCTTTATTTTATTTGATATAAATAAAGTTTGAAAAAGTTCAGATGTAGAAAATTCTGGAAAAATAGGATGGGTACATATATGGTAGGTATCTGTATATAAATATACGTAGGAATGGAATAGAGATAGTTTGGACCTTGAAGAAAGACATAGCGTACCTTTTGTCTCGAACTTCTTCGGTATGCGAGTGAATCTGCAGGTAACAGCTAGTATAATATAACTATGCTTCAGAGAATAGCGACACGAGGATCATATTATGCTAATTACACACGTTTATTCTGCGACTTGTATTTTAGTGTTTGTACCTCAGTAATCCTAGGGAAACTAGACCTAACTCATTTGATTATTAAACTTTCTGTGTACCTACGCGTGTATATTATTTATGGAACGAACAGAATAATAAACTCTGTTAAAGGTTTTATTAAATTTTATTCGCGAATATAAAAATGAGCTAAAAGGAATAATTAATTTGATGGCCTTTCAAAGCTGCCTCGTTAGTCTAGTGGTTGCAAGTCTTAGGTTCGATTCCCAGGTGAAGCAAAGTGATATTAGAAGATTTTGTAAAATTCTCAGTAGTAGCGCGGACTTTGCATTTGTGCATAGATGATGGTAATAAACTCGCCGGTATTGAGGAACATAGTCGTGATGTTATGTGTTAACTGCCAAAACTGTAATTATTTTCTTGAAGCAGACAAATGTATGTAGGAGAGTAAAAACTTATTTATTTTTCAAAATTCTCATTTTATACAATATCAACGTTCGCATCTTGAAACATATTTACACTTGAAGTGTCCAAAGATACCGGAAACTATCTGCATCTATGCACCTTCTTCTGCATCTTAATGTTGCCATTTTATATTTTTACATGTGGTAAGTACTTTATTACATTATGGTAAGTATTTTAGTAATAAACTAATAAAAATTACTCATGTATATATGCGTAAATAAGGTTTTTTATAGCAGGCTAACTGACAATTAGCATGCCAATAAATTCTTTAAAAGCATACTTTGTATTAATCTTAATATTGAATCAAACGTCTTGTAAATAATAAAATCTTAAATAACTTAAGCAGACCAATAAATTCGAAGATTTAAGTCATAAAAAATAATTCGTTTGATTTGACATAACATTGTTATTCAAAATGGCGGATTATTCCGAATAATAAAAATAAAAATATTATTAAATCATAAATGTTGTTGAATTGTGAATGTATCGACATTATTGTCACAAAACTAATCAATTGTTATTGCATTTTTATTCAGAAATTTGTTCGAATATTTTAAGCTTTTTGACAGTTATGTAGGTTAAATTAAGTGGTACACCTCAAAGTGGCACCTCTGACTTTTCGAAATAATGTGACTGATGATGATGACTGACTGACGGACGTATCAACGCACAGCCGAAACTACAAGAGCTAGATCCCTGAAAGCACTGTAGACGAGCACTAAGAAAGGATTTGGATAGGACATTAGTGCATAATCACTGATGATCCAAACAATGATTACGTAACTCAGACCAGAACGGCTGGTGCTCCTAACATGTATACTGATATGATGTATTTTATTAATGTAAAATAACAATAATTTATTTTTACAAATGGAAAGATAGATGACGTTCTGTATAAGTGATGTCGTCACACGTTTTTTCATTACTATTTTTTCTTCGAAAATAAATAAATATAAAAAAATGCGTTGGCACTCGTAGAATAAAAACAAAGAGACTGTATTTTTCATTTTATCGGGTTAATAATTATTTTGAAATTAATTTCGATCAGTTCGCAGCGTCAGCGAGCTGCTTAAAAACTTTCCGCATAACTTCTCTACATAAACACACTATATAGGTACAAAATACTAAACTAACTGCATTATACTCTCGCCCATATAAATTTCCAACCATGGTAAGTGCCGTAAATGTGATAAAAACGTCTGCGATCCAATCACGGTAGGCTTTAAGATCCACCGCGCCGAGATTACAACGTACCATGGAGTTATGGGGCGAAAATCACAAACGGGGATTATGATGGTGGCTAGAAAACCAGCGAATATTAGGAAATTTTAGTTTTTATCGACTTCAAAAAGGGAGAAGGCTCTCGATATCTGTCTATACTGACTTTTAATAAATACATGGATGAAAATAAAGCCTCCTCTTTTTATGTAGTAGGTAATAAATATTGTATAAATAATTTTTAAACCCCGACGCAAAAACGACGTGGTGTTATAAGTTAGATAGTTTGAGGTGTCTGTGCGTGTGTGTAAGACTGTGGCATCGAAGCTCCCGAACGGATGAACCGATTTTGATTTTGTGTGTTTTTTTGTTTGAATGGTGAGTAAATTAGTCGGCAGTGTTCTTACCTATGTTTGATGAAAATCGGTCCAAAATGGCGGTGTCGGGAGTTATATAAAGTTGGAAAAGAAGAAAGAGTGACCTAATATAAATTCTATTGTTATCTGATCTTTAACTCCAAAGACCACTATCAAGTCAGTCAGATTTCTCATTTTTTTAAACTTAATTGTCGTTTTCTTTAAATATTGTATAATTTATTAGTTAAAAACACGTTTATAATTTCGTTTATATACAAAAAATATTTAATTGAGACGAATCCATATTTATATTGTCACAGAAAAAGAAAATATAGGTACTCGAATCGACTGTTTATCTATATTATACGCAAACGTTGATCGAATAATTGGTGCATGTTGTTGAAACTAATAAAAATATTTAACATTGGATAATTAAATGTAAATAAAATGGTAATATATTTTTCATTACGATTGCTAAATAATAAATTATGCTATAAATTAAGATAGTAAGACGGTTGCTTAATGTATGTTGATGACTACAGAACATTAAAAGATTCATACGTTCTTAATGGATACGGCTACAAAATATCCGGCTGTTGTAGAAACCGTATGTTTTTATAGCAAAAACTATAAATGCATTCTACTACCACATATCACATGTTGCCGTTGAATTAATATTAACGAATAGCTCATCTCAGACCGTATACATTAATGACACTTTACTTTTCCGTTATGAGGAAAACCCAATTGAAAGGCCTGGAACACCAAAACAATCCTGGCTTAAATAATTTCCGGAAATTTTTATGTTCGCAAATTCAGTCTTCAGAAAAACAATTTAATTAATAAATAATAATAGGAGAAGAAATGGGCTAGAAAAAGAACCATTTCCTATTTTACGGTTCTTGTTTAGACTAGTACAGGCTGTGGTTTCATTTATCGTCGTATTTTTTTCTCCACCCTTTATCAACAGGTTTTGTGGCCCCAAATCGGGTAAGGGAGGCAAATACCAAACGCTTCGTTTAACCTTCGATTCCTGAATGGAAAATTGTCGGAGGTACTCGTGAAGCCTCGGTACGTACTTACTTAAGCGTAAAGTACACAATTTAGTTTTTTTCCTGGATTTGCTTGCTATTAATAGAGCTGAAAGTAATGCAAGATTACAATGGTTCCTTTTTTACATACAAATGTAGATGAATCTTCCTCAATGCTATTCTGGTCTTTTCTCTACGTGAACAAAATGTATACCATTGGTTATTTCTAACGAAAAGATTGAAAATATATTTGAGAGTTACTTCCAAAGTATTCAGTAGCCAGCGTATGCATTTTAAAATATAAATAGTGAAAGAGAGCTTCAATCTCTGGTAGCATTCGGGCCTACGTCTTCTGGTTGCATACACCGGTTCATTTAGCCAACTGAGCTACTGAAATCTCTGCCTGCTCACGACTGCTAAAGGTCCTAGGTTGGACTTCCAGGTTTAGTAATAGGATTTTTCAATGAAATTCTCAGAAGCAGTTCCGAGTTGGCTAAAGCAAGCCTTCTAGTCTACCGAAACATACCGGCGAACTGTGTGCAGTAGTACCTATACCTCTATTGAACCCTTCAGGGTCAAGTTAATAAATTAGGTATAGATGTGATAAAAATATTTTATGTTCATGTGACGAAAAAACGTGTTTCTGATTGTCAGTGATAGCCTAGTGGTATGACCGTTGGACTGCCAAGTCAAAGGTCTCGAGTTCGCACCCAAGGCCTCTGACTTTTCGAAGTCATGTGCGTATTAAATAGTTAATTATCATGTCCTTAAACGGTTAAGGAAAACATCGTGAGGAAACCTGCATGCCTGAGAGATTTTTTCGACGGCGTGTGAAGTCTGCCAACCCGCACTAGGCCAGCGTGGTGGACTATAGCCTAATCCCTCTCATACGGAGAGGAGACCCGTGCCCAGCAGTGGGACAGTATAATGGGTTGATTATATATGTATGTAAATATATTTTTTGGATCTTGCGGCTTTATATTTAGAACCCAAACGAGCTCCTCAGCAAAATTTTATTGTGAATCATAATATGATTCATTACACGCGGCGTTATTAACCCTGTCATTCTTATTTAAAGACTACACGATTTACTCACGCGCATTCTCGAGTTCGACTCGCGACACGTCAGCTCATGATTAAGGACTCCTATTGAGTCTGAAACTAGTCGGGCGACCCCGAGAATGCGCGTGAGTAAACCGTGTAGTCTTTAAATAATTATGAATACGCCTCACGAAAGTTATTATACAAACCTGTCATTCTTTTTGCACTATCCGAGTATAAGCATTAAGTAAACCCACACTAATCGTCGTTTGTAGCAAAACTCCGATAGTATTATATATTTTAACAGCATTATTTCGATTGAGGATATCTTAAATCCCACTTACATTAATATACCAGGTAAAACACCACCCTTCATAAATTTCCCTGATATCTCTTTGGGTTCCGTTTATACGTGGTTAGCCGACCGTGGTAAAAATGGTATAGGTAATAGGATTAGTGGTTTTTACCTGATTGCAGGGGAGCCTAAAAGAAGGATAATATTTTGTAGTTGGTATACATGTATGTATGTGTCTATAATATTCGCGTTGAGTGAACCGATTAAAACAAATAAGGTATCGTTCGAGTGACACAAATTCATAATTTAATACTAGTTGTAACAGTCGGGACCTATTGTAATATTGATAATTTATATGGCGGTAATAAGTTTCCGCTACTACAACTTAATTTCAGTCATAAATTGAACAGTATAATACGAAAATGGAAAAACAACATCAACTCAAAATATATTTTTTTCCTATTTTTTTATCACATAAAGATACAGAAACGGATTTAAAAATTAAATCTTATTATGTGTTTGTCATAAAGTTGAAAAAACAAATCTCGTTGGAACCCACACTTTAATAGAGATAGCTATGATGATCAGTTGGAACAATTTTCCTAAAATGAATTAATATTTAGAACACAGAGCTGATAAGAGGCTATAAAGGACCTTTTAAATGATAATAACATGATTCACATTATGAAATTGCTAAAGAATTGCTATGGGTTCGAAAATATGAATTGATGGCTGAGGAATTGGAGGAAAAGGCCCTTTTTGCCCACCTAAAAGTATGTTGTAAGCATGTGTTTAAAGTAAGTATCCAGCATCCTATTCGAATGAAATATTCACTTTCACAGTTACTCCATAACTTTTACTAATCAGAGTAGTTACAATCGGTAAGTGGTGTAATCGCTCAGTGAGTAAAGTCGGTATTAAATTGTCCGTAACATCCCACTTTCTTATTACGATCTAATCGGGTAATGTTGCCCGTAGTTTATGGGCAAGATTGGTGATGTAGGGCTTAATTGTGTGAGTGAGCTGATATGGTGAAGGTGGAAAAGTGGAGTGAATCGATTTTTATAGTGAAAAATATTTATGGACTTTTTAATGAAATGTAACGGCTTTATTGGTCTAGGGATCGCAAGCTCGACAACTGAACGTGAGCTCCTGAGTTTGATTCCCATTGTCATAGAAATATTTTGTTGTGGATATTCTTAGTAGCTTAGCTCGGAATTTGGACTTGATAATCTCATCCCTTATTACCTACATGGGATCTAAAAACATTAAGGTTAACTGCACCGAATAACAACAGTTCGTCGATATGTTATAGCACGGGATCTTGTGGGTAATAACAAGGAGTTAGGGGAGGCAAGTCTGGCCATTAGCAGGACATATTATAAACTCCGAGCCGCTACCAAAAATTTCCTAATAAAAACTCCAATAACACTGCTCTACCTGGGAAGAGAACGCAGGACCATAAGCATGGCAGTTTTATTGTCCCAAAAATAACCTTCCCGTTCATGGTATCTGCAATCATTTATTCATTGAAACTACATCGTATTTACAGCTACAGTATCTTTAAACACGCACGTTTTACAAGCAAATGTTTAAACAGATTCACACATGTTTCAATAAAACGTATTGCCAGACCAATCTGACAATAAAACGTCCAGAAATAAAACGAGAAATATGCAGTTATTTTAGTGAAGGAAAAATTCAATCCCGGGCAGGATTCGAACCTGCGTCTTCTGGTTAGATACACCAGATGCTCTGACCGCTAAGCCCACGCGAGTCCCACCCGCTTGATCGAAATTTGCCTTCACATTCTGAATTTACTTCATAAGGTGACTCAGTGGGACTCGCGGTGGCTTAGCGGTCAGAACGTCTGGTATCCGGTGAAACAGAAGACGCAGGTTCCAATCCTGCCCGCGATTGAATTTTTCCTTCACTAAAATAACTTTATAATCTTAGCATGGAAAATGCAAAAAAAAATATCACAAAAAGATAAAGAAATATGCAAATAAATACGAATATCTAATAATGTATTTGGCAATAACGCATAATTTTGTATAATTATATTAAAAATTCGTACGTCGAGGGCACTTTAACTAGAAATTCGACGATCTCGTTAATTAAGCTAAAGCGTCTAGTCTACCGAATCAGAGGACACGGGGTGGAATACTGCGTAACGTCAAATTTTTCACTAAAATTTATAACTAAGAAATATGCAAATAGATAATAATTAATTATATCATACAAAATAAGTAGGAATGGTCGGGGGATATCTGCTAGGCACGGGTCTCCTCTCGAAATGAGAGAGGGTTAGCGTCAGTCTATTAGTGCATCACGTCAGCTTATTGCGGGTTGGCGTTCTTCACACGCCCTGTCAAAAAAATCTCTCAGGCAATCAATCAGTCAGCCATGCATTGAAGCGGCGGTAGCCTAATGGCTACGGCGTCGGACTTGCAATCATGTGGTTGCCGGTTCGAAACCCACCCATTGCACTACCGACGTGAACCCACTCGTAACACAAGCACATTTAGCTTAGTACGATGGGTTAACAAGAATACTAGTAATGTGCGACCCACATTGCTAGTAAGCTTGTTTTTAAAAAAAAACATTTCCTCACACATACTCATACAGTTTCTTTTTTTATTTGTGAGATATATCGTTATGTTTATTGAACGATCAAATTCCATATAAATAATAAAAACACATTAACACCGAAAAGCGTTAAAAATAATGCGCTTGGAAGAAAAAGACGTAATTACCATGAAAATTAATAACTGTAATACGAAACGAATCTATTGATTAATCTCAAATATGTTCGGTTATGGCTATCGCTTCTGGTTTTATGGGATAAGCAGTACTTAAGCAATAACAAATGATGTACTTTATCGGTTAAATAAACTAGCATTTGGGATTATAATTTATTGGCATGATAACGATTAGGTTAAATATTTTGAACTGGTGGTTTCTGACACTTATACGAATATCCCATAACGAGCTACAGATAATCACATACCATCATGCCTGTATTCCCCGAAGGGTTAGGCAAAGGCGTACTAATGTACACCCACTGTTCGCCGGTATGTTACGCCCCTATTACATAGGACCTCCTATGTAATAGGGGGCGGTTAGGGTTACAAATCTCTGGATTGTGCTCGGAGCAGCTCGGAGTCTGCTCCGAGCTGCTACTGAGAATTTCATAGAAAAACCCAATAACACTGCTCGACCTGGGGATCGAACTCAGGACCTCTAGCGTTAGGTAATAACAGCGTAGTTAATAACATTCTACTGAACACTCAGTCATAGAATAATGAATTTTTGAAAAAACAAAAACGATCTCATTTCCTTACGCCAACCACTACCGCCACATTGCGTCCCATTCACCAAGGAAATTAAATCTTAAGAGCTTTAAAACAATATCTTCTGGAGCGTAAAAACCGGAGTGTTACAGGCGCTTCTTACTTCATTAATTATTTATACGGCAAGCTTGGGTTTCTTGTTACTTGGCTTGAAATCATGACGAATGAATAATGAAGTTATAAGTTCGCTTATATTGTTTGTGCATGGCTTATGTACGGCACTGAGTAAGCTTTGTGAATGTATTAGGGTCAATGGGGTGGAATTTCGATGTAAGGATTCTTATTTCGTTTTTCTGTATTATAAGATTATCTTTCTGTGTGGTTTGAATAAGCCCAGGATAAAAAATTCTGGACAGAGTCGAGAAGGCCTCTGCTTAACAGTGGTAAATAAAACAGGCTAAATACAAAAAAATAAGATGATACTTGTACAAAAAAGAGTTAAAAAACAGTAAATGATTAAATTATATTTAACATACCATCATACCATTACGCCTGTATTCCCTGAAGGGGTAGGCAGAGGCCTACTAATGTACACCCACAGTTCGCCGGTATGTTTGGGTCCCATGTAATAGGGGGCGAGCCTATTGCCATTAACCGGGCACAAATCCAGACTCCGAGCTGCTACTGAGACTTTCATAGAAAAACCCAATAACACTTTGCTCGACCTGGGGATAGAACCCAGGACCTCTAGCGTAGCAGTCGTGCTTGGGACCACTAGACTAATGAGGCAGTCTCTATTTATATTTATTTTTGTAAATACTTATAAAGATAATTTTACAATTCAATGCTTTGCATATTTTTTAACAAGATGGCGCCGGCATGTCCCCACTGACGACCTCTGAGAAGAAATACCGAAACAAGCTCAGATCATCACGGTCTCTTATAAAGTCCAGACAGTAGTCGTGGTATTACAACCATAACATAGTGTTAGTAGTGAGTGGTAAGTACGATGTAGGGCAATATCTGGACGGGCCTTTTGAAGAAAGAGCCATAGGAGTTTGGGTTTGTGGTTAATTGTGAAAGGCTCGCTCATTATTACATGGGACCTAAACATGACAGCAAATTAAAAAAGTAACCTTAGAATATAATCTTATTCTTCCATCTAACCGTTTCCGATCAAAGTATGTTGGGATCAGCTTCCAGCTTAAACAGACAGAGACGCCTCTATGTGTTAAGAATGGTCATCCATCCGTAGAGTGACTGTGACATGCGTAACTTAACTTTCCGATCAATTAGTTATTACGTAGCCTCAGATTCGCATGCTAAAGTAAGGTCAGTAAACTCTAAATTATTTTAATGGCTATTAAAGTAAACACGTATAATCTATTTCTGCTAAATGTAGCGACAAATTTAATGCAAATTATTATCAATCAGATATTTTATGATTAGAGAAAAATAAAAGCCTTTATTTCTGTAATGGGTTTCTGCGATCGCTGCATAAATTATGTCTGCGACAAAAAATCTAAATAAATAGCTATTAAGAATATTAGAGAATTTTAATGCTTTGATGTTAATGATGTTTACGCGAATATTATTCAATGAAATTTAAACACACAACTGGTTTTTGGATTAATAAGCCACTTTAGACACCCGGTGTGATACACCTACGCTTTATGACGTGAATACATATTTTCAAGCCTCTCTCCTGTTGGCATAGGCAGAGACTATAGATTTCCACTTGATACGATCATGGCACACAACTTTCGCTTCATCTACGTACTTCTTGCATGATCGTCAGTTATATTATTTATTATTTATTATTTATTATGTATTATGTATTATGTATTATGTATTATGTATTATGTATTATGTATTATGTATTATGTATTATGTATTATGTATTATGTATTATGTATTATGTATTATGTATTATGTATTATGTATTATGTATTATGTATTATGTATTATGTATTATTATTTATTATTTATTATTTATTATTTATTATTTATTATTTATTATTTATTATTTATTATTTATTATTTATTATTTATTATTTATTATTTATTATTTATTATTTATTATTTATTATTTATTATTTATTATTTATTATTTATTATTTATTATTTATTATTTATTATTTATTATTTATTATTTATTATTTATTATTTATTATTTATTATTTATTATTTATTATTTATTATTTATTATTTATTATTTATTATTTATTATTTATTATTTATTATTTATTATTTATTATTTATTATTTATTATTTATTATTTATTATTTATTATTTATTATTTATTATTTATTATTTATTATTTATTATTTATTATTTATTATTTATTATTCATTATTTATTATTTAATTGAGGGTGCTCTTAACCTGACTCTTTTTGAGAAGCAACAGTCACTAATAATAAAAGTCAGAAGAGTTAAGTATTAAAAATAGTGTTGTGAAAGAGAAAAAAAATATCTAAAAGTATTTTCTCCTCGGGGTTCTACTGGCCTCCCAGCATGATACTGCCTTTAACTGCTGAGTTATAGGTAGTATCTCGTACCAACCTCAGTCGATCGGTGAGCATGGATGCTGTAAAATGTATCTAAGTTTTTGGGCGTATCACGCAAAAACAACTGCACAAAATTTGATGCAGTTTTTGTAGTTGTATCGCCTGGAGGTCTAAATAAAATCTGGAAAATGTTTTATCTTGATAAGCCTAGTTGCTGAACTAAGCTTACATTTTACAGCATCCATGCTCACGGGTCGACTGAGGTTAGTGCGAGAATTAAAATTATAGATGTCTATCTCTGCCTTACCCTTAGAGGAATGCAAGCGTGATGATATGATATAATCGCGCGGTAATAAACACTATCAGCTCTTATTTTACCTTCATCTATGATGAAACGCCATTAATCATCGCTTACGACTTGACTTACGCAACCAAGCATTTACCTCAACGTGTCGATTTCTCACAAATTGCAAGAGTTAATTGAACTAAACGGGCACCTATACTATTAACCAATCAATCGGATATCCTGCCAACAAATACGCCAACTAGATAGTGACCAGAACGCTTGCATACCTATATTCCCAAAAGGGTCAGGCAGAGGTGTACTAATGTATACACATAATTCACCGATATAATTATTTTGATTACCTACACACATACACTCACGCCTTTCTCCCACAGGGGTAGTCAGAAACTATACACTGCCACTTGCTACGATTCTTGCTTCTCATACATACGCACGGGTTGCGAATATTATGCACCTGACTTTTTTTTTAGATTAATTTCATGTAATAGAAAACAATCCTAATCTAAACACCGAGCTGCTACTGAGATATTCAATAATACTTTGCTATAATCCAGGACTCAGCCCAACCTCTAGCATAGCATTTGCAGGACCACTAGATTAATAAATCGTAATTGTGAATTGTTAAAGCGAGTAATCATTAATTATTATTAATACGCAATTGATTTCGAAAAGACGGAAGTCTTTTTTTATTCTATATAGGCTTACGCTTGACCGCCAGTTCGCCTCTGCGATGTACAATGGAGCGATTAACTCGTGATTTAAAGACACCCAGATTATTATCTACCGGAGAAGATCCACTCAGGCAGCGTATTAGATTAGAACTCAATATCTACAATTTGGCAATGGTTATACGAGTATCACTTGGCTAATGACTATTATTATATTTAACTAGCGACCCGCCCGCGGTTTCTTCCGCGTTGCCCCGTTTTTTAGTTCTTTCGTACAATTTTTCAAATTTTTTTTTTTTCATAAAAACCTTCCTCAGATTTCAAGGAATAAATAAAAATAAAATATTACCCGAATTGGTCCGGTCGTCTTTGAGTTTTGGCCTTAACAACAAATTTTCGATACATTTTTATTAATATACTAGCTTTTTGCTAGCGACTTCGTCCGCGTGGAATAGTTACTTTGTTCCATATGAACTTTCATCCCCTATTTTATCCCCTTGGGGGTAGAATTTATCAAAATCCTTTCTTAGCGGATGCCTACGTCATAACATCTACCTGCATGCAAAATTTCAGCCCGATCCCTCCAGTGGTTTGGGCTGTGCGTTGATAGATCACTATGTCAGTCAGTCAGTCACCTTTGAGTTTTATATATATTTAGATATGTCAAATATTACAGGGTTAGCTTACCCAAGTTAAAAAAACCATGACTAAAATGATAAAAAGTTAAATAATGTATTTTTATTACGAAAAACATACCCATAAGACGACTCTTAAGGCGATATATATAACATAATGAACCCATTAAAATATTGTTCAATGCTAGGCACGGGTCTCCTCACAGAAAGAAATGGATTAGGCTATAATCCGCCATGCTAGCCTAATAATGACTACACTCCGTCGATGTTTTCCTTTACCGTTTAAACGCGTGATAATTAACTATTAATACGTACATGGCTTCAAAAAGTCAAAGGTGCGTGCCTTGGATTCGAACAGGCAACCTTTGACTTGGCAGTCCAACAGTCATACCACTAGGCTATCACTGATATATGACGATTTATAATTGACTTTTATTTTACTAAAAGCATACAATTATGCTTACGTCACAACTTAGTGTTGTGTAACATTAATTATAATTCGGTTCCCCTATGTCTGGTGTTCCATATTCAATGTCATGTAACCGAACCGGCTATCTGTATTTAAATTTTAAATTAGTAGGTACGTCTATACATGTTGAAATATTTTATTATTTATCGATTTACGTTGACACCTGTTCGCGATAATCTTCAGATGTTGTGATAATGTTATAAAAATAATCTTATAAGCATGTTTTTCTATTAATATTAATCATCCATTCTTATAGAAGAGTGTATTGGTAAATTAGGTAATGGTTCCAGTTGAAGGTTTTTTCGCGAAAAAATTAAAGGGCTATATTGTTTTGCATTTTTAATTTGGAAATATTATTTGGATAACTGAACTTTTGAATTTTTGTAAACCATGAAGGATTTTTTAAATTTAATTGAAGGCATCCAGTTTTCTAGCCAGCAGTGGCCTTACTATTATATTATCCATAATAGACAAAAACCAGGTATCGCATTTCGTTGACAGCAAGGTCACGTGGATGGAACGCGGCGACGTCACTGTTTCAAATGATACCACTATGTGTAAATAAATTTGCCGAGTAAGATGTATTTTTTTTATTGTCTTGCTTCCCTTGTTAGTGGAATTTTCTATTTGTAAATATACACAGTTTACTTTTTTAACCAAATAGACTAATAACACGGGACGAAACTTGTTGGGCTAGTAAGCAATTTTTTTTTTATTATTCATGAATCAAAAATTTCTTTAATGGTATGGAAGCTGTCCATCAACCGCAACAGTGACTTTAAACTAGTGAGGATCGTGACGTCACTGCGGGCCATTTTTGGGAATGGCATAACAAATTTTGCCTGCCTTCTTTCCTACCAAAGAGGTTATTGGTATTTATAACCTCTTTGGTAGAAATTTTAAAATATTTTTTTAATACCAAAGAGGTTATCGATAATAATACCTAGGCAGACGGCTAGAGGAAGTGCTTAGGAAATCACTTATGCTAATCAATCGATCTACGAGGTTAAGCTGCACTTGTCACCGTCAGCCTTTGGATGACCTTTGTACCTGAAGTTACTTGGGCCATCGCTTCCTCATATACGCACTATTTGGAATTGTGAAACTAGGTTTTTACATTTCAAAAGTAATTATGGGTTAATTTAAATAAGACACTTCTTAATGCCTCCGAGAGTGTGTTAAGCTTTCATACGAACAGCTATGACAATAGGGGTAGCCAGAAGCACAAAGGTCGTAAGAGCCAAATTATTTTTATGATATCGGTATTGGCTAGAAATTGGGCTGATGGATTAAAATATTAATATTTAGCTGCATCTCATTAAACTGGTAAACCGACCCCAATAATTTAAAAAATATTTTTTTATTTCTATCTTAAAAAAAACATACTTATTTCGGAGAAAAATCTCATGAATAAAATATAGATGATTGGTTGTGCAATTCGATAACCGCCATATTGGTTATATTGACCTTAAATGTGTTTTTATGAACATTTATTATAGTTCGACAGACAGGCAGGTTATCTAAATGTGTATATTAATGTGTTTAAATTAATGCTGAGTTTCCTATATTGGTAGTTACTGGAAATCACCGATAAGCGAAAGGTTATAATGGATAAATTGCTTTATTTAATTAAAAATTCGAAAGACTACAGCTCAACGTAATAAATAGATTTTTTCCCAGTAATTGGAACTGCAGGATCTAAAATAAATAAGAAGATCTGGAGGACTGAAAGGGAGCTAATTGTTGAGCTAACTGAGGCTGAATTCTCCACAAAAACGTAATACCAAAATAAATCATAATCCAAATTTTATCAAATTTTCAATTGTGTTATTATTCGGATTCGGATACCGTTAATCTAGCGTATCATTATAGTATATTCCTACCGTATCAT
Organism: Acronicta aceris; assembly: GCA_910591435.1. Taxonomy (NCBI): domain Eukaryota; kingdom Metazoa; phylum Arthropoda; class Insecta; order Lepidoptera; family Noctuidae; genus Acronicta; species Acronicta aceris. Next base: position 1,201,992 of record OU342775.1, read on the forward strand.
TTCGTCTACTACTTTACTGGAAATAAACGACCAGAAAATCTTTCCTAACTTGTTAAAGTTATCAAGAATTGCATTGGCTTACAATTATTTTCAACGAAGTATTTAGACGGAATAATAGAGCAGGATACTAGATTAACGGTATCGGAATCCGAATAATAACACAATTTGATTAAATTACGATTTATTTTGGTATTACGCTTATATGGGGAATTCAGTCCACCGGCCTCCTAGCATTTCCTCTGTCAATTATTATTCATGTTTTTTCTTATTATGTCAATGAAGTGTGTGGCCGCCTCGTTGGCCTTAGGAGTAGCCGTGTAAACATCGTCCCTCGTGCAGGTTATCGGGCACTACGTAAATAATGATAATCTTGCCACTTGGATCTGACGAATTCGTGAAAATTTCTGTCCACCATCTGTCGATCTAGCCACGTGACCAGCTTACTTCCAGTACAGTATTTTCACATGCTGGAGCACATCTACCACTTTTGTTCTTTTGCGTATGTTTTTTGCTTATCCTCCAGTATAATAAACAGGATACTCTACTCCTTTCCATGGCACGCTGGGTCTTTTGTATCACTACACTACCTACATACACATCACACGAAGAGCGAACATGTCTATGAATCACATTATGATCTATGAAAAGCGGCCAATCTTAACCCAGGTGTTAACTTCCAAGATTATGACTCATTATTGTCTCAAACAAAACCATTCACATAGAGGCTTCACTTCGACGATACTGGTCAAAACAACAGGCTTACAGGCGTACACAAGACTAGGTGATCTTGATCGTTTGATACGTCAGTCTGTGGATGCCTATGTTCAATACAGGACAGTTTCCGGTGGAGATGAATGGATGAATAAGGGAATGAGGTCTTTGAGCACGCTGCAGAACATAGCTAGGTTTAGTCATGCCCTAGAATATTGAGAATACGGTACAGATTACTTTTTTTTATGGTATAGGAGGGCAAACGAGCAGACGGATCGCCTGATGGTAAGCGATAACAGCCGCCCATGGACACCCGCAACACCAGAGGAGTCACGAGCGCGTTGCCGACCCTTAAGAAGGGAATTGGGCCTCCGGTAAACTCACTCACTCGGTGAAATACAACGCAAGCGATGTTTAGCGCCGGTTTTCTGTGAGGCCGTGGTATCACTCCGGTCGAGCCGGCCCATTCGTGCCGAAGCATGGCTCTCCCACTCCATACTTGTGTACATGAAACATTTTGAGCTGGTAGATTTTATATATTTATGGCACACGTAGCGTACGCGTTGTGTTCTAGAAATGCGGAAACAGGTCCTCTAAATTTATCAGAAAAGGGAGCGAATAATTGAACAGTAAACAATGAATAGTTAAGAGGCAGAAGCACGTCTTCCTGTGCACGTAAAATGTCCTATATCGTGGATGCGTTGACAAAAACAAATGTTCATTACACATCACAAACACTGAACCAGAAACAACTAACAGTAGTCCATATCATCATCATCATCATCAGTAGTCCATATAAATAGTTATATACCATCATACCATCACGCCTGTATTCCCCGAAGGGTTAGGCAGAGGTGTACTTAATGTACACCCACAGTTCGCCGGTATGTTTAGGTCCCATGTTATAGGGGACGAGCCTATAGCCATTAACCGGGCACAAATCCAGACTCCGAGCTGCTAATGAAAATTTCATAGAAAACTCAATAACACTTTGCTCGACCTGGGGATCGAACCCAGGACCTCTAGCGTAGCAGTCGCGCTTGGGACCACTAGACTAATGAGGCAGTAAATAGTTATATTTAAAGATATTATAAGGTAAGGTTACTCAAATGGCATAGTCATGTCTTTCTAAGCCTATGATATAGATGCAAAGTTGCTAGCTTATCGGTTTTTTATTGGATACATTTCGGAGAGTGTGCATCAGATTTCTACGATCTTATTCCCCCTAGCCCTTTCTACTATCGGACGACCAAAAGCACGAAAAGGCATCATCGATTCATGGTGGACAAAAACCCGAACGAAACGTTTTAAGTCCACTTTTATCATGCGTACCGCTGAAATATGGAATGCACTTCCCGAGTGGGTCTTCCCTAATAGATATAATCTGGGTGTCTTTAAATCACGAGTGAATCGGTTTCTTCTAGGCAAGCGCGCTCCATCGTAGATCGCAGTATCGCTTAACATCAGGCGAACTAGCGGACAAGCGTAAGCCTATCACAAATAAAAAAAACATACCATCACGCCTGTATTCCCCGAAGGGTTAGGCAGAGGTGTACTTAATGTACACCCACAGTTCGCCGGTATGTTTAGGTCCCATGTTATAGGGGGCGAGCCTATAGCCATTAACCGGGCACAAATCCAGACTCCGAGCTGCTAATGAGAATTTCATAAAAAAAACCCAATAACACTTTGCTCGACCTGGGGATCGAACCCAAGACCTCTAGTGTAGCAGTTGCACTTGGAACCACTAGACTAATGAGGCAGTCGCAAATAAAAAAAAATATGTATGAATTCTTCCCAGATAGATCAGATGTCTAATGATAAGTAAACTCATCAAAACTTCACTTATGGGAGGTTACAATATACGCAAAAAAGCTCCGTATAAAACCACCTACCAAAAACTAAACAACTAGTTCCACGTTTTTCTAGTTAAAGCCTAGGGGCGGGTTTTCATCTGCAGCGTAATAATGATTGTCGAGAAGTTGTTGCTGGCATTATTTAAATAAATTACTTTTGAGTTTGGGTTTCGGTTCTCCCTTATTGTCCGTGACCCCAAAAGGGTACAAGTTCAAAACTAGAACCAATGATCATTATACTGCGACACATAACCGATACTACTACGTATTACTATAAATATCTTAGTTGGTAAACGCATTGATTACCGATAAAATTTCTATTTGAATATTAATTAATTTTGAAATTTTACATACATATTAAAATGGCCCGCTCGGATTAATGGGGATCTCAACCGTAGTCATGTTTGATTAATTTTAGCTGGATTAAATGTGGGTTGACTTTTAGTGTTTTTGTATGGGAAATTTAATTTGTATGCATAAGTGCTTCTGATTTTGATATCTGCCTACTACAGATAAGCAGTACTATACATTTTATGAATATTCTCATCTCATCATTAGTTCTATAAACCAAAAAAGGAAACCGTAACTTGAAAATAATGGATTTTCTATTGCGTCTGCAGTTTTGTTACTTGATGGGAATTATTGTAGAAATTTTACCAGTACCTCTGATAACCATTATTTGGAAAAAATGCCACTAACCTAACCTAATGTTTGGTTTGGTTGGACCAGTTGGCAAAAAATTCTTTGTTACAAATTCATTACATACCTTCATTCAAAATGAATTTAAAAAATACAAATAATCTTTAAAAGATACTTACTCTTGTACCGCTTTTAAATTGAAATTGATTTCAATAAATCAAAAGACATTTCTCACAAGTTTCGATGCGAAACATAAATTTTTTAAATTCTTTACACACGTGTTACCTGAGTACAATTCCTAAAGGTAACGATGAGTCGAGAAATTTCTGGCGAATGGGAATAAGATGCAATTTTATACCCATTAGAGTATTCTTTGGTTTTTGAAATCCGCAGAAAAATTCTACCGAAAGATTCCAGATTATAATGCTTACCTTTATCTTTATATCTTTTTGTTTGACCATCAGTTTATAAAGCACTATTAATAAACTCATTAGTTCTTGCTAAAGATATACAAAGCACAATTATATCATTAGCTTTTTTTTAAATCTTAACACCAGCATCTACAGAACTAATTAAAGCTCTAAAATAGTTAGTACTTTTTTCTATGTCTTCGCTTTCTATTTTCATCTCTTGGAACAAAACTGGTGACATTTATTTAGGTAATCATTGAACGAATAATAGCGTGTGAATAAACGAACAAAGACTGCTTCTAGACGGTGTTTCTATGGTTTGACATATTTTTCTTATTACTTCCTAATACTGAAATAAATTTCTAGAGATGTTCTTCTGCAGATGTCTGCATTTTATAGAGAACAAACATGTTAAATTTTATGTTTGTAGGCTTTATAGTTTAATCAATGAGTAAGTGAATGAAAGCAGGAAAGAAAGAAAGAAACATTGAGTGACTGAGTGGGTGCTTCATATACCTATATTGTTTTATAGGTATTTTTTCTGAGATATTTTGAAAAACAACCATATGTGACACAGTTTTTTAATTATAATCTGGCCTGCAATCTTTTTGTAGGGCGTAACAATTTGCGAGTATCATCGGAAGCCTAATTTAAACCAAACACAAGAATATATTCCCCTAAACTTTTTCTTTGTGATAGCAGGCACGATAAAACTAATGGCAATCAGATTACTATTGATCGCCGTACGCATTGTGAGTGAGAATGTTGGAAATAATGTTCCACAAAACATACACGTTTCTTTTCTTTTGTATCAACGTTAGTTATCTTTTAACATAATCTTACCTATTTTCTTGGCTTATTGCTATTTCAGTGGAATCAGTTGTTCGTTTCCTTTCTCGTTTTGTTCAAAAGAGCTGAAAATATTGTTTAGTATTCAGAAGATTTTCCAAAGTATCGTAGGGTTTCGTATGAAATATCAAATGTAGGTACGCTATTCGATTTGGACAGCTCCCATGAATAATCTATTTATCATATCGAGTTTATGAGAGTCTTCCTGGGTTTCTACCGGCTCTTGTGACAGAGCCTTCCTTTTGTAACAGTACACTTGGTTATCAACTTCCGTAAGACTTTGTAACCTACACAATTTGAACTAATAAAATGTAGTTTGAGTAAAGTTTCAAAGAGAATGCTGATCTAATGTGTATCTATAAAATGGGTATGGTGAATATTTCTATAAAGAAATTTAACATAACATACCATCACGCTTGTGTTCTCCGAAGGGTTAGGCAGAGGCGTACTAATGTACACCCACAGTTCGCCGGTATGCTTAGGTCCCATGTAATAGGGGGGCGAGCCTATTGCCACTAGCTGAGCACAAATCCAGACTCCGAGCTGCTACTGAGAATTTAATAGAAAAACCCAATAACACTTTGCTCGACCTGGTGACCAAGGGACCACTAGACTAATGAGGCAGTCAAGAGATGTACTTGCTTTGAATTCCCCTCCCTCAGGTCTGTTGGAAGAGATTTCTTCGGAAATATTATTTAACTTATTTAACATTTTTAGTAACAAAAAATCTCTATAGTCAATTATAACGAAGCTATAAAGAAGTTTACCATACTTAATAGACTATTTTCAATGCTGCCTGTGACACAGAATCTTATAACCTAACCAAAACGTAACCACAACAAGCTATGCTGAAAGTTCTAGATCGATAGTTCTATTTAGTCACGTCACAGAAGGTAATTTACTGGCATACATTATATCAAATTGGTTCACATCATCTATATTTGTATACCATGTTATTTAGGGATGGCGAATGTCGCATGACATTCAAATATTTGTCACAGTTTCACTACGCACTTGTGGACGCCAGGTTCCCACGGTAAATGATTGCGTGTGAATAATCAACTTGATAGAAAGTGATTTGTATAGAACTGGGTATGTTCTGTGAACTGTTTCGGTATGATAACTTGGCAGTTTTCGATCCTTTGTGGCTCACACTCTAGGAGACTATGGGTACTAGTTAATCTGGTAGTGCAAACACCATTTCCCATCAAAATACTGGGTACCGCTGTGCTCAAGAAAATTTTTCACTATCGTGTGTGAATTAAATTATCATTCCTCCATCATCCAACCTTTTTTTCAGCCTCATACATTAATAACCTGTAAACTGTTTTTTCTTTCGTATTATACAGTAGTATGTACTAGGTACTTTTTTATGTCCAAAGATACCACGTTAAGAAGACGACAGCACTTTATCTCTTTTAAATGTCAAATTCACAGAAATAATTAGATAAAACTTTAAAAATAAAACCGTTCTAAATAAAAACAGTTCCCGAGGAAATTGACACGAAATTTCGAGAACTCGCGAAGAATTTCAAATTTGGGAGCCTTGAGGAACATCAAAAACAAAAGCTTTGGAAACAAGCAACGCTACTGAATATTTGAGCGGTCCAACCGCATCGACGTTGAACAGGGAGAGTACTAATGATAAATTCAAATCTCGATCCCCTAGAGAACAAGGCAATCAGACGTCGAACAAAGGTTACACCGCCGCCCCTGGCGCAACTTCGGCTCTCAAAGTAGAAGAAAAGAGCGAGCGGTGTGACTTTGCTGAGGCGTTCGATTTCATGCTTATTGAATTTTTGTTGGTTATTCGTTGAGGTGATGATAACTTTTTATTACATTTACTTGCGATATTACACCACCCCCGGTCTGGTAACCAATAATGGACCATAGAGAATCAAAGTAGATTGAATATTGAAGTGATGGTGGGGTAAAAATCTTAACATCCCGTAAGCCGGAATGAATACCTACTTCCGCGAAACCTGCCTAAAATATTTATAGAACTAATCAAATTGCCCATGATTGATACATATGTATAATTCCCGGTGAACAAATTAGCTATAATTGTCGATTTAACTCCTGATTGATTTTATGGCTGAGTTTATTTAATACAATATTTTGAAATAGAACGGAGAAATTCTATGAGGAAAAATATAAATGATAAAAGTTTTTAAAATTACATATTATGAGTAATTTAGATATTTTATTTATTTAATAATAAAAAAGGTAAGACAATAAGATAAAATAACTATAGAGGCAAAAGAGAATGAATATTCTATTAGAAGATATTTTCCTATCATAATAAATTCTGATACATGATCACATTGATCACGGTATAATATACCCGCGCTGCGCTGCTAAATGGATTATCCAACACAAAAATAATTTACAAAATCGGTTCATTAGATCTAGAGATTACCCCCTTTAATCTCACAAACTCACAAACTTTACGCCTTTATAATATTAGTATAGATTGTTAAAGAGACTTACTGCTTTGGTACCTGGAAAACGAGTAATCAAGTTGAATTTATTTAGAAGCAACTGAAGCTTTCGTACAGTAATTGGTGAGAAGTTTCTAAGGGTACCTATGTTATAAGCACAGTATTGATGTCTAAAGGTATTGTAGGAAAAGTGAAAAAATTTAAAAGGGAATCTGAAGATAAAAACAAGGATTCGAAACATTTTTTTTTTCAAAAGAAGATATTTTGTTAAATTTACTTCTTCGTTGATAGTGTAATCTAATATTTTTATGCTTATCTTGTCCCAAAAACACTTGAATCTGATTTGTAGAGGTTTACTATATCGCCCTGAGGCAGTGGATTCCCAACCTCTTACTACTGTCTGAACTCTTGGTATATTTATTTAAGAATCGCTTTTGTACGTTTCTATGTCTTTACCTACAATTGAATTTCAAATTTCCTGAAAATGGTAATGACTTTACTGTCATCAATATAATTTAGTTCAGTTTCACTATAAAAGTACCTTTGTAACAAACATATTTAAAAAAAAAACATAAAAGAAACGTCTGTCAAAATAGTTCACTTATTATTTTTTAAATCACGAGTGAATCGGTTTCTTCTAGGCAAGCGCGCTCCATCGTAGATCGCAGTATCGCTTAACATCAAGCAAACTGGCGGTCAAGCGTAAGTCTATCACGAATAAAATTAACATGAATGTAGTTCTTTTTTCTTCTTAAAACATATATTAATTTCTATTTTTCCTACAACTAAGCTATTCAAACATTTTAGCTCTACACACGTAATAATAACAAAGTGTACTTTATTGGCTCCATTATGTTTCTGTATTTGCCCAAAAAGCTTCCTAGTCAGTTTCTTGCGAGGATTACAAGTTCTGATAGCATTATTATTCTGCCGATTGAATAAAAAAGATGAATAATATTCCCTCGTACATCTCAGGGGATTGCCTATCTCGGAATAAAAAGTAGCTCATATTTTCTGTAAAATAAGTTTCTTCCGTTTCGCCCGTATTTGTATTAATAACCTTGTGAGAGGCAGTATCGTCTAGATGCGTGGTAGCAAAAGGTAAAACGAGGATTATTGTATTTATAAAAATAAGCTAATATGAAATGCAGTTAATGAAAGTCGTAGGAGCACCATCAAGCTAATGCTGTTAATACAAAATACCGAATTTTTATGCTTCCGATCTAATGTCATTGTCATAAATATCACAAACGTCAACATACGTAAAAAAAATCTTTAATCAACAATAGTCTTAGCAGTTTGTGGACATACACTAGACAAAGCCCAGCACTACATCAGATTTGATAAACCACAAGTCCTCGCAAAGGAAAACCGATTCCTTCCCAGGATGATCCGTGAGACTATTGAAATTAAAAAACATCCAAATTTCAATAGAGAAGATGGCTGGGTCTTACCACCTGCTTGGAACCCCATTACAGATTCCATAAAATCAAAATCCAAGCCCAAAACTGCAAGACCGAAGGATACGGTGAGCTCGTTCTGCGTGAATCGGATCGCCAATAATTAACAAAAATGTAAGGTAGCTTTTAGTAATTGTAACATTAAGACGTCCAACAACTTAGTCTACCCGTGACCATGGATGCTGTAAAGGATCCGAAACGTCGGGAATCAAATAATATCAATACAACGCGATAAAATCCGTAAAAAGTAGTTTTATTTCAATGTCTAATATTCGCGTAAGTGTTAGAAACCAGTACGTAATCTTTTTCTTTGACATTCTGGATTTGAAATTTGAACGTCAATAGAATATATTTCTATTGATGTTGACGTCATTGGCTATTATTACAACTTATGTAAACTAAGTCCCTAAAGCCCTTAGCCCCACAAGGAGCGCTGCGTGAATATTCTTCACTGATTAAAATCGTGGGTGGGGAATATGTTTCCCTTGAACATGACATCTCGGTACATGTCTCCTGCTGTTCGAGAAAGTCCATTGTCAGACACGTCACAACATGTCCAACTAGCATTTTACGTCATTAACCACATGACACCATCTATAAAATGCACCTGTCGGGTAATTATACATTCAATATTGGTATAAATTATGAAAAAAACGTGGTTCTGTTGACGTGCTTGTTGTTTTTAATTAAATAAGAGGATTTCGTATTGGTAGTCGCGACTTATGTTCCTCAGCAAAAACATAACTTGTTTCATTTTAACCTTACCATCACCCCTGTATTCCCCAAAGGGTGAGGCAGAGGCGTACTAATGTACACCCACAGTTCGCCGGTATGTTTGGGTCCCATGTAATAGGGGGCGAGCCTATTGCCATTAACCGGGCACAAATCCAGACTCCGAGCTGCTACTGAGATTTTTATAGAAAAACCCAATAACACTGCTCGACCAGGGGATCGAACCCAGGACCTCTAGTGTAGCACTCGCGCTTGGGACCACTAGACAAATGAGGTAGTCATCTGTTTCATTTTAATTATTTATTAAAAAAGGTAAGACGGAAGAGGATGATATGGTTTCACAAAAATGTAGACGATACAATCAGAAAAACATACACGAATCCAATAAAATACTTTATCTGGTTTATTTGTTACATTTCACACCTAAACCACTGATCGAATTTTGATGAAATAAGGAATAGAAATAGATTGAACCTTGAAGAAGGACATGGACTACCTTTTATCTCGAAAAGTCCTTTGGAATGCGACAACAGCTAATAAAAAATAAAACTTGCATTTTTTTCAACATAACTTTGTACATTTTATTAAAAACACATCGGGGAAATTCCAAGCTACAACTCCAAAGACCCAGACACGTGTAATGTGAATGTAATTTATAGTCATCGTATAATGTAACGCGAATTCTTTGTGTGGACAGATCCACGAGTACTTATTACACCGCTTATAATTTTACTAAGGAATTTCTCTTACACGCGTATGGAATATACGTACCTATATTTATATTGCCTTAGATTGAAATCACAGTCACTAGAACCATTGCTAAACTAGAGTATTATCATAAATAATATTTCTTTCTTTATACAGATCGGTTTAAGACACTTTTGCCAATATTTTGTATTTTTGACGATTTCTGAGAGTAAACACCAAGAGACATTTACAGATGCATGATCTTGATCTGTTTTAAAATCCAGACAGTAATGACTGATCTTTTAAGTATGTGATGGGCACTATCTGAAATGGTCATTTGAAGGAAGATCCATAGCAGCTTTAAAAAGAAGTTAACTTTAATTTAGGGAGCTCAACGACTTGTTGCTTGGCAATACTAGATCAGGTAAACATTTGCGTAGGTAGGTATTAGTAGATTAAGCTGTTTAAGATATAAGATAAAATCGGACAAGTGCGAATCAGACTCGCCCACTGAGGGTTCCGTACAAGTTTGTAGGTAAACGGCCGTATCTTTTTTTTTACGTTAACTTACAAGTTTGATTTTTTCACAGCTTCAAGGGACTGTTGTAGACCTGAGTATATGGTTTTAATTTCAACTCAATACCTCCACGCGTTCCCGAAATAAAGTCAAAAATTTTTGACAAACATACGGACAGACAACAAAGTGATCCTATAAGGGTTCCGTTTTTCCTTTTGAGGTACGGAACCCTAAAAACATCGATCCATATGATCAAGCAACGCTATTACTAATGCAAAGATAATGGAAACATCAATGATATTATCATTGGAAAACCTAGATAAGATAATATCAGGTATTAGCATAATCCCATCTCTGACGACGCGACTTGAGATCGTATAAATTTGGTAAGCTCTCCAAAATAACTAATTTTTTTGTGAATTAGTGCCTTGTTGACAAGGAGTTTTGATGAGAGGTTTTTATCTTATTCTTAGGAGATGATAGAAATAAATTAAAGGATCTAGAAATTCTGAGATTCTTAAAGTAGCTTTTTGTTGTTAACTAATAGTTTAAGTTAAGTTTAAGTTTAAAAGCGATTTCTACAGTCTAGAATTTTAAAGTTATAACCTCAATATTACAAATTCCTTTTGAAAAATCAATGATAAGATTAAACTATCATCCAAAGTTAAAGAACCTCGAATTTGTAAAGTATATTCATCTTTTATAATGAGATCAACATAAAAAGATTAAAAAATATGAATAACACGGGTCAACATGAAATTTGACTTTGATTGCAAAGCATTAAATTTCGGTAGTTTAGGTCGTAATAAGACGGAAAAAAAATATATGGCATGAAAAACTTTGCTTTTGTGCTTAGAAGACTGATGGAATGAAATTTTTAAAAATCTCGGATTTTAATTTTTGATTGAAAATAAAACTATTGAAATAAAAATGTTTATTATTTTTATTAAGTTTTACTATCAAATTAGCTTACAGAAAAGTGGAAAATAACTTAAAAGTGCACACTTTTACTTTTTCTTTTATGTTCATAGCTACTTTCTCTCAATAAACCCCAAATATAGTCGCCCATCATGTTTTCATTGTATTGGCCTTGATAGCGTTGTTCAAAATTCATGATGTCCTGATGGAAACGTTCTCCTTGCTCTTCGGAATAGGCTCCCATATTAAATAATATAATTAATCAAACAGTTTTGTAACCACTAAAACTAGCAATAACACAACTTCTTATAATGAATAAACTAGCCTTAAAAGATCTTGTTTCTCACCTTTTAACGATTTAAAATAAAAATAAAACGGACAGGTCGTCAACCGGAATCCGGCCTTCGGTAACCTTGACTTGTTTTTTTTTTTTACAAAAACTCGTACAAAAAATGATGAGTTGTGAATTTGACCTCGGTTCAAGCAGTTGACCAAATGTAATGTCGTGTCATGTAAATCTGTGACTACTGATTGCTACTGATTTTTTATAGCTATGTGTGCGCGTGCACATATAAATTGTGTTGCGTGTGAGTGTATGCCTGTATTTTTTAAAGCTTTGCTTTTTTTTTTTAAACGTTGCCCCACACTAGGATTTTCTCCTGTATTGTGGGTGTCAACCACATGATGGCCAGTCCGATGCCCAAAGACAACGCACAGTCGCACAGCTTGAAATCATTCGCAAAAGTTCCTTTAGCTGACGTGAATTTGGGAAATTCCATTCCTACGGCTATGGGAATATCTTGCCCCCTATTACATGGGACTTAAAAATAGCAGCAAACTATGGGTGTATATTACTAGCTACACCTCTGCCATATCTTTCGGGGAATATAGGCCTGATAAAAACGAAATCGTGGATAGAACTAGTAAAAAATGACTAAATAACGGCTTAACCGGTTTTACAAATTTGAATTTCGAATCTGCGTAGTTTATCGCAAAAGGTAAACATCACTAGCACTTAATGGAATTCCCCTTTCAAATTTAACGTTCGATAATTAAATTCAGATTCTGTATATCAATGTCGAGTCTCGTAAAGATAAAGGCTAGGGGACTTGTTGGGTTTTATTAGTTGAGAGATTTTATAATTTATTATGTTGGTACTGATATTTCGGGATTTTCGGTTTTTGCTATTAATTTTGAGGTACCAATATACCATCACGCATCTATGCCTCTAAGGTTTAGGCAGAGGCATACTAATGTACATCCACAGTTCGCCGGGATTTTAGGTCCTATGTAATAGGGGGCGAGCCTATTACAATTAACTGGGCACAAATCCCAAACTACGAGCTGTTATTGAGAATTTAATAGAAAAACCCAATGATATAATTTGCTCGACCTGGGAATCGAACCCAGAACTTCTAGCGTAGTAGTCACGTTCAGGCCCACTAGGCTAATGGATAGGTAAATCAAGCATGACTTACCTATCCGAGGTCTTGCAAGGAACCAAAACATACCAACGAACATTTGATGTACACTTTTGCCTAACCCTTCGGGGAATACAGGTTGTAATACATAATATTTTTTCTTCAGCAATTACCATAAAATAACTAGCGCCGTCGTAACTAATTACAACTAGTGACCCAGTTTTGTCTGTTTTTTTTTATATTTAATCGTTATGATATTCTTAAAAGCATACAATTAATTTTTTAATTAAATCCAGCATTACTAGCGATAGCAAAAAGCATTTAATTTGAGTGGCTTATTTCATAATGAAAAGTGTCAGGGCTCGTTTTTTGGTATTAGTGATGATAAATGTTTAAGTTATAGTAGCTGTACCTCGCGTTTCCCGGCTAAAAAATGACGGACATTCATACAAACTTTCACCCCCCTTTTCACCACCTTAGGGGTTGATTTACCAAAAATCCTTTCATATGGATACCTACCTACGTCATACAAAGAACACACCCTCCAAGTTTCAGGTCTCCACGATCAGCGGTTTAGGCTGTTCGTTGATGCGTCAGTCAGTCATTCAGGACAAAGCATTTTATATGTATAGATTATCGGTAAGAAATTACTGGTTTTGTAGGCCAAACGAACAGTTATTGAGCCTAGATTTTAGATTAGATTCCTAGATCATCCTCGTCATCCTCCGAGTCTATTTCGTAACTATATTTATTTATATTTTGACGTGGGAGAGCCATGCTTCGGCACGAATGGACCGGCTCGACCGGAGTGATACCACGGCCTCACAGAAAACTGGCGTTAAACAACGCTTACGTTGTGTTTCGCCGAGTGAGTGAGGTTACCGGAGGGCCAATCCCCTTTTAAAAGGTCGGCAACGCACTTGTGACTCCTATGGTGTTGCGGTTGTCCATGGGCGGCGGTAATCGCTTACCATCAGGCGATCCGTCGGCTCGTTTTCCCTTCTATCCCATAAAACAAAAAATATTGGGCTTCCAATATAACCAGATACGGCTGAATATCATTATTTTACACGAAGCGAATGCCATCAGAACTCCGAAACCCAATTTCTGGGCAATAACGATATCCAGACGGGAAGACTGGTTGTCAGGCTTTTTAGGCTTCTGAATACTACTAACAAATTGTCATAGATGTTCGTATGACACCCGGGACTGACAGCTTTACGTGCTCTCCGAGGCACGGAGGCATCTCGATGTGTTAAGAATGGTCACCCATCCATAGATTGACCGCAGAGAGTGTAGCTTAACCTTGCAGATCAGTTGATCAGCTTAGTTGTTACTTAGCCACGAGCCCCTATTGGACCTAGGTCGAACACTAATATATGAGGCCATATTGGTAGTATGGACTTTTTTGCAAACTGTAACTATAATGTCTATAGTGGCAATAGGTTCGCCCTCTATCACATGGAACCTAAACATACCGGCGAACTCTGGGTGTACATTAGTACGCTTCTGCCTAACCCTCCGGGGAATACAGGCGTGATGGTATGTTATGTTTTGTAACTATAAAAAAACCCTTTCACTCGTTCTATATATTCTATAATTCATTCATCCATATTTTTTTATTCGTACTTCGGCTTACGCTTGACCACCAGTTCGCCTGATTTTAAGCGGATACTGCGATCTACGATGGAGCGCGCTTGCCTAGAAGTGCATTCCATATTTCAGCGATACGCATGATAAAAGTGGACTTATAGTGTTTCGTTCGGGTTTTTGGAATGTCCACCATATTTACATTAACAATTTTGTTTTGTTTGTTTGTATATAGTTCACGATCGGTGAAGATATTAGAAAACATCGCTCAGGATAACAAAATGTAAATAATATTATGTGTGAAACAGTTTCCGAAGTCGGTGGCTTTGATTTGGAAGGATCTTTATATTTCGACGATTTTGAGCAGCGAGTAGAATCTTACGTACCTCGACGATGTTGTCATTTACTCGGTCGGTACGTGATATTGTCATTTTGTTCTAAATTTTGTGATTAGACCTAGAACAAATTTATATGGAACCACATATACCCTTTCAAAGAAAAGAAGAATTTTCCAGATTGGTCCAAGCGTCTTTGAGTAATCGGGGAACATACATAAAAAAAGATTCCGACGAATTGAAATCCGCCATTTTTGATGTCGGTTAAGAATAAAGTTGAACTAAGATCCTCCTCCTTTTTAAAAAATATAACGTGAGCTGGTCTTGTGAGCTTGTGAGTGTAAACGCACACATTACCCAGACAAATTTTTATTTGGAGCAACGTGTTTATTGGTTTTTACGGTTCAAATTTATCTGACGGTCTAATCCTGTTGCGCATGATTTAATTCAATTTCTCGTGTTAACAAGATACTTGGCGCCATTTAATTTATTTAACATTTACTACTGTCGTATCAATCATAGAGACTTAAGGAAGTTTCATTATCTCCTTATTAACATGAAATCTAGTTTTATATAACACATAAATATTATTAGGATACATACATCACAGCATTTCATAAATATTTATATAGTGAATTGGAAATGACGTACAACTGGAAATTGGTTGTTAACACACATAATTTGAGTTAGTTGGTGGTACAGTCAACAAAATAATTAGGAATGCAGGTAGAGAACAACATCTTTTTCGGCGTATTTACGTATTTTAAAATCAAATTGTATCACGAATTTTAATGAAAAGTCCACACACAAACAACAACAATTGACACCGTAATTATAATATTAATAAAGATTAAAACCCTAAGTAATTTAAGGGATTATTTTGATTTTAATTGACAGAAATTATTATTATAGAACCTCTTTTTGGCTTATGACAGTTTACCAGCGGATGTGCGATAAATAGATTGTGTTATAAATAATTGACCTCCAGTGGTTTCGTGTGTAGGAAAATAAAAACACCCGCGTTTTGATAGGTACATATTATGTGATACGATATTGCCTATCTTTTGTTTTTTTTGTACTTTGTTTCCGTTATTTGTATTGTGTAGTCCCCCGAGACACGTTTTGTGTAGTAAATAATAAAAAATTTGTAATTTTCGCATTATATATATATATTTTTTTCGTGATAGGCTTACGCTTGACGCTTACCTTGATTATAAAGATTCGATTTTTAGCCATCGATAACTTTTTCGATATTACTAGGAATAATAATGTAGAGGTATGTAGGTACCTACTCCAAGATGTATCCATAAAAAACTTGTTTACGAGTATCTCGTCTGAAGGTCCGGTCCCCAATCGATTGTCGACGGATTATAAGCATCCATCCCTTTGACCCCCATTCGGGCATCCTGGAAAAATATTGCGGCCATTTTTCTAACAAAGTCGTGTGTTGCGTGTACATTGTTTTGAAGATGCCTCTAATGTGGAGATCGTAAATAAAATGTCTGCTCTTTTTTGGGGATATATTCCTGATGTTCACACTGTTTTTTTTTTATGGAATAGGGGGCAACCGAGCTGACGGATCGCCTGATGGTAAGCGATTACCGCCGCCCATGGACACCCGCAACACCAGAGGAGTCACAAGTGCGTTGCCGACCTTTTAAAAAGGAGTACGCTCTTTTCTTGAAGGTTTTTCTTTTAGTTTTGAAAGTAACATCGCGACGGTATACCCAAAAGGGTTAAGCACACTGTCACCATCAGTTCCTACTGTTATATATCAATTATCACAATTAATGGTTTATAAAACATTAATATTAACAGACCAACTAACAAAAATGTCAGTGCGTCTTCTTTTGTATACCACTTTCACACAAAACAATTAGAAACATGTAACTCCTCTGTAGACACCCTGTATTTCCCAAAGGTTTAAGCTGCGGTGTACTCAAGTACACCTACAGTTTACCATTCAGCCTATTGCCATTACTGAGCACAAATCATAGACAAACCCAATAACACTTTGCTCGACCTGGGAATCGAACTTCTAATGTAGCAGATGCTCTAGGAACTACTAGAACAATGAGCCAGTTAAATGATCAAAAAAATCGCACTGCAAAAATTAAATATCTCAAAGCCAATCAATTAAGAGCCCTGTTAAATGCAAAGTCTTACAAAATAGTAACGGAGATAGCTTTTACAGAGAGAGAAATTAGTTCAGTCCCCAGAAAATATGGTAGGTATTACCCCTTCTGAGGGCAAATTTATTTTGGTGATAAAATTGTGTCCTTTGAGCCACTTTGGAGTGGTGGTAGATCGCAATTTTCGTTATGAGATAGTGACAAAACAGGTATTACGTGCTTTTGATGCGAAGGTCTCGGTACCTGCATGAGTAGATTATTATACTGTCCATTTAAATTTATACCTTGATACCTAGCCGTTAAGTGTTAAAATTTTGTGACGTAAATTGAAGAGGTGTAATCTGTTGGGGAATGTTGTTAAAAAAATGCTTATTTATTTTCTACCCTATTTAAATATTTGTAAAATCTTAGTTACGTCTTGATTGATATTAGTTTAAGAAAAAAAAAACATATTCTTTGAATATTTTTATAATTTTACAATTTAAAAATCTTACCGATTGTCTGATTGATATTTTAACAAATAGTCCAATGATCAGGGTTGCCAACCCTCCGGAAATGCCCGAGAGACTCCGCTAATACTAGTAAACCTCGACGAATACCCGGGACTCAATATCTTCGGTTTAAATTTAAACGAATGCAATGTGTCGATATAAATTTAATAATAAATATTTGAGGTTTCTTTCAAAACTCCACCCTCTACCCCCCATTTATTAAAATACTCCCGGGTTGATTGTTTCGAGAGTTGGTAACCCTAACCTGGACAGTTGCTTTTCTACAATTTGACCTCTAGATTATTGATATTCGTGACAGTCGCCCCGTCCATGACAGGGTGTGGTCCGGTACAATCACCGGACCTTATGAAGAGTTAGTTTCACATGCACAAAACATTAATGATGATGAACTGTAAGCTAAGTTATTATTTAATTTAATTCTTTTTCATTAGGAAGGCGAACAGTCTAATTACAATGATTATTTGACTTTAATTAACCATTCAAATTGACAAGACTCCACAGATAGATTACAAGCAGCTAGTTTTTTTTTGGCAAAAATGTGTCTATATTCAATTAAAAATATAATATGGAACTGCCAAAAATCATTCACTAACTCACAACAGACGCGTGAATGAAAATATTTATTGTATGATATGGTAATGGTGGTCTTACCTAAGTAAGAATAGCAGTAAGTTAATTCTACATAATATAGTTACTATCTCCCTTTATGCGATAAAGTCGCGAGGGTTTGGGAAAACGAGAAGCTTTAAAAAATCTATACTACTATTATATACGTGAAATTTGTGAGCATGTATGGATTTTTATTGTTCAATCACGTCAGAACGGCTGAACGGATCTGGATGAAAGTTGATACATACATAGATTATAGTTTGAAATAGCTCATAGGCTACTTTTTATCCAGGTCGAATTCCGAAGTCTACGCAGACGAAGTCGCAACTAGAAGCTAGTAATAAATAATGTCACAGAAGAAATCGTAAAGAATTTATAAAATTGGTCGGTTTTCGTTAACCACGGGAGGTCTGCCTTGTAAAAAAAATATATACCACCCAACAAGCAATTTTCCCCAAATACGACTGAAAAACAATTGGAATTTTCCAATAAAGTAATAAAACATTGTGACTAATCAATTCTTTAGTCATCACAAAACTCCCTTAAAAAACAAAATTAACATTACCGTCTTTGAAAATTACCGCTAAAATCTCGAACCTTAAAGTAAAAGAAATAAGCTCTAAATTAGAACTGTCCAATCCTAAGCAATGTTGTCCAACTGTAAAACAGAATGTTGTCGTTAACTATCGAATTCGCGTTGCCGACCGAGCGAACGATTCGTTCAATTCATTCAATTGAACGGTTGACCGGCGGAGCGGATGAGCGGGGCCCACCTGAACTAATTTCTATAACTTGGTCTGGTCAATCGAATGTATTGGTTGGGAAAGGTATCATGCGTTCACTGTAAGCTTTAGAATTCAGCTTTTATTTGATTTTAAATATAAGGTTGATATTTAATTGATAATCCGTTGTACTTACATCCTTTACGTGCAACGTTTTCAATAGGTTCCTGAAACAAATAAATAAATGTTATCAACAAAATAATTATATTTTCGCCAGTTATACTTAGATAATAATTATTACTTTGATCCAAAAAAATCAAAACGATTATTTTGTATGGTACAAAATAATTTATTTTTGACTCTTCTGCTGAGTTCATTTAAGGTGTCTATAACCGTATTGTTTGTGTTTGAAACAAAGAGAGAAATAAATATATTTAAACTTTTTCAATACTGATTTATGAGAATTGACCACTGACGTCTCAAGATGACAACGCGGGAGTTATAGTTTTTGAGTTATAGTATTACAGCTAATAAAGAAACAAAAAAGAAAACACGCTCTCAGCTTTAACCACAGTTAATTTATCTAAAAATCAATCGCGTTTTAATGTTTTAACTTATCGAACACGGGTCTGTTGGTACTACTAGCATCTGTTAAAACAGTCATAATATTAAGATATTTATTTTACATCCTGTATGTGATAAATTTGTATCTATAGGGTTGACAGAAAACGAACATAAAATTAATTTAATTATTCGCATGTATAATTAAATTAGGGGAAATTATAATAGGATGCTGATGTGTTATAAACGATTTACTACAGTCAACTAAAATCGCTTTGAAAAAATGAGAAATAATAAAATAAACCGACATTGATTATTCCTCGAAGGTTAATACACACATCCCTCCAAATTGAGAATTCGAGTTGCTGTGAATTTCATAGACAGGCCCGGACCGTTTTACCTGAGAATCGAACCCAGAACCTCTTAATCAAGCAACATATTGCGACCACTGGACTAATAAAGTAGTTACTATAAAATTAATTAGTAAAAACCATACGGACTATGCATGTAAAAATAGTTTTTTCGCGCATCCATGAAAATTAACATTCAAATCTGTTTTGACAAAAGATTTTTAAAAATAATTTGCAAGGAAGAATAACAGTAATTTAGGAGACAAACAAGATTTTAGATATTCCCTATATTATAATGATTACGTTGAAACAAAAGCTACTAAGAATAAATTAATTAGCAATAAAAACTCGTTGAAATTTCTTGGAAAGTTTTACGAGTAAGATTTTTATCAAACAGACTAAAGGACAGGTTTTGACAAAACACAATAAAAAGCGAAACATTTTAAATTGCTTAATTACGTTCTACTTCTATTATTAATAATAATTAATTATCTTAGGGGGCGAGGATATAGCCATTAACCGGGCACAAATCCAGACTCCGACCTGCTACTGAGAATTTCATAGAAAAACCCAATAACACTGCTCGACCTGGGGATCGAACCCAGGACTTCTAGCGTAGCAGTCGCGTCTGGGATCACTAGACTAATGAGGCGATCATAATTCATTGAATAAACAAAACTAGGATTTTTTCGCTGTAATCTGTGGTTGTACATTAATCCACCTCTATCTAACAATACAGGCATTACAGGCGTGATGGAATGTTATTTTTATTTAGTACTAGCGGACCCGACAGACTCCGTCCTGTCAAAAAGATTGACTCTTTGACGTTAGGAACACACCTACATTGCTTAGATAACAATGAATGCTTGTAATTTAATATGAACTTTATGCAATAGCAACAAAGCTCAAATTGACTCTACGTTTTAGTTAGAAAACGTTTGTATGGGAAAAAGAAAAGGGCTATTTTTAGGGCTTTTCCGGCAATTATTCGAATTTTTCTCGCCGTAAAAACCATCCTTGAACTTAAACGAACATTTAAAAAAAAGAACTGGCCAAATTGGTCCAGGTGTTGTTGAGTTATGCGCTTACCAACACATTTTGCGATTCATTTTTATATTATAGATAATTTTGTTTGGATATAATTACCTACTTACAATTTTTTTCTGATTTAATAAAAATATCTAAAATATTTTTTTATACATTAAAATAAATAACAAAATTTCATCTGTCGGCCATCCTTTTAATTTATTTTCAATTACTCATAACATAATTAGATTAAATTGTGTTTAAATTACGATTTATTTCGGTATAACGTTTGTAAGAGTGTTCTTACAAATCAACTCATCAACAAATCTAATTGTGTTATTATTCGGATTCCTATGCCGTTAATTTAGGTTTCTACGCTACCATTTTATTCAAAATACTTCACTGGAAATAAATATAAGCGTATGCAATTTTTGATAAAATTATCAAGTTTGGAACGATTTTCCGATCTTTTATTTCCAGCGAGGTAGTAATAGACGAAATAGTATAGTAGGAAACTAGAAAGAATATTGTCTGGAATACGATTTATTTCAGTGTTACGTTTCTGTAGGCAATTCAAGCTCCGCCGGACCCTTAATACCAAATTCCAAAGGTAAATATACAGTATAATATTTAACAATATCATTTTAGAGTAAAAACATACAAAGCCAAATCACCCTACACATAATCCGGCAAATTTCGTCGAAATTCGCGAAAGGTTCTCTTAAAACTCTCTCATTCATAAAACAATGTTTGAATTTAAAAAGTCAATAACGTAACTGAAATTGTTATTGTTTAATTAACCGACTGTGCGGAGCGAGAACAATGCTAATACCGCTAAACTTTGTTTAATTTCGCGTGTGTTGAATAAAATTTATAAATTGTTTTAACGGAATGACGGACACTGAATTAATTTTGCTGTGGATATGTATATTGGACTTTAGATTCCAGATTATCATTTTTCAGTAGCTTTGTTAGATATATTGTGAATATATTTTAAAATAATGTAAATAATTGTTATGTAACCTAACATACCATCACGCCTGTATTCCCAGAAGGGTAATGCAGAGGCATACTAATGTAGGTACAGCCACAGTTTGCCGATATGTTTATGTCCCATGTAATAGGGGGCGAGCCTATTGCTATTAACCGGGCACATAGCAATGTCTGCCTCATTAGTCTAGTGGTCCTAAGCGGGACTGCTACGCTAGAGGTGCTGCGTACGATCCCCAGGTCGAGCAGTGTTATTGAATTATTCTATGAAATTCTCAGTAGCAGCTCGGAGTCTGGATTTTTACACAGTTAGTAGGCTCGCCCCCTATTAAGTAAATGGGACTGATGGGACTTAAACATACTGGCGAACTATGGGTATACATAGGCGGAACATCACGCCTTTATTTCCCTATCATGTGTAGCGACATCTACCGTGCTACATATAAACTATACGGACAAGTCCTGAATCGCGCAAGTGAAGTTTGCAACGCAACCTGCATATATACAACTGCCCGACATCAACCGTTGGGCCGTGGCCCGCCAGGCAAAACACCCGCCTGGTCGGAGGATCCTCCCTTTGGTGTGAGGGGCAACACACCTCGCCCCTCCACACATGCCTATAAAGTATGTTATGTAGGTACCAAACTTGATTTTCGGGTTCTTGAAGTATTACAATAATCTAAGAATTAGCACCTCTCAACTCCCAGAAGGGTTAGGCAGAGCTGTAAGTATCGGTGAACGCACACAGTTCGCTAGAATGTTTAAGTCCGTGTAATAGGGGAAGCGCCTATTGCCATTAACCGTATGACATAGACAAACCCAATAACAGTTAGTTTAGTGTCACCTTATGACGTAAATTCAGAATGTGAAGGCAAAATTTCAATCATGCGGGTAGGGTTCGCGGTGGCTTTCAGGTCAGAGCGTCTGGTATATCAAACCAGAAGACGCAGGTTCGAATCCTGCCCGCGATTGAATTTTTTCCTTTACTAAAAAATAAACCCAATAACACTTTGTCTGACCTGAAAATTGAATCTGGGACCACATACAACAACAGTCGCGCTTACGTCACTAGACCAAGGAGCAGTTATATTTTTCTATTTGTTGCAAATTTCATAATATGCAGATATACAGTGGCGACGAAAAGTCCATAGGCAATCACAACGCAATAGCTTAACGTTTAGTTTGGCTTACAACCTTCAATTCATTGTCGTTAACAAGTGACACGCACTGACTGTATCTAGCTCGTTCGTACTGTGCATAGCAATATGATCCTTAGCGTGCGTGGACTTTTGAACGTTTACTGTATGTTAAAGTTTCTAAATCTTAATGTTTATTACTTTGCTAAAAACTATTTAAGGCATGCCAACCTCCTTTATTGACACTATATTGATTGATGCCTCTATAATTACACCAAGCGATGAAGGTTTTGTGTGAAACCTCCCGTATTTTATAATGGGTATAATATGTAGATATAGTAATCTAACACTATTAAAAAACATAGGTACTCTTCCCTAATTCTTCTCTTTAATATTTAGTCCAGAAAAAAAAATAACCAAACACCATATCAGAATATATGCATGTACCTACTGTATTTCCTATGCTGTGGCTAAATAAATATTTCCTTCTTTCTATTTTAGTTGTAAGTTGCAGCAAAATATATTTATAATAAAAATAAAATGCAGTGAATTTATTATTAAAACAAAACGTCATCTACGTCAAGATTGACAATAAACAAGTGACATTTTGTCAACATACAAATCATAATGCCAAATGACATTCCAAATTCAAAAACAGACACTTCAAAACTCCGCCATTTTTTTTAATTCAACGCAGAAAATGATTGCGGCTACCCTTATTATGCCTATGAGCCGGCATTGCTCACGAGTGGTACAGAAGGGTGTCAAGAACGCGCCGTAAAAGACCCGGCCAGGTCAATGCGTGTAATTAAAGGGATGAAGTGTTGTGGGCTACCCACGCCGCTTTTTAATTTGATACATATGTATGTGGTGGTATGCGGTCGTTTGTGGGTTAATAACTAGAAATTCCCAAGGGTTAAAAGCTGTGTGTGTGCTCATGGAAATGGAAAATCTAATATGATTTACGAATAGCCTACGTTAGTTGACTAAGCTGCTTTTTTTAAAAAAGATTATTGATATTTCTTAGGGCCGGTTTTTTATCCATAGTGAACTGAACCAATAGTTAAACATTACAACCAATAATCAAATTACGGTAAAAAGCAATTGTGGTCAATACCACCGGTCCAACCAATAGTCATAAAACTAACTATTCGTTTAAAAAATTAACCAGCCAAAGTTAAAAAGATTATACCTACAAAAATATTATCCACAGAAAACAACAGCTATAAATTTAGGAAAGGATTTTTCATTCCAGTGGCAATTTAATAGACTATCGCTTAGTTTGACTATAGTTCAAATAGACATTGTAAAACATAATAGCCTTTAAGGGTCCGGCGGAGCCTGAATTCCCTCTAAAAACGTAATACCAAAGTAAATCGAAGCGGCGGTAGCCTAATGGCTAGGGTGTCGGACTGGCGTTCATATGGTTGCCGGTTCGAAACCCACCCATTACACTACTGCCACCACTCGTAACACAAGCATTTAGCTCAGCACGAGGGGTTAACAAGAATACTAGTAATGTGCGACCCACATTACTAGTGCTTTAAAAAAAAAATCGTACTCCAAATAATATTTTATCAAATTGTGTTATTATTCGGATTCAGATACCGTTAATCTAGGTTCCTAAACTAACATTTCGTCTATTACTATTTCACTGGAAATTAACGACCAGAAAATACTTCCAAACCTGGCAGTTATCAAGAATTACATTCGCTTACATTTATTTCTAGTTTAGTATTTTGGACGAAATGGTAGAGTAGGAAACTAGATTAACGGTATGTATCTGAATTCGAATAATAACACAATTTCATTAAATTATGTTTGAATAAACATCTATTTTTGTATTAGGTTTATATGAGTTGACGAGATGACCATGCTTAATCTAACAAATGGTGATACTGCGTTTGACTACAGATCAAAAACCAGCCCGTAGTAACTGACTTTAAAATAGATGCCAGCAGATGATATTATTAAAAAAACATTCATAATCAATACGATAACTCGGTTATCAAACGTATAAAAGTCAACATTGATTACGTTTCTTGGAAACACATAATATCCCATATATTTTTTACTATCATAAAATGAGTAACAAACCTAATATAAGGGCTGTCTGATGGTAAGCGGCAACCGCAGCCTATACATGCCAATAACACTAGCAGCACAGATAATACGAAGATATTTTTTTTTTATCGGATAGGAGGGCAAACGAGTAGACAGATCGCCTGATGGTAAGCGATTACCGCCGCCCATGGACACCCGCAACACTAGAGGAGTCACGAGTGCGTTGCCAACCTTTTAAAAGGGGATTGGGCCTCCGGTAACCTCACTCACTCGGCGAAACACAACGTAAGCGTTGTTTAACACCGGTATTTTCATTTGCCCAGTAACTTCATTAGCTACATTGACCTTGAAAGCACAGTGTTACAAATTTTATTCTTTAGATAGTATCCTCTTCTTCGTATTTGTCGGTAGCAACTGCCAAATAAACTCTCATTTATGAGACACCGCAAAAATTTCCAGAACAGACAAGAAAAAAACGTGCCACGTGATACCTCTATACCTTAATTAAGTAATCCAACACTTTCGTAATAAAAAGAATATTTCTACGCAACTTAATAAAAAATATAATAAAGGGAGGAAAATTTTCATAATGGACAAAGCATGCCCGCTTAGAGCTCTCTATCTGAATAGAGCCCGAGGGACGCCGATAATGCCCTCTCCATCAGAGGGCCTGTTGTAGACCTCTGAAGATAACGGTCAGATTAGTCTATGGGACGCCGTAAGTCGCCCTTTGAGGAGTGACATGCCGGGAGGGTATAAGATATTTAATAAAAATAAACCAAGAGAGGAATTTTTGGGTCAGATAATTGGTTTAACGGTACAATAATTAAATGTTCGTCAATTCAAATTAATAATCGATGTCTTTTTTTCAAAATAGCTTTTAACCCTTCAACTTAATTACACACAATTCAAAAATGTATTGTCTTGTACTCCAGAGGTCTTTACGGGCTTTGCTGAATTTATTATACTGATGATTATTTACAATCAAAATGAAGTAAAAAATCTGATCACAGAAAACTTCGAAACCTACCTTTGTAAATATATCCAAAGAAAGTAAAGGTTTAATATTATGCTACATTTTTTTTGAGAGAATTTAACATTATTTTAAAGAGTGGGTCTTCCCTGATAGATATAATCTGGGTGTCTCTAAATCACGAGTGAATCGGTTTCTACTAGGCAAGCGCGCTCCATCGTAGATCGGAGTATCGCATAACATCAGGCAAACTGGCGGTCAAGCGTAAGCCTATCACGAATAAAAAAAAAATCTATGCCATGATCATCATTGCAAGGCCTCCACTTCCTACTCCCATTCTTTCCGTTAGAATATGACATTTAATTATCAGCTTAAAAGCGTTATACAGAGTCGAAAAAGCACGAAAACGAAGCAATATAATATAAATGATTCCCTTTGTACCATTCCACTGTAGTAAATGAAAGAAGTAAAACAAAAAAAAAAAATACAGGCCCCAGTTAATCTATCTTCGTGACAGATGTTTCCAAAGAGCCTGCTCCCCGACAAACAAAACAATTGAGTGCTTACATAAGAGTTATTTTCCAATGTTTACCAATAAAATGTTTAGACGAGTTTTAGGACCGACAAAATAATAGTTCCAGTAATGTTTGGACTAGCCAATAATATTCCATAATGCTCAAGAAGATATGCCTCTGCATATTTTCTCGAGCGTCATGGCACGGCAGTTTGCCGGTATTTTCCAGGTCTCATATAGGAATTTTTTTTTTCGCAATAAGCTTACTTTTGACGGCCAGCTCGCCTGATGTGCTATGATGATACTGCAATTTATGAAATGAATTTATGAAAAAACCGATTCACTCGTGATTTAAAGACCCCCAGAAGACCCACACGGGAAGCGCATTCCATATCTAATTTCTTGTTAGTAACCGGTGACAAATCAAAACTCCACGCATTTACTGAGAATTTCATAAATAACCCTAATAACACTTTCTTCGACCTGGGAATCGAACCAGCTGGGAAGCTTACTGGGTTAGCAGTTCCATTCGTAGCAGTTCCGTTTAGGATCACTACACTAATGGGTTTGATTCTCAGGTCATGCAAAGTGCTATTGAGATTTTCTATGAAATTTATAGTTGTCCCTTGGAGTTTGGATTTGTACCCGGTTAACGGCAATAGCCCGCGACCTACACATACCGGCGAACTGTGGGTATACATTAACATTTGTATATCTCTGCCGAACCATTCCATGAATACAGGCATGATGGTATGACAATTGATCAACACTTCTTCTACTACTCGTATACTTATTATAATTGGACTTCTTGGTAGTCTATATTAGTAGTGTTTAATTACTTAAGCTAGATGAAAATTGGTAAATATACTCCACATCCAATCATTGATAAACCATCAACGAAATCCTAAATCACATCAAAACTTCTGATAATGACGTTCAATCTAGCGATAGAAACAAGCGTAAAAGCAGCCATATAATCAAAATCCCAATAATATCGACATTCATAGTTATACGTAGATTAGTATGTACGTTTGATAACATAGCTTTGGTATGTAAATCAGTTGATTGGAGAGACAGAATTAATTAATTTGGATTCCACAAATATTTCCACAAATAAACTTGTATTTGGATAAAGAAATGTATCAGTCTTGTCATAATTTCGCTAGAATCTATAGAGGTGATTGATCTGAATGAAAAGTTTTATATATTTATTATAAACCACTGTAACTTGGATGTAACGTTCAGTTTTTTTTATTCTTGATAGGCTTACGCTTGACCGCCAGTTCACCTGATGTTAAGCAACACTGCGATCTACGATGGAGCGCGCTTATCTAGAAGAAACCGATTTACTAGTGATTCAAAGACACCTGGATTATATCTATTGGGGAAGACCCTCTCGGGAAGCGCATTCCACATTTCAGTGGTACGCATGATAAAAATGTCGTTCGGGTTTTTAAATGTCCACCATGAAAAGATTTCGATTTTTCATGCTTATGGTCGTCCGATAGTAGAAAGGGCCGATTTTAAGTTAAACAAAAAACAGATGGATATTGGTGGTTTTTCTAAATACGTGTAAATTTTATCTTATATATATTTTTCAAATATTTTTGAAAAGATAGATTGGTCTGTAGCAGTTCATGAGTTGCCCATAATTTTTTTTGAATATCGATCAAATAAAAAATCGAAATAGGCGAAGATGTGCGATACACACAGAAAATATAACCAAATCCTCGTCCTTTTTGAAGTCGACTAAAAATATTTCGAAGTCATCTGACTTCGAAATATTTTTAGTCGTATAATATCTATTATAGAAAGGAAACATCAGCATAACACATAAGTACCTGTGTCTGACATCTTTAGCCCCTACTCACCCTATACCTCCCTATAATTGAACACAACAAAGATCCAACGCATCAGGCCCAAACTTATGTAAAATTTATCAGCTATCAAGTCCTCCCGCCATTAAATCCATTAGCTATGATATCGGTCGGACGCCCGTCTCCGATAACAAGGCAAATGTCCACACTATTATACGGAGAACGGATAAGCCCACTTCGAAACAAGATACGATACAAAAGGGTGGCCCATCAAAATTCGGCGAGCGTCAGTACCGTTATTTATCATATTCCGCAAAATTTTCACTCAAAGAGACACATTAAAGTTACGGTGCAAGTTCTAAGCGTGCGTCGATTTGTATGGGATTTTCGAAGTGGCCAAGAACTGCCAACCATTGACACGGAAGAAGAATTTACGTTTCGTTCCTTATTTTGTTGCATCCGGGTTTCATGTTTTTTTGACTGGTGCGGATCTTGCCTGACATCGGATTTTTTTTCGACTAAAATTTCGATCTATAATTGGTAGGTCCTTTTTTAATCCGTAGCCCCTTATCCAATTCAATTCCTACTTTCCAGGTTTTTTTGTTACTAGACTTTTCGGAGCTGATGTGATATATATCCAAACGAATATTATAAATGTGAATGTAGTTCTGTTTATTTGATTATCAGACGTTTTTACGCCTAAACTCCTGAATCATTTTTGATATAGAGATGCATTTGTCTTAAAAAGTTCTTGTCCTTAAAAAGTTCTTAAATGCTGAGAACCTTCTTTTAATATTATAGACTTTGGTCCAGCTTTAGGCTTCAATGTTCACACATCCTGATATCGCAATATTATACCAGTGAAGATGTGTAACACCATTCATTTTATGATTCAAAAACGCTTATAAAAGCTTATTTGAAATAAATACATTTCAACTTGAACTTGTGTGAGCATGAGTGAGTGTAACCACAGCCTGTGCTGTAAAATTTAAGATCCTGTTGAAAGCATATTATGGAAGAGATTAAATAGCCTCCCCTGTATTATTGTCAACCCTAGCCTTTCCCATATTCTCGCTTCACCTTATATAACCTTTAAGTCATAGCTACAAGGTCACTTATAAAATCAAATAGGGTATTTAAAGGACGAAATGAAAACGTAAAAAGTTATCTATATTGTATCGGTATTTACATTACGAATAACATAAAGGTCAGACTAATAGCTCCAGTTATTGGAAAAAGACAACTATATTTATGGCATGAATTGATGATATTTACCTGTCATTAATTTATAGCTTTAAGCATGGTTAATTCAAAGGGTTATCGTGAGGCTGATAAATTATAATCAAAATTTAGTATTTTATTTATAAAAATATTATAATTATAATTTGATTTTAATATAATTTATAATTATAATTTCGCCATTATAATGATCATTAGTCTAGTGGTCCCAAGCGCGACTGCTCCGCTTGAGGTCTGAATTTGATCCTCAGGTCAAGCATAGTGTTATTGAGTTTTCTATGAAGTTCTCAGTAGCAGCTTGGAGTCTGAATGTGTACTCGGTTAATAGCTACAGGCTCGTATTAGTACTTGTAACATTAAGACGTCCAACAACTTAGTCTACCCATGGCCATGGATGCTGTAAAGAATCCGAAACGTCGGGAATCAAATAATATCAATACAACGCGAAAAATCCGTAAAAAATAGTTTTATTTCAATGTCTAATATTCGCGTAAGTGTCAGAAACCAGTATAAAATAAACATACCATCATACCATCACGCTTGTACTCCCCGAAGGGTTAGGCAGAGGCGTACTAATGTACACCCACAGTTCGCCTGGTATGTTTAGGTCCCATGTAATAGGAGACTCCGAGCTGCTACTGAGAATTTCATAGAAAAACTCAATAACACTTTGCTCGACCTGGGAATCGAACCCAGGACCTCTTGCGTAGCAGTCGCGCTTGGGACCACTAGACTAATGAGGCAGTCAAAATAAATACTTCAAATCTAATCATCAGCATCTAATAAGCAGGATGAGTTTAAACTTTCCTAATACAATCTGACACGTGACTCAAATTTGTTCCTTCCAAGATTAAGTCTAATGATGTACAAATGTAACAGCTTGCTCACTCAGTTACCGCACTCAAGGATCATTAATTAACCCTATTTACTTAAGTCGAATCTAACAATCTGCTCCTAACAATTCTGAGTAAATAGTAAGTGGTATTCCATCGGCTTGAATTGATTAAACAAAATGATCAACATTTCTTATCTACATTATCTTTTCAACTAAAACATACCATCACGCCTGTATTCCCTCAAGGGTTAGGCAGAGGTGTACTAATGTACACCCACAATTCGCCGGTATGTTTAAGTCCCATGTAATAGCGAGCCTATTGCTATTAACCGGGCACAAATCCAGACTCCGAACTGCTACTGAGAATTTCATAGGAAAATCCATTATCACTTTGCTCGACCTGGGAATCGAACCCAAGACCTCTAGCGTAGCAGTCTCACTCAGGACCACTAGGCTAATGAGGCTGTTTTTCAAATATGGTTTGTTAATATATAAAAAAATGTTTCGTGATATGACGAAATCCAATTCGAAGTCAAAAGACTGGGGTACTCCTCGACCCGCACCCATTTTGAAGCGCACTTGATTAAGTGCCCCTAAAATATTCCTCGAAACGCACCCGGTGCTCAAGGTGTCAACAGTGACGTGTAATATTATTATCTATTAGAATATTTTAGTTGCGCTTGATTAGGTGCGCTTTAAAATGGGTGCGCTTCGAGGAATACCCCAAAAGACTTCGAAAGATTTTTTATTAGAGAAATTGGCTGGACAGTTTTTTCCTAATTAATATTTTTGTGTTTACCATACGGGGATAGTAGAGGATATAGCAAAACACAAGAAGATAATTATTTATTTTTTTGATCATCATCGTTAGGCCAATTTGGATCTTTGAATAAACAAACACTGGAAAACATTAATTTATTTCAATATAAATTAGACTTCAATATAAATTAATAACGTCCCCGTGTCAAAAGCGAATATATTAATACTGATAACACCAGTAAGTTAATGAAGTAACCTTTTAACATTTAATTATCATACATAACCTATTTCATCCGCTATCTTGGAAGTTCAACATATTGTGCTATTTTTACCTTAGCATTCGATCTCAGTAGGTTTCAAACAATGTAATACTTTTAACATATTATTATTAGTCTTAGAAAATTTAAATTTATTGTAATCAAATACTCTAAAATAAGTTTAAGAAAGTATCTAATATGTTACAAATTTTTCACTTCTACAATATTTTTTTCTCTTTTCAAAGTTGCCCCACACCAGGATTTTCTGGAGATTTCTCTATGATTCTCTGTAATAAAAATTTTTAGATATACAAGCATCCAAACCTGGAATTTACCTGCAGTAGGCTATACAAATATTTAATCGGCGTAGGAATCGAACCCGCGACATGTACAAATTGCTCAGCCTGCACCAACTGTATCGTCATTCTCAAGACAAATTGTTAATTTATTTATTTATACTCTATGTACAAAGGTGGTCTTAATACCGTCGACATTAAGCTTAAACATAATTTGCTTCACATCACAACTAATCCGCTACCGCTTATAACTTGAGACAGTAAAAACGCTGGCATTTTATACTAGTACAAGGAAACGCGACATTTTATGAGATAAAAGACGATACATTGAGAATGTACTTTTTGTGAAGACATAGCGTGCTCGAACGTGCTTGAAAAAGCAAGTGGCTTAGGTTAAGGGGTGTTATTGAAAGTAAAAAGGGGTGTTATTGAAAATAATAAGGGGTGTGATATCAAAGTTTGTATTAATCTATTTAATTGTTAATTCTATGAGACAGCGGAAACCATTATAATTGAAGTGGAAAACGATCACTAGCACAGCTGCCAAGCCTTTTTTTTCAGGTGGGGAAATGCGCCTTATGCACGCCGGGGATGCCGAACGGTTATGTCAGGCTCTCGGCTAACACCACTACCACTACCACCTTGCGCATAGTGGTGGGATCACTGGAATCGCCCTTGGTTTTGGGAGGACAGCTGCTAAGCCTGGGTTAAGTTCCAAGGTCGAGAAGTATTTCCCTTGGATGTTCACATCCAAGAGAAATACTTGAAGCTGAGCTTCAGCTCTTCAGGGAATATAGTCATGATAGTATGTTATATTTAACTACCATCATGTGGATAACACGTTAAACCATTTTTCTATTTTAAGAGTAAACAAATAAAATTATGTTTCCTTTCTAAGCATTAGCGGTATTCTTTCTGACCCCTACATTTATTCTACAAGCTACACAAAAACTAAAGGAAGGAATCTTAAAAAAAGCACTAACAAGTTAATTCATCAACGTAACAGGAACAGAATTAACTGAGGGAGAGAGGAAATCTTTACAATTAATGGAACTGCCAGAATGTTGGCAAGTTCTGCTGTGTTTAGTGTAAGGACGTGAAATTATCTAGGTGTTGAAGAAAATTGTTGAGACTATTTATTAAATTGAAATGGATAGCAAAATAAACTTTAAGAATCAAATGGTGATCTATTTGATTTTAATAAGTTCAGTGTCATTTACTCATAACGTTAAACTTGAAGTAGGAAGTGGTTACTAGTTGAAAAGTATAATTGAGCTTTTCTATTAAATCCGTAGTATCAGCTTGGAGTTTGATGATAGAGCATCGACTCGCACCTATTACTTTGAACCTGTTAACATACTGGCGAACTATGGATGTATATTTGCTATAACCTTTGGGGAATACGAGCGTGATGATTATGTTCTGTAAATTACTCTATTAGAACGATAAACTAATCCAAAATGTAGTATCCAATCAAGTGTTTCGCAGACTTTTGGTTTTCAGTCAAATATAATATGCTAATTTTATTAATCATTCAATTTGGAGTCCATTTTATAATTCACATGACATATTTGTGGAAACTTTCTAAATTATATTACAATAAGAATGAATACCCTAGAAAAACATTGACACTAATTAACCTATATCTTACAATAATGAACGGTGATAATCGAAGCAAAACAATTACCCTTTTACGCGATCCAGAAATAGACGGAATCCAAGGTCGCGACCCGATCCAGTATAAAATAAAACTAAAGAAAACGCACGGAAAGGATGTGGACTAATGGTTGGACCATTTACTTCTTTTTATCCGACACTCGTGTCCCTCACTGAATCATCCCGGTTTGGGGCGTTTTTTTACGCGAATAGACTTTTATTATCCATATAAGTATTTCAACAGTCTGTGAGGAAAGGAAATTCTTGTATCAGCTGGGTCTTTGGAATTGTAAAGACGAGAGTGTCTAATACAATTTCTGGAGTAGTAACTATTGAGTGAGCGTTTTTGCAAAACAAATCTTCGGTATAGAATTGGGTTGTGATCGGTCGATCTTTTTTAACATAAAGATTTTTTTTGTTTCTTGAAGAGCATGATCTAAAGCCATTACGGCTTCTGTTCTACGGATTGCAGGATTCGTTTCCCGCAACAAATAATATATTTATATACAACAGGTACATCGTTTCTCTGGGACTGGACTCATGATTCAAAAGAACAACCTAATGCCCTCACTAGGATTTTCTTTTGAATCGAGAGTGAAGAAACTATGTCTACAACTGCCTCATTAGTTACTGGTCTCAAGTGGGACTGCAACACCAGTGCTATGCTAATTTTATTGGGTTTTTCTATAAAATTCTCAGTAGCTGCTCGGTATTTGGGATTTGTGCTCGGTTAATAATTATGCTCACCCCTATTACATGGGATATTACTCTACTTAGCGTTTCAGAGAACACATGCATGATGATACGTTTTTAACATATAACTTACCTAGCTACCAGTCTCTCTAAATGTGAACGTTAGGCTATGTAGGTAATATGATTATTTTAGGGGTAAGGTCCGACCCGCTTTACCGCTACCCAATTAATTGTTCTGCAGATCAGATTATGTAAAATTATATAATTTAGCCCAATAAAGACCCAGGGCTTTATCATATATATGTATAATGAGTCTATGGTAGCCTTATGAGGGTTTGTCTTGCTCATATATGTATAATGAGTATATGCTAGCCTTATGAGGGTTGGTCCTATCCATATGCCTTTGCTACACGTTAAGTTATACTAAACCATTATAGCCTGAGCTACTATTGTATAGCTTTTCGTATAATGAGAGATCAGCTTAAACTGGACACTTCCAGTACCCATTTAGGTACTGTGTACTCACAGTACCTAAATGGGTGATGATGATAATACTTGTCCAGATGAGGTGCTCAAATTTGGCGTCACAACTGACTTTTACTATACCAATATTTCATTTTAGGATTCCAAAACACCAAACCGAAAAAGAAAGCGAATATAGAAACAGTGAGTTCAATTAAAAAATTCCTTGCGCCACGCAGGCGTATTCCCAAAATACATTAACGTCGTTCTCCGAAGGCAAAGGGATTCTGAAGCCCTTAAATATTACTTAGGCAGGCTTTAAAACGTCCGCGTGAAAAGGTTCGTAATTAAGTGTGATATTTTCTGTTCAGTTAAAAATCTCAGGAGAGAGTAAATTCGTTTGACGGAGGTGTCTACGGAAGAGATTTCCGAGACTTTTTTTATGACTCCCTCATCTGTTTGTTGGCAGAGCCTTGATGAATTAATAAAAGAATCTTCCCTGTCAGAGATCTTGACAACATAATATCTGGCTGTATTAACCTTCTTTCATAAGCTTTTAGTCAAAACATCTGAGTAAAAATCTTCCCTATTTTTGTTATTTTCTATTCTTTTAATGATTTCGTTTCCTTTGTTTTGTTTTTAGGATTCATCTATTTCCAGTCCTTCTTACCAATTAAAATTACAAAATCGGAATTAAGAATAAAATTTAATTCGTTTAAAAGCGTTATAATGTGTCATTAATTGATGTTGCTGACGTCACCTTAAGACTGACAGTATGGAAGAGAAATTTGACATCATATACAGTGATCTTAGTAGCTCAGTTGGCTAAAGCGTCTGATGTATTTAGAGGACGCAGGTTCCAATCTAACCCGAGGTCAAATTTTTCTTTCACATAAAGTTACAAATCTTCTTTACCAAATTCTATGCTTTCTTCTACCAAATTTCCTATGTTATCCAGCTGAATGCAAACAGGATTAAGTAATTGAATGCGCTAGCACGTCTCGAAGCCACACAAACTAACATCTTGAGTTTAATACATGTCACCATATATCATGATGTCGACTAGCAAATGTTCCAATTCTGAGACCATGTAAACTAAGCCACAAGTTTATAGTGCATCAAACATTTTACTCGATACGTAACAGTAAATGTTTACTTTCGAAAGTGGACGCTTAAGTGACATTAAAATAAGGAAATTTATCCAGTTGTCTGTTAAAATTAACTTAACATAACATAATCAACCCATTATACTGTCCTACTGCTGGACACGGGTGTCCTCTCAGAATGAGAGAGATTACGCTATAGTCCACCACGTTGGCCTAGTGCGGGTTGGCAGACTTCACATCTCTCAGGCATGCAGGTTTCCTAACGATTTTTCCTTTACCGTTTAAACGCGTAATAATTAACTATTTATTATGCACATGACTTCGAAGAGTACGTGCCTTGGGTTCGAACTCGAGACCTTTGACTTGGCAGTCCAACGGTCATACCACTAGGCTATCCCCTGCTTGACTTAAATTAACTTAAATTCAAAGACAAATATACAGACGAAGTGAATTTATTATATCTTAAATATTAATTGGATCTATTGCTCTGATCAGGCATAGCAAGGATTTAAGGACTCTCAAGCTATAGGTATAGCAATATAATTATAAAACAGAATTAGTTAATATATACACAGTCACATTGACTCCCTCATTAGCCTAGTGGTCCTAAGTGCAACTGCTACGCTAGAGGTCTTGGGTTCAATTTCCGGGCCGAACAAAATGTTATTGGATTTGAACTGAATTTATTATATCTTAAATATTAATTGGACCTATTGCCCTGATCAGGCATAGCAAGGATTTAAGGACTCTCAAGCTATAGGTATAGCAATATAATTATAAAACAGAATTAGTTAATATATACACAGTCACATTGACTCCCTCATTAGCCTAGTGGTCCTAAGTGCAACTGCTACGCTAGAGGTCTTGGGTTCAATTTCCGGGCCGAACAAAATGTTATTGGATTTTTCTGTGAAATTCTCTGTAGCTCTGAGTTTTGAATTTGTGCCCGGTAAATGGCAATAGGCTAGCTCCCTATTACATGAGATTAATAAAATAAAATAAACATAACAGCGAAATAATACATTGATTTTATAGTAAAATCTAGGGGGCGGTGAAGGGCGGGCGTTTTGGGGGCTGTCTATACTGTAAAAATAAATTTCAAAAAAGACTATCTACTAGTCTATTTTGAAGAAATTATTTTGACTTTGACTTTGAACCATCTATCAATACA
Organism: Acronicta aceris; assembly: GCA_910591435.1. NCBI lineage: Eukaryota > Metazoa > Arthropoda > Insecta > Lepidoptera > Noctuidae > Acronicta > Acronicta aceris. The sequence goes on from OU342775.1 coordinate 1,238,438, forward strand.
CCAAGAGCTGTTAAAATACAAATCACTGAACATAGATAGCTTAGCGGAAACATATTTCACGCTAAGCTCCGCGGGTTCGGTTCGAGTTGAATATATTTCTCCAAACTAGGGCAAAACTGTAGTTTTCAGCCTTGTTTGGAGTATGTGCGACCTTTCGCAGGCTATTTGAAAGTAGGCAATAAAAATCTGTCATATAAGCGTTTTGGGACGAATAAAAAGTATTAGTATTATCTTTTCCTATTATGTTCTGGCGTTTTATTTGTAGGAAAATATATTCTATTTATATGTACAGTAGTCTCTATATCGGTAGAAGTAACAGATTCATCTTGAGCTGGCCTAGGAGAGTGGAGAGATGGAATTGTAGAAGGACAGCTTATTTTGGTTATGTTCCTACAGAAGTGTGGGCGACTATACAATAACTAAAATAAGAGAAACCCATTCATCATTCATAGCATCACGCCTGTATTCCCGAACGGTTAAGCAGAGGTGTACTAATGTACACCCACAGTTCGTAGGTATGTTTAGGTCCCATGTAATAGGGGGGCCCATTGTATTTAAATGAGTACAAATCCAAACTCCGAGATTTCTAAGAATTTTAATAGAAAAACCCAATAACACTGCTGAATCTGGGAATCGAACCCAGGATCTTTAGACTACTAGGGCATTTCATTTTTAATACTGATATAAGTATTTATTTCGAAATATAGCACTAAAATTAAGTATTGAAATAAAACTACTTTTTACGGATTTAATCGCATTGTATTGATATTATTTAATTAATTCTAAATTCTCCATGTATAATTTCTAAATTAATTATATTTAGCTTAGTTTTTATATAACCTCCTTTTCTATTTTTTACATTATTTAGATTTTTACCAGAGGCCCAACCCCCTTTTAAAAGGCGGGCAACGCACTTGTAACTGCTCTGGTGTTGCGGGTCTCCATGAGCGGCGGTAATCGCTTACCATCAGGCGATCTGTCGGCTCGTATTCCATAAAAAAATGTTATCATTCTTATACATAAATGTATAGTATAGTAGGTATTTATTTGTCTGTTCTGTAAAAAAATATTGGATTTTTGCTCGTATATATGTATATTGTGGGACATGGCTATGTTTAGTACCCGGGCAATGTGAGTGTACTCGTATATTTGTACAACCGTGTCTATACCTTAGGGCAAATACAGGGGTATAATGTTATATGTAATAAATTATATATGTATCATTTGAGTTATGGCCATTGATTATCGGCAAATGAATTTGGTTAGTTTTTAAGTCCTCCAACACGAAGTTTAGTGATTTTCACGACCCAAAATTTACAATCATATTAATGAAGAACCTCCACTTTAACACCGTTTATACTAATTTTGTTACAGAAATCAATCACTTCAAAATTCATAGCCGAGCTTCTCTCATTTTTGATAAAACAAACAAAACCTCGCAAATCATTCGTCTAGAACCCCAGCTGTAAAATTGCAGGAAGAGGGTGCTAATGTTTCCAAAACATGGAACTGCCCATATTTTTGGTCCTTCCAACCACACTACTAACAATAACCATTCATATCGCATGTTATTGCAAAGTAACGCATATTTATTGGCAATTGTGCTCCTTTCCCCCTGAATAATATATTACCACCCCGGGGAGTTTAGAACTAAATTGGCCAGATGTATGTATGTTAATATTACATTTATATAATATTATGTAATCATAGTGGAATCGAATAATTCCACTCACAATTTGAGCTGCCCGACTGGGGAAGTACCTCCACCTTGCAGAAAATCGTTGCCAAATAACATAGCTCCGTGCTATGTTGTGTTCCTAACGGTTACCACAATGTCATAATTTTTATATAGAAGAGTATCTATGGAGTTTCTTGCCGGTTCTTCTCCATATGACCCACTATTTGGAACCGTGCACCTAGTGTTGACAATTCAAAAGTACCTGTATTATTTTATTTTATTTGAATTAAAAGATTTGACTTGACTTGACTTGACTTGACTTGACTTGACTTGACTTGTGAGCAAGGTCGCCAGGCTCTACGAGAAAGCGTTGTGTTGGCAGTGTGGGGGACCGGTGGTGTTTTGTTACCGCCGCTGTCATGTATGGCAGCATATCTCCTATGCTGCCAGCCTAACTACTCCTCCTTAATTTACCTACAGGGTCGGCAACGTACGAGTGACACACCTTGTATATGTATATGTAATGCATCAGGCGGGCCGTATGCTTGTATGCCACCTTAGTGGTATAAAAAGAGAAGGTAGAACGCTGTTGAGTTCATTTGTATTGGTACCACCGCATTGCCTTATTCTATACCTAAGCAATTATAATATTCCGGTTCAAACGGTAATATAGCGAGTGGATTCCATAAAAGACATTATGTAAGCGATGTATATCGGGCCTTTATTAGTGTGCCCTCTATCATTAACATCTAGAACGTTATTGCAAAAAAAAAATATTTTATGATTGCGTTGAGAGTCAGGTCATCTTGATATAACTGTGACAGTCAAAGATAGAATTACGGTTTCTATATTTCTATGTTTAAAAGAATTTATTAATACCCAGAAAAATACATATTTTTCTGTTTTTTGTTTTTCAGTCTTTGTGTGATTCTTTTTTAAAAAAATGTTTATTATGCCTAGAATGCTTATCAAAGAGAAAAAATCATAAAGCGTTTTGTCCAAGCTTAATTTAAATAATTTAGAAACATTTTCAATTTATTTTCTCCTTTCTTTTAAATTATTAGATTGGAATTGAAGATTTATTTTCTTTTTATCAAACAGATCTCTTTTGGCGTTGGCTATTTTCCATTGTTCTATTGTGTTTATTAGAGGTGTGTCCTGTACTCACCAGGGTCTGCAGGTAAAGCTTCTTCTAACATTCGATTCGAAACAAGATATACTTTTAAAAATGTCATGAACCTGGTCAAATCAGGCGGTCTAGAATCATTTCCAATCCTACTTTTATAAACGTGGAAGTTTGTGAGGATTTATGGATGTTTGTTACTCAATGACGTCGGAACGGCTGAACAGATCTAAATGAAATTTGGTACAGAGATTGATTATAGTTTGGAATAGCACATAGGCCACGTTTTATCTATTTTTGTATCCAATTCAGAAGTGTACGCAGATGAAGTCGCGGACAGACCCTAGTTATCCATACACTTAGTATCCATTAGAACGGTAGATTGGAATTTCTCTAAAGGTATTAGTCGATATCAGCGTACTGCCATATAATTTGTTATTTCGAAACTGTAATTAAATATATATATATATATATATTCCAGTCCAAAAGGTTTGAATGTTATTTGAAATGTTTTGATCCAAGACATTTTAATTAGTACCAAATTTCATTCCAAAGTACATTTGTAATCTTTCATTGAAGGTCCTTTCAAAGGAACATCAATACTTTTCTATCCAACTTCCAATCCAAAAATAAAAAAAAACAGACAACGCAATCTCATCCCCAATAAATCCAACCCTTCGTTAATACAGAGAGCAATTAGGAGTTCGGATGTCGGTACGAAATGGGAACTAAATGGGATAACGCAGAATCCGGCGTGGGGTGGGGGGCAAGCCGGCCTATTTGCATATGCAAGTTGTTGATTGGAAACTGTCCGTATGTTCGGCATCATTAGCAAAGTTGCCGTGGCTGTAAGTGGATTATTGAGCTACATCTGTTGTGGTTTCCGCTTCCGCGGATCGGGACGGATTAAATTTAATACAGATATTGTTTTGGAGTTCTGCGACAGTGTTTTAAGATCAATATATCTATAGTATCTAATTATTTATGTTATATATTTAATAATAAAATCAATAATCTATATACTTATAATAAATCTGTAGAGAGGTCAATTCTGTACATGAAATATATTTCCAAAATAACTATCAGCGGGTGATTAGTGATCGATACTGACGCCAAAAATGCAATCAGTAAAATTTCTGTCTGTCTGTCTGTGTGTTCGTTATAGAAACAAAAACCACTCGACGGATTTCAACGAAACTTGGTACAATTATTCTTCATACTCCTGGGCAGGTTATAGTATACTTTTCATCACGCTACGATCAATAGGAGCGGAGCACAATTAAAAAATGTTGCAAAAACGGGAAAATTATTTGATTATTTTGTTCTGGGAAGTGACATGGGTCGTTGATAAAGCGGGCGTAGCCGCTGGCGGAAGCTAGTTATTAATAAAACACTAATTCATATAAAAGATGAAAGTAAATACAGACGTGTCGTTATAACACCGGCTAAGGCATACTACAATATACGAGTATATACCTATATATAAACATCTATGTGTTTATAATCTATTTATCACTATTAGGTTGACAGATTGATTTTGATAAACTATAATTATGTATAGATAGATACACTGACTGCCTCATTAGTCTAGTGGTCCCAAGCGCGACTGCTACGCTAGAGGTCCTGGGTTCAATCCCCAGGTCAAGCAGTGTTATTGGGTTTTTCTATGAAATTCTCAGTAGCAGCTCGGAGTCTGGATTTGTGCCCGGTTAATGGCAATAGGCTCGCCCCCTATTATGTGTGATACATAATTATATATTTTTGGTCATGGAATTTTGAATTTTTAGGGATAATTGTTTTAATCAAAGTTCTTAAAATTATACTGAAATTAGTGACAGTAACTGCCGGGCACGAGATCCCAGGTATTACTGTGTTCTTCTATGAAAATCCTGGAATACCCAGGACAATGGCAAAAGGTTCGCTATGCAAAACGGTGAAATATGGGAGTATACATCTACACCTCTGCGTAAACCTTCGAAGAATACATAATTATGTTGGTACCAAAATAAATGTATTTCAGTATCAATCAATGTTGATTTGAATCTGCAGTACTGTCACTTAATTTCGCTCGTGTTATTCTGATGTTCGATGTAACTAGTTAAATCAAACATGCTGCGACACGTTCGGACAATATTTAAATGAAGTATAAAAGTACGATACGGTACGATATGTAATCAACCCACAGCGTATACGTTACAATGATATTTAATGATTAAATACCACGGAACCGAGGAACGGGATTTTTTACGTCGACATTTACGGAAATGCCGAAATGTCGGCGTTAAAATAGTCTTGTGGTTTTTTATATTACACCAATCATCATTTTGGTTGTTACGTATAATTTTCAGTGTCTTCTTGTCTAATTTATAAATTTATCGAAATCGGTGCAGCGGTTTAGTCATCAAATGGCAAAAGACAAATAGTCAGCGTTACTTTTGCAGCTATAATTATTATTAGTAAGTATGGAAAATTCTCCCTTATGTACAACAAAGAACATAAACATACCGTCACGCCTGTATTCCCCGAAGGTTTAGGCAGAAGCGTACTAATGAACACCCACAGTTCGCCGGTATGTTTAGAGCCCATGTAATAGGGGGCGAGCCTATTGCCATTAACCGGGCAAAAATCCAGACTCCGAGCTGCTACTGAGAATTTCATAGAAAAACCCAATAACACTTTGCTCGACCTGGGGATCAAACACAGAACCTCTAGCGTAGCAGTCACGCTTAGGACCACTACACTAATGAGGAAAAAATATATAAAAATATTTTTTATTAAAATAAAAACTATAGAATCTTCTATTTAAGAGAACTAATAAATATAATTCATTTTAGTGTATCATTTTCAAATTATAAATGGCTGACGAGTAAATATTAGAAGAGTGGTGATGTAAGCATTGACATTCATGTGCGCTAAGCTTTCAATTGAATTTCGTAATAGAAGGTAATAGTAGGTACTCGTATCGTCTAGTCAAAACCAACAGTACTTCAAATGACAGGGTATTTGTTTTGGGAATTATAAAGTACACGATAGTAAGTCAAGTACACATAAAGCTAGGCTATTGACCTATTGTCCATCTAATTTTTTTTTATAGGATAGGAGGGCAAACGAGCAGACGGATCGCCTGATGGTAAGCGATTACCGCCGCCCATGGACACCCGCAACACCAGAGGAGTCACGAGTGCGTTGCCGACCTTTTATGGGGATTGGGCCTCCGGTAACCTCACTCGGTGAAACACAACCTAAGCATTGTTTAACGCCGGTTTTCTGTGAGACCGTGGTATCACTCCGGTCGAGCCGGCCCATTCGTGACGAAGCATGGCTTTCCCAACTTTTACGTGAAAAAAAATTAATAACTCAGTAATTTAAGGGATATTTCACTGAATATAATACCTACTAACACAGTAATTACAACGAAACTGTCTTTCTCAAATTAATTTGGAGAAAAAAGTAAGGTCTAATTTCTTTAGTATCGTAATCAACATATACCTACCATTACACCTGTATTCTCTGAAGGGTTAGGCAGAGGTCTACCAGTATACGCACACAGTTCTTCAGTATATTTAGGTATATGTAATAGGGAGCGCATCTATTGCCATTAACTTGCCAATATCCGGAGTTGCTACCGAGAATTTCATAGAAAAATCTCAATAACACTCTTTTCGGTCGGAAAATCGAATTCAGAATCATTAGCGAAGCAGTTTATAAATATTGCCTGTTCGAAGCCTGAATAAAATATACCAAAAAGACTTCTCCAACACAATTAATCGCTCCACCATACCCCAACGTTAAATAACCATTACGATGCCATAAGACACAAAATTGCACCAATCTTCTCACAAAGACACTCTCAACCTCTCAGAAATTTCATATTTCCCCAATAAAGACTTTCAATGGGAAGCCGATATTAAAATGGCTTACATCTTAAATATCAACGCGGCTCTTTAAAATAACGTTGAGTTAAGGAACGTAATATCTTTTAAGTATGCGTGCCTTTGGGAATGGTGGAATAAAGTACTACGACGAGGAAGATGGATCTTTCAGAGGGAGCCCTGGAGTGCACTTACATAAATACCTACGTCAGGTTTACGAGGCAGGTTTTAAAAATTAAGAGTTTGGAATTGCTAGAATGTCACTGCAGCAAACTTTGGATATACATACATACACTCACGCCTTTTTCCCATAGGGGTAAGCAGAAACAACAGAACGCCAATTGCTACGATTCTTGTACACCTCTTTTGTTTTATCCACATTCATACATCTTGTTATACACACGCGCCGGAAAACTGTTATATCTTGTTAAAATAAAGAATTGGTGATGATTTCGATTTTTCTAATCTCATGGAAATTTCCCAGAATCCCGTCTCAGTACTCAATAAGTTATTAATTATATTTATTACTCACACGCACATCACATTGCCTCATTAGTCTAGTAGTCCTTAGCGCGACTGCTACGCTAGAGATCCTCGGTGCAATGCCCAGGTCAAGTAGTGTTATTGGGTTTTTCTATAACATTCTCAGCAACAGTTCAGAGCTTGGATTTGTGTCCGGTTATGGCCCAATAGGCTCGTCACTATTACATGGGACCTAAAATATATCGTTGAACTGTGTACATTAGTACCTGCACCTCTGTGGACTCCTTCAGGTATAATGGAATTATTATATTTCATAACATAACATACCATCACGCCTGTATTCCCCGAAGGGTTAGGCAAAGGTATACTAATGTATACCCTCAGTTCGCCGGCATGTTTAGGTCTCATGTACCTAATAGGAGCGAGCCTATTGCCATTAACTAGGTACAAATCCAGACTCCGAGCTGCTACTGAGAATTTCATAGAAAAACCCAATAACACTGCTCGACCTGGGGATCGAACCCAGGACCTCAGCGTAGCAGTCGTACTTGGAACCACAAGACTAATGAGGCAGTCTTGTTATATTTCATTTCTTATTTTTACTTCCTTCTGTTTAAATAGATGATATTCTTCTATAGAGTTCTTGAGACGATTCTTCTTCATATACCTTTATAAGTATTTTAGAAGATTTTAGAGGCGTGCCTGAACCTTATTGTACCTATGTAATTAGTTATTTGCTATGGAACTTAAAAATATACTCCGGTACAGACTATTCATTTTATTTGAATCTGGATTTCTGTATAGCTTTTTAACGTACCAATAATAATGTAGCTTTTGTAGAGTTGGTGGAGAAAATTTTGAGGGATGTCTTAGCCTTTACACAAAACCTCTAGCAGATTGGCCTTCCACATTATCTGTAAAATTGGGACTGTAAACTCGTCCATTAGGAAAACAAGCTAAACCGCGGTTTTCTTTCATGGCCAGAGTTCCATGAAAAAAAAATAGATATATCTTTTTAAACCCAACTTAATGGACTTTCGCTTTATTCCCAAACACAATAGGAGCCAAAACAACAGATTTCACGGCCTCATTGTTTAGAGCGAATTCTTTAAAATGTCAGGGTATGACCTCAGTCCGTTTATGGAGTAAAAAGTCCGCCTACATACATTAATGGTAATGATTGCGATCATAGTGTTGTCATGATTTTGCAGCCTGACTTGGTATTTGAATTTTGTGTTAGTATGCTTAGGTAACGAAAGTAGCTATAATTTTTATAGTGACTTATTTTGATTGCCAAAATATCACGTGTTTTTTAGGGTTCCGTACCTCAAAAGATAAAAAAATAAACTCATAAGAGATCACTCTCTTGTCCATCTGTCCGTCTGTCTGTCCGTGTGTTACCACCGATTTTGTCAGGAACGGGTGGATCTAGCAAGTTTAAATTTATATCAGATACTGAGGTCTATATAGTCCTTATTAGGTATATAAAAATCAAAGGTCTTGAGTCAATACGATAAAAAGATATGGGCAAATTTAGATTTTCGCCAGAACCAGCCACCAGTAACCAGAAGTACCTACCCTACAGGTTTTGGGTCGAAAACCTATATGGTAGTTCCAGTTGACCTAGAATCACGAAATTTGCAAAAAGCAAGGTCTTACAGCCAATTTTATTGTGGCGGTATAATGGGTAGGAACGGAACCCTCGGCGCACAAGTTCGACTCGCACTTGACTGGTTTTTGTAGTACAGAGAATCCTCATAGATCATCTGCTACTGGAGGAGGCGGCAAAGTATGTCGGACTAGTACCGGACATGGCTTTCTTTGCTCTATAGTCATGACCACAGAATTCATGATATTCGCCACGACCATTTCAAGCTGTAAGCGTTCACTGGACACCTTCAAAGGGCGAGGCCCTATCTCTCTTCCATCAAATACCACATTCTGAGCAAGGTAGTAACCATATTTAGTAACCTCAACTTGAAATTTGTCTTCTCTTCGAAACGATATTTAATTTTAACTATTGTGATAAGTTCAGAAGCATAGCGGCATAAAGCGGTGGTAGCTTATTGCTAGGGCGTCGGACTTGTGATCCGGTTGCCGGTTCGAAACCCACCCATTGCACTATCGACGTGAACCTACACGTTGTTGTTGTCGACCTAATGAATTATACATTATATAATAATACTTAGTAATTAGTGACCTATCTTTAGTATCTGAATGTGTATGTAATAAATGTTTTATGCATGTATGTTTTAAAATGTCTTATCAATATTTATTTTTAGTATTTATTCATATTATTTATTTATTAATAGTATTTATTTATCAGTAAAGAATTCAGTTAGGCTATAATAACATTTTAATATTAAGTATTATTATCTTACCTTTATACACTTATTGTAAAATTATCATCTTAGTTATCATATAGTTTATATCCCAACTGTGTTGGGGTCAGCTTCCTGACTAGCATTTCTTCCTATATTCTGGGTACATTTACAAAAGAAATTTACACTCAAACCGAAACAATTACTTGCAAGGTCATACAAATATTTGTAATGTAGGAGGAAAAAACTCATAATCCGTTCAACTTCAAATTAATATAAAAAAATACTTTCATCTTACGATGCACGATGTATCGATAAAACTAAGCAGTCTTCTACGGCTATCTCAATCGTAACCAAGTACAATAGTAATAAAATTAAAGGGGGGAACACTGGAATTCAGCAATGCTAACAGCTGGACAGTGGACATTGGACGGTTAAAAAAATACAATCAGTATAACGCTCACCGTCCGTGCGCGTTCACTGGAAAATTACTCTGTAGCAAAAGAACAGCGTAATTATTTTGTTTTCTTAATCGCTTTGAGTTGATGGGAAAGTATTTATGAACGTCATTATTGTATGTATGTTATAAATGGATATTTATTTCTGTAAATAGTGAAGTATTGATATGTTAGATTTTTTTTTAATGGTTAAGTCGACAAACGATTGGCTCGTTTGTCGACTTAGACTTAAGACTTGTGGTAAGAAGTCCTCACAACATCAGAGAAGTTGCTGATATATTGCCAACCCATAAGAACCCCTACGGACTGCAAACTGCCAAAGCCGCAGCAACCGAAGCGAAGCTGGCTCTTACGCTCTGAAAGTCGAAACACACACCAAGGTGCTTTACGATAGACTTCGACGTAAGGGTAGTTGCCAGCCAGTCAGATTCCAAGAGGTCCTACCACCGAACAAGTCAGATATTTTCTCGCCTCTTACGCGATGTCTATCTGAGTGACAATGAGGAACAGTATTCTGACCCGCCTCAGCACGGGGCAATATCTGACGATCTCTAAGAAGAAATGCCAAAACTAACTCAGATAATAATGGTATGTTTTAAAATACTCGTAGAAACAGTCATAACACCTCTAAATACACCTGTCCTAGCTGTATTCCTTTTAAACTAATTGCATATTAGACCTCTATGCTACCGTGAGCCTACCCGCCAAATCGAAATTTGCCTTGCATGGCTTAGCATTTAGTGTATCTAACCAGAAAACGCAGGTTCGAATTCTGCCGGCGGTCGAATTTTTTCTTCACTAAAATAACTTAATAATCTTAGAGTAAAAAATATATAAAAAGATATTCACTAGCTATTTTTTTTAAATGACAGCTTTTACTTGATCCACATAAAATAAATTCATAAATTGGCGAGAATAAAGGCTTGAATTTACCTGAACATCAAGTACACTTAACATCTTACTTCTCAAGCATCCACTTTCAGATGAATATATAAAGTACCTGCTCACCTCACTTAAGTATCTACTCTCCTAAGCTTCGCCCTAATCGCATAATAATAGCCAGAAACATAGTGCTTAGGACTTCATCCCTAGCTCTTGGCACCCTTTGCCACCAAACAGCATTCGGACAAAAGGATCACGTGATGAACTTTGACTGGAAACTTTGCCCCGTAGGTATTAGGATTATCTCCTGAATCTAATCCGATGGTTGTAACTATAGGGCAAGCGAAGTGCGGTTTTTAGTCGGTGAAAAGGTGCATTTGCAAAGACAGTTTATCTACTATAAGCTTGTTACAAAAAGTTTTCTTTCTTTATTTTATCATGTCAAAATAGTAATTCAATGACATCGGAATTCTTTATTTTTGGCAGTTTCATAAAACATAATACAACATCATATCCTATATTCCCCGTAGGATTAGGCAGAGGTGTGCTAATTTACACCTGCACTCCCACAGTTTGCCGGTATGTATTGGTCCCATGTTATAGCGGACGAGCCTATTACCTATATATATATATATATATATATATATATATATTGCCATTAACCGGGCACAATCCAGACTTTGAGCTGCTATTGAGAATTTCATATATCATTTTGTTCGACCTGGGATTCGTAACCAGGACCTTAAGCGTAGCAGTCGCGTTTGGGACCAAGGACTAATAAAGCAGTACCAAATCTGTCAATTCTTGTGACATTTGGCCTTATTGGACGACCATTTAGTAGATGAATACTAATATTGCTAGTACAAATATTTGCTTCGTGTGGTAATTAAACCCGCGACTCGCTTGCTCAAGAAAACTTTCAGTATAGAATCTATGTTACCTTAGGTTAAAAAACCCTCATTTAATTTGATTAATACCTATAAGTGGAATAGTTGTGTCGGGGACCGCTCATGTGCTCGTCAAAACACATCTTGAGCCCAAACACAAGGTAGATGCCGTAAACCGTTGAGGAGTTCTTCTGATGGGTTGGGTATGCTGCAGGATTTTGTAATATCATTGACAATAACAGCATTTAAAATTTCGAATCGATCAGACCTATGGAAGTTGTTTATTTTTCTTCATCGAGAAAAGAAGTGATGACCTCAAACGATTGAGCATTTTTTTTAACATAGCTAAGAACCCTCTCGACTAATACACATTTCAAGCAAAAAAAATTGATCAAAATCAACCAAATGTTAAGTACTGTAAATGTTATGATTGTTATAACTCATGTGTTATTTTTGTATGTATCTTTTGAGACAATAAATAAATTATTATTATTATTATTATTAAATCGGTTCACCCGATCAGGCGCTACGATGCAAACAGACAGACACACAGATAAATACTTCAAACTTATAACACCCTCTTTTTCGTCGGGGGTCAAAAAGAATCTTGTCACGTTTTGTTAAGAGTGGGGCTTCTGCACCTTTCATTCAAATGCATTAGCTGAACTAGCTCGTGGCTTACCCTACTCGCTGGGCCCATTACCTTTTAATCACACCCTTTGTTTAATTAATTAGGGTCAAAGGTACCTGTACGATAATAATTAAAGCGGTAAGCGGATTCGTTTTGTAATAATTTTAATTAGACCCCAAAAGTATTTCGTCAGACTCCAACGATAAAGGATTGTCAAGGATGTGATTAAAAAGATATTTTTTTAAAATTACATACATATATTCAGTTACTTAAGTTAAGTAGGTCTAATTAAAAGCTTACCTAATAATCATTACGAAATAAATACAACTTTTGGTTTCTGACACTTACGCGAATATTATTTATCAATACAACGCGATAAAATCCGTAAAAAGTAGTTTTATTTCAAATACAACTTTTTTTTCAATCTTGATAGGCGTACGCTTGACCGGCAGTTCGCCTGATGTTAAACAATACTGCAATCTACGATGGAGAGCGCTTGCTTAGTAGAAACCGATTCACTCAATGTTGGTCTCGTACCAACCGAAAACCGCACTTGCCGATGGCAGCGAATTAAACCTAAAACATTTTTATAAACAGCCCCCCCATTGTAGAAGGGATTTAATATATTAAAAAATTACAAATATCCGATACCTACATGGCAAACCCATCAATAAAAAAACATTATTTACACCACAAATCACTTAACTATTGCTATAAACACCTCATAACCAACCGATAGAAAACCTCAAATTAATTGCTTGTCAATACAAGCTGACAACGTGTCTTCAAACCAAAAGACAAAATTCTTATTACATTACGGCAACTACGCTCAAAATCCAACCGCAAGTCTTCGACGATAGAGTCTAATTTTACTTGTGTGTGAACCACGGTGTTGCTGACATAAGTGAAATCAAAACACGCATTCATGGGGACCATACAATGGTGAGTTGACGAGGCAAGGCCTCTATGGAGAAATATAGTCGTTTGCATACGTTTTATATAAAGTTATGGTAATTTTAATTTGATGGTATCATTAATTTGGTCGCAAAGTGTCTATGACTTTCTTTTTGTGATGTTTTTGCATTTTCCATGCTAAGATTATAAAGTTCTTTTAGTGAAGGAAAAATTCGAATCTGCGTTTTCTGGTTAGATACACCAGACGCTCTGACCGCTAAGCCACCGCGAGTCCCACCCGCTTGATCGAAATTTGCCTTCACATTCTGAATTTACGTCATAAGGTGACGTTGGCGACATCTATTGAAAAGCAAGTTAAGTTAAGCAGAAGACGCAGGTTCGAATCCTGCCCGCGATTGAATTTTTCCTTCACTAAAATAACTGCCTATGACTTGTTGAGTTTTTATAGCAGTCTGTATTCTGTATAAGCATGTTTTAATGAATCTGGTTGAAAGTCCATCTACAATTGCACGTAAGAGCCAGTTCCTCTCAGTTGCTAAGGCTCTGGCAGTCTGCAGTCCGTAGGGGCTCTTAAACATCGGCAACGCATCAGCAACCTCTGGTGTTGCAGGGTGACGTTGACTACTACTTACCACCAGGTGGCTCGTCAGCTCGTTTGCCGACATAACCTATAAAAAAATCTGCAAACGTATTCTGACAAACGTTGACAAAGGTTTGTCGACTTTCTTTACGTACCTATGTATATAGAAATATTAATTTTGTCGACTGGATCTTCGGCAATTAAACTTCCTTATTAATCTAGTGATCATACATAAGCTCAACTGCTACGCTATTGGGTTCAATTCCCAAGTCAAACAAAGAGTTATTTGTCGTTTCAATAAAATTCTCAGTAGCAGTTCGGCGTTTGGATTTGTGCTCGGTTAATGGCCCTAAGCTCGACCTCTGTTACATAGGGCCTAGGAGTATAAACATACCGCCGAACCATAGGTGTACATTAGTACACCTCTGCCTAACCCTTCGGGGAATACGAGCATCATGGTATGTTAAATTCGTAATTGCTTTATACTTCATCCAAGAATGATAGACCCATTCTCAGCTAGGAATAGGATGATAAAAAAGCAGAATGTTGTAAAGGTTTAGATTGGACTTAATTGGGTAAAAGCTGCCTTCTGTAGCCTTAGCACGAACAACTTGCGAAAAAGTATTCGTATCGTCACGATAGAGGCGCTGGTCCATATCTCATACAAATTGGTCTCCATGACGATGCTAAGGCTACTGTTCAGTAGCCTTAGCACGAACAACTTGCGAAAAAGTATTCTTATCGTCATGGAGACCAATTTGTATGAGATATGGACCAGCGCCTCTATCGTGACGATACGAATACTTTTTCGCAAGTTGTTCGTGCTAAGGCTACAGTATGGACTAATAGCTATCGATTTTCCAATACACCCGTGATTGCTTCGTGGAAATATTTACTAGTCAATTACTTAAACCTTTTCTTTGGAAACGAATGGCATAGCTAGTTGATTTTCTTCGAAAAAGGTCTGATGCTACTGAGGTATAGGTACCTCTAGACTACTCCATATATTTCCGAGTAGCTGTTTCCTACGGTCTCACTCGTGATCCAAAATGATGTTATGATAATAAATAATTAAATAATATGATTATTGAAGTCCCTATTTATAAAAACCGCTACGTCCATGAAAAATTTCATCCCTATTTGCCCTAAAACCCTGAAACGTCCGTATTTATGTGGGTTTGGTGACTGAAATAAAACGTCTTGGTGGGAAATCAACCACTACTTTTTATTATCTTTAGAATTTTAACAGAATTTTTGCAATTTTACGTCCGTTTTAACCCTTGTCTCCAAACAGTTCTTAAAGATGCGAGAACCCTGTTGTGCCCAGCATTGGAACATCGCCCAACTGATAATTAAGACATTATCAGATTTAACTTTACCTAATAACCCTGATAAGTACATTTAAACTTGTTCCATTCCATGTTTCTAACTGGACGGAAATTGTTTTAAACGCGAACCAAATATTCGGACCCTCCAAATTAACATAATCCGCATAGGTAGGGTTTAGCTTCAAAGTTTTGAATTTGAAATTTTTACCCGGTATCGGTTGGGTTGGTTGGAAGCGAAACTGTAATAATTATTATGGATTAATGTGTGTATTGTTTAAGCTTCTTGATAATATGAGGCAGTTAGCCACTCTTTCATTATATCTTCTACAAAACCATTCTTCTGTCAATTGACGATCTTTCTATCTCAAGGTGAACCTCCAAAACTTTCTTTTGAAGCAGAACCCCCGAGGGGTTCTGGCCTTGTCGCGGCGGGAGGCTTAGTAACCATGAATTGGGCCCACGGTGAAGCTAAGTAGAACACCAGGGATCCCACCACTATGTGGACAGTGGTAGTGGTGGCCGGAGAGACCGACGTAACGGTGCCGCATCCGCGAAGAGGGGCGGCATGCATAACGCGCATTTTCGCACCGGATTATAAAGGTAGCCTCATTATCAATATACTGACTGGTAAAAAACAAACATGTCTACTATCATCACGCTTGTTGCCTACAGCCGTGTCTTTAGTTTGCGATAGCCACTCGTGGCTTATTTACATAGTTTATTTAATAATTTGTATTCTTTGTCAAAAGTAGGACTGGTAAATAATGCTATATTTGTCATTAAGTCTATCTTACGTGCTACTATTGTACAGAACGGTATCAATAAATATTTCTACTCCCTTAAATTATTTTTCAATTTTTGCTATCTGTATTTTACACTACTAAAAACTTATTGTTTTAATATTAACTAGATAGCAAAAAGGATTTTCTATGGACATAAAGATTTTATATCAATTAATTCAATTTTAAAAATAATAATCCAACAAACTACAGTACGCGCGACATAACTTGGCCGGACTAAAGTTAGCTGTTTGTCAGTTTTTGGTTGCGCAGTATACATTTTTTAACGTAAGCAATCCACTGCGCATTAAAACGGCGAACTTAACTCCGGCCAACTTATGCCGCGCGTACTGTACTTGTTTTATATTGAAAAATACAACAATCGATCAATTAATTCGAATGCACATCTAGATTTTTTCTATATTATTTTCAAATTCATCAGCATTAACAGAGGGATTTTGAAAAAAAAAGGTTAAGATAAAAAGGCTAACTCCAATTTATATAGGTTCAAGCCAAAATAATGTAAAGCTTTTAGCAGAAAACTGTAATAGGATTAATTAATCGTACCAGCTAAAACCTTCGTTAATAACGTTAGGGTTACTAGTAAAATCTAAACTTAGGTATCACGTAGACATTTAAGCAACAAAAAATGATTTTTATTAGCAATGAGTAGGATGAATTCTTGTCTAAACAAATGTAGCTGGAATGTCAGTATTTCATTTAATCGACAAATATTGATTTTATTTATATTTAATAAAGAATTATGATAAAATACCTTTTAATTCAGCAAAGCCCGAACCCCCAGTATACAAAACAATAGATTTTGTATTGTGTCTGTAATTTAAGTACGTACTTGAAAATAGTCAATGTTTTTCTTTATCCGACTACAAAAAAAGAAAAGGTAATGAGTTAAACCGTCTATGTATGTATGGATGTTTCATCCTAGCTCAAAAACTACTCATCCGATTTTAACAAATGAGGTGTCGATTGATTCATCTTTGCAGTAAGACTGTTATAAGCATATTTTACAATATAACCGGCAAAATCCAAAAAAGGTAACCGAGAAACCTTTTCAACTCTTGATTTTATAAAAAACAACTGAAAATCCTGAAAACTCTGGTAGCATCTCGTGGACCGTAAAAGGATGCAAATCAACTAAAATTATTTCAAATTTAAAGTAATGACGTTTACGTCTCCGTCGTCGCGGGTTTAAGAAAATATAACGTTGGTAAAATAAATATCTAATTTCCTGTTGCCCATTTGCTTATGAATTTTCTTGATTTTCTGAAATAGATATAGGTACCATGACGCTTATATTTCGACAAGGGGTACCACAACTCGTGATCTCAACGTCGGTTCTCTAGCTCTGGCAGTCTGCAGTCCTTAGTGGCTCTTATAGCTCGGCAACACATCAGCAACTCCTCTGGTGTTGCAGGTGTCCCTGGGCAGTGATGACTACTTACCAGGTGGCTTGTCTGTTCGTTTGGCAACAAAATCAATAAAAAACCGGTTAAGTGCGAGTCGAACTGGTGCGCCGAGGGTGCCGTACCTACCCATTATATCTCCATAATAAAATTGGCTGTAAGACCTTGCTTTTTGCCAAATTTCGTGATTCTAGGTCAACGGGAACTACCATATAGGTTTTCGACCCAAAACCTATAGGGTATTTCCGGTTTACAGCAAAAGTAAAGGGAAAATTCCGAAAAATAAAAAAGGTTGAAAATTAAGGTAAATTTTGGTACTTGCAAGTTATCGCGTAAATCTAAATTTGCCCATATCTTTTTATACCAACAAATCCACAACTCAAGTATGTTCTCGAAACATGGTCTTAACACATTGAGACCGATTTGAGTTTCGAAGAGTACGTTTTGACGTTAGTTCTGATAATCAAAGCAGGGTTAGGCAAAGATTTACTAATATACACCCACAGACAATTTGCCGGTATTTTTATGTACCGTGTAATTGGGGTCGAGCCTATTGCAATTATTCATTTTCCTGCCTTTGTCCACATTTATCTGGGGTCGGCGTAGCATGCCTCCATTATAATATTCCTATATTTTTTAAATTACTCTGAAACAGTTGACTACAGTAAATAAATTCTAAGCTAATTACTAATTATAATACTATAACCAACATACATTAGAGATGAGTATACTTTTAATCCAAAGGAAGTAGACATATTTCGCTCAATACTCTCATTATAAAGGGCCTTGACAGACAGATACTTACCCAATGGAGTTCTTCGGGTGCGGAACCCAAAAAAAAGGGTTGAAAGTCAGAAAGGGTCGACGCCAATATTTACATAGATTCCGGTAATTCCCTAAGTTTGCTTTTTATTCAAGGCAAACATGCGAGAAAGGGCGTATTTTAATATTAAGGGTAGTTTTTCTGCTTATATGGGTTGGGTGGATTATAGGATAGCAGTGATGATAGGATAGAGGATAGAGTCTGGTAATGTCTGCAAGTTTTCTCAGTCGTGCAAACAAATTGTAATCATTTTGGAATTGTGTTTTATTGAAATGGCATTTATCATCATCATCATCATATCAGCTAATAGAAGTCCACTGCTGAATAAAGGCCTTCTCCAAAGACTTCCACAGAGACCGGTTATATGCCGCCAACATCCAACGACTCCTAGCGACCTTTACCAGGTCGTCCGTCCATCTTGTTGGAGGTCGTCCCACACTGCGCTTTCCAGTGCTTGGTCTCCACTCGAGAACCTTTCTGCCCCAGCGTCCATCAGTTCTATGAGCTATGTTCCCCGCCCACCGCCACTTAAGTTTGCTAATCCTTGCTAATGGCATTTATAAAAAAATTAAATTGATTTTCGTATCTCATCCTCCAAGACTTTTTCCTAAGGAAGTATCCCAGAAATTAAAAATTTTGACTAGGCTAGTAATTTGCCTGTACACCAAATTTCATAGAAATCCATCAAGTAGATCTTGAGTTATAATCGGGTATTTAGACATACAGATAAACAACAATTCTAAAAATCATTAATTCCACTTCAGTATCGTTTCAATTTTTTTTCAATTATTTTGCAATTACAGACTGCCTCATTAGTCTAGTGGTCCCTAACGCGACTGCTACGCTAGAGGTCCTGGGTTCGATCCCCAGGTCGAGCAAAGTGTTATTGGGTTTTTCTATGAAATTCTCAGTAGCAGCTCGGAGTCTGGATTTGTGCCCGGTTAAAGGATTGCCAAGGCTCGCCCCCTATTATATGGAACCTAAACATACTGGCGAACTGTTGGTGTACAATAGTATCTACACCTCTGCCTAATTCTTCGGGGAATACAGACACGACTTTTCTATATGCCTACCAATACAAGAAAGTATCCATCGAGCAAAAGTTAAAAAGTGTAATTCATTAATGACGTAGCTTAATAGGACCCATAAGCGAACAAATTTTCTAACTACGCATGAAACATAAACAAAAGTTACTTGTTACAAAGTAACAACATTCCTCTCGTGTTAATTCATTAATATCGGCCGATAATATCGCGATGATTGATCGACTTCATTATTAACTTAAGCATAATATAATTAAGCTGTAATGAGATCACACAAATGGTCGAACTTTTAAAACATATTACGCCTGTAATCGCTGAGAGTTAAGCAGAAACAAGTACCTGCCAAAAAAGCCAAATAGAAGGAAGAATAGTCTATAAATTGTTCGGAGCAAGAAATTTTGTTTTGATTCCCGGGTCAAGCAAAGTGTTATTGAGTTTTATATTAAATTCCCACATAAATAGCAGAAGTTCGAAGGGTAAAATGTCCGGTCAATGACGATTTAGCTGGATCTTGTTCAGCTGTTTAATATAACGGAGCTGTATTTTGAAATATAATTCTTCTTTACCTGTGTATTTCACTGAACACCTCCGAAACGGCTGAACCCATTTTGATGAAATTTTTGGGTACATTTAAATGGTTCAGAATTGGGCCCAGTAGGTGACGATAAGATCAAATTTCAGGTTTTTTTTTCAGGGTAGGACAACGTCTGCCGAGCCCGCTAGTGTTAAATACAATTCTATGAATGTCAAAACGATGCAATTTGTTCTATTCAAAAAAGTTAGTGTTCTCTAAGAATTTTATATTGCGCAAACGATAAATTATGAATAGTGAAATAGGTAAATGCAATTCAATAGAAAAAGTACTACACATTAAATAAGGAACGAGATGCTTCAGGTAAATTCTTGGTACAGAATAATGGGCTTGAAAACCAATTTCCAGGCTAAAGAATTTGCTTTTTTTATGGAATAGGAGGGCAAACGAGCAGACGGATCGCCTGATGGTAAGCGATTACCGCCGCCCATGGACACCCGCAACACCATACGAGTCACAAGTGCGTTGCCGACCTTTTAAAAGGGATTGGGCCTCCGGTAACCTCACTCACTCGGCGAAATACAACGTAAGCGTTGATTATCGCCGGTTTTCTGTGAGGCCGTGGTATCACTCCGGACGAGCCGGCCCATTCGCGCCGAAGCATGGCTCTCCCAAGTGAAAAATTTCGCTGTTATACTGAGTAAATTTAATTTATATTGACGTTTAGTTGCAAAATTTTGTGATTACATCCCGGTCACTCCATTCCAAATAATTCCAATACCGATGTATACTGTAATGCATCAGGGGCCGTTATGACGTGTTAATGCCATAATTTTTACGTTGTGGAAAGAGATGCCGCTCTACATATTAAATAGCCTCATCTCTTTCTCCTTCTTCCTCATCTCTTCTTTTCAAAAATTATGGCGTTAACACGTCATAATACGGCCCCTGCAGTGGAAATGACTTTGCGAAGTAAGACCTTCCGAACGGTCGCGTAAGTAAAATCAATCACAATTTTTTCATCGACAGATAACTTTATCGGAGGGATAAATTTGAATTTTTGACAGTTTTTCTTTACTAAATCTGTAAAACGTCAATTTTATTCCTGAATTAAAAGTTAACTGGCGATGGAAACACCGGCCCTTAAAAGTGTTTTTTATACAAAAAAAACGAAATCAGGTGTGCGAAATATTTACGATTTCAGTTGTCGTAAGAGGCGAGAAAATATCTAACGTGCTCGGTGGTAGGACCTCTTGTAGTCTCAATGGCTGTCGACCAACTTTCCGTCGGAGTCAATCGTAAAGCACCTTTGTGTGTGTTTCGACGTTTGCGCGTGAGAGCCAGTTCACTCTCGGTTGCTGCGGCTCTGGCAGTCTGTAGTCCATCCGCAGCGCATCAGCAACTACTATCAACAATCATCATCAGGTAGCTCGTCGGCTCATAATATGTCGATTTAATCAACAAAATAAGTTCTTTTTTATGGGATAGGAGGGCAAACGAGCAGACGGATCGCCTGATGGTAAGCGATTACCACCTCCCATGGACACCCGTAATACCAAGGGAGTCACGAGTGCGTTGCCGACCTTTTAAAAGGGGATTGAGCCTCCGGTAGCCTCAATTACTCGGCGAAACACAACGTAAGCGTTGTTTGACGCCGGTTTTCTGTTAGGCCGTATCACTCCGGTCGAGCCGGCCCATTCGTGCGGAAGCATGGCTCTCCCACGTATTTACGTTAAAAGTTAAAAGTTCAGTAGTGATGATTTGAACCAACGTTTTATCACGCTTTATTCCGAAGGGTTAGGTAGAGACGTACTATTGTAGACCCACAGTTCGCTGGTATATTTAGGTCTCATACGCTGTAATACGGAGCGAGCTTATTGCCATAAACCGGGCACAAATTCCAAACTCCGAGCTGCTGCCTGAGAATTTCATAGAAAAAACCAATAAAAACTTTGCTCGACCTGGGAATTGAACCTTTCTAGTGAAGCAGTCACGCTCAGGACCACTAACTAGGCTAATGAGGCATTTTAACGTATTATCTTGCTGTATTTAACAGACTTCAAATTAAAAAAAGAAGGAGCTTATTTTATTATTATTATTTTATTAAGTAAATAACTACTCAGTCGATATGCAGCTTTAAGAACTGACAGGTTAATTTATTAGTCAGCAATGAAGTTTGAGCCGCATTATGAAATTCACAATCATCTGACACTTCACACTGTAATCATTGCCTGTATTCCCGATCAATAAGAATCACACATCAATAAAGATATAAAATACAAAAAGTGATAGCCAATCAAAGCTCGTTTAGATATCACAAGTCATTATTACTTTATTATACAAAGGTACAAAAGACCAGTATACGTTGATATTTCTTGGAGGCGCTTCTTGTGAACGCAGAATCTAACGCTATGTAGAATTCGTATAGTAAAATATAGTTCCTTAGTACGCCGTAGCTCAAGATAAAGTTGGTATAGTGTATAGGATTATGGTGAAATATTTGACGTAAATGTTTACTAGAGCTTTGGAATTGAGATGTTACTTTGCAAGCTGACGACGTTATACGCATATTAATAAATAACTGCCTCATTAACTTAGTGATCCTGATGTCGATCGTAATGCTAGAGGTTCTGGTTTCGATCCCTAAATCAAACAAAGTGATACTGGAATTAAACTACTTTTTACGGATTTTATCACGTTGTATTGATATTATTTGATTCCCAACGTTTCGGATCCTTTACAGCATCCATGGTCACGGGTAGACTAAGTTGTTGGACGTTGCAATTACTAACAGCTACCTTACATTTTTGTTATTTATTGGCGATCCGATTCACGCAGAACGAGCTCACCGTATCCTTCGGTCTTGCAGTTTTAGGCTTGGATTTTGATTTTATGGAATTTATAATGGGCTTTCAAGCGGTGGTAAGACCATAAAAAGTAGTTATATAAAGTTATTTCAATGTCTAATATTCAGAGTGTCAGAAACCAGAAAGTGATACTGGGTTTTTCTATGAAATTCTCAGTAGCAGCTCCGAGATTAATGGGATTTAAACATAGCGGCGAACTATGGGTATACATAAGTACACTTCTGCCTAACCCTTCGGGGAAAACAGGCGTGATGGTGGTATGTTATGTAATAAATTATCGTCCAGTGTATCCCTTCCCGAGCAGTCAACATACTTATTGACTTCAATCTGGCAAATCTTTTCGTTCCCTTTGTTTTAAAAACTCTTAAAATATTTTGTAGTAGGTAATTTTTATTGACATTAAGATATTATAACCCTGACTTCTGAACTAGATAAAAAAATTAAATAATCTTGAATAAATGATTTTGATTTTGAAAAAAATACTAGTGATTTGATAAAAAACGAATAGAACGAAATTATGTGTAATGGTTGGCTGGTTTTACTATACAAAATATTAATTAGTTTACATTTAATCGCCATTAAATCTAAATTAGCATAATGTTTACGATGCGATGATATTCTATGTCACAACAAGTTCAAGGTAAAATCATTACAACACTTTTGGTAGCATTCAAGTTTATTATACGTAATCTATATTTATCACATCATCATTCTTGTATCCCAAGCGTAGGTGCTAATTCATAGTTCACCTATGTACCTAACTGTAACTAAATAAAAAAAAAAACTGTTTTCGTGCCATGCAAAAGGAGGCGAGTCCTCCTTTTGCATGGGCCCTTTTTTTATTCGTGACAGGCTTACGCTTGACCGCCAGTTCGGCTGATGTTAAGCGAGACTGCGATCTAAGATGGAGTTCAAATGGGCCTGTTACAATTTTATTATAGGTACCTATAGATTGACAAGCTACAAATTGAAAAATAGCACAACAACATTACAGACAATTTACACGGTAAAAAGCGTAACTATAAACATCATAATAACAAGCATATTCCCCAAAAACCTTCACAAATACTTCAAAATATCACCCCACGCAATTATCTATTGTAATGTAAGTATGGAGGCTCCAAAGAGTACCCAAGTGGGGACGGCATTCTTATCCCTGAGACATGCAGATGAAAGGAATCTCTTCGGTAGCTTATTATGTTTATATTTTTTAATATACCGTTGAATTTCGAATGGAAAAGGCTGTATAATGTCGTTCCAGATATGAAATTGGGGTGGTTGATGTGTTGCTGTGAGTAAGTTATGTGAAAAATAAGAATTATACGTGTGTGATGCCTAGCATGGGCTGAGGGAGATGGAGGCTGCATTTAGTTTTACAAGACACATTAATTCATTTGTGTACTTAATTTTAATGGGAATGGCAGCCCCGACGGATTTTATTCTACATAAGTGAAATATGTGTAGTAATTTAGTCTGGAGTGTAAAATATTATCTAATCCTTTTACGATTACATTCGTCTATTTTTTTTTATGGGATAGGGGAACAAACGAGCAGACGGATCGCCTGATGGTAAGCGATTACCGCCGCCCATGGACACCCGCAACACCAGAGGAGTCACAAGTGCGTTGCCGGCCTTTTAAAAGGGGATTGGGCCTCCGGTAACCTCACTCACTCGGCGAAACACAACGTAAGCGTTGTTTGACACCGGTTTTCTGTGAGGCCGTGGTATCACTCCGGTCGAGCCGGCCCATTCGTGCCGAAGTTTATTAGATAATTAGTTTAGTTTTTTTTAAAGTGTCCGTGAGTCTGTCAATAAACTCTTTTTTTTTCTTTCTTTATTTCAAGTATGACTCTCCCGCGTTAAAAACTCCTCGTCGTGGGTATTTTCAATTTTAAGTTATTAATCAATTCAAAGTCATTATAAAACTAAAACTTAGTCGGTTCCTAAAAGATATAGAAAAATACTTTAAACTTAACCTTAAAATTCTATGTCAACCCAATCTGGCAAAAAAATCAGGAAATGTCGACATGAAAATATTCAAACACTCCCATTATCCCCCGGTCCGCTAATTTCGTGATAAATCTCCAGGGATTACCCTTCGAGGAGCTCAAATTATGTTTTTATACGTCACGGGGGGAAGATTGTTACTAAATAATTACAAAGGCGCCCATGAAGGCTTATGAGCAGTGGGTTGTTTGCTTTGTTGGTAGTGTTACATAAGTAATGGGGATTACGACTATTTGTATATTTATCACACATCATTTTCAACATTCCATCACTGGGTTTAAGGTCGGCTTTAAGTTAAACTAGGCGTGAATGAGTAACTACGTAACATAGAAAAAAAATCTGAAATCTGGTCTGATCATTGTGTTTTTTTAAAATTCATTCTCAAAAATTTTGAAGATCTAAAACAAATTATGTGTAATCAACAGTTATGTACCCCTAACTTGTTAACTTTGTCTATTGGTTAATTTCTAGAAACATCGAGATTTTCAGTGCGATAACTTACAAAACCTAAGTGAAATCGTTTTATTTCAAGTATTACTCTCGTGCAGCTTGCATAGAGTCAGCTACCTATTAAAAAAAATAATTCAAAAACAGAACAGAAAATAATACTTATTAAATTGTTTTGTCTTTGCATCACTACATAGTATTAAACAAAGTCACTGTCGCTGTCTGTCCGTCCCTATGCTTAAATCTTTAAAACTACGCAACCGATTTTGAAGCGGTTTTTTTTTATAGATAGAGTGATTCAAGAGGAAGGTTTTAAGCTATTTAACATTACGCTATGGCTCCTTGGAATGGGGCAACTTGGGTGTAACCGCGGGCGGGCCGCTAGTAGTTATATAAATCGACTATTACAAGCACTTTTGCATCAAAAAGTAGTTGCAAGGTTGGTATATCTTATGGAGAATTGGTAAGAAACTCCATAGACACTTGAAGGCACAAAGTTCACGTCCATGGACAAGTATAAAACAATATTACGGTAACGTACTTAACTTAACCCTTTTCCCGCGTTGACTCTCACAAAATATTTATCTTTCATTTCAAGTTCAATGTCAACTGAGGGAAGACTTCCCATGGGCTATAATTCATGGCTATTTACGTGGCGACGTTTGGCTTAATGGAAACACAGGTGGTTTACGTCGGCGCTAAACGGAGTTAAGGAAGATGTGCGGAATGGATAAAGTGTTTGTTTTCCTGCTTTTAACATTATATGACACTTATGTAAAGGCTGTTTAGGTTCTTAATTACTTCACAAATATTTCCCA
This sequence comes from Acronicta aceris, assembly GCA_910591435.1. Taxonomy (NCBI): domain Eukaryota; kingdom Metazoa; phylum Arthropoda; class Insecta; order Lepidoptera; family Noctuidae; genus Acronicta; species Acronicta aceris. Next base: position 1,264,337 of record OU342775.1, read on the forward strand.
TAGGGTTAGACAGGAACTACAGAATGTCTTTGAACTTGAAGTCTTGTTTTTATAAGTACTTATGATGGACTAAAACATTGACTTGTAAAAGTGATTTCTGACACTATACGCGAATATAAGCCATTGAAATAAAACTACGGATTTTATCGCGTTGTTTCGGATCCTTTACAGCATCCATGGTCACTGGTAGACTAAGTGGTTGGACGTCTTATTGTTGCAATTTCTAACAGTTTTGTTAATTATTGGCGATCCATCGATTGTTCTGCGTGAATTAAATCTTAAAAAGTAGTTTTATTTCAATTGTAAAAGTGAATTTACGGAAAAAAATGTCTTTTATCATGTATTTATCTTCTTAAATAGCTGAAATTATATTTGCAACAAAAGACTGAGTAATTAACAGTTCGGAATTGGTCAAGGTGTCGCAGTCAATTGAAGGAAAATGTCGGAACACGTTCGACATTATATTGGAGCTTGAATTACGGTTAATGAAGCAAGATAGGTAACAAGAATAGGGATTCGTAGTCCGTGGGGATTCATAATGGTCGTAGTCATTGGTCGATAGGAAAAATATGCGCTTGCCACGGTCGGCTCTTGGATGGATAACCAATCTAAGTACATTTTAGTCGATGGGTAGATATACAAGCTTTTTTATTAGTAGTTGTCTGACCACGGTTAGCTCGTGGATGGGTGAAAATTCTTAAACTTTCTCGAAACTATGTCACTTCATTCCTTGTTTGCGGTTAAACTACGCTTTCCACGGCTAAACAATGGACGGGAGATTATTTCAAGCTCCATTTCTTGAAGAGCACTTAACATCAATAACAAGCATTCATAAATTATATAATTATGAACACAACAATAAAAAAATAAGCAAACGCCATTTGTAATTTGACCATGATTTATTTGTAATTTGATTAAACTGTATTCATGCATGCTGTGATTTCCTGTAAATGAAGACACACAAGGTAAGTAATTGTATCTGAATTGTATATGTTTATTGTATGTACTGTGTATTTTTCGTTGGATATCCTTATAAATAAAATGAAATAAACACCGTTTTCACAACATTCTACTTAATAAAATTTCATTTTTTTTTATCTATACTTATAATAAATCTGTAGAGAGGTCAATTCTGTACATGAAATATATTTCCAAAATAACTATCAGCGGGTGATTAGTGATCGATACTGACGCCAAAAATGCAATCAGTAAATTTTTGTCTGTCTGTCTGTCTGTCTGTCTGTATGTTCGTTATAGAAACAAAAACCACTCGAAGGATTTCAACGAAACTTGGTACAATTGTTCTTCATACTCCTGGGCAGGTTATAGTATACTTTTCATCACGCTACGATCAATAGGAGCGGAGCACAATTAAAAAATGTTGCAAAAACGGGAAAATTATTTGATTATTTTGTTCTGGGAAGTGACATGGGTCGTTGATAAAGCGGGCGTAGCCGCTGGCGGAAGCTAGTGTAGAATAAAATTTCAGTTTATCGTTGTTCTAAGATGTCAGTCTGTATAACGTAGACAAAAGCTTGTAAAAACGCTAAAATAACCTAAACTAAACTAAAAAAGTTTATTTCGTATTTCCAAATATAATATTTACCTACCACGTATCGCTATTATGTAACTCGTGCCTTTATAAAATAAGCCAATTATTTTACTGGTCAAGACATTTCAACAAAAAAGCTACGTCTAGACATAACTACCTTAATTTCAGGTCTTCGACCATAAATAACTGTGTTTCAATGCTAAGTCGTTACTTAGCAAATGAAAATAACTTTATAATCTTAGCGCGGAAAATGCAAAAAAAAATCACAAAAAGATAGTTATAGAGACTTACAAATTTTGACATGTCGAGATGGCTATTAAGGCTCAGAGACATCATTGTTGCTCACGTCCATCTATATTATGCTACAGTTGTCGTTTACCATCAGACGAGATGTAGATATGGTTAAGAGTCCGGCGGACCGAATTTCTCTTACAAACGTAATACCAAAATAAACCCTAATTCAAATAATTTAATCAAATTCTGTTATTATTCGGATTCCGATACCGTTAATCTAGGTTCCTACGTTACCATTTAATCCAAAATACTTCACTGGAAATAAATGTAAGCGAATGCATTTTTGTTAACTTTTCCAAGTTTGGAACGAATTTTCGATCTTTTATTTCCAGTGAAGTAGTAGTAGATGAAATAGTATCTTAGAAACCTAGATTAACGGTATCAAAATCTGAATAATAACATAATTTGATAGAATATTGTATGGATTACGATTTATTTCGGTATTACTTTTTTGTGGTCAATTCAAGCTCCGCCGGACCCTTCAGTATTTGTCATCTTAGCAATATAAAAGATTTTAGTATTTTCAAACTATTCTCTCCCGAAGATTTCACCACAAAGACATAAACTTCACCTTAATCATCATCATTTCTACCTTTTCGCATTCATCAACCTACTTCAAAAAGGAGGAGGTTCTCAATTCGATTGTTTTCTTGTATGTTTGTTTACGCGATTACTACATCAATTATGAACCGATTTTGATGATTCTTTTTTTGATCAGTAAGTCATATTTTAGAAATGGTCCCATAAAAATTTGGTCAATATCTGATCACAAAATTTAGAACAAAATGACGACAATACGTAAATGATAACGTCATCTCCTCCTATATGTAAAATTTTACTTTTAACAAAAAGTCGGACGTCGGTGACGAAAACAAAAGTTTAAACCAAATTGAAGGCACCGACATACGAAACTGTTGTGCACCTGACATTATTTTTATGTTTTTTAAGGCGGTTTTATGTTCGGGTCTGTTTCCAACTGAACCAAACGCAACTGAATATCAGTATTTTACTTGAAGCGACTTCTTTTTTTTTATAGGATAGGGGGACAAACGAGCAGACGGATCGCCTGATGGTAAGCGATTACCGCCGCCCATGGACACCCGCAACACCAGAGGAGTCACAAGTGCATTGCCCGTTTTAAAAGGGGATTGGGCCTCCGGTAACCTTACTCACTCGGCGAAACACAACGTAAGCGTTGTTTGACGCCGGTTTTCTGTGAGGCCGTGGTATCGCTCCGGTCGAGCCGGCCCATACGTGCCGAAGCATGGCATTCTACCCAATTATTACTGGACGATACTATATATCCTTAGCTTAGGATAAATAAAATTTGTTTTATTCAGGAGTTCGAGTCCTGGCCACTAAGGATCGTCATATAATAACACACCTATGCGTTTTCGTATTACGCACCGACCGCTAAGTTTAGAATCGTCAGCCATCCGCAGACTGACAGCGGCTCGTGTAGCTTAACCTTGCAGATCATATACCTACCTATAGTTATGTAATGTTTTAAATTGCCTTATTAGCCTAGTGATCCTGACTGCGACTGCTACGCTTGAGATCCTGGGTTCGATCCCCAGGTCGAGCAAAGTGTTATTGGGTTTTTCTATGAAATTCTTAGTATCAGCTCGGAGGTTGGTTTTTTTCCCATTTGTTTCTATTACGTGGGACCCAAAACATACTGGCAACTGTGGGTATAGGTACATTAGTACGCCTCTGCCTAACCCTTCGGGAAACAGGCGTGACGGTGTGTTATATTTATGTTCTAATGTTTCAATATACTAGGTTTTAAATAGAATCTAAGTGTCAATCAAACAAAAAACAAGGTACCAATTAACAATAGTTTAACCACTACCTAATTCTGGCTCAATCACCAGTTAAAACAAAACATAAACCCATTTTTAAATGTCATTCATTCATAAATTACTTGACCTTTACAAACTAAACTCCACTTGTATTTTCCACATAATTAACTCTATTCTGTGCTACCGGATAGATTTTTTTAACTCAATGACAAAACATTCCAAATGTTCCGGCAAAGAAGTCATTAAAAATACAATAGTACGTTTTTTTGTGGCAACACCTTTAGAAAAAGGAAATGAAATCGACGTAAAAAATATTTCTATGGATTTAAAAATGTCTATTATAATGATTGAAGTGTTTGATCGACAAACAGATAAAATATATTAGTACGAAACAATTGTAGCGTATAATTTATATCTCAATGCACTGATTTGAAAAAGGAAAAGTTGTAAAAAATATTTCTACTAATTCCAAAATGTCTTCGACAAAATGATGAAATAAAAAAAAATGCCTGTAATTAATATCTCGTAGCACATAAGATATTTAATTTATTTTTTACTCTCAGCTTGCGAAGCATGTCAGTGATAACAGTAATTAAGTATTCAGTTAAATTATTCATTAAATTATTACTTGCTATAGTATCGATAAGTTATTTATATTCTTTATTGACATACCATAATGTACAATGAGGTGATGTAATTAATATAAACAAGAACCATTATCGACCCTGTAGGGCACAGCAATATTAGGAACATTAAGACGTCCAAAAGGAAGACTTATTTTCCTAGATATAAGGTACAAGATAGGTATGATTATGTATTTTTTTTAATCGTTAATATCTAAAATGTAAATAAGTATAATTAATGTCAAAATTCGGTGTACTAATGGAATATTTGATTTAGTTTTAGTTAATTCGAACATCGAAATTAATATCCCAATGTTCATTAATATTATATCGCTCAATACAAATGTAGAAAAAAGTAATACACTTAATCATATTTAATTAATTTTATGTTATTTAAACTTTATCGATCTAATGACCATAGTTCACTATTTATTATTAAAAAATTTTTTTATTTCAATTCGCTAAAGATTCTTTCACACTGGGTTTGTAAAAAAAAACTTATGCTTCATAGTGCTAAAATAGTAAATCCGAAAATGAATTAAATTATCACCATAAAACTTACTTGCGGTAAACTTCAAAATTCCACAAATTCAAAGCAAAACCATTCACAAGTTCACACCTGTATATTTATTCACAAAAACCAACAAACTGTTTGCACTAAATCCACTGTGTCCTAAATTTCACTGAACACACTATCCTTGTCACAGTTTCAATATAAGATGAAATCCGTTCGAATTGTACTCGAAAAATTTTCGGCAATTTTCTTTTGTCACGAGGTGGTTTTCCGTAGAACGTCTCGTTCGTCTCGCGTTCGAAAGTGGGGGCGTCGAGACGTCGTGCGTCGCAGACTGCCCGATGGGAACTGAGTGAGGTCCGTAGCGATACCTGCAGCGGCACGCACACAAATGCATACCACGCATACACAAAAGCGCTAGAACTTGCGCTTTAAAGCTCCGCCTCCACGTGCCGCTTTTTTTTTTGTTTTTTTTTTCTTGTGTTTTTTTGAGTTAAACATTCGACACGTTGGTAGCATCTGTAAATTATGCTGCGTGTAAAATCTGGGTTTTTGTAGCACTTCCGTAAAGTGGTTTATGGGGTCTTAATTTTGCGGAAGATTGAGATGTTTTCTTTTCGTGACGTGTGGGACTCCGTGTGAGTTTTTTCAAGTTCTTTTACCAATTCAATTTGTATGTTTGTGGAAGCTTGATTTTGAATTCATACTGTTTTCGTTCCTGCGTGGAATAATAAACGGGGATATAGTTATTTTTTAAAATAATTGTGATTATTTTTCATAGCTACCAAAAAAGGTAGGGATTACAAAAACTAAGAGATGTGTTGCTGGGAAGGTTGTGTTCTTCTTCCCAGCGAAAACACTAGGAGGCCGTGAAGGGCGAGCGTTTTGGGGGATATCTATAATGTAAGAATGACGTTCAAAAAGTACTACCTAGGAGTATATCTTGAATAGGTGTGATTTTGACTTTGACTTTAAGAGTCCGGCGGACCGAATTTCTCTTACAAACGTAATACCGAAATAAATCGTAATTCAAACAAAATGTAATCAAATTCTGTTAATAATCGGATTTAGATACCGTTAATACAATCGTTAATAAATACTTCACTGGAAATAAATGTAAGCGAACGCATTTTTTGATAACTCTACCAAGTTTGAAACGATTTTTCGGTCTTTTATTTCCAGTGAAGTAGTAATAGACGAAATAATACCATAGAAACCTAGACGGTTTCGAAATCCGAATAATAACATAATTTGATAGAATATTGTCTGGATTACGATTTATTTCGGTATTACGTTTTTGTGGGCAATTCAAGTTCCACTGGACCCTTAAGAATTATTCACAAGATACAACTGAATCACACATAAATGTAATAATTATATAAAAAAAAGCTCGTGAAGTTGTAGGTACTATCGGCCAACGCCATATCTAGCCACCTTAAGGGGTGTATTTGCTTGCAGCCTCGGCTGCTGTTCCAATGCTTACCTACACTTATCAACCAATAGCATCGTCCTTTTTATGAAGTCGAAATCACATCTCTAATCATATAAACAAAAAAAAGATAGTGAAATAAAAATACTTTTTAGAGATTTTATCCCATCATATTTATATTATTTAATTCCTAAAAGCCAACGCCACCGTGTGCACGGGATTTTGTTTTCAAAATGGCTAGATATGGAGTTGGCGGATAGTACTTTTTTTTTTCTTTAAAAGTACCCTAGAAATGATGGAGAAATATTATAACATAAATATATCAAGAAACTGTAACAAAAAAATAATATGACAATAATTGTTTGTAACACGCGCACGTCCCATTATTCCCGAGTGTCGCGTTACCTCACATCAAATTAGTGTGACATCGCCTTTATAATGCTATGCGTACACTGGTAGAGATAATGTTGTGAACTTTGAACATAAGAATGAGAAAATAATGTATGCCTGTATTCCCCGAAGGATTAGGCAGAGGCGTACTAATTTTAACACCCACAGGTCGCCGTTGCCGTACATGGGACTTAAATATACAGGTCCCATGTAATAGGGGGCGAGTCTATTGCCATTAACCAGGCACAAATTCCAAACTACGAGCTGCTACTGAGAATTTCACAGAAAAACCCATAATTTTTTTTATGGGATAGGAGGGCAAACGAGCCGACGGGTCGCCTGATGGTAAGCGATTACCGCCGCCCATGGACACCCGCAACACCATAGGAGTCAAAAGTGCGTTGCCGACCTTTTAAAAGGGGATTGGGCCTCCGGTAACCTCACTCACTCGGCGAAACACAACGTAAGCGTTGTTGAACGCCGGCTTTCTGTGAGGCCGTAGTATCACTCCAGTCGAGCCGGCACATTCGTGCCGAAGCATGCGTCTCCCACTCTCCCACTAAAATAACTTAATAATTTTAGCATGGAAAATGCAGATAATTCTATGATTTTTTTAGTAACTGATCAGATTTTGGGTTTGTGAGTGTCAGTGTGTGGCAATAGCTTGCCCCTGTTACATAAAACTTATACCTACATACCAGCGAACTGGATCTGTACATCAGTACCTTTGTTTTACCCTTTGGGAAATGCAGGTGTGATGGTATGTTCTGTACTCATATTAAAGTCTGTACGCGTCACGTCTTCAAAACATGCAACACTGCATCATTACACCCAATAAAACAAACATTGGCGACAAACATTATTATAACCGAGACTTGTTTTCTCAATATTTATTCAGTCGAGTGGACATGTCAGTTACGTTTGTCGGAAGCTTCTGGCACTCGACCTACTGGGGAATGTTTAGATTTTCATTATTACTTCAACGTTTTTGGATTTGGACTTCCTGGGTTTGTGGAATGATGATTATTTGGAGTCATTTCCCATATCGCGTGACCATATCTGACATGCTATGGCAATCCGGATTCAGTTACCTATGTTATCTTTTGGAAGGTAATTTATTCGCGTCACTTACACCAAACTCCACAATACTTACATTGATAGAAGAAAAACATTGTAAACATCAATTACCTATCTACCTATTTAAAAGAGTATCTATGGAGTTTCTCGCCAGCTCTTCTCCTTAAGAACTACTATTTGGAACCGTGCAAATAGCTTTTGACATTTCAAAAGTACCTGTCTATGGTTTAATTGAAATATTATATTTAAATTTATATATAATAGAATATTGATTGGATCATTGCCAATAGCTACCAACATATCACAAGGTACCCCGAAAAACTCATACATTTTGATACGATTAGAACTGAAATGTATTCTAGAAGTTGTTACCCAATGGCTATAAAAATTTTCAACAGATTACCAGCTGACATAAAAAATCCACTTATCAAGGTAAACATTTTTAAAAAAATATTGCTAAAATGGCTCATCTCTATGAGTTTTTATAGCCTAAAGGATTATTTTGACACAAAATCGTATAAAAGTTAATTTTGACATCCAAATAATTGTGATTTTCTTCATAGAAGTTTAGTGTTAATTTTAAAATTTGATGACAATCTTTTACTTTATATAACTATTGATGAATCTATTATTTGACATTGCAACAATTATATTTTAATGACTAATTTTATTGAACTGAAAGATATTCTGTAATTACTTTCTATTATAATTTTTGCATGCCAGCTCCTGGTGAAACATGTAAAGCTACTTCAACATTATGAAAGACCATTTTGTACCATGTTTTAATGCAAATAAACATTCATTCATTCATTCATATCGGCAATCTATCCTTCGATAAATTCATCACCATCAAACCAACTGCTGAGCACGGATCCCTATAGAATGAGAGAGGTTAGGCTATAGTCCGCCACGCTGTTCTAGTGCGGGTTAGCAGACTTTATACACCGTCAAGGAAATCTCTCAGGCATACAAGTCTCCTCATTCTGTTTTCTTTTAATTAATTTTAATACGCACATGATTTCGAAGGTGCCTTGGGCCCGAACTCAAGCAAAGATCTTAAGTTCGAATTGGCAGTATCAATTGGCAGTCCAAATGTTTCTACAAATTTGGCGTTCATAATTATTATGTTCATACATTTTATTTCTATTCGTTATGTTTGTCGATATGAATAAACATTTCTGGAATTAAAAAATCTGGAAAAAAATGTATGCAGATTTTAGATCCTCTAGTGCCCGTTATAGGGGTTTTCTGTAAGTTCTTAAACAATAACAAATAAAAATGCGTCAAAATCATTTTTTAATTTTAACTCCTAGTTATCAGGACGTGTTAGGGTGTTAACAGGACCTAAGAAGATATTTTTGGATTTCATTTCATAAAAGTCGTTTATAAAACGGCCATGCGATTTCCCTTCGTTAAAAAGTCATGATAATTTTCGCACACGGACCGAACGTTAAACGGTCCTGGGAGCCAGTGCTAAATTAATCACTCCTGAAAAGTGAGCATAAGAGTACGTAGCTACGTAATAGCTTATATAATACGCTGATCAGCCAGGTTAAGCTACAGTTTCCGCGGCAGGACTGTGGATGGGTGTGTGTGTAGATCGGTGTCTATATGTGACACATCAAGAGCCAATCGTCACTCGGAGAGCACTTAAAGCCGCCAATCCCGGTTGTCATACGAATATCTATAATAATCGTTAGTTAAGTGAGGAACCTAAAAAGCTGCTCTTTAAACTGTGACACAGTGTTACCACAATATGGCTTAGCTCTTCTTTTTATCGAATTGACAGCAGTAAAACCATCAAACTAGATTGGCCCAGTATTCTGTTATGCGCACGGCATTTTCTGTAGCGGCCTTGATATTAACAGGTGTCGGGGCACGCTGGGCATGATAGCATATGGGCTATATCTTCAGGTCAGTTCCAGGGAAGTCCAACTACTTTAAGCTTTTTCCATTAGGAAGTTGCGGAAGAATTTAGATTCGGGCCTGGTTAATATATCAATAAAATTAATGTTCACACATCCTGATATCGCAATATTGTACCAGTGAAGATTTTAACACCATATATTTCAAAAGTGTCCATGGAGTTTTCTTCCGGATTCTTCTCCATAGGATCAACCTATTGGAACCGTGCAACTAGAATCATAACGTTTCATAAACGCTTGTAAAAGCTTATTTGAAATAAAAACATTTGAACGTGAACTTGAAAATAGTCTCGCCTATTACCTGTAAACAAACCGGTAAACCGTGGTGTGTACATTGGTACACCTCTGCCTAACCCTTCGCAGAATAAGGGCTTGATGTTATGGCTATGAAATTCTCAGTAGAATCTTTAGTTCGGACTTGTGTTCGATGATAGCAGTGGGCTCGCTCCCTATTACATGGGACGCAAAATTCTGCCTATCCCTTAGGGGTACAAGCATGTTAGTATGTAAAACTGTACCCTCAAGTTCCCATTAACTCAATTCCTTCTCGATTACAAGATCCTTAAGTTTCCATCCCTTGTTCATTATTTATATTGCAAACAAGAACCTTACGATATTACTATGTAAGGACGATTTTATGTAGTCAAGTTACACGGATACGGGTGCTGTTAACTGCGATAGATTTTAGGTATGTATTATATAAGCCTCGTTAGCCTAGTGGTCCTTAGCCCGATTGCTACGCTAGAGGTCCTAGGTTCGATCCCTTGGGGTCGAGCAAAGTGTTACTGGGTATTTAGGAAATTCTCAGTAGTAGCTCTCGGAGTTTGGAACTCTTTCTCGCTCGTTACCTACAATGTAAATACACAAAACCGGCGTTAAACAATGCTAATGTAGGAACCTAGATTAACGGTATCGAAATCCGAATAATAATTTGATTAAATTGTGTTTGAATTACGATTTATTTCAGTATTCAGTTTATAATAGAAATTCCCACACAAACGTAATACAAAAATAAATCGTAATTCAAACAAAATTTAATCAAATTGTGTTATTATTCGGGTTCCGATACTGATACTCTAGGTTCCTACTCTAACATTTCGCCCAAAATACTTCACTGGAAATAAATTTACGCCAATGCAATTCTTCGGTAATTATTTCCAGTGAAGTAGTAGTAGACAAAATGGTACGGTAGGAACCTACATTAACGGTATCCGAATCCGAATAATAACAATATTGTTTGTATAACGATTTATTTTGGTATTACGTATTTGAAGGCAATTCAAGCTCCGCCGGACCCATAAGCGGCTTTTGTAGTCGCCCAGCTCATGATGCATAAAATAGCATTCACATTATTTAGTAGACTATCTCCACCACTACCTTAACAACAGACAATAATAATTCACCTTCGCTACCCGGTTCTGCGTTCAAAAAGCGAGTGTCCAATTGTGGGTAGACCAATATTTTATTTAAAACCCCATATCAAAGGCTCACGGTACACCGACCCCCTGAATTATACACCACCCTGCGTTTAATGGGTTTAATTTTCAAGCTCCTGAAAAATATCTACGCAAACTTTCCACGTTAAGTGCGGCGCGAGATTCGAGTTGGACAACTTTGGAAATCTTTTGTCAAGTTCACGTGATGTCGTGAGGATGAATTTTTAATTCGATGTCATTTTTTTGGTAATGGTTTTTTTTTATTGTTTATGTCGGCAAATGAAAGACCAGCTACCTTATGGTAAGAAGTCATCGCAGCTTCTAAGCACCTACAAGACCAGAGGAGTTGCTGATGCTCAATCTAGAAAATGATTACCCAAATAAAATAAATTTTATTAAATTTTAAAGATTAGCAGTCTGTCTCCGATTCCAAAATAGATGCCAAAATTTAAGAGAAAACTGCAATTTATACAATGTCTAATCATAAATAACCGTTTTTACCCCATTACTGATGAAGCTTCATTTTATATTCTTAGGTTTTTTTTTAATTCTTGATAGGCTTGACCGCGTAATTAAAAATTTTAGTACGAATCAAAGTAAATATCAAAGTAAATATATACAGTTGTGATATTGAGAATAACTTAATGAATGTGAGTAGCACCGCGGGACACACCTGATCTAAACATCGAGACTAGGTTCGCATTCAAGTTAACAATAATAAAAAATACTATTCGGTACAGGGTTAAATAAGGTAAGTATCAGGGTATTTCAACACCTAAAAACAAAAAAAGCTCCGTTACAAAAGTAGCAGTTCATCCCTATACTAAAAAGGACCCGTTCTTTTACTCCAATGAAAAGTAACAGTTCTGCGTATGCAAAATATTTTTGTAACCGTTCAGGTGTGACATTCCCATGTGGATTATGTTTCGCCTCATCGGGTCACAGTCGCTCGGGATCGCGATATCGGAACTCGAAAGTTTTTCCTTTGTAACGAGACTGCGTTACGATACATTGTGTATGTGGAACTAGTCCGGGATTATTTTTTAAAACGTTTTGGTTGTCCGAAGACAAATGATAGGTACTAATGATAAATGATATATATTTTAGTTTATAGATACTATATAAATAAAAATAAATATAGATAGAGACACTATATTTGACTTTTGAAATTCGTATGTTTTTTACTTCGTAAAAATTTATGCATGTCTGTGTAACTTATTTACACAGTAAAAATTATAATTGATATAAACCTATTTAAATATACTCTGTAAATAAGTTTTTATTGTACCTCATAAATAACATACCATCACGCCTGTATTCACCGAAGGGTTAGGAAGAGGTGTACTAATGTACACCCACCCGTCTCATATAATAGGGGGCAAGAATTTCATAGAAAAACCCAATAATACTGCTCGACCTGGGGATCGAACCCAGGACCTCTAGCATAGCAGTCAGAATAAATAAATAAAAATCTAATCAATTCAAAAAATATTTAGAGATTTTGTAGATTAGCACACCTCTGCCTAAACCTAAACCTTCGGGGAACACAGGCATGATATACGAGTATAAACGTATTTAAAAACGAATACATCACATCACGAAAAAAATGCTTAGAGAAATCACCTTTTATCTATAACAGATTTTCCAATACACTTTTTCTTAGTCCCATCCAATTAGCAGGACATTGCACCCCGGGGTCTTCGCCGGAGGTAAATAATCCAACGGATGGGATCTTTCGCATTAGTCTTTGAATCAATGAATGCAAATCGCTGGTTGTAGCTTAGAAGATTAAGCTCTGTTTTAATTACAATACTGTAATTAAAAGTTGATACTAATTTTAGTGGCTAAAGCGTCCGATGAATTTTGACAGAATCTGTATTAATTACATTCTGAGATGTCTTCATATTTTATAGTTAGTATTGTTTACCTCAACTGAACCTGTAAATGTGTGCACACTTTGGCATGTCTGAGTGGATACCTAATTTGTAACCTGCTTTGATGATGTGTTATTTAACACATAGTTCATTTATAGTCTTATGGTGACATCGAGTTCTTAAATGTTGGGAACCTTCTTTTAATATTATCGACTTTGGTCCAATGTTCACACATCCTGATATCGCAATATTGTACCAGTGAAGATTGTAACACCATTTATTTTAAATCAGAGTCAGTCAGGATCAACCTTATGGAACCGTGCAACTAGAATCATAATGTTTTATAAACGCTTATTTGAATTTGAAATAAAAACATTTGAACTTGAACTTTGATTTAACTGGAGAGACGCAGGTTTGAATCCTGCCTGAGATAAAAAAAAATATTTCGCTAAAATTTAAATGATTTCGTTACATTCTAACACAAAGCTGTCACTAACAGAAGTGCTCGTGTCCGGTTACTATTTGTACTGAAAAATATCAAAAGTACGTGTTCTATTCAACCGTACCTATGCCAATTTACAAAGAACATGTTCGGAATATTCCGGAATAACTCGGAAGTATAGGAATAATAGGAATAGTATTGACGGAACTGTGAGGAAGAATGCTTTCTTTCGATTAGTGACGTGCAGTCGCTTCGCTGGAATGTATCCTTGCTGTATAATTGAAGGACTATTGAAACGATCGTCGTATTGGTTCTTGTTATTTTATTTATTCGATTCAGATTTTTTGTATTAACTTGACATCATCACATTTTCCCAACTATGTCAGATTCCAGTGTAAACGAAATGAAATGAAATAAATATAATTTCATTTCATTTCGGTCCACCGGACTCTTAAACATACAATTAACGGATACAAAGTACACCCAGGCTCGAATCAAATATCCGCACGCACAAATATTTGCCTCGGCTGGGAATCGAACTCACGACTCGCGGCGCAATAGTAGTGGCCAGGTGCCCACCTCCAGCGCAACGCCAAACATACGATCTTTGGTTTGATCTTTTGTTTGACAACGACTTCCCAAACTATTTTTGACATAGGTAAGTAACAGTATTTTGTTAAATTTTTCAGTCAGTTTAATATTTTTAATTAATTACTAATTCTTTTTTTTAAGGGTAGGTATTTAATATAGGTACATCTTAGATCTATAGGAAGTTATAGATATATTTGTTGCGTGTGTCTTATTTAATTAAGTCTTAACTATCGTTAAAGTTTCTAGTTAGTGTTAGCGCAGGTACATCCTTCAACAATAACAGGTAGAATCTTGAAAATGATTGAACCGATGATGGTGCACTGTTTCCTAAGTTGAAACATACATAATTCAATAAATACGTATAATATTACAATAATTGGATTTCTAGGTTCTGCTATATACGTTGACAAAAAATAAATATAGTTATGAAATATGGCACATTTGTTTAGACATGTAGGAATATTGTGTAACTACAGCAATACATCCATACGGGTCGAATTAATAACCTCTTTTTTAAGTAAATTAAAAAAAATCCTCTTCGTCATACTGGCACTTAGATGTAGAGTATATAGAAATTTTGTAAAGGAATATTAAACTGTGTGTTAAGAAATATAAGTTAAATGTTCAGTAAATGAAAACTTAATAGTCCAGGTTTCACTGCGAATTCAATTAGTGCCCCGTTCAGGTGCGACTCGAGCCGGTCGGAACCACCCATAGTCGGTGCAAGGCGGAAATATCCGGATATTTCCAGATATTTCTAGAAAATTCTCTCGACACGCGGGTTAATTTCATTTGATGCACAGAAAACTGTGTGAACGTTATTGCTGCAAATGTTGTTTATATTTTTAGAGTTTATACTAATAAAATGTTTACCAAAAACGTGGTTAGAACTGCTCCAGTTCCGCGTGTTACGAATATTTTCTGTGTACCAGTTGTTTTTTGTGCGGAACTGTTATTTTACACTAGCTTTAAATTAGGTTACGTACACTGTTGTAACAATATTTTGGCTTGATGTTTTGAATAATTTGTAAAATGTCTTTTTCCTTCACTAAAATAACTTTATAATCTTAGGTTGGAAAATGTCAAAAAATCACAAAAAGATAGTTAAAAGGTAAGGTGGCATTGTACGATATCGAACTAACTGTAAAGTAAGTCATGTCGTTTGAGAAGCAAGATAACTTGCTTTTTTATGTGATAGGAGGGCAAACGAGCAGACGGATGGTCAGCGATTACCGCCGCCCATGGACACCCGCAACACCAGAGGCGTCACAAGTGCGTTGCCGACCTTTTAAAAGAGGATTGGGCTATTGCTTTTCAATTGATGTCGCCAACGTCACCATAAGACATAAATTCAGAATGTGAAGGCAAATTTCGATCAAGCGGGTGGGACTCGCGGTGGCTTAGCGGTCAGAGCGTCTGGTGTATCTAACCAGAAGGCGCAGGTTCGAATCCTGCCCGCGATTGAATTTTTCCTTCACTAAAATAATCTTAAATAAAAGGTGTCCGTTGTAAGCTTGTTATTAAATTCTTATTCTATATTCTAAGTCAATTTTCCTAACAGAAATGCACATGCAATATCTATACTTATAATAAATCTGTAGAGAGGTCAATTCTGTACATGAAATATATTTCCAAAATAACTATCAGCGGGTGATTAGTGATCGATACTAACGCCAAAAATGCAATCAGTAAAATTTTTGTCTGTCTGTCTGTCTGTCTGTATGTTCGTTATAGAAACAAAAACCACTCGACGGATTTCAACGAAACTTGGTACAATTGTTCTTCATACTCCTGGGCAGGTTATAGTATACTTTTCATCACGCTACGATCAATAGGAGCAGAGCAGTGAAGGGAAATGTTGGGAAAATGAGTGATTCATGAGAATGGTTTCAAGCTATAAAACATCACGCTACAACCCTTAGGAACGGGGCAACGGAGGTGAAACCGCGGGCGAAGAACTAGGGAACAAAGTAACTATTCCACGCGGACGAAGTCGCTGGCAAAAGCTAGTTGATTAATAAAAATAAAACTATAATCACAAAGTGCATCCCAGACGTAGCGAAGCGGCAGCGTGGTTGGCCCAGACGAAGGTGCTATAACGAGCTCGATCCTCACGAGAAAATTTGGGTCGCTGAAACAGCAGAAAGTCGGAAGGTGGAAAGGGAGCCCTTTGCTCAGTAGTGGAGGAACTCAGCTAGGAAAAAACTATCAAAACCGTGTCAATATGATACAAAAAAATTGCTGACCTTATTTCAACTTTGTTTGCACAATTATAGTTTTTTAAATAGTTTATTGAATGATTTAACACTAAATAAAATTTTAAAATCCTTGTTTAATCTATATGAAAATATTCTAAGGCAATGAATGAATCATTTACGTTACGTTGTGCATATTTTAAGGTAAAAAATATGATAAACTAAAAATACCGTTTTCAAAAATTATAGAGCCAAACAACAGACTATAAATATAGTGACCTTAGAATGAAGGGCTACTATATATATGATACCTAAGGACGAAGGGCTAAAGAGAAACACAAATGTTGCCTCAACTGCCAAGTTTATACGTAACCTGTCACGCAAATATGGCAGAATAGGGATGGGAAAATGAGTGAAACTAGTGTGAGTTGTGTGAGTGAAATGTGCACTACAATAAAATTGCTTTACATACCATCATGCCTATTTTCCCCGAATAGATAGGCAGAGGCGTACTTATTTATTATTAATTATGTACACCCACAGTTCGCCGGTATGTTTTCAGGTTCCATGTAATAGAGGGCGAGCCTATTGCCATTAACAGACACAAATCCACACTCCGAGCTGCCACTGAGAATTTCATAGAAAGAACCCAATAACACTTTCCTCGACCTGAAGATCGAACTCAGGACCACTAGACTAATGATGCAGTCTATTGCTTTACATGGAACATAGGGAATTTGTTATAATCAGCATTCCTAAAAGAGGTCTACAACGCAAACTTATTACAAAAGGAAATGATTGCAAAAAAACCTCAGGTTTTAGAATCGTCCCCTATCTTTAAAAAAGAAGTAAGCTTAGATTTAGTATCTATGATCGTAATCGTTGTCATAAGGAGGTGAGAGTATTCGATAGTTCGCTGAATTAGATATGGTATTAATTGAAATAATTAGTTTTTTTGAGCACATATTATTTTATAGAGCACTAAATGTTATTAACTATACAAAATAACAGCAAAGCTTATAATGAAAACTTTCTCATAACTAGTAAGATTTTTATTGAGTTTAGTAATCTTGTCTATATCTAGTCAATTTAAGGGCAGCTCTTGAAGCAGTTAAGATTTTTAAATACCATCGCTTGGAGCAAAAATTAAGGTAGGTAATTTTTTATTTGATTTGCTCCTTTGGTACCCTAGTAGTACCTACTTAGTTGTTGGAAGGCTTTTGTCATCATTACTATTTGTTTGTGTTTATTAATTAAATCATAGAAAAATCCCTTAAAAACTTTTATGATTTCTCTTTACCTAATATCCATATTTAAAAACATTAGACAAATCAGCCCAGCTGTTGATGCTCTTACCAACAAACACCATTTAATTGTTATTTAGATAGATGATAATGTGTTGATTTTCAACTGATCTAAAAACGCACATCACTAGAGAGCAATGACAATTTAATCATCTGGTCGCGGGGATGAGCTATGTCGCAGGTCGTATTTCTCATGAACTTTCCATATTAATAATTATAATTAATCTTAGTTGTTGCTTACTCTTACTAATATATAAATAAGTAGTGGCTATGACGTTGATATTGAAGACAAATCAACAAAAACAATGATTTGTTATATATAATATCTCTCAACATATTAATTCTATCAAATGCGGTTGATAGACAAAACAAAACCGAGCGTAACCAAAATAATCGCCCGCGCCCTTAGACAATGTATTGGCTTTTTTCTCATATTAAGGCATTTCGGGTAAATACTCAAACTCTTGCAGATTTTTTTTTTGTAATAGTAAATTTTTTACTTTACATGATTACGTACCACTTTTGGCATTATCCTTATAAATAACATACCATCACGCCTGTATTCCCCGAAGGGTTAGGCAGAGGCTAATGTACTCCCACAGTTCGCCGGTATGTTTAGGTCCCATGTAATAGGGGGCGAGCCTATTTTATTTTTTTATTCCTGATAGGCTTACGCTTGACCGCCAGTTCGCCTGATGTTAAGCAACACTGCGATCTACGATGGAGCGCGCTTGCCTAGAAGAAACCGTTTCGATGGCCTATTGCCATTAACCGGGCACAAATCCACACTCCGAGCTGCTACTGAGAATTTCATTGACAAATCCAATAACACTTTGCTCGACCTGGGGATCGATCCCTGGACCTCTAGCTTAGCAGTCGCGCTTGGGACTACTAGACTAAGGAGGCAGTCAAAAAATTTCCTTATAATATGGCAAGAATACAAATCAATAGCTTGTATTTCGATTTTTGTTCTTAACTTTGTCTAATATTGTATTTATCCTTACTATTATTATGTTTGTTCCTCTTTCACACCAGAATGGCTGAACGGATCTGGATAAAATTTGGCACACCGATAGATTATGGCCTGGAAAAATACATAGGCTACTTTTTATCCAGGTCAGACCCAATTCTGAAATCCACGCATGCATTTTATAGCTTATTAACTTCTGCTAATAAGCTATAAAATGCTCTCTTCTTGGAACTGTTACATCGTGGATAAATCATATTGATGTAACAATTTTCAGTTCCTCTGTTGACGCCTAAACCGTAATTTTTAACAACTTTTTTAAGAATACCCTTTTAAATATGCAATATTCTCAGAAATTATTGATTTTCAGCCATACATTTGGGGAATTAAAATTGTAGCATTTTGGCTCCTCTATCATCACGTCTGGCAAGACGTGACGATAGAGTCAACCAACGGTAGTTCGAATATGTCGAACTACCGTTTAAAAAGAACTTAATTTGTTTAAAATGGGGTGTTCTACGAATTTGCTCAGCCCTTAAAGTCGAAATAACCAACTTTGGAAGATATTTTTTTCAAATCTAAGTCCCTTACTTTGCAAAAGAAAATATTGGCGTAACCTTTTTATGAATAAAAAAGGAAATCACGATGATTTTCTAAATCGCAGCCATCGTCAAACAAAAAGACTTAAAACTTTCAATACGTGAGTTGTGTTTATGTTGGAGGGTAGCTGAGAGAAAACCAGATACCCGGAAACGGAACTTCGCAATGCGGGTAGGTACATAAAAGAATGGGCCAATTGAGGATGTTACTGTAAACGATGTTGTTCTGTACTCCAGATCGTATATCTTTTCGACACAAGCGTTTTAAACGGGAAATAGATAACATCTACAGTCGTTTGGTTGAGACTGGATCATATAATATATGTATACAGGGTTTTTTTATGGGATAGGTGGGCAAACGAGCAGACGGATCGCCTGATGGTAAGCGATTACCGCCGCCCATGGACACCCGCAACACAGTCACGAGTGCGTTGCCGGCCTATTAAAAGGGGATTGGGCCTTCGGTAACCTCATTCACTCGGCGAAACACGACGTAAGCGTTGTTTGACGCCGTTTTCTGCGAAGCCGATTTCGTGACGAAGCATGGCTCACCCACGTAACATTTAGTATTTAAAGTATTTAAGCAGTAGCAGTATTTAAAGCAACTGGCTCGACGCGGGCCGGCTCGAGCAAGAGAAGGGTTACCGTTAGAGGGTCTTCGCGACGGGCCTCGCCGGCGAGGACGGTATATTGGACGGCTGGATGTAAGGTGACCAACGAAAGGGTTATAAAGCAGATAGAAGTGGACCCGCCTGGAGGGGTTGCCCCGGAGAGAAATACATGGACCTTATTGGTGAGATCCTTCAAAAAGGTCAGGTGCGTAGTATTCGCAACCGGCGCGTATGTATGACAAGATACATGAATGTGGACGAAGCGAAAGAAGAATCGTAGGAAGTGGCGCTCTGTGGTTTTTGCCTACCCCTATAAAAGCCTACCTACATGTTTATTTTTTTACCCGCTAGGGATATATTTTATCTACGTATTTATACTAGTATAGCTCTGCGGAAGATATAATCAATTTGGTTACTGTCGCACTGCTAGACAGGAATCTTCTCTCAGAATGAGAGGGATAATCAAATCTATACATATAAAATGGTTTGTCCTGAATGACTGACTGACGGATCAAAGCACAGCCTAAACCGCTGATCGTAGAGACCTGAAACTTGGAGGGTGTGTTCTTTGTATGACGCAGGTATCCGATAAGAAAGGATTTTTGGAAATTCATATTGTTACTGGGGTTCGGGATAAATTTAATTAACACCAATTTCACCGAAACAACAAATATTTTAATTAACTTGACAAACACACAACAGAAATTACTGAGAGAGTCACTACAGTATCACTTATCGCACTATAATGTCGCACTTGTAATCACTTAACTTCGCTTCGATATTCACTTCACCGTGTTCAGAACTAAACTGCACTGGCCGACCCTCACGACCAGTATTTATATGAGTCACGAAGATTCTAGAATCGAACAATCTCGATAGGTCCACAAAATACGAGTAGGTAAGTACCTACTTATAAACAATAGACGATAAAGTGATCGTCTATTGTTTACGGTCATCCACCTTGAACCAGGCTTTTCTTCGAATGTTCTACATGCTTTTACGACTTATCTAGAATCTTAATAATCCTAATAGTTACTCGGCGTAACAATATCATTCATTCATTTTTAAAGTCCGTCTATTGTAGCTAGTTAATAATAAAATTACACACAAACACTGAATGTGTTTTTTCCCTTTTTTGTTTTTTGACGACACGTTTGGCGTAGCGGCTGAGCGATCAGCTTCTGCGTCACGTGTTGTGGGCTCGATCCCCACACAGAGCAAATATTTGTATGATCTACTGATAGTTGTTCCGGGTCTGGGCGTTTGTGTATGTACTATACAGGAGAAAATCCCAGTGTGGGGCAACGTTTTTTTTTGTATGCATCATAGTGGGTTTACAGTTTTATATGTATACCTAACTGCAGATAAATTGCACAAAGAGTATTTAAAAATAAAAGCAAAACACATCCTAACAAACAATGATCCACAAAAAGGTACATTGTACTATAACGTAAATAAAAATGTTGCCATTTTCGATCAAAAAAGTCTGTTTATTGAAAAAACCCAACTGATTGATTCTCGATAAGTAAATTGATATCAGCCGTTTCTGCTACCTGCAAATGGAAAAAATACTTTTTTCCATCGAATTTGCTTTTTAATTTGTAATTAGGTAGAATGCGTTTTGTCAAAGTCAAAATCAAAGTCAAATGTTTTATTTAAATTACACCGTTACTAAACGTACTTTTCGTACGAAACGTCAAAAACTGTGAACGGTTACAAATATGGAGAAGATGTGGATCTTATGGAGAAGAGCCGGCAAAGAAACTCCAAAACTTTTAATTATTAATATTTACAATGTTTTAATTCTGTTTGAATTTGATTCCTAACATAACAAGATATTATAACCCCTGTATTTCCCTAAGGGTTAGGCAGAGACGTACTAATGAACACCCACAGTTCGCAGGTTCACCTATTGCGACTAACCGGCCCCTTTACTCAAACTCCAAATGCTAAAAAATGAAAACGATACTCATGGTGAGCATTTGTAATTCCGTATATCTATTTTGAATTTGGAATTTGGTGTTGAACTTTTTATCCAGCAGCAGTTGCTACGGATAAAAAGTTCAACATTCCGTCCGCCATTTTTGTTTTTATGGAGATTTAAAAATGGTTCTAACGCTAATTGGGAAAGCCTAGCTTATGAGCGATTACAAACACGATTGTTTTTTCCGTGTATTAGCATTTCATAGATAACATATATGTATATATATTTTTTACATATAACTAATGTTTATTTTATTTTATTTGTGATCGGCTTACGCTTGACCGTCAGTTCGGCGATACTGCGATCTATGATGGAGCGCGTTTGCCTAGAGGAAAACGATTCACTCGTGATTTAATAAAAACACCAAGATTATATCTATCAGGGAAGACCCACTTGAGATCATACCACGTTTCAGCGGTACGCATGATTAAAATGAAATTAAAGAGTTTCGTTGGGGTTTTTGGAATGTGCACCATGAAGCGATGTCGCTTCTTCGTACTTCTGGTCGTCCGATAGTAGAAAGGACTAGGGGTAATAAGATCATGGAGATCTGATGCACACTCACCGAAATGTATCCGATAAAAAACCGTTTAGCTGGCTTATTAGAGTAGTGGTCGTAATTATGACTGCTACATAGACACACAAGCGGTTTGTATTTTGAATTTGTACAGTGGCAATACCCTCTACTACATGAGACTGTGGACTGTGGGTGTGCATGGGTACCTCTGCCTAACCCGTCACAGAGTACAGGCGTATATATGTTTCTTTTTTGTAGTTAATTGTTACTTTATCAGGACAAGTCGAAATTCTAAAAAATGTCTAGACACAAAACTGTAATACTAACAATTAATATAATTCATTAATTGTTGGTGCTTTATTTGCGACAGTCTGTATTTGAATCTAATTAGTGTATTTACATGTTTTAGTTAGTCTACAGGTTGGTAAAATGTGAAACAAATACAGCCTAACCTAACCCAAAGGCATATACCTCCACGTCTATATTCCCCGAAGCTTTACGCCGAGATGTATATTTAGGTTCTATGTGATGAGGGGCCAGCCTATTGTCACTAACGGGTTACGAATCTGAACTGCTACTGAAAATTGCCTAGAAAAAAAACCAGATAAGACTCAATACCAGTATCTCACGCGAAGCGATTGCTACCAGTCCGTAACTCATTTCCTGAGCAATGTCGATATCCTAAAGATAGACAGGTCTTAAACTTGGCTACCATGGAGCCTGTCTGCAATAAGCTGTTAAGACTAGTTTCAGTGGCCACGTAGGTAAAGGAAGATAAGAAAATGTGATTTTCAGAATAAAATCTAGAAATTAGCGAGGAAAATAATCACGACAATGAAACATTTACGACCCTGTCTTTAGGTATAATCAGCCAACGCCATATCTAGCTCTCTTAACTCCATTTTGAAAACAAAATCCCGTGCACATGGTGGTGTTGACTTTTAGGAATTAGGTACATAATATAAATATGACGGGATAAAATCGACAAAAAGTAAACTAGGTCTTAAGTCCACTTAGCAAAGTGTTATTGGGTTTTTCTATGAAGTTCTCAATAGCAACTCTGAATTTGAACTTGCGCCCGGTTAATGGCTATAATCTCGTCGCCTATTACATGGGACCTAAACATATCGGCGAACTGTGGGTCTACATTAGTACCTACACGTCTGCATAACCCTTCGGGGAATACAGGCGTGATGGTATGTATGTATGAATAAATATTATTTATAAAGCAATCTATGTCAAGAAATCTATATCGTTAGCGGCCTGCACACCTAACTCTATTGTTGATTGTACAGTTCTACACTGACAAGCAATCTTACACACTATAACTTAATTCATTACGGCAAAAATCCCTTACAAACCTTACGCTTCAACACCCGTGGCCTCCCTTACATCATCAAGTAGTACCCACTTGGACTGTTTGCACAGATAAACGAATATGTGACGTATCGCAGTAGAGGATCGACTGGGCAAGTTCGGACAGATTCTTCGTGCCCTAAGTAAATATTGGAAACCATGTTTGTACACCGTCGAGTGTTAGATGGATGCCTGTGTCGATTTTGTAATTAGCGATTGTGGTAGAAATAGCTTGGCATGTCACTTACTCATGTATTTTGCACGCTTAATAATGAACTGACTCATTAGGATATGCCTAAAAGCCAGTCATGAGTAATTGCGACACAGTCTATGTATTGGTTTTTTTTTATAAAACGCCGCCCCACACTAGGATTTTCTCCTGTATCGTGGAATGGGTGTTTTTACAAACACAAATTCTTACATACACAAACACACAGACACGGAATAACTACTTGTAGGACATACATGATACAAATATTTTCTCCGTGTGGGGAACCCACAACCCGTGAAGCAGAAGCCGATCGCTCAGTCCCTACGCCAAACGTGTCGTCCACAAATGGCCCAAAAAAAACATAGATAAAAATCGAGTTACACTTATGTATAGCCTTCTATTAACGCCATCAATAATATTATCATACCATTCCAGGATTTTTATTGTATAAATAATACTTGATATAGGTATACTCGTTTATGCCAATAATTAGGGATAGTTAAGTTAAAGATTAGTTTATCGCGGTCTCTCAAAGATAAGCTCGCCTTTGTACATTGTTTATTTTTTAATTATTTCTATTACATTAAAGAATAAAAAAATAAAGAAGTTGTAGATGGTAAACTATTTTTAAGAAGACCTGGGATTACATTCACAGTTAAAGATAAAATCAAATTGCAATATATTTTTTCTAAAAATGACAAATGAATTGTAAATCTTCACAATATTAAAGATTTGCTAAATCTTGAATCTTTCCTTATACCATTGCTTGCACTTAACATCAGAAATTCCCTCTCATTTTGTTTCCTTGAATCAAAAAGAGACGACACCACGTTCAATAATAAGGAGTTTCTCAGAAACCGTGAACTCAGGCTTCCAAAATGCGATTTGTCTTTTGAGATCTTGCAAGAATGCTGACTGCGCGTTTATCATCAGACCATAAGATAAGAGGGTTAAAACTTTCTTTTGCTGATTTGCATTTGGACATGGTAATGCTGAGATGAACGAAGGATTAGTTCACGGTAATAAGGAAACTGTAGTAGTTGCAGGATCTGTTAGGGTTAATAGAACCGTATCAGCATCTTGTTAAAGTTTAACGTTTAAAGAAGATAATGCCTTACTAGTCTCCGTGAACTGTGGATGCATATATAATAATACACCTGTGCCTACTCACTCACGTCTACTGGTCGTATGTAATAGGGGGCGAGCCTATTGTCATTAAACGGGCACAAATCCAGACTCCGAGCTGCTAACGAGAATTTTATAGAAAAACCCAATAACACTTAGCTCGACCTGATCGAACCCAGGACCTCTAGCGTAGCAGTCGCCCTTGGGACCATACACCTCTGCCTACTCAGTCTAATGGTCCCAAGCGCGACTGCTACGCTAGAGGTACTGGGTCCGATCAGGTCCAGCAAAGTGTTATTGGGTTTTACTATGAAATTCTAAGAGCAATAGGCTCGCCCTCTATTACATGAGATGTAAACGTATCAGCGAACTGTGGGTGTACACCTCTGCTGATTCCTTCGGGGAATACAGGCGTGGTGGCAATAGACACAGTTTTTTTTGCAAATACCTATATTAAACCTAATTTAATTAATACTCTAAGTTACCTGCTATTTCTTTGCATTCCTATCAAAATGTTCTACGTTAAGAACGCTTTCCCGACACTATTTGTGCACAGGTATGTAATGGGTAATCCTTCAAAGGACGATGTAGTGAGGTCAAAGGAGACCTATGCCGCTCTCAATGCTTTTAGAACTAGTCTACGTAAGCATTCTAAGCTCAGAATGCGGGTTTAGGTACTATGGACCTGTGACTATGCCGACTGCTTACCTTACCTAAATGATCGCTTTCCAGCATAATATGTACATAATCAACTCGTATTTAGTTTGTAAATAACTGCCTCATTAGCCTTGTAGCCGTGAGGGCGACTACTATGCTAGAAGTCCTGGTTTCAAGTCCCAGGTTGAGCAAATGTTTTCTAGAAATTCTCAGTAGCAGCTCAGAATAACATACTTGTGGGTTGTACATTAAAGTAAATTCTGCTTAATCGTTTAGAGCATAAATGGGCGTGATGGTATGGTATAACTAAACTGCGTCGTTGGTTACTCAGGTGTAGCCAGCGACCAGTCGACAGTGCGTAATGCGTCTAAGGCACAGTTTACACTATACAGTAACATAAACATACCATCACGCCTGTATTCCCCGAAGGGTTAGGCAGAAGCTTACTAATTTACACCCACAGTTCGCAGATATGTTTAGGTCCCAAGAAATAGGGGGCGAGCCTATTGCCATTTACCGGGCACAAATCGAGAGTCCGAGCTGCTACTGAGAATTTCATATGAAAACCCAATAACACTTTATTCGACCTGGGGATCGAACCCAGGACCTCTAGCGTAGCAGTCGCATCGTCATATCGTTAGGATATCACTGCTATAATGAACTACATACCTCTGCCCAACCTTTAAAAGAGTTCAAGCGTGATGGTGTAGAATACTAAAAAAATTCACCACACTGCAAAATTAACACTTAAAGCCCGCGACGGAATTTATTTACTCGTTAAAAACAGCCCAAGGCCAGCGTTTATTGTGCCACAAAAAAAAAGAAAATATCATTCTCCCGGAGCTAGAGTAGCTGATAACCTCCTCAGCAATTATACGCCGTGGAAACTCATAAAAGTGCCTTATAATTCAGTTATCTGCACATTACGTTTACGTTTATAAGAGTAATTTGTAAGAAAGAGTTGTTATTAATAGAGACATTTTTTCGTTAGTTTTGTTTTTGCATGAAAGAAAATATTTTACTAAAATGTTTTATTAGGCTAGTGGTCTCAAGCGCGACTGCTATGCTAGAGGTCCTGGGATCGATACCCTGGTCGGCCAATGTGGTATTGGATTTTTCTATGGAATTCTCAGTAGCTCGGAGTCTGGATTTGTGCCCGGTTAATGGTAAAAGGCTCGCCCCCTATTACATGGGATCTAAACATACCGGCGATCTGTGTGTGTACATAAGAACGCCTCTGCCTAACCCTTCTGGGAATACAGGCGTGAGGGTATGTTAATGATAAATAAGTATAGCCTGTCTGATAGGAATCCCAAAAAACAACAATAAAATTGTTTAAGACAACGATATTATTATAATTAAGCTTAAGGATAAAATTGGTTTATGGAGGCTTAATGATAATCATTTCGTATTAAATATTGATATTCCACGAAATCTGGTAAGGCTGATCCCAAGGATGACAATGAGAACAGACAAGCTTTTTAATTAATAAAAAAAAAAAACCAAAAAAAAAAAAAAATTCGCATAGCATTGACAGCCCAGGGAAATCATGAAATATTTTTTTTTATATCGGCACTGTCAGACCGAAACACAGATGTTTATATTCAAAGCCTTTGAGCTATGAATATTTTAATTTCCGGTCCACCCGTCACCGAGATTAAGGAGATTCAGCTGAAGCCTGAAATACTTTATTAACTGTTTACGCAGATGCGCTTCGGTGTGATCGCGTGTCATGCGCCATTTTTTTCCGAATTTTATAATGACGTTTTGTTATTTCGATTTACTTTAAAAACGCAGCGATTGGATAATGGTTTGAACAGCCAAATAATACGTCTCGAGTTCTTTTTTTTATACCACTAAGGTGGCAAACAAGCTTATGGCCCGCCTGATGGTAAGCGGTTACCGTAGCCTATAGACGTTTGCAATACCAAGGCTATCACTCGCGCGTTGCCGACCCTGTAAATCAAGGAGGAATAGTTGGGCTGGCAAAAATAAAAACAGGACATGTACGAGTCGAAACATATACATATACATACATATTAGAATTAATTACAAATATATAGTTTTCATATTTCTCCCTATATTATGTACTATAAGTCCGTATTATTTGCCAAATTTAATAGTTCTAGGTTATCGGAAAATACCCTATAAATTTTGATTTTCTTGAGAGCGTCGGAATATAAGTTTCTTGCGGTATAAACAGAACTTACTTTTTTATGTTAACTTTAGAAGTTTGATTTTTTCACAGCTGCAATGGACTGTAGATGTGAGTATATGGTTTTACTTTCAATTCGATACCTTCACGCATACGGACGGACAACAAAGTGATCCTATAAGGGTTCCGTTTTTTCCTTTTGAGGTACGGAACCCTAAAAAAGACGACAGAATAAAATACCTACAATCTCAATTACCCCGCAATTATACTAACAGCTTGTTGCCATGGCAATAGTAAACATACTAAAAACATGTTTACAAGAGGACTCATCTCAAAAAAGATCCGTTAAGTTGTTGAATATGAAACGAATTAGCCACGATAACATTTTAAAATTAAATAATTACTTCCCAAACATGTTTACGGAACAACAATTATTATCATTAAAATATGAAAATTGTGTAAAACTTGGTATTCCAACACGTTTTGATTAGATATTTGGAGAAGTCGGGAGACTTCGCTTGACGGTGACAAGATTAAATTTGTTCAAGTTAGAAGTCGACACATACTTCAGATAGCAATCATTGTCAGTAATTTGTTTTTATTAAATATATTGTTTGGATTTAACTTTCGAGTTGTTGTATTTTCTTCTTAGATTGTCAAAATTCGTGTCAACTGGGGCGTTTGCTAGGATTCAATTTGTTCTAACAGCCGACTATTTTTATTTTAATAGAAGCGGCGGTAGAAACATTCCGGCGAACTGTATGTGATCTACACACAGTTCGCCGGAATGTTTAGGTTTAGTATACCTCTGCCCAACCCATCGAGGAATACATGCGTAATGGTATGGTATGGTTATAATTCTTTAACAATCAGAATTACTCTTCTGATCAGCAAGACATTTTCGTAGTTAGGTTATGCTTGTTATTAGGTCCTATGAGAATTTAAGGTTTTATTATACAGTAATAAGAAGAACTTCAAACGATGATACACATGAATAAAATGTTGATTCAGCATTCAGGCCCATAAAATAATTATACAAATTCTTAAAACAGTGACCCCGTGATAACATTTTAATGTAGCAAAATTGTAAAATTACACCCTTATCTACTTTCTTAATGTGAAGGAAAACAACATTTTAGGGGCCTTGTGTCATACTATAAGAGTAAACAGTAGATCAACTTAAAACAATCTGTCCATCTTTTACAGAAATGTCGTTTTTTATTATTATAAATAATCATTTTGTCTGCGTCGCGTTGCGTGTCTGAAGATAGCCGTTCCGGGGATTTCCACACGAGATAAAAAAAGGTAAAATCATACATATAAATAAGTGTTTTTTTTATGGCATAGGAGGGCAAATGAGCAGACGAATCCCCTGATGGTAAGCAACACCATAGGAGTCACAAGTGCGTTGCCGACCTTATAAAAGGGGATTGGGCCTCCGGTAACCTCACTCACTCGGAAAAACACAACGTAAGCGTTGTTTAACGCCGGTTTTCTGTGAGGCCGTGGTATCACTCCGGTCGAACCGGCCCATTCGTGTTTAAGCATGGCTCTCTCACGTAAAAACGATTGATGATTTGACATCAATGTGTTTCACTTTACCCTTGCTTAATGGGAAGCACAAACCTTACAGCCTTCTATTTCGCATGATGTGATCTCCTATGACTAAAGAAGCAAATGGTTCTGGGTCTC
Source organism: Acronicta aceris (assembly GCA_910591435.1). Classification (NCBI taxonomy): domain Eukaryota; kingdom Metazoa; phylum Arthropoda; class Insecta; order Lepidoptera; family Noctuidae; genus Acronicta; species Acronicta aceris. The sequence goes on from OU342775.1 coordinate 1,293,659, forward strand.
ATATAAACACGGCGAAACACAAACTGTTTGACACCATTCTTACATATGAGGACTTGAGGAAATATGGCCAAATAGGAATGTTCCTTGATAATCAGACCTAATACTCCACCTGTGTAGCTCTAAAGGTGCGAAATAGGTTTTTTTTTTCAAAACACGTCACGTGTTTTTGTTCAAAAATATCGAAATTAGTAAAATAAGATAAGATAAGATAAGATAAGATAACTTTATTTGCAATAAATATGGGTACAGACAGTTCTTATTGCTAAATCGCTAAGTCCAAGTAGTTGCCACATATTATAGGAATAAGTAATTTAAATTAAATAATAATCGATTACAATATAACAGAATATAGTACTACAAACATCATCACATTATGTTCATGTTATTTTATTTTACGGTCCGTTAGGTAATCCTTAACAGAATAGTAACATTTATTTACCAGCCATGTATGCAATTTACGCTTAAGTATTTTTAGTGGGAGACTTCTCATATTTTCCGGTAGTTTATTATATATTCTTATAATCATAGGATAGCAATTATTGTGGAAATATGTACTTTTTATACTGGGTAGTAGAAGTTTACTTGGATATCTTGTGTTGAAACCACAATGCGCTCCAGAAGTCTTAAATAAGTATGGGTGTTTCTTTGCAAATATACAACATTCATAAATATACACTGAAGGTGCAGTCAAGAGCTTTAATTTTGGAAATAATGTTCTGCAAGATGTTAGCGGTTCTACATTACAAATTGCACGTATGCATTGTTTTTGGGATATAAACACCGTGTTAATATTTACTGAATTACCCCAAAGCAGTATCGCATACCTTAATTGAGACGCAACATATCCATGGTAAGCTTGTAATGCTATCTTTTGATTACAAATTTTTGTTAACCGCCATAGCGCATAAACAAATTTATTTATTTTAGCGCTAACTTTATCGATATGAAGCTTCCATGAGCATTGATTATCAGGACTAAGGCCTAAGAAATTTACATCATTGGCTTCTAATAGTGGATTTCCTTTGTACATGATTTCAAGTCCTGTTTTGTATTTATGTCTATTATAGAATTCTATATATTTAGTTTTTGTGATATTAGCTTTCAGATTATTGTTTTCCATCCATTGTACAGTTGTTTCCACCGTTTGATTTATTTCATTATTGTAGTTAGTATTACTGTTTCTTGAAATTATTATAGCTATATCATCTGCAAATAAATTACATGGATATTTTATGTTGTCAGGAAGATCATTAATGTAAATTAAAAACAGAAGGGGGCCTAGTATGCTCCCCTGTGGGACGCCTACTTTGTTTTTAGCTAAAGATGACTTAATAGTGATTTCCTCTTTTTCATTATTTAAATCTTTGATTTCGACATATTGTTGCCTATTATTAAGATAGCTTCGGAGCCATTTTTCAGCTATACCACGAAGACCATATGCAGAGCATTTATGAAGTAGGAGATCATGAGCAACAAAATCGAATGCTTTGCTCATGTCGAAAAATACTCCTACTGTAGGTATTTTTTTGTCTATATTTTCTGTTATTTCTCTCACCAGTTTAAAAGGAAAAGTTGTGTTTACATCGAATTTCTATATAAAAAATAACTTTCTAATACCGTATTTGTCTAGGTAACCTACCTTACTTAGGTACCCAATGATGCAATTGAATCCATAAATTTTCTTTTAAAAAAACGTTGCCCCACACTAGGATTTTCTCCTGTAACGTGGGTGCGTTTACAAACACAAATTCTCACATACACAAACGCCCAGACCCGGAACAACTATCTGTAGAACATACAAATATTTGCTCCGTGTGGGGATCGAACCCACAACACGTGACGCAGAAGCCGATCGCTCAGCCGTTACACCAAACGTGTCGTCAAATGCGAATGAACATTGCAGAAAATTCTCTATCTTTTTACTAGCGACGTAATTTTGATAGAACTTCACCTTTTGTTCATTTTATTGTTTAGTGTTAATGCAGGGAATGGATTTACGGTCGGTATAACTAATTGAAATTATCATGAACACTTTTTGTTATTTAGATAAAGATAGAATTGTGCCTAATTGCCACTTTTAGTATGTATTTGCATGTTTTATATTCTGGAAAATGTGAAGAGATGAGATGAGAGAGAGAATGTGGTTGATAGTACTTTTTTCACATGGTTCACATTTAAATAATGTTCATAACTTATTTTTATATCCTACCACTGCTTCATTAGTCTAGTAGTCGTAAACGTGACCCCTAGAATCGAACCCATGACCTCTGGCGACCTCTTGTTCCTGGGTTCGATTCTAGAGCAGTGTCATTAGGTTTTTCTATGACATCCTCAGTAGCAGCTCGGACTTTGAGTTCGTGCCCGGGTAGTGATTATGCTATGGGACTTCACTTACCATGGAAGATGCCATTGCACGAATGACTTGACAAAATGACGAACTGTCACGAAAAGTATACAAAAATGTAAAATTTTCTTTAGTTATAGTTTCTTTAGTTATATTAGTTTCTTCAAATTTCTGTAATTGGGTATTTTTAATTCAGTATTTTAGATTTTTTTGTTTCATAATTCTGGTTATAAAACTGGGTTCACTCGAGATTTATTAGACTATTGAAATTATATAAAATACGTGGATAACGTTGTGAGCACCACATTTACAAAATTAATAAACTATAGGTGTATATTAGTACCTACGCATCTGTTGAACCCTTTGAAGAATATAGGGTTCAACTTCCAATCAATTTTATTATTTAAAAAAAACGACACGTTTGGCGTAGCGAAATATTTGTATGATCTGCAGGTAGTTGTTCCGGATCTGGGTGTTTTTGTTTGTTAGAATTTGTGTTTGTAAACGCACCCACGATACAGGAGAAAACCATAGTGTGGGGCAACGCTTTTTTTAAAATAAAAAATAAATCAATCAATCAATACATTCATTTATTGTCTGAATGGCACGGTCTCCGCTCAGAATAAGAAGAGTTAAGCTGTAGTCTACAGCGCTAGGCAAAAGCGGGTTGGTAGACTTCAAACTGTTTATAAATTCAAAATCTATAAAGTAATTTCACTAACATTTATTCAAAACTCCAGCCCATAAGGCTCAACTTTCCACTCACAGCTTCCAATTTAAAGGCACATCGTAAATAATAAGTGTGCTATACGATTTAACTTTGAACTTTGATCCATTGTCGAATGTCCTCGGTGTCGTTTAGTTATCGATTACGTTGAGTTTTTAGAGACGTTGATAGATCGCCCCCGGCTGGGCATTCGGCTTCCAACGGTTATACCTATTCTGTTAATGGTGCAAGTTATGAAAGCCTAATTCTTTGGCGTTAATGTTCGCAGATACATAATTTACGCGATAAATAAAGCGTAACCAGTTTTAAAATTACGTGGGAGATTAACCAGATTTTTTACGTGGGAGAGCCATGCTTCGGCTCGAATGTGCCGGCTCGACCGGAGTGATACCACGGCATCACAGAAAACCGGCGTTAATCAACGCTTACGTTGTGTTTCGCAGAGTGAGTGAGGTTACCGGAGGCCCAATTCCCTTTTAAAAGGTTGGCAATGCACTTGTGACTCCTATGGTGTTGCGGGTGTCCATGGGCGGCGGTAATCGCTTACCGAGCAGACGGACCGCCTATTGCATAAAAAAAATCACAACATTTTCTATCTTCCATGTGGACGCGCAGGTGTATGAAATTGATTTCAAGTACGTATGCTTAAAGGATAGTTATAGTAACATAAATACAAAGATACTCAATTTATTATTCTTCTTCTCTATATTCCTTAATTCTCTACCTTTTTTTACCTTTTTATGTTACTTTGGTTTTTTGAAATAAAATAAACGAATATTTCATACGTGGGAGAGCCATGCTTCGGCACGAATGGGCCGACTCGACCGAAGTGATACCACACGGTCTCACAGAAAACCGGCGTCAAACAACGTTTAAGTTGTGTTCCGATTATGATTAAGTAATTACAAACACTAATTCTCACATACACAATCACTCAGACCCGGAACAACTATAATTATATTTGGCATTAACGCATGCTAAATATGATTAGCACCGGAAAGCGCAGTGTGGGATGACTCCAATAAGATGGACGAACGACCTGCCAAAGGTCGCTGGGAGCGTTGCAGGCGGCATGTGACCAGTCCCTGTGGAAGCATTTGAGGGGAGGCCTTTGTTCAGCAGTGGTCTTCTATTGGCTGATATGATGATGAAGAAAAATACATATAAATTTTAGTGAAAGAAAATTTCAATCTTAGGCAAGATTGGAACTAGCGTCCCTCTGGTTAAGTACACCGGACGTGGAGCTACTGAGCTACTAAGCTACCTGCTTCTAGTATTCAAGGCCACAGTTTACTACCTTTCCCTCCCACAAAAGCTAATCGCCTTTGACTTGACCATACCTACTTTCATTTAGTGTAAATATAACGCTGAAACTTTTCTATTACTGCCTTTTGAAATTGGCCAGATATTTCGGCGTACAGGTCTTCAATCAACATTCTTGTTTCGTATATATTGCAGGAAAATATCTCTGTATACAGGGTGACTTATAGCTTAACGCGCTGTTACAAGGCCAAACACGTTTGTGTTTAAAAAAAACACGCACTATACCGTGTAACTTATATCTCGGAGATCTTTGTTTTGGTGTTTAAATTACAATAATTCTATACTGACTATTGCACGAGGTTTCACTTGCATTGCAAAGGACTTTGAGACAAAAGCAGTCTACATCCTTCTCCATCTCTATCCAAAATTCATCAAAATTAGTTCAGCGGTTGAGCGTGAAAATATAACAAACAGACAGACAGACAGAGTCACTTTCGCATTTATAATGTAAGTATGGGCGCAAATCCAAACTCGGAGCTACTGCGAATTTCATAGAAAATCCCAATAACACATTGTTTGTCCTGGAAATCGATCCCAGGACTTCAAGCGTAGTATTCGCGCTTAGGACTACTAATGATGTAGCCAGAATATTAATAAAAATACCTTCAGTGCGTTTCCTATTCAATATTTAGGCTCTAGAAGCAAAATCTCAGTCTTTAGTTCATCCTGTATATGCTTACTTTTTCATACACATTTGGACGAATTGTTCGTATATTGAAGACAGGCGAAAATGTTTCCATCTCGTATTATTTCCTAGGCATAGCTTGGCAAGTTGATAGAATTCTTGTCACAGATTGATTTGGATTCGTGTTGTAAATGTGAGCAATAAATAGGTATTATTGTATATAGCCTGCGTCGATCGATTTCCTCTTTCGTTTAGTGGTTGCAAACTAAGTGTAAGGTTCTGGATTTGTAATTAAATAGAGTTATTGGGATTTTCTATGAAATTCTTAATAGCAGCTTGGAGTTTAGATTTGTACCCGGATAGCAATATAATGCCAATAGGCTCGCCTCTCATTACATGGGATCTAAACATACTGGCAAATTTCGGTAACTGGTTAACATTAGTATCTACACTTCTGCCTAATTTTTCCGGGAATACAGGCGTAATAGTGTGTGAAAATTATCCAAACTCTGAGCCGCTACTGAGAATTTTATAGAAAAAATAAATAACACTTCGTTTGACCTGGGAATAGAACCCAGAACCTCATGCGCACTTAGGTACGACGACTACCCTCATGCAGTTTTAGTTTGTCGCGGCGGGCGGTTGTCGGTATGCTGGCCAGCTGGCTGGAGAGCCTGATACAACCGTCCCGCATCACCCCGCTTCGGTGATGCGGGACGGTTGTATCAAGCGGCGTGCATAAGGCGCATTTCCCCACCCGAAACGAGAAGGTAAAACGACTAGACTAATGAAGCATTATCGAAAAGACAACGTGAACGTGTAATCATACCCATTAGCGCAACATTATTGGGTGGTATAACCTTACGAAATCGCAATTATGACCAATAGGGGACCGGTGATTGTATGTAATTTACCGGGGCCCATTTCTCACGCCGTGAAATTCGGCCTCGTAGTGAAATCAAGACAAATAACACGCTGGGCCGTAATGATCAGGGACTAGCTTCATTACATTCAATTTGTAGCGTGTCTAATGAGAAGAACGCCTACAGTTAACCTTTTTTTTTACATCCTATGTAATTAGGAGCTAGCCTGTTGCCGTTAACCGTGCACAAATCCAAGCTATGAGCTGCTACTGAGAATTCCAATAAAATCCAAGAACACTTAGCGCGGTAACTGTTATGTTTGTATTATGTATGTTGATTTTAGTCTTCCTCCAGATGACCGAAATTAGATCAGCGCTAACAATTTCACTGACACTTTTCATACACAGAGTTGGTTCTCCTTTCTTCTACACTCCATTGTAGGGAGTGCGTTGTACCTATATTTTTTTAGTTATTAAATAAAAATTATTTAACTTATTCTTATTTGTAGTAGTGATTGCCGTGATAGTTGCTAGTTTGTGGTCCTAACTGAAAACCAATGCTTTGCAGGAATCTTTTTAATATCGCAGCATTACGCTGAGTTAGCCATGTCAGCCTTTAACTATTTTTTGTGCCCAATATGCTCTGTCTGTGTGACTCTGAAATAAAAAGTTTTCCCTCTTTCTTTCTTTCAACAAAAATTCGGGTATTCTGCACCCGCATTGGTGAAAGTCCTGTTACGAAGCAAACTTTCTAAACTTGCTAACATAACAACTTGCTAATGTAACATAATTTTTCGAACGTACTTGTACCTATGTTGTATGTACATTATTCCGTACAAATGTAGATACAAACATCAAAATAAACAAAACTACCTTTATATTTTAAACTGATTAGTAATTACAACTCGTGTAAATTATATGTTAATGTCAGCCTGGGGGCTAACATTGTTTTTGGAATAATAATACATAATATACATAGGTATGTATCAGTAGTTCAGAGTTCGACAGTAGGTATCAAAGTTTGGGGTATGTAAAGCTAACAATAATTTGTGTATCTAACTATATATTCTTGCAACCATGTGGAGTCCTGAAGTGTGATATTCCTCAGATCGAAGCGAGGATACTTAGCGGTTCATATTTTTGTAGTTTGCCGCTATTGTTTCTTCATAAGTCTAGTGGTTCCAAACGCGACTGCTATGCTAGTGGAACAGGTGGACTTGGTGGAACAGTTTTTTAATAAAATTCCTATTAGAAGCCGGTGAAATGTGGATTTACCTAAACTACTAGGTACGCCTCTAGCTGACATGTCTGTCATGACGTCATTTTATCATCGCTTTATGTCGTCCTCTGCCATAGTTTCGGCACAAGATAAGCGACGACAAATTCTTTTGTGGTGCTCATAGTAAGCTTTTAAACTCCTCACGATTGAAATTGTTGTCGGTAATTTCTAATTTCAACCGTTTCACTTATGTATACTACGTAATTATTTTTTGCATAAAAAACCAATTCTGTTATTACCTATCTAACGGAAAAGTTTCTTACATAGCATCATTTCGCAACCAACTATATCAAAGCATAAAAATGCAAGCAAAAAATGCACAACTACTTAATATTTCTACAACTACAGGCATTCATGCAAATATATTAAAACAAACGTGTGCAGTGTTCCAACAAAATACACAAATGTAATATAATTAACAAAACACGGTGTCTGTAGATGGAACACGACTACGTGGAAAGAGGTCTTGTGTTAGGGCGACACTACAGTATAAGCTATAGTTTATGAGATAATTTCTGCGCAATGTTTTTTTCAAGCTACATTAGCACCCTTTATTTCTTATAGCGCGACGTTCAAAAGTAGGTGCAGTAGGCACTTGGGGTGTTTTTAGAAAAGAAAATTAGCTAAGTACGCAAGCGAAGCTGCGCACGGGAACTTTAGTATTGATATAATCATGCATCATCAAGCATCCATCCACCGTATTCAACTTTTTTATGTGGAAACAGTCTGCTGGAATGTAATGTGATGCTGATGGGTTGAAGCCACTGCATTGCTAAATATCTGACTCTGAGCATTAGTATGATATCCGAGATATGTGTATAATGTGTTCCTATTATAAGGGTTACGTAGCCAGTCAAATGACTCGGCAAATGAGAATAACCACTGAAGTGTCAAGATTACAACGCGCGAGTAATGCCATATCATCTTAGCCGTAAAAAAAACAATGCCAATGTCTTAACAATAAAAGATTTGACATTTCTTGGTATCTGAGACAGTAAGAGAGTTTGCATAAGTGTTGGCCTCATGAATACCTAGCACATACTCGCTTCGCTTATCCATCGCCTCGCTGCCACAGGATATCAACCACAATTTCCAGGGGAAAGATGAAATTTTAAGGTTGGATAATGGCCATGAATGCGTTGAACGGCGAACTTGCATTGAATAAGTTATTAGAGAAATTTCTCCAGTTTTATTACTTCAACTTTTTATAAGCGTTTATTTGAATTTTGCAGGAATGGAAAGGCGTCAAACTTTAAATGTTTAAGGGGTGAGAATTGTAGTTTCATTTTGAAACGATTATTTTTAAGACGAATAAAATATACCATTTAGAAAAAGAATAAATATATACACGTTTGGCTTCTGCACTACCGTTGCGCTAAGTGTCGGGGGTTTGTTTCGGGTGTATTTTATGTTCGTTTAATAGGCTATTTGACTGATTATTTGTTATAGTCCTATGCAAATGTTTACTATAAATAGAACCCACCAACTAAAACAAAATTAAAATCGGCTCAAAAATAAGGAAGTTACAAGCATTTTAATTTTATGCTAGACAGAGAACGCACTATACTTGTTTATGACGTCACAAACCAATGCGTCATGCAAATCCTATACTAACACTCATTTGGGGGAAAGGGACAAAGCATCCCCTTCCAATCTCCACCAATAATTTTAAATGCTTATATCTTCGAAATTTATTAACCGATTAAAATATTTTTTTCAGAATACGATTTGTATTTAATTTAATTTTTCACTCAGCTTGGTATTTTTAATTATTCAAACATTAGTCAAATACCCTATTGTATGTACGTTTTTACATCATACTATGTATAATATGGACAGCAATGTGTTCCTACAGTCAAAAACATTCCAGCGAAAGCATTGAATAGTTTACGTTAGTCGTTACTGAAAACGGTCGGGTTGTCCGGATATGAGATCCGGCTGGACATTGAGCGATGCCCGGACACCCCCGGACACTCCCGGATACTACGGACAGGAGCTCCACTGATGAAATTCTTATGTTAATATTAAGGAAACCTTTTCATTTTATGTTTGGATGTTAAAGGATACCGTTTTGTATTGAGATTTGATGTAGGAAACTAAGTGAGACGTTAAATGTTTTCATTTTTTGTATCCTTTGCGATACTTATTTATTCTTATCATTATGTTCTTAATTACCTTTTATCCAAAAAAAACCTGGCTGATACTGAGAATTTCTTTAGACAAACCCACATATATACTGCCCTATATATAGTATCCCAACATAGCATAGTACGATTGAAATGGCGCTGGGCGGGTTAATGGTGAAAATATACACAAGATTTGATATTAGTACAATTTTTAATAATATCGTCAATATATTATAAAGCCCTTGATTGTTTAAACATTAATTTGTGGGCCTTTTTGATAAGAATTAATTTATCAATGATTAAATTCCGAAGTGACATGCCCCTGTTTACGACAAAATTATGGACTTTTGTCGTATTTTCATTTTTAACAATTTCTTTCATGCCCGCATCATTGGTATGTTTATTCAGTAGCCACGATACACTATACCAAACTAAGTAATACACCAACTAACGAGCCTCTCCCCAAATTGGTTCAAGTAGTGAAGCTACAGGATGTTTTCTTTGCTAATAGAATGACAAACACGCTGTGGAGGGATTGCTCGTCATCTGTCAGAATCCGTTTTCACCCGGCCTTTGTGGATTCAATTTTAGGAAACAAGGCATAAGTTTCATTTTAAGAATTCTCGTATAGTTTTATTTCTGATATTTTTACCTTTTCCTTTATGGCCTGCTTTATTGCTGTATGTAGGTCACTGGTTAGTATAGTCGCTGGATGTACAATCCATTGAAAAAGATCTTGAGCGAAGGCAAGATTCTTTTCAATGGATCTTGAGATCTTCAAAAGAATCATATGAGTATATTATAGAGTATTGCCAACTTTTTCCAAGCCTAAATTTAGATTGCGCAAAATGAATCAAAATATTAATGATTTTAATTTGAAATAAAACTACTTTTTACGGATTTTATCGCGTTGTATTGATATTATTTGATTCCCGACGTTTCGGATCCTTTACAGCATCCATGGTCACGGGTAGACTAAGTTGTTGGACGTCTTAATGTTAAAATTACTAACAGCTACCTTACATTTTTGTTAATTATTGGCGATCCGATTCACGCAGAACGAGCTCACCGTATCCTTCGGTCTTGCAGTTTTGGGCTTGGATTTTGATTTTATGGAATCTGTAATGGGGTTCCAAGCAGGTGGTAAGACCCAGCCATCTTCTCTATTGAAATTAGGATGTTTTTTAATTTCAATAGCCTCACGGATCATCCTGGGAAGGAATCGGTTTTCTTTTGCGAGGACTTGTGGTTTATCAAATCTGATGTAGTGCTGCCTTGTCTAGAGTATGTTCACAAACTGCTGACTTCTTGAAACGGCGGTGTTTGACATCAGCGATGTGTTCTTTTACGCGGATCCCTATGCTTCTTTTAGTTTGGCCTATGTAAGAGAGACCGCAATCACAATCTAGCTTGTATACACCTGCATCTTGCAGAGGTATGTGGCACTTGACAGGTGGTAGGAACTGACTAATCTTCTTCAGCGGCTTGAAGTATGTTTTGATTGAAGCTCGCTTCAAGATATAGCCAATCTTGTCTGTGACTCCTCTAACATATGGTAATATAGCAGGTAGGCGTTCGACTGTGGCACGTTTCACGCGGTTTCTGTGACGAGGGCGCGGTATTCGGAGCTTGTTGTCATGCAGTACTTGCTTGACATGTTGAAGCTCTGCAGCTAGATGTTGCTCATCACAGATCCCACGCGCTCTCTGAAACAATGATTTACCGACGGTAGATAACTGTGTTGGGTGGTGGTGTGATTCACCATTTAAGTATTTGTCTGTATGGGTTTTCTTTCGATACACTGTGTGACTCAAGGTGTTATTGGGATTACGAATAACCAAAACATCCAAGAAAGCTAAAGAGTTATTGGCCTCTACCTCCAAAACTGCAAGACCGAAGGATACGGTGAGCTCGTTCTGGGTGAATCGGATCGCCAATAATTAACAAAAATGTAAGGTAGCTGTTAGTAATTTTAACATTAAGACGTCCAACAACTTAATCTACCCGTGACCATGGATGCTGTAAAGGATCCGAAACGTCGGGAATCAAATAATATCAATACAACGCGATAAAATCCGTAAAAAGTAGTTTTATTTCAATGTCTAATATTCGCGTAAGTGTCAGAAACCAGTATGATTTTAATTTCATTAATAAATTGGACTTGTGTAAATATTGTGTTAGTTAATTAATCCTTAAGAGTATTTTAATGTAATATTTTAATAAATAATGATAATATAATATTTTTGTGTGCTATGAACTGTAGTTTCTTAAATAAATGAATTTAAATTTAATTTAATTGATGATGATGATGATGATGACTATTGTCATTAACCAGGCCCAAAACCAAGCTCAAAGCTGCTACTGAGTATTTCATAGAAAAACTTAATAACACTGCTCGAACTGTGAATCGAACCCAAGACATATAGCGTAGCAGTCGCGCTTTGGACCACTAGGCTAATGAGGCAATTCGATATTATAATACCTCACAAAAACTGTAATTCTAGACTTACTCCATTCCAGATGGTATTAAGCTATAGCGTTGATGTTTTCCAAACAATTTCTTGCGTTAGATAATGTCGTAATGAATTACGCGATACGATAGGGGGGAGGGAGGACTGTTCGATCACGCGGGAAGCCTTTTATCCCCTCCGTGGTGCGGCGATAAGTTCATAATGTTAACGTTGTTTATATCTTGTAAATGGATGTTAGTTGTACGGGTATTTGTGTCAAGAAAACTGATAGTGCGGTAAAGAGGGGGAGAAAGCGTAATAGAATTAGTTGGAGGAAATTGGAGGGTAGTTTATTGTATGGGTGTGTTTCTGTATCCTTTTTTCGCGTACTTAGGATGTACAGTAAAACATTCCTGACCGAAGGATCCCACTTTTAAGTCAGGACCTCCTAGACATAGCATTTGATAAAACTCAAAATCTAAAATGATTTTTTTTTCTCTATGCAATCCTTTAGCTATATATCATTCATCCGATTACGATACAATCTTACCGGGTTGTTACGAATCCATGAAACCTTATTAAAAAAGTATGTCCGGAAAAGAAGTATCACAATGCATGCTGTGCAGTTAGTTCACAATGAACTCAAGAAAAAAATATCATCATTTGAAAAAACTCAATGCATAATAAAGGATCAATTCTTTTATCTCAGAAATGAAATCAGATTATAGAGATTTCAATGGATTTATTTTGTATTAAAATCAGACAACCTTGCGCTAGCTCGGTAAAATCAAGAGTGAGGAGCCACCTATTACTTTTTGCTTGTCAGTGAATTATGACAGCACGAACGAATGAATAGTGAACTATTCTGTCACTAACGTCAGCGTCATCATAATCACTAACCAAGCTGGTAGTACTACCCACACCTCAATAATAATAATTGATTATATAAGCATTCTGGAGAATAGGCCTTACAGTTCGGCCATCCTGTATAAGTGAGTCCTCTCACTTGTACATTCAAATTAATTATTTAATTATAATATACTTATACCTAAGTATACAAAAATATTGCAATAACAAAACAATAATTCGAGAAAAAAAAATAGACAATAACAACATAATGCTTGTAAAAAAAAAGTAGATAGGTACTCTAAATCATGTTATGAAATGGTACAATAATTTAGTTAAATCAAATTCATTTTACAATTCTAAAATCCTGTTTCCACGTCTTGCACAGTTCGTTATTATCTACGGTCATCTGTGCGGCACTAATATTACCATATTAGTGCCATTCTAAATCTGCACTGACCTCTTAACTAGCTGTGCTCACAACATAAGCCTTAATCACTATCTTGCGATCATCTGTGCGACATCGAACTCGATGCCTTTCTCATTCTGCACTGATCGCTCGCAAGGGTCTAAATCCTGCTAATGTCAATCTCAGCAATGATACACAATTTCTTCTTCTGTCAAGACAAATCTCTGGGAAAACAAATCTATAGAATAAAAATACTAATGCGATACTCTAGATCATATCACTCATCAGCCATATCAGTGCCATTACCTTGATCACTCTCTGTGCCACTAGAATAACTACTAAAATTCATCCAAGGATGAATTTTATCCAAAGCAACAACATTCTCATATCTTTTATTTCCTTTTCTTGTCAAAGGAGTGTCCTCGACAAGGAACCGATCGTTAGGTAAAACTTTCAAGATTCTGTATGGACCTTGGAATTTAGGTATGAGCTTTTTTGATTTACCCAAGTGGTCCTTGTCGATGACAGTCCTCTCAATCCTAATAAGATCGCCTACTTTGTATTTTGTTTGTCTTTTCCTACGTTTATCAAACTGTTCCTTAGCATATTCCTGTTGTTTTTCAATTTTGTCTTTAGCATCTGACCTTAATCGTATTAACTCCTCGCCTGCAAGTCGTTCTGATGTTTCATCTATGATATCAATTAGTAAATTATCAGACGCACTGACTAATTTATAACCAAATAGCAACTCGGACGGGCTTTTACCCGTAGTTTTATTAACAGTGGTATTAATTCCCAGCTGTATGTCTCCAATATAGTCATCCCAGACATTGTCATTCCCACCATGACACTTAGTGCTTAAGGCATCAGAAATAGTCCGATTAAACCTCTCGACCTGTCCATTCGCTCTTGGGGTCGCTACGGCGTTCAGAATATGTTTTATTTTTACTTTGTCTATGAAATCTTTAAATTTTGCACTAGTGAAGCATGAACCGCGGTCTGTTATCAGTCGCGAAGGCAAACCAAAGTAGCTGAAATGTTGTTTGAATACCTTTACTGCAGTTGTTGTTTTTGTGTCTCTAACTGCGTTTATGTTTACAAATTTAGTAAACGCGTCGATAATAATTAACAGATACATATTGCCCCTTTTCGAGCGAATGAACGGGCCCAGATGATCGGCGTGAATGGTATGAAAAGGTTTTTCTATCTTGGGTATGGGGTGCACTCCAAACATGCGGCGACATACTTTTTGGTAAATTTACGCATCTTAGGGAACCAAAAGGCACCTTTTAACCTATTCAATGTTTTTTCATAACCAAAATGACCCACATCGTCGTGGTTCATGCGCAACACCTGCCACCTGCAACCCCTCGGAACAACCCAACGCAACCCGTCATCCGAAATCCTATACACATGACTACCCTTTAACTGATAATTTTTACGAACATCTGCGACAAACTTTGTATCATCATCCTCTAATATATCTCGTATGCGTTTTATTTCACTGTCATCGCCTTGTACTGTAGCGATCCAGTCACGGACATCTACGTTTAAAACGTCAATGACGTGATCGGAGTCCTCATCGGCAGGCCCAGCCACAGGACCACGACTGAGAGCGTCCACATGAGCCATTCGAGAGCCCGGTCTGTACTCAATTTCGCAGTCGTACTCCTGAAACTGCACCCACCAACGAGAAATTCGGGGTATGACGTCTCTTTTGGTTAAGGTAGTACGAAGTGCGTTGCAATCAGTGACTATCTTGAATTTTAGACCTAGTAAATATACACGGAAACGGTTCAGTGACGCAACTACCGCGAGAGTTTCTAACTCAAATGAATGGAATCTTTGCTCATCTACAGAAGTCTTACGACTGTAGTAAGCTACAGGTCTAAGTAAACCGTCGTTGCCCCTCTGCATGAGAATTCCAGCTATTCCTAATTTAGAAGCATCTGTGTGCAATTCAGTTTCTAATTTAGCGTCATATAAAGCCAAAATGGGACGTTCGACTAATTTAATCCTTAAGGAGTTAAAAGCTTCCTCCTCCTTTTCTGTCCATCTCCAAGCGAATTTGGACTTCAGTAGGTCTGTCAATGGGCGTGCTATAAGCGCAAAGTCTTTTACGAATCTACGAAAGAAGCTGGCTAGACCAATAAATCGTCTAACGTCATGGACGTTCTGTGGAGTCGGGAAATTGCTGACGGCCAGAGTCTTTCGTGTACCCGGTCGTATACCTTCACCACTAACATGGAAACCTAAGAAATCTAGTTCCGTACAAAAGAAATAACATTTTTTTAATTTTAAAGTAAGTCCAGCGTCTCTTAGAATTTGTAGTACTTCTTCTAAACGTGTTATCCCCTCATCATATGATCGTGCTGGGATCAACACGTCATCCATGTAGATAATTATATAGCTGACCTTTGACAGTATTGTATTCATTGCCCGTTGGAAAACCGAAGGCGCGTTTGCTAGTCCAAAGGGCATGCGTTTGAATTGGTACTGCCCATCAGGCGTGACAAACGCAGTCTTGTCTTGTGAATTCGCACTAACCGCGATTTGATAATAGCCAGAGGCAAGATCTAAGCTTATAAATAATGAATTACCAGCCAGACGATCAAGCTGGTCATCGATTAAGGGCAGCGGGTAGTGTTCTTTGCGAGTTTTATTATTTAACGCACGATAGTCGATGCACAACCTGCTCTCGCCAGTCTTTTTCTTCACTAAGAGAACTGGGCTGGCGTATGACGAATTTGATTCACACACAATATCCGCATCGATCATCTCCTTAACCATAGATCGAACCTGTTCACGTTCCGGAAATGAGAGCCTATATGGTCTGTAGACTACGGGACGCGTGTCGTTTAATTCAATATTCATTTGCACTACTGTAGTTAAGCCTAGATCCTTCAAATTATCCGAAAAACATGTTTCGTATCTCTTAAGTAACTCTTTTAATTTTGTAACTTCATAATCGTTAAGTTGTTTACCGTAGTTAAGCAAATTACCAGTATCAGTGCTATCAAAATCTAGCAAATTAATGCATAAACAAGTTTTAGTGCAAAAGGCACGTGTGACAAGAAAATCTTGTTTTAGTGTAACAGGTGTATCAAAAAAGTTTTGGACTAGCAACACCCCTTTTCCACGTTCTAAATCATACTCGCCAGGTAGCAAATAATATTGTGGCGGCGTGCCTCGCAAAGAACCTCTTACATACGTTGTGCCTGAATAATCTACTGTAGAGATAACTGGCAGTGCGAAAATCTCCTTTGGAGGGATTGTAACGTTATTCTGTAGTCTTAATTCTAGCTTTGTTAAATTATCACGGCAAAAGATCAAGGAATCAGTAGTTTTTGTTATAACAATACCTGGTTTCTCCGTATAACTATGACCTATCAAAACTGGATATTTAATAATGTCATCATCGACAATATAAACAGTGACGTCTTCCGCTATATTTTGTATGTCAATGTTGACATTCGTAACACCTAATGGTTTTACTGTATTATTGCCAATACCCCTCATAGTTGGCAAACCCCTATCGGTCCAAGAAATACCTCTTTTAACTGCCTCACTATGTCTGAGTAACGTACATTGGCTACCCAAGTCGATATAACCTTGAACGGTTTCGCCATTGATTTTAAGATCAGTTAAATATTTAGAATCACTTACGTTATTAGTTTCAATACGCATAACGTCTTTGTCTTTAGGTTTATCATTTTTATTTGCAAAGTCATTCGGCAATCTGGGGCAATTTACAGTTAAATGTCCTAACCTGTTACACACGTTACACTTCAATATCTTTTTTGTGCACTTAGTGCTGAAATGTCCCGGTTCATTGCAGTTATAACATATAATTGGTCTATTTTGTGATCTAGTAACCCTTGGTTCATTGCCGTTCACCGCTTGTTTAGAGCTATTGCTTGTCAACGTCATACTATTGTTAAAACGTTTTTCATTATTTGATTTTAACCTATCTGTTTCCCGAGATTGTTGCTTAATCGACAAAAAATACTTAAGAACTTGCTCAGGTTGCTGACATTTTGCAGCTTTCGCTCCTAACCTTAGGGATCGATCGTCGATTCCATATAATAAGCAGTCTACGGCCCTCCTACCTTGTATTTCACACCGGTTAAGTAAATTAATTTTTTCGTAATAGTAAAGTTCTAAAGAATCATTAAATCTAACGCGTTTGGACAACATTTCAGTCAACAGCTCGGCGTAATCATCACTACTAGGAAAAGATTCCTCCAGTTTGGTTTTCCATTCAGGCCACGAAAACGACATAGTCGGGAGAGCTTGGTACCAGGTTTTGGCCACTCCTGAGACTTTAGGTAAGGCGTAGTGTATGATCTGGTCATCGCCCCAATTATAAAGCCTGGCGCACTCATCCACCTTATGTATCCACATGTGAATAGTTTGACCCTTAATCATCGGGTCGAATTCGGGTATCACATTTCCTAACATTGGGAATTTGTTGCTTTGAGGTCGATCACTTGTTAAAGCCTTTACTAGGTTGGACAGGAGAGCCTGTGTATCACCACTAAGAGAATTAGCACCACTTACTTGAATGGGAGGGGTGTAACGCTCACTAGCGTATGCTACCGACCTCATACTGGCATCTCGTTGGCTGCGCCTCCTGCTGCTACGCCTGCTGCCACTGCGCTTTCTGCTCGTACGTTTCATCTTCGAACTGCGGCCGGACCTCTTGCGGTTGTGGTGCCTCACCACACTGCGACTACGTCTTCTGCTGCTACGGCTCCTGCGCGTATCGCTTCTTTCCGTACTGGATTCACGTTCGTAGCGGCGTCCATGTCTACGACAGTTTTTATTACCGTCCCGAGATTCCGACGAACTGCTCATTACTCGATACCGTCGATGTTTCTGTACATCCGAACTAGTTCTACTTCGGTTTCGGAGTTGTTTTTGACGATCGTGCGTTCGAGCTAATGTTCTTTGCTGACGGCGGCTTTTTTCATCAATTTTATCGCTACTTGTTGTATCCATGTTCGATAATCAAGACAAAAAAAATAAACCACGTGTAGGTAGATTTTTTTTTGATTATTAAAAATTCTTCGAAAATCGTGGGCGCACTTGATATATCCCACTTCTGAGATAAAGGATCAATTCTTTTATCTCAGAAATGAAATCAGATTATAGAGATTTCAATGGATTTATTTTGTATTAAAATCAGACAACCTTGCGCTAGCTCGGTAAAATCAAGAGTGAGGAGCCACCTATTACTTTTTGCTTGTCAGTGAATTATGACAGCACGAACGAATGAATAGTGAACTATTCTGTCACTAACGTCAGCGTCATCATAATCACTAACCAAGCTGGTAGTACTACCCACACCTCAATAATAATAATTGATTATATAAGCATTCTGGAGAATAGGCCTTACAATAATCTGTACTTCGAGGGTAATTTGACGACACGATTGGCGTAGTGGTTGAGCGAACGCCTTCTGCGCCACGTGTTGTGGGTTCGATCCCCACACGGAGCAAATATTTGTATGATCTACAGGTAGTTGTTCCGGGTCTGGGCGTTTGTGTATGTGAGAATTTGTGTTTGTAAACGCACCCACGATAAAGGAAATCCTAGTGTTGGGCAAAGTTTTATAAAAAAAAAATATGAGCTCGAATGAGACTGCTCCTCTAAATGTCTGTCACCCTGTACCAAAGTACTGATTTCTGACACTAACGCGAATATTAAACATTGAAATAAAACTACTTTTAATGAATCCGACAGAAATTCCAATCCAAAATCCGTAAAAAGTAGTTTCATTTCAAATATAAAACTACCTATTTTATCTTTATATTATATTGATATCATTAAATTCCGATGAAATGTGAAATGAATTTCTGTCGGGAAATTCATTAAAACCAGTTTTATTTCAATGTAAGAAATCTGTACTAAATATAAATAAGATTAAGTTAAAAATCCCTTCCCGTGTCGTGTGTAAGACTATAAGTACACATTATTTTTATCATTTTTATAATTATCGTCCAAAGTACATAATACCTATAATTAAATTCCGACTTAATATTTTGCACCATTTTGACTACTTTATCATGTAAATCTTGACATAAGTATAAACAAATATTTTTTGATGCGTCACGGAAACCTTATCTTGTTGTAATAATTGAAGCAAGACTACATATTCTATGACTACATATTTATAATGTGTATGAATATCTTGTTTGTCAGTCCGTCAAAGGAAAATACCCTATAAATTTTGATTGCTTTGAGACTGTCAAAATATACGTTTTCGCGCATAAACGGCCGTATCTTTTTTTTGACATTAACTTAGAAGTTTGATTTTTTCACAGCTTCAAGGGACTGTAGACCTAAGTATATGGTTTTAATTTCAACTCGAGACCGCCACGCGTTCCCAAGATAAACGGAACAGGCAGACGCACGGACAACAAAGTGATCCTATAAGGGTTCCGTTTTTTCCTTTTGAGGTACGGAACCCTAAAAAGAAGTAGATGCACACACAAAATCAGAGTATAATATATTTTATCAACAATAATTTATTTACTGTTGAAATCTCCTGATTGTAATATCAGTCGGCGAAGGTTTCTCAAGAATGATAGACATCACGAATGTTTCCCTGACTGAGTCCGTGATTGTACGCAATAAGTGTTTCGTGGAATTAAGACTAGAAGACCGTAAAGCTACCTGACAGGAGGTAATAACTTGTGAAATATTTTGCTAGGTACACAACTTTGGAGACGAATTTTAAAAAACTCAGCACTAGATTAATAAACTGTTGCACACCGCATCTTCAAATTCATCCTAACCTCTAGTTTGTGCAATTTTAATGTTATTTATTTATATCAATATCTACATCATCCTAACAGGTTTGCACGATACCCAATGCGATAACGTTCACACGTCGAAAGGTCGAGCTATATTTTCGACTTTTAACTATGTTTTCACACTGTTAATTATACAATAGGTTTATTTTTCAATGGAAGATATGTTGCTGAATATCACGATGATGAAGGACCGAAGAAGTTGGCACATAGATATATACATACATAAGAATGATAAGACACTGAGAATTAAAAATCCATAGAAATATGGACATTGTATTAAGAACCATCTTGTTTTCAGCTTTAAATAGTCATGACTGAAAGAGAAGATTCAAAATGTTTCAGTGAACAATTTGATGATACTGAAGAAAATTCTATAGCAGAGTCAGTAACTTTAGAACCAGGAGTTTACTATCCTAAAAACAGTGAGTATCTTACACGTACAAACTTAGTAAGGAAAGGAAAAGTCGATAAATGCAACTGAAGCTATGTCTCCTACACAAACTTTTTCCTCCAGGTCTTAAAATAGGTATATAATGCAGGACTGCGATCCTGTAGTTCCATTTTATCATGATTCTACCAACATAGACTACTATTTTGACCTATGCCTGATTTAAAATCTAATTATACAGAATTAATCGGATGCATTTTAATGATTTGGTCGATTTAAAAAATTTGTACATGAGCGATTTCTCTACTCAGAAAGAAAATTTAATTTTAGGTAATAATTCAAATATACTTAATTGAAAGCGTTTACAAAAATAATAATGCGTAAATATTTGCACTGATATGATTGCGTAGAACATTACATTTAATGTTTACTTTAAGTCAACAAAGTTTTTTACAGCAGATTTTAATGTATCTATCTATTCAGTTGGTAACACCCACTGCTGAGTGAAAGCCTCTTGTCTACTTCGCCGCTGTTGCCAATATTATGCAAGTCGCGACGACTGATTTCCCGCTGCCCTGACAATATCGTCTGACCCTGGTCTGCCCTGTGATCGTTTGACATACCTCGGCCAGTGTAATATAGAAAGTAATAATTACAATGAGGATGAGCAATGAGATAACAAAACAAAACTCGATCAAGTTGAAGTTTTCTTTCGTTTTAGTTTTCGTAACAAAATGAAATAAAAATAATATTTATTGCATATGTTAGATATGTATATATCCCTCGGTTCTTGTTTTAAATATTTCTGTACCGTTTTAAAACGGTAAAACGGTACAGAAATATTTAATATATAACAAGGCAAATATCTATAAAAATTAGCAACAATAATAAGCTACAATTCAGTAGATCTGTTTTAAAACATGATAGGATAATTAAACAAATTTGAAAACCAACAAATGTATTAACTTTAGCTTTAACTCGGTAAATATTGCGTCAATTGACAGTCTTATATAAATTAAATTAACAGAATAAAACCCGAGGATCATTCTAAATGTCATTAATTATTTTTATAATCATTAAACATATTTATGATAATAAATATGTACTTTGTATTATTATGAATAGTTTATTTATTTATTTATTTATTTATAGTTAATTAAAACGGCACAGGTCCAATTACATTACCATAGATCATAACTTTCGTTCCGAAATCATGATCTATGCTATATAACAGCTTTAAAGTAAAACGGTACAGAAATATTTAAAACAAGAACCGAGGGATATATACATATCTAACACATGCAGTTTATGAATTTTTATTAAAAAAAGTAATAATCCATTTTTTTGTACAGGGCCACTTCATAATCAAAAATCAAGGTCACGGTCACAACAAACCAAAAGATTTGTTTTTAAGAACGGTGATTTTAATATCGAC
Source organism: Acronicta aceris (assembly GCA_910591435.1). NCBI lineage: Eukaryota > Metazoa > Arthropoda > Insecta > Lepidoptera > Noctuidae > Acronicta > Acronicta aceris. The sequence continues at coordinate 1,315,291 of OU342775.1, forward strand.
AAAGGAAATACCAATCACCAAGGGTTCTTCTCAAGATGGTTCGTCACCATGGTCGAAGCACGATGGAGGTGGACTCTTGTGCACTTCTTCTTAGCCTTCACTGGAGACTGGCTATTCTTCGGTTTCATCTACTGGATCATCGCGTTAACTCATGGAGACCTGACTGAGGACCACCTTCCTCCAAACCAGAATCAAAGCAACTGGACACCATGTGTTGAAAACATTTATGGGTTCACATCCACATTTCTCTTCAGTGTTGAAGTTCACACTACGGTGGCTTATGGAAAAAGAGCAATTACTTTGGAATGCCCTCAAACTATTACTGCTATGTGCTGCCAATGTATGGTCTGCTCAATATTTCAAGCGTTCATGGTAGGAATTCTGTTTGCTAAATTGACGAGGCCAAAAGGGAGAACTCAAACTATTCTGTTTAGCAGACAAGCAGTAGTTACATTGAGAGATGGGAAACTGTGTATGATATTTAGAGTAGGAGATATGAGAAAATCCAGGATATTAAATATCAAAGCCTCAGCATTTGTTTTGAAACTTGGAGATGATAATGATGAGGATTATGAGCAGAGTATGCTGGATGTCGAAATGGACGGCTGTGAATCAACATTTTTCTTATGGCCGATTTCTGTTATACACATTATAGATGAGAATAGTCCACTATATAATGTATCTGCTGCAAATTTATTGATTGGCAAATTTGAGATTTTGGCAGTTTTTGAAGGAGTAATAGAATCAACAGGGCAGCAAGTGCAAGCAAGGACGAGTTACACCGAAAATGATATTTTATGGGGCCATCGTTTTGTAGAAATGGTGAAAAGTGACAGTAATAAAAATTTGTATAACGTCGACTTTTCGAAATTGTGTGAAACTGAGAGGGTTGATACTCCATTGTGTTCGGCCAGTGAGTTCAACTCTATGTTGTCTTTATTTAATTTGGACGAATATTTATAAACCATGCAAGCATTTGGGGGAAGCATTTAACTTAGTTTTTGACAGTGGGAAGTTGGTCCGTAGAAATTACGGTTTTGTTAAAAAGCCGTTCTAAATAGATCAGTTGCGAACAATGTTTTTATGATAATTATAGTCAAGTAGTGAAGAATCTGTATTTTGCTAACCATTGACAATTCGCTCAATTACTATAAAATAAATAATATTGTAAAAATATTCTCTTACAATTTACAATCAATTAATTTATATTGCTTTAGATCTTTAACATATACGATAATAATAAACGATAATTGCTTCAAGATTATTTAGCGTTCAATCTCAATGTTGGGTGTGTTTCAGCAAACAAATTTAATTAAGGTTTGTGAAATTAATTTACTAAACCAAATGAAGGTATCCGCTTGATTAAAGTTGGCTTTAATTTCATAGTTGCCAAACAAAATTTCATAAATAGATTACAATAAGTTGTTTTCCACAAACAATAAGATAATATCCGATAGTTAATTTTAAAATGAAACTGACGTACTAAGAGTACTGCACTGCTTAAGTGACTGGCTCCAGATAAAACATGTAAATAGATAATCAGATAAGTAGTAAGTACCTATATGACGTGTAATTGTCATAATCATCATGGTGAATGATGGAATTGTAGTAAGCTTTTACGTACATATTTTGAAGTTTCCACAAGATTTAAGTGTCCGGCGGAGCTTGAATTGCCCACAAAAACGTAATACCGAAATAAATCTTAATGCAGACAATATTCTATCAAATTGTGATATGATTAGGATTTGGATACCGTTAATCTAGGTTCCTACATTACCATTTCGTTTACTACTACTTCACTGGAAAAACAAAATTGGAAAATCGTTCCAATTTTACCAAAAACTGCATTCGCTAACATTTATTTCCAGTGAAGTATTTTGGACAAAATGGCAACGTAGGAACCTGGATAAACGGTATCGGAATCCGAATAATAACACAATTTGATTAAATTGTGTTTGAATTACGATTTATTTCGGTGTTATGTTTGTAAGAGAAATTCGATCCGCCGGACTAAGACCTACATAGCTAAGTTTTTTAGATTTTATGAATAATCCGACTATACCATAATAATATAATTATGACTCTTTACTAGACTCTTTACAAGTAGAGGCAGTGTGACCGACCTACAGAAAACACAAGAAGACTTGATTTTGACATTTGCCTGACATGACACTGACAATTAAATTCATGTTTTCCAAGCTGATGTTCCAAGGTAAGCTCTTGCACAGTATTATTTCTAATGTGAGTTTATGCTAGGCATCTGTACTCTCTCCTAACGACAAGTAGGGTGAATTTACATCAATTCCACAAGTTCCGCATACTTAGATGGATAAGTATAACTCCAAGCTTCACCTGTTTTAGACTTTACTAAGTTTGGAAGTTGGCGCGAACGCTGCGCTCTAACAACGCTTAAGATAAAGTACTACTAATTTATTAGGTAAACTTAAACTATGACAGCGTACAGTTGATAGTATAGAAGTTTAAATTGTTTCTTTGCGAGTTTACGCTGTAGCGACGGCATAAACGTGTGAAGTTTTAGTTTGGTATGGAGAAAAATACAGTGTTTTTAATGTTAAATGCATCATCTTTCTTTCCACGGATATTAGGGTCAGATTTCTGTCTAGATGTTATGTAAGATGCAATGATGAGATCTTTTTTAATGGTTCCCGAATTGCAATGTTAAAAAGGATAATAATACTTGCATACAATCACGCCTGTATTCTCAAAAGGATTAGGTAGAGGTGTACGTTAATATACACCCACAGTTCGCTGGTAGGTGTTGTGTGCCCTTAACCGGGCACAAGGCCAACCTCCAAGCTGCTATTGAGAATTTCATAGAAATAACACTGCTGGGCCTGGGAATCGAACCCAGGACCTTTAGCGTAGGAGTCGCGCTTGGGTCCACTAGACTAACGAGGCAGTTAATACTTGTTTTGAAACCGATAGACTATACTGATGGAGTAGAGTCGGATATTTTTCTAATTTTAATATTTAATAGAAGTAGAAGAAGTGAAAAGGGTACCTACAATGATAGGGCACCATATTTCTTTGCTATTTAAAAAAAAATATGGAATACTACCTATTCCATATTTTTTTTAAATCATTATAGAAGGAAAGATAGAGGAAAGAAAACGGAGATGACAGAGGTATTTTAGAGATAATAGACGACACGTTTGGCGTAGCGGCTGAGCGATCGGCTTCTGCGCAACGTGTTGTGGGTTCGATCCCCACACGGAGCAAATATTTGTATGATCTGCAGGTAGTTGTTCCGGGTCTGGGTGTTTGTGTTTGTGAGAATTTGTTTGTAAACGCACCCACGATACAGGAGAAAATCCTAGTGTGGGGCAACGTTAAAAAAAATAAAAAAAATAGAGGCATACACTTAATAATGGAGGTCTTAAGATAAAAATGCACGAGTGATACTACAAGTGTTGCTGGCATCTATAGGCTGCGTTTGTCGCTTACCATCAAACGGCCAGTATATTTTGTTTGAAGTCTTATTAGAATAAAAAATAGAAAATATCGAACCGTTGGACTGCTAAGTCAAAGGTCTCGAGTTCGAAGTCATGTGCGTATTAAATAGTTAATTATCACGCACTTAAAGGGTGAAGGGAAACATCGTGAGGAAAACTGCATGCCTGAGAGATTTTCTCGATGGCGTGTGAAGTCTGCCAACCCGCACTAGGCCAGCGTGGTGGACTATAGCCTAATCCCTCTCATTCTGAGAGGAGACCCGTGCCCAGCAGTGGAACAGTATAATGGATTGATTATGTTATGATTGTGTTGTGTTGGCCTGGAACGTCCAAAGCACTTACGTACTCATCCAGTCCAGGCTCTGATGGATAACGGTACACAGCTTTTAAATAGAACTGTTGTTCTAAATTGAAATACTGTTATCCACCTGTTAAACTATGTTCACGGAACTAATTAATTGTTTAATGTAGCCTCAAATCTCAGCCGTGATGAAATTGAAGGGGCTTGTTATTATAGCTAATGAATGTTGCCAGTGCGTTCCAGGTTTGTTTAGGTTGTCTCCGCTAATTGGACGCCGTGTTGTGAATGAAGATGTGACATACATTTTTTAAAGATGGAAACAATTTTTTTTACAAAGGTTCTCGTTTGATATAAAGTTTTGCAATTTCTGTTTGCCATTAGTCGAGCACATGTAGGTTTCTAATAAAAAAAATATTTAATAACACTGCTCGATCTGGAAATCGAATATAAATAGGTTCCTACGTTCACACTAAACCAATGAAGTGGGTAAAAAATAAGATTTTTGTAAACGAAAATTTGAACACGCTACTATTTCGAAGGTTGACTTACAAAAACTATGGAATCCTACAAACATTTCGGTGTATCTATAGGTAAAGAATGAAGAAACCAAATCAATGTAATCTTTACAAGTCATTTATTGCAAATATTAACACAAATTTTCGCAATCTTGAAAATTACTAACCAAATAACGATAATTTTGTCATAATCGAATTAAGGAATATTTGAATTCCAGAAGATCATTAAACGCCTTACAAAATTTACTGAGCAAAGTTTTGATTATTCAAATTATGCCCTTGAGAGCAGGGACTTCTTATTCAAACAGATAACACAACACTTATTATAGAAATATAAAACAATTTGTTTTGTAGTCTTACCAAAGCAATCAGGAATTCTTGAAATGTTCAGAATAAAATTACTTTATTAAACGCAATAGTGCAAGCAAGTAACAAAATTAAAAAGTAGATAAGGACGTTTTGTTTTGCTTTATTTTTGTTATTTAGACAAATAGTTTTACACTAGGTTATTTTTATTAGACATCTTTCATCTAAAAAACGGATTCTTTTTTTTATGTCTGAAAATACAATACACGAAAAACCGCCTCACGACATTTAAGCCGCAACATTTTAGCCACATTAAATTCTAAGTTGGATCAGGTGAGATGACGTCACGCAAGCAATATTGTACGTGACTGTATCGCGTGATGTCCGCCTTTGATTTTTATGTATATAGAGGCCCAGCTGTGAGGTTGTGGTGATTGTAATAGTGTACAAAAGATGATGAGTGTAAGCTGGTAATAAAGGTATAGAATATCATTATTATTATCTTAACACTGTTTTTTATGGATTAAGTCGGCAAACGAACTGACGAGCCACCTAGTGTTAAGTAGTCATCGTCGCCCATGGACACATGCAGCACCAGAGGAGCTGATGCGTTGCCCATCTTTAAGAGCCGCTACGGACTGCAGACTGAACTTATGAACTGGCTCTTATGTGCAATAGTCGAAACACACACCGCAGTGCTTTACGACAGACTTAATTCAACAGATCGCTAGCTAATCAGACTACGAGGGGGGTCTACCACCGAGCAAATCAGATATCTTCACGCCTCTTACGTGATGCCTATCTGAAAGGCAGTGAGAATCAGCATTCTAACCCGTCCCTACACTATGATGAGAGATGAAGTTTTTCATTGATTATGTCACGACAGACGAGCCACCTGGTGGTAGGTACTCATGGCCTGTGGACACCTGCAACACCAGAGGAGTTATTGATGCGTTGCCGAGCATTAGGAGCCCCTACGGACTGCAGACTGCCAGAGCCGCAATTGCTGCTCGTTTTATATTATTTTTCGGGGTATTTTTTTACTTACAATGTGAAAACGATTACCTATCTATATAATTTATATAACCTAACAATACGTTCACTGGTCGACAAGGTTTTCTTAACACATTTTTTTTATGGGATATGAGGGCAAACGAGCAGACGGATCGCCTGATTTGCCGACCTTTTAAAAGGGGATTGGGCCTCCGGTAACCTCACTCACTCAGCGAAACACAACGTAAGCGTTGTTTAACGCCGGTTTTCTATGAGGCCGTGGTATCACTCCGGTCGAGCAGGCCCATTCGTGCCGAAGCATGGCTCTCCCACGTAAATTGTATTGTATATGTCTGAGAGATTTTTGACAGTGTGTGTTTACCATATTAGGCCAGCGCGGCAGCGTGGTGGAATAGCTTAATCCATTTAATGTTGCGAGAAGACCTGTGCCCTATGGGTTGATAGTTGAATATGCTGCAATGTACATATATTGTATTTTCCGGCTTTTTAGCCAACAATTCTATTAAACAAATACAAGTGGATGTTTATCCATTCCCATAATGTTATTCCATATTGTTTTTGGTAATAAAATAACACTGGCCGCCTGTCCGAAGAGCTAATTTGCTTTTAAATTTATTACAACATGTTTAACTGTTTTAGTTACAATTTATCTCTTTGTTTTAGCCCTGAGGGATGAAAATGGTTGGAACACGTGGTCCGTAGGGATACTACCTCATTTGTTTATGACGTCATCCTGTCATACTTTTTGTGGGTCAGTAGAAATCTAATTTGAGTAATGTTTTTAAACGTTTGGAATTAGCAAAGCGATAATTGCAGCAATGGCCGATACATGATATTAAACATAAATGTGCCTTGACAAGAATGTATTGGTCTAGTAATCGTAAGCGCAGTGGTTTAGCATAAAATACTGGGTCCGGTCCCCAGGTCGAGCAGTTATTAGATATTGTTGGATTGCGTTATTTGGATTTCCTTAATATTTTTAGCAATAGAAGCTCGCTCGCTATCGATTAATTGCAGCAGACACCAGTAAGTAGACATAAGTACACCTCTACTTATCTGTTTGGGGAATATAGACGTGATGGTATTTATGTTAGGGTAAACGAGTAGAACATGGAACTGGGTGAAAGGAGAGGTCATTTGCTATCTCTTCAGGCCCAATAACTCGTTCCTTGCCTTGCTTGAACTTTTTAATTTTTATTTCGAAAAATACGAGAAGTCTGCATACGCTTAAAAGTTAAAAAAAAGTTATTAAAAAGGAACTAGATGCAATATCAAGTAATTTTGAATTAAAATAGAAACATACAAGAGTAAAAATTAAAATTAAAATGAAATTTGAAGGATAAACTAATTAAACGCGATAAAATCCGTAAAAATAGTTTTATTTCAATGTCTAATATTCGTGTAAGTATCAGAAACCAGTAGGTGAAGAATGTTTTAAGTTCGAACATGAAATCTTCTTCCATATCCAAGACAGTTCTGTATAGTGAGTAAATAAACCAACAGCAGTAATCGAAGCCAAGTATCAAGTTATAGTGCAAGCGTCGTGTATCGAATGATCTCGCACACGTCGGGTCGCCGTGTCGGAGGCGGCTCGTAAACTGGACGCCTAATGCATCTGACGTCCAGCTACGAATTGTGTAGAATAGGTTTCTATCGATAGAACACGTTACATCACCTCCGGCGGCTTTTTTTGCGGTGCAGAAGAACTTTATGGATCATGTAACATCTAGGAATTTAGATTAGATTAGAATTTATTTATTTCTCACAACAAATTACAGAATAATAATATATGTATACAGTATAGGGTAAGGTACAGAAGAGCGGTTACTCCTGGTTCTGGCACAGGCATCTTACATACTTGAAAGGAGTCTCGAACATCCCATGTGAAATTATACCTCTTTGTTTTGTATGCTTATTTTGTCTTTATTATAGTAGTCTTAATATAATCGTAATTTTCTTGGACAATCTGTTTCACAATAAATTCTACAACAAATAACACATCATGCCTCCACTTACGTGATAAGTGGGTTCAGCAGAAGTGTAACGATGTAGCGGTTCGTCTCTATAAGAAACAAATAAAAACTCCCAGTTGCTGAAAATCCAGAATTACATAGAAAATCCTAATAGCACTCGACTTGGGAATCTAATCGAGTACCTGCGGCCTTGCAGCCTCTAGAAAAACAACTTTGTCTGCAATATTTAAATACCATCTAGCTCCTAAACACACTTACTCTAAGCATTTGTAGGTCATCGTATAGGGCGTTAGCTGGACCACGTATGCTGTACGCAGCTTTGCACTCTAGCTAAGAAGCGCTGTAGCGCTGAGAATTAAAACGATATTCACTCCCTCAATTTATTTGTTTTCGCACATGGGTACCTAATTCTGGAATATCTTCGGTCGAATAAAACATTTTGGTGTCGCTTTTCAATTTATTAGTATTATTATCATCATCAGATGATGTAGTGACGCGTATTAAGAAGAATATGCTGAGATGGTTTGGACATGTTGAAAGAATGAATGAAAGACGATTAACGAAAGGAATTTATAAGGCGAATGTAAGCGGCAGCGCCGGTAGAGGTCGCCCAAGAAGGACATACGCCGATCTGATTGGCGAAATCCTTCAAAAAGGTCAGGTGCGTAGCACTCGCAACCGGCGTGTATGTATGAGAAGATGTATGAATGTGGAAGAAGCAAAAGAAGTATGCAAGAATCGTAGCAAGTGGCAGTCTATAGTTTCTGCCTACCCCTGTGGGAGAAAGGCGTGAGTGTATGTATGTATGTATGTATTATCATCATTAGCCTATATTCATCAACTAAAAGAAAGAAAAACACATTTATTGAGACGAGGTCTGTACAACACACAGATAAAATGAAAAATGAACAAATAAACCAAGGTCAACAGGTCATGATAAAGTCACCAATTCGGGGCAAGATATTCTTGCCCCGAATGGGTTGCCAGCTCAGTATTAGGTCTAGGATCATAAATAAAAAAATTATGATCGTAGACCTCTCCTAGTTACGCCACATAGCTCTATTTTCGGCTTTCCTCATTCAGTCACTGCCAGCTGTCTTTAGTAATTTGTACACACAAATAAAAATAGTCTAAATGAGAACCTCTGCCTTTTTTTGAAATGAGTAAAAAATAGAATGAAAGAATTGCAAAAATGTTCTTGAGTGGAGACCACGCACTGAGAAGCGCAGTAGGACGGGCACGAACGAGACGGATTGACGACTGTGGTACGACTGGAAAAGTATTTGGGCATCGTTGTTTGCAGGTGGAATATAATCAAACCTTAAGGAAGTCTATGTTTAAGGCTTTTGTTCAGCAGTGAATCTGTATTGGCTATAAATTATGATGAAAAAGAACGTTAACAGTTCGGCGGACCAATTTTCCTATACACACGCAATACCAAAATAAATCGTAATTCAAACACAATTTAATCAAATTGTGTTATTATTCTGATTCCGATACAATTAATCTAGGTTCTTGTTCTACCATTTCGTCCAAAATACTTCACAGGAAATAAAGGTAAGCGAATGCAATTATTGATAACTTTACCAAGTTTGGAACGATTTTCCGGTCGTTTATTCCTAATGAAGTAGTATTAGACGAAATTGTGCTGTAGGAGCCTAAATTAACGGTATCCGAATCCGAATAATAACACAATTTAAAAAATTATGTTGAATTACGATTTGTTTCGATATTACGTTTGTATAGATAAGTCAGCGTTCGCCGGACCCTTAAGTTAAAGTTACAAACAAACTTTCCTACGAGAAGTAACAAAACATCTGCCCCTACTAATTCCAATCAATCAGAATAAAAAAGCACACCACTCTAGATAACACCCTTCAGACTCGTCGGACGTTGAGCAAATGTATCTGTATTTACTGACCCATCCTTGTAAGGGTTGCCCTCCCCCGTAATATCTACGTTAGGCACCCCAATGGGCAGATGCTTTTACTTATCTATGTATTCCGTCGATATTTCCTCCAATAATTCACAATCGCGTCTTCCTTACACAACAATTCCATCCATTGGAGATATATAGAATGTTGCAGGCAGTATTTTGAATAGGAATTTATTGAATTTCACTACATTTTTTCAATAAAAGATATAGATGACTATAATTTGTTTATTATCATGATTTTGCCACTACTAGTGAATGCTTTAAGGGTTCTAATGCTAACTATAACATACAGGACACCTGCTTAAATATGTTGGAGTATAAAGTGAATATCTACATCTTAAATAAAATGCAATCAAGTAGCTTTGTATGTAGCTGTGTATTTTATAAGTATATTTTTGTATTTTAATGGTATTTTTCATGACTGCCTCATTACTCTAGTGGTCTCAAGCGCGACTGCTACGCTAGAGCTCCTGGGTTCGATTCCCAGGTCAAACAGTGTTACTGCGTTTTTCTATGAAATTCTCAGAAGCAGCTCGGACTCTGAATTTGTGCCCGGTTAATGGTAATAGGCTCGCTCCCTATTACATGGGACCTAAAAACATACCAGCGAACTGTGGAAGAGTTAGCCCATCACTGCCCATACAGTAACACTGTTTACATAACAGTAATGTACTACATCACAGATTAATGGGAAAGATCAGGCGTTTTGTTGACTTTATAGCGTTTGTTTTATTTAAAAAAATGCATTTGTCCTGCCTGCTTCGTTTAGGAAAATGGAGCTAGACGTTTAGCAAAACACACGATTTCTTCCGCTCACCTGTGACATAGTATGTTACTGTTCACATAGCGGTCTTTATTGCGTCTATATTTCAGTCGGTTCACGGTACGTCGCGTCATGGTATTATTTATGGGCCACGCTCTATGGAGCCCTACGGCTGCCCGACAACGTCTTAATGTTTGTGATCGATGATCACCGTGGATGCTTGTAAATAGTGCGGAAATACGTATGAGGAAATAATAATTGTGTCAATATTAGTCCAGTAATTGTTGGAAAATAAGTGAGAAATTGAACTCTTTCATTAGTTTACTATACTATACTAAAATCGCAACATAACCACTGGACCGCCAAGTCAAAGGTCTCGAGTTCGAATCGAACCTCTGACATTTCGAAGTCATGTGCGAATAGTTAATTATCATATGCTTCAACGGTAAAGGAGAATATCGTAAGGAAACCTGCATGCCTGAGAGATTTACTCGACGTTGTGTGACGTCTGACTACCGCTGCAGTCAGGTTCTTCTTCTATTTATATATAAAAAAAAGCTGACTGACTGACTTACTGACTGACATAACAACGCACAGCCGAAAAACAGGAGCTAGAGCCCTGAAAGTTTGCATGCTAGTTCCTTTTGAACCGTAGACGAGCGTAAGAAAATATTTTTGGAAATTCAACCCCTAAGGTGGTGAAAAGGGGGTGAAAATGGGAGCGTTTACTGTACAGTTATAATTCGCTGTTGACATTTTGACAATTATTATCTTCCTTATAAATTAGACCAAACACATTTTATGATATGAAACCTCCATGGTGTAGATACAGTGGGCTCAATTTATTTATTATATATTAATAAAGAAACGAACATTATGTAAGTACGCAGGCGAAGCTGCGCACGGGAAGTCTAGTTTATATATATAGAAGACTTTACACCTTAGGGGTTGAAATTCCAAAAATCCATTCTTAGTGTTCGTCTACAGTGCCAAAGGAACCAGCATGCAAACTTTCAGGGCTCTAGCTCCTGTAGTTTCGGCTGTGCTTTGATACGTTAGTCAGTCATTAGGTCAGTTAGTCAGATTCTTCTTTTATATATATATACTTCCATAACATACAACCTCAACCATATAACCTCTTTGGAACATGTAGCAACTTATAAATACACAGTTTGAAACTTCATTACCTTTGCGACAAGCTCGGCAGTTACAGTTTTGTAAAGGACAAAGTTGTGGAGTCCACAAAGCAATGTTAATACGATCTGAACTGCAGCCTGTTTGAGCTGACGGGGCCCTAGGGACGAGGCTAGATGAACTCGTTAAGGTAATCACAGAAGGTTCCAAGTCAAATGTTTTATTTCAAATTGACCAATAATACAAGTACTATTAAAATCTCAAACCTGTTGCACGGTTGCACAAATAGAGACTTATGGAGAAGTTCTCGGTTCTGGTAACGGTATTTTTTTTAGGTAAGGACGTAAGCTGTTGATTCAGGGGATCTTCACAGCCTAACCGGACTTGGTGGTGAGGCACCGAATGTCTCCTCCAGCCAGGAGCAACTTATAAACCGAGCAACAGCAGCTAAGGGTATCCCCAAACGGGACTCGTACCTCGGTATAGGACGTTGCAGCCGTCCTTAGCTGACAGCTAAGGACTGCTGCTCTGGATCTGGGTTAAATTATTGAGAGGCGAATTTAAAGCTATTGGCTCGGCACGAGCTGGCTCGAGCAAGGGTCGGGGGGTACCGTTAGAGCATCTTCACGTCGGCAGGGACGGGAACTCGGATGACACTGGTGATGTTAGAACCGTTGCCTTAATATATTTTGTACCCGGTGAAAAACGTCAGTATGTGACCTACGTAACTGTTCCACTGATATGGTATCATCGTGCGATGGCTTGTTAAGCTCTTTAGATTATAGACGAGCACAATGACTGATTCATGAGTGACGTCAGTTGGGACTGGTCTACTGACAGCCGAAAAATTTCAAGTTTATTTTAACTTTAAAATGAACCAGGTCGTTATTTTTATGAAATTCTCAGCAATAGCTCGGAGTTTTTTCATGAACCTAAATATACAGGCAAAATGTGGGTGTTTATTAATAGATATACATCTGCCTAACCCTTAGAGAAATACAGGTGTGGAATCGTGCGGATTAATTAGTGTGGTTCAAGAATGTTTTGGTTTCGGAAACTATAATTATAAAAAAATTACTTAGGTACTTAATTAAAATTCAGTAGGTATTTTTAATTATATAAAGTAAATTCTGTAAGTGCACGATCCACCACGCTAGCTTAGAAAGGGTCGGAAACTTCACAAGCCGTTCAGAAAATCCTCTCAGGCACGCAGTATTCTTCACAACGCTTTTCATCACTATCACCGTTAAAGTGCATGTTAATCCATCAATATTTAAAAAAGAACAAGCTGACTGACTGACCTACTGATGTATCAACTCACAGTCAAAACTACGGGAGCGAGAGCCCTAAAAGTTTGCATGCTGGTTTCTTTTGCACTGTAGATGAGCACTAAGAAAGGATTTTTAGAAATTCAACCCCTAAGGTGGTCAAAGTTTGTACTAAAGTACACACACTACCATGCGTTTGACACACACATCGTCAATATATGCACAGCTGTCATTATCCGTACTAATCTATACTTATAATAAATCTGTAGAGAGGTCAATTCTGTACATGAAATATATTTCCAAAATAACTATCAGCGGGTGATTAGTGATCGATACTGACGCCAAAAATGCAATCAGTAAAATTTTTGTCTGTCTGTCTGTATGTTCGTTATAGAAACAAAAACCACTCGACGGATTCCAACGAAACTTGGTACAATTGTTCTTCATACTCCTGGGCAGGTTATAGTATACTTTTCATCACGCTACGATCAATAAGAGTAGAGCAGTGAAGGGAAATGTTGAGAAAATGAGTGATTCATGAGAAAGGTTTCAAGCTATACAACATCACGCTACAACCCTTAGGAACGGGGCAACGCAGGTGAAACCGCGAGCGAAGAACTAGGGAACAAAGTAACTATTCCACGCGGACGAAGTCGCTGGCAAAAGCTAGTTATAAATAATTAGACAACACATTTTATGATATGACACCTCCAAGGTGTAGGTACAGTGGGCTCAGTTTATTTATACAAACGAAAATTACCTAAATACGCAGGCGATACTGCGCACGGGAAGTCTAGCTATTATTAATACGCACTTGATTTCAGTAAGTTTGAGGAGGCGTGCCTTGGATTCAAACTCGAGACGTTTGACAAATTTCAACCCCGAGTTTCTATTAAGTCCTATACAATAGTAGTAATGTCGGTATTAACTATATCTAATAACAACAATTTCTACTAGGGAATAAACTTACGTTCAATAAATTAGTTCATCAATGAAAAATTCTAATTTTGTAGCACGGTACCTCTGGTACCTACATTAATAATGTTCCTATTGTAGCAACTAAAATAACTCCCCTCTCATTTTCCTACCTACTTTTCGGTTCATAAAACTAATTAACTTGTTTCGTTGTGGAGTTTCGTCCAAACGTTTATTTTGGCCGAAACCGAGACCAAATGTCAGTGGCGCTCTAGTTTAGAGCAACTTTTGGATTTAGCTAAAAGTATACACCTCAGAATTAATCGGACAGGTCAAAGGTTAGCTCATTCATATTGAAAGTTATAAGCATAAGTTGTGATTACTCGTGACGTATTAGAATGTTCTAAATGGAATACGTCACCAAGACTTCTAGACACATTTTTAAATAATCAAGATTAATTATAAAACGTTACATGATTTTTTATTGTATTAAAATGACAAACAAGCATCTGCCTGATTGGTAAGCGGCAACTGGAGACTATAATATAGATGCCAACAACATCAGAAGTATCTACCTAGATTTCATCATCTTGAGAACTCACATGTTAAGGGACCGGCGGAGCGTGAATTTCCCACACACGTAATACCGAAATAAAGAAAGAAGAAAGAAAGGAAGAAAGAAAGGAAGATAGAAAATGTTTTTATTTTCGCCCTTATGACACACAACAAATCAAAATGCAACTGTACAATCAAAAACTTATATGTACCTAGCAAAAGGTTGCGCAAAATAAAAAAAAAAACAAAAAATGGGAGCTGGCAACACAACAGGCATGGCCATCTACCAGAGCCACAGATTAAGGAAAATAAATCGTAATCCAGACAATATTCTATCAAATTATTTTATTATTCGGATATAGATACTGTTAATCTAGGTTCGGAATTACGTTTGTGAGAGAAATTCGGTCCGCCGGACTCATAAGTCTCATTTTTTCAGTAATTTCACAGCCTACATTGCCCTTCAAACCAAAACATAATAATGTCAGCACATTATTAATTTCTTAGCACATATATTTGAAAATACTTTGGTACTACGCCAAATAAACTCAACAACATAAGCAGAGTCCCACCATCTCTAAAAATAATACTGTATATTATGTAGGGTACTGGCATAAATACTTTTTCCATTTTATCCCTTACAACATGGTTGAGTCGAATGACGCTTTATGTCATGCTCATGAACAGGTGTCGTCTGCAAGGACTCCTCGGCTCATAAATGCAATCCAGTTTCTGATAATTATATCATATCTTTTGGAAGGCAATTCTTGATCCTAAACTACTCGTATCATGCACATCAAACTACAGTACCTCATTCTCACATTCATGGTAAAAAAATGTAAAGAGAATAAAATAAAGAGTATGTCGGAGGCGTGAGCACAGGTACGATCAGGGATCACTCTTTGAAGAAATATCAGAAAACTCGTTTAATCACAGTCAAATATCGAATGAATTCATTTCACATTTTTTTTTTCACGGCACTTTTCAAAACAGTTCGACATTTTTTGAAACCAGTATTGATTATTCCTTATATAAAATTTTCAACCAACCAGCTAGGTGAGACGTCTCGTCGCCTCTTTGCGGCAACCTCTACAGTATCTATGGAGTTCCTTGTTGGATCTTTACCATAAGACCCACTATTTGAAACCGTGCAACTAGGTATTAATATTACGAAATAATAATGGTCTAATTGAAATAAGACTGCCTCATTAGTCTAGTGGCCCCAAGTGACACTGCTACACTAGAGGTCCTGGGTACAATCCCCAGGTCGAGCAAAGTGTTATTGGGTTTTTCTATGAAATTCTCATTAGCAGCTCGGAGTCTGGATTTGTGCCCGGTTAATGGCTATAGGCTCGCCCCCTATAACATGGGACCTAAACATACCGGCGAACTGTGGGTGTACATTAAGTACACCTCTGCCTAACCCTTCAGGGAATGGTATGTATGTAATGTGAAATAAAATATTTGACATTGACTGTATCATTTACTAAAGTTTTTTGATGTCACCACGTCATAATTTTTCGCTTCACAGAAGTTCCATTTGCCACGGCACCCTTGTTTACTTTAAGCATGATTGGACTTCTATTTATTTATTTTGGACCTCGACTCCGTCCGCAAGAAAATTGGGTACCGTCCCGCTTGTTTGGACGACATGTTTCGTAATGAATCTTTTTATTTGCCGTTCCTTCTTTTTTACTTTCTGAAATATTTTCAAACTGAAAATATTATTTTGAAGAATGTTTGTTTCCCCTTGTTTGTTGGTTTAGGGTGAAATGAGGAATGTCTTCACCAAATGTTCGGATATTGTGTCATTGTAAGGAGTTTGTGTAATAATTGGTTTTTTTAAGACGTCCGGAGATTAAAAATACTTGCCTATTTTTCGTATTTCGACTAAGCAAACGCTTAGTTTGCATTATATTTTAGAGAAAGCCTTGCCATTAGATATCTTCGTATGTGTATTCAAAACCCACGATATAGTTTACTACGTAGGCAGCCAAGACCATGGTCTTCATGTTTTAAAAATATGATTGATCAGTTCATTACTATCGTATTATTTATTAGTAAAGGAATTGAGATGTTTCTTCTAAAATACACAAATAAATATGGTATCTATCAGTGTTGTATGGTACCTCTAATTGTAAACCCCTGAAAGGCACTTTAGTAAATTGCGTTCATCATTATGAATTACATCATCAATTACGGTAAAGTCTACAAATGACAACCAAACCATAACAATAAATTGAAAATTATTAAACATTAAACTGCACCAGGAAGCACCAACAAAGACCCAATCAGTTTGCTTCTGAGAGAACGCTTGAGAGCGTTTTCAACTAAATTCGCTAGTCCGAAATTCGGCTGGGCAAAACGTCAGGCATCGGCTAACCACGGTCGAAGCCTGTCCTGACACAGACTATGATGCTAATCTTGCTGGATGTGGCAAGGAAAATGAAATAATGCATTCAAATAAACCAGGAATCAAAATATAATTTCAAACGTCAAATTTTTCAAATGTAATAGAAATTTAAACATTATTACGAATAATTTTTTTTTAAGACATCAATAAAGTACAAATGTCAACCGATGGTTTTCTAAAATTTTACCTTTATGTTAATGTAATTTGAGTACAATGACAGGATAGCTCATAGAAAGAATATTTTATTATTAATTTTAATATAACATTTCATTAATTTTGTATTTAATAACAATAATATTATCTATCTTCTGCAATGCATACAAGAGACAAGTCTATTAATAAAACTAATGAGATATGATATGACTTACGTGCAGCATGCCTTAATACACATTAGCAATCCTTGTACTAAAAAAATATAAAGCCTCAAGCCTCACGTTGAACACTTACTTGCGGCCACTAGAAATGATTTAAACATTCAAATATTGAAGTGAATAGGGCTTTATTGCTTATTACCACGATATTATATTATACGATGTCATTTCCAGCAGCTCCTAAATTATATATCTTTGTCGTTCATGTTCATCAGTTTGCTTCAGTAGAAACAGTAATACAAATACAAATACAAAATATTTATTGGGAAAATATAAGGTTACATTTCATAAAACGTTTTTGGAGCCTCCTTTTAAGCAAAGACAATGCCTGTATTAGAAGGCCCCGCCCTTTCACATCACTGTCGTACACTTATACTGACAGAAGTCAATATAGTGTACTTTGACCTTAAGGGTTATGCAACGTAGGTACATTTTCCAGAATATATCTACTCGTACAAAGAAAAAATTATGTAACTAGTAACTAGTGTCTGAATTGTAGTGTATAGTGTTATGGTAAGTAATGCAATGTGATGTGGTGTACTTTGGAGTGATGTGATGTGGTGCAGTGTGTAGTGGTATGGTATGGTGTGGTGCAGTGTGTAATGGTATGGTGTGGTGTGGTGTAGTGTGGTTTGGTGTGGTGCGGTGCGGTGTAATGTGATGTGATGTGATTTGATGCGATGTGGTGTGGTGTGTGGTGTGGTGTATTAACTTAATAACGTAGTAGGCAGATAGGTACTTAGGTAGGTAGGGTAAGTAAGTTGGTAGGGTAGGTAGGTAGGTAGGGTAGGTAGGTAGGTAGGGTAGGTAAGTAGGTAGGGTAGGTAGGTAGGGTAGGTAGGTAGATAGGGTAGGTAGGTAGGGTAGTGTAGGTAGGCAGGGTAGGTAGGTGGGTAGGTAGGTAGGTAGATAGGTAGGGTAGGTAGGTAGGGATTTTTTAATAGTGATATATGCAAAACAACCTTTGCCGGGTCAGCTAGTTTAGTATATATACATATGAGATTCATTTCAGCTACTCAACGTGTCCCAAGAGTGTCTCAGTTTCCTCATAGGTAAGTGGTTTTATCCAATCTATTACACTTTTTTTACAGTCGTGGTAGCTTTTGTTGTATACGTAAACATGTTTATTAATTTTGTTATAGAGCTGAGTAGCGCGTTTATTGAATTGCTTGCAAGCGAATCTAGTTTTTGTTAAGGGAACTGCGACAGCTAAATCTTTTCTCCTTTTTGATTTTTCGTTATCATTAGATGGTCGGGTTTTATGTATTTTTAGTATACTTTGGGTTACGTACAGTTTCCTTACAGAAAGTAAATCACTTATTTGGTATAAGCTAGCAGTGGAGAATCTTTTATTTTTAAAATACATTATTTTAATTAATGCACGCTGCGCTCGTTCTAAGTTTAAAAATTTTGTTTTTGCTGCCCCACCCCAAATTGGGATACAATATAATAGTACAGACTGGGCCAGTGCTACATATAATTCGTTAAGGAGATTTCTGGGACGGTTCTTACAACTTTCTATTTTAGATGGAACAATATGTCTGAGAGTTTTAAAGATCCAACTGAGTTTCCTTATTCTTCCAGAGATTTGCTCAAGTTGAGGGTACCAGGACAGAGCTTGATCTACCACAACTCCAAGATATTTAGTTTGAGTGACCTTCTCAATACATGGGCAGTTACAGCTTGTGTTAGACACGTTTCCACATATGTGTACTTTTAAATTTAACGCTCCCATAGGCTGTGTTCTGTTACTGATGCTGAAGCATATGTAGTTCGTTTTACTTGTATTTAGGGAAAGTAAGTTATTCTTTAGCCATTCAGCTACGCGAGCCATTCCTGCCTCTGCACTCAGTTTGACTTCATGCCAGGATGAACCAGAGAACACAATAGATGTATCATCGGCGTACGAGAATACTTTAGCATTTATTATTGCCATACTACAGAGATCGTTAATGTACAGGAGAAAAAGGGTAGGCCCTAAAACACTACCCTGCGGGACGCCGTATGACACATCTACATCGCTACTGGAGTACTGTCCTATTTTCACTCTTTGTTTCCTGTTGGTCAGGTAGTCTTTGATTAAACAGAGTGCAGTTCCTCTTATTCCAGCTTTTTCCAGCTTGTTCACAAGGATTGGGACAGAAACGGTGTCGAATGCTTTTTTGAGGTCTAAGAAAACAGACAGGCATTTGTTTCCCCTGTCAAGGTGCTCAGCTACAAGGGAACTTAACGCAGTTACTGCATCTTCAGTACATATACCTTGCCTAAAACCAAACTGCGAATTAGATAAAATGTTAAATTTTTTGAAATAATTATTCACTCTGACATTTATAAGTTTTTCAAGCACCTTTGATATCGATGGTAAAACGGAAATAGGCCTATAGTTGCTAGCATCGTCGCTGTCCCCTCCCTTGTAAACTGGGGTAATAACGGACTGTTTTAGTGGAGCCGGGAAGACACCCTTTTGGAAACAGAGATTGGCAAGGTGAACTATGATGGGAACTGCTTCTTGCCTTATGTATTTTAAGAATTTTGTCGAGACATTATCCCAGCCAGGGGCACTGTCTGCTTTCAAATTCATCAGAATTCCATTCACTTCAGTGTCATCCGTGTCTAGTAGCACGAAGGTGTTAGGTTGTGATCTTAATGTATTCGTTTGTCTATTAGGAATATTATTTAATTCTGGATTTATTTTTTGAGCAAGTTGTTTTCCGATATTAGCAAAATATTCATTAACGTAGTTTATTGACTCTATGGGGGTTGTTTTTGTATTTAATAATTCTATGTTTTGACTTTTTAATTTATTCGAGTATGTGATCGTTTTTATATTTTTCCAGAGTAATTTGTTGTTAGATACTGATTGTGCAAGTAAATTTCTTTCATATTTTCTTTTCAATTTTTTTATTAAATTATTACAGAAGTTTCTGTATCTTGTGTAAGTAATTTTTAATATTTCATTATGAGGGTCTTTACGATATTGTATTTGCAATTTATTTCGGTTTTTGATACAGCGAAGGATGCTCAAGGTGATCCACGGCTTTATGATGCGTTGATTACTTGGAATATTTTTTATGTTAGTGTTTTGATTTATAGTGCTGGTTAACATATTAATGAAACTATCAATTAATAAATTTGGATCATTACAAAATAACAAGTCTGATACATTATTTTTCTGTAAATCTTTTAAAGCTAGTTCATAATTTAGTGTGGTGGTGACCCTTTTTACGTTTTTAATATTTGTTTTTAGCTTCGTTATAGCGATGAATGTTGTATAGTGATCAGTCACTGTAGTATTCAGGATAGCGATAGATGCCGAGAACCTTTTGTGTATTTTAATCATAAAATGATCAAGACAGCTTTGCTCCCTAGTGGGCAAAGTGTGTCCAGGTAGAATACCGAAAAACGATAACATATTTAGATAATTAACCCTACTCTTATGGTCTTGAGATGACTCGGTCTCTTTGGGTTTGATGTTAATATTTATGTCACCCGCTATTATAATGTTTTTTTGTGATGTTAATGTGTTTAACTGTGTGCTGAGGGAGTCAATGAAGCTGTCCGTATTAGGTTTAGAAGGAGATCGGTATATACAATAAACAATGTTACCTAATATGTCTAATCGCAGACATGATGCTTGAACTAACTGTATTTCTTTAACTTTAGGGTTCAAAGAGCCCTTAGCATATACAACCACGCCGTCATTCTGATTCAACTGACTAGTCGTCATATATGAGTTGTAGTTGTTTATTTGCGGAATCCCTTTATTAGCGTGCAATCTACATTCCGTTAGGATAATAATGTCAGGTTCGAATTTAAGGGTAGATAACGTGATCGCAAAGCTATCAAAATTACAGTAAATACTCCTTATATTTTGAGATATTATTGTGAGATCACTTTTATTTACACAGATATGTTTATGGAGTTCCGTAGAATCGCATTCTACCGTACGGGCAATTTCAATGCTATCTATTTCAGACACAGTGCGCAGTGTATTATCCATTAATATTGAATGTCATTTGAATAACCACGAAGATTAGGTAAGTATTTATTTCAATGTATTTAGACAGTAAGTAGCAATATAAAGCGATTATATTCGTTTGTGTCTTTTGGGTAGGCTGTATTATTATTTTGGAGTGTTGTATAACGTGTGCGTAGTTGAGTATAAGTAAGTTTTGAGATTGTGTGTTGGAGTTTTGTGTAGATGTTTTGTGTGTAAGATAGATAGGTATAGTATGTGTGTCTTGTTTAGTGAAGTTTCTTTTTTTATCATAATAGTTTAACATGCCGGCTTGGAAGCCATAATAACTAATTGAGTACATCTTCAATCCATGCATAGTGGGAAATAGTTTCAAATTATACAGTAATAATAACATTTTACCATTTAGAAGGAAATGATTAATAATGTTAATGGAAAATAGTCATTTGTCCAGTAACAGTTTATGTACCTGGTCTTCACTTCTTACGATTATAGTTGGCGAATTTTCATTCTTCTTAATGTATACCTTTCCGTAGGCAGTCCAGCAAAACTTGAAGATTCCAGCTTTGACAAGGTCGCGTGCAAGGAAGTGGAGGCGAGAGCCCTTAGCTGTTAAGTGTTCCGTTATGAAGACCGGGGTGTCTTCTTGACTTTTAAATCCCATGTGTTTACAGCACAACTTATTTTGATGTTTTATGTTGAAAGCCTTGGCCATTTTTAAAGTTTCGGTCTTCAGGATTGTGGAGCCAATTTCCACGACAATAGGCGTATTTTGTTTTTCCGCTGTTTTTCCGCGTACTCGGAATATATCCTTAATGTCATATTTTTTTATGCTACATTGTATGCTTTCAAAGAGGCACATAGCCATTCTTAAAAGATCTTCTTTAGTCTCGCCATTTTTTCTCGGCACATTTTTAATCATTAGGTTACTCTTCCGATTTTCAATTTGCATATTCTCAATCTTAGTTTCTAAAACGGAGATATATTTTTTGTCTTCACTAGACTGCTTCTCGAATCGGGTAATCTTTTCTTGAAGGTCCAGGTTTTGTGCGGTTAAAAACGCAATCGATTTTTCTATTTGTACATTTGTTTGTTGAATCTCCTGAAGTTTTGAATTAATTATCTGTGTCTCGTTCCCTTGTTTTTCATTAAAAGACGAGAGCATTATTTTTATTTCTTCTTTAAATTCATTTAATTGTTTGATAAGGGAATCATCCATATCATCTCTGCTTCTTTTGACTCGTTGGAACACATAGTTCGGTGGTGTTTTATGTGTGTCCACTATGTTAATTTCCGTGTCCGATAAGGACTTATTCAGGAAGTTAGGCTCCGTAGCAGATAGGGATTTAGGCGGCGGCGTGCGTTTCATTTCTTGACGCAAAATCAGATTAATAAGTAAACTCACCGAGTAGGAACGATGCGACAAAGTCGCGGTGAAGTTACGTGGTTGATAGCGTGATAGTGGCGCGGTGAAGTCTTAGGTAGGCGGGCGAAGCGGTGACACGGAGCGCGCGGCTGTGCGCCGGGGCCGGAGCCCAGGTGTGTTGCAAAAGCTACGTAGTAATAGCTAAGTTTTGATGTATGCGTGACGTCCGCGCGGCCGACCTCAGCGAAGCCAAAAAGGGATAGCAATTATTAGAATCCTCTCTTTCTCGCGGGTCGAGGCTCGGGGCGCTTCTGACGCGGTGAGTGCCGGTGACTTCTCGCACAGAGTTTTTCAATTATCTAGTTTAGTGCACTTGTAAGTAGAACTATTATCGCAGTTAGAGTATTATTAGATTTCTTAAGAAATTGGACACACGTCTGTACTAGGCGATGGTTTGGACGAAAGAGGACGAGGACGTAATATGTAGTTACTTAGATTGTAACTGGATACTAGATGTTAAGAATACTGAGTTTACTTGGTCGAGCTTAGATTTACAATTATTTTGTTCCCTAGTCTCTTGTTTTTGTACAAATTCGCAAGAACGAGTGCGGATCCCTCCGGATTAAAGGAACGGTTTATATAACGCAATATTTCTAGGAAAGCCGAAGAAACTGTCGTGGCGCTCACTAGGAGAGGCCTAGATCCAGCAGTAGAGGAACATAGATTGATGATGATGCTTCGATTTCCACAGTAACTGATCAACAGAATTCTGTGCTAAGTCAAGGTTTCTATTGTCATATTATACAACCTCATTCTTTAACAGTGTAGTTTTCTATCAAGCAAGCTGTGGTCTCCATTAAATGAAGAAACACACTTACAAAACAGCTACTTGTTTAGATAACTTTATGTATTTCATGTATATATTTCGCAGGAGATACTAATAACATAACATACCATCACACCTGTATTCCCCGAGGGGTTAGGCAGAGGTGTACTGATATATGTATACCCACAGTTCGCCCGTATGTTTAGGTCCCAGGTAATAGTGGGTGAGCTTATTGCCATCAACCGAATACAACTCCCAAACTCTACTGAGCTGCTAATGAGAATTTCTTAGAAAAGCCCAATAACACTGCTCGACCTGGGGATCCCAAGACCCCTAGCGTAGTAGTCTCGCTCAGTATCACTAGGCTAATGAGGCAGTCCTAATTCTAATTAGATAACTCATCATTTTTTTTTGTAATTTGATCAACGTGTTATTGGAGTTTTCTATGAAATTCATAGTAGCCTCACACTTATTACATGGGACCTAAAATTACCGAGGAGCTGTATGTGAACATTGGTACACTTCTGCTAAACCCTTCGGGGAATACAGGCGTGATGGTATGTTTATAAGAAAACCATTTACTCCTACTATTACCGGATTGAAAAATATAAAAAATTGGTTTATTTTACAAACGCAAACAAATACCTATAGGACTTCAACTAATAAATAAAGGTAGTACCTACTCGTAGTAGGTATTTATGCGCATTGGGCAGGTAATCTTTTGGTTAAGAGAGGTAGGGCATAGTGGAATCACTCACAATTGGAGCTGCTTAACTGGGGAAGTACCTTGCAAAAAATCGTAGCCAAATAACATAGCTCCGTGCTATGTTGTGTTTCTAACGGTGAACTAGGTCGTCAGAGCTCCGCGAGGAAGCGTTTTGTTGGCAGTGGGGGGACCGGTGGTATTTTTGTTACAGCTTTTGTGCAAGCGTCTATAGGCTACCGTAACTGCTTACCATCAGGCGTATACTTGCTTGCCACCATAGTGGTATACAAAAATCAATTGTGGGAAACGGCATAAAGAAGACCATCTCAGATCAACTACTCAAAATTATATTTCTATTGGCGTTTGAATGTAGGTATCAAATTGACATTTGTTACGTGATCGAATAGAGTGCTTTTATATGTATCTACCAATAAATTTATTATCCATAGTTTGCCTGAAGCTTATAAGGACCAGCTATATTTTGATGATAAATTTAGCGTAGGACGCCTTTCGGCAAGATGGAGTGATGATTTGCAAAAGGTTGCTGGCGGAAGCTGGATGCGACAAGCCGAGGACAGTGTGAAATGGCGCACATTAGGGGAGGCCTTCGTTAAGCAGTGGACTATTATCGAAAATCTTAATTTTTTTTTTATGGGATAGGAGGGCAAACGAGCAGACGGATCGCCTGATCGCCCATGGACACCCGCAGCACCAGAGCAGTCACAAGTGCGTTGCCGACCTTTTAAAAGGGGATTGGGCCTCCGGTAACCTCACTCACTCGGCGAAACACAACATAAGCGTTGTTTGACGTCGGTTTTCTGTGAGGCCGTGGTATCACTCCGGTCGAGCCGGCCCATTCGTGCCGAAGCATGGCTCTCCCACGTTAAATGTTTTTCATCACTCTCACAATGAAATTGAAACAAATCTATCGACGCCTCTCAAGCTAAAATCCATCAAACCATTAAGGCTACAGAGCGTAACACAGAAATATATATACATACACTAGAAAAAAATTAACCCCCCTTCTGGCGCTGAGTAAAAACAGTTCCTTTTTTTTAATATTGCGTACCAGCGTTATAACAGCTAGTCGTGAACGTAGCCTATACCAGTACGAATACCAGTAATACCATACAAATTATTCCGCAAAGGTTTGAATGGAAAAGTTGCCTACTTTCTCCAACTGAACAGTCTCTTGGTTTCGCCATTCCAGGTGTTCTTACTAAAGCGGAGAAGTAGGTACCAGTAGGAAAATATTGTTTGTAATGAAGTAAAAATGTTTGCGTCGCTGGAATGTTTTAAAAATAAGTTATTGTAGGGTAACTGTACAAGCCCGAACTTGTACGTACCATCAAACAGAGGAAATTTGCGTACCTTGGCCATGTCTTAAGACATGAGCGTTACCAACTGCTGCAGACAATAATGATGGGAAAAGTTCCGGGCAAAAGAAGTGTTGGAAGAAGAAAATTATCCTGGCTCCGCAATATCCGACAACGGACTGGGATAAGGAAAGTCGAAGATCTGTTCAGACTGGCTCCCTCAGTAGTGCAGAGGCACCCAAAGAAGGAGAAGGGGTAACTGTAGGAAAGTGGTCTTTGTCACTAAAGTGTACGAGTATTTTAATGTAAGGTACTAGCACAATTTATTAGTAGTGCGTACAATCGCGCCATCTAGTTAAAAAAAATGTAAACATGGACTTGTAAAAGTGTCCAAGGATCTATTTACAAAAATGAATATTATTTTATCATTTTTTATAATTTCAAGCAGTCACTCACTGTCCACACCTTTCTATCTTCATATACCACACCGCTCCGTATACCTACTTCTACATAATGTAGAGTTTATTTTCTTTAAATAAGGGTTAAAATAATATAACATACTATCACGCTCGTATTCCCCGAAGGGATAGGCAGAGGTGTACTAATGTACACCCACAGTTCGCCAGTATGTTTAGGTCCTATATGGGACCTAATTATACCGGGGAACTATGGGGAGAGCCGAGCATAAGTTCAATCTCTAGAGAATTTCATAGAAAAAATCAATAACACTGCTCGACTTGGGAATCTAACCCAGAACTTCTAGCCTAGCAGCCGTGCTTAGGACCACTAGACTAACGAGGCAGTTACTAAAAAAAGTGTCAATGGTTGAATGTATGCGAAGCAAGAAAATCGTACGTACACGAAGGCAATCCTATCTACATATCCATCCATTTATCCTTCTATCCATTCATCCATGTATGCTTCTATCCTATCCATCCATCTATCTATTTATGTAACTATCTAGATTAAGTGTGTATCCATTGATAGCAATACACTCACCCGCTATTGCAATACCAGTAAACTGTAGTTGTACATCAGTACTTCTTTAAAAACCCTTTGAAGAATATTTGCAAAAATCTCGAACTCATTATCTAAGAAAGAAATTCTAAAAGTTTCCCCATCAATATTCCTAAGCCACATAACACTTAGCAAGTAAAACATCTATTACGCTATTAAAATGATATCTCTTTTGGTTCAGCAACGAAGTAATCAAGTGAAATGAGCTTATAAGATGAAATTTGGCTTTCGTCCAAACTTCCGCGGCTGCGGACCCTCTCGTGCCCATGTTTTTATTTAAACCCCTATACCGTTGTACATTTTATAGAATTTAGACTGAACACTCGTAAAATTTAAAATTCCGTTTCAATTTTTGTAAAGAACACATTTTTGTGTGGGATTCTGTTTGAATACTGAAATCAAAAGGGTAAAGACAAATACGAATACGCAACCTATTTCCATTTTTGTAATCTTTAATCGGCTTCGCTGTGTGTTACCACGGTAACGAATATATTGTGTTTATTTTTCATTGATATATTTTTTATATCTACGATTTTCCTTTATCTAATTCCTTTTTAAGACAAAACAAAACATTTTAAATAGACTTTTACTAGTCAATAATTTACTAAATTGTACGAGAAGAATGCCAAAACCATATTATCCATATACCTGCCAGCGGTATCAATAAAATTATTAAGCGAGTATTACAATGTAGGACAATGTCCATAAAAAATTCGATTCGCTTTAACGAAAAATCATAAAGATGGCTACAACGGGCAATATAGAACATTCTTAATTCGATATCCCTACTTAAGTATCTCCATCTTCAGAGGATTACCTCCCATTGTTACACGGGGATTAAAAAAAGGCACATTACATAATCCCCAAAAAGGCAGCCATCTTCACTCTTATTAACTTTAGATTGCAATAAACTAAAGTGCGCTATACTTTTATAGGAGAATTAAGAGACGTTACGTAGTATCTCAATACAATATTATAGACAACACCTGAAACAATGGAAATTTAGCTTTATGTGAGACGAAATAAGGTTGTCGTTGACTGAAAAATATTTGGCCGAGACTTCGTGTTTATGGAATGGTTTAGTAGGAAAATATCCCTTTTTTATGAGCTAAGAATGGCAAAGCTTATGTATGCTTATATTAATATTGTTTATTCAGCCGTAAGCTGGGTTCCAGCCCTGCTAGGGGAATAGTTACTTTGTATATTAACGACAAAGCCTATTCTACAACTGGTGAAGTCTTACGTCAGTGTAAACCCAGGCAAGATTCTTAAGTTTAAGAAATATGGCTGTAACTGCCGTTCAGGGAAGGTTCGTAGAAAGCATAAAAGAAAGATATTGTTTTTTGTCGGCTCCTGTGCCAAAAGATATAGTAATGAAATTAGTTTTGTGTTTTTATCTCCTTTATATTTAGTTCTTTTCTTGCTAGGATTTCCTTTGCGATAAGGAAGTTTTTGTTGTTGTTTGTTTTGGGAATGGATAGCCCATAATTGACGTTTGTTAATTTACATAATAGATCAACCATTAAAACATGATAATTATAAACAGGACACGGTTCATGAATTAAATACCAATGAATAATAGGTTACTTATACGGATACCGTACTAATGAGTTTGAGGACGTTCCCGTCCGATATATTTTTAATTGTTTTTTTATTAACTATCAGAACGGTACCTTATTAATCCAAAGGTTTTAAACATAACTACTAAAAAGTATTCTTCCATGAATATCTCAGTAACAGCTCGGATTTTGAATTTGTGCCCGGTTAAAGGCAATAGGCTCGCTCCCTTTTACTATAAATCATATCGGCAAACGAACACTTGCAACACCGGAGGAGGAACTCCTCCGGTGTTGCAAGTGTTCGTTTGCCGATGTGATGCATTGCCGAGCTTTAAGAGATGGACTGCAGGCTGCCAGATAGCTGCCAGTAGAAGTATGGATGTATGGATGTTTGTTAATCTTTCACACCAGAATGGCTGAACGGATCTGGATAATATTTGGCACACAGATAGATTATAACCTGGAATAACATATTATAGGCTATCTTTTTGTGATTTTTTTGCATTTTCCATGCTAAGATTGATAAGTTATTTTTTAGTAAAGGAAAAAAAATGAACTGAACTAACTGTAAAGTAAGTCGTGTCGGTTGAGAAGTAAGGTAACTTGCCTCTCATAGATGTCACCAACGTCACCTTATGACGTAAATTCAGAATGTGAAGGCAAAATTTCAATCATGCGGGTAGGGTTCGCGGTGGTTTAGAGGTCAGAGCGTCTGGTATATCAAACCAGAAGACGCAGGTTCGAATCCTGCCCGCGATTGAATTTTTTCCTTTACTAAAAAATAACATATTATAGGCTTTTAATCCAGGTCGGACCCAATTCTAAAGTCCACGCAGACAAAGTCGCGGGCAGAAGCTAGTGTAATATAATTCTAATAGCTTATGTATTTATGAAATATGTACACCAGCAGCTGTGCATTATTTTTTCTACAGGACTCTTATCCATCCAATTGTTGTATGTAAGAAACTGCATTTAGCGATAAGACCGCCAATTGTACTTACTCGTGTAACGTTTATATTGTAAGATAAGATAAGATAAGATAATTTTTTATTTTGCAAATATGGGTATAAACATGTTGATAAATAAAATAATAGGTACAGCCATATTTTACCAGTAGGCATGCAATAAATCTAAATACAAAATAATCTCTGTCCTTTGGTGTACAATAAAGAATACTCTATCTATCTTACAAGGTGCATATACATATAAATGGCAGTGAGGAATTGTATTCTAACCTGATCTGATGAAAAAAAAAAAAGAAATAAATGATCTCACTCGGGGAAAAAGAATAATATTGCTACATCTTATAGGTTTTTTTTGTGATAGGCTTACGCTTAACCGCCATCCAGCGATCTACGATGGAGCGCGCTTGCCTAGAAAAGACCGATTCACTCGTGATTTGAAGACACCCAGATTATATCTATCGGAGAAGACCCACTCGGGAAGCGCATTTCAGCGGTACGCATGATAAAAGTGGACTTAAAGCATTTCGTTCGGATTTTGGAATGTCAACCATAAATTGATGTCGTTTTCGTGCTTCTGGTCGTCCGATAGTAGGAAGGGCTAGAGGGATCTGATGCATCTGATGCATCTGATCTGATGCACACTCTTCGAAATGTATCCGATAAAACCACTGTGCTGCTATCATTAGTAACTGCAACATTGCTTTGTTAAACAAAATAGCTGTCGGTATCTAAACACACAAGCGTTCAGTTTTACGGCGTGTACTTAGCGACTGCTTATATTGTTGCGCCCAGTTTATAGCCTGAACCACCAACAAGATTTGCACAAAAGGAGCACTGCCAAAAATGACAAATAAAAACATAGAATTTCATTTGAAAAATAGCTACTTAGGTAAAGTAGGTATTTTTCAAATGAAATTATATTTAGGTACTCAATCTTAGAAATCCTTGTAAACATTCCCTAGTTAACTACTTATCTATAAAGAAACGCTGAATTCAATTAAAAGATCATGGTCTGTTTTAAAGTTCAGACACCTTAACAGAAAGTATAATTTATAAAACATAACAATACCATACGCCCATAGGATAGGCAGTGGTGTTTGATAATGTACATCCACAGTTCGTCGGTGCTTAAGTACCTATGTAATAAGATAGAGCAATAGGCAATAGGTATCTATTGCTTTAACTACAATTTCACAGAAAACCCCAGAAACACTTTGGTGAATAACGTAGTATGCTATTTTTTTAGTGTTTCTTTTTTGCATTTTCCATGCTAAGATTATAAAGTTATTTTAGTGAAGGAAAAATTCAATCGCGGGGGAGGATTCGAACCTGCGTCACCTTATGACGTAAATTCAGAATGTAAAGGCAACGATCTGGCGGGTGGGACTCGGGGTGGCATAGAGTCACAGCGTCTGGTATATCTAACCAGAAGACGAAGGTTCGAATCCTGCCCCGCGATTGAATTTTTCCTTCACTAAAATAACGTAGTACGCTTTGAAGAATAATATAGGGCAATCTTGAGAATGGTATTATGGCAAAAACCTTCTGCACTTTTTTGTATTGTGTCTAGTTACTGTGAAGGTGTGTTACTAAATACAGAGGCGTAATGGCGACAATTGTGTTATTATTTTAGTAGGCTTTTTATTTTATATTCGGAGGTTATCTGTAGGCCGCTCTGGAGCTAACGAGTTTTAAGAAATTCATATATGAACAAATGACAATCAGCGGCCGTGCAGCAACGGATAACATTATATTTTTTGGGTGGTGAGAAACAGGCACTATTTAATGTATAGAGCAGCATTCTTCTCTCTCCATCACAAAACGACCAGTGTGGGACGACCTCCACCAAGATGGACGGACGACCTGGTAAAGGTCGCTGGGAGTCGTTTGATGCAGGTGGCATATAAACGGTCCCTGTGAAACGATGCGATCGTATTGTGTGATGATCACAAACCGATCGCAATAACACCTCAGGTTGTATGAAAATTGTACCAGAAAATAATTGGGAGATTATTTTTTATTTAATATAAGTGATTCCATTTTTTCTTTCTACCACCCCACTCGGGGATGCGCATTTTCCCATTTATGCATGACTGACATATACAAACAGTCATGCCCGTCAATTGTTTCATTATTCTAGTGGTTGTAAACGCGACGGCTACGCTAGAGGGTCTGGCTTCGATTCCCTGAGCTTAAAGTTGATAACTTTGACATATGTACTATCACGCCTGTATTCCCCGAAGGGTTAGGCAGAGGCGTACTAATGTACACCCACAGTTTGCCGGTATGTTTAGATCCCATGTAATAGGAGGCGAGCCCAATGCCATTAACCGGGGACAAATTCACACACCGATGCTTACCTATATTAATTTTCCGGTATTGCCTGTTATGTTATATTTCTTTCATATTTTTACTGTACTAACATGAGAAACAAGCATTCCGCCCGTCTGATGGTAAGTGGTTACCCCAGGGCGTGGCCTATGGACTCTTGCAACCAGGGACTGAATTACCCAAAAATTAAGGTACCTTTAAATTTCGGTATGACGTCATACCGTTAAATAAGGGTTACCGAAATATTTCGATACCGTTTTTTTTTTCAGTAGCCGAATTTTTAAGGTTGTGTATGCATACCGCTATATTTCGGTAGAAATACTTATAACCTTTACAAATTTTTCGGTAGCAGTACCTTAACCTTTATAAATGTATCGGTAGCGCCATCTAAACCGTAATATAGGGGTTTTCTTTGATGCACCGCCTTTCCACTCTGTTGTTCACTTGAGAGGCCCTGATTGCACATTTTTAAGACTAAGTTTAGGTTATTATTTTCGAACGGATGGACACGTCAGTATAAGCCGGACTAAGCCTAGTGCCTACCTAAGATTTTCTTATCTTTTTCTTTCGTTCTTCTTCTCTGACTGGTGTTGTGGAAAAATATTTCCTCATAAACGTGTAGAGCAGATACGTAAACAATACATAAACAATTTTCCACTTCGTCCATTGTGTAGGTAGATAGTATGTACCTACACAATGTTTTTAACGAAAATTGTTTGTATGTAAAATATAATGCACTTGACAGTGAAGCATGGGCGTACCGAGGGGGAGGGCTCTATTATTATTAAAGTTGGGAGCTCTACTGCCCTCCCTGGATCACAGGTCAAGCTCCGTTTTGCTAAAGCTCCTCGAAATTATTTTTAAAATAGATGTTTAATTAAACAATTTTCATTAAATAAATGCATATTGCAGTGTGAATCGCAGGTTGTTTCCATGGTCCGAATGCTTTTTAATTTTTTTTGTTGGTACTTTGCCGAGTCGCACCGTGGTGCGAAACACCGAAGGACTCTTCTAACTTAGTTGATTCGGACCACTGTTTTTTTTAATCTATTGCGTTTCTCGTACTGACTGGTAAAAACGATTATAGCATTAAAATTTTTCGTAGGACCTTAGTTCCTATAATTGAAATAGGCTAAACATAGGTAGCAGTTTGTTTAACATAGTCGAAAGGCAATCCAACTGGACGTTATGCGTACAGCTGTTTTACATAATGGAGCTGTTTTGTTAAACAGCTAGTGGTTATGTAAAATAGCGAATTAAGTAATACAATTGCGACATACTCAGGGTTACTATAATTTGATGTATTTATTTATAAAGCTAACGCATGAGTCGCACATTACTATATTCTTGTTAACCCCTCGTGCTAAGCTAAATGCTTGTGTTACGAGTGGGTTCACGTCGGTAGTGCAATGGATGGGTTTTGAACCGGCTACCACATGATCGCAAGTTCAGCGCCCTAGCCATCCATAGGCTACCGCGACTTTAAAATTCACATATAGACGTGATAGGGGAAGCCAAAATGCTACAATTTCAAGCCCCTATAAATATATAATATATATATAATTTTTGAAGCGGCGGTAGCTAGCTTTATGGCTAAGGCATCAGACTTGCAATCATGTGGTTGCCGGTTCGAAACCCACCCATTGCACTACGGACGTGAACCCAATCGTAACAAAGCATTTAGCTTAGCACGAGGGTTTACGAGTCCGGCGGATCGAATTTTTCTTACAAACGTAATACCGAAATATATCGTAATTCAAAGACAATTTAATCAAATTCGGTTATTATTCGGATTCCGATACCGTTAATCTAGGTTCCTACGTTACCATTTCGTCCAAAACATTTCACTGGAAATAAATGTAAACGAATGCAATTTTTGATAACTTTAGCAAGTTTGGAATGATTTTTCGGTCTTTTATTTCCAGTGAAGTAGTAGTAGACGAAATAGCACCATAGAAACCTACGTTATGGTATCCAAATCCGAATAATTACATAATTTGATAGAATATAATCTGGATTAAGATTTATTTCGGTATTACGTTTTTGTGGGCAATTCAAGCTCCGCCGGACCCTTAACAAGAATACTAGTAATGTGCGACCCACATTGCTAGTAGTGTTGAAAAATATATAAATCCCAACAATTATTTTCCCGACCGAGGTGTATTATGTAATCTCTAAGTACATAAGTATACTCGTATTATATATTATATCACCAAATAAAGTAAGAAATATTAAATACTAAAAGACTAAATACTCATGAAAGTAAACATATTAATATTAAAATTTACGATTGTCGTGCTCAAATTGCCGCAATTACTCCCAAATCCAGCAAATTTTTGAAATGTTATAAAACTAATAAAGGCCTTAGTACCTATGTTTGGCATACAGGGACGGTGTCGGTGCTTCCGTAAGTATTGCCATTTCAGTTTCCTTGTTTTATAAAAATGTGTTTTCTTTTTCTTGTCAAGTTCAAATATAAATAGAATCGAAAGAAAATATATAAAAAGTAATCACATTATTTTTTGTTTTACGCTTTTTTTCAAATACTGTAGTTTATCTCGGAAAATTTCTATGACAGTAAACGCACAAACAAGATAAAATTAAATTAAAAAACATTAAGAAATCCCTGACACAAAATTCGCTTAAAAAGTAAAAAGAAAACTAAAAAACGTTTACGTTTGGACGGTTGTGTCGGGCTCTCCGGCTGGCGGCCAACATACCGACTAAAACCTGCTACTGCCATCTTCATAGTCATCATCATTTGCATAATGGTGGGATCACGGGAATCACTCTCACATGCGCCGCGATCCCACCGCGGAGTCCAATGTTAGACCCTCCTTGAGGGCCAAACAAACTTAACACCTCTCTTTTTCGTCGGGGGTTACTGCTAAACCTTTTTCATTTAGTCAGCATTTCGTAAGAAGTAAGAAAATATTTGAGTCGCTCGGTGGTTGGACCTCTTGGGGTCTGACTGGCTGACAAAGTAGCGACCTCTTGACGATTTTGCCGTACACCTGTACGGCAAAATCGTCAAGAGTAGAGTCAGTAAGTCAGTAAAAAAGTGTGTTCGTGTTTCGACTTTTACGTGGAAGAACCGGTTGTTAATGAACAGTTTTGTCTTTTGTAAACATGAATGTAGATTAAATGCCGTAGAGATGAGAGCTTTGAGATGTATGTGTGCGGTATATACGCAAGGGACCACAAAGTTAGCCAAAGCATGGGCAAATTAGCTTCAGTTTTCCAAGTGGAAACATGTGCCATTCCTGCCTGTGCACAACAGATAGAAAGTAGCGGTACGCAGGCAGGTCCATCTACATTCTTAGTGACAGCCAAGCGGCACTCAAGGCCCTGACCTCCTACAGGATCGACTCAAGACTGGTTATGGACGCTGCCCGGACTCTAAATGAGCTAGGAAAGCGAAACAAGGTCAGGCTTGTATGGGTCCCTAGTCACAGGAGGATTATGGGCAATGAGAAATGACGTAATGAGCAAGAGATGGGTCTGGAACCTCACTAATTGGACCGGAACCATTTGTAGGACTGACCTCGAGCGCAGTCAAAACACCCTTTTGGGAGTACGCAAGGGTGAGGCACATGGATGAGTAGTGGAGCCTCACAGGACTTGCTCACTCCAAGAAATTCATTGGTTCCTCATCGAAATGTCATTTGGAACTCAAGCAGGCGGCAGGCCTGTCACTGGATGAGGGCGCTAGCCGGACATTTCGGGACTAACGCTCTCCTACAAAAGATGGGTCTCACGGAGACATCAGCCTTCAGGGCCTGCAAAAGGGAAATTGAGAACATGGAACACCTACTGTGTACATGCGATGTAAAGGCTAGAAAGCGAATGCGCCTCTCGGGGCAGGGTTATCCAAGATAGATGACTACACATTCCCTCAGGCCTCATTATAAAGCTCTTGGAAGAGCTGTTTGAAGATCTGGGTAAGGATGAGGAATAGGTATCAAAGGGAAGCACAAAATATCCCATTGGGTCGAAGTGCACTGAGGCCTTGCTGCCTCGGCCCCATAAAAGATAAGATGTGTGGGGTAACCTTGAAAGATAGAGTGAGGAATAGCGTGATAAGGGAGCGGTGTGGTGTGAAAGAAGATGTAGTAACAAAGATTGAGAAAGGTATGTTAAGGTGGTTTTGGGCATGTAGAGAGGATGTATGAACGAAGATTGATGAAATGTGTATACATAGCCAGAACGGATGGAAGAGTTGGCAGGGGCCGACCTCGGTGAACGTACCACAATCAAATTGCGGACGTTCTCAAAAAAGGTCAGATTAAAAGCATCCTAAACCGACGATTATGCATGAGGAGATTAATGAATGTATATAAAGCGAAAGTGGTGTGCCAGGATCGTAGCAAGTGGAAATCTGTAGTCTCTGCCTACCCCAATGGGAGACAGGCGTGAAAATATGTATGTATGTCGTCTTTTCTATGATTATGTAAGCTTAGTACTAGTGCCAGCTACGAATATAAATTTAAAATAAACCTATTAAATAACTAGTTTTCTTTTAAAATTGAACTTGAATGCCTAATTCTGGGTTATCAAGGAAAAAACTTAAACATTCAAATTTCTCTCTTTTCTTCAATAAACTATTGATTAATCAAAATATACATTATGGTTAAAATTGTTAAAACCTCCATCACGTGCTGCTAGGAATACTACGTTGAGTTTCCAATAAGCTGTATATGCACGTTTTACGTACAAATTTTAAATAAAATCATCATCAACACATCTACTGATGGACACGGGTCTCCTCCCAGATTGAGAGGGATAAGGCCACACACACACCACACTAGCCTACTGTAGGTTGGCAGACTCCATACGCCGTCGAGAAAATCACTCAGGCATGCAGGTTTCGATGTTTTCTTTCACCGTTACCAAACGAGTGATAATTAATATTATTTAAGTAGGTAATACGTTTTCGTTGCGAAAAGCCAAAGGTGCATGCCTTGCATTAGAACTCAAAATATACTACTTGGCAGTCCAATGGTTACATTACTATCACTGCTTTTTAATCAAATCGACAGGTTATTAATTTCATCGTTACCTGTTTTCGTAAATATCAAAAATATTAAAAGCTAGTATATAACCATTGTTTTATTATATTATCTAACTATTATTTGTTTGCGGATATCGTATCACTGCGACTGAAGTCGTAGTTGATTATAATTATGATATAAAATCATTATATCAAATCATCTAAACATGTTGTCTTCTCCAAAAATGTTACACAAACTTGCCTCCCCAAGTGTAGTCTAAGAATGGATGAATAAAAAAAAAATTAAATTCATAATAAAACTTTTGTGCATGACTGTTATGTTATGATAAAATGTCGTTGGTCCGAATTGACGAAGCCAAAAAGAGTCCCTTGGTGTTCGGTATATCGCACCATAGTGCGAATCGACGCACTACAAAAAAGACATTAGCTGATACACACCATGGTCCAAAACAACGAATTTAAAAGGGTCATTGCGCGATTCACACCGTGGTCCGGATAGTTCATGATACGAAACGAAGAATTGGATGCGGAAGGCCCAAGATCGTTCGAAATAGGCGTGCATACGAAGAGAAGAAGCATTGGATGGCAGCAGGTTGAAGAAGATAATATTTATTACGTTGATAAACGACCAGCGGTCGACTAAATTAAAACGTATTACCCGGCACAGAGTCTGCAAGATACAAAGAGATAAGTAAAGGGTAGGTACAACAAACAAAATGTACAAAATACACAAGTTCTAACGTGTTCGACCGCATCAACCCCGCGCACCCGCGCCGCACCGTCTTGCAAGTTTTTCGGTACCGAAATCTTATAAAGGTTAAATAACGGTAAAGCTCAACCTTTATTTATAAGGGTATCGGTATAGCCCAACCTTTATTTTAAATCGGTACCAATATATTTTTGAGGTATCTTAACCTCTAACCGTAACCGCTTTCAGTCCCTGCTTGCAACACCATGGGTATCACTCGCGCGTTGCCGACCCTTTAAAAACCTTTTCACACTCTTTTTAAAGAACCCCATGCTGTAGGTTGACGGGGTGCTTCAAAAACATAATATTAATGACGAACAGCTCATGATACTTGACAAGACAAGTTCCCCCATCGCTAAAAAATTAAAAATCACTGGCATAGACGAACACAGCATCAAAATTATACCACATCAAGATAAGCTCCTCATTCTAAAATAAGTTTAAACTATTACAGTTTAAAGCTTTCTTTACAATCCTCATTTCGGTCGGAATTTTACGTTTACTGTCCATGTTAGTGCTATCATTGATTTTTATACAAAATACATTGTATCAGCGTCTCACATAACATTCGGCTCGGTTGTTCCAAACAGTTATTCAGTTTTACGGCGTGCACTTAGACATTCACTGACATTCCTTATATTGTTGCTCCAGTTTACGTCCCACTGTTATTGGAAACCTACCCCGGTTACAAAATTTAAACCGACAGTTAAAAAAGAGATTGCTACTTATGAACTTTACGTTAGATTTAACTTGATTTCGTACTTGAGTTTTCATTTTGGCTTTAACCTTAATAGGGAGGGTCCAATGCCTTTTAGTTCTATGATTCCAACAGACAACGTTGACAATCCTTGGTGTTAGTCCAAAGACAAAAAGTTGGACAACTAGTTCCTCCTGTTATCCTCGGCATATCGGTATTGCCCAGAAATTGGGTTGTGGAGTGGCAGTCGCTTCTAGTTAGACACGGAGCCAATATCAACAACATTGCGGAAAGACTAGGTCGGGGTCTGTGAAGTCTGTCGACATACGCTAGGCTGCCCTATCAGACTATTTTTTTCATTGTAATAAGATGACAAACAAGCATACTCGCTGCTTGTTGGTAATTGGTACCCTTCAAAACAATGTCAGCACATTATTGCTTACCGAGAACTATAATTATGGTTTTAGGCGGAAAAATGTAAAGTGCACTTTGTCGGTTTTATATTCTTTTCCAAAACTTGTATTTCTCCGAAGTTTAATGTGTAGGTATAGTGGATAGTTAACTAATAAGTGTTCGTGTGCGAGTGTAGGCAAATGATATAAAATTGACAACAGTGACTTTTGTGTTCACTCCTAAACTCCATCGAAACCTTAGTGAAGTTTTCACTGTTTTACTGGGGATTGTTCTGTATACTTGACACTGACAAACACAAAAAGGGTGGCGCCATATAATAACAATACAATCCCATGATGGGACTATAAATAAATATTACTTTTTTTATGGGATAGGAGGGCAAACGAGCAGACGTATCGCCTGATGGTAAGCGATTACCGCCGCCCATGGACACCCGCAACACCACAGGAGTCACAAGTGCGGGTATACTTGTTTACTCCTTAAACTTGACACTGGCAAATACACAAAAACTGTGGCGTCATATCCCATAACGGGATAAAAAAAAACTATAAATATTTTGGGGGTGTGACCGTGTGCATTTGAAAGTCCGAAGGTCGTGTAATGATGAAATATTTAATTGACTCCTACACTGACCTCTTTATTACTACATTACATTAACGAGCTCTTTATTACATTAACGAGCACATATTTCGAATATTTGCTTTATTTACACTATGAATTGACATAAAAAATTATCTTTTAATAAAGAAGTTCTTCTAACAATACCAACCTATTATTAAAATAAACACAGATGTAAACATTTACTCACGTTTTCGATGAAAATTTATTGGACGGCACTTTTCTATTCATCACACATTCACAATCTAGTCACACACTACATTTTCCAACAAATCACCGAGAAAATAAAGATTTTAACATTTTTAAAAGAGAAATCGCATTGATATACTTTCTGTGAAAAATAAAATCAAATATAAAAAGAATATAGATATTTTACAAGATGGCCGCGCGTAGAGGTCGTTGAACTCATCTTTTTTGGTACCTATTATTGACAACGGCACCTATCGCATACAGCCAGTGTATTCGATTAGAAAAAATGGTTTGAAAGGACTTATGTATCTATTGTATGAAATAATTCAACTGAGAATTTTAAAGTGAATACAAAACCATTAAAAAATCTGCTTAATTTTTAGTTCAAAAAATCTTCTTGGGTGTACCAGGTGGAGAGGTGGATGTACCAGGTGGGAAGTTGGTTGAATATTTTTTAATTTTTAGGGTTCCGAACCTGAAAAGAAAAAAACGGAACCCTTAAAGGATCACTTTGTTGTCCGTCCGTCCGTTTGTCTGTCAAGACCCATGATCTTGGGAACGCGTAAAGGTATTGAGTTGAAATTAAAATCATATACTCAGGTCTAGCGTCCCTTGAAGCTATGAAAAAATCAAACGAAAACTATAGATTTGTAATTATATAATGTACCTAAAAATTTCTACGGAGCCCTCGGTGGACGAGTCCGACTCACACTTTTTATTACCGGTTTTTTTATTAGTAGATTTTACTATAACATCTATAATATTACCTAGTGGTAAGTGGTAACCTGATTGCAAAGTGGTCTTTGCATCTGGTGATGACAGCTATTTTGCTCCAACAAACAGTGACTAAAAATACATGACGATGATAAGTTTCTTTGAAAAAATAGCAAAGGATTTTTTACTTCTTCCTTCCTTCTTGTAATAATTGCGTTATTAGCCAAGTGGTTCCAAGCGCAACTGCTACGGTGTTATTGGGGCTTTCTACGAAATTCTCAGTAGTACCTGGGAGTTTGTACTTGTGCCCAGTTAATGGCAATGTGCTTACCCCTATTGCATGGGACCTAAACATACCAGCGAACTGTGGGTGTACATTAGTAAACCTCTGTCTATCTCTTCGAGGAATGCGCAATGGTATGTTTAAATAACTTCTTCCTAGATCCATTACATTTACGGCCAGTCCCATTAACAAATCTGTCGATAGATTTGCTTACTGGAGATTGGATTTTGACATTACTTATATGGATCATATGTCAAAATCCTATCTCCAGTAAGCAAATCTACTGACTGATTTGATATCAGGACTGGCCGTTAGTGTTCGGGCATAACTTCGGACATAATTCTCAAAATAATAAAAAATGTTGCTTTTATTTTAAAAAAGACGGTAAGTATAAAAACACATTATCAGTTTGTTCGCATCAAGTTCATTGGCCCGTAATCCGCTTATGAGTATTAGATATCATTGTACTGAAAACATATCGCCTCCACAAATCGTAATATTATATTAAAGATGCTGCTTGAATTATAATGAGAAACATACTAGACTGTATTTAGGGGTTTGCTTGAAGAAAAAAAATAAACATCATGACATTCTTCACCGTTACAAAAATTGAAATCCGATTAAAAAATGTATTGATGATTAAATTCGAAATTCGAAATCAATTGGAA
Organism: Acronicta aceris; assembly: GCA_910591435.1. Classification (NCBI taxonomy): domain Eukaryota; kingdom Metazoa; phylum Arthropoda; class Insecta; order Lepidoptera; family Noctuidae; genus Acronicta; species Acronicta aceris. The sequence continues at coordinate 1,355,632 of OU342775.1, forward strand.
TTCTCTGTATTTTCCAAAAACTGCCAGTATGTAGTCGAATTGATTTTAAAATATGTTCTAATTTTAAAACATTTTATTGGAGCACATAATTTTATTACGCGGTTTAAAATAGAATAACAAGCTACCCACATCTATCCACCTCTGCGCTGTCGAGAATCGTTGAGGTATATTATAGTTTTTGTACAAATGGTTGTTGTGTTAATCGACATAAAGTATAAATTCAAATAATTCACCTGCATTCGTGACATGCAATATTAGATTTTGTTCCTAACGGTGAGCAAGGTCGCCATAGCTCCGCGAAGAAGCGGTGTATTGGCAGTGTGGGGAACCGGTGGTATTTTGTTACCGCCGCTGTCATGCACGGCAGCATGTCTCTTAAGCTGCCAGCCCAACTATTCCTCCTTAATCAACAGGGTCGGCAATGCGCGAGTGATACCCCTGGTGTTGCAAGCGTCTATGAGCTACTGTAACCGCTTACCATTTGCCACCTTAGTGGTATAAAAAATAATAATTTCTAATTTCGATCTACTGTAGATGATAAAGAGCAGACTTACCAACATAATAGATCCCACAGCAAGCGCCTCAGTATTGCCAAAGCAAACAAAACCACACAGCAATAATGAAATATTATTCTAACACAGCAATTAAGCAAAAAACACAACAGGAATTTACACGCACATTTGCTCATTTAAAAAAAATATATATTACCCTGATAGGAGTCATTAATTGTCAAATTAATTCCTAATTAATCCATAGTAAAATATTCCTACAATACACATTGTACACAAAATGTTTTATTAAAATACACACCACACATATTTAGTTCAGGGTTTCTGTTACCTTATTTTTTTTGCAACGCTTCGACCGCATTGTGCCGGACCGGGGTCGCGGGTAGACTGTCTGACAGAACGTGATATTTGCGAGGCCACGGATTTTTGTTCTACCCACATTTGAATTGAAGCGATTGATTTTAATTCTACACGCACTTCTTCGACATTCCAAACTACAACCTCTTTACACTGATTTCTTACGACTTTTTTATGGTACGAAATAGTTTCATGGGTCGTCCGAGTCCATTACAATCTCCACGCCATGGGTACTTCAGTCGTGGATGATGTACTTACTTACGTGTGCTATTGCAAAGTGGAATGGAGTAATGTGGAATGGAATGGAGTAGCATGGAGTGGAATAGAATGGAATTGTAATAAGAGAGGTAGGACTTAGTGGAATTTAATAATTCTACTCACAATTGGAGCCGCCCGACTGGGGAATTACCTCCACCTTGCAGAAAATTGTAGCCAAATAACACGCTAACCGTTAGCAAAGTCGCCAGAGGAAGCGTTGTTGGCAGTGGGGGAGACCGGTGGTGTTTTGTTACCGCCGCTGTCATGTATTTTTTTTTTGGAGTGGAGTGGAATTAAGTGGAGTGGAATTGTGTGGAACGGAAGAGAGTGGAATGGAATCGAGTTAATTGACGTGACGTGAAGTGGAAGGCAATGGAACTGAACGAAATGTAATGAATAGAGTGGAGTGGAATAGAATGGAGTGGATTGGATTTGTTGACGTGGGGTGGAGTGGAGTGAAACGAAAAGGAGTGAAATAGAGCGGAGCAGGGGGGAAATAAATGGAATGTTTTTTTTTAATCAGCTTACTTACATCTAAAACAAATTAAAACATTGACTTTTAACAGGGTCTGTAAAGGATCTACATATTTACAAAAATAAATATATTTATTATTGACCATATTCCGTCGAGAGTAGAATAACTTGAACATACAAACGGTAGATTCCTTCATAATATTAAACGTAGACGTGAGCTTAAGACAACAATGTCAGGTTTAAAATACAATAAAAGCAAGCGATAAAATATAAACTTTATATTTCTTTATTTGCTTTACAATGTGATACTAAAACGTATACATTCGTGTTTCGTGTCATTGGATTATATTAACTGAAGGCACTAAATCATAACTTTTTGACATGTAACAATGTATCTTTTGTCTAGACAATTTTAATAACAAATTTCAAAAGCACGGCCATCGATTCATGTATTAGATAAGTAATTAATAACGTTTACATAGACTTTGATAGAAAGGATACCTATTAACTTATTGTATTTGGAATTTTAAATACAATTTATTGTTTTGGTTCTACAAGTAAATATAAAAAAATACAAATATATTTTTAATGATACTTTAATGTCACAATCTGAGGCCGTAACATGACGTGTTATTGCGATCATTTTTAAGTTGTGAGAAAGGGATAGCACTATTCAATGTGTATAGCGGAATTAATACCTCTCTCTCTCTCAATCACAAAACCTCAGAGGAAAGAATGCAAAACGCCATCGCAATAACACGTGATTGTACCTACATATGTCCTGTGATACTTTGCCTACAGAATAGCTAATAATATCGGAAAATATACCAAGTTTGTGGTGTGTTCATTTCTCATTAATAGGTAGGTACTATATTTACTAATATAATTTTATTTTAATTAAAAATATCATAATGCAGCATTAGGTACCTATCTAGGTACCAAATTTATTGGAAAATTCTAGAGCATTCCTTATTATGTGGCCATTTTATTCATTCCAATCAGTTAAATACTGGAAAGCTTTACAATAATAAAATAGTGACAAAGTTTGCTGTTTTACTTTTATATCTTTGGTACAATTTGATGGAACAATAAGTAAAATGGTTGATATTGTTCGTGCCTCCAGTTTGAACATAAAATCTTTGTTTCTATTCTTTGGTCTTACATTATAACCTGTACTCTTAGAAAGATCTAATAAACTGAATCTATGAACAAAATATTACAGTAAAAGTTTGGCAAGGGTATTGTACTAGTGCAGGGCAGATGACAGATATGCAGTTGTTTGGTGGGTCTCTTTAAAACAACGAGATGAATTCTGAAGAGGTATTTAGTTATGATTGTCGGTGTCAAAATAACTGTAATAATCTCTGCATGCTGGGAAGAAGCGTATAAGTATGATCACTCATGATATAGTATGAAGTAGTAGGTATGCCAGGGACATAACGTAGGTTTTTAAGTGAATTTCGTGCACAAAGTATTTTAAATCCTTTAAATATACTTTTTTATGTGATAGGGGGGCAAACGAGCAGATGGCTCGCCTGATGGTAAGCGATACCCGCCGCCATGGATACCCGCAACACTAGAGGAGTCACAAGTGCGTTGCCGGCCAACGAAACACAACGTAAGCGTTGTTTAACGCTGGTTTTCTGTTGTGAGGCCATGGTATCACTCCGGTCGAGCCGGCCCATTCGTGCCGAAGCATGGCTCTTCCACGTAATACTTTTCATTAGACAAGACTTGGAAAGAAACTTGGAAATTATGAAAGGATAATTTTGTGAATTGAGAAAATTTGATTATTTCAAATGTCAATCAGAATCAGAATTAAATAATGTCCTAATTCACTCTGATATATTGCACCTGCGCAATAACTTTACGTTTACTTAACGCGAGAATGAGATGCAATAAATCACATTCAAACTATGTACTTAAACTACTTTAACTATCATTATCAGGCGATAATTGTTCACGCCAAAAGATTTCCTGCGCCCAGAAGGTCACATTACAATTTCTCGATCCTACAAAATATGTCGTGCCATTGTGAACGGGCTCGTCGGAAAGTCAATTCAAACTAGGCGCATGCTAGTGTATCAGTTTGCTAAGCAAATTGATACACTAGCTCGTAACTGCGACACTTCGATTTCATGTTGCTGTCACTGGTTTTGTATTAGGGCTGTCACGAAATTTTGGACTGAACTAACAGAATTTGTGACCGACGAATTGTGTCGAATGAATATCACATGAGTATCACATACAATCACGCCTGTATACCACGAAAGGTTAGGTAGAGGCGTACTAATTCACATCCACAGTTCACCGGTATGTTTAAATCCCATGTAATAGGGGGCGACCCTATTGCAATTAACCGGGCACAAATTCCAAACTCCGACCTGCTACTGAGAATTTCATAGAAAAACTCAATAACACTTTGCTCGACCTGGGAATCAAACCCAGGACCGCTAACGAGACATCATTAATAAAAGTGTTAATTTATAATAAACTGGACATCTACCCGGGATTTTGTCTGCGTGGACATCAAAATTCGATTCAACCTAGATAACAAGTATTCTATGTGTTAAGCCAGGTTATAAGTTATCTGTGTGCCAAATTTAACCCAAATCCTTTCAAACATCATACAAACTGTTACAATTTTTCAGCTTGTATTATCTAATTGATCTATGACATCGGTTGAAAAGATATTAAATATTCTCAAATTTCACAAATATCTACTTCACATCTCTAAATTACAATAATACTTAAAAAAATTATATGGCTGAAAAGTTAGATAATCTTATTCCACACTCTTCAATCTTATTCTTACTATTTGTTTAATCGTTGCTGGGTTTCTAGAAGAGACTGTATGTGATTATTATTAACTAGTTGCTGTTACCCGCAGTTTCACTCACGTCCCAAAAATATTAACATGCTATAAGTCCGATTCTAGGTAGCGTATCAAGATGAAACATGCACCAGATTTTAAGTTAGACTTGTAGCAATACATCTGCGAAAACTGCATTCAATTTCATGCAGTAGTTTTTGCGTGATGCGCGAACAAACATACAGATAGACCGACAAAAATTCTAAAAATTGATATTTTCGCTTCTGTTGCTCTAATAACACCTCCCACATTAGTATTTCTTTAATATCTTTAATGTACAGACATCGGCCTGTTAGAATTTTATTATAGGTATAGAAGATAGGTTTTATAATAATTAAAAAATATCCCTTGCCAACCTTAAACAATGCTGTAATACAATCGGTGAGATGTGACTACCAAACTATTTTAATTATATTATAAGTATCATAATTATAAGTATCATAATTATAATTATCATATTTAACATACTTACGTACTGATTGCATTTTAAAATATTTTCATCGTACATTTAAAAATATAAAAATTAGCCCATTGGCATCGAAGGTAAGCTTCGATGGTTAGCGTTCCCAAAAACACACACGGCATACATTTTATGGATAGAATGTGTGCCGTGTATACTTTCTTTTGAGTCAAAACCAAATACCTAACAAGTCTCTAGGGATGTTGATTCGTCCTGTTAGGCAATATGACCTTAATAGCACAATAATAGGTAAGTAAATACATACAGTTTTTTTGTACACTGCGCATTTTTTACAGAATGTAATCAAAATTGTATTTATTTATTTGATAATAAAGCCTCTGTTATCATCATTGCATTTTTTATGATTTTAAACTGGGATAAATATCAAGAAATTACAAAAGAATTACAGAGTAATAGGGATGGTGACGGGATTAAAAATTACATTATATTCGGTCCGTCAGTTAGATTATCCAAAAATATCGGACACGTATTTTTCGCTATATCAAAATAATAAGAATTGGCAAACATAAAGAGAATCAAAGTTCCAGAGTGGGAGTTTGTGACGTCACTATTTTGTAAAAATTGTACGAAACCGTGACGTCACGCGAAATGTAAATGCACTGTATCACCGTCATTTGTTGTATGTTAAACAAAAGGAAAAATACGTGTACATTATTTTTTTATAATCTAACTGACGTACCAAACAAGATTTTTTTTTGTCATTAATGTGACAATCATAACGAGAGAAAGAAAAAAAATTACGCACGGGTTATAATTATTCTTTGTATACTATATACCTAGTATAATTAATTATATTGGAAGATTTCACTAAGATATCTACATTATAATACCCGTATCATGTTTAAAATATGGCAGCTAAATTATTATTCATATACATTTTATTAAATTTTTGGTTGGCTCTTTCCTACAATGAATAAAACTAATTCTTGAAAATTTCATTAAAATTTTGCAGCTATAAATACGCGTATGATTAAATAATTGCTTAGTTTATATTTAGATAAATGTTTTCATAATAATATTTGGTTATAAATTAACAAATTTTGGTGTGTAATCATAATAATACCTAACAGATTTACAAGAGCTTTCCTTTACCAAAACTTGCGTTATCATACTCATAAAAATACATAAACGTGAAAAACAAACCGTATTTTCTACGCAATCTTACTTTATACAAATAAAATTATGTTATATACAAAATCCAGGTCAATATTTTATCACTAAAAATAATACTGAGTCATGCATACATAGCATTTATACATTTCATAAATTTTCTGCTTCAAAAATGCAATTCATATTTTTATTAGGTTACTTTATGCCAAATTGCGATTCGTAAAAATGCTATTATATTTTTACAAATTCAATAAATTTCAAGAATCACATCAATCATTTTGAATTATGAACTTATAAATTGTCATAAATCTTTATGTTTTAAAAATGATTCATTATTCGAATTATGATTTTTGAAATTGTTCTTTTATGCGACACTTTACATTAGGCATAATAAACTGTCTCTATTCTTTATGAAATTCAATAAGACACAAAAATTACATTACGCTTCTAAGGCATTGTTCACTGTGATAAATGCGAGCGATTTATTATTCTAGATGTATTATATCGTATCATATTATATTATGAGCTCACGTATTGCGATTTTAGTTGCTTATGTCATAATATAGCAGTAACATTATAATTTACGAATATCTTAGAGTCAGTTTGCTTTCTTTTACAATGTTTTTATAAATTTCTGATATTTGTAAGAAGGTATGGATGAGGCTAGCTGTTACTTTAATTAATAAATAAGTAAGAACTATTTTTTTATAATCACGAAGTTATTTTTTTATTTAATATAATAATGACAATAATTCACAGAAATGCTGCAGTTTTTTATTCAACATTTTCACCCATATTTAGTTATATTACGCCACCTTTATAAATATTCTTACGGTCCATAATTCAAATCAGAAACCAATTTTATTTTGTCAAGATTTAGTACAAAGTCTAGTTCTTAAATGGGTTTAAATCCCACCATAATTCGTCTGTAAAATACGAATACCACTCACGAGTAAGCTCTTGAAAAATCGCCATACGTGAGTCCCCATAGTGCATGTTGCAGTAAATTCCCGGGAAATAATAAATCTTCCACGATTTATCATAGTGCGTGCTATCTGAGTCATTATTTTAACAACCCATTTCTTATCACTAGGGTATGGTTGTATAAAATAAATACTTAGATTTCCGTCATCATTTTTCGACTTATTCTATTAAGGAGGAATTTTGGATAACGATTGCTATATAGCGAGAGGATATCTTTGACAGATATATTAAAGAAGTCGTCTTGCAATAGTACTAGTCCATACCTAAGCATACTTTTATACGATAGGTAACTAACGATTTCCAGACATGGATTTTTGAATTTTTGATCATAATTCAAAAATAATGTATTGATTATTTGTATTAAAATTGAATCGCTTTTAATTCATCTCATAAAATGTTATTTATTTTAGAGTTCTGTTTCACATTATTTTGTTATTCTTAAGGGTCCGGCGGAGCTTAAATTGCACACAAAAACGTAATACCGAAATAAATCGTAATCCAGAAAACATTCTATCAAAATAATTATGTTATTATTCACTAGAAATAAAAGACAGGAAAATCGTTCCAAACTTGGTAAAGTTATCAAAAATTGCATTCGCTTTCATTTATTTCCAGAGAAGTATTTTGGACGAAATGGTAGAGTAGGAAACTAGATTAACGGTATCGGAATCCGAATAATAACAGAATTTGATTAAATTGTGTTTGAATTACGATTTATTTCGGTATTAGGTTTGTAAGAGAAATTCGGTCCGCCGGACTCTTAATTTATTTTCTGTAATCAACATTCACATAAATGATAAGTATATTTATGCATTACTTTACTTAATTAAAGATAATAATTTAGTGTTAAGTGTGTGATTCTAAATCGTTCCTCGTCAGTTCTGTCTCTTGTATATCGTCTTCACTTCGACTTGAATCTGAATCTGCTGCAAAAAGAGAAATAATTATATATTAGGTATACTGTATCATGATGATTGTATAGAGGGGCTCATGGCTAAGTTACTAATGATGTTCATTTTTATTTTATTAATTTAGCCAGGCTTAGTGCAAAAGTGTAATTAAATATGAAAAAAATGAAAAAAAATCACAAAAAGATAGTTAAAAATACTGTAATGTAAGTCGTGTCGATTGAGAAGCAAGGTAACTTGCTTTTCATAGATGTCGCCAACGTCACCTTATGATGTAAATTCTGAATGTCAAGGTAAAATTTCAATCAGACGGGTAGGTTTCGCGGTGGCTTAGAGGTCAAAGCGTCTGGTCCATCCAACCAGGAGACGCAGGTTCGAATCCTGCCCGCGATTGAATAAAATTTCAATCAAGCGGGTGGGGTTCGCGGTGGTTTAAAGGTCAGAGCGTCTGGTGTATCCAACCAGGAGACGCAGGATCGAATCCTGCCAGCGATTGAATTTTTCCTTTACTAAAAAATAACTATTTTTTTTTTTGGACAAATTTTATTTTTGTTTTTGTTGATAGGCTCTATTTATGGTACACATTTTATTGAGGTCATAAAAATAATCAGTCAAGTAGCCAATTGTTACACTCATACAATGATACAGGCATGTAGTCTGAAGTATACAATATCAAGCAGTAATGGTGCACCTTAAGGGTCCGGCGGAGCTTGAATTTTTTTGTTTTAATATTTAGACGTCGGCAAACGAGCAGTCGAGCCACCTGATGGTAAGTAGTCATCGTCGCCCATGGACACCCGCAACACTAGAGGAGTTGCTGATGCGTTGCCGGCCCTTAAGAGCCCTGTATATGCGCCGTTTGAAGATCCCCATGTCGTAGCGCAGTGGGATCACCTCAGGAGAAAGACCATTCCAAATCTTGGAGGTACGCGGGAGAAAGCCTCGCGACGCTCTAACATTCTTGGAGACCCAGGTCGCCAGAATGTGAGGATGGGCCCTACTCCTGAGGCGGGTGGTGCGGTGATGAAAAGGTGACGGAGGCACCAGTTCGAACAGTTCCTCGGAACACTCTCCAAAAAACAGGCGGTGGAACACGCACAAAGAGCCAACGTCTCTCCGAAGGCTGAGAGTGTCTAGATTGTTTGTGAGTGAGGGATCGTCGACAATATGAATAGCCCGGCGTTGGATGGAGTCAAAGGGAAGGAGTTGGTATTGGGGTGCACCAGCTCAGATATGAGAGCAATACTCCAGATGAGGCCGACTTGAGCTTTGTAAAGCAAAAGCCTATGACCAGAAGTGAAGTACTGCCTCGCTCTATTGATCACCCCAAGTTTTTTAGAAGTCAACTTGGCTTTACCCTCCAAATGACCCCGGAATTGGACCTCGTTCGTAATCTCGACGCCAAGGATCCCAATACTCTTAGATATTTTAAGGAGAGTATCTTGGAACTTGGGCGCTGACAAATGGGGATTTCTTAGCGGAGAACACGCATACTTGTGCCTTAGTGGGGTTGAATACCACAAGGTTATCACGACCCCATTCGGAGACCTGCTCCAAGGAGGTCTCTATCTCAGACACAATTCGTCTTCTGCTCTCCTCCACCACAGATCCGGGAGTATTTGCACGACCAACATAGTATGCATCGCCCGTACTGTCATCCGCATAGCAATTAAGTTGTTAATTAATAAAATATCATTGATATGCAAAACGAAAAGTGTAGGCGACAATACAGACCCTTGAGGGACGCCAGCATTAATGGGCTTAACGTTAGAGCATAAACCGTCGACAACGACCTGTATGCTCCGCCTTGATAGAAAGCAGGCGACCCACGTACAAAGTCCGTCAGGAAGTCCGTAAGATGGCAGCTTCGATAGAAGTGCCTTATGCCAGACCCGATCGAATGCCTTGGCGATATCCAGGCTAACAGCCAATACTTCTCCCTTACTCTCGATAGCGGCAGCTCATCGGTGTGTTAAGTACACTAGAAGATCACCAGCACTGCGTCCGTGGCGGAACCCATACTGACGGTCACTTATAAGCTGGTTCTCTTCTAGGTATCCAAGGAGTTGGGTGTTTACAACCCGCTCCATCACCTTGGACAGCAAGGAGGTAATTGCAATGGGGCGGTAATTGGATGGGTCTGTGCGGTCACCTTTCTTGGGAATAGGGTGAACAAAGGCTACCTTCCACGAAGACGGAACTCGACCCGTGGTGTAGGAGAGCGAAAATAAGCGTGTTAATACCGGAGCCAACTCAGGGGCGCCCGACCTTAACACAATAGCTGGAATGCCATCAGGCCCACTGGACTTCTTGGTATCGAGGGAGAAAAGAGCACGCCGGAGAATTGTCTACAAAAACGTAATACCAAAATAAATCGTAATCCAAACAACACTATTTCAAATGGTGTTATTATTCGGATTTGGATACCGTTAATCCAGGTTCCTATCGTACCATTTCGTCTATTACTACTTCACTGGAAATAAACGACCGAAATTTTGTTCCAAACTTGGTAAAGTTATCAAGAATTGCATTCGCTTACATTTATTTCTAGAGAAGTATTTTGGATGAAATGACAGGGTAACGTTAGAACCTAGAGTAACGGTATCGAAATCCGAATAGTAACACAATTTGATCAAATTGTGTTTGAATTGGGAAATTCGGTCCACCGGATTCTTTAAATAATCTTCATCAATCGATCTGTAAGCGCCGCGTTAAACTGTGTTTATCGCGGTCAGTCTATGGATTGATCGCCAATATTACCACGTTGAAATCCCCTGTGCCTCGGAGAGTACGCTAAACTATCGCCGCGGTCCTGGTTGCCATACGAACACCTATGATATTCGTTAGAGGTTGTTAACAGCCTATGTTATACTGATTTCGGAGAATAACTGAGAATAAAGTATAAAATTTAGTATTTCAATAAACCGCAGTTATTTTATAATGATCATGATAATAAATCAAACTAGATTATTTTTATTAGTTTCAGTAATAATGCAAAATATAACAATTATAATTTTAATAGAAAAAGAAAGTTCACAAACTCTTATGCGTATCATTATAATAACTTCATTAGAGATCGGTTTAATTGTATTTCGTAATTGTTTTACAAACTTTTGCAATTATATTTTCTACTCTCATGCGTTTATTTCTTGAAGCACTTAAATTGTTTATTTAGTTAAGTAACCGTAGAAGAGAGACCTATTCGCAGCTGAGGGATAACTGTTTTTATATAGAATATATAACTATGTAGTTATATGAAAGCGACCGCGACCTTGTCTGTGTGGACTTCAGAATTGGGTCCGATCTGGATAAAAATCCTCATTCATCCAGATCCGTACCGCCGTTCTGGCGTGAAAGAGTAACAAACATCCATACATCCATACTCACAAACTTTCATGTTTATAATATTAGTAAGGATATAATTGCCCAAAAAGGATTAAAACAATGAAAAATATGAACTCAATAGACATCACTAAGACCTATTATGATGTTGAATAGCAGTATTACATAGTAGATAACTATCGAATTGCCAACTCATGTCTTGAGTTTTAGGTAATCCAAGGCATGTACCTCTGGTTTTTACAAATTTAAAAGTAATGTAATAATAATATATTTTCACTCGCTTAATGTATGAAGGAAAAAATTGTGAGGGAACCTGAACCCTTCTTGGATTTCGAGAAGAGACCCGCGGCCAGCGACGTTTCCATAATTAATGGTTCGATGACAGTGATGATTCATACACGTACCATAGTGTATGGATAAACAAAGATGTACCCTAGAGTCTATGAGCTCACTATGATAACGATTTAAAAGATTCCCAGTTATTGTGAAGCCGATGAATATAAAATGTTTGTCTACCCAAAATGGAAACAATTGACGATCATAGTCACATAACAAATTTTTTTTCGAATAAATAGGAGAATGGGAAGAGATAGCATCTTACCATGAGGCCTGGTATCCAAAGCCAGGACAGCTAGTGGAGCATCATCTATCACTCCTGACCATCTTGCAGCTAAGACCCTGGACCCCCTGTGACCTCTCACTACCACTGTAGGTACCACGTTGGATGACATTGATGACCCTCCATACATGGACACTCCTACATTTCTTCTTAATATGGTGCTAGAAAATATAAATTACTTGAGGTAAATATGGTAAGGAAAATATTAACAGTATGTTAAAAAGAAACCGTTTCTGTTTACAGAAAAAGTACAAAATCACCTCTCTCCTTGCCTTTATGAAAATTGTTACACAGTCAAGGTCCATGAATGATCCTGCTAATCTATATTTCCTAACACAATACCCACCCTGATCTCTGATAGCTGTGATACACTTTATTACAAAATTTGACTTGTGCCATGCCTTGTGTGCCATGGATTTGTTTTCTCCTAATGCCCATTCCCCGAATGCTCCATCATAATGTGATAAATTAGTCATGGAAATTACTATTAGGATGCGCTAGACGTCTAAAATGTTTGGTCTATTGCACTTGTAACTACAAAGTATCCTAGTTCCCTTTTAGCCCCTATCCAAACGTCACTCACCTCTGCTCTGGATCTCGAGGCCTGCTCTTTTTCTTGCACATGACTATCATTGCTACGCACAGTGTAGTCAGGATAGTCAGTAAGACAAGAGCCAATGCGGCCCCAACTAGTAGTGCTACACTGTTATCGGTCGTTGGTGGTTGAGCTGGTGGCACTGGTGTCATCGTTTGGAGAGAACCTAAAGAGAATCGATGAACAGCTTATTTTTTGCATTGGTATGCGGATAAGTAATTGATTACAATTTCCTGTAACGGTGAAGAAAATCATAGTGAATTTAATATCCGCATGGATGCATGTATGCAGATTGAACGGAGAACTCCACAAATTTTTGAAGCATGAAGTAGCATGGAAGCTTAGCATGATCTCTCACTGTCTCTCTTTATTTTAAGAGCCACTTTATAAAAAAAAAGAAATATTAATATTCAGAATCAATAAATTACTGCGAATTGTAGTCTTTTTTCAGAAAATATAGATCAATAAACGCCGTTAATATTTTTCTTAAGAACTAATTCATAAATAGTATTTTCACTTACCAGGTCTATCCAAATCATCGGCAGTTCGTATTTTCACACTGTGCAATGCTGCAGGTCGTTGCGACCTTCCCCGCGGCGTCTCAGCGTACACCAACAATGTATAGCGTCCAGGTGACAAAGCATCTAAAGCAAATTGTGGCTTGTCGTTCCTGACACGATAAACAGCTTCTGTCAAGCCGAAGGCAGAGACACCCTATGACAAAGAAACTGATTTTGGTATTTATAATTTGAATGAATATTTATCAAAGATTTAATCATCATTAATGATTAAATCTTTGATAAATATTTTTTTAAATATTCATAAAACTAGGTATATGATATCGATCAGCAAAAGAAATGAATGATTAGATGCATTTCTGTTATTAAACAGCTCTCACAATAGGTAACAAGCCCTGGAAGATTTAACGAACAAACAATTAACGGAAATAATGTTCACCGGAATTAAGTTCCTTATCTGTTTCTCTGCACTTGGACCCATTCATTAATCAATCATTTATGCCTCTATTAAATGATTAAATATCTACGATAATTTTTCAATGAAACCTTTTTTTCCATAAATAAAAAGTAATCCATAGAATAATTGGCTAAATTGTATTTACATGGGATGTGCAAATTGAAATTAAAAGAATAGTAGAAAAAGACGTGTGGCACTCGGGGACTGCCGCGGTAAAGCTATTGCATAGCGTTTTTTATCAACTTATGTAATACAACCAATGCCACCTGAAGGCGGGTTGCTGAACTAAAGAGACAAGCGTGTTAGGTTTTTTTCGTTACGGAATTTCTGGATTCGGTCCCCACGCTCAAGGCCCGCGATAGAAGCTATGCAATAGCTTAAAAAACAAGATACACAGATTAATTAATTTTAACAGACAGTGACACATTGGAAATTTTACGAAAATCCAACACGAATACAGATTGTTAGATCTGGAACTGCATGCACAGGTAACAAACAAAATATCTGTCACTAAATGAAACTAAAAAAAGAAATATAAATACCGAGCGCGTCATACAGATCGATTGAGGACAGTAACTGGCGTTGTTTGAGTCCTATTTTAAATATTGTTTGATGGTATTCAAACAGAATCCCTAGTGACAGTGCAACAGTGTAAACTGTGAGTTTTTTAACATTGAGAGTTGTTGAATAAAAGAACAGATGTTCATGCATGCATGTTGGGGACAAGTTTAACTAAAAAAAACATGCATGATTGTGGACTGAAAATATTTTTTTTTACTGATGCTTAGTTTGTTAAATACCTAGTTTACTGGAAATTGTTTAACTATGGGAATGGTGATCTTTATTTACAAAAAGTGGACTCCTATTAAAACGATGATCATGAAGATAGTTATCGTTTAACTGCATTGGTAGTCACAGAAGAACTGAAGTCAGAAGATTACAGTCATAAGATGAAAAAGACAAAGGGTTGGAAAAACTAACAAAAAATATAAATCGGTTTAGGCCAATAATTTAGATGTCAATGGTTAGATGGTTTATAATAGAAACTGCCACCAACATGGTAAGAGGCTAGGTAATGAGATGGATGGGAAGGTCGAAAGTGTTAGCACGGCACCACAGCCACGCCGCGCTCACCTGATCGTTCATTGTGGAGATCTCATTGTCCTCGTGCGCGGTTTCAGTGCGATGCCGTACCTCCAATGCTTCGAGCAGGAACCGCTGGGGCAGACCTCCGTCGTGGCCTGGTTCGCAGTGCAGGAGGTCGTTTTCTATCTCGCAGTTGCTTGGCGGTTCAGGGAGAGCTGGAGAAGTATGGTATGATGTATGTTTGCATACATAATGGTATGAAATGTTAAATGATATGATAGTAAATAAAAAGTAAATGAATTAATTTGTTTTTTAAGTCACAACTTGCTTGTTTTGTGTATTTCATAAGTTTTTTTAAGACACAGCGATATAATTATTGTTTCTGTGATGAATATTAATGACATAGGTTTCTAAAATTTTATCAAATTCTTTTTGAATAATATCAAAATATTACCTGCAGGCAATATCCTGAAAAGGCAGGGCTCTCTCTGGTTGCCCACATCGTTGCTGGCCCAGCACGCAAGCCAGCCTAGGTCTTCTTCAATATCTGAATGCAGACCGTGGATGACTGTACTAGTGGTCCCCATTACTGTTACGTTGGCTGCTGGTATCTGTGTGAAACATTTTTTTCACTAAGACATATATTAAGGCAACGTGAGGTAAAGAGGAAATAAAGTCGCTAAAGTTGATATTTTTATGGTCAATATTATTTCTAGAGGTTAGGAAACTCTTTTCTAACTTCGCAGTTTTGCATGAAAGTTTAACTTTTTCTTCTTCTCATGCATAATTTTATCATAGACTTTCCGGTCAAGGTTCTTTTGCCGATTTAAAGTGTCACGACCACGTCTTAAAAAATCTTGAATGTAGGTAGTGTATACAATGATTGTAACATACCGGCAAAACGTCCTTAGTCCCGTTATAAGTCCAGTAGAACCTCAGAGGACCGGCGTCCCGGCTCGATGGTGCAGTTACAGAACATCTTGCCCTAACTTCACCTCCTGGAGCACCAGCTAACTGCTGAACTACATTGCCGGCTGCGCATTCTGGTCGAGCTAGAGAGAGAAAAAATAAAAAAAGAGTGTGAGTTTAAGTCAAAATTAATTTAGAGCTAAGATTCACTGGTCTCAGTTCAACTTCGAAGTTACTCGTAACTACTATAACATTAACTCTTCCTGAATGTTGAAGAAAACATCGTGAAGAAACCTGTATGCCTGAGAGATGTTCTCAACGGCGTATAAAGTCTTAACACATTATACAATTTGTAGAATCCTAAATAATGATTTTATTTACATTTTTTGCAATAAAATATTTTGTTTACCGGTACTTATTCAATTTTGTTTAGTTTAGATGTACACACTTCTTGAGAGCGATATATTTTTCATCTTAAAGTATCTTTTAGATTAGTATTTTTTTATTAGGTTTTAGGAATTTTATCATCATCACCATTATCATGATCATCCTCATAAATAATTCTTAGAGATATCATAGAACCAGAAGAAAACTTACATAGCACATTCAAAGTAAGAGGGTCACTCAACGCACTACCCTCGGTATTTCTCGCCCGACATCTGTACACCGTGGAGTGATATCGTCTAAGCCCTCTGATGACTAATCTGTTGTTCTCTATTGAAAGACCGCCGATGGGATCATCTCTGATCTGATGGACCTGGATATAAAAAGGCAGATGGAAAGGTAAGAATGCCCACCGTATCTGACTGAGTTCCACCAAGTATAAGTACCGCAGAATTAGTATATTTTTTTTAAACATTAACATAACTAGTATCAGATGTTTTTTGCTATAAATATGCTGTTACCTCAAATATTAAGATAAAGCGTTGTTATATAATTACGAAAATGTACCGATGATTAATGATCATCAAGCGAACATAATATCATAAATTCTAAATAGCTAGCTAAAGACAGTACAAATTACAAGCAGAACAGTACATTGTGCGAGCAATCAGAAATTTCAATAGTGTATGTAAGCAAAATGGTTTTGATCCCTTTGTGACTAGTGTGTCTTCGGCAAGAAGGACCTTAAGCCTCACCTTTTTTAAGTAGACTGCAGTTTGTTGTATCTGTATTATAGTTCTAGCAGTAATTTGTAAGTTGTATTTGTAATATTACTTTAACATGGTAGTACCTACTCGCTCACAATTCAATGGAACATACTATATTTCTATAAGCGAAGACTTCTTATTGGCTTTCTATCGACTATATGTTGTTGTTATTACGTTTTATTAGCTGTAAGTCTTCCATACGTTAAATAAATATATAAATATATAAATTCTAAATGCTAAATTCGGCTGCTGTTGATGAATCATAATGAGATTCACTTAATTAGAAAATTATCAAGGTTCTATGGATTTAAAATATAAATTTATTGTAGAAATTGCATAATGTGACTTTTCTAGCTCCCTGCCTAGCTCAACACTAAAGAAATAGAAGAATCTCTAAAGTAACTGAAATGATAAACTATTTAACATTATCTCGAAAATTTCTAAGCACAATCTGAAGCAAAAATTAATTATGACACCGTACTCCGTGCTACCAACAAACTGAACTTTATTATGAAGTTATTATTTTTCAGTATAACAAATTGAATTTTCATGAAGCAACAATTAAATACTCATTATTGAATCACGCCACCTAAGGCTTAGGTACTTGAACAGAACATGCCAACTTACTATTTACGTTGAACTTAGTTGAAGTTCGAGTTTAAAATCGTTTAGATTCTTTAACGTATGAAGTTTGTGAAGTGAGAAAATGTTATACCAATTAGTATAATATATTACTACGTTTAATATTAACCCGTTTTTGAGAAAAGAAAAATCAAGTTTTAATATAGGTATTGTAAAAACTAAACGTATTAAACCTTTTATCGCATTATATTGATATAGGTCAAAAGATAGACTGTCTACTATTTTGTCACCTATCCATGACTATGGATACCATAAAGGATCCGAAACTAGCTCCGAAACTCTAAATCTTCTTCTCTAGCGATTTCGGCAGTCTCTATGAAATAGACGGCACTTCCACGATTACTCTTACCTCGGGCCCTTTATAAAAAGTAAAATTGACAGCCGCTGGAGATGCATCGGCCGAGCAGAGTAGCTCAGCATTCTCGTCTTCTCGCAGAAGACGAGGTTCCTTCGGTTCTACTAGTGATATCTGGGTCACCGGTGGATCTGCAACAAAAAAATAATTTAAGTCAACATATAATATTAACGACAAATTGACTGTACGAGTACACTCCTTGTAAATATTGATTAATTGAATATTTAATATTTCTTTCTCCTCCCACCTCTTAGTTTATAAAAGTTTCCATGGAGTTCCGGATTCTTCTCCTAAGGTTCAATTTTTTAAAACCTTGCAACTCGTAACGTTTCTTGTATGTTTGTAAAAACATAAAACATACATAGCACTACGGCTTTATACCCCGAACAAGCGCAGATATACTAATATAATTATAGTTTTTTTTATGGGATAGGGGGTCCAACGAGCAGAGGGATCGCCTGATGGTAAGCGATTACCGCCGATGGACACCCGCAACACCAGAGGAGTCACAAGTGCGTTGCCTGCCTTTCAAAAGAGGATTGGGCTTCCGATAACCTCACTCACTCAGCGAAATACAACGTAAGCGTCGTTTGACGCCGGTTTTCTGTGAGGCCGTGGTATCACTCTGGTCGAGCTGGCCCATTCGTGCCGAAGCATGGCTCTCCCACGTTAGTTATTAGTATACCTATTGTCGATATATTTAAGTTCCATATAATAGGGGGCCAGCCGAGCTGCTACTGAAAATTTCATAAACCCAAATTAAATGTATGTATGTCTTATCTTACTTAAGATTTTTTGAAACTCTCCGAGCTAATTCAGGTATTCGACATTTCTTTACCAGTTTAACAAAGCAGAATGGCGTGAAATTGGTACGTTTGCAAGCATTTCAAGAATCATTACCAACGTCTATAACATTGTCTGATTCAGAACACGTCTGAACGATTTGTCTATTACTGCAAATACTCTATTCTTTAAAAAGTGACGTTACAATGGGCAATTTGAAAAACTTTTAGTATCGATGGAGGTCATCACTTAGTTTATAATCGGGAAACCCTCTACGGATTATTGATAGAAAGGGATAGGTAGTGTCCAGGACATTTAGCTTGAGGATAATGCTGTTAAAAAAATGTATCTTACAGTTTTAAAAAAGAGCAACATTATTATTTTTGTTGGCTTTTGCGACCTGATTGTAACAGTAGTCAAGCAATTGGTTATATTTTATATTATAATAAATTATAATGGTTCCGTATTTATTTGTTTATGCATGTAAGATTTGTGTTTGTAAACGCGACGTGGAGCAACATTTCTTTAAAAAAACATAACTAAAAACAATTTCACCCCCAGCTACATGGTGCTCCAGTATCAAAAGGGAAATAGAAAGCGGAGAAACTAAATTCTCTGTGAACCCGAGACAGTGTCCTGGAGCCGCTGTACAAGAAGACCCGACCAAATTTTTTCGCAACTTGAGAAAAAACATTTTGCTATTTCAATTTGAAATGGTCAATTTTGAAAGATATTATTAAGTAATAGTTTCCCTCCTTGGTAAGAAGCTTCAAGCATCATGGATGGTTCTGCAGCCCGCATTGTCGAGAGCTGCTGACACAACACAGGCTATTGTTACCACTTGGAGCTCTGCTCGTATACCAAGGACAAAGACCGTGCAGATAAGTGAATATTTCTATTGGGGTAGACAGCGACAGAATTGTTTATTCAAAGCACGAATGCTCTGACAAAGTCGGACCTACATAATGCTTGGTCAAAGAGTAAACAAGTTGAAGAGAGTGCTTAAAATCTCATTCAAAATGACTTCAAATACATGACTATTAAATATAACGTCAATATATATTCTATACCCATAATAAAACTGTAACAGGCTAATGTCTGTACAATAAGTATATTAAAGAAAAACTAATATGGGGGTCTTCATTAGAGCAACAGAAGCCGAAATATCAATTTTTAGAATTTTTGTCTGCGTGTCCGTATGTTTGTACGCGCATCACGCAAAAACTACTACATGGAATTGAATGCAGTTTTCACCGATGTATTGCTAGAGGTCTAACTGACAATCTGGTGCATGTTTCATGTTGATACGCCGTCTAAAATCGGACATAATTATAGTATGTTAATCTTTTTGGGACGTGAGTGAAACTGCGGGCAACAGCTACAAAATAAAATATAGTCAGTGGTAAAAGGTTAGAATAGTAGAACGGACCATAAGACTCCTGCAGATGCGACTCTTGATCAATGAATAATCTGAGATGGCACGGTAAATAACCATGCACAATTGCATATGGTTTTAATGAAATCATTCTGAGATAGATCCTATGAATTCAATGGTGTTCCGTTTCATTACTATAATTAAATAAAATTAGGCTTTTTATAACTTTAAGGCCTTAATACATTATTAACAGACAGAAATTTACTGGAGGGGGAGTTTGTTAAGCCGCTTTTTCCGGGTAAAAACAAATTAAGAGGCATTGAAGGGCATTTTGGGGATTATATAATATTTAAAAGTACTGCCAAGTATTGCCATAAATGAGTTTGACTTTAATGATGCGATCAAAGTTCCGTCCCATCTGGTCTCTTTGGTCCACTTCGAACCTGGGGAGCGGGCAACAGTACAATTATTACATTGTTTGTTTGTTTTGCAACTCGTATTACTGCATTTTGTACGTGCATAAAATAAGTTCTGAAAATAATGAAATTTTATTTGTAATTTCCCGCGTGCGAAATAAAGCCTTGTTTTTAGTGTTCCCCTGCTTGATGCGGTGAAGTGTGAAATGGTATTGGTTATCGAAAATAACAATGACTTATGCAAATTCTGCTGATCTGATATTGTTATACGATGGATCATTTAGCTTTCTGAATATACATATATATATATATATATATTTAAGTACTAGGGAAATAGTCCTGTGTAGGAACATACAATTAACGGATAAAACCCAGACTCAAAACAAATATCCGTGGGCCGCACAAATAGATTAGATGAGATTTATTTATTTATCTGGGTTTAATATTGGTCAATGTTATATACATAATCCATTGTCAAATTACAACATCACTGACTGTTTCTCATCATCATTATACACGCTTTAAGTCCACTTTTATCATGCGTACAGCTGAAATATGGAATGTACTTCCCGAGTGGGTCTTCCATGATCGATGTAATCTGGGTGTCTTTATATCACGAGTAAATAGGTTTCTTCTAGGCAAGCGCGCTCCATCGTAGATCGCAGTATCGCTTAACATCAGGCGAACTGGTGGTCAAGCGTACGGCTATCACCAATAAAAAAAAACAGGGTTATGTTTCAATGAATAGGCAAATTTTCAAAGGCTGTTCAGAATCGATAATATTTTCGATCTACGAAATAAAAAAATGGAAATAAAAAAAAATATCTCTTGATGTTGCTCTAACTTAGTTTTTCAAAACTACGAGACTGATTTTGATATAATTTTCACTATCATAATAGAGAATCTCTTCTCTAAAGTTTGCAAATCCATATTAGAAGTATATAGCACCCGTTCAAAAATAATAAAAATGACACTTCCGAATTCCGAAATTCCTTTGGCCATCTTCAAATATTACCAACTCCTCTTCACCAAGGCGTAAAGATAAAACACACCCCATTCCGTCATTGTCAAAGTTAATCCCTCCGTCAGTAATCCCAGGGGTTCACACTCAACTGTTTATATCATAACCAAATTATTTAACATCCCTGTACGCGTGTAAGTTTAGTAACAACTTCAAAAAGTTAAATAGGGTTGCTGTTATTTGGAGCTATGTTTACATGTTGGGCGCGAATAACCAATGTTGGTGTTGGGGCTGGTCTTTTGAAATTTTTCTAATCATATTACTCAAGAGAACTATATTCATACAGTCCTTATCTTTATACAGATTTCCTATCCTTTTAGAAATTTCCTCGTTATGACATTAGCATTTAATTCATGGAGATTAATTGCTTCCTTGTTAAATATTATGTTGCTAAAAAGTTTATTCCATAGTGAATATGGTCGAGCTATGCAACGACTGATGCATGCGTACCGTTAGATGGGACTGGTCTACTTAAAGCCGCAATGGCTCTTTCTTCTAAAGGCCATATCAGACATTGTCTTACATTGGAACTCACATATTTGCTACTAAGTATTATGTCTGGACTTTAAAAGATGATTCTCCATGATTCTCTGAGTTTGTTTCGGTGTTGCTTTTCAGAGGTCGTCAGTTAAAAAAAACATTGACTTTTAAAAGTGTCCTTAAAAGATCTATTTACAGAAATTAATATCATTTATCTCAATTTAACTTAATATTTGCAAAGCCTTCATACATAATATCTTTTGTTTTTCATCTGTTACTCAAACGTAATTTTTAACTATAAATTTACATAATAATTGTTATGATTAATAAATCAATTACCAATGGACCTCTTTTCTTTCGACCTCTTTTTGTTTGAGTTGTTGTTCTTGTAATTACTGTATATTTATAATTATTACTCATCATACCTATTCAGTGTGATTTAAATTCACACAATGCACATAAGTAAGCTATAGAAAATATTACAATCATTTACCGAGTCAAACTTCCCGATAATTTCCGTTCAGGAAACGCGTACAACCTTCACCTTAAGGAAAAGACTCAGTCCCACCAACATTGATCCAACATTGACGCCATCTTTACAAATAAAGCCACGCGTACTAACCCAGTGCTTGACAATAGCGATAATGTTTTAACTTGACGAGATAAACTTGGCTGCAAAAGTTGTTCGGGCTTACGTTTTTGAAGTAATCGCGTTTACCACTTTATGTTTAAGTTTATGTTAGGAGTTTCTATACTGACACATTTTTCTTCTGTTTAGAATACTAAGTTAAATATGTATGTAAGTAGGTATATATAAATATAGGAGATGGGAAGTAAATTTTTACTGTTGTAAGTAATGGAGTAAACGCCACAACTTAAGGGTCCGGCAGAGCTTGAGTTGTCCACAAAAACGTAATACCGAAATAAATCGTAATCCAGACAATATTCTATCAAATTGTGTTATTATTCGAAATTGGATACCGTTAATCTTCCTACACTACCATTTCGTATACTACTACCTCACTGGAAATAAAAAGTTGGAAAATCGTTCCAAACTTGGTAATTTTATCAAAAATTGTATTCGCTTAAATTTATTTTCAGTGAAGTATTTTGGACAAAATCGTAACGTAGGAACTTAGATTAACGGTATCGAAATCCGAATAATAACACAATTTGATTAAAATGTGTTTGAATTACGATTTATTTAGGTATTACGTTTGTAACAAAAATTCGGTCCTCTACTCTCTCTCTCTCTCTTTGGTCGGACTCTTAATGATTCCTAGATTCTGATTATCATGAATTAACATGAATTTGAGTTACGTTGTTTGCGTGTTGTTTTCCTGTAATTTCCCAGTTTAAATAAACTATGAAAAAGATGATAAAATAGAAAAAAGAATAAAAACAGAGAAATAATTGTGATGTATGTAACTTCTTTAAAATTATTGTTGGCGCATAATTTGTTTCGCGGTCGTTACTTTAGTACGATACTAGGTACTAAATACCTCAATGGCTTAAAACATAATGGAGAGCGAAAGCACTGGTGAAAGTTTGTTTTTGCGTGCACGAGTATTTTGTTTACGTAGTTTTCGTGTTGTCATGATAGTTTCGAAACTGTGAGGCGGTGAATTTACCGTTTACATTTAAACTGTTCCTCTCGTAGGGGAGAACGTTGCTTTAAACAACATTAACATATTTATATGAAAAACACCGATTTGATGACGAAGATTTATTTAGTTATTTCATATAACATAATCAACCCATTATACTGTCCCACTGCTGGACACGGATCTCCTTTGAGAATGAGAGGAATTAGGCTATAGTCCACTAGTCCACTAGTCCATTCTTTCATATAATTTAAGTAAATTGTTGTTTTTTTCTATGAAGTGCCGGTTAATGGCAATAAGGTCGCCCACTATTACATAGGATCTAAAAATATACCGGAAAACTGTGGGTTTTTTGTATGTCTTTTTTGACTAAAAGCCGAGCCCAACACAGTTGGAAAATCCTATTACTATAGTCCAATAATACACTGGCCTACAGGTTAGCAAAGAGTCGAGAAAGTCCATCAGGCATGGTTTTCTCCTAATGTTTTCGTCCACCATTTAAGCGCGTGATCATTATGAATACTTATTTGCATATGTTTTTAAAAATCCGACGTAGGTACATGTCTTGGATTCAAACTGACAGTCCAATGGATATATAATAGACGAGCACTAAGAAAGGATTTTTGGAATTTCAACCCCTAAGGTGAAAAGTCTTCTATATATTATAAACTAGAATTCCCGTGCGCAGCTTCGCCTGCGTAGGTACTTAGATAATTTTCGTTTCTTAATAAACTGAGCCTACACCATGGAGGTTTCATATCATAAAATGTGTTAGTCTAATTTATAAGGAAGAAAACAAGTGTCAAAATGTCAACAGCAAATAACAGCTGTACATATCTTGACGATGTGTGTCAAACGCATGGTAGTGTGTGTACTTTCGTACAAACTTCCTGTTCACCACCTTGGAGGTCGAATTTCCAAAAATCCTTTCTTAGTGCTCGTCTACAGTGCAAAAGGAACCCGCATGCAAACTTTCAGGGATCTCCTGTAGTTTCGGCTGACGTTGATACGTCAGTCAGTAGGTCAGTCAGTCAGCTTGTTCTTTCATATTTAAACATAACAACATATGTAGTTGTCGTGTAATGCGTTAGCCTGCTGTCTCATAGCACAAATGGCCCCAACTCACAGGGGACCGCTTAAGCTTCATTTACCTCATTACGTTTGAGTAACTTAGATACATCACACTAATGAATGTAATAGCCTCTAGAAATGCATATTATATAAGATATGCTTCGGAACATACCATCTTGCCAGACTATGCCATCATTGCCACATCCAGTGGCAAAAAACATTCATGGATCCATGTTCTGCTTGGTTAAACTACGATCGTTTCTTACCGTTTAAGTTATTACCCACATATATTTTTTTTTTTCTCGTTTTGTTATTTTTTTTATTTACGTATGTACTTTGTGCGCTCTAAATATTAATCTTAATTTAATATACATTGTTTCTCAGTAAGTGAATTATGTATGCAATTCTTTATGAGAAATAAAGTTGTTCTTAAACCTACATGGGCCATATGTTTTACTACATATATGATCTCAGGGATTGTATTGAAAATAACCTTATTATGGAGTACCATACACAAAACTGTTTACAGTTAGACACAATGAGTTTTTTGTTTGTTATTTGGTTTGACTGTACGTTGAGTGCAGTGCTTAAGGTCCGCTTAAGGTAATTTTTATTTGCAGGCAAATTAGACATAAATTGGCACATCGTCTCATATTATCTACGTGCGTGATAATCTCAAACAAGATCTAGTATTAAAATTTCCAGAATTTATGGAATTCCTAAATTCATGATTAGTCAGAAATTTCTAAATTACGTCAACACAATAGCCACATTAGTCCAGTGATCCTAAACGCGACTACCACGCTAGAGAGCTGTGTTGTTCCCCAGGCCGAGTAAAGTGTTATTGGTTTTTCTATGGAATTCTCAGTAGTAGCTCTGAGTTTGGTTTCTTAATACCTAAACATACCAATAAACTGAGGGTATACATTAGTACCTACACCTTTGCCTAACCCTTCGGGGATACAGGCGTAATGGTGGCTAAATCACAACTTCCCCAATCATCAAATTATGCCAACACCAACTCATATTCCAGTTCTCCTGGTATGTTTATAAACAATAGCATGAACAGTTCATAATAAACCCGTATTGCGACACTCGATGTATCACGGCGGAGCACGAAGCCTCCACCCCGCGATAATATTTAAACTTAGGGACAAAGTTGTTGGCACACGACTCGGCCCGCCGGCAAACACCGCCGGAACTCCAGCGCTCCCGTATCTAGTGTGTGGTGTGTATTTGATATATCGCCAGTAGGTTTTCACTTGTTTTTGTTACTGGGTCAATTATTTTGTCCGCAGTTGTATTGTGTTTGTAAATCGGGTGTACGGCATTGGCTGTTACGAAATATATTTCGTTTTGATGTTAGCAAAAATATTTGTAATTGATGAAACAGTGGCAACGTTTTTGGATTCAACAAAAATGCGTATAAAGTTATGTTTACATCGTCAGCTTCTAAAGATGCTTGGAAAACATTCATAATTACAGCATACACAGACTTCCAGTGTGTAAACTAAGAGCCAAAAGTTAGAAATGCGCCAGGTCGGCTGTTTGCTGGTGTCATCTTTTATTAATACGCAAGTTTATTTTAACATAATAAAGAGGTAGATAGATACTCGTAGTTTATTGACCAAGTCTTCCAGCATATGGACTAAGATTCAAGGGTTAACAACCACCGAGTGACCGAGAGTCTATCAGTGTATGAGCCGAGACTCGAAGATTGATACAGCAAGTTGCTACATCCAAGATGACTAAGTCTTCCTGCTTCATGAACTTGAGGTTAGACTTGGCAAATCAGCTGCTTTTTGCTGTTTTCTCGTTATAGACAAGTCAACTTACACATAACATCCAAAGTGACTGAATCTTCCAGCGTGTGGGCCGGGAACCAAGGGTTTGAGACGCGACAAGTTAGCTGCCTGCCGCTGTCTTCTCGACGCACGTGCCATGTCAGCACGCTCTTCGTTACTTCTCCGTCTACTTCCACCTTTGACAAAATACTTGTATTGGAGTTATGTACATAAAAATAAAAATTTCAATGAAACGGTTCTGAAGACAAAACGTAAAAGGTTGCAATTTCAGAAAATGTTGATAATTGAAATAAAAGTTTCCACAAAGACTTAATGAAAAATGAAGTTCGGAGTCACTGCCTCCCACAAAATCTTGTGTAAATTACACATTTATACATATTTTTTAATCAAATATGACTGGTCCTATTTTGACAAGGTTACAACAAAGCTTTTGAACGAAGTAAAAATGGGACTACGAATACCCTTATAATTAAATAAAGTGGCGGTAGCCTAATGGGTAGGACGTCGGACTGGCGATCATGTGGTTGCCTGTCGAAACCCACCCATCACTACCAACATGAACCCACTCGTAACACAAGCATTTAGCCTAACACGAAGGGTTAACAAGAATACTATTAATGTGCGACCCACATTGCTAGTAAGCTTTTTTTTTAGAAAAAAATGTTTTCCTCACCTGAGTCAATGTGGAATCCACAAGCTGCGAATTGATGAACCACTCAATGTTTGGAGCAGGCTTCGAACCCCGCGTGGTACACACAAAAGATTTGTCCATGCCGGCTCTCGTTGCACCGCTGCCCGTCACTCTTATGTACTGAGGTTTTACTATCAAAATATTAATTATATAATTAATAATACAAACGATGACTACCTCATTAGCCTAGTGGTGCTGAGCGCGACTGCTACGCTAGAGGTCTTGGGTTGGATTTCTAGGTCAAGAAAAGTGTTATTGGTTTTTTTTATGAAAATCCTAGTATCATTGAAATAAAACTACTTTTTACGGATTTTATTGCGTTGTATTGATATTACGGGTAATCTACCCGTGACCATGGATACTGTACTATAATAATATCAATACAACGCGATAAAATCCGTAAAAAGTAGTTTTATTTCAATGTCTAATATTCGCGTAAGTGTCAGAAACCAGTATCCTAGTATCAGTTCTGAGTTTGGATTTGTGTCCGGTTGATGGCAATAAGTTAGCCCCCTATAACATAGGACCTAAACATAGGTACCGGTCAAATGTGTGTGTATATTAGTACCTCTGCCTAACCCTTCAGGGAATACATGCGTGATGCTATGTTATAATTCATACAAAGATTTAGTTTAGGCAATAATCTAAGCATAGTTATTGTATTAGCATCAGTTCTTAGTTTTTATAGCATATTCTCAGTAGCAAAATCTCTCAGTTTGTATCTGTGCTCGGTATAGTCTTACAATCTATTAGAATCTGACACCTCTGCCTAACTTAAATCAGTCGGCAATTCAAGTATGATGTGGTGGATTATGTAATCAAACTATTATTCTAATTACAACGGTAAATTATTACCATTTCCAACACACTTAACATCGTATTTATTTCTCTGACAAGTTGGGCAGAAGTCCAAACGCAAACAACACCACTGCACCGAAGAAAGTCTAAGCAGTACTGCAGTGTTGTAACTTTTGGAATACATTTTCTGCCTCATTAGTCTAGTGGTCCCAAGTGCAACTGCTACGCTAGAGGTCCTGGGTTCGATCCCCAGGTCGAGCAGTGTTATTGGGTTTTTCTATGAAATTTTCATTAGCAGCTCGGAGTCTGGATTTGTACCCGGTTAATGGCTATAGGCTCGCCCCCTATAACATGGGACCTAAACATACCGGCGAACTGTGGGTGTACATTAAGTACGCCTCTGCCTAACCCTTCGGGGAATACAGGCGTGATGGTATGTTATGTTATTTTCTTTCCTTCTTTGTCACGTCATCAGGCCTGTATTCTCTAAAGACTTATACTACTGTAGCACCCACAGTTCACCTGACTTGGCACTCCAATGGTCGTATCACTAAGCTGTACATTACTTCAATACATTCATAACATAATCTACCATCACGCCTGTATTCCTGGAAGGGTTAGACAGAGGCGTACTAATGTTCCACCCAAATTTGGCGGTATTTTTAGGTCCCATGTAATAGGTGGCGAGCTTATAACCAGGCACAGATCCCAAACACCAAGCTGCTACTGAGAATTTCATAGTATATAGGTACATATATATTTTCACACCTGTCTCCCATTGGGGTAGGCAGAGACTATAGTTTTCCTCTTGCTACGATCCTGACACACCACTTTCGCTTCATCTACGTTCAATTTCATAGTAAAAAAAATCAATAACACTTTTCTCGACCTGGGTATCAAACCCAGGATCTCTAGCGTACCAGTCGCGCTCAGGACCACTAGGCTACTGACGCCGTTAATACATTTAATACAGTCAATACATTCAATGCTTCATTATTCAATCAAATACCTAACTACCTACATAATATCACATAGTGTTGAGTAGTAAACTCAACAGCGTCACATCACTACGACGGCGGGAAGCGAGGGGTGCGGGGTCACTTGCCTCCCACACTTGCACCAAAGACAGTCAGTAGAACATTTACCCATTTACATTTTACTTCACTCGTCTTATTTAATGACCAGCAGTAGTGAGCTATCGTCGCGTTCATTGAACCGGCTCGAAGGACCTAAACATACCGGCGACCTGTGGGTGTACATTATTACTCCACCACCCCAATAAAACTTTGCTCGAAACCATCCCTGATATTGCATTCAGGACCTAAAGACCAGGAGTTATACTTGTGGCTGCAATGAGGAAGTTATTGATAAATAAAGTAAAGCGAACTTATGCAAAGCGTTTCCATAAGTTTCTCAGAAAATAATAAATACTTACAGTATAATCTTATAGTAACTTCTTTAAACTGTGGTTGCAGTAATGGTGGTTCTACTCTGCACTGCAACTTGGTGCCAGTCATCTCTCTGGACAGATTTGGCAAATGAAGCTGACATACGGAGCCTTCCTTGGTGTGGGCTAGTCGCTCCTCCCCCCGGTACCATGACACATCTGGTGGGGGCTTACCTGTGAAGAAATTAATTATTAAGTCAATTTTATTGGTCTTCGAAGACGAAAAAATAACATAACATACCATCACGCCTGTATTCTCCGAAGGGGTAGGCAGAGGCGTACTAATGTACACCCACAGTTCGCCGGTATGTTTAGGTCCCATGTAATAGGGGGCGAGCCTATTGCCATTAACCGGGCACAAATCCAGACTCCGAGCTGCTACTGAGAATTTCATAGAAAAACTCAATCACACTTTGCTCGACCTGGGGATCGAACCCAGGACCTCTAGCGTAGCAGTCGCGCTTGAGACCACTACACTAATTAGGCAGTCCGATAAAATAATTACGTTGTAAATTCCATATTATTATCAAATATCTAAATTAATAAAATGGAATAGTATAGTTGATTGATTATTTCCAATTTAACCAAATGCGGCATCGTATTAATATTTTACACGAAGCAACTACCATCAGATTTCAATAACCCAATTTCTAGGCAATACCGAGACCATAAAAATATTCGGCTTGTCAGGTCACGTTTATATAGCTACCACTACCGATTGAAATAGGTATTCTCATGAAAACCAGCATCGACGCTTGTGGGACGTGCTCCCCAAAGCACGAGGTTCTCGATGAGCTTTATTTACAGATCAATTGATTAGCGTAGTTAGTACTTATCCACGGGATCCTCTATAAACGACGAATTCTGTGGTTATAACATTACTATTTTCTAGTTCTTAGGTTAATGTTAATTTAACACTCACCACCAGCTGCTTGACAGGACAGAAGTACATTCTGCCCCTCTCTGAAGGGCCCGGCGACAGACCCAAGAATCTCCGTACCCTCATAATCATATATCCGAGGGGCTTCTGGAGGAACTGCAACACACACAGTGGATTTTGAGTCAAATTATTATCGACTAAAATCGAAGAGATCAGGAATAAAATAAAATCGGCACAATTCTAAACTCTGAGCTGCCACTGAGAATTTCATTTGGGAAATCGAACTCAGGACCTCTAGCTTAGCAGTTGCGGTTATAACTACTAGTCTTAATTACAAGCATTTTCTAACGGAACCTAATATCCAAAATAACAATTTCTTCCAACAATTCAAGTAAGTAAATTTAGTTCAAGGTAATTTTATTATAATATTTTCATTTTCCATTTAAATTATCTTACAATAAACATACCTATTACAGTCAAATTAACCCTATAATTTCTAGTGGGCGCATCGACGTAATCTATCCTGCATCTGTAGACCCCCTCATCTTGGCGAGCTACTTTCTCCACCACCAGGTGAGCTGAAGATGGATCTGACTCGTTGAGCACGAAGTGGGTGCGGGTCCCGAATTCGCCAGCTACTGCCCAGTGGACTGGTGGGCCGTTTCTGAAGTCAACTCTGGAAAGAAAAATAACACAATCACGCCGGTATTCCTCAAAGGAGTAGATAGAGATGTACTGTACGTACAAAGTTCTTCGGTATTTTAAGGCACAGCACAACTCCAAACTCCGAGCTAAGGACTGAGAATTTTATAGAAAAATCCAATAACACTTCGAAATCGAACCGAAAGATAAAATTTTATTTTTCTTGTTGATTTCGTTTTCCAAGTTTTTACAAGGGTTAATATGAACTTCAATAGTTGTGGTTAAAACCATCAATTTTTTATTCGATTTTTGTAATCGTTAGCCTGTTTACAATACCACTGCTTGGCATAAATCTCCCAGAACGAGATTATAATCAATAGTTGAAACTAAACTACTTCCATCAGACGTCCACAACTCGATTATTTGAGTACCGATTATCCTAAGAATAAATCAGGCTTAATTTATTTATGTAACTATCAAAGCTGATATAGATTCTTTGGAATTTTTATGCAACTTTAAATAATGAATGTGTCTGGAATAAAACTCTGACAAAAAAAATCTGTGGATCTCTTTACAAATGCAGCGGCGCCGCATTTTGCATTCTCGTTCGATACTCCCAGCTGCGACAGAGTGACATTTTAAAACAAGTGGACACGTCACAGGAAGGAACCAACACACTGAAAGAATCCGTCCGGCTTCCGCATTGGAAGACGTCCAGGGACGAACGAATCAATGGTTACATTTGTTTAGGGATCGTTCACATGCAACAGTAGCAGTAATTGTTTTATTTAGATGCAGCTTGATTTTTCACTGAATTTAGCTTCAAAAAAATCTGTATCTCAAAATCTCTATAGCCTTAGTACCAGTGTCCCACTGCAGGCCAACTTTCTCTTTCCCTTTTCCAGATATCTCTGTTCTCTGCTAGTGAGCACCAGTCCTG
The DNA here is from genome assembly GCA_910591435.1 of Acronicta aceris. Classification (NCBI taxonomy): domain Eukaryota; kingdom Metazoa; phylum Arthropoda; class Insecta; order Lepidoptera; family Noctuidae; genus Acronicta; species Acronicta aceris. The sequence continues at coordinate 1,387,212 of OU342775.1, forward strand.
TCGGTAGGAGTAGATACAAGAAAAAATAAATCGAGAGGGATTAGGCATAAAAAATATAATTTCATTTCATTTTTATAATTATTTTGAATAATATAATTGATTATGCTAAACATTTACTGGTGTAAAAACAAATCAACATTGTACGCACTTTTCCCGAGCCTGGGCACAAATCCCAACACTCAGCTACAATTTTATAAATTAAACCTAATAACGCAACCTAGGAGTTGAATCATTATACAATTACGTAGACGGTTAAATAACCATCTCCGTAACTAAAATTATAAACTTTATTGTAATAAAATCTCGACCACGGACAAGGCTAGCTAATTCAAAGTGATTTCTGGTTGCCATATTGAATTTCTCTGCCACATGGAATATGACGTCAGCAACTGACAAAACTACACAATACTACTCGAGACAATAGCAAAAATACCTAAACAAATACACCCAAATCACCTGCAAAACCACAAGCGCCAAACGAGCTTTCACACAAGCACTCAGAAACATCTGCAAGCGCCCTAACATCGAAGGAAATATTTGCTTAGAACTGGCAAGCGCCGAGTGTTGCCTTCAAAGCAGAATAAATAACTTGGCCGCCACTGTATTTTCTCAGAACCGATATTAGGGGAGGGGTATTATTAAGAATCTTTGTTTTTCCTCGGTATGTTTTTGTGGCCTTAAGTGCATGTTTTGATGGCATCTTAAGGAGAGGTGGTTTTGATATTATTTTGTTGACATTTTGTTTTGATTGAGATTGTGGAGTAGCGAAGTGGACTGTATGTCGCCGAAGTAACTAGGAGATAGCTAATGATCTCAGTGTGACGCGTTCACTCGAGTTGGACAAATCCCGCAAAGAAAACTGGGAGTACGACCCACCGTTAATATTAATATCAGTTACTTGCACGATATTAATGAAGTACCTAAACACCTATATACTTGAGTGTATTGTATTCCATTAATACGCTTTTTATGGATGAAATATATTCTATAACGATAGAAATAACATATCCGAAGGCCTAGACAGAGTTGTTTTGAAGTAAATTATTTATTCTAATATACAAAATTTATTAATTTTCTTTATCGCACTTTTATTTAATTTTACTCAACTTCATAAAAGGAGGAGGTGCTCTTTTCTACTGCATGCTTTTGTATGTATGTTACGCAATATCTTGAAAAGTTTTCGATGTTATTTTTTTTATCTGATAAAATAAATCTAGTTAGTTCCACCTACAATAATACCTACATCTTTATATATATAATTCTTCTGTGAGTGTGTATGTGACTGAACTTCTCTCAAACGACTGGACCGATTTTGATGAAATTTTTTGTGTGTGTTCAAGGGGATCTGGGAATGGTTTAGATTCACAATTGGACCCGGTAGGTGGCGCTGCAATCGAGTTTTGGGTTATTTTCAGGGCAGGACAACGTCTGCTGGGTCCACTAGTACACCATAAAATTCTTGAGATCAGTATTCCTTTCCTAAAAAGTGAATAAATAACTTAAATTCACTGGACTACTAGTACCTATGTAACATACCTACCTATTAAGTATACGAATACATTGTTAAGTTCAGACGTTAAAATCTTCTAGAAAATTGTTAAGCAGCTTACAGTAAAATATTGATGATTTGAAATAAACACTTGAAGCACAGACTCAATTTTACGCCATCTCAACACTGTTATACCCTAAAACGCAGTATCGGCTAGTGCCTTGACCGGCCGAGACACGTTGGACACCGGCCAAGTAAATGTACACATTGCAGCAAGATAAACGAACCAACTAAGATTTAGACATTCATAAAATACATTTTAAATTAAGTACAACGAGCATGCTTGTCTAGACGCTATGAAAGTCTAGACTGAACATACTTACCTATGAATTTTTAGTGTTGAGGTTACAATTTTATGTTTTGATTCGTAATCGAATCCATTGAACAGTTTGATAAAATGGTAGATACTGTGTAATGCTTATTATGAATCAAATGTGTTGTTGAAAAGCATTTGTTCTTTGCGCTGTTTTGTGAAAATACTTTTACAAACGGTTTTATTTTAATACCTATTTTATAGAATAGAATAGAATACAATATTCTTTATTGCACACCAAAAACCAAAAAAATAATGTTAAGTACAAATTTCTTTTTTGTGATTTTTTTTGCATTTTCCATGCTAAGATTATTAAGTTATTTTTTAGTAAAGGAAAAAATTCAATCGCGGGCAGGATTCGAACCTGCGTCTTCTGGTTTGATATACCAGACGCTCTGACCTCTAAGCCACCGCAAACCCCAGGGTTCTTTTTCCTTTACTAAAAAATAAGTACAAATTTCTAAGTCATAAAAGGGTACAATGGGCGTTCTTATCGCTAAAAGCGATCTCTTACAGACAACCTTTGGATGGACACGAGAGAAGGGAGAGGTGAAAAATAGATATTTAATTGGAATAATTATCGGGCCGTTGTTACGTAGCTATTTGATTTGATCTAAACGGGAAACCTAACCACCATTCCCATTTCCCATATGGTAAACGAATGCTTACTTCGCTGTTTTTCCGGTTTTTTATTATGGATTAAGTCGACAAACGAGCTGACGTGCTACCTGGTGGTAAGTAGTCATCGTCGTCGATGGACACCTGCAAAACCGGAGGAGTTGCTGATGCGTTGCTACAGACTGCCAGAGTCGCAGTAACCGAGGAGAACTGGCTCTTATGCGCATTATGCGCAAAAGTCGAAACACACCCCAAGGAATTGCCCACAAAAACGTAATACCAAAATAAATCGTAATCCAGACAATATTCTATCAAATTATTGAGATTATCAGATTAACGGTATCGGAATCCAAATAATAACAGAATTTGATTAAATTGTGTTTTAATCACGATTTATTTTGGTATTACGTTTGTAAGAGAAATTCGGTCCGCCGGACTCTTAAAGCGTGACTGCTACTGGTACTGCAACTATTGGAGATTCAAAATACTTTCAATGTAGTCTAAAATCCGTATTCCCAGAAGGGTTAGGCAGAGAAACTAACGTACACTCACGGTTTTCCGGTACGATCAGGTCCCACATGAAAAGGAGCAAGCGTATTTATTGCCATTAACCGGACACAAATAAAATTCCGAACTATTTCTGAGAATTTCATAGAAAAACCCAAATAACACTGCTTGACCTGGGAATCGATGTTCAGGACCAGCGTAGCAGTTACGTACGCTTAAGACTATTTCACAAATGAGCCAATATAGGAACAAGACTAAGGCTATACTACACCAGGATATCATGAAACAAAAAAGTAAAAAATATCAAGAAATTAAACGCCTAGATACAAAAGCCCGTCGGATCCGCTGAAACGCATAGCGTGTGGTAAGATTTGGCGAGCTGCCAGCGCTGGTGCCTAGGTTCGATGCCAGTGCGCGGTAATGACCACCTGATCTTGTAAGTTAGCGGCCAAATTCATTTTGTAATTAATTGCTGCTATTACTGTTCTGCTTCGGGGATAAGTTTTCATACAAATGGCAATATTGTAAATATCCAGTTAGGGATTGTATTAACTAAACTAACTGTTTCGAGAGAGGACTGAGGTCCAATTATTAAGTTGAACAAAGTGTTGTAGGATTTTTTCTATGAAATTCTCAGTAGCAGCTCAGAGTTTGGGATTTGTACCCGGTTAATGGCAATAGACTGGCCCCCTATTACATGGGATCTAGATATACCGGCGCACTGTGGATGTTCAGCAGGACACCTCTGCCTAATCCTTTGAGGAAAAAACGCGTAACGGTAAATTATATCAAAATCATTACTTGTTATTGCTATTTAAACTGCGACTTTGCTATAAGCTATGACCATTAAGATAGGAGACCCGTGCCAAGCATTGACAGTAAATGGATTGATGATAATGATTATAAACATAATTAAGTAAGTGGCCGAACCTAATGGTTAGATCGTCGGATTTGCGATCATGTGGTTGCCTGTTCGATACCCGCCGATTGCACTATCGACGTGAACCCACTCGTAACACAAGCATTTAGCTTAGCACGAGAGGTAAAAAATAATACTGGTAATGTGCAACCAACATTGCTAGTAAGTTTATTAAAAGACAAAAAAAAATTACGTATATTGCTACCAAGAATTATGTGATTGAAATCCCCAAAATCACTGATCTACCGATTGAACCCTAACCTAAACCTAGATATGTAGGATAACATAATAACAACATAATCAACCCATTACATTGTCCTACTGCTAGGTACGTGTCTATAGGCTATATATATACACTGCGGACCATGCGGGTTAGCAGTCGTCATACGCCGTGGAGAAAATCTCTCAGCCATGCAGGATTCCTTACAATGTTTTCCTTCACCGTTTAAGCGCGTAATAATCAACAATTAAAAAAAAATGCTTACTAGCAATGTGGTTCACACATTACTAGTATTCTTATTAACCCCTCGTGCTAAGCTAAATGCTTGTGTTACGAGTGAGTTCACCACGGTAGTGCAATAGGTGGGTTTCTAACCAGCAACCACATGATCGCACGACGCCCTAGCCATAAAGCTACCGCCGCTTAACTATTAATACGCATATGACTTTGAAAAGCCAGAGGCGCGCCTTTGATGGCCTTGGATTCGAGCTCGAGACCTTTGAATTGGCAGTCTAATGCAAGCCTATCACTGCTCACGGCACGGCGTAGAATACTACGGTATAAGTAATAACCTACTTTATCTGCACAATTTACAAGAGAAAACAAGGGTGAAAATAAAGTGGAAGAGGCGAGAGCATTTATTAAGTAGTTGGAATACATTTTTCATTCGTGTTTTTAATATTTTGCTGTGCAAACACTCGAGTGTTGCCGACTTAAATAAAAAGTTAATAACGTGACAAGTTGACAGCTCTGTTATATACATTTATACCATCATCACGCCTGTATTCCCCGAAGGGTTAGGCAGAGGCATACTAATTTACACCCACAGTTCGCCTGTATGTTTAGGTGCCATGTAATAGGGGACGAGCCTATTGCCATTAACCGGGCACAAATCCAGACTCCGAGCTGCTACTGAGAATTTCATAGGAAAACCCAATAACTCCCCCCCCTGTCTAACCCTTCGGGATATACAGGGATAATAGTATGTTTATGTTGTCTTGCAGATGTTGTTTTACCTACATCTTTATACTGAGCAAACGTGACATAGGTATTGAAAGAAGAGATAAAGAAAGTACTGTAGAGAACCGAGAGGTTATGAAGCGAAAGTTCTTATTAACTGGATCTTTGCTTTGATGTTCTTCTGAGTAATATCCAAATATAATAAATATACTTTAAAGGAAAAGTAAAACTGCCTTAAAAACATAAAAAATAATGCTATGTACGAAACAGTTTCAGAAGTCGGTGGCGAAATCAAAAGATCCGATCAAATCAAAAGCACCGACTTCCGAAACTGTTTCACACATAACAATATTTTTCATTTTTTTTAAAGGCAGTTTTACTCTTTCTTAAAAGTTATTTCATTTGAACATTTTTAGGATCAAGTAAAATTTTACGTATACCTAGACGACGTTATCATTTACTCGGTCGTTACGTGTTATTTAAAAATTTTGTGATAGGATCTTGACAAAATTTTTATGGAACCACCTCTGAAGTAGGTATGACCTACCGACCAAAAAAAGAATCATCAAAATCGGTTCATAATTGACGGGATAATCGCGTAACAAAGATACAGTCGAATTGAAAACCTCCTCCTTTTTGAAGTCGTGTCAGTTAAAAAATGTAGATCGTTTATTTGACCTACAGATCACACATAAATGACCTTTAATATCCCGCCTAAAGTAACCGACTAAAACGTTCCAGAATCACAATTGAGTTACAGCGTCTCAGCATCTAATAAGTCAAGCAAATTGCAATTAAGTGGTCCCACGTTCAGTCTGTGTCAAAATTTAATTTAGAGCTCCCCCCTCCCTTTGGCTTCACCCCCCACCACCTCTGCGGGGGACGCGGAATGATGCTGCGATTAATTCAAAATTTCAAATTGAGTTATCTCTATAATGTAAATTTAGTTCAGTTAGATATGCGCCGAGTGCTGGCGTAAATAAAATTCCCTGAAATTTTATGACCTGCCCGGTGGTTGAAAATATTGGAGATCATGTTTGCTTACATGCAAATAGTCCATTTAACTATCTGGTGAGGAATTTTTTGTGGCCTGCGCAAATATTCTGCCGATCTGGTATCGTACAACGCGGGTTCTTCCAGTCAATCTTATCAGCTCGACGCTAAAAAGCCGAATGACGAAAGAGAATATTTTCCAAATGAAATGTGACTAAACCGCAATGTGATCAAGAAAGCAAGATTGTAGATAGTGATTTTCCTATCAACGACATAATATAAATTTAGTGGGTTAACCCCCCTACTACTAACGAACTGACAGACTTACTTTTTAACTCTTTCTCTCAAGCGTGCAGGTTTCCTCACCTTCACCAAAACCTATATATATATATAAAAGAAAAACCTGACTGACTGACTGACTGATGTATCAATTAACGCACAGCAGAAACTACAGGAGCTAAGTCCCTGAAAGTTTGCATGCTGGTTCCTTTTGTTTTGAAAACATACTGTAGACGAGCACTAAGAAAGGATTTTAAAATTCAACCCCTAAGGTGGTGAAAAGGCGGGAGAAAGTTTATATGAAAGACCGCACACATTACCATGCGTTTGTAATACACACACACATACTTAAACATATTTAGTACAGTGGGCACAGTATATACTTAAGACACGAAAATTACCTAAGTACGCAGGCGACGCTGCGCAACTCTAGTCAAGCATAAATAAATAGAGAGCCAGCCACAAAACTATATTCATTACCGAACTTCAAAATATTTAAAGGATCATCTCAAAAACAATTTATGCCTAAAAGAAGAACGTTAAAAATAACGTGGTGAATGTAAGATCGTAAAGTTCAGTGAGGAACGGTCTGAGCTGAATTCTAAATGATATCGACACGACCTGCATCTGTACCGCAGCTTCCAGCCATAGTCATCTCAACGCTTGTAAAACGGGTTTGGTTTTAAAATCGCAGTTATGAATAATAATTAAAAAACCATTAGGCTACCGCCGCTTTGGCTAGATCGTTGGACTTGTGATCATAACTTGTGTAGCCGATTCGAAACCCACCCATTGCACTACCGACGTGAACCCACTCGTAACATAAGCATTTAGCTTAGCACGAGGGGTTAACAAGAATACTAGTAATGTGCGACCCACATAGCTGGTAAGCTGTTTTTTTTAAAAAAAGAAAAATAGTTACTACGAATAAAAAATTCAAAGTTACTTCTTGTGAAAGAAGAAACTACCTACTACTACTTTCATCAGTACTACATGCTCATATGATGAAAGACTGCACTTCTTCCGAATGTACAGCTTGCAGCTTCGCCGACGTATGCTTGACTTGCTATGTTTAAAAAACATTGTTACCGGATCTTCCATGACTCAAGGTCTTCTCGAACGCGTTGGTATAAATGTTCCCAATATAAACGTTCGGAGAAAAAGTAATTCCCTATTCGACATTCCCCGATGTAGAACAAATCTAGGTTTGAATACTCCGTTAACCAGACTAATGTCAACATACAATAGTTGCTGCGTTTTGTATGATTTAGATATATTCTATGACCACCCCACGCGTTTTAGGTTAAAGATTATAAAGAAGAAGCGTGATAAATTCGAAACTAATATTAATTAATTTCTACTAATTCTTACTTATTTTTACAAATTATAATACAATTTTAGTTCATTTTTAACGTTATTATTATTTAACATTAACAACAGCTTATTTAATATAATTATAATATATAACTACTGTGAAATGTTATCCTAAATGTTGTGCATATCTATAATTGATATAAACACTAGTCTTTGTCTCTATATTTTGATACTAACCAATGTTTGTGTTTATATTGTTGATGTGCCTTGTGTAAATAAATAAAGAAGTTTTTATTTGAAAAATATTTTTTTTTTGCGCCGACCTGCCTCATTACTTAGTAGTCGTAAGTGCGTCTAAGCAAGAGGTCTTGGATTCAATTCCCAGGCCGATCAAATCGAATGTTAATGGGTTGGAAATTATCCGTAGCAACTCGAAGTGTGGATTTATGCTTGATTACTTGCTATGGGCTCGCCTATATTTCATGGGACCATACCAAATTCAGAATAATATAATCAACCCATTATACTGTCCCACTGCTGGGCAAGGGTCTCCTCTCAGAACGAGAGGGATTAGGCTATAGACCACCACGCTGGCCTAGTGCGGGTTGGCAGACTTCACACGCCATCGAGAAAATCTCCCAGGCATGCAGGTTTCCTCATGATGTTTTCCTTCACCGTTTAAGGATACGACGCGTGATAATTAACTATTTAATACGCACATGACTTCGAAAAGTCAGAGGTGCGTGCCTTGGGTTCGAACTCGAGACATTTGACTTGGCAGTCCAATCATACCACTCCGGTGGTATGACCGGAGTGGTATGATTGGACTGCCAAGTCAAATGTCTCGAGTTACTAGGCTATCGCGGCTTTTTTTTTCAGAAATTTTCAGAAAGTCAGAATATTTCATAGAAAATCCAAAAAAATTTGCCACACCTGAAAATTTAACCCGGGAGATCACACTCACCATCCGGTTGCAGCCACTAGACTAACGAGACCATTAGTGAATTCCCAAATTATAGTTATATAATTTCTACTGCTATGCTAAAGGTCCTGGGTACGATTCCCAGGGTGAGCTAAGTTTTATTTGGTTTATCTATGAAATTCTCAGTAGCAGCTCGGAGTGTGGGATTTGTGCCCGGTTGACGGCAATAGGGTCGCCCCGTATTACATGGGACCTAAACATACCGGCAAACCACGGGTGCACTTTGTCCAACCCTTGCACAGTCATACCCCGCAATTTAAATCTCAGTTTCATTAATTGCTACCGCCATATTAGTACACGTCTGCTTAACCCTTCGCGGAATACAGGCGTGATGTTATGTAATTTTAAACCTTCACTAAAATAACTTTATAATCTTAGCATGGAAAATGCAAAAACATCACAAAAAGATAATATGTAATTATACAATTCAAATCAAAATTTAAAAAATATGTCGCGTTGAAATGTCTTAACAAAATGCAAGACGTATTTCGCTTGTAAGATAAATAAAACGTAGCAATACATTGCACATGAATATGCAGTGAGCTTGTAATTACTCCTTCGGCGGTGTCCACTAATGCGATGTAACTTGCGGAATTGCTGAGAAATCCTTTAGACATAGATACGTCTGCTAGAATATTTATTATGTGGCTCTTGAATTCTGCTGCAGGTCTCATTTAATACAGAGTACATGGTAGTTATTTGTGCATTGAGTGTCTCTAGTATACACTGTAATTCGTTTGGATTTTCGGAGAGTTTTAACACATCAGCCAAATTGGGCAGTTAACAAAAAAATCAATAGAGAAAAATTAGGCTAAATACTAAATATCAAAAATAGCTCATTACTACAACAAACTAACGCCAAACACGTAATGAAACAAACTTTAAGAGTATATTAATGGAAATGGTCAGGATTCAACGATGTCAGATGGACAAAGACAATAACGAATTGGTATCCTATTAATAACAAGGTGAAAAGACATGGCAGACCCAATAAGAGATGGAGTGACGATTTAATAGGAAAAACATGGGGAAGAGTCGCCAGAGTCACAATAAAGTATAGTCAGATTCAATTAAATTCAATTTCAATTTATTTATTAACAAATTTTTTTTATTCTTGATAGGCTTACGCTTGACCGCCAGTTCGCCTGATGTTAAGCGATACTGCGATCTACAATGGAGCGCGCTTGCCTAGAAGATACCGATTCACTCGCAGTTTAAATTTTAATGGCATTTGGAACACATAGAGAACAAAATATTAAGAAACCACACGTAACATACTATCATGCTTGTACTTCCCGAAGGGTTATGCAGAGGAATACTAATGTGCATCCACAGTAGTTCGCATGAAATATGTGGAGAGTCGATTGCCATTATCCAGGGAAAAATTGGGAATTCGAGCTGCTACTGAGAATTTTCTAGAAAAACCCAACAACACTGGCCGCCCGCTAGCATAGCAATCGTGCTCACTCGTGATAACTATCGAGCTAGTTAATATCTTAAAATTCGTTCCATACAAGAAATATTTTTTTTTTCTATTAGCAACTAAAATAACGCAGCAAAATGAAGTTCTACATCTTTTGTATCTCCATTTGACGCTATTGCAGTACTTGTCAAGTACCGTTAACTAAAGATTTACGCGTTTTTCAACCGAGTCGGGATCCAAACTGATTGGTAGCAAAGTTAGTTGGAGTCCCGCCAAGTTTTCGTACACTAGTTAAATGTTAAAGACTACACGTTTGGTCTGGTGCGAAGGTTCAACGATTTTTGGCCTTACATTTTGAACTATTTCGCTAAACAGTATCTTATTTTACCTTTCTACAATAAAGTTTATTTCTAATATAACAACATACACTCACACCTGTATTCCTTAAAGGGTTAGGCAGAGGTATACTCAGCATATGTACAGCCAAAGTTCGCCGGTATGTCCAGGTCCAATGTAATAGGGGGCGAGCCTATTGTCTTTAACCGGGCACAAATACAAACTCCAAGCTGCTAACGGAGAATTTCATATAATAGCCTAATATCACTTTGTTGGACCTGAGAATCTAACCCAGGACCTTTAGCGTAGCAGTCACGCATAAGACCACTACTAGACTTGCACACACACTATTAGACTTAAACACCAACATGTCTCCTATGCTGCCAGCCTAACTTTTCCTCTCTAATTTACAAGGTCGGCAACGCGCGAATGATACCCCTGGTGTTGCAAGCGTCTATAGGCTACGGTAACCGCTTACCATCAGGCGGGCCGTATGCTTGGTTGCCACCCTAGAAGTATAAAAATAAAAAATACGTGTGGCACTCGGGGACTGCCGCGGTAAAGCTATTGCATAGCGTTTTTTAGCAACTTATGTAATACAACCAATGCCACCTAAAGGCGGGTTGCTGAACTAAAGAGACAAGCGTGATATTTCAAACAAAAAGTTTTTATCAACTTATGTAATACAACCAATGCCACCTAAAGGCGGGTTGCTGAACTAAAGAGACAAGCGTGTTACTATTTGTACACAATATTTGATTCTCTATTACTTTATGATATCCTAGTACCAGAAGAAATATTTCCGTCTTTTTCTTACGAAAACAATTCACCTCCTATACTTTATGCTATCCTAGTACTTGGAAGCTAAAACTTAAAAAAGAGACAAACGTGTTAGGTTTTTTCGTTACGGAATTTCTGGATTCGGTCCCCACGCTCAAGGCCCGCAATAGAAGTTATGCAATAGCTTAAAAGAAACTTATGAAGCAGTTCCAGTAATATAGTAAAAGATATGAAAAGTTGACACAAAACCAATAGCACTATTTCAAAATATAAATAGTTTATTGAAATAATTGGTAAATTAATTTCAACTATAAAATAGATGAGGCTTCTTGAGCCTGGAATTTCAGAAGCACTGTAATTTCAGCAATAAGTCATTCGAAACTTTTTCGATAAATATTTAGTTTAAAAGCCTCTTTGCCAAGTACACATTTGGTTAATATTTATTATCTGTAAGGACGGTTTTGACTAGGTTATTTATAACTACGCTGATCAATCGATCTAAGAAGTTAAGCTATACTTGCAATGGTCTATTTACAGATGGGTGGCCATCGTAACTCCTCCGTGCTTTGGAAAACACGTTGAGTTGTCATTTGATATCATACGAAAGCCTATAAAAATGTTATTATGAGTACATGGGAGACATCACGTGGGAGAGCCATGCTTCGGCACGAATGGGCCTGCTCGACCGGAGTGATACCACGGCCTCACAGAAAACCGGCGTCAAACAACGCTTACGTTGTGTTTCGCCGAGTGAGTGAGGTTACCGGAGGCCCAATCCTCTTTTAAAGGTCGGCAACGCACTTGTGACTCCTCTTTTGGTGTTGCGGGTGTCCATGGGCGGCGGCAATCGCTTGTCATCAGGTGATATGTCTGCTCGTTTGCCCTCCTATACCATAAAAAAAAACATAGTGGTCAAAAACCTGAAGCTTGGTTCTTACCTCGGCTCACGTAAAAGCGTTTTAAGCACCCTAGACGTTCTTTAATGATATTATTTTGTAGATAAGGGGAACTCACCCCTTTTTCGCACTTACTCATCCTTTCAGATTTTTATGGGGGTGTTACTGAAAGTATTTAAACATAATTTGCAACCCCAGTTGCCTCATTACTCTATTAGTCATAAGCGCAACTGCTACTCTAGAAGTCCAGGGTTCGATTATCAGGTAATGCAAAGTATTTTTGGGTTTTTATATAAAATTATCAGTATTCGTAGTACTTATAACTGCCGCGTACGAGTATATATGACAATATGTATAAATGTGGAACAAACAAAAGAAGTGAGAAGTGTAGAAAATGGCGGTCTGAAGTTTCTGTCTACCCTTCTGGGAGAAAGGCGTGAGTGTATTATATATAGATACTAGCTTCTTCCCGCGACTTTGCCTCCGTGGACTTCAGAATTCTGTCCGACCTGGATAAAAAGTAGGTTCTGTGTTATTCCAGACACAGAGACAATCTATCTCTGTGCCAAATTCATCCAAATCCGTTCAGCCGTTCTGGCGTGAAACAACATCTATACATCCACACTCACAAACTTTCCCGTTTATAATATTATTAAGGATGTATTTTTAATAGCAATCTAAATTCTGCCTAAGGTAAAAAAGAAATCACAAAACTTAATATCATCGACAATATTTTGCAGACGTTAATGCCACTTACGATAAAAACATAACATAACATTCTATAAGGTAGGCACATAACATAAGGTAAGAGGCGTACTAATGTACACCCACAGTTCGCCGGTATGTTTAGGTCCCATGTAATAGGGGGCGAGCCTATTGCAATTAACCAGGCACAAATCCAGCTGCTACTGAGAATTTCAAAGAAAAACCCAATAACACTTTGCTAGACCTAGGGGCCTCTAGCATATAGTCATTAGTCTAGTGGTCCCAGTCGCGTTTGAGACCACTAGACTAATGAGGCAGTCGATAAAAAGAACTACTAGTAAACAGTATTACTTTCTGAAACAATCCTATTGAGCTAAAAATACATTTCAATTATTTAGAGGTGAGATAAAGTGCTCTATTCTCATATCAAAATTGCTGCTCGGCGTAATCATAATTTATAACTCCAAATCCATCATCCAGGCAACTTCAATAAATGAGTTTTGCTGCCTACCACTTAAATCTGCTCTGAAACCATTAATAATTAACTCTTAACTCACTTAGAACAATAATATTGAGTGAAACCATTGAGATATTACGAGTACTGTACTAGAGACTCCGCCGCAACTAATATGGCACGGATTTTATGCTTCTTTAAATATTCACACATAGACTGTCACGATGTTTTTAATTCCAATTTTGATTCGTATATTAATAATCTTAAAAGTTAAGGTTGAGTCATCAACCCATGAATTATCCTACTACTGGCACGAGAACGTCTGCGAGTCTCTTCAGAATAAGACGGACGAAGCTATAGTCCACCATTAGTATTTTCTTTTTGGTTTAAACCCGATACTAGCAAGAAAGGTCAAACTGGGTCCAAGATGGAGAACGTATTACTTTAACATCATATACTTTTCCCTTCAATATTAGAACTCTTGTAAGGAGAAAACTAAACCCTAATATTCTAATACTAGACCATTATTAATCAAAGTAGTTGTAACAATAGTTGTAGGCGTTAACAAATTGTTGGGACTAGACAAAATACTGACAGATATTAAGCTTGAGAAACCTCTTAATGGACGCTCAGACAATCAACAATGATAGTTGAAAATTAAAAAATTACGTGTATAACTTTACCAAATGATTAAAATGAAAATGATTAAAATGATATTTATTTCTGTAAATAGATCATAAAAAGATACTTTTACAAGTCAATGCTTTATATTCTTTTATAAACTAGATGGCGCCAGCATTTCCTAACTGACGACCTCTGAGAAGAAACACCGAAACAAACTCAGAGAATCATGGTCTCTTTTAAAGTCCAGACAGTAGTAGTCGTATTACAACTATGTATAATATTATATGTGAGTGTTACGATGTAGGGCAATATCTAAACAGGCCTTTTAAAGAAAGAGCCTTAGCAGCCTTGAGTTGACCTGTCCTAACTGACGGCACGCATACAACAGTCATTGTGTAGCTCAACCATCATTAAGGGAGCTCAACGACCCGTCGCACGACGATACCCGTCAGAAAAAAATGTTAATATAAATCTTGTGTTTAAACTAGCCTACACAGTACTCATGTTTACATTTATTACAACTATATATTAAGAAAATCAAAATAAAATGCTGATATTTTTTTATATGTAAAGGTGGTAGGACTCTAATGAAGAAGTTTTTGTAAGATGGTACCATCGCATTGCTAAATATTCTGTTGCCAAGAAATAATGTGCAAACACTGTTCTAGTTTCAAGGACAATGTAGCCAGTGAAAATACAGAGCAACTAAAGTCACTAAAGACCGGCGTTAAACAACGCTTGCGTTGTGTTTCGCCGAGTGAGTGAGGTTACCGGAGGCCCAATCCCCTTTTAAAAGGTCGGCAACGCACTAGTGACTCCTCTGGTGTTGCAGGTGTCCATGAGCCGCGGTAATCGCTTACCATCAGGTGATCCGTCTGCTCGTTTGCCCTCCTATCCCATAAAAGTTTAAGAATGATTACGCGCTAGTGATACTACTGGGTCCGTATTATAACGTGTTAACGCCATCATTTTTAGGTAGTAAGAAAGAGATGAGGCTATTTAATATGTAGAGCGGCATCTCTTTCTCACAACCTAAAAATGATGGCGTTAATACGTTATAATACGGCTCCAGGTGTTGCTAGCGACTATAGACTGTCTCGTTGGTCTAGTGGTTGGCTAGAGGTTGGATTCTCAGGACGAGCAAACTGATATTGGGTTTTTCTATATAATTCTTGATGTTAATGGCAATAGGCTCGCACTCTATTACATGGGACTTAAAAATTATGAGCGTACCTACATTGGTACACTTTCCTAATCCTTCTGGGTGTCTTACCTTATATGAGGCTGAAGCGGCGGGTACTGTACAAGTAAGTGTGATGGTATGTTTGCTTTAAAAATTTTAATAAAAAAAACATGGACTACAAAGTTATAGACCTCAAGATTTTCTCAACCCTGTATTTTTCAATAATACGTCCATGTTAGAATTGGGGGGAAGTTCAGTCAACAGCACATCAAATACCACGAAGTGACAAATTTCCCCAATGGATAATAAACTCTATTGTTTAGACATTTAATTAAAAATCGATTGAAGAAATTTGACAATTTTGGATGCCATGATGATTTTGACCGTACATAAAGTTTTTTTTTATTTCACTAAGGTGGAAAACAAGCATACGGCCCGCCGGATGGTAAGCGATTACCGTAGCCTATGGACACTTGCAACACCGTTGCCGACCCTGTAATTGGGCTGGCAGCTTAGGAGACATTCTGCCATGCATGACAGCGGCGGTGACAAAACGCCACCAGTTCCCCCCCCCCCCCACTGCCAATACAACGCTTCCTCGCGGAGCTCTGGCGACCTTGCTCACCGTTAAGAACACAACATAGCACGGAGCTATGTTATTTGTCTACAATTTTCTGCAAGGTACTTCCCCAGTCGAGCAGCTCAAATTGTGAATGGAATTATTCAATTATAACATAACATACATTTTTGCTCTATGCAATCCTATAGGTATCATACCATCACGCCTGTATTCCCCGAAGGGTTAGGCAGAGGCGTACTAATGTACACCCACAGTTCGCCGGTATGTTTAGGTCCCATGTAATAGGGGGCGAGCCTATTGCCATTAACCGGGCACAAATCCAGACTCCGAGCTGCTACTGAGAATTTCATAGAAAAACCCAATAACACTTTGCTCGACCTGGGGATCGAACCCAGGACCTCTAGCGTAGCAGTCGCGCTTGGGACCACTAGACTAATGAGGCAGTCAATTATATATATATATATATATATATCACTATGCCCTACATTTCTTTAAAAGTTAAATCGGAATTAATAGATAGCGGTAGCTGCCAACCCTAGCAACATCGAACTACACAATAATAGTTTCGATACACAAAATTGTGTACTCCTATTCCACGAAAAACTTTTTCCGGGGTTTTCCCAATGTATTTTAAGTGAAGCCGCACACAAAAACTTTCCGTATAATCTTGCACTTAGTAGATTAACAAACACAGTTTCGATATGTTGGTGTACTGAATTTCAGTGTAACACACACTGAAATTGTATTTTTATTTCCAAGCTTACATGTTGGGGTTTTGTGTTTTTATTGCGAACTTTTTTTTTCAGAAACATTTATTCAGATTAATGTTTTTTTGTTCACGTAAAAGTTTTGTAGGCATTTGGTTAGTTTTATTTTTTCGAGAACCACATTTACTGTTAATATTGTAGGAAAACTAATATTCAAACATTCCGTAACTTACATACCATCGCTCGTCCATTCAAAAACAAACTGCTACGCTAGTCTTAGTTTCGATTCCTAAGTCGAGAAAAGTGTTATTGGGTTTTTATATGAAATTCTCAGCAGCAGCTCGGAGTTTGGATTAGTGCTCAGTTAATGGCAATAGGCTCGCCTCTATTACTAGGACCGGCAATCTGTGGGTGCACATTAGTACCTCTCTGCCTAAAGCTTTAGTGAATACAGGCATGATGGTAACTCTGAAATACGCAATAAAAGCTTACTAGCAATGTTGGTCAAATATTACTAGTATTCTTGTTAACTCCTCGTGCTAAGCTAAATGCTTGTATTACGAGTGGGTTCACGTCGGTAGTGCAATGGGTGGGTTTCGAACCGGCAACCACATGATCGCAAGTCCGACGCCCTAGCTATTAGGCTACATTGCTACATTGTACTATTGTCTAACATAGTGAGTTTGATCCAGGATAATCTTTGATCCTCCGGGATCCTGCAATAAGTAAGAAATTTTCCTTCAACGTACGACTTAATTAATTGGATGGATCAACTTCTTAGACACCTGTTCCTACATTGTTAGGGTAGATGGATTATGTCACGTCTTGATACTTTTCGTGAGTAAAATGTAAACAATAAAGAAGTCTTAGGATACACTGGTTTCTGACAGTCTTACCTATGTTATCCTTTTGGAAGATAATTTATTCTCATCACTTACATCAATCTCAATACTCACATTGATAGAAGAAAAACCTTATTAACATCAATTACCTATTTATAAGAGTATCTATGGAGTGTCTTGCCGGCTCTTCTTCCTAAAACCTACTATTTGGAACCATGCAAATAGTTTTGATTTTTCAAAAGTACCTAGTTTAGTGGTCTCATTGAAATAAAACATTTTGACTTTGATTTATTATTTAACCAGAGGGATGCAGGTATTATCATTAAAAATGTTAACATGTGTTAATGAAAAATATAATAAAAATTACTTCAAAAACGAATTCTGATGAATTTTGCTATAAGAAAGACAAATAACTTATAATAGCATAAACCACCTTTTGTCTCAAAATGTCGTCTGGGATGCGAGTAAAACCGCGGCAAATAGCCAGTATAAAAATAAAGTACAAATAAACCAAAACCCCATACAGTAACCATTCAATTAGGGCAAAAAAACCCTATCGTTTCATATATAATAGAAATTTAGAAGCTCCAATGCTTCCCGAGTTGTGTTATAAAACTGCAATGTTATCACGTACGTGAGGAGAGAGACAAGTGTGAGGTACGCAGGCCCGTGCTTGTTGATAACGATCCTAACTGAGGATTGAGGGACTTGGGTGAAATTAGCTGACCAAAACAGTTTGGAGGGTAAACTTTGAGTAGACATGAGATTTTGGAGTTATACAGGTTATTTTTTGTTCAATTTGTTGGATTTATTTGATTCTGTTGAATTTATATTTATGTTATTCGACTTAAGTAAGCAAAAATTAATCGATTTGTATAATCTATGTTCCTTATAATTCTTGCTCTCTACTGAAAATTACTCGCTCACTTTGCTCTGAGACTGCTTAGGCTACAGACGTGTACGGGCTTCCAAGTAAATGATATTCAAATAATAATTCAATTGAACTATATAAATGTGTTTCTGTTCGTAACCTAATCCCAATACAATTTGGTCTCAGTTGTAAACTGTACAACTGCCGCATCCAAAGTCCAGCAGTGTTTGTGTTTAGGAAAACCTGAGTAATGAAATGAAATGAAATGAAATTGAAATGAAATTATTTATTCTGCAAGTAGATCTTTAGAGATACTTTTACATGTCAATGGTATGGGGTTTTTTTTAGCTAGATGGCTTCGGCATTTCCTAACTGACGACCTCTGAGAAGAAACACCGAAACAAACTCAGAGAATCATGGTCTCTTTTAAAGTCCAGACATGGAAGAACACTTATATGTGAGTGGTACGATGTAGGGTAATGTCTGAAATGGCCTTTTGAGGAAAGAACCATTGCAGCTTTGAGTAGACCAGTCCAAACTGACGGCATGCATGCATCAGTCATCGTGTAGCTCAACCATAATTTAGGGAGCTCAACGACCTGTCGCACGACCATACCAGATCAGCAGGACATTCGTGTAGGTCTAATGAAGTTCCCAAAGCTTCCAGACTATATTAAGCTTGTTTAATTATCATGTATCAAAAGCCTACATGGTACTCACATTTACAAATTATATAGTAATATAAGTGTCACGGTTTAATAAATAATGTCGCGGCAAAATAGTAACAAATTCATAGATGTCAAAATTCAATTCACTAATCTAGGAGTAATTAAAATGTCAACAATTAAAATGTCATAACAATGAAAATGTCAACAATCAAAATGTCATACCAATTAAGATGTCAACACTCAAAATAACATTGTCACATTACATTTCGGATATACAATGTCAAGTCCCAAAAGTGGGTCATGTGAAGAGGAACCATCAAGAAATTCCAGACTCCTAAAAAAAAAAAAACATATTTACATCATTATTCTTCAATAACATTAACAATTCTGTTCTGTGTAGTTTGCATTATGCAGTTTGATGTGACCCAATAAATAACAAAACATTGCCATAGCAAGTAAAAACCGACCAGCCCCGACAGACAGCACCCGTTCACGGGCATGACGTGTGTATCAGCGCCGTTCGACTCAACCATGTTGTAGGGAATAAAACGGCCCGTCACACAACGACACCATCAGCAGGACATTTGAGTGAGCTTGACAAGCTTTGACCGCCAGGCAATAAGATAGCAAGATTCATTTTAGGGTTGTTATAAGTAGATGCTAAATGCAACATCAGTGGCTGCACAATACACAATACTTTAATAAAAATAACCCTGTTAACGAGAGTAGCTCAATCCCAAGCATTTTTGTTTTCGATATAGTCCTTAACTGTATAGTAACCCTTTTTACAAAGCTTTTGCTTAATGTATGACTTAAATTTATTATGACTTAAATGTTGGAAATGACCTGGGATTTGATTGTAAAAGCGTATACATTGACACTTAAATGACTTACTGATTTTCTGGAGCCTAGTTGGAGGAACAATGAACCTGTCTTTATTTCTAGTGTTAATATTATGGATATCACTGTATTTAGAGAAGAGATCAATATTTTTGTGCGCATACAATAAATTTTCATAAATATACTGAGAAATAACGGTCATTATATTAATCTCTTTAAACTTTTCTTTGAGTGAACACCTGGGGCTTAGGTTATAAATTGACCGAATGGCTCTTTTCTGCAATACAAAGATAGTCTGTATATCGGCGGCATTCCCCCACAGCAGAATACCATACGACATCACACTATGGAAATAACTAAAATATACTAGTCGAGCCGTATCGACGTCAGTTAAATTACGTATTTTTTTCACGGCGTACGCTGCAGAGCTGAGCTTCTTCGACAACTTATCTATATGTGGGCCCCACTGAAGCTTAGCATCCAAAGTAATGCCTAGAAACAAAGTAGAGTCTACAAGGTCCAACTCTTTGCTATTTATTAATACACTAGTTTTCACCTGTCTGACGTTAGACGTCGTGAACTTAATACATTTAGTTTTTTTCTCATTTAATAGCAAGTTGTTAGTATTAAACCAGTGCATTACTTTTAGGAGAGCGCTGTTTACATCGTCAGTTGCCATTTGTTGGCGTTTTAGTTTAAATAACAAAGAAGTATCATCTGCAAACAGCACTACCTCATGATTGTCCCTTATGAAATAAGGCAAGTCATTAATATAAATCAAAAACAAAAATGGGCCAAGAATTGAGCCCTGCGGAACTCCCATAGCGACGACTGACCCCGGTGATCTCTTTCCATTGACGTCCACTTTCTGAATCCTGTTACACAGGTACGATGAAAGAAGATTCAGAGAAGCGTTCCTAACACCATAGTGGTGCAATTTCCTGATTAGAGTTTCATGAAGGACGCAGTCGAATGCTTTGGACAGATCACAGAAAATACCCAAAGCATCGTAGTAGCAGCTTGGAGTCTAGATTTGTGCCCGGTAAGTAGTAATTTTGTCTGTCTGTTTTTTGTTCGTTAAATGTTCACACCTAAGCCGCTGAACCAGTTTCAATGAATTGTAGTATAGAGATAGATTGAACCTTGAATAATGATATAAGTTACCGTTTCTCGCCCCATCACCTAAAACTAAATCATAATAAACAGGCAAGCTATGAATGTACACTCGACAAAAGAGTTATTTTTTCAGGTAGCTAACGATGCCTGTATTTGGTTAAGGAATGTATTATATCACGCAATATGTGTCTCAACGCAGTGTATTGTTAGCTGCGTATTCATGTTTAACTACTTACATTACACTTTTGTCGACTGTACATCAGTATAAAAACCTAAAGTACGTATAACTATATAATATCATATAATTGAATAAGTATAGACTGCCTCATTAGTCTAGTGGTCTCAAGCGCGACTGCTACACTAGAGGTCCTGAGTTCGATCCCCAGGTCTAGCAGTGTTATTGGGTTTTTCTATGAAATTCTCAGTAGCAGCTCGGAGTCTGGATTTGTGCCCGGTTAATGGCTATAAGCTCGCCCCCTATAACATGGGACCTAAACATACCGGCGAACTGTGGGTGTACATTAAGTACGCTTCTGCCTAACCCTTCGGGGAATACAGGCGTGATGGTATGAATAAGTATATGATATTATGTAGTTATACGTAGATATATCATTAGTATCTACCATCTACATACCCCTACATCATAAACTCGAAGTATATAGAATCCATTCAATAGTTATATTTAGAATATAATATATAATACCGCCCGCCCTTTGTTGATCAGTCAATCATTGTGCGGATATCCGTTCTAATTAACAATTAAACGTGATGCTACTATTAAAACTACCCCCGGTATGGGGATGAATACTAAATCGGTTTCTTGGTAACGGATCTTTGATAATGAGGATTAATTTGTTTGGCGAGATTTTCTGAAAGGAAAAGTGAAATGTGGGAAAACATGGGTTTTGCAAAGGAATCTGCAATACGAACCCTAGTGAATATATAGGTACATATCTGTGGTCTGGTGCTAAAAGGGCCAAATTAAAAAAAAATATTCCTTATTGGCGTACACTGCAGTCAATTGTTTTTGCTAATCAGTATGAAAGCGCACACTACTTTGTGCTTGTTGATAAACTATCATCTTTTTAGCACAAAAAATAATATCATACTTTTTTAACAAACTGGCATTACAATCTCATTTCATACAAAAATGTACCTTGGCCCTTTTAACACCAGGCCACAGATATAATCATGCATTTTTCCCACAGGAATCGGTAGAAACCACAGACTTTTACAACTTCTTTGCTTCTTCCACATTCATACATCTTGTCATACAGACGGGCCGATTGAGAGTACTAGGAACCTGACTTTCGCAAACGCAATCCCTTGATTTAAATTATAATTACTATGCACACAACATTCACCCTTAACAGCATGTAACAGGCAAGTATGCTAGATCGCACAAGATGACACACTGGTTGCCTGCACTATTTCATATTTACTCTAAATGGTTCCCCACATCAGCTGTTCATTTGTACATAACAGTATATTCAATCCATAACATTGTAATGATCGGCGCTCCACGCAACGTGTTTGCCGAACGTGTGGAACAGCCTTAAGTCATCTTTCAATAGCCAAATGGAAACAAATGAATACGTCACACGTTTGACTTCGACGTCGCGTCAAACCGAAGTCGATACATCATAACGTCGACGTCACCGCATCCGATCGAGAACATTGTCACTAGCCGTGACGGTGCGAACGTTATAAATTGTAGTGGCTTTGTAAGCAAAGTGCTTGGATCTTCTCTGCTTACGACACTATTATTTACTTACCTAAAATTATTTTAAGGGGCCATTTTGGTATGGTTTATGTAGAAAACGAATCAGAATAACTGTAATTTAAATTCACAAGAAAATAGATATTTAAAAGACCTTCGTTTTATAACAAAAAATAAAGTAAAATGGAAACCGTACTTGAAAACCAAGTATGTTTTACTATCATCATCTTTACGTAGAGTATTAAGAGTCCGGCGGATCGAATTTCTCTCACATACGTAATACCGAAATAAATCGTAATTCAAACACAATTTGATCAAATTCTGTTATTATTCGGATTCCGATACCGTTAATCTAGGTTCCTACGTTATCATTTTGTCCAAAATACTTCACTGGAAATAATTGTAAGCGAATGAAATTTTTGTTAACTTTACCAAGTTTGGATAGATTTTCCAGTCCAGTGAAGTAGTAGCACATGAAATAGGATCGTAGGAACCTAGATTAACAGTATCTAAATCCGAATACATAATTTGATAGAATATTGTCGGGATTGCAATTTATTTCGGTGTTACGTTTTTGTGGGCAATTCACGTTCCGCCGGACCCTTAAAATCATTTTTAAGTCAGTTTTGATAGTTTTAGTAAGTTTCGAAAATTTTTAGTGTTTTTTATCAGTTAATTACATTAAGTATGTACATTTTTATTTTTTTATGCGTTACTTTTTCTTTCTTCTATAACTACAGTATATATGAATAAAATTGATTACCACTTACACCCTTACTCACCCTGTTTTGTGTCGACACGCCTTATCTGGTAACCCATGACACCAGTATATTCAGAGCTGTCGAACTCCAAGCGACGCTTTAATCAATCAAGCAGATTTCAACTGTCAACCCAGCGTATCGGTGTTTCGCGTTCAAATGATTAATACTGCCAATGTTTAGATATTCGTCACAGTTAACGAATGTGTTATGTAAGACTTTTGTATTTTGTTTTAATAATATAATACTGCGACTGCTACGCTAGAGGTCCTGGGTTCGATTCCCAGGTAGAGCAAGGTATTATTGGGTTTCTCTATGAAATTCGAAAGCTCGGAGTCAGAGATTTGTGCCCGATTAATGGCCCTCTATTACGCGGGACCTAAACATACCGGTGAACTGTGGGTGTACACAAGTACACCTCTCCCTAACAATTTTTTTTTATTTCATCGTAGTCGGACTACACCAAATGCGTAATAAGCCACTTTGCAAAATATCTAAACATCAGTAGTTTTGTTAAATACAGCTATTTTACATAATGGAGCTGTTTTGTAAAACAGTTAGCGATTTTTTTTATGGGTTAGGAGGGCAAACTAGCAGACGGATCGCCTGATGGTAAGCGAGGACCGCTACCCATGGACTCCTGTAACACCATAGGAGTCACAAGTGCGTTGCCGACCTTTTAAAAGAGTATTGGGCCTCCGGTAACCTCACTCACTCGGCGAAATACAACGTAAGCGTTGTTTATCGCCGTTTTCTGTGAGGCCGTGGTATCACTCCGGTCGAGCCGGCCCATTCGTGCCGAAGCATGGCTCTCCCACGTAAGCGATTATGTAAAACAGCTAACATATCCACCGAAGCACAACCTATGTGACTATAGTCTGTCTATAGCGTTTACATATATACTCGTAGCTATCTGATATGGTAAATGATCCATGAGGATTTTCGGCACTGTAAATGCGCTACACGATAATTCATATAAGCTCATGAAAGCTCAAACACACCACGTGAAACACCATGATAAAATAAACGCTTACACAATACGAAATGATACGGTTCACTGGCGTATCATTAACTGTATAATAAAGAAATTTTCGAATATATATCAGAAATTAATAGCAATTTGTGTGCGTAATTGTCTCCGGCTGAATGATGGTTGCTGACGGTAGTATCGATAATTGTTCCAACATTAATATTCATTGCACACGAATCAGTTTACTGAGGTAATATGCTCTGCATTTTTTTATGATTTACGAAAAAGGTAATAAAATATGGTCAAAGTTTTGTTTCATTCTCTATATTTTACAAATATTAAGGGAATCACATAACATAACATACCATCACGCCTGTATTCCCCGAAAGGTTAGGCAGAGACGTACTAATGTACACCCACAATTCGCTGGTATGTTTAGGTCCCATGTAATAAGGGGCGAGCCTATTGCCATTAACCGGGTACAAATCCAGACTCCAAGCTGCTACTGAGAATTTCATAGAAAATCCCAATAACACTTTGCTCGACCGGGCAAAAATCTGAGCTGCTACTGAATTTCTCAGAAAAATCTAATAACACTGCTCAAACTGGAGATCGAATCCAGGACTTGTAGCCTCTTTCACTAAACTGCTCAGGCAGTAACATGGTAACAAACAAACAGACAGAGCTGCTTTCGCATTTACACCTAATATTAGTAAGGATTCAACCACTCACACACGCTCCTACCTTCTTCCCAGTTCACACGTCGGGGATCACATTAACAAATAACGACGTGTTAGTCTGCCTCTGTCCGCTGGCCGTCGTAAAACTTCTCCTATGCTCGATTTTTACGACTGCAACGTACCAAAGATAAGGATTTTGCTTTTATTTTTAGATCAGCAGTAGAATTAGATTATAATGGTTCATGATGATGCCTTTGATCCCTTTTGTTTATGGTGCAGAAAATCCCTATAAAAACCGAGTCGTTCCCGAGACCGAGTAAAAACCGCACTTTCTCAGTAGTCACGATCTGTCTGGGTCTGTTACCTTTTCAGGCCTAAACTTCTGAACAGATTTAAAAAAGTTAAGAAGATTGTATCCTAAGGTAAATCAAAGGCTACATTATGTATAAAAACAATTGTATATAATATTCTTTTAGGACACGAGTGAAATCGCGGTCAACAGTTAGTATTATAATAAAAGCGTTAATAGATAGTTCCTAATAGCAGAATTTTATGTATTAAAAAGAAAATACTTTTACACTTTAATACTGTCAAAAAGACAACATTTTTCATTAACTTTACTCAAAAAAGTTTCCCTAAATCAATGTTCAAAGGAAAAAAAAGATTTATCCACGGCATTCTTTTTTCAAACATGAAAAAACTCAGCATGTTGCCAACATGGAATACAAAAAAAGCCTCGCTAGATACAAAAACAGCATAGGCAGGGAACTCCAATCAACGTACAGGCTTTATTCCATTAGACAAATGAAGCGCCGCAGAAAATAAACGAGACGAAATACGGTGAAATACCATAGGATTATAGTGTGCTGAATTGTCATGAGACTGTGTTTGTACTTTCTTTTAGAGGGAAGAATTGCAGTCTGGATAGATATCCATCCTCTTCAACAAACTTGGTTGAGTCTTACCACCTCCTTGGAACCATAATATAGATTCAAATATTAAATCCAAGACTAAAAGATACGTTGAGCTCGTTCTGCTTGAATCGGATTACTTATAATGAGCAATTAAATTATTAATAAGGGTAATTTTAATATCAAAACGTTCAACACCTTAAGTCTACCTGTGACCATGATTGCTAGAAACGATCCGACCGAAACGTCAGGATTAAATCTGTTAAATGTTTTAATTCATACAAATTTTGTTCAATTTTTTAATTAATTTGGCAAATAGGGGCAACTTTACCATGGTAAAATGTGGCCTTAGGCGTTTAAGTTTAAGGACGTGACATCAATTGATAAAATTCATCATTAATAATGTCTTGAGACTTTTGCATAATGGGTATCAGTCCGGAAGTTTACCCTGGTTTAGTCACCTAAATACCAGTTACTTCATAGCTCCAAACACAATTCCACAGTCCAGAATCAATCTGCAGCTCAAACACATGAACTACCACGTCCTACAGCGTCCATGTGACATTATTTAATAAGCCCATTGTCTTAGCTGAATAGCTTAATCAGGCGTCGATAATGCCTGATACAAGCTGTACAGAGCTAAAGATGTTTTCAGACGAGTTGGTTTAGACTACAAACTTGCTGCGAAATTGCAGTTTAGATGCGGTTTTGGTGCAATTGATGTAACTGCATTGAAACCGTCGTTCAACTGCGTGATTCTCTTGCAATCGGTTTACAGAGCTTATAACTACATGCTAAGTGTATCCTAGCAGAACATTTATCATGCAGCACTAATGCAGTTAGATCTGCACAGAACTGCACAGCAGCTCAAATGTAGTCGAGTCCTTAATATTAAACCAACCTATTAGCAGATAGGCAAAAATCAAGTTACACTTATACATAGCCTTAGAACTATAGATTTCTTTTAGTAACTTCTTTTTTTACAGACTTTGTGCAATAATAAATCTTGATATATAAAATTGCAAATTGCAAAACACGTATCATACAAGCTCCGAGAGAGTGATCGGCACTGAGAAGCTGTAATTGTTTCCTCTTTTTTCTTTTTTTTTAGATAAAACATTGCCCCACACTAGGATTTTCTCCTGTGTCGTGGGTGCGTTTACAAACACAAATTCTCACATACACAAACGCCCAGACCCGGAACAACTACCTGTAGATCATACAAATATTTGCTCCGTGTGGGGATCGAACCCACAACACATGGCGCAGAAGCCGATCGCTCAACCGCTACGCCAATCGTGTCGTCGTCTCTGGATGACAACTGCAGTCTGTCGACAGCTACGCTGAATTTATGCCAATCTGCAATTTTCCAGCTAGCTAGTTAAAATGCAGCTTGTCTGAAAAGACCTTAAGTCTAATGCTATAATACGATCATGTTGCCAGATAGTCGAGATCGCCTTTGAATGGTTGGAACGGATAGCCATTTGGGGAGGCTATTTGAGTAATGGCAGGCATGAATGTTGCTATATTCTAAGATATGTATTATATATTTTAGGAAATTGGTTTGGACTTGTAGAGAGGATGGATGAACATAGATTGACGAAACGAGTACCTATACATGGCGAGTAAGGATGGAGGAGTTGGAAGGCGCCGACCTCGGCGAACGTACCACAACCAAATTGCGGACGTTCTCAAGAAAGGTCATGTTGAGAGCACCCTAAACCGACGATTATGCTTGAGGAGGTCAATGAACGTAGATGAAGCGCATGTGGTGTGCCAGGATCGTAGCAAGTGGAAATCTCTAGTCTCTGCCTACCCCAATGGGAGACAGGCGTAAAAAGATGTATGTATGTATAAGTAAATAATGCTATATTATTCCGTTTACCTTTGATTTTTGATCTTACTCGTTATGACGTGACTCTGTTACCTTTTCCACATAAACCACTGAAAAATTAGACAAGGAAATAGATTGCATCTTTATGCCATGGGAATTCTGTCTCAAAAAGTCTTTGAAATGCGAATGAAAGCGGGAGCAATAGGTAATTTGAAATAATAACTTTGACTTGTAGGTACTTGAGTTCTTTGTTCTTTGCGGTCACTTAGAAGAAAGAAGAAATGAATGGTTTTCTCTTTACATCTGCATTATTACTATTAGCCATAACGCTGCAATTTTTGTTGACTTAAATTAGCCAATAGGACTACACAATCTTACCTAGGATCAACATCAAGGAACGAAAAAAATATATATTTTCAATTTTAAAAGATATTCGAAAGTTTATCTCGTCACAGATTGCGAGCGCTCGGGGCCCCATCATATGGCAGCACATCGTTAAAACTTCGACCCATTCCGACTTCGATTCGAACTTCGAAACCTAATTTTAATGAATCAAACTTGACCAAACTGATAACGTGAGAACTGAAAACTATTCCTGAGAAAGTTGATGATTATGAATTATTATAGAGTTTGCGTTTGATATTTCGTTTGTTATAAAAAGTAGAATGCTGTCTTGGGAATGAAAATTCATCTTAGCACCATATAATATTATTAACTTTCTAAAAAAATGCTCTCTTCTACTACGCTCTGCTGTGCCCGATAGGCCCCTTTTGTCGGATTTTTACCGAAGAATCGGACACGGTATAATATGCGTTTAGTGTTTGTTTGTTTTTGATTCGTTAATTTTAAATAAAGTATTGAGTAGAAAGAAAGAAATATTTTTTTTAAATAAAACCCCTTCAAATTGGGGAGAAACATTAATATCAAAGGCCTTTATTTTTTTTGATGCTAGATTAGAAGCGTCAAAGTGCTAACAACCATTTTAACATCTTATATCAACGTTTGGAGAAAGTCCAGCTCATTCCACCATCTCTCCCTGAAAAAAGACTGGTCCCTAACAGCAATATACAGAGAGATGTAGAAGAAGAGTGGCGAGTCCTTTGCGCTGCAGAGGGACAATACAGGCTTCTAATAATGATAATAATAATTCAACTTACGTATAGATAGGCATCCTGTCCCCCTCTTTGAACCAAAACATTAAGGCGACCTCGCTGACTGGCGCCGCCAGGTCACACGGGAGCCGCGTCATCCCGCCTGGCGCTGTCCACACTTGTATTACATCTGTAACAGATATCCCTCGCTTTACTACAGTTCTTAATAGGACAATGATGAAACCTTATCATCAAACCATATACTGCAGGGAACGGGGCTCCTCTCGAAGTGAGAGAGCGCAGGGTAAAGTTTAAGACACAAGCCGTCTGAGAGTTGGCCGATTTCATATGCCGCCGAGAAAATCTCTCAGACGTACAGGTATCCTCACGATGTCTTCTTTCATCGTTTAAGCTAGGACGTACACGATCCCGAAAAATGTTGTGCGTGTTTAAGAAAAAAACCACTGGACCTTCTACTGTTTTTCCCTTTTCCACAAATATCCATGTCTGGGTAAACGACTTAGGCTATACAAATGTTTGTTCTATGCGGAAATCGATCCCACGATGTCAAAATTTCATCAAAATTACTTGTTTGGGTTTTAACGTTGACTAAATTTTACTTGTCACATTTTAATTTCAAAAAAGCGCCATCTAGTACCCACGGAATACAATTATTCGAACATTTCAGTGAATTTTAAATTGGCCTCTTGATTTACACTTATCAATACTCAATTTATTTCTCAAAAGTGACCGTTTCCATTATTTTTTTCATCTTGTATCGCACCCTATCCGCCGATCTAAATAACTCAAACATCGCAGACATCTCAAACGGCGCCCTCATTATATTCGAAATCACATTCAAAAGATAAAAGATTTTTCCAAAGGAAATCATCGGGAAACTGAGAGGGGAGAGGGGATGAGTGAGAGCCGTTCGGTATTGTCCGTCACATTAGTACAGGAAAGCTCGTGTTTAATGATGGCTGGAGCTTTTGTGTATCCATCCTCCTATCCGTCCTCCTAGGGGAGGGGTACCACCCGCCACTAACTCGATTCACACGTTTCGGGACCTTTGATCTCCATTCTCTTTCAATGTAGGCTGTCCATGAATAATATTAGTGTGGGATGTCGTTTTATAAACATTATTACCAATAATGAAACACGTTTCGATGAAATCGTGTTCAATTAAAGTTTCAGGAAGTCTTTTGTATTGGGAATGCGTGTCCGTCACGACATTATGATTGGATAGCATTTTCTGAGCCTACTGCCGAGATTCATACTACCTTTTTTCTATGTAACTAACAGATAATTTAACCGATTAAAAATAAATACCTTCTCGATTCGTCTATAGTTTTATTTTTTATCAATGTTACCATAAAATTATCTGAAACTTTAAATTTATTATATAAAAAACTAAAAATTACCAAAATATTAAGTCATAAATAATTGTTTACATCATGGACACCACACTCTTCATATTCGTCGCTCGCGCCATTTTGTCACACTATATCACTGCTTAAATTGTGACCCTTTTTATTTGGCACTAGTGTGACATAAAACAAATTACACATACTGAAATGATATTTATCCATACAGTTCAGACGCAATAACTTTGCGTGTCTGAAATTTAGCGTTCCGAACGGTGACGTAAATAAATTCACATAAATAATTGATTTTGTGCATAAATATCGAATGGTAAGGACAATAATTTCTTTTTGCCATACCACAGTGCCTTAAGACGAAAGTCTTCAATGCTTGCGTCCTACCAGTCATGATCTACGGAGCCGACACGTGGACACTCACGGTGAGATTGGTCCACAAATTTAATGGCGCACAGCAAGCTATGGAGAGAGCTATGCTCGGAGTCTCTCTGAGGGATAAAATCCGAAACGAAGTTATCCGTCAGAGAACTAAGGTTACCAACATAACTCAAAGGATTAGCAAGCTGAAGTGGCAATGGGCCGGTCACATCTGTCGGAGAACCGACAAACGCTGGAGTAAACTAGTTCTCGAGTGGAGACCGCGTCTAGGCAAAGGTAGTGTAGGGCGCCCGCCGGCCAGGTGGAGTCACTACTTGCTGAAGGCAGCTGTCAGTGACTGGATGAGAAAAGCCGAAGATCGGGCTCTGTGGCGTTCACTAGGAGAGGCCTACGTCCAGCAGTGGACGAATATAGGCTGATGATGATGATGAAGGACAATAATTACGAAAGTGAAACAATGATGACCCTAATTGACGTTAGATCGAGGTCGTGCGTCATTAGGGTCTGGTTCAAAACCAGCGTCGGGCAAATTTGTCTGGCATATGCTGAACCAGATCCTTTTCGGCGCAATTTTAAGGGCATAGTGCAATTATTGTTATAAGTTTAATATTATGTTCTTTTATAGTTACTTATGTACTTGTCTTTACTGTCCGCTGAATAAATTGTTTCTTTCTTTCTTTCTTTTATAGTAAAATTTACTACTACGAATCACTTGCTTATAACTTCAGACAAGCACAACTATTTCGTCGCGATGGTTTCCCCACGATGTTTTTCCGCAGCGCTTGATTAATAACTACTAGAGTTCCCGTGCATAGCTTCGCCTATACTTGGGTAATTTTCGCTTCTAAAGTATACTGTGTCATAAAATGTGTTAAGTCTAACTTATAAGGAAGAAAACAATTGTTAAAATGTCAACAACGAATGACAGCTGTACTATACAATCATATTTTTTATCTTGACAATGTCATCGTTTATTAAATATGTATATGTGTGTGTGTGTGTCAGGTAGTGTGTGCGGACTTTCATAGAAACTTTCATCACCCTTTTCACCACCTTACGGGTTGAATTTCCAAAAAATAAAATGAATTTTACAAAATTTCCATTATTGCTCTTTCCATATTGTATTTTCATATAATTGAATTTGCTTTGATTTCATCAAAGTTCCTTTTTGTCGCGATTCAATTGTTTATTTTTGAATTGGTTTGTTCTTTGAATCAATCGACGCTATTTTCGACCGCCAGTCAAATAAATGGAAAGAGCCCATTCTAGTTTACTTGGCTTTGATTTTTCTTTGTTTCAACCATTTTCTATCGAGGATCTGGTGGTGACCTAGTTTGAATTTTCCAATATAAAGAACCCTTGGTTGCTTATTTTTGCCTAGAAAAAGATGATGACTCTTGATACCCTTGATACCTCAAGCTTTCAGATGCCAGAGCCTTCTATTCTATTGATAGTAAACAAGATGAAGTTCGTACACGTGCAAATGACGCAAATTATTTGTCTTTGTAATTAATCCTTTTATTAATGTCATCTCTTTTTTACCTTAGAAATCACAAGCGCTGCCTGTAAAGTCCTAGCTTAGTCTCCTAGGTCGACTAAAGTATTATTGTGTCGCTCGGAAGAAGCTCGTTGTTAGAGAGGAGGAGATCCGTGCCTAAGAACAATAATATAATGGGTTGATGATCAATCATTTAGCAAAAAATCTACTTCAACCTACCTAAACGCTATCTGTGTACCAAAGACAAGAGCTGTTCCCAAAATTCACTCGCCATAAATAATTGAAAAGAACAAAGCGACCATTCTGAGCTAGTGAAGATGAAAAACGGCGACGCTCAAGTGAATAGTGGCTGTGTAAGTGTGACAGGGAGTTTTTCGCTTGTCTCCACACATTAATAAGCTCTAACACAAATTGGGACGAGCACCAATGTGGGTGGTGTAAGAGATAAGCTTTTTACGTAACTTTTTTCTTGTGACTGCCTCATTACTCTAGTGGTCCTTAGCGCGGCTGCTGCGCTAGAGATCCTGGGTTTGTGCAAAGGATTTATTAAAAAAAAAGCTTTCTAACAATGTGGGTCGCACATCACTAGTATTCTTCTTAACCCCTCGTGCTAAGCTAAATACTTGTGTTACGAGTGGGTTCACGTCAGTAGTGTAATGGGTAGGGTTCGAACCGGCAACCACATGATCGCAAGTCCGACTCCCTAGCCATTGGGCTACCGCTGCTTCAATTTATTGAGTTTTTCTATGAAATTCTCGGAGTTTGGATTAGTGCCCTGTAAACGACAATACGCATCTGTGTATTTGGGTCCCATGTAGAATAAGGGAGATAATCTACATGAGACCCAAATACACAGAACTGCGAGTACAGGCGTGATGGTATGTTATGTTATGTTTTTGTTGCTTATGGCGTGAAACGAGCAGACAGTCAAGCCAACTTATAGTTAGTAGTCTTCGAGAAATATAGATACATTTTTGGCTTTTCAAAAGTTAATATTTTATTGGTCTAAGTAATAGAAATAAAACCTTTGATTTTGAATTTACATTTTTTTTATTTCATACTTTATTGTACACTAAGAATATAAATTGAAATATATACAACGTTACAAATGACGTAGGTACAATGGGCGGCCTTAGAGCGATTTTTCCAGGCAACTTTTTAAATTCTCCGATAGCCATTTCTAGAGCTCTTTTCATATCAAATCCGCTGTCAACCTATACTTTAAAGCATATCACTGATAGGTAATAATGTTGACTAGTATTTTACCTCACCCCTACATAATGTAGAGCATTGTACACACGGAATAAAATTCGTCCAACCGATCTGCGGCCTATGTCAAAGTCAAAGTGAAATCTTTTATTTCAAATAAACCAATGGTACGGGTACTTTTGAATTGTCAAACTAGGTGCACGGTTTCAAATAGTGGGTCTTATGGAGAAAAACCGGCAAGAAACTCCATAGATACTCTTTTAAATAAAAATCATGACATTGTGGTTGTTTGTATGATCTAAGTGATATAGCCACTTAGGAATTTGGATACAAAAGATCTAGAACTATATACGTTAGAAATAGAGTCCGTTATTGTAACGATAAAGAGCGATGTGAAGTTGTATTGTGATGAAGTCATCGATAGTTTGTGCACTAAAAGTTGAATGTTATAATCAGTGATAGGAAAAAAATGATCTAATTGACCTAGAAAGAAAGAAAAAATATTTATTTCATGTTCACGAGAACACACAAAAACGGACAATAACCAAAAAGCAACAAAAACTTCTAACCACAGAGAAAACTCTGGAGACTTCCTTACGACAACATTTTTTTCGCGAAGATTAATGTATTAATGTTACGAGCTGGGGTTCAGGATAAATTAAAAACCACTAATTTCACCGAAATAAACAGTCACTTTATTCACTGCACAAACACACACAGAAATCACACGAACTGTCACTATACTAGCACTTGTTACACTGCACTGATAATCACTTGGTACTTCACTTCGATCTTCACTCCGATGTGTCCAAAACTGAACTGCTTCTCCGACGCTGTCGACCATTATTTATATGGGCCACGAAGATTCTGGATTCGAAAAATCTCGATAAATCTCCAGAATGCGACCCGCCCGCATTTTTGAGACAATAGTTGTTTACGTCCTTTATTCAACTTGCGAACAATAGATGTTTACAATCGCCATTGTTAATCCTTGACCTTGAGCCCGGTCTCACGCTATTGTGTTTTGTTTGTTTTTCTTTTTGTTGCGGGTGCCGCATTCTAGCATATTCCTCTTGTTTGTTTTCTACCTGCTTCATCGACTAATCCAGAATCTCCGTGACCCATCTCCGTCGTCCTAGTTACTCGGCGTAACACTGCCCCCTCCTAAGACATGCTCGTCCCGAGCATTATTACATCCGTGATAACGTGCCAAACGATCCACATGAACGATCTTCGGAGCACCTCTTGGTCCTTTCTGTATCCGGTAGGTCACATCGTTGATCTTAGTCACGACTCGGTAGGGACCGTCCCATTTTGCCTGTAACTTCGGTGACTTTCCTTTGCTGCGTACCGGGTTATGTAGCCACACTAGTGAACCTTCGTCGAAGCCCTTATTGTTCATCTTGCGGTCATAGCGGGTCTTCATCCTCTCAGATGTTTGTTGGCCTGATTGTCTGACATGCTCATATATGTCATTCATTCTGGTACGCAAGTCGTTTGCATAATCAGTCACACAACGGGGGGTGTCAGGCGGAATACCGGTGATGAGATCTGCAGGCAACCGTAGTTCTCTTCCGAAGTTCGCGAAGGCTGGTGTTACCGACGTACTTTCGTGAACTGCACTCCGGTATGACAAAAGGAACGGCTGGATGTGCTTATCCCAATCCCTCTGCCTGTTCCCCACGACTTTTGCCAGATATCTCTCTAAGGTTTGATTGAATCGTTCAACCATTCCATCAGATTGTGGGTGGTAAGAGGTGGTTCTGGTTTTATGGGTACCCATTACCCGACACGTCTCCTGGAATATTTGAGACTCAAAATTTCTTCTTTGGTCGCTGTGAATCTCCAAGGGTACTCCAAATCGACAGAAGACTTCATGGACCAATTTATCTGCAACCGTCGAAGCTTCTTGGTTAGGAATGGCGAACACTTCCGGCCACTTTGTGAAATAATCCATCACAACCATAAAATACTTGTTTCCACTTTCACTTTCTGGAAATGGTCCCGCAACGTCTAGGGCTATTCGTTCCCAGGGCGCACCAACGTTGTAGACTTTCAATGCTCCTCTGCTGTGCGTGTGAGGCCCTTTTACAGCTGCGCAACTAGTGCATTTACGACACCAGTCTTCAACATCGTCCCGACAGTGGATCCAGTAGAATCGCTCTCGAATCTTTAATAAAGTCCTTTTTACACCTAGATGACCTCCCGAACATCCGTCATGGTAAAGTCGCAGGACATCTGGCACCTTAGCTTTGGAGACTACCATCTGCAGATGACACTTGTCCCCTTTAACATTTTCCCATTTCCGGCATAAGACACCATTTTGTATCAGCAGACTGTCCCACTGTGCCCAGTAACTTTTTGTGACTGTGCTCAATGACGCAACATCACTCCATGTTGGTTTAGAGGCACCAGCTTTCATCCACTCGAGGATCGGTTTGATATCAGCGTCTTTTTCCTGAGCCTGCTGTAAGTTTTCTTTCCATTCGTCGCTAAGGTCAGTTTTCAGCATCCTCACGGGCACCGTTTCTTTAGCCTCTTGTCTGGAACAATGTTTGCACTTCTCTGAACAAGGTCTTCGTGACAACGCATCTGCGTTACCGTGGGATCTGCCACTGCGATGTTCAATTACGAAGTCGAATTCTTGTAGTAGCTCAATCCACCTTGCTACTTGTCCTTCCGGGTTCTTAAACTGCAATAGCCACTTTAGTGCAGCATGGTCCGTGCGCAGGTAAAATTTCCTTCCCAATAAATACTTGCTGAAATGTTGCAACGTCTTGACTATTGCGAGCAGTTCTCTTCTCGTGACGCAGTAGTTTCTCTCTGGTTTTGACAATGATTTACTGAAGTAGGCTATCACAACTTCCTGATCTCCTTTTTTCTGTGACAACACTCCACCAATTCCAGTATTACTTGCGTCTGTGTCCACGATGAATTCATTTTCAGTGTCAGGGTAGCCCAATATAGGTGTATTGCACAGACGGTCCTTTAACTCTTGAAATGCACTGTCACAGTTTGTGTCCCAGCAGAACTGTGCTTTTTCCTCGGTCAATTTGTGTAAAGGTTTCGCAATGTCCGAAAAATTCTTCACAAACCGTCGATAGTAGGAGCACAAGCCCAAAAATGCTCTGACTTGCGTCTTATCTTTCGGCACTGGCCACTCTTTGACAGCAACTATCTTCTCTGGATCCGTTTCAACACCCTTTTCCGAAACTACGTGTCCCAGAAAACTCACTTGTCGTTTGAATAATGAGCACTTTTTCGGACTCAACTTTAGATTGGCTCCTCTGATTTTTGATAGCACACGTTCCAGGTTTCGTAGCTGGTCATCAAATGTACGGCCCACAATGATGATGTCATCCAAATAGACCAGGCAGGCTTCTCCGATCAGGCCAGTGAGCACTAGTTCCATAAGTCTCTCGAACGTGGCAGGAGCATTACACAATCCAAACGGCATTACTTTAAACTGCCACAGACCCTTTCCCGTAGAGAATGCGGTCTTCTCCTTATCCTTTGGGTCTATTTCCACTTGCCAGTAGCCACTTTTGAGGTCTAAGGTGGTAAACCATTTCATGCCTGTCAGTGTATCCAGTGTGTCATCAATCCTTGGCAATGGGTAGCTGTCCTTCTTCGTAATGTCGTTCAGTCGTCGATAGTCCACGCAGAAGCGCATACTGCCATCTTTCTTTTTCACTAATACGACAGGAGAACACCACGGACTAGATGAAGGCTCTATTACACCATCCTTCACCATCCCCTCAATCATGATCTCCACTTCCTTCTCTCTTGCAACTGGCAGTCTTCTAGGTCGCTGACGAATTGGTGACTCATTGCCAGTATTGATCTTGTGTTGCACCAATCCGGTTTTTCCTATATCGGCATCATTTGTAGAGAAAATATCAGCGTACTGAAGCAACATCTTCTTAGCCTTGTCCATTTCTTCTTCAGACATATGATTTCTACAGTCTTCCAAGAGTGTTGCCACGTTAAACCTTGAATTGTGAGCGTTATTACCAGTACAATGATCACTGCAACGTCGCATCCAGGCTACTTCTTCAGAACTACCCATTAATGTGCCCTTCTTGATCACTTGCTCCTTATCACTGGGATTGAGTATGCGTACAGCTGATATATTTGAAGCCTTCACCAACGTTCGTGCCATCTTCCATGGTAAGTCTTCGTCCAATCTTTCTATTAGAATACATCGATTTTCCTGCCCAGCATTCTGTGGTAGAGCGACTGGGACAATTGTTTCCGACTTAGGGGGTAGAATTATTTTCTTCAGGCAGAACACTTTCCCAGCGGTTGCGCCTTCCATAAAGATTTCCTCTGTCCCGCATTTCAATACTCCTTGATTAACGTCGATCTCACAATAATGCTCTCGCATAAAGTCCAATCCCAGGATGCAGTCGTCTACTATATCGGCTACGATGACATTATGCCGATATATTCTGTTGCCAAGTTTCAACTCCACCTCCTTCTCGCCTCGGACGGATATGTGCTGACCAGTAGCTGTTACTAATTGTATACACTCACGGTCACTGATGCAGTCCCCAAGAACCCGACGTGCCAGCTGAGAATTCACAACCGTGCGAGAAGCTCCAGTGTCTATTGTCAGCTTACAGGGGGTTCTGTTGACTTCACCTTTGATGATCAGGCTGTTTCCATCATGGGCTTGTGAGATCGAAATCCTTGGGGCTACTTCTGCACCAGCCAGCACCCGCCCCGCAGTCCTGGCTTTTATTCGTTTCCCTGCTGCTCCTCGGCGGTTGCATTCACCGCCCTTACTGTTTCACCATAGGTCTTCTGTCGCCACGTGGTTCCCTTTGGGCAATTAGCTCGGAGGTGGCCCTTTTCTCCGCATATGTAGCATCTTGGTGATGCTGCACCATCCTTTCGACCCTCGCTGCGCTTCGGGCAACCTGCCTGGAAATGGCCCTTTTCCCCGCAAAGGTGGCATGTTGGTAAAACGACTTCCCGGATACGGTGAGCCCGATGGTCCTGTCTCACTGCTTCTACTTCCAAGGCATGGGCTAAGGCGTCTCTTAAAGTCTTGTGGTGCCCAAGTCTCACAGCGGCTCTGACTTCTAGATCACGTATTCCATCGACGAACGCCTGAACAAGATTTCCGTCGATAAGCGCAGGTATGGACTGGTAGGCTTTCCGAACCAACTTCTCAACTTCTAGAGCCCACTGCTGTAGGGTCTCTGCACCGCGCTGTACTCGGTCCTTCAGCTGGGCACGAAACACGTATTCTAGATGCGCGTCGCCGTATCTTGAGTCCAATGCTTCCAGTAGTTGGTCGTAGGTCATGTCCTTGCCGAGCGCCTCCAGTACAGTTAAAGCCTGGTCGCGGAGGCATAAGGTGAGTGCCGTCTTGGCTTGAGCTTTGTCCCATCCATTTGATTCCACATAGGCTTCAAACTGGAGTCTGTAAGCTGACCATGAAGAGGTTCCATCAAACGGTGGTACTTTAAATCCACGTACTGAGGAGGTCATGGGGGTGTCAACCACAGAAGCCACAAATGCCTTTCCTGCCTTCAAATCGCCCAACGCCTTTGTCACGTTAGCAATCTGTTCCTCGGCTTTGGCAAGTCGACTCTCGTGCTGCTCCACCTGCTCCTTCATAACACCCAGCTGTTTGCCAAGGGTCCCACGGAGGTCCTTTATGAGGTTCATCTGTTCCTCTTGGCGGCGGGCCTGCTCCTCCTCCCGACGTGCCTGCTCCTCCTCCCGACGTGCCTGCTCCTCCTCCCGACGTGCCTGCTCCTCCTTATCTTGCTGCCGCTGTTCCCGTAGCAGGCGTGCCTGCTCCTCCTCCCGACGTGCCTGCTCCTCCTTATCCTTCTGCATTTGCTCCCGCAGTAGGCGTGCCTGCTCCTCTTGACGGCGGGCTTGCTCCTCCTGACGGCGGGCCTGCTCCTGCATCAGTGCCATTAAGGCTGCTAGGTCAACTGCAGGTGCTGGAGATGTCCCGGATGGACCAGCGACTGGGTCATTAGGTGGTTGCTCATGACCCGAAGGTAGTGATGGCGAATCTGCAAATCGTCTCTGGTCCATCTCCTGCTGCCGCTGACTTCTTGTCCGGATACCTTCCGTATCTTCTTTCGGTAAAACCGGCATAATTTATCCCACAACTTCTGACACCAAATGTTACGAGCTGGGGTTCGGGATAAATTAAAAACCACTAATTTCACCGAAATAAACAGTCACTTTATTCACTGCAAAACACACACAGAAATCACACGAACTGTCACTATACTAGCACTTGTTACACTGCACTGATAATCACTTGGTACTTCACTTCGATCTTCACTCCGATGTGTCCAAAACTGAACTGCTTCTCCGACGCTGTCGACCATTATTTATATGGGCCACGAAGATTCTGGATTCGAAAAATCTCGATAAATCTCCAGAATGCGACCCGCCCGCATTTTTGAGACAATAGTTGTTTACGTCCTTTATTCAACTTGCGAACAATAGATGTTTACAATCGCCATTGTTAATCCTTGACCTTGAGCCCGGTCTCACGCTATTGTGTTTTGTTTGTTTTTCTTTTTGTTGCGGGTGCCGCATTCTAGCATATTCCTCTTGTTTGTTTTCTACCTGCTTCATCGACTAATCCAGAATCTCCGTGACCCATCTCCGTGACCCATCTCCGTCGTCCTAGTTACTCGGCGTAACATTAATATAGAAAACAATTGAATTCGTTTCCTTTTTTTAGTTCCCAATATTGACACAAAACTAGCAGACACGGTTTTAATTATTTTTGCAAAATATAAGACAATACAGAATCTCCAATATTAAGTGTACTTTGATAATGTAACCAGGGATAATTTTCCCGAAAAAAAAATGTCGTCGTAAAGAAGTCTCCACATTTTGTCTCTGTTCTTTAAAGTTTAGGTAAATAGCTCACCTTTTTCCAATTACTGGTTATAATAGAACCAAAGTAAATTTGAATATTGTGAATTATTTGTTCCAGCTTATACATATATATTGGATAGATTTGCAACGATGTCGTAGATATTATTTTTTGAATCCTGAACAGAGCTCGAAAAGGCTACAAAATACAACATTTATTTATTCATCAACATAAATAAATAACAAAATTATCACAGTTAATGAGCGAACTCAAATAATTAAAACCTTAGTATATTACCAACCAAATATTATGTTATTTTGTAAGAAATCTTTCTCTTTGTAGTTCAACGCATTTTAGCGAGGCGTACAAAATTATTCCTGTTTGATTTCAATACGATACGTTTAATGTTTCTTTTTCCGGTATTTGATAAATATAAAAGTACAAGCACGTATAATTTACTTAGCAACGGTTTTTCTCAAGAGCGTATGAATAAATAATGTTAGCAAAACATACCGTCACGCCTGTATTCCCCAAAAGGTTAGGCAGAGATGTACTTTATGTACACCCACAATTTGCCGGTATGTTTAGGTCCCATGTTATAGGGGACGAGCCTATTACCATTAACCGGGCACAAATCCAGACTCCGAGCTGCTACTGAGAATTTCATAGAAAAATCCAATAACACTTTGCTCGACCTGGGGATCGAACCCAGGACCTCTGTCAGGAGGCAGTAATTACCCCAAAAATATCAAATTCAAATGCTTCAGCTTCTCACTAAATATTCAAATATGGAAATTAACTCTACTCAAAATTCCACCGAAAAATCAGCTCATTCGTTTCACAATCATCGCGCCAACAGCACGCACTCGCCTTTAAGTAGCGAGCAATTAAATCTTAATCGAGATGATCGTTAGCACGGAATGTAATGACAGACGTAATGTCATGGTGCTGGCTGATTCATGACAGAAATATTTTACATATGCACGTTATAGTTGACTTCTTGACCTATGTCAATAAGGGCGAACGAAACATCTAGTTTGTTTGCTTGAAATGCGTCTGAATTGGGATTAATCTTGCTGTGAAGCTTTTTGATTAACAGTTTGCATAATCTTTTTTTATGGAATAGGGGGCAAATTAGCAGACGGATCGCCTGATGGTAAGCGACTACCGCCGCCCATGGATACCCGCAACACCAGAGGAGTCACAAGTGCGTTGCCGGCCTTTTAAAAGGGAGTACGCTCTTTTTTTGAAAGTTTGAAGATCGTATTGGTCCGGAAATACTGCAGGCGAAAGTCCATTCCACAGTTTTGTTGTGCGAGGCAGAAAGTTTCTAGAGAAGCGCACTGTTGTGAACTGCCAACCATCGAGATGATGGGGATGGAACTGCTGCCGCGTAGAACGATGGCGGAAATAGGCAGCAGGGATCAATCCGAACAATTCCTCGGAGCACTCCCTATAGTATTGACGATAGAAGATGTATAGCGAGGCCACATCTCTACGCAGCGCTAAGGGGCCCAGCCGGTCTTCTTTTATTTATGCGTACATACCATCATGCCTGTATTCCTTACAGAGTACACACATTCTGCCGGTATTTTTAGGTCCCATGTAGGTCAAGGTAGATAGCCTAATGTCATCACCGGGCACAAATCCAAACTCAGATGCTGCTTCTGATAATTTCATAGAAAAAGCAAATAACACTTGTCTTTATATTCGACCTAGGATTCGAATGAAAATCGAATAAATCTACTAAGCAACATACATACACTCACGCCTTTCTCCCACAGGGGTAGGCAGAGAATAAAGACCGCAACTTGCTACGATTCTTGTATACTTCTTTTGCTTCTTTCACATTCATACATAATCTCATACATACGCGCGGGCCGGTTGTGAGTACTACACACCTGACCTTTCTTTTTCTTAACTCTCCTTTTCATTCTCCGGCGAATTCAATATTGATTACATGCCGAATGGAAAAATCAATACACATTTTCTTCGTTAAAATCTAGCTGCACATCTACTATAACGCTATGCTACATTTAAAAAACGTCAATACTCCCATAATCTCTTAAGTCATCCCTCAATATTCCATGGAAATTAAACTTTTCCATTCTGGCTCCATTTGTCCAGCGCTGCACGGATCAACCGGGCTTCGTGCCGCACATTTATTGTGTTTGGGATACCGGAACGATTTACATACGACCTGTGCAAGTAATCCCGGGAATCGTTTTAAACGAAATCAAAGTTTAGGATTTTCAAAGGGTTACGATTTTACGGATTAATTTTGTTATGGTAGGTACCTGGTTTTAGGTGTTTTCCGAATTAATTA
Organism: Acronicta aceris; assembly: GCA_910591435.1. Lineage (NCBI taxonomy): Eukaryota > Metazoa > Arthropoda > Insecta > Lepidoptera > Noctuidae > Acronicta > Acronicta aceris. The sequence goes on from OU342775.1 coordinate 1,429,507, forward strand.
CGTACGATTGTTATTTTCATTCAAAAAGTTGTGTGTGGGATGTAATGTTATTTTTAATTTTATAATATTATTTGTACAGGTATATTGTGTATCACAAAAAGCACTTAGGATGAAAACACAGGTTTTAAAAATATCATGGCATTAAATATTTGAACATTTCGGGCCGCATAATGTAGAATTTAACATTATTTCCTTTCGTGACTTTTACTAATTGATGCCAATTAACGAATATGTGCTGATGATGATAATAATGTAGGTAAATTAGGTTTTTTAAAAAGCGTTAAGACTATTTTTCAGCTTACTAGAAAGCTAAGCCAAAATTACAACAACATTGTAACATAGATCACATATTCTATTAAACACTGCGATAGTTTTAATTGATACTATAAACCCTTATTTTACGACTCCCTAATGAAAATTTCAAGTCATAAAACAAAAGTTACGATGCTTATTGATGATTCTATAGCCATTAAAACTGACCCTTATTATCCCTCGAAAATGTATGTATCAGGCATTAACATAAGTATTGCTTAGGCAACCGTTAATGTTTTAACTTTTACAACTAATAATGATTAGGGGGTAATAGGATGGTTGATGCAAACAGGTAGGTACCAAAATATTAAAATGAAATCTGTGAAAAACTTGGTGTAAAATTGTATATCTATATTTATAATAAATCTGTAGAGAGGTCAATTCTGTACATGAAATATATTTCCAAAATAACTATCAGCGGGTGATTAGTGATCGATACTGACGCCAAAAATGCAATCAGTAAAATTTTTGTCTGTCTGTCTGTCTGTATGTTCGTTATAGAAACAAAAACCACTCGACGGATTTCAACGAAACTTGGTACAATTGTTCTTCATACTCCTGGGCAGGTTATAGTATACTTTTCATCACGCTACGATCAATAGGAGCAGAGCAGTGAAGGGAAATGTTGGGAAAATGAGTGATTCATGAGAAAGGTTTCAAGCTATAAAACATCACGCTACAACCCTTAGGAACGGGGCAACGCAGGTGAAACCGCGAGCGAAGAACTAGGGAACAAAGTAACTATTCCACGCGGACGAAGTCGCTGGCAAAAGCTAGTCTCTAATAATTGGAGACTTGAAACGGTTGAGAACCCCAAGGACATTAAATGACCGATTGGATTTGCTCTATGCTCTATAGATAATACTATAGGTACTACATAGTACCGATATTTGAATAGCATTAGTATTATTGTCTTCAAGTCTCGTACGATAATGAATTAATGCGATCTTTCTGTGGTAGTTAGAGAGAGATGGCACTATTAATGTCTATAGCGGCATCCTTTTCTCGACATCTAAAGAATGATTAACAGATTATAGGAAGATACCAGAATGTACGAAAGATAAAGTCAAGAGAACAAATAACTCATAATCAAATTCCAGTGTATAACAAATGTGAGATGAAACTACGCACCAGAAAACACAGTATGGGATGACTTCCAATGAGATGGACAGACTTACTGGTGAAGGTCGCTGGGAGTCGTTGGTAGCAGGTGGCATATAACTAATCCTTCTAAAAAGTCTTTGAGAGACGCTTTTGTTCAGCAGTAGACGTATTTATGCTGATTATGTTGATAATGATAATCTACGATATCAGTCATTCAAGAGTTCTGAAAGCTAAAAATTACAATTTATGATTTCATCTGAGATCACGTTATAAAAACCTATATGCGCTATACCGCATTTTGCCAAAATTAACAAATGAGTCTCACGATACTAGAAAAACTAAAGCTGCCAAAAAATTAAGAGACCCTTCAAAGCACGTTTCACTAAATTCAATTGCGCCATCTCTTCCCTAACCATACTCTAATAAATTAAAGAAGCCAAAAACAGTCCTAACTATCACTCTACCTAAAATATTCTGACCGTGACGTTACCTATTCAAATCGTTGCTCCTCGCAAAAACCTTCGTACAGATTGCGAAATATAATTGACGGTTCGGTCCAGTTCAAAACTATGGAGCGAGCTAATTGTGTCCGTGACATGAATATGCATGAGCCCCATCGATCCGCCACGGCTAACGAATATGGAAGCTTTCTGAATGATATCAAAATATTTGAAGTGAGGATTTGAGGGTTTTAACTGCTGTCACGATAACACCTTGGGGTTTTGAATTGAGCTTTTTTGAAGTATTGGAATTGATGCAGGCTTTTTGATGTCGCTTTATCTCTTCAGAACTATTTTAGGGTTAGTTTTAAATATACTTAATGCCATTGAATACTAATATTACTTTTATGGAGTTGAGGACAGAGTTGAGGGAACGCTTGAATTGTTTGCAGTTGGCAAGCATGACACTTTTCCCTTGACCTTTTCCTAACCACACTGTGGTAATCTTTCAGTGCAACCAAGAGTCAGCTAAATATAATTTGAACTGTGTAACCAAATTACTGGAACTACGTCAAATGTTATCAGACTATCGATCCTTATGACATCCAAAACAAATGCATATCAGAGATTTTATCACGTTATCGTCATGATGATCCAATCACAGATTGGATGACGATTTGGTTCATTTGGATCATGGAATAAAATATTGAATAACATTGAAACAAAATAACTTTTTACGGATTTTATCGCGTTGTATTGATATTATTTAGTTCCCAACGTTTTTGATCCTTTACAGCATCCATGGAGTCGTTGGACGTTTTAATGTTGCAATTACTAACAGCTACCTTACATTTTTGTTAATTATTGGCAATTCGATTCACACAGAATGAGCTCACCGTAACCTTCGGTCTTGCAGTTTTCAATAACCTCGCGTATCATCCTAAGTAGGAATCGGTTTTCTTTTGCGAGGACTGGTGGTTTAAAAAGTAGTTTTATTTGAATAACATTGTTCTGCCTCATTAATCTAGTGGTCCCAAGCGCGACTGCTACGCTAGAGGTCCTGGGTTCGATCCCCAGGTCGAGCAAAGTGTTATTGGGTTTTTCTATGAAATTTTCAGTAGCAGCTCGGAGTCTGGATTTGTGCCCGGTTAAAACATATTTAACCGGGTTAAACATACCGGCGAGCTGTGGATGTACATTAGTACGCTTCTGCCTAACCCTTCGGGGAATACAGGCGTGATGGTATGTTATGTTATATACGAGTATAACATTGTTCTATTCTGGAACATTATTCCTGGAAATTGAAAATCTTCTCTCGCGTAATTCCGCATCCGCAATGACCGCCAATTCTGCAATAACCGTCGGCTAATGATAGTATCTCAGTGGAAATCTCAGTGACCGAACAAAGCACATGGTGTGCAGCTATTTGGAAGGAAAGCGTAGGGCTGCCGTATAAATATTTGTTTAAAATTAGCATCTGTTTTTGTTGTACACCGAATCGCATAGATGAAAGCCTTAATGCCATATCATTTCTCCTATTCTACTGATACGTACCTATGTCTTTAGTGTTCGGCCTTATGATTTTCTGTCTTTCGAAATTAAATATAGTGTAGGGAACCTCGATGTTTTCCTTCACCGTTTAAGGGCTTGATAATTGACTCATGTGGGTAACATGAGTTCGAAAAGTCAGAGATACGTGCCTTGGATTCGAACTAGAGACTTTGGAATTGGCAGTGTAATGGTCATATCACTATTATTATATATTCCACTACAAATATTATTGGAGTAGCTAATATCTTCAGCCTAGAGGTTCTATGCGTGATTGCTATGCTGTAGGTTCTTCCTGGGGTCTGACTGGCTGGCGACCACCCTTATGTCGGAGTCAGTCGTAAGCATCTTGATGTGTGTTTCGACTTTTGCGCGTAAGAACCAGTTCCCCTCGGTTGCTACGGCTCTGGCAGTCTGCAGTCCACAGGGGCTCTTAAGGGTCGGCAACGCATCAGCAACTCCTCTGGTGTTAGGGTGTCCAAGGGCGACGATGACTACTGACCACCAGGTGGCTCATTTGCTCATATGCTGACTTAATCCATAAAAAAAGAACTGTAAAGAAGTATACCTTTACCCAACGCTTCGGGAAATACAGGCGTGATGGTAGATTACATAATACATAATCAACCCATTACATTGTGGCGCTGCAACCCCACTGTTGGGCACGGGCCTCCTCTCAGAATGAGAGGGATAAGGCTATAGTCCACCACGCTAGCCTAATGCAAGTTGGCAGTCTTCACACACTGTCGAAAAAATCTCTCAGGTATGCAGGTTTCCTCACGATGTTTTCCTTCACCGTTTAAGCGCGTGGTAATTAACTATTAACGGGTATATTATGTTAATATTATAGTAATGTAATGTAATAATGTATCTACAGTCAGCCCTATATTACCCAGCCAAGCATCCGGGACCAACATTGTCAGGCGCGCAAAATGAATACATCACTGGCCGCCCGTCTGTGCTTCATCTCATTAACTCGCTAGTTAGTCCACTAGTTACTAGATGATTGAGTATGTCGTTGCTTTTGCTGTGTCGTCACATTTCGCAGTTGGGAAATTTATATTTGTATATTGTTTCATAAATAACTTATACTTATAATACCTGTATTTCTCGAAGGGTTAGGCAGTGGTGGTGGACAAATGTACACCGACAGTTCGTCGGTATGTTAAGGTCCTTTGTAGTAGGGCCTATTGCCACTGATCGGACACAAATCTAAACTCCGAGCTACGAGGGAGTATTACATAGAAAAACCCAAAAATGCTCGACCTAGGAATCAAATCCAGAAACTTTAATGCAGCAGTAATGCTAAGGAACACTAGACTAACGAAGAAATTAAATAATTAAATAAAAAAAATCTAAAAAATTGACACCCGGTACTTTATAACGTCGTCTAGTAAGACGTAAAATTTTACTCGCTACTAAAAATTTTGAAATAAAATAACTTTTAACAAAAATTAAAACGTTTCGGATATCGGTGTCTTCGATTTAGTTTGAACTTTTGTTTTCGCCACCGACTTCCGAAACTGTTGTGCATAAATTATAATGCATCCTATATTTGCCAAAATGTTCCCACACAGGCCCAATATCTGTATCTTAATCGTATCAAAAACACATCGAATATCATAGCTTGCTTTATTTTCCACAGAAACTCTCATTAAATTAGGTCTGGTATTTTTCCTAACAAAAAATACTCCCTAAGTCTAGACACACATCTAGACTTTGATAAATGTCGCAGGCCAAATAATTCTAGAGACAATAACTAATTCAGGACGCCAAACAATACATATTTGTGAATGTAAATGTTCATTTACTGCGATAGCATTCAAAGTTACTAGACAGTCGATATCTTTGTTCCAATGTGACACAGACCTAAGGAAAATATAGACAGGATTTTATTCGCGAAGGTCCTCGAAATAACTATTATTTTCGAAAAATTACGAAGTTCGATTTCAAAATCGAAATAGAAAACATTTACGTTATAAGAAGAAAATACCGTAATATTGATGATAAAATCTAATTTTAATGAAATAATAATAATGGCATAATGACTGCCTCATTACTCTAGTGGTCCTGAGCGAGACTGCTACGCTAGAGGTCCTAAGTTCGATTTCCAGGTCGGCAAAGTGTTATTGGGTTTTTCTATGAAATTCTCAGTAGCAGCTCGGAGTTTAGAATCTGTACCTCGTTTATGGCTATAGGCTCGCCCCGTATTACATGGGACCTAAACATACCGGCGAACTGTGAGTGTACACTAGTACACCTCTGCCAAACCCTTCGGGAAATATAGGCGTGATGGTATGGTATTTTACTGAAATATGAGAAATTGTAAAGACTAAGATAGTTATAAAGCTATTAGTAGTTATAATATTAATACGAATCCTATCAATCCTAGGATTAACCTTATAGCTTAAGGAAACACTATAATTGGTTAAGTAATTTGCCTATTAGGTAGTTACGAAACTTTCTCAGTTAAAATGGTTAGAGACTGTTGACACTACTGTCGTGACGTAATAAACCAGTCTACTTAAGCTAATCCTGCCCACCATGACGCATGGTACGCACGGATTGGCTAATAGCCTGGACGAAGCCGTCAGATTGGCTATCTCGCATGACTACGCTTTGAAGCTTCCTGCTTAACAGATTAAGTTGAAAGCTGAATAATTAAAGGAAAGGTTATTTATCGACACTAATTTTAATGCGTAAGGAATTGGTGAACTGGTTATATATTATTTCATAAATATTCTACGAAACCCGTCGTCGTACACCAATTTATAACCTAACCCCTCTCATTCTAGGAGAAGACATTAACCCAGCAGTAGGGCATTAAATAGGTTGATGATATTTTATAAAACTGAATCTGGGTGTTATAGGAACAACTAGAAATACTCAAAATCTTGAGCACTTGAGTATTTTCCACTGTGGGAGAAAGGCGTGAGTGTATGTATGTATGTAGAAAATATTCTCCGCAGAAAAGGTAATAGTTTTTCAAGTTAACCACTGTAGAATTTAGTTCGAAAGTTTTACATAAATAAAAGTCTATATTGCGTGTATTAGTTGTTTAAAATCTTCCTTGCAATAATACTCGTAATATGTTAGTTCCCCTTTTAAAGGGTCGGCAACGCACTTTTGACGCCTCTAGTGTTGCGGGTGTCCATGGGCGGCGGTAATCGCTTACCATCAGGCGATCCGTCTGCTCGTTTCCCCCCGATTCCCTAAAAAAAGTTATGATAGACATACACGAATCAAGGTATGTACAACAGTCTCAATTTATCTTGCATTATTTTACAGTTGGACATTAGGTTATGTTATTGATTCCAGCTGAAACCTGCACGCCTCAAAGATTTTCTCTAGGCATGTGAAGTCAGCCAACCTGCATTATGAACTATAGCCTAACCACTTTCATCCTTCAAGGTCCTACCTCCCTACGAATAGAGGAGAAAATTGTGTATGAGAGATACACAATTTTCTCCTCTATTCGTTCCACAGTCTGCGGGCCAGGCGTCCGATACGATTGTTCGAAGCACTTCCAAGTTGCGCATTCAATTTGCATCCAACTGTGTTGCAGCAACGTTCATTTTTACTCGCAACTGGGGCACTGTCTGAAAGAAACTAGACCCATTAACTGTCCTCTATTTGCTGAATATGGCACGCACAGATCAATACTTATAACAGTAAGAAAGAATGAAAGATAAGACAGTTCATTTGAAAGAAGAAAAGGAATTGGTGATGAAATCTATTGACGACTTCACTGTTTTGCCAGCAAAGCTTCAATGACTTTCTATGGTCGTATATAAATGTATAAAAAGTTATGTGATATATTATATTTCTATGGGAGAGAACGATTACTTAACATCTGGCAAGCAAAATGTACTTTTGCCCGTATTAGAAAGCAGCCTTTGCACCAATTAGAACAAAATATGCAAAAAAACTTTTGAATCATTTAGGTATCATATTCTTTATAGATATTTAACTCTCCCTTCCCATAGGGAACAATTCTGATATCATGGTGATCTTCACAAACGTACAATTAACGAAACAAAATACACTTAGATTTGAAACAAATATCCAAATTTAAAATATCTACCTACATAGGTAGGATTCCATGAATCGAATCGGCAAGGTGATCACTACAACAAACGTGCAGTAGAAACTAAAAGCATCTAAGTTATAGCATATTATACTATAGAGAAGAATTAGAAAGGCACTCAGTGAATGCTTTCACTTTGATGCATGTATTAATTATTCGCTAGCAAAACTTCAAGTCTGAAATAATTAACGTCTTGGAGACATGGCATGTGCTTCTCGCAGATTTTAGGAAACGCTTAATAAAACGTATTCGAAGCATGAAACGGCAGGCGACGGAAATTGCTAGAACGACACTATTCTGTTGGCGGTATAAGGGACCTCACACACTACGCTACCGCGACCACAAGTCGAATAATTTGTCATTACGACCAAATCGCCTTGTTGTGTAATAAATTCATTGAAAGCTCTTGTGACGGTTTTACGATCTACGGTCGGCAAAGGTAGGATCAAACATCCTATTATAATATTACTACGGTCATCGAAGCTTCGTCTAAGATACGACCAACTTATGCGTAAAAACCAGTATAAAAGACTTAAAGAGAGTTTATAAATCTTTTGCTACGAAGTTAAACAACTGATAACGAATGCATTATATAGGTTTGACAATTCACGGGCCATGAATTAGCTTACATAATTATCTATTACATTATAATTATATTTTATAAGTCATTTGCCGACTCAAAATAAGCTATCGTGGTGGTCAATACCTTAATTGAGAATAGATCTATGCTTAGCATGGGGGAAAGTAAATAGACGAAAGTAAATTGGAGCAATCTACATTATAGATTAGCCACAGTGACCAGATTTAATGGCCAATTTGACACAATAAAAAGCAGATTTGATTGCCTGGTCGCTCCGACCAAATAATGTTCGTCGTAGTGTATTGCGTCCCTAATCCAATACCAGATTGTATATAACTGAGTTAATAGTAGAGTGGTCGGTTATCGCTTCAATTGTTCTGAGTGAGCAATGGATTATTATGTACTGAAATTAGATGTTAGATGCCGTACTTGATTATGGAATTAATATAATTTAGATGTGATATAATATATTGAGTATTATGCTCAATGTTAACTCGTGGTTGTATTATTTGATTGAGATCTGCTATAGGTTTCGATATTCATAAGCTTCAGGTATGCAGATCCTAATTTGGAATTAATTAAAAGTATGTACAAAGTGAAAGAGCGCACATTAGAGGAGGCTTATTATATAGCCAGGAATGGACTGTAACAGTAATAGAAACATAATTATGGTAGAATATCCGGACGAATTATTTCATAAGAGCGCTTTGCAAATAGCTCCTGTCAAGTAACAAAATTTCAGACACAGATATAGAATTAAAACTGGTCCTAAACGCGACTTCTATGCTAGAAGTCGATTCTCAGGTCGAGCAAAGTGTTATTCTATTTTTCTATGGAATTATTAGTAGCTACTTGGGGTTTGAATTGTGTCCGGCTAATGGACTCGTCCACCATTGCATGGTGGGCGAGTCGTAACTAAACGTACCGGCAAACTGTGAGTATACCATAGCACGCTTCTGCCTAACCCTTCGAGGAATACAGGCATGATGGTATGTTATGTCACAGAATTCAAAATCACTTATCAATAAATACATAAGCCGCAACAAACATTTTTACCAGACTTGTGTTCTTGCTTCACGGAACGGAACAATCTAGCAAGAATAAATACGATAACTATGTAGAAATAGCTGAGGATTGTAGCAGCTGCGTTTGCCTGCTGCCGGGCGGAAATTACGGAACTAGTGCATTCCACACCTACACCCCGGTGTCTTGGAGTAAAGTCGTATGTCTGAACTCCAGCGCTTTAGAGCTTTAACTGCAAGCAGTTTGTATTTAGGTGAGTGTGAAACAGATGGTATTATCTTGGGAAGAAGTCAAAACATTTGCAATGTTTTTATGCGTCTTATCTTTCTTTAATATAACATAGCATTGCGTGTGTATCCTTGATTTGTTTCGTCAAATCTTCGTTCAGAACTTGTGGGCGATCATTGCGTTGACCGATGATTGTGGTGTTTAGTTTTTATCATTAGTGTATCAGACATAATAGAAATTGTATAGTTGCCCAATATTAAGCCAACCTGCTAGCGTAGCGTGGTGGATAGTCTAACCCCTCTCACTCCGAAAGAAGACCCGTGCCCATTAGTGGGACAGTACATGGGTTGGTGATGATGATGACTCGTTATTGTACTCAATGGTGGACGCAACAACTCTCTCTCAACTCTCAACTCTTTTGAAGTGGCGGTAGCCTAGGCTAGAGCGTCGGATTTGCGATCATGTGGTTGCCAGTTCAAACCCACCCATTGCACTACCGACGTGAACCCACTCGTAACACAAGCATTTAGCTTAGCACGAGGGGTTAACAAGAATACTAGTAATGTACAACCCACATTGCTAGTAAGCTTTAAAAAAAAATAGAAGCTTAGAGTTTAGATTTGTGCCCGGTTAATGGCAATAGGCTCACCCCATAATGACAAAGAATTTAAACGTACCAGTTTAAATTTAGATATCTTTGTCCAAACATTCATGTTATGAAATAAAACAGCCATTGACTCTTGACTTTAAAACTGACGACTACTTTTTTTTAAATCTGTCAGAAAACAACATAATTTAACAACTATTAACTATTTGGCGTGAACAGCATCAGATCATAACTGGTAAGAGCCCAACAATATTTCTTCATTGACTTGTAAGTCTTTTCAAAATATTTCTTTGGTGGTAGGACTGTCGGGGTCTGACTGGCTGGCGACCACCCTCGCAACGGTGATTGTTGTAAAGGATTGGTGTGTCTTTCGACTTATGGACATAAGAGCCAGTTCCCCCTCGGTTGCTGCGGCTCTGGCAGTCTGCAGTCCTTAGGAGCTCTTAAGGCTCGGCAAGGCACCAGCAACTCCTCTGGTATTGCAAGTGTCTATTCTCTGGTGTTGTGGCTGCCAAACTAGCCACCTGATGGTAGGTACCATCAGGATCAGGCTCGTTTGCTCGTTTGGCGATATAATCAATAAAAAACCTACATATTTAAAAGAAATAATAATGTCTTTTATCATCATTTAATGTTTTTGCGAGATAACTAGAAAAATTCTCATTGAGATGGAGACCACCCGTACTTTATCATAAAAGTAAATGTGCATAACAAAATTTTATCTCGCTATTAAAAGATGCAGTCTCCTTGCAGCTGTCAACTTAGCGATAAAGTTGGATGGGTAAGACTTTGATAATGCAACTTATATGCTGTTGAAATATATACATACGTCAGTTATTTAAGTTTATTTTATGGAAGACTAGCTGTTGCCTGCGGTTTCACTCGGATCCCAAAGGACTTTTTGAGACAAAATGTTATTATACAAATAACATTTTCCGAGGTCCAATCTATTCCTATACCAAAATTCATCAAAATCGTTACATTATTTCAGGCGTGAAAACGTAACAAACATACGGACAAATGGAGCTACTTTTCTATTCATAATAGTACTATGGATAGGTTTAACTTCATTGTCGTGGAGTAGTTCTTGGATAAACACTGATTAAATACACTAATCTATCGATCTCCAGGGTTAAGCTGCGCTTGCCGTGGTCAGTCTATGGATGTGTGACCATTTTTAACACATCGAGATTACGGAGTTAGTTAAACTTGTACCACTATCGTAGTGGTAGCCAGAAGCCCGAAAAGCTTAACAACGAACTGTTTGAGGATGATGTAGGAGCTTAGTAGCAATACTAAATTAGTAGTAGTGAGAAGTAGAATGAGTTAGGGATAAAGTTCCTAATGTTTTTCCCCAACTACGTGAGGGTTGGCTTCCAGTCTAACCAAATCCAGCTGAATATCAGTATTTTTCAAGAAGGGACTGTCATCAAACCTGCGTCATCCAATTTCTGGGCAATACCGATATATTTCAACATAGCAATAACTCCGATAAATATATAATATGTTTTTGATTTTTTTTATTTTAATTTTTTCTTTTTGGATTTCTGACCCGCCCCCAATACCCGATATGGGTTACAATTTTTATATATTTTGAAATGTTATTGTATTTTTTTCTAAAAATATATTGAAATATCTACGTAAATGAATATCATCATCATCATCAGCATAATTATATTCCTCCACTGCTGGACGTAGGCCTCTCCTAGTGAACGCCACAGAGCCCGATCTTCGGCTTTCCTCACCCAGTCGCTGCCAGCTGCCTTCCGCAAGTCGTCACTCCACCTGGCCGGCAAGCGACCTACAGTACGTTTGCCTAGACGCGGTCTCCACTGGAGAACTCGTTTGCTTCAGCATTTGTCGGTTCTCCTGCAGATGTGACCGGCCCATTGCTACTTCAGCTTGCTAATCCTTTGAGCTACAGCTCCGGACACAATTCCAAACTACGAGCTGCTACTGAGAATTTCATAGAAAATCTCAACTCAACTCAACCTTGGAATTAACCCACGACCTCTAGAGAAAGTTTGTTTTTATATTAGAATTCTCCTTTCCAAGACCAATCAATTCTGATATTAAACTTATTTTTGTTACCATCGTTATTAAAGATATCTTCCAAGTAAGCGATAATTCTCAGAAAGACATACTGCTATAGCAATCATCAAAGTAAACCTAAACTATGTTTAACGATATGAATATGATATAAGCAAACAAAATTTCCACTTCAAACATTGTTATAGCATTACCTTTATAACTATTTGAAATTATATGTTATTACTTATATAAATTGTTTGGGAATATTGGCAAAATAAATACTTTCATAAATAATAATCTATCTTCTCCTAGACATAAAAGAAGAACCTGACTGACTGTCTGATGTATAAACGCACAGCATGCTGGTTCCTTTTGCACTGTAGACGAGCACTATGAAAGGATTTTTGGAAATTCTACCCCTAAGGTGGTGAAAACTGGGGCGAAAGTTTGTATTAAAGTCCGTAATTTTTTAGCGGGTGAAACCGCAGAGTATGTATAGTGATGTATAACTCAAAATAACTACCCACGCTCGAACGATCGTGATATGAAAAATATCGAAATCAGTGAGGACTATAATCACAAAAGCGCAATATTTACGACCCCAATTGTCGACAAAAAAAGATAAAATAGGGGCAGCTTTTTTATTCTCTATTAGATTATTATAATGTAAGCTTAGCTTTTGTGAAGACAAAAAAAAACTAGTACATATTATATAGATTTATCACTTGCGAACAACTTTAGACGCAATTATGCCGACCGCACTATTGATTGACATTACGTAACATATGGTTCAATCAACCACTTGTCTGTTTTTATGATGACGATGCACATTATTCAGTTGGTCATCATTACCAGCCTTTTAATTGGGCTGTGACTCCTAATCTTTCATGGGAACTTTTAGTCCGACTGGCTTTTATTGACTATTCAAATGTCTGAGCGTTTTTGTCTTGTACATTTTTTGGATAGTATTTCATTTTAGTTTTGGTAATTCCTGCGAAAACTGCACGTGATAGTTCAATACGCAAATAGCTTGGATTCTAAGCTTGACTTGACAGTGACTTGAAGTGTGGTTATAGAAAGAACGAAAGAAAATAAATTTGTTTCCACAGACAAGCCTTTTTTTTATTCGTGATAGGCTTAAGCTTGACCAACATTTGCACTAGACTATCACTGCGATACGGGAAATTATCCTATCCTATCCAATACTTCCTTTAAAAGGCGATTATTACACCTATAGTTATCAGCAGGAATATCAACAACTCTTAGATTTTTATAGTTCCAATAACACCTAGTTATCCAAGTGGGAATCACGAAATTGGAATGGAAAATGGCGGCACAATATGGCTCCGTGCTCATCCACTCATAGTGTCGCAATTTCCTCCCGCGCAGATGACGACGTCTGTGTCAAATGTCTTATTTTATGAACTCGCTGCGACGTATGCCGTTTGCATTAAATTATATGGCGTGATGAGTTTTTTAGTATTGGATGGGAAAAATTATAATGTTATTTAAAAGGTTTATTAAAAATGAGATAAAATACCTTGTATAAGTGTATTTTTTATGTAAAGGACATGCTCCGTCGATCCCAAATGAATTGGGACAAGGTGATGATTAAAAATTAGATCAGGGTCAAGTCTGCAAAGGAACTAATGAGCCACCTGGTGGCAAGCAGTCATCGTCGCCCATGGACACCTGCAAAACCATAGGAATTGCTGTTTGCAGTATCTAAAGGGAAACTGACTCTTACGCGCAAAAGTCGAAACACACATCAAGGTACTTTACGACAGACTCCGACATAAGGATGGCCGCCAGCCAGTCAGATCCCAAGAGGTCCTATTACCGAGCAAAGCAGAGATTTTCTCGCCTCTTATGCGATGCGTATCTGAGTGGCAGTGAGGAACAGTATTCTGACCCATCTACCACCATAATTCAGATATTTTCTCGCTTCTTACGCGATGCGATCTGAGTGGCAGTGAGGAACAGTATTCTGACCCATACGGGGAAAACTCTACTCAACTAAATTTCAAAGCTCCCATACACTCCCATAACTTTGTATACCTATGTTTTACGTACATTTTTCAATTTTCCTTATCGCGGTGACACGACCCATAAAATATAAAGTTACACCTTGTTGTTTCCGTCACGTTGCTCTAATGTAAATGGTACATTAGCTGGTTCCCGTGTCTGGTTTCATCATGTAGGTACTTAGCAGGAAATTGATATTTGAAGACATGAAATGTGGGGTGTTGGATGTCAATATGTTTTTGAGAGAAGGTAAAAGGTGTTAAAAAAAGGACGTGATGAAGGTACGATTTTTTAATTTACCAGTTTTTTTTTCATCTTTGAGGTACTACTAAGGCTTAATTAAATAACCAAATCACAATTTTCTTGACTGGATTGCTGGATCTGGATCCACTAAACTAACGAGGCCGTATCATAATATAATAAAATACTTATGTGCGTAGTTTATGCTACGAGTACTTAAAGACCTATCTGCATGATCTATATTGTTCCTAAAAATTATGACAACTCATAACATGTTGAGTCAGACTAAGAAATTCTGCCTTCTGACTAATTTACTTCCAAGAAATGCTATTTCGAGGCTAAAGCTAAAAAACTTCTAGGAAATAGCACAGGGTCCTCAAATGATCATTAAATAATGTCACAAAAAAGGCCCTCTAATCTTAAGGAAAAATATTTTTTTTTTATGGAATTTGTTTACGTAGCCAACAACATGATAGAAGTTAATTTTATTAAGTACTTATTCTCGAAATCACCAATTACCTATATCATATAAAAAATGTTGCTTTAAATTTTGATATAATTTAAATAATAACTTAATAACTTCCCAGCCAATTTCGGCTATGGTGACTACTGCTAATTATAAAGGAGCTAGGATGATGTTCTCGCATGTGCCCTTTGACGACTACAGTATCCAATCTGGTTTATTTTGATATAAAGCATATATAAGCAGTAATAGCCTAGTGGTACTGGTTTTGTTCTGTGGCCTCGAGTTCGAACCCAAAGCACGCACCTCTGACTTTTCGAAATCATGTGCGTATTAAATAGTTAATTATCACGCGCTTAAACGGTGAAGGAAAACATCGTGAGGAAACCTGCATGCCTGAGAGATTTTCTCGATGGCGTGTGAAGTCTGCCAACCCGCACTAGGCCAGCGTGGTGGTCTATAGCCTAATCCCTCTCATTATGAGGAGACCCGTGCCCAGCAGTGGGATAGTATAATGGGTTGATTATGTTATATTTTGATCGAAGAAAACTTCTTATTTCTATTGACTAGCTTTTGGTCGTGACTTTGTCTGCGGGGATTGAAGAGTTGGTTCCAATCTGAATAGACAGTATCCTATGTGTTGGTCCAATATAAACTATCTGTATACAAAATTTCAGTCAATTTTGCCGTTTTTGCGTCATAGAGTAACAAACATCCAAAGATACAAACTTTCACATTTATATCTACTTTCCTAATAAATAAAAATCAATCATAAAATCAATCATCGATCACAATGTTTTCCTTCACCGTTTAAGCGCGTGATAATTAACTATTTAATACGCATATGACTTCGAAAATTCAGAGGTGCGCCTTGGGTTCGAAGTCGAGACCTTTGACTTGGCAGTCCAACGGTCATACCATTAGGCTATCATTGCTTCTAGAACTGTGCATTACTACACCACTAATTAACCCTTCGGGGAATACAGGCGTGATGGTTTGAATGAGTACGTACATATATTAGTAGCAGAATACACACTCACACCACATCTCTAATTGAAACGATATCACGAAAACATCCCAACAGGTCAATTGTTATTATCTCCCAGCATTTGCCAATACAAGCCCAGCGAGACGCCAATTAGGACAATCGCGTGTATCACAATTTTAATAACAATTAATCGTTTAGCCCTAATTCATTGTCAGTGTCTATGTTTGTGTAATGAGCCACTCTAGTTTCATGATCAGTCGTAAGGACTAATGCAGACTATAAGCTGCAGGTCGCCAATATTTTCAACTAACTAAGGTTTCTGTGCTAAAAAATGACAGACTTTCAAAAAATCCGTTGGATTGAATTTCCAAAGATCCTTTTTAGTCATCGTTTTCAGTGCAAAAGGAACCTGCTTTTTTAATGGAATACGAGGGCAAACGATCAGACGGATCGCCTGATGGTAAGCGATTACCGCCCCCCATGGACACCCGCAACACCAGAGGAGACACAAGTGCGTTGCCGACCTTTTAAAACGGGATTGGGCCTCCGGTAACCTCATTCACTCGGCGAAACACAACGTAGGCGTTGTTTAACGCCGGTTTTCTGTGAGACCGTGATATCACTCCGGTCGAGCCGGCCCATTCGTGACGAAGCATGGCTCTCCCACGTAAATAAAGCATGCAAACTGGAATCTAGTTATTTTAGTGAAGGAAAAATTCATTCGAACCTGCGTCTTTTGGTTGGATACACCAGACGCCCTCTAAGCTACCGCGAACCTCACCCGCCTGATTGAAATTTGCCTTCACATTCAGCATTGCATTCTTCATTTCAGGAATCTAGCTCCTATATGATACGTCAGCCAGTCAGGTTCTTCTTGTAGATAGGGATATATATAGATTGATGACACATTTGGCGTAGCGGCTGAGCGATTGGCTTCTGCGCCACGTGTTGTGGGTTCGATCCCCCCACGGAGAAAATATCTGTATGATCTTACAGGTACCTAGTTCCAGAGCTGGGTGTTTGTGTATGTGAGAATTTGTGTTTGTAAACACACCAACGATACTAGAGAAAATCCTAGTGTGGGGCAACGATTTCTTTAAAAAAAAGACACATATTTGGTTCGTTTAGGATCCGGTGACAAAGTGCGATAATCGTAACAAGAAACGCAAAATTGCAAATGTGAAATGATAATTGAGTGGTACTGAACTAATCGCAACTGCCTCATTAGTCTAGTGGTTCCAAGCGCGACTGCTACACTAGAGGTCCTGGATTCGTTCCCCAGGTCGAGCAAAGTGCTATTGGGTTTTCTCAATGCAAAGCAGCTCCGAGTCTGGATTTGTGCCTAGTTAATGGCTATAGGATCGTCCCCTATAACATAAACATACGGTGTATTGTGGGTGTACATTAAGTACGCCTCTGTCTAACCCTTCGGGGAATACAGGCGTGATGGTATGAATTGATGATTGTATGACACTAAACCTGCAAATCGGTTACAATTTAATATTTGAATTGACGAATCTTGTCAAACGAATGTCATTTCTTTACATTTTATTTCAATTCGTTCATTTATTAATTCGAATCGTTGTATCAAAATGTATGATATTTTATGAACCCTATTTGTCGACAGCTTATGTTACGTCCATGCATTTTTACTTCTACATATATTGTATAGAAGATGGAAGTGGAATGTATGTGGAAGAAGCAAAAGAAGTATGCAAGAATCGTAGCAAGTGGCGGTCTATAGTTTCTACCTACACGGTGGGAGAAAGGCGTGAGTGTATGTATGTATGTATTGTAGAAAATACTGGTAGAGACTGCTTCGTAGTAAGTACTTCATAGAGTCAGAGGATCGAATCGATCGAAAAGTGAATAATTCCATCAAAATGAATCCTTCCGTTATTGTTTCAACTTCAAAGCTTGTTAAAACGACGACACCATAGGACACATTAATCCGTCAAGTCGAGTATATGGCCGAATCCTTAGGGAATCCACTCATTAGGTAATATGAAGATTGATGTTGTGTTGATACGTGCGGCTCATCAGCGAGACGCCTACGGAAGCCTGACTGTAAACTGTAATTTATTATTAGACAACCGGACGAAAAATTCTTGACTGGTTTATACTTCAATGACACTACTCTACACTACACTCTGAAAAATAGTTTTAAGGGTCCGGCGGAGCTTGAATTGCCCACAAAAACTTAATACCGAAATAAATCGTAATCCAGACAATATTCTATCAAATTATATTATTATTCGGATTTGTATACCGTTAATCTAGGTTTCTACGATACTATTTCGTGTACTACTACTTCACTGGAAATAAAAGACTGAAAAACCATTCCAAACTTAGTATAGTTATTTATTTCCAGTGAACTATTTTGGACGACCTAGATTAACGATATCGGAATCCGAATAATAACAGAATTTGATTAAATTGTGTTTGAATTACGATTTATTTCGGAATAACGTTTGTAAGAGAAATTCGGAAATAATTATCACGCGTTTAAACGGTGAAGGAAAACATCGTGAGGAAACCTGCATGCCTGAGAGATTTTCTCGATGGCGTGTGAAGTCTGCCAACCCGCACTAGGCCAGCGTGGTGGACTATAGCCTAATCCCTCTCATTCTGAGAGCAGACCCGTGCCCAGCAGTGGGACAGTATAATGGGTTGATTATGTATGAATGTATTCTCTACTATACTATACTCACACCTTTTGCACACAGGGATGGGCAGAAACAACAGAACGCTTCTTGCTACGATTCTTGCAACGTCTTTTGCCTCATCCAGATTCATACATCTTGTCATACACACGCGCAGGTTGCGAGTACTACGCACCACATTTTTTTATCTATACGAATATTAGCACTACGCAAATTTATAATACTGTACCTAATATAATATACAAGAGTTTTTAGAAATTATATTTTTGTAATATTTCTTTAGTTTACACAAATATTTTTACAAATTTAAATATTCTTAGTGGTTTTTTATGACAAACGCGAAATAAAAGAGCAGTAAGCAATTACCACTGTATATTAAATAACAGAGTTGCGGGTAGAAGCTAGTTCTACCCGCAACTCTGTCTGCGTGGACTTCAGGATTGGGTCCGACCTTAGATATGTTATTCCAGGCTATAATCTATCTGTGTGCCAAATTTTATCCAGATCCGTTCAGCCGTTCTGAAGTGAAAGACTAACAAACATCTATACATCCATACTCAGAAACATTCACATTTATAATATTAGTAGGGATTATCACGTAAATTGTGCCTGGATCTGATACAAATTATTGTATCAACTTGAAAACTTCAGAGTGGTGGATGTAAGTCTTTCATTCTGAGTGGAGAAACGTGCCGAGAAATAGTATGGGTTGATGATGTTAAGCGATACTAGACGACTATGACTGCATTGGAGCCACAAGATGTGATGTTCTTTTTACCCGACTATTAAAAGAGGTTTTATGTTCGTCTGTATGTATTTTTTTTTTACTTTTTGTCAAAAAATATTCTTTACTTTTAGTGTATCAGGACACTTGCATTTAGACCGTAAAATTTCGACATCTCTTCCCTCACGCTACCGTGGGAAAGGCTGTCGGATTTTTACGATCAAATCCCCTCCGAAATAGGGATTTTTTTCAAATCAATGTCTTACTACTTCTTTCTCTGCCTACCCCAAGGTAGAACAAATTGGATATAGTTAGTAGGTGGCATTAGCGAGCGTGTAAGGGCCGGGTGAAAAAGACGGCGTTACATCAAAAGAGAACACTACCAATTGAGTTACTTTCCGCGAGTACATTATTGTACGTCATACGTGATTTTTTTTAACATTTATTAATATAATATATTCATACTGCCTATACTCCTTGAAGGGTTAAGCAGAGGCGTACTATGTACAACCACAGTTCATGGGTATGTTTTGGGTCTTATGTAATAGGGGGCGCGCCTATTGCAATTTTAAGAGAGGTAGGGTATAGTGGAATTAAATAGTTCCACTCACAATTGGAGCTGTTCAACTGGGGAAGTACCTCCACCTTGCAGATCGTAGCCAAATAACATAGCTCCGTGCTATGTTGTGTTCCTAACGGTGAACAAGGTCGCCAGAGCTCCGCGAGGCAGCGTTGTGTTGGCAGTGTGGGGGACCAGTGGTATTTCTTACCACCGCTGTCATGCATGGCAGCATGTCTCCTATGCTATCAGCCCAACTATTCCTCCTTAATTTACAGGGTCGGCAACGCGCGAGTGATATGCCTGGTGTTGCAAGTATCCATAGGCTACGGTAACTTGGGGCCACTGGACTTTTATTACTAGCTATTACATTACTCCTTTTATGATAACATAATCAAATAACGTTAGAGGATGAGTAATAATTATATTTTTGAAAGGTGTCAATATGATGCAGATCAACTTTGAGACTGAGCTGACACGGCTGAGCCAAAATCTCGTGCCGTATAAAATAATGGACACAAACAGCACTACGCACCACGTTATTAGATCATAGCCAGCGCGATGCGGCAAAGGGTCCATGTTTTATGTATGCCGCGCGACCGACACCATTACGATACACGCCACTTTGTACAACACGGATGCCGCGGCAAATGGCGAAGAAGACAAGCTGAAATTGCGTTTCAAGTTATACCTAATAATATGTGGCACAGACGCCGCAAAGTCTGACGGTGAAGCTGCGATTTGACGTGCAGAAAAAGATTAAATCCGCGATAGTACTCGCAACCGACGCGTAAGTATGAGAAGATGTATGAATGTGGAAGAAGCAAAAGAAGTCTCCATGAATCGTAGCAAGTGGTCTATAGTTTCTGTCTACCACTGTGGAAGAATCTCACAAATCTAGACTCCGAGCTTCTACTGAGAATATCACAGAAAAACCTAATAAAACTTTGCTCGACCTAGAGATCGCACCCTCCTCTAGCGTAGCAGTCGCGCTCAGGACCACTAGGTTAATGAGGCAGTCGGTGATACCACACAAATTCCTACTATCTTGTATTTACCTAAATATAAATAAATATCATTTTACCAGGCGCCATCTTGTATTACAATCGCTGAGGTTCAGAACACATTGTGAACCTAATCTAGATATTGTTTCCTGAATTGCATTGCTCTCTCGAAGTCCTGAACCCAACGAACTATAAAGTACTGTCTTTTCGAATGTTAAGAACATAGGTACCAGCTTCTGCCCGCGAATTTGTCTGCGTGGACATCAAGATTGGGTCCGACCTGGATAAAAATTTCATCCAGATCCGTTCAGCAGTTCTGGCGTGAAAGAGTAAATAAACATGCATACATCCATCAATACTCACAAACTTTCACGTTTATAATATTAGTAAGGATATTATTTTTATAATCGTTATGAGTTTTGTGGCCGTAAGGGTGACTGTTTTCTAACTTCAAACTTTTATAGAAAAATTCCCTCTTATTCCTTAAAGTTGATTTTTTCAAAAACACTTTCTTCATGGATTTTTACATAGTAAAACTGTGTTCCAAAACTTCGTAGTTTTAGCTGTGCATTGATGGGTCAATCAGTCAGTCAGGATAAACGATTTTTGTGTTACAAAATTATTTCTTAGCAAAAATGACGGCGTACTGATCATCATCCGTCAACTTCCTCATCTTGTCCCTATTTTCTTGGCGCATATATAACATATTAGCCTTAACAACGTACTACCTTTATTATAAGGTTAAATAATACGAAACACAAAGTTAATACTATTAACATCTTACAAACGCAACGAGAGCCTTGGAAGTGGTTCCAAATGGCGGCGGCCATCAAAATGAGAAAAATCACCATTTCGATCACGTACTCCACAGATTTCCTATTCACATAACAACCCTCACGATACTTATTTGATACCATCTTTTTGTGGCGTTAACTTTAAATTAAGATTAAAATTTATGCTCTACATGACTACTTTTTTTACTAAAAATGGACTTGCTTTTGACCTCCATCTTGCCTCCGGAGCAAAGACTTATCTTCGTCGACGGTGGAGCGAGCATACCCAGAACATGCCTGCTCACTTTTGAAAAGATTCGGGTTGAACGTACTCGGAAATACGGACGCAGGCAGGGAATTCCATGCGCACTACTATTGCACCAGTCCTTCTAGACAAGCAGTTGCACTTACGACCACCTACACTAATGAGGCAGTTACAAATCATATTTTTAAATACACGCAATGAAATAATATTTCTATTCCCTTAATGAAGGGAAGTACCTCTATTACTAACGCCCACAAACCACATCTCAATTTTAACATCCGAAAAATTCATCACAATCTATTTTTACTTAGCTCCCCCATCAAAACTGTCCTAAATACAGAATTGCATGGCGACATAGCATATTTAGAGATCGGCATGCCTTGGCGCGAAGCCAAAGATCAACCGGATTTAGGCCTGCCATAAGCGCCACCTACAAAAAAACAGATATGAGTTACTAGAGTGCGGGCGTAAGCGCATCTGTTGAGAGGTCCTGCATTCGATTTCCAGATTTACATGATAATCACGTTTATGTTCACCAAGAGATAGGCAGACGTACTAAAATATACCCACAGTCCGCCGGTATGTTTAGATCCCATGTAACAGTGGGTGAGCTAATTACCATTAACCGGACACAAATCCCAAACTCTAAGCTACTACTGAGAATTTCAGAGGAAAAAACCAATAACGCTTTTTTTTTAAAAAAAAAAAAGCTTACTAGCAATGCACATTACTAGTATTCTTGTTAACCCCTCGTGCTAAGCTAAATGCTTGTGTTACGAGTGGGTTCGCGTCGGTAGTGCAATGGGTTGGTTTCGAACCGGCAACCACATGATCGCAAGTCCGACGCCCTAGCCATTAGGCTACCGCCGCCAAGAAAGTTCTCAGTAACAGCAAGGAGTTTGAGTTTGTCCCCGGTTAATAAAATAAGCTCCTCTCCTCTAACATGGAACTTAAAAATATACTGGCAAAATATGGAAGGGATATTTTACCACTTCATTACCAGGCCGAAGCCCAAATCCTTCAGAAAACATTTTATCATTAAATCTTGTTAATACATAATCCAATAATGCCCAATGACAGATAACACACACACAGCTGACATAACAGAAATAATTTAATTATAATTTAAATACTTAGTATTCGAAATGAATTACTTAATTTTGGAAATCATTACTATTTGAATAATGTTGTCAATATGGAATCTTGATAGCCCTACAATAACTGTGAGGTAGGGTGGATGTAACAATAAAATCTCTGATACTCGTATAAGCAATTATCTAATATGTGAATGAATCACCAACCGGCAACTGTTTCTTGAAAAATACTAGCTGCTACTGGGTCCGCTTGTTTCCTTTTGTGTTAATAAAACATTTCTTTCATGCAGAAATTGAAGTCGCACATAAATGGATCAGCTACTTTACCATTACTGTCGTCAAAGATTAGGCCTTAAGAGCCCCTACGGACTGCAGCAAATGACAGGGAACTGGCTCTCACACAAATTTCGAAACACACGCCAAGGACACAGACTGCGATGGAAGAGTGATCAGACTCTCAGAGATAATTAATTTCATTAAAAAAATACAGGGTAAGTTTAATACTAATGATAAGGAGAAATGAGCGAAAGAAGGAAAAAAAGATAAAATAACTAATTCTGGAAGAACACCCTATAAAATTAAATTTAAAATGAACTTAATAAGCAAGCAAAGACCAACAAATCGTAAGCAACTAAGACAGTAGTTTATCAAAATAGAACCGTTAAAGGACAAAGACTTAATCCCAGCTGTTAAACTCAGTTTAATGGTAGCGAACAAATCGTAAATTTCTTTTAATCTCAACTCTTGTGTTGCTACAGTAAAATTATATGCGATTGTTAAATTTAAATAGAAAGGGTTAAATTTTTATGTGTGTGGTCACATTACATTAGTTAAAATATTTCTATTAGCGGTATCTTCGATAAGCAATCCATTAAAGATATTTTCAGTGCTTTTAATGACACATTAAAAACTTACTAACACATTTATTACAGCTTCTATTGTTATTAGATAGATATCTAAGCTTCCATATTAGTTGAGTAGTAGATTTATAGTTAGATTAATAATTGCGACTGTTATCGTAAAGGGCTTTGATTTCCAGGTCGCCGGCTGGGTGCGGGTCTTCTCTCAGAATGAGAGGGATTAGGCTATAGTCCACCAGGCTAGCCTAATGCGGGTTGGCAGACTTCACACGCCGTCGAGAAAATCTCTCAGGTATGCAGATCTTCTCATGATGTTTTCCTTCACCGCTTAAGCGCGTGATAATTTCTTATCTTATTTATCTTATTTCTTATTTATAAAAAAAACGTTGCCCCACACTAGGATTTTCTCCTGTGTCGTGGGTGCGTTTACAAACACAAATTCTCACATACACAAACGCCCAGACCCGAAACAACTACTTGTAGATCATACAAATATTTGCTTCGTGTGGGGATCGAACCCACAAAACACAAATTAACTATAATACGCACATAACTTCGAAAAGTCAGAGGTGCGTACCTTGGATTCGAAATCGAAACCTTTGACTTGGCAGTCCTATGGTTATTTCACTAGGCTATCACTGCTGAACCGAGTAAAGACTCGGTTAATGGCAGTAGGCTCGCCCCCTATTACATTAGCCCCAAACATACCGGCAAACTGTGGGTGAACATTAGTACACCTCTGTCTAATCATTTGGAGAATACAGGCCTGATGATATGTGTGAAAATGACTTATGCCTTTCCTTCGTAACAGTAACTATTTCATTTTTAGTATCTCGTTATTCTAACGGTTACTAAAGTATAAGAAACAATTTGGTTAGGATTTTGCCTTGTATTTCTCAGACACACTGCTCTAAATAATTTCTAATTAATATTCTTCTAGCAACAATTTTACATGAAGATAAGAAATCATAACTAAAAGGCAACGACATACCTCAGATATATCTGTCTCCATGCAGTAGGAAGAGCTTAGAACATTGGCTTGAAGCCAGGACACATATAGATGCACGTATCCACGTGGTAAACTTAGCTTTTGTTATTGTTTGGGTAAATTTTGACAACCATCAGCTGGTTGGGACAGCCCTAGAGACTAATATTTGGGCAAAGAAGGTGTCGAAGGAAATCTTAGTTTTGAGTGCTACATTATAATAATACCTAGATTAAAGAATCAAAGTGTTTTTATGATTACGGTACGGATAGTTACTGATATCTTAGCTAACCCAATGTGAGATGTATTGTCACATAAAGTTGAGGATATTCCTAGAAATCCAATTCTAAAGTTATAAAGAGGTAAGAAGAGATGATGGAACTGACCATGTGCGTTTGAGTGAGTATGAGTGTTAGAGAGTGTATGTGGGTGTAAACTACTACGACGTTATGCTGCTGAAAATGTTGATCCTAATAATGAGCCTAAAAATATAAAAATCCTTATATCCCATTTTTCATAAAAATAAAAATATTATGATTCATTTTTAAAGGGACATTTAACGTGTGTTATACCAGTCATCTACAGTCGGTGAGATTTTCAGCCTAACTTCTAGGACTTAGATACTTACACATATTTTCACCCCTAAATCGAAAAATTAATTTTATCTCTTTCTGCGATTTCTGTCCACCTCTTTATGAAAAAGGCGTGAGTTTACGTATGTATCCATCTTACCGACGCAACTTTACATTTTAAATTATTATTAGTTTATTCCTTCTGTTTCCAGTGAAAAGAAAATAATTCTAACCATTTATTTCAAAAATACCGCCAGCAGCGGTAGCCTAATGGCTAGGGCGTCGGACTTGCTATCGTATGGTTGCCGATTCGAAACCTACCCATTGCACTGCCGACGTGAACCCACTCGTAACACAAGCATTTTAGCTTAGCACGAGGGGTTAACAAGAATACTAGTAATGTGCGACCCACATTGCTAGTAACCTTTTTTTTAAAGAAAAAGAAAAGTTCAAAAATACTTTACCTAAATAAAAGAGTTCATGTGGGTTCACGTCACGTTCAGGTGACGTGTCGCACCAGATTTCAATGTCCACGCTTGATGTTGATTTATGAAATAATCTGGAGTTAAAAGGCGGCCTAGTATTTAAAAGTGCCTGAAAATGTTTTGGATATGTTTTAAGATATGATAAATGATATAGCAGAAACAATTTTTACCGCAATTCTAAAGAATATCAATTTTTAGTAGAACAGATTTTAGATTTCAATATATTAAATAATCTTAACACTGCAAGATGATAAAATTGGCCATGTAATGATATTATAGTAACAGAGAGAAGAGTATTAGAGATCCTACCCAATAATGAACCTTAGAGAAAGCAACTACAAAAGCGTCATTCTGCAAATTATGTTTTAAAATAATGTTTATTAAAAAAACACTAGAAAAAAGCACTATGACCACCTTGACCCTGCAGCGTGAAGAAACGAATCTTTCTTCACGCCCGTTTTAAAAATATTCCCTAACGTAAATCGTTGGTAAATATTTCACGTGTCCAGTTGTCAAATTAGCAATTGGCAATGTGTCGCATAGCCCGTAATTACAAGGGGTTTTGAACTCCGCTGAAGCTAAACAAGTCTTGGTATATTTAGATTTTGTAACACCTGTCTTTGATGCTGCCGAAATAGATCAAGTTTCTGCCAAAGAGATACATATTCTAGATTTCGCTTTTATGTTACTAGATTATTTTAGGTCACAAAAATTTTGTTAAGACTGCTTAGAAGATATTTTTGTAAGGATTAAAATACATTTTGTAGATAACACATTTTAGAAGACAGAAAATAAAATGTTGGCAAAATAAAAATTCGTGGAACGGCTAAAAATAAATATTGTTATTTCAACCGTAGACTGTTTTGTATATCTATCTATACAGGGCAATTTTGAAATAATTAGCACTTTTATTTTCAAACAATACAGATTTATTAAATCGTAAACAATTTTCCTAATATAATTTATGTTAAGCTACCTCAGTACTCCTAGGTCCTGGGTTCAATTCCCAGTTTCCACAAAGTGTTATTAGTTTTTTCTGTGAAATTCTCAATTGGCAGTTTGGAGTGTGGAATTTGTACCCGCTTAATGGCAATAGTCTCACCCCTATTACATGGGACCTTAATATACTGGCGAACTGTGGGTGTACATGAGTACGCCTCTTCCTAGATTAAAAAAGATATAAAATACAGGCGTGATGGTATGTACATTTATGTATTTTATGGCTCAAAATTCATCATCATCCAGTAACATTCATAGTCCATTTTAATTCGAGCATTTATTCATTGAGCAGTTTAGATTCTTTAATACATTTTTTTTATTTACTAATCACCAACGGGCTAACGCTAAACCACCAGTTCGCCTGATATTAAGCGATACTGCGATCTACGATGGAGGGCACTTGCCTAGAAGAAACTGATTCACTCGTGATTTAAAGACACCCAGATTATACCTATCAGGGAAGACCAACTCGGGAAGCGCATTTCACATTTCAGCAGTGCGCATGATAAAAGTGGAATTAAAGCCTTTCGTTCGGGTTTTCGGATTGTGCACCATGAATCGATCTCGCCTTTTCGTTCTTCTGGTCGTCCGATCGTAAAAAGAACTAGAGGGAAAAAGATCGCGGAGATCTGATGCACACTCTCCGAAATGTATCAGATAACAAACCGATAAGCTAGCATGAATAATAAATAGTGCCATATGTTTATGCTCGATTTTCTAAGCTTTTTTCACGTGGGAGAGCCATGCTTCGGCACGAATGGGCCGGCTCGACCAGACTGATACCACGGCCTCACAGAAAACCGGCGTTAAACAATGCTTACGTTGTGTTTCGCCGAGTGAGTAAGGTTACCGGAGGCCCAATCCTCTTTTAAAAGGTTGGCAACACACTTGTGACTCCTCTTCTGGTGTTGCGGGTGTCCATGGGCGGCGGTAATCGCTTACCATCAGGTGATCCGTCAGCTCGTTTGCCCTCCTATCCCATAAAAAAATGAATAATAAATAAAGCCTCCATATATTCTCTCGCTCTCTCTTACTCTACTCTCGCTCGATTTTCTAAGCTGCTCGCTAAATTCCAACTCGTTCCACCGAAATCCGGAACGCCTTATAAAAAATCAATTATTCCAACACTCAAATTCATATAACGTTCACATAATTCAGAGCAAAGCCGGGGAGCCCAATAAACGTAGTCGGTGACTAAGTGTCTATAAAGTATTTTAATGTTTGAGATAAAGTCGGGAGTGCACTCCATAATCCTGCAAGTGAAATACAACGTTTGGTTAGCCGCCATCAGATTGCAGGGGATGTGTTGCGGGGTTTATGTGATTTCTTTTATTGCTGTATAGAATTATTCAGCTTAAATATTCTGCAATCATAGACGCGATACAATTATTTTTTAGGATTTCTTTTCATACAAAGGCTATTCTAAAGTGGGAGGATTATTTTAATGGCGATTCACTAGAATAGTTTTAAATGTGGTACAAATTATTTTTTATCTCGAAATATTTATGAAATGGTGCTACTTTACAAAAATGAAAACCGGCCAAGTGCGAGTTGATGTCGCGCACGAAGGGTTCCGTACAATTATCTATAAAAACGCCAAAAAAAATTACGTTTGTAGCATGGGACCCCCAATTATTTTATTCTGTTTTATAGTATTTGTTGTTATAGCGGCAACAGAAATACATCATCTGTAAAGATTTCAACTGTCTAACTATCACGGACAGACAGAAGAACAGACAGCGGAGTCTTAGTAACAGGGTCCCGTTTTACCCTTTGGATATGGAAACCTAAAAACCAAGCAAATCTTGAACTAAATTTGCTATGAGACTTTATACGATGGACGTATCAAGCAGAATCTCCGGTTATACCTCAATGACTCCAAATAATATAAGATTGTTGTCAATCCATTTGTTTATATTATTTTTCAAAACTTTGTTGTTTATTTTATTTATTTTGAGAAAGTATGCAGCAAGCATTATGATAGAGTTGAGGTACTTCAAAGATCATTTCATATGGTTTCAGTAGATGTTTTAATATTAAATGCTTTTTTGACTGCCTCATTAGTCTAGTGAACCGAAGAGCGACTGCTACGCTAAAGGTCCTGGATTCGGTAGCAGCTCGGAGTCCTAAGAATTTGCCCGGTTATTGGCAATAGCCTCGCCCCCTATTACATGGGACCTAAAAACATACCGGCGAACTGTGGGTGTTCACTAGCACACCTCTGCCTAACCCTTCAGGCAATACAGGCGTGATGGTATGTTATGTTTTTTTTATCCCGTTCTCAATGTCTTTTTTTGCTTACCAAGCAACTGGAATTTCAATGTAAAGAAAAAGGAGCACATGAGCTTCTTTGTGGAGCTAATTGCTAAAGTCAACTGACCTTTTTAACCTTGGTGTTAATTCCCGGTACTACTTAAACAAACGAAGGGAGAGCCAGCACTAATCTGAGAGTCTGTCGCATTTTTCAATTAAAGACTAACTAATTGCATTTGAATTTTGCTTTTTCCGATTTTAGTTTCAAGATTGTATTACGCATTAACGTGTGCGCAACGAATTCTCAAGATTTTTTTAAAGATTTTTCTTCTTAATATCTATTAACACAAAATAATACATTTTTATATGCCCTTGTCTGTTTAACTATATACACTTAAACATTATATTTTAAATTTTATTTTTCTTTTCTTTTCTTTTTCATTTTCTATTTAATTTATGTTGTATTGTGTAAAGTTGTAATTTTGCCTGTCGTGGTCTCTTTTAAGTGAGAAAACATATGACCTACCTTTTTTGTTTTTTGTCATCCAACTTGCGTAATGTATTTCTTGTTAGATATCCAAATAAATAAATTTAACATCTATACTTATAATAAATCTGTAGAGAGGCCAATTCTGTACATGAAATATATTTCCAAAATAACTATCAGCGGGTGATTAGTGATCGATACTGACGCCAAAAATGCAATCTGTAAAATTTTTGTCTGTCTGTCTGTTTGTCTGTCTGTCTGTCTGTCTGTATGTTCGTTATAGAAACAAAAACCACTCGACGGATTTCAACGAAACTTGGTACAATTGTTCTTCATACTCCTGGGCAGGTTATAGTATACTTTTCATCACGCTACGATCAATAGGAGCAGAGCAGTGAAGGGAAATATTGGGAAAATTAGTGATTCATGAGAAAGGTTTCAAGCTATAAAACATCACGCTACAACCCTTAGGAACGGGGCAACTAGGTGAAACCGCGGGCGAAGAACTAGGGAACAAAGTAACTATTCCACGCGAACGAAGTCGCTGGCAAAAGCTAGTTCTTAATAAAATTGTACATTAATTGATACCTGATTCATACTATACAAAATAATCTATAGGTACTAAACTCAACATTTTTATTGTGATCATATCAACGCAAACGTTCTTCAGTTTAATAAAATGAATATAAAGAAAACTCATATGGAAGATGTTTACCACTATTTTGTCCATCACTATTGGCAATTTTGAAACAGAAAACTGATTATAACATAACACAACATAATCAACCCTTTATACTGTCCCACTGCTGGGCACGGGTGTCTTCTCAGAATGAGAGGGATTAGGGTATAGTCCACCACGCTGGCCTAGTGCGGGTTGGCAGACTTCACACGGCATCAAGAAAATCTCTCAGGCATGCAGGTTTCCTCACGATATTTTCCTTCACCGTTTAAGCGCGTGATAATTAACTATTTTATCTAGTTGGTAACCTATCTTTTAAAAATCATTATTCAAGTCAGAATTAGTAAAAGAATCAGTTCATTGACAGCGCGGGGTATGACAAAACTCTGGTGCAGCATCATATTGCTGTCAGTTTGGACGAGGGCCAAACTAAACGGAATCGGGTCGGCAGCGACACTTTCTATGACGCTAAAATAGACGACGAAAGTTCAATGCGTGTTTACTACAGATATTGTGACAGTAAAGCAGTAACAGAAGGCAAAAGCAAGACCGTGAATAAGCACTCTTAAGTGTCATAAAAACGTACATAACATACCATCACGCCTGTATTCCCCGAAAGGTTAGCAGAGATACTTAATGTACACCCACAGTTCGCCGGTATGTTTAGGCACAAATCCAGACTCGGAGCTGCTACTGAAAATTTCATAGAAAAACCCAATCACACTTTGCTCGACCTGGAGATCGAACCCAGGACCTCTAGCAGTCGCACTTAAGACCACTAAACTAATGAGGCAGTCATAACAAACGTCAATTGTTTCCCTTATTCAACACTAGCTTCTGCCCGCGACATTATCTGCGTTGTCTTCAGGATTGGGTCCAACCTGAATAAAAAGTAGCCCATGTATTATTCCAGGCTATAATCCACCTGTGTGCCAAATTTTATCTAAATCCGTTCAGCCGTTTTGGCGTGAAAGCGTAACAAACATCCATACATCCATACTCAAAAACTTTCACGTTTATAGTATTAGTAAGGAAGTAAGGATTCGAATATTTAATTTTTCAACATTTGAATATTTTACCATTTGAATATTAAATATTCAAATATTGGAAACATGCATAGATTGTTTGTTTGTGCGCCGTCTATTTGTTTTAAGTTTAATTAGGAACAAGCCTTATATGCAAGCCTATATATATAGTATAGAAACGTACACAGGGCTAAATTATCCGAATACGATTAAGCTTTGAGGAGTTATTGGCATTTGATTTATACTTACATAGCTTTCAATAACAGCCTCCTTCATAATTTAGTCTTGTACATTGTAGTGTACCTACGGCCTTGTCTGTTTTGTGGTAGTCATAATTTATCGACTATTTTCGAGTTAGCTTAGCACTATTTATGCGCGTGACCTTTAGATGGAAATATATCATTATTTGAATGGCGCTGACGCATCAGTAATAATACTGTTGTTATACATTACATGTTTAGGCCCGCTGTCATCTGTCGTGCCAACCATAGCTAGAAACTTCCTATCCTAGAAGCTTTTCTATTGTAAAAAAGGACTGCTTATATAGCAATACTTATAGAAAACTGTTCATAATCAACACTTTCCGTGTTCCACTGTTGGGTACGGGTCTCCTTTAAAAAGAGAACGGTTAAGCTATAGCTCACTCAAACGAGTAAGGCCTCGTGCGTGTTGACAGACCTCACACACGCCATCAAGAAAATCTCTCAGCCATGGATGTTTCCTCACAATCTTTTCTTTCACTATTTTAGTGAGTGATAATTAATATTATAACTACGCATATGATTACGAAAATTCATAGGTGCATGCCTTGGATTTGAACTCTAAACTCTTAA
This sequence comes from Acronicta aceris, assembly GCA_910591435.1. Taxonomy (NCBI): domain Eukaryota; kingdom Metazoa; phylum Arthropoda; class Insecta; order Lepidoptera; family Noctuidae; genus Acronicta; species Acronicta aceris. The sequence goes on from OU342775.1 coordinate 1,461,443, forward strand.
AAAATCTCTTAAAACTTAGACAAAAAATAAAAAACTATAGCTGATAATTTCTCTTCCTGTATCTAACTGTATCAAATAGATACTCCATGATAATTTCTAAATTCTGCAAAAACAATAAATTACATAGTTAATGAAAAAAGGTACAAAAGTACAGTAAGTTTTAACGATTCCAAATTAATGTTATGTACAAAGTAAACAGTCTTAAATTGTCTGCCAAATAAATTTTAAAAATTTTAACAAAATAAAATAATAAATTACAAAATAAATCATATTGTAAATAGCCATTTCAACATCACCGCAAAACTAATTTACAGTAGTAAAACAAAAAAAATACTAGTTTCAATGTAAGAATCTGTTTCACTTTAATAAACCAATAAATCATCACCATGCTTGAAATATTTACTTACGCAAAATACTTATATTTTCGTAAACTATTTTTATTTAGTTTTTACTGAGTCATTGTTAAGCAATGTGGTAAATCACATTCATTGTCAATCTCAGAAAAGTTAAAGACACAACTTCCTTTATCAGAATTTCCTTGGAGTCGGTGCAGTACGTCTATTTCTCTATTATTATATCTCTATTAGCTATCATAACTGTCATCACTTACTTTGTCCCTACCCGTAATATTGCTTTCACAGAATCCAAACACCTCTTCTTTGCCTTCATTTACATCCATCCACGTTATAAATAAAATCTTTTTGGTAACATTTTCTTTCAAATTCAAATAAAAACAAATGTCAAACGTAAGTTTGATTTTCGAAATAGGCCCGCATCTCTAGAATATTCTTCTCGATTATCATTAAAACAAAAGGCGATTCCTCACCCCTGTATCATTCATCAAAGCTTTTATCTTCAAAGTATTTGATTTAGAACTGGCGAATGTATGTTCCACATTGGACGGACCTAATGGTGTGAATCCATCGGCAGGAGCATTTCCGCAGGAAACGTAAATATAGACCAAAATATTTTGAGTGATGCTCAAACCATGACTGTTGTTTAATTATATCCAACTTATCGATGCAGACATCTCTGTAATACTTTGCTTTTGGTGAGTCAACAAGTCAACAAACGCTTGTAAAATGTAACTTTACAATAATATAACATAATATTATAAAATAACTGTTCCCAGAAAGGAACTACGAGGCTTAGAAACTTGAATTTTGGCAGATAAGTTTTCTATAAGAGCGGCAACTGCTAGGAAAAAAGGGTAATTTCCATGGGATTGGGAATAACTAGATGAACAAGGGTAATCACTGCGAGTTTATTAGTTTGACTTTTCAAAAGTACCTTTTTAATGGTCTAATTGAAATAAATAATTTTGACTTTGACTTTGACTTTATGATAAAAATGTTTGCGTTTGTTTCCAGCCAAGGAGTGGAGCACCCTTTCTGCGACTGTATTTCCGAGTACGTACAACCCGAAACCCCAAATCAACAAAATCTACTCACGTGAATCTATGATCTCCAGGCTCGTGTGTATCAAAGTCTGCAACACAATCACCATCACCAACACACACAAGTTCATATCCTTCGCCATCATCACCAACTGGCGTCCGTATCACCAACACTGGTTCACCAACATGGATCAAATAATCAAAACGACACATTGATGTCAATATAGAAGTTATTATTACACTTTTATTACACTATTTCTATTTTTTTATCCGACCATCTTATAGTTTTTGGATGAGAGCCAATTTTTTTTTTATTTTTTTTTTGTTCAACGTACCGGAACTGAACCTGGAACAGAATTAAATCTTTTTAAAATACGTAAATAATTTTAATATTATAAGCGGTAAATGCAGCACTAATTTAACAATATGGCAAACGATGTGTGCTAAGCCACACATCGTTTGCCATATTGGACATACAGGCCTGCATAGTGGAATTATGGCTCGAAAAATAAGATAGTTAAGGCTTAAAACAGCTCATTTCAATACCTTGAGATAAAGAGAGAGTGTATCCATTTTATATTAACAGGATTAGATGGACGCTGATTATAATAATGGTTTTGAGATGGATATAAGGCCAGAGGGAGATTAAGGTATCATCTAAATCTAAATGGACTGTAAGGATATGGCTATAAAGGAAGTAAATGATGAGATGAGGACTGATAGAGGTGTATGGAAGAATGATACTGCATGGTACTGCACTGTCCCCAAGTAAATTGGAAAAACGACAGAAGACTGATTATGCTGGTGTTTCTCTGATGATAAGTACTTTTGAGAACAAATATAAAAATGATCTCAAAAATCATCTTTTGTCAAGTCTAGACATCGCAGTTGGTAGAAGCTAACATCATGTGTGTAACAAATTAACAAAGCACCATCAATCCATTTTATTTTCCTATAGAACTCCTCTAAAAATGAGAGAGATTACTCTGTAGTCCACCACGCCTAGTGCGTATTGATTGATAGACGTCACACGCCGTTGAAAAAACCTCAGGCATGAATCTCTCAGGCATGCAGGTTTACTCTCAATGTCTTCCTTGACCGTTAAGCATGTGATAATTATTTATTAATATGAATATGAACATGAACATGATCATATCATTGCACACTCATAAAGATTTCCTGCACTATAAAAGCGGTTTTGGCCTCTGCTATTATTGATTAAACACTTCTTATTTTATGTTTACACAGTCAACTAATAGTGGGTTTATTAAAAATAGTAGCTTCACTAACATGTGTTTGGTTTAACGTATTCCAATGGGAATTGGGTCGGTGTTTATTATCTTCCAAATGTTATGAAAAATGAAATATTTTATTCAATGTAAAGTCGTTTGGTATTTTTGTGAATGGTTTTTTTTTATAAAAAACGTTGCCCCACACTAGGATTTTCTCCTGTATCGTGGGTGCGTTTACAAACACTAATTCTCACATACACAAATACTCAGACCCGGAGCAACTACCTGTAGATCATACAAATAATTGCTCCATGTGGGGATCGAACCCACAACACGTGGCGCAGAAGCCGATCGCTCAACCGCTACGCCAATCGTGTCGTCATAGATGCTTATTCGTTGATTTATATTATTAATAATTCATTTAGTCGCTTTAATTTTTTACTACATATTAAATTTCCTTCGTATTTCAGGAAAACGGCATCACCAGAAAACGTACAGCTAAAACTAAGAGATAGATAGTAAAGACAATAGTACAAGAAGTTAAATTACAAGTTTATAGATATGAAATAAGTAGATAGTTACTTTCCGTCAAAAGCTTTTCTTAAAATAAAAAAAAACTTTTTACATAACATATGGTATGTCACGCCTGTATTCCCCGAAGGGTTAGGCACAGGCGTACTTAATGTACACCCACAGTTCGCCGGTATGTTTAGGCCCCATGTTATACGGGGCGAGCCTATAGCCATTAACCGGGTACAAATCCAGACTCCGAGCTGCTACTGAGAATTTCATAGATAAACCCAGTAACACTTTGCTCGATCTGGGGATCGAACCCAGGACCTCTAGTGTAGCAGTCGCGCTTGGGACTATTAGACTAATGAGGCAGTCATAATACTTTTTCTTCTCCTTTTTTTGATCGGAGAAAATGCCTGCGCGAACGACACTTTCTGGGAAAGGTGAAGTTATGCGTGGCTCGCACCCACTAAGAAATCCGTTGTGCCTACGTCCGCTGTTGTAGAGGGGCCGAGAGAACTCCTACGCATTACTTTCGCGACCCTTCCATCAGTAGCCCAGGTAGGCCCCTTCTTAAACGGTGACAGACTCCCTCTTTACAGACGCCGTGCTATGCAGGTGGTATAATCCCCGATCCTAACCTACCTGACAACCAAAACGGTTTATTTATCGTCACCTTGTATCTATAATTTGACATGATTAACACAGACACGAGTATGCTGGTGTGTTTAGTGACAACAATTTGAATTATGCAGTGGTCGACCAAATTACTAGGATCCCCCTATTCGCTCCCCTTACCTTAGCTATGAATAGTGTCGTTTAGTTCTTGCTTTATAGCCGGGTTAATAATAGAGTTAAATATATTTATTTGATGCTTTTGACATCAACTAACTAAACACTTTGGATGCTTAACTTAAAGGTATGCAGGCGTGAAGCAATGTTTATACATATATTATGCTAAGTTGTTCTCTTTTTCTAGATATTTTAGTAATTCTCAAGTAGAGTTACATTAATTTTGATTGTAATTTTGAAGATACACCGACTTCTAAGATACAGGTTATTACCTAGTTTAGAAATCAGGGTCTTTTTACTCTAGACCACTTACCTTAAGCCATATCTCTTAAACAATGTAATGTTTGTGCAGTTTATTGGAGAAATAAAGATATATTATTATTCCATTCATTTATTCTTATATCTTATTTGTATATATTTTTAAATATTTTTATAAAAATAAGAAAAACATTTTTTTTATTTAAAAATACGTTGCCCCACACTAGGGTTTTCTCCTGTAGCGTGGGTGCGTTCACAAACACAAATTCTCACATACACAAACACACAGACCCGGAACAACTACCTGTAGATCATACAAATATTTGCTCCGTGTGGGGATCGAACCCACAACACGTGACGCAGAAGCCGATCGCTCAGCCGCTACGCCAAACGTGTCGTCAAAATATAAAGTTAAGTCGTTTAAAAATATAAAGAAAAGAATTGATGCGCTATTATTATTTATTACTGCTAGATAAATAAAAATGGTAATAATGAATTAATTAAATAACTGCCCCATTAGTCTAGTGTTCCCAAACGCGATTGGTACGCTATATGTCCTGGGTTCGATCCCCAGGTGTAGCAATATTTTATTGGGTTTTTCTATAAAATACTCAGTAGTAGTAGCTCGGAGTCTAGATTTGTGCCCGGTTAATGGTAATAGGCTCGCCCTCTATTACATGGGACATAAAACATATCGGCGAATTATCGCCATTAACCGGGCACAAATTCCAAACTCCGAGCTGCTACTGATAATTTTATAGAAAAACCTAATAACACCTGGGAAACGAACCTAAGACCTCTAGCGTAGCAGTCGCGCTCAGGATCTAGGCTAGGCTAATGAGGCAATTAGTTATAGTTTCTTTTTTTATCCGCGATAGGCTTACGCTTCGCCTGATGTTAAGCGATACTGTGATCTACGATGGAGCGCGCTTGCCTAGAAGAAACCGATTCACTCGTGATTTGAAGACACCCAGATTATAACTATCGGGGACAACCCACTTCGGAAGCGCATTTTTTATTTATTATTTTAAATATTCGTGTATTAATTTACACAAACGATTAAATTTACCCCTAGCAATACTCATGTAACAAAAATGTCCCCACAGCTCCCCATTGAGGTGAGAGATCAAGTTATATTCGTCGGTGCACGTCATACTTCCGCCGCTTCCTAATAATAATTCCGTCTCCCTCCCTCTGCCGTCCCTCTCCCGCGGATACCACGCTTCCTTTACCTTGAAATAGTTAATTAACTCATTCAATTAGCGCACACAGGATACGTGACGGTTTTCGAGCTCGTGGCGCGTAGATAATGGAATTTTTTCTATGACTTAATTTGGTTAGGAAAATAGAATTATTGGTTATATATAGATACGTAATTATACTTTGTTATTTAAGTTAGATTATAACAATTTTTTTAGGAGATCTACTTTACGTTTTTGTTATAAAGAAAAAGCGCCATAAAAAATATTGTTTTCCAAATATTTTTAGGATAATTTAATTATTATAATATATATAATTAATATTAAATTTAATATTAATTGGTTTGTGTGTTAGTCTTGTGTGCATTTCTACCGCTCATCCGAGTACTATGAAATTTTGGTAAGCTCTTGTGAGCCCCGTAAAGGTAATGAAAAAAAAGACAATAAAAATGTCATTGCACAATGCACATCTATTCTTTAAAAATAAAAATCAAATACTGTTCGTTGGTAACCTGATCACTTGAGAACGGCTGGACCGATTTGGCTGTTTTTTCGTAACAGTCCGAATTAAGTTTTTCTGGAAAGAAAAATTGGATAAGTTGCCTGGAAAAAATAAATATTCTGGAAATACAAAAAGTGCTTTTTTCTATAGACTGATTGTATGCTTTATTAAAATTTGGTCAGAACAACGTCTGTAGGGTCAGCTAGATAAAAAAAAACCTTTTTTGTTAAGATGGTTTGGTCATGTAGAGAGGATGGATGAACGAAGATTGAAACAATGTATACATGGCCAATACGGATGGAAGAGTTGGAAGGGGCCGACCTCGGCGAACGTACCACAATCAAATTGCGGACGTTCTCAAAAAAGGTCAGGTTAAAAGCACCTTAAACCGACGATCATGCATGAGGAGATTAATGAACGTGGATGAAGCGAAAGTGGTGTGCCAGGATCACAGTCTCTGCCTACCCCAATAGGAGACCGGCGTGAACATACATATGTATGTACAAACCTTTTCGCAAAAAGGAATCTCATTTTTAATTAGATCGCCCCTCCAAATTAAACATCCAAAGTAATGCGCACACATTTGCCGGCACTACACTAGTTTGCCCAACGTACTCGTATGTATGCAGTACGACAATATAATTACGACACCTCATTGGCGCACGTAAACACGTGGATTTGCGACCGTGGACCACGTTTATTGACATTGCTTGCCTGCTAGAACTAATTTCGTTTGTAATGGCAGAAATACGTGGAAAATAAGATTAGGTATGGTATTCTATTGTCAAAATTTTGCAGGCATTAATCGAGATGATACGAGATTTACGCGCATGCAGTCATTTGATGCGTATTTGTTACCATTGGCTACATAGTTGCTACTAGAGTTTCCGTGCGTACTTAGGTAATTTTCGTTTCTGAAATATACTGTACCCACTGTACCTACACCATGGAGGTTTCATATCATAAAATGTGTTAAGTCTAATTTATAAAGAATAAAACAATTGTCAAAATGTCAACAGCGAATGACAGCTGTACATATCTTGATGATGTCATCGTAGTAGTATGTACGGACTTTCAATTACACATACAAACTTTCACCCCCTTTTTCACCACCTTGGGGGCTGAATTTCCAAAAATCCTTTCTTAATGCTCGTCTACAGTGCAAAAGGAACCAGCATGCAATCTTTCAGGGATCTAGCTCCTGTAGTTTCGTACCGGCGAACTGTGGGTATACGGTATTATATCTTTGCCTAACCCTTTGGGGAATACAGGCGTGATGGTATATTATGTTATGATGATACCGGTTGATACGCTGTCGTGCGTAACTAGCAACACGACACACGATAATACTTTCAAGTATATTAATCATGCAATATACTGGTCATCTGATGGAAAATGTGTTTCATCCTATAGACATCAGCAACACCAGTGCTTTCACTAGCGCGTTGTCATCCTGAGACCTCAGCTGCTAAGAGTCCGGCGGACCGAATTTCCCATACAAACGTAATACCAATATAAATCGTAATTCAAACACAATTTAATACAATTGTGATAGTATTCGGATTCAGATACTGTTACAGATAATCTAGGTTTCTACTCTAACATTTTGTCCAAAACACTTCATTGGATATAAATGTAAGTGAATACGATTCTGGATAACTTTACCAAGTTCGGAACGATTTTTCGGTCGTTTATTTCCAGTGAAGTAGTAGTGGATGAAATGGTACGGTAAGGTCCTAAATTAACGGTATCCGAATCTGAATAATAACACAATTTGATAAAATAAATTGTTTGGATTACGATTTGTTTTTGCATTACGTTTTTGTGGGCGATTCAGACTCTACCGGACACTAAAGTCTCATTAGTCTAAAAATTCCACAGGTTACCTACAATCCCTTCAAACCGGAACACAATAATGTAAGGGCATTATTCCTTAGCAGCAGAATATATGGTAACAACCCAGGCGAACTGAACGGCAGATTTCAACCTCAAAATGTTCAAAAAATACACACAGATAATAAAAAGGCTAAGCTTTGACGGGCATATTTTGAATGAACGAGCCTTTAGTAAATAAAAGCTGTCACCAGCATTTCAGCTCCCATTTTAGCTCAGCTACACTAAGCTAAACCTACGAATAGAGCCCTGTCAGATCTAAAAATTCATAAAAACAATAGGCGAACATTTTTCGACTTACAAAGGGTTAAAGGCTTGTCTCTAACCTGGTGACCATAAAAAATATCATGCTAGCCGCTAAAAGCACAGGGGTTACCCACCCGACCTAGTTTTTTTTTTAAACAATACTTCAGTCTCGTATGTAATAATTCAAACTCAATTTGGTTCTAGAATTCCGTTCATTTTGTTGAAATGGCTCGCTTTTGCTAGAGGTTTCATAAAAGATTTAGGTATTTATTAAATATGGCTCCTAGTTGACGTATCAAGATAAAACACGCACCAGATTTTAAGTTAGTTCTCCAACAATATAGCTATGAAACCGCATCCTATTTTCGTGCATTAGTTTTTGTGATACGAGCTTACAAAAATACATAGGTATAGATATACCTATGTATTTTTGTACGCTAATACATCCAAACCCTCCTTCCGAGGCACGGGAGGAGGGTTTGGATGTATTTCACCCAGAGTTTGGATTTGTAGGCTTGGCCTTTGTTACATGGGACCTAAACATACCAACGAAAGGTGGGTGTCAGTAGGTACAACTCTGTCTCTGTCTATTATAATTCTTCGCTGACAGTTTATTAAATGTAAGTTATGTACCCAATTTTTTCTCATTGTAATCCTATAATAAACTCAGCATAAGCATTTATAAATGATATCTTTATTAAACATCACATCCACACCCCAAACACAATTAAAAGTGTCAAGAAATAAATTAAAACATTACATTACACCCCAACGACAAAAAATAATCTCCAACAACGATTCAATAGGGACAAATTGTGGCCATCAAGGTACCCTCATGATATCCGACAACATCGCGTGTTGAGGGCGTTTTGTAACCATTGCCGATAAGATTGTGGGGATCAGACGTTAAATAAGGATGTGACGGTAATGCTCACTTATTTTTACATTTTGTGGGTCTTTCATTGTTGGGGAAGATTAACACTAAAGATTGTATCAAGTGTTTAACCTTTAGATGATCTTGAAGGACTTTTATACATACTTTAAATTCATTTTAATATTCTGTGCGTAGTATAGTAGTAGATATAGTGTTTACTAGTTACAGAAAAAACACGAAAGTAGAATAAATGCCGTGGAGATGAGATCTTTGAGAAATATGTGTGGGGTAACCAAGATAGAGTGAGGAACAGCGTGATAAGGAAACGGTGTGGTGTGACACACCACACCAAATTTACGACGTTCTCGAAAAAGATCAAGATGAGCACCCTAAACCGACGATCATGCATGAGATGGTTAATTAATGTAGATGAAGCGAAAGTGGTGTGCCAGGATCGTAGCAAATAGAAATATAAAGTACCTATCTGCTTACCCCAATGGGAGACAGGCGTGTAAATATGTAGAATATGTATGTATTTAGTTATTTTTTACTAGGTATATTTCGCATTAACGCATGCTAAATAATTTTATAGATATAATGTTTTTGGGGAAAAAAAATACTCTTTATTTTAATAAGTATACTTATTTTATTGTATTCAAAGTTTTATCTTGTTTTACTTTATAAAGTTATTTTAGTAAAGGAAAAATTCAATCGCGGGCAGGATTCGTACCTGCGTCTTCTGGTTAGATACACGCGATTGAATTTTTCCTTTACTAAAATAACTTTATAATCTTGGCATGGAAAATGCAAAAAAAAAATCACAAAAAGTTTTTTTTTTTTATATATAAGAGGTGGGTGAATTTATTTTCTAATTATTTACTCTCATTTCAACACTACGCAAAGATTTAGCTGCTACATACAAGGACTATTTTTTTAATATTTATAGTTAAAAAAAAAACTCTGGTCGTACACTCAATAATATAACATATTTTTACTGTAAAGTTATAGTTTAACTACCTCATTAGTCTAGTGGTCCCAAGCGCGACTGCTACGCTAGAGGTACTGGGTTCGATCCCCAGGTCGTGCAAGTGTTATTGGGTTTTTCTATGAAATTCTCAGTAGCAGCTCGGAGTCTGGATTTGTGCCCAGTTAATGTCAATAGGCTCGCCCCCTATTACATGGGACCTAAACATACCGGCGAACTGTGCGTGTACATTAGTACGCCTCTGCCTAACCTTTCGGGGAATACAGGCGTGATGGTATGTTATGTTATGTTAGTTATAGTTTAACTATAATGTATGTATAAATGCCACTCAACATTGGTAAACAATTTTTATGACGCGCACAGTACACACAGAAAATTCTTGAGTTGAGTTATTTCTAGCTAAAAACCTTTCAGCGTACGTAAATACGTCCACTTCATAACTCAATAGATCAATCATTAAAATAAATATAATTTAAATGTCTTCTAAAAAAATAAGTAAGACAAATTTTAACTATCACTGGAATTTAATTGCTCATTAGTCTAGTGTTCCTAAGCGCGATTACTATGCTAGAGATCGTGGGTTCGCGTCTCATCTCGAGCAGTGTTATTCTAAAATTGTCAGTAGAGCTTGTAGTTTAGTTTTATGCCCGGTTAATGTGCTCGCCCTATACATGGGACCTAAATATACTGGCGAAATATGGATGTACTAATGTACACCTCTGTGTCCCTTCGGACAATACAGGCGTGGTGGTATGTTATAAACTATAGTGATTTAGTTTATACCAACAAGATGGAAGACGGATAGATGAGATATTAATTTCATAAATTTTTTTTCTATTTAAAAATTGAATCACAGCGGTAACAATGTCTATGAAACAAAATCAATATTGGAGTAATACCTATTCAATGATTAATTAAAGTGTATAATTCAAAAGTTAAATTTGACGACACGTTTGGCGTAGCGGCTGAGCGATTGGCTTCTGCGTCACGTGTTGTGGGTTCGATCCCCACACCGAGCAAATATTTGTATGATCTACAGGTAGTTGTTCCGGGTTCGGGCATTTGTGTATGTGAGAATTTGTGTTTGTAAACGCACCCACGATACAGGAGAAAATCCTAGTGTGGGGCAACGTTTTAAAAAAAAACTTACGTACGAGTATTACATTACCTTAAAAGCACTTTCTACATCTTCATCCAATTTATGCGCAAATAGTGACTAAAATTATCTCATAAGAATAGCGTAAATACAGGGCCAAACAAAACAGTATTAGCAGGTATCATCGTAATGTTGACTTAACAAACGACCGCTATTATCGAAACGTTGTGATAGCCCTGGCCAATCAATTCGGTCCGCTCTTCAACACAGGAATCTAAATCTAAAATGAATTGTTCGATAATTTGATTTAGTCGAAGTGTGTGATTTACGACGGCTCATTGCTTTCGTAACAAGGCCGGCTCTGGTCCTTGGAGCCGATTTTGAATTGTAATGTGTAAAATACAATTGGATATCTACAGTAATGTAGTATCAATAGTAACTTACTGAAATAATCTACAATAAACCGGGTATTTTTCTGTTATAAGAGAATTTAGTTTAGGTTGTACTACAAACCAAAGTGAAATAAAAATATATAAGGCAATGGCTACAATGGCTGCACACAATCGAAGCAATTAAAATATATAATTCAACCCATTTTTGCAAAACAATAGATATCACAAAAGTTACCGTGTATAAATGAAACATGAGACTAAATTCGTAACCCATATTTAGCCTCATTTAGTCTGAAATTAGAACTCAAAGGACCAAAGTTTTTGAAGTACAAAGTGTTCAACATGATTCACATAGCTGATACTAATTGCTGTGGCGCCAACGAGACAGAAATTTATTTAAATCTAACCGCAGACGATTCTGAGAACCTCAATAGATGCTCAAAATGATATTGTATAAGTAAATGGTGGTCCTTTGAATTCTGAAGGTTTAAGATAAATAGAGCAGTGATGGAATTAGTGATGTTAAGTTAATATAAAAGCTTTTAAAGTTGTTTGTGATGCTTGAAAGCATTGCTTCCCGATTTCAACAGGTTGGACTTCCTAAAAGTTTAAGTCTTACAAGAATGTTATACATAGTTTAATTCTAAACCCATTTACATTTCCACTTGTGTCAAGATTTACTTTAATAAGACTAAATATTCTATGTTCAACTCAAATCCTATCTCGAAATATGCGTGGAAAATCAAGTACGGTTTCTATTTGCATTCGTTTGAAGATCCACAATATTTGCACAGTAAATATGGCAGATCAGAGTTGACCCCATTCTATCAACATTTTCAAAATATTCTCGGGCATGCAGCTCTAGAGAATTACAATAAAATATTATAAAAAAGCAACTGTGTGAACCCCTCTAACTGATGCTTTTAAGACCACATGACGTTAATTAAATTAATGGGTTGATTTTTAAAATAAAGATGACTATTAATATCCTGCTGTGTGAGTAGTGGTTTATGAGGAGAGATACAAATTAAAGTCTGCCAGAGTGCCCGTATACTATAGTTTTTTCTTATGTGGGTCAATGTATGGGTCATTTATTGGTCAAATAGCTATAAATCCCTTTGTATGATGAATGACTATGTTTATAGTCAGTTTATCCTCAGGATATCGGTATTCCCCAGAAATAAGGTTGCGTAGGACTCAGAAACATGTTCTGTTTATAAACACCGTTTACTGTGAGAAGATCTAGACTCAATGCTCTTAAATAGAAAAATATAATGGACAAGTGTATCAATGCAAGTTCCTTTTCGGTATGCAAAAATAATAACTATGGTAACAGGCTGCCGTCATTTTTATGCGCTCTTATAGTAACATATTTGTTTTAAACTGTACTGCTGTACTGTTCCATTAGGTTTTATCTTCATCGTTCTTAAACAAAATGAAAAATCTGTTTAAATGAGGATAGTACCATTCTTTTTTATATTGATGTCATTGTTTTTAAACGACTGCATTTTAGTGCACCAGGAAACATTGCATCTTTATAATAATTCATTTTGACACCTCCACATCTATCATAATCAAAAATGTGATGTATATATAGCCACGTCAATCAAAACCACATTTTTGAACTCCCCTAGCCTAGCAACCCTTGTCAATCTTCACAACATTAATCTCTCTGACTTATAGTTTCTATAATTAGTAGAAATATTTCGAACAATGCGTACGACATCATCTTTAACCGCAGAAAGTGCTCCCGCTCGTCTCAAATCATCTACAGTTTACAATATGTCACTTAGATCAAAGAACTTTACATCAAACGCTAAGGTAATGAGTAGCAAAGATTTTTCTGCTCCAAAATCACACTCTATTTCTTTGCCATAAAGTTCTTTTTCAGCCGTTTCAGTCGTAAGCCCCTAAAAGAATATAGGTTGAAGAGATTTATTGGTGGTCTTTTTTTAACTTGACGACAAACTTAGATGTAGCGCTAAATATATTCCTTAATTATTGCTTGTTTACGTTTACGTTTATACGTTTGACGTACATTTTAAGTCTTCGACTATTTTTTCCTTTCCGTTTATTTTAGTTTGATTCCGTGCAAGAATCTGTTTGGACAGTGACTACCCTCTGTCGCCAGAAATATCTGGGTGGAGTATTCAATTTTGAATTGATATTTGTGTATCGTTCCCCGTGTTTTCCCTTGAGAGATAACCTGAACTCATGATAGTATTTGAAGGAAATAAAGAGGGTAAAAATTGATTCCTATCTTATGTCACGTATTGAATGATTTTTGTTACATTTCAATGTGAGTGCCTAGTATCTGAGACTGTTGTGCCTATTGAATCCAATGTTATATACCATCACGCCTGTATTCCCCGAAGGGTTAGGCAAAGGCGTACTTAATGTACACCCACAGTTCACTGGTATGTTTGGGTCCCATGTTATAGGGGGCGAGCCATTAACCGGGCACAAATCCAGACTCCGAGCTGCTACTGAGAATTTCATAGAAAAGCAGTAGCAGTCGCGCTTGGTACCACTAAACTAATGAGGCAGTCCAATGTTCTGACTATAATATCCTATCTGCTTGCATTACAATAATTGCTTTGCTATTTTATCTGCTTAAGGGTCTGGCGGAGCTTCAATTGCCCACAAAAATGTAGTACCGAAATCAATCGTAATCCAGACAATATTCTATCAAATTATGTTATTATTCGGATTTGGATACTGTCAATCTAGGTTCCTACTAGGCACTATTTTATCTACGACTACTTCACTGGAAATAAAAGATTTGAAAATCGTTCCAAACTTGGTAATTTTATCAAAAATTGCATTTGCTTACATTTATTTCCAGTGAAGTATTTTGGATCAAATGGTAGCGTAGGGACTAAGATTAACGGTATCGAATTCCGAATGGTAACACATTTTGATTAAATTGTGTTTAAATTACGATTTATTTCGGTATTGCGTTTGTAAGAGAAATTCGGTCCAACGGACTCTTAAGTTTACATTACCCCTTTCCCCGCCTTTTACTTTTTGAATTATTGTCCAGTGACGTATACAAATTAGAAACTAACAGCTGTAAGTAATAGCTACTCAAAATAAAGCATCTTTGTTACGTCTTAGAACGAAAATTGCCTATGACGCATACAATGCCACGTGCGACAAAAACGGGTTTTAATTGTTTATAATTAAAGTTAATTATATAGCGACCTATAAATAATTTAATTAGCCCACTTGGCTCAATAGGAGATCGTAAAACATAATGTGTAAACATAATTTAGAATTTATTGAATGAAAAAGTAATAAAAACGATAATCGGGTTAATTTTCAAGGCCGCTTTGAGCAGTTCATAATAAAATTATCTCTTTGTTAATAAAGTTTCAAGTGCTTTTTAGTTTTATTGTGTGGAAGTTATAAAATGACGCTGCCTTTTCTGTTGGCTGAGTCAACCTCTCTGTTTGCATTAGTCTTGCTTTTGGAGCTTTGATACAAGTTCATTATGATCACCATTTCTTTTCTATATTAGAGTGCACTCACAGACTTTAACGTCACTCAGATTAATTATCAAAATGTCTGCCGTTGACTTCCACAGGCAACAACTTTACTGCCACTCTAAATGACTAACTAAAATGAAAATAAATAAATAAAATAAACTCCTCCGCATCGCTATCAACCGGAAGAGTACCGAAGGACGGCTGCATTTGTCTTTCCGTCTTAATTTTACCTTTTAGTATGGACCTACTTTCTGTCTATCTTGAACGATGATGATGTATTGCAAAGTTACTAAGCTGGTCCTAATATAAATTTAGACTAGGACATGACAGACTATTTGCAGGAATTTCAAGCCACGATGACGAAACACAAAAATACGTTACCATCCTAACGTCAGCCCAAACTGACAGTGATGGGACATCTTAAGTTCTAACTGTTAGCCAACATCCAACAAAAACGTGTTCCATTTCCTTCAAAAATGTTCCCAAAAATGATTGACACAAACTTGAAGAAAATATCTCGTTTTAACAGATACATCGCCTCAAGCTACTTCAAAATGTAAGTGGTATACTAAAGAATTCTTTTATAATGTAAATAGTTACCCAGTTAACGATTGTAGTCAGAAATAGGTCAAGCGCGAACCGCTTCGCTGTGGGATGGTAATCGCGTTTAAACATAGGTATGTAAGTATTGTTGGTATTCTTTTGAAAATGCTCTGTATGGAGTTCAGAAGTGTGTTTTGGAAAAACAGTGGTAGCGGTGTTTTGACGACCTGAATGACGCGGTGGATGGGTCAGTAGTGCATTACTTTTGTGTTTAGTTTCTGCATTGAGGGATTGGGTTTGGGACGTTTTTGTATTCAGAATTTTTTTTTGGTCAGTTATTTTCATGGGTTTGACTTATTTATTTATTTATTTTTATTGGTTTACCAGCAGTTATTACACTAAAACATTCGTTACAGAGCAGGACATGACTCCTACCATCTAACAACTGTTTGCTATACCAAATCTGTCAATAGTTTTGCTTACTAGAGATAGGATTTTGACATAAGGTCTATGGACCTTATGGACCTTACAACGAATGTCAAAATCTAGTAAGCAAATCTACTAACAGATGTGATATAACAACCGGCCGTAAAACTATACGTTGTCCATGTTCCATACAAATGGGTTCCAAGATCTCCAAGGGAATGCTACCATAGGCCCATCCAGCAGAGGATAGTTTTTGGTATGCGGACGCTTAGAAATACTCGAGGCGTTCGTTTCCCGGGACGATAGCAGCAAGCTGCATTTGGTGATGTGCCAAAGGCAAAGCACAGGAGGGCCACCGGTGCGTTCATTGGAGATCCCGGAGCCCCCTCCACATTGTGCTATGGATGACCGTGTGTTTTTAGTCGGTAGGAGTCCGACATAACCCTCCGTCTTTCTTTTTGAGAGATGGTGGGCATCCATGAGGATTTTCACACGGAAAACAAAAAAAAAAGGCCCATCTGTGAGTTACCACCTGTCCTTAGGTACTGATGCATTAGGTGTTAATATATCAGCTCAAGTTCAACGTTTAATCTCTCTATCTCATTCACGACTATTCGTGACAAAACAAGGCCTGTGTCCTACCGAGAGCGTTTACAAAACAAACAGATATGGCCTTCAATTAGCTGCGTAGTTCTCTCACGCGATGCACTTATGCAGCCATCGTCAATTGTACTTAGTGGAGTTTCATGAATGTGGAATGTGAGAGCGATAAGATCGATAGATTTTTTAATAGTGGTCCTCTTTTTGAAACAATTTAGATTATTTTATTGCTTGCCCTATGGTCCTTTGGCCCATGTAAAGCAAGAAAATCTCCTTCAAGGATATTTTTTTCGGGTCTGGATGTATTTTAATAATCTCCAATATTTGTAACTGCCTCATTAGTCTAGTGATCCTAAGCGCAAATGCTACGATAGAGGTCCTGGGATTGATTCTCAGGTCGAGCAAAGAGTTATTGGATTCCTCTATGAAATTCTCAGTTCGGCTATTTAAAACAAAGTTAAGTGTATCTATGGAGTTTCTTGCCGGCTCTTCTCTATGAGACCCACTTTATGGAACTGTGCAACTAGTTTTGACTTTTCAAAAGTACCTATTTTATTGAAAATAAAACATTTGGCTTTTGACTTTTTTTTTCTTTTTTTTAAAGCTTACTAGTATTCTTGTTAACCCCTCGTGCTAAGCTAAATGCTTGTGTTAGGATTGGGTTCACGTCGGTAGTGCAATGGGGGGCTTTCGAACCGGCAACCACATGATCGCAAGTCCGACGCTACCGCCGCTTCTTTGAGAAATATGTGTGGGGGTCACCAAAATAGAGTGTAGAACAGTGTGATAAGGGAGCGCTGTGGTGTGAAAGGATATAATAACAAAGATTGAGAAATGTATGTTATGGTGGTTTGGCCATGTAGAGAGGATGAATGAACGGAGATTGACGAAACGACCTAATTGCGGACGTTCTCAAAAAAAATCAAGATGAGCACCCTAAACCGACGATTATGCATGAGGAGGTTAATGAACGTAGATGAAGCGATAGTGGTGTACCAGGATCGTAGCAATCTGTACCTATCTGCCTTCCTCAATGGCAGACAGGCGTGTTCAAGATCATTCGCGATTCATGATCGCAAGTCTGAAGCCATAGCCATTAGGCCACCGCCGCCTTTGCTCAGAGTTTGGATTTGTGGGCTCGCCCTCTATAACATGGGACCTAAATATACCGACAAACTGTGTTTATACATTAGTACGGCTCTATTTAACCATTTGAAGAATAGAGGCGTAATGGTTTGTTTACATTTTTTATATTTATAACTGGCTAGACGGACGGACTTAGTTGAATATAACTTTGTATATTAACTTGAATAAGGAACGCTAAGATAAAAAGAATAAAAATAATAATTATAAAAATAATTATTATATTGGAAAAATAAAACTTTTCTCAATGTTACATACCTCTTAAAACATTTTCTGTAATACATAAAAGTCAGCACAAAACGATTGAGTTATCCGGAACAATTAATAACAATAAGCGCTGGTACACACGAGCGGAAACTGCGGTAACCGGATGATTAATGTGCAGTCGATAGTGTGCGCCTAGTGTCCTGCTGGTAGCCGGCTTATTGATAGCGTTATAATATATTATGATTATTGTAAGCAGTACCTAGTTAGGAGATGTGGGTAAGATAATTTATTTATTATTCCTTATTTTTTTTATTATGAAATATTATGAAACATTTTTCATTTTTCATTTCATCTCATTTCATTTCATATGAAATAACAATAGGGTAGTTAGTTGGTGTTGGATTTATAAAAATTACAGATCTATTAAAAGGTGTAACTAAATATAGTTGTATACTGAAAAAATATTTAAATCGAAGTTTTTGGTGACTGGGACTAAGAGGGGAGACTGTTCCTTTCCTGCAAAACGAGTGACAGTATAGATTTTCATAGCGCAGAGAAAATTTTATGTTACATGTTCCTGTAGTGTTATCTCTATCTAGCGTAAAATTAAATTGTTTATAACTCCCATTTTTGAAGTACTAAGACTGCCTCATTAGTCTAGTGGTCCCAAGTGCGACTGCTACACTAGAGGTCCTGGGTTTTTCTATGAAATTCTCATTAGCAGCTCGGAGTCTGGATTTGTGCCCGGTTAATGGCTATAGGCTCGCCCCCTATAACATGGGACCTAAACATACCGGCGAACTGTGGGTGTACATTCTGTACACCTCTGCCTAACCCTTCGGGGAACACAGGCGTGATGGTATGTTATGTTATTTTTGAAGTAATTTCAATTTTGTTTTTGTTAATCGGTTTTTTATGCTCAACTTTTTCATGACGTCAGAAAAAATATTACTCAACTAGCTTATTTACTTAATATTATCGAACATACAGCATGGCGCTCATAATAATGCATAAACTGTAAAAAATTATTAAACTATTTTATGAACGGAAACTGACATTAATTATTCTAATTGTATGTTATGGTTTCCGTTAAATTATATTTTGGGCTGTCTCTTGCCTGCGGTTTTAGGCACATTATTGTTATATGCTTTAAAGCCGTGAACATAATACAGTTCATGTATTATTTATTTTTTAAATACAGGGAGAAAGAGAGTTAGTGTATGGGTTTAATATAGAATATAGAGGGGAAGGATTTGCTGTAATTCCTTTGGCTGAATATTCTAGAATTTTATTTATGAGATTATTATTTGTTTTGATTTATTCAGGGGAAAATTCAAAAGATTTTCCATCAACAAATAAAAAAAGATTACATTTTGTAAACTCTTTGTCATTTTGTCGTGATGTCAGGGTTTTCCTTATAATTGTGACCTTTTTAGACCCTTGACCTTTTTGAAGTCTTTAAACAACAAAAAAATCCCCAGCAACCATCAAAACGCTTTTAAGAATTTCATTCAAAATTCGAACGCCTTAATTCGTTCCATTAGTGACCAAGAAAAACAGGCGCCCGGTGTTTTTAGATTTGTCTTAAACGTGACAAATCCGTCTTCGTACGGACGACATTGTTTCGTTTTAAAACCCCTGTTTAGGTTTAACGGTAAAAGGGATTTATATTCCAACTAGCAACCCGCCCGCGGTTTCATCCGCGTTGCCCCATTCCTAAGAGTCGTAGCGTTATGTTAAATAGCTTAAAACCTTCCTCTTGATCGCTCTACCTATTAAAAAAACCGCTTCAAAATCCGTTGCGTAGTTTTAAAGATAAGATACATAGGGACGCACAGACAGCGACAGCGACTTTGTTTTATACTATGTAGTGATGGGATGTACTTTAAGCCATGAGTCTTGGGTTGCCCCATATTCTTCTAGGTTAAGCTGCATTAGCCGCGGTTATTCATTAGATGACCATTATATTTTGCAACGAAAAACCTGTATGTCTACCTCCCTACAATCGCTGCTAATTCAAGAAGACAATTTACGATTCTTCAAAAACTCTTTAAAAATGAAAAACACAGATTTCTAAGAATTCTAATTTTGCTATTTAGTGCCTCATTAGTCTACCGATCCTAAGCCCGACTGCTAGGCTAGAGGTCCTGGAATCGATTTCTCAGTCTTGGAGTTTGGATTTGTGCTCGGTTAATAACAATAGTGTCGCCCTATTACATGGGACCTAAACATAACGATGAACTGCATATGATGGTTAGTTTACCTCTGCCTAACCCTTCGGAAAACAAAGGCGTGATATTATTATGTATAATGTTATGTTAATTTTCCTATTTATATAATATTGTGCTTTAAAAAATACCATAAAAACCGTATTGTTAAATTCTAGATTGAACTGGGGAGGCTATATCAATGGCAACTTTAAATTAGATTGCGATTTCGCTAGGTGCACGGCATTTTCTGCATACAGGGGCCATATGACTTGTTAACGACATCATTTTTACGTTGTGAGAAAGAGATGGCGCTCTACATATTAAATAGCCTCATCTCTTTCTTACAACCTAAAAATGATGGCATTAACACGTCATAATACGACCCCTGATGTTACTTTAACACCACCTTAAAACATTGAGATACTGGTGTTAATATATGCCTATCAAATTTAAAAGAAAACAAGGTAAATATAATTATGTAGAAGTTTTTTTACTTAGCAACTAAGTACAATGGACTGTGTACCACATGCCAGGATGGGGAACATACTCGTAGATCAAAGTTTATGTAACACATATTTTGTTCGTAATTAGTGACAGATTGTCAGTCAACCAGTAAAGACCACCTACCTAGCTGTATCCCGTTATACCTACATCGAAGATACATTAAGAAACTTTGGTCTTTTTAGCTAAACTATCAAATACGACTTAATCACGCCTGTATTCACCGAGGGGTTGGCAAAGATGTAGGTGCTGAAGGTGACATGATTGCGTTGAAATTTTATTGCGGTTTTCTATGAAATTTTCAAAATCAGTTCGGAGTTTGGATTTGTGCTTGGTTAGTGTCAATAAGCACCCACCCCGGCGAACTGTGGGTTTACATCAGTAAACACTTCTACATTTCTCTCTGGGAACTAAGTATAACACCATAGTATAATCTCATTTTTGTATTGATTCTGACGAAAAACGAGCCACACATGATAAGTAGTCATCGCCACCCATGGACACCTGCAACATCAGATGAGTTGCTGATGTGTTGCCGAGCTTTAAGAGCCCCTACTAAGGACTACAGGGGGAACTGGCTCTCACGCGCAAAAGTCGAAACACAGACCAAGGTGCTTCACGATAATCTCCGACGTGAGACGACGGCTCTTACGAGATGCCTATCTCGTATTTTCTCGAGAAAATATCTGATTTGCTCGGTGGTAGGACCTCATGGGGTCTGAGTGGCTGGCGACGACTCTCTCGTCAGAGACTGTCGTAAAACATCTTGGCGTGTGTTTCGTAGTGTTGTGAGGAAGGTTTTAGTTTTAAGTCCACTTTTATCAGGCGTACCGCTGAAATGTGGAATGCGCTTCCCGAGTGGGTCTTTTCCGATAGATATAATCTGGGTGTCTTTAAATCACGAGAGAATCGGTTTCTTCTGGGTAAGCGCTCTATCGTAGATCACAGTATCGCTTAACATCAGGCGAACAGGCGGTTCAACGTAAGCCTATCACGAATAAAAAATAAAAAGCCCGTCCTCACACGGGGTAAAAAAGTACATTCAGAAAGACACGAACTTTTCCACAAAAAAATTGCCCGGAGAAAATTCGATTTTAATCTGAAAGAGTGTAGTTTAATATATCGGTACTTCACACCGTAGTGAACGTGTTTCAAGTATCGCTACGATAGTCTAGTACCGCTAAGCGACGATGTCGCCTATAGAAATCGCTCTCGAGAGTCTTGCTTGACGTAGAAGTATCAGTAGACACAGTAGTGTCTTTATTTTAGCTTAAAATGAGCTACTGCGAAGATTTGTAAGGAATAGGATAGGATAGGAGATAATATAAGATAATTTTCCATCAGCCTCATTAGTCGCAGCGCAAGTGTGGTTTCGAAACGGTATCCTTGTTTGATTCCCCAATTATAGAAGTGTTATTTATTAAAATAATGAAATTTTTAACATAACATTATCAACTCACTGCTGCTTGTCCTATTGCTGGGCACGGGTCTACTCTCAGAATGAAAGGGATTAGGCTATAGTCCACCACGCTGGCCTAGTGCGGGTTGGCAGACTTCACGCCGTCGAGAAAATCTCTCAGGCATGCAGGTTTCCTCATGACGTTTTCCTTCACCTTTAAGCGCGCGATAATTAACTATTAATACGCACATGACTTTGAAAAGTCAGAGGTGCGTGCCCTGAATTCGAACTCGAGATCATTGACTTGGCAGTCCTATGATCATATCACTAGGCTATCACTGCTGCATGAAATTATTATAAGGTACAGTTTTTACTGAGTTAGGTATACCTACGTTCTTCCTTACATGGTAATTTCGCTAACTGCAAATGTAAGCAATGTGTGTCGCACATTACTAATAATCTTGTTAACCCCTTGTCCTAAGCTAAATGCTATTGTTACGAGTGGATTCACGACGGTAGTGCTACGAGTGGGTTACGAACCGGCAACCACATGATCGCATGTCCACCGCCCTAGCCATTAGGCTACCACCGCTTGTAATAACAAAAATAATATTTTAATTTTTTATTTATATTTAAATTTTCAATTATCAAAGTTTTTCCTATAATGAGACCTTTTCTTGTCACATAAAATGACTCTAGGTCAACTGGAAGTACCCTATAAGTTTTAATTTTCTTGCTAGTGGCGAAACATTAAGTATAAATAGCTATAGGTATATTTGTACAGCGTTGACTTAGACGCTTGATTTTTATACAGCCCTAAGGGACCACAAACCTAAGTATTTGCTATTATTATATCTAATCTTATACATCCACACGTCTTCAAGAAAAACAGTCTTGACATACTGACAGACTGACAAACAACGAAGGGATCCGATAACAAGGGTTCCTTTATTAATTTTAATGATGACCTTAATGATGGTTGAGCTACACGATGACTGTTAGATGCGTGCCGTCAGTCAGGACAGGTCGACTCAAGGCTGCTAAGGCTCTGTCTTTAAAAGGCCTGTTCAGATATTGCCCTACATCGTAACACTCACTTATGTATAATGTTATACATAGTTGTAATACCGCCACTACTGTCTGGACTTTAAAAGAGACCATGATTCTCTGAGTTTGTTTCGATGTTTCTTCTCAGAGGTCGTCAGTTAGGAAATGCCGGCCATTGACTTGTAAAAGTATCTTTTTATGATCTATTTACAGAAATAAATATCATTTAATCATCATAATTTAATCATTTAATCATCATTTTGGGGTACGGAACCGTAAATAGCAAACAGTTTGCAAACAGTTCTACCTGCATATACCATACTAGATCAACGGAGAACATATATCCACTCATTCAAACCCATGATTTAGGGCACGATCAATTTGCGCGTGCGATTTGCAGAGCAACGGCACGCCGGGTCGCACGCCAGGACTGGGGGACACACCTGTTCAATTTGACACATCCTCCTTCGTATAGGCGTATAGAGTACGCGTATATTTTTTAGATAAAAGTGAGGTAACAATGATCATCGTATGTTTCTCTATGGTTAAAAAATTTTTCTTAAAATAATTACATGAGATTAATTTTAGGTTAATTTGTAGCTATTAATTTATTTAAATAAAAGCAAGTGCCTCATTAGTCTTATGGTCTCAGGGGCAACTGCTACGCTAGAGGTCCTGGGTCCGATTCGCAGGTCGAGCAAACTGTTATTGGGTTTTTCTATGAAATTCTCCGTAGCAGCTTGCAGTCTAGATTTGTGCCCGGTTAAAGGCAATAGGCTCGCTCCCTATTTAATTATCAAACATACCGGCAAACTGTGGGTGTACATAATTACGTCTCTGCCTAACCCTTCAGGGAACACAGGCGTGATGGTATGTAAATAAAAGCAAGGAGACAGTTTGCAACTTGAGGAAAGACAGATACTACGTTTTGTCTTAAAAAAGTATGGTATACAAGTAAAACCGTGAAAATCCCATGTCAAAAATACGCAAAAGAAATGTAGATAGGATTCCATTAGCAAAAATAATTTGCAACATAGTGTAAATAATGGAGCAGAAACCAATATTTTACACTAATGTCTTTCATATTTTTAATGCAGCACATTTAAATCTAAGTAGAACTCACTTTCATATAAAAAAGTAATAATTCATAAAATATGAAAGACTTTCATTTATGGAATCAAATGAAATGTTTAGAACATAAATAATAAAAGAATTAAGACGATCTCTTTGGAAATAAATTGCGATTTTTAAATTCGAGAAAGTGGATTCAGAAATGGAATTAAAAAAACCGTCAAAGATTGGACAGATCTGATGATTCTAGAGCTGAATTAATTAAAATATTATCTATCTATACTAATACTTATTATAAAGCTGAAGAGCTTTTTAGGTTGTTTGAACGCGCTAATCTCAGGAACTACTGGTTAGAATTGAAAAATTCTTTTTGTCTTGGATAGTCCATTTATTGAGGAAGATTATAGGCTATATAACATCACGCTACGACCACTAGGAGCACAGCAACACGGGTGAAACCGCAGGCGGGTTGCTTGTGATAGATATATGTACAGTCAACAAATCATCACGTCTCCAAAACCATCAAATTTATTCAATCTTTTTTCAATTCAATCTTGAAATAATAGAGTTTATTATCCATTGGGGTGACAGTTTGTGGTAACTTGATGTGCTGTTGATTGTACTTACATTAATCTAAGGTAGGAAAAACAGACACAATTCCAGTTGGAATTAAAAAATTGAAACATTTCTCAATGTATCCGTATTAATCTTTTTTCCGCTATTCGTATTGGCTGGAATGTATTCGAAACAAAAAGGGTTTAAGAAGCAAGTAGATTCACACAGCTACACCTAAAGTTCCAGTATAAGCTGATCTCTCATTTTACGAAAAGCCTATACAATTCGAGGTCAGCTAGAGTCAGGTAATATGGCGTTCCCTTTTGGGCTCTAGATCTACTTCGCACCTTTAGAGCTACACAGGCGGAGTATTAGGTCTGATTGCCAAGGAACATTCTTATTTGGCTATATTTCTTCAAGTCCTCATATGTAAGAGATGTAAGAATGGTGTCAAACAGTTTGTGTTTTGCCGTGTTTTTAAGAAACCCAGAACCATTTGCTTCTTTAATCATGGGAGAAGCTCAGACCTTACATCATGCGAAATTGAATGCTGTAAGGTCTGAGCTTCCCAATAAGCAAGGCTAAAGTGAAACAAATTGACGTCAATTTAATATAAAAATATTTAAATATAAAGGCGTCCCTTTTGTACATTGAATGACACACATAAATCGTATATCAACGCTTAGAAAATAATGTAAAAATATTATAATTATGCGAAGGTTCGATATTATTGTAACAGATTATAATCAACATTGTATTTGTAAGCATATTGAGTGTAAATATCTTTAGAAATGTCACGCATTTCATTAGTTCACAATAGATTTAGTACTCTGCTTTCATTGTACAACTAATGTTAGTAATTCATTACACTAGTTATTATAAATTGTTTAACCGAAACACAAAGGGACTAAACTGTGATATTTTGAATACAAAAGCCGCCGAAGTCATATTATGTGTAACGGTGATTTAGCGTTAAAATGTAAACTCCTTACCGTTAACAATGGTAAATATAGATTTGTAGGTTTTCTGTTACGTATTTTTAAGCGAACCATTTTTATGACAAATTTTAAGGAAAACGTCACGATTTTTTGTTCCGTTTTGTTCTGTAAACTACAGACTATTGATGAAATATTGTAATGAGTACTCCAAAATATGTGTTTAAACAACAACAATTACTATTAAAATAAAAACAAGTTAATAATTACCTCAAAAAATGTGTTTATCCACTGCACAAAACACAACCACGAGAGCACAGATTCAAAAACTCACGAAAATGCAACGTTTGAAATTCGAACCCCAATTCAAATGACAATCGAATTCAACCGAACTCCATTTCGCTTTTCGTACATCGATTACCGGAATCCGATTCATATTTCGAATGCTTTTTTTCAAATCGGCGAGACGCGCGCGCGCGTTCGCTACCAAAGATATACTAATTTACTATGGCGCGTGAGTCGCGTTTACGCTATAAATAAATGTGCTCTGGCGATTTCCAGCTGTGTCCACAACGATAATCGTTTAGGGATATTATTTTTTAATACCTTGAATGGATAGTTTAATGACAAGAATCTATGTGAGAAATCCAGGACCGTGCCTATTCTTAAAAAAAAACTCTCGTAATAAGTCTGTATATCTTTGATAAATATGTAAAGAGGTTTTAGTCTCTCGAGTCTCGACATAATTACATTATTATAATAATCGGTGTTTACTTACTTGAGATCGCGTTTGTGTCGTAAAAGCTATTAATATAGTACTTATTATTCCCATCGACCCGCCACATTGGCAGTTACTTTATGTTCAAGAACGATAACTTTATTTAACGCGTAGAAAATCCTTAAAGATTTTTCGCCACGAGGTATTCATATCAAATTATCTACTTCAAATCTAATAGGCTGTATGTTCGGTGTAACCTGACAGGAAAAACGTTATAACTAATGCATAAGAAAAATTTGACAGGTATAACTATCTCTTTGGTGCCGACCTCTTTGAAAAAGGACTGAAATATTTAAAACTGTCATATTTGTTCTAAATATTTCAGTCCTTTTGACAGACAAATATTTTAAGAATTGTTCTAGTGTTTGTCATAGAACTGACCGCTTGAACCATCTGATATTTACTACAATTATTGCTAATAACTCCATTTCTGTGACGTTATGAATTTTGGTGAGTATGCTCATACCGGAAGTATGTTCGCCAGTAGGTATAAATAAGCAGAACAAAATAGGCAGGAATGCAGGATATAGTTTCTTCAGATTATATGCCGCCTCATCCAATGACTCCCAGCGAATACGAAGCACATCAATTTACCCACAAACTGTCAAATTTCCCCAATGGATAATAAACTGTAATATTTGGAGATTAATTTTAAAATCTATTGAAGGAATTTGTCAGTTTTGGATACAATGAAGTACTGTACATTGCATGTTGAGGTTTCTGCAATCTAACATCTGTTCATTAAACGGGAGACCAATTATTCATCTCTTTAAAAAGCAATTACTATTTAGTTATTTTTATTGCAACGGAATTTATTAAATATAATGACAACCAAACTTTAATTTATTTAAAAAGATGTTAACCACACGGACTTAGGTACTTCAGTGATAATGTTAATCCACCTATTATAAGCTTACACAAATTATTAATGCCTAGGTCTTGGGTTATAATTACAGTCTTAACATACTTATCAAGTATCTTATTTAAACACTCAAGAACTTGACTCCAAATTTCGGTAACTTTAGACCAGACGTAAATAAACTTTATACTGGTGGGTGAGATTTATTAAATGACGATCTAAAATATGCCCTGATGAAAGTACTTTAAGGTGCAATTATATTATTCTTATTTCACCTAGTCAGAGAATGACCCATTAACTATCATACCGGGAAAGAAAGTAGTTAGGTACATATCGTTTGCTAACTTGATACAGATAAAATATTAAATTGACAAAGGAACACTAAATTTATATTTCGAACAAACATTTCAATAGACATTTTATTTTTTATAAAATTATCATAACTAACCTCCATAGTCATACAGCCAAAGCGCGTGGAACATCGAATAAGTCAAAAATGGAATTTGCGTTTTTCACGCGCTTTGAGCGCACTGACGCGGGGTTTTTTCTTTTAGTCTCGGTCTCGTTTGTGGAGAAGCGTCAAGTTTTACGTCGCGCGGTTTATACAAATTTTATTGTAGGTATGTGGCTATGTGTGAGAGCTTAGTTGACCGCAGTTTCCTTCCCCTGACCTATGTTCAACCATACCTACCACTGGGCTTAATAACTGTTTAGCCACATCTCTGACAACACCGTGGGCGTCATTATAAATGTAAGTATGTAAGAAACATACAGAATCCCCTACTCAGCCGTAGATATAAAGATTACGGGCAAAGTTTATGACAGTTACTCTTTTATTACCCTCTCCACATATCACAAAATTTAGGACGATTCTAGAGATTTTTGTTGTGCTGCTGGCAAGTAAATAGTTGCGCCACTTTTTCGTTGCTGGCAACATTTTAACAATAAATTGTTAAAACTTTAAAGACAAATAGGTCAGTAACTTAGTGTATTCTGTCATGTGTATGTCAGAACACAAATCAAGTAAATATTCTTTTGAACTCCAAAGAATATTTACTTGATTTGTGTACTCAATTTTAAACACTTTTTTGATTTGTGCCCGGTTTAATGGCAATAAGCTCGCTCCTAATATCTTGGGACCTAAACATAGCCCTGAACTATGATTGTACATTAGTACACCCCTGCCGAATCCATCAGGGAATAGAGGTGTTATTGTATGTTATGTTATGTATTATAAATATAAATTATATCTATAATACGAGTACATAACATAACATATCATTATACTATTTGTAGCTATTATATTAATATTTTAATAGCTACAAATGAGCAACAGTTGCGCAACTTATAAATTGCTCGGTCTGCCGATAACGCGTACCTACTAATGTTGCTCATGTCATAGTTAACTTGTCTAAGGGACACCATAAATAATTCTCTTAACGGTGTCATTCGCACGCGTTAAATCACACACGTGCGTTTTTAACCGCTGCGTTTTGTTGAAATAAAAGCGGCGTTTAAACGCTCAAATCAAGATAAAAGTTAAGATATAAATATAGCTGCTATGGTTATTTTTTAGTAAAGGAAAAAATTCTTTCGCAGGCAGGATTCAAACCTGCGTCTCCTGGTTGGATACACCAGACGCTCTGACCTCTAAGCCACCGCGAACCCTACCCGCATGATTGAAATTTTGCCTTCACATTCTGAATTTACGTCATAAGGTGACGTTCCTGTGGTGACGAATCCTGCCCGCGATTGAATTTTTTCCTTTACTAAAAAATAACTTTATAATCTTAGCATAGAAAATGCAAAAAAAAACACAAAAAGATATAGCCGCTATGGTTTGTTTTTATAACGTGTTTACAGGTAAACCTTGCAGAAAATCGTAGCCAAATTACATAGCTCCGTGTGTGTGTGTGTTGGCAGTGGTACCGGTGGTAATATAGCACCAACATGTCTCCTATGCTGCCAGCCCAACTTTTCCTCTTTAATTTACAGGGTCGGCAACGCGCGAGTGATAACACTAGTGTTGCAAGCGTGTATAGGCTACGGTAACCGCTTACCATTAGGCGGGCCGTATGCTTGTTTGCCACCTTAGTAGTATTAAAAAAAAAACAGTGTATGTTTCATGATAATAATATTTAAATACCTATATATTTTTTAATGAATGTTGATTTAATAATTTTTAATAAGACCGTATTGTTTGTTATCTTATTGTAAAATTCTGTAACACTTGTTCTTGTAAATAAATGAACTGAATTAAACAGTTTTTTTTATATACTGGTTTCTGACACTTACGTGAATATTAGATGATTTTTTTAAAATTTTATCTTTTTTCTGTATCATAAGTGCTTTTAAACACAACAAAACAACTACGCATACCTCATAAAATTATTTGTTCCTTATGGGAAGCGAACTTTTCACAGGAGTCGATCGTCTAACCACTGCGCAAATAATGTCGTCGATTCCAACTTTATCGTTGGTATTTTACTTAGAATATCTGGAATTTGTCAGGCTTTTCAGTTTCGAAATACTGATAACAACTGTCACGCTTTAAACATGAAAATCTAGACGATGCAATAGTTTGTTCGCCTAAAACAGAATTTATACAAAAACAAACTAAATGTCAAAGTCAGCTTATCTTTCTGACACGAAGTTTTACATTTATACAGTGAAACAATAATTTAAACTCCTAAAAACACATCTTAATAATGTTCTAACTCAAAAAGAGCTAAGCGCCCGTAGAAGCTATTTTGCATTATTTTTTCAGTTACAACATTAAAACTGAATATAAATGGATGTCTGCCACTTAAACTAGGCTATTTTGAATTTCAGGGACGCCTGTTTAACATAATTAAGCAGTATTTTGCGAGGAAAATCTTTTAAAAACTTCTTTAGCGTAAAATAATTCTTACGTCTCTGTGTTGGTAAAAAAAAAGTATTATTTTAAATTTATTTAGAAAACCTTAGCATTATGTTTTTTTTTATAAAATGTGGTTGAATAAGGTTAAGTTAAATGTTATATTTCAAGTTTAATTCTCACAGTTATATGAGCACAAAATTGTATTGAAAATATAATTATGTAAAGAATATAACATTCTACACAAAAGTAATCCACCTTTTTTCTGACGGAGTTAATACATGTCTGTCTTCTCTCACCTGCATGCCTTTCTTGCCCTTATCCGTTGTAATTTATCCGTAAAAATAAAATAAATAATTCGTCTCAAAACAACATACAAACATGTATTTGGATTTAGATATCTGTCTACTCACGCAACTATGAAAGCCAAAAACACACACATAAAAGCAACGAAAAGGAATCATTAAATGGACATAGGAGGCACCGGGTCGCACTCTTACTCTTTATTAGGATGACCATAAATGCTACGTCAGCAGGACACGACCCGTTCGCAAAATCCACCCAATTCGCCTAATGGCAAACGATTCATAATAAAACAATGATGTCCCCACTTTACGACGGATAAGGAGAGGAGTGGTATTCACGATGTTATATGTAAGATTTTTTTGGGTGCGACTGAATGTTGCGTATTGGTTATAATTTAAAAGGCATTTAGAAAATATTGTTGTTGTTTTTTGAGGTTATTTTCCCTTGCCATAATCTTATTATGTGCCTTATTAACAACTTTGTAAAAGCTAGATTTAGTTTGCACACAGCTTTGTTTCCATCGCTCGCCTGTCATTTCATATTTAGAGAAAACCAGACAAAACTCTACACAGTTTAATATTAATTATACTTCTCGTCCTGCGGGAATTGACCTATGTCACTCAAGACCAACAATTCATTAACCAGAAAATGAAAGGGGAATTTGAGAGATTATTCTTTTTCACAAAAACTTTATAACATTTAGTGTTATAATCAAAATATACCTACTAAATTAATTGCACGCAATTTCTTAGTACCGAAGAGTATTGTTGATTTAAGGTTCCTCCTATTACAGCAGAGTTCTTCTAAACTAACTTAAACTTTCTTATATTTTTTGTGTTGATTATTTGAACGATTTTGAATTCTATTTTCTTATCAGTAGAGGTGTTAACTGCGATGATCTCAATTTTCAAATGCTATCTATATACAAGATGCCGATTTACATACCATCATGACTGTATTCCCCGACGGGTTAGGCAGAGGCGTACTAATGTACACCAACAGTTCGGCGGTGTACCATTAACCGGGTACAAAACCCAACCCGGAGCTGCTACTGAGAATTTAATAGAAAAACTCAATAACACTGCTCGACCTAGGAATCGAACCCATGACTATTAGGCTAATAAGACTGTTTAGTCACCTGCACTTGCTATGAAGGTCTGCAATAGTAGTCCTAGCTTATAAATACATGTCAATGTATTTAGAACCGATTATCTACTTAGAAATGAAAATAAGAGGTAAAAGGAGAAATATTTATTAAAAACTCTTGTAAGATGGTGTATCTAACCAGAAGACGCAAGTTCGAATCCTGCACACGACTGTGATTTTTCTATCACTAAAATAAAATCATAATCTTAGCATGGGAAATGCAAAAAAATCACAAAAAGATAACTCTTGTAAGATTCAGAATAAAAGAAGATTTTGATAATGACTAGCAGTTATATAATAGTTATAAACGTATTGGTTCAAATTTCTCTTCATATGACTAATAAATAACGGCGGTTATTTTTTTATACGGAACACCGAAAACTTAAATAATATACGAACTGTTTATTTAGCTCTATGAATTCTGTAGTCTGCGCACAATTGTCTCGCCGAGTGTAACGTAGGTGGGTATCACATTAATCTCAGGACCTTGTTTCAGATTATCATACAGTGTGGACACACGAGTGGGAAGTTGTAAACGCAGTACAAAATTGTTGGAGAGTAAATAAAAATCATGGTCACCTTAGTGTTCGTTTAGCTAATTTATTTTTTTATTTGAATGTTGGTATTGTGCAATATACTGCATAGCGTTGGTCCATTTTCATTGCATAGTTCATTAATCGGTGGTCTAATGGCGGACAAGTTTGGTTGCTGAGCGAGAGTTCTTGAGTTCAATCCCGAGTAATCTTATTTGATTTTTATATGATGTTCTTATTATTAACAGTAATTAATACCTCAGTGGTTTAATGGTGACGAATGTAGTTGCTGAGCGAGGGAGTTCTTGGGTTCGATCCCGAGTAATCTTATTTGATTTTTATATGATGTTCTTATTATTGGCAGTAAATATTTGTGCCTATTTAGTGGCAATAGGTTCGTGGGTGTAAATCAGTACGTCTTCGCTTAACTCTTTGAAGACACTATCGTGATGGTATGCTATGTAATCTATTCCTCAGCATATGCGAATTTAGACCCGTGTAACCACACGTTCTTAAGAAAATGAGTGCACATTACTTTGTGTATGCTACGGCCGAGATTTAAACCAACGACATATTATCATACACATACGTAATTCATTCAAACAAAATGGACGACACAGGAATTGTCTCGGAAAAATTGAAAGCGTGGTAATATGACTCTAGTTTTTAGTATTTGAAGTAAGCATAGGATAGGTACTTTCCATAGGTATTTCTATACTAATTGTGAATTATAAGATATAATTCACAATATAATTAAAGTAATTCTATGTGTCTGTTTGTTTGTTACGTTTTCACCCCTAAACCGCTGAACCAGTATTGATGAATTTTGGCATAGAAATAGACTGGACTTAGGAGAAGGACATACCTAGCAGTACGTAGAGTCGACTCTCACTTTCTCCTTCGTTAGAACAAAAAGAAACATGGCCACAGATAAACAAAGACACCGTGTTATTATCTAAACTACGTTGTGGGTGGTTTTACTGTTTCACCATCATTACACTAATAAGATGGAACTGTCCCATAATTTTTATTTCATCCCATTTCGCTGGCCATACTCAACTACACAATTCGTCACACGGCCTTTTGTC
Organism: Acronicta aceris; assembly: GCA_910591435.1. Lineage (NCBI taxonomy): Eukaryota > Metazoa > Arthropoda > Insecta > Lepidoptera > Noctuidae > Acronicta > Acronicta aceris. Next base: position 1,494,513 of record OU342775.1, read on the forward strand.
CTCAACCTATTGTTTCGATTTTTGCGGTTTTCTTTTGTAATTTCCAGCAAAATCTCTTTATTTTCCGTCACTGAAGCTTTTTCTTGACATAGCAAATTTATATTTGCACCTCGCTAAATCCCCTCTTGCTGCGGACCACACGTTAAATTAAATTACTCGACCGCAAAGTTAATTTGGTTTTTCTTTAATCATGATTCATTTCCTGCTTCCACGTATTTGGTCTCTATTTCTCGCTGTTTAAGGTTGATTTTTTATTGGTTTCATCTGGAGTTTTCTAATGATATAATGCCGTATTGTTTTTGTTGAATACTAGTGGTTTTTATGAAGTTTTCTTGGAGCTCCGCAAAATGTTTGTTTCGGAACGATTTTGATATTGTTCTAATAAAGAAATGGCACAATATTCTTAAAAAATATCAAATCTGCTTAGCTGCTTAGCCTTTTCCGAACTCTACACGGGCTTCTGGTATACCCAGTAGCAATCACCTGTATCTTTAAGAATTCATAACAATACTAATACTAAGAGAGGTAGGGCATAGTAGAATCGAAAATTTTCTCTCACAATTGGAGCTGCCCAACTGGGGTAGTACCTTCACCTTGCAGAAAATCGTAGCCAAATAACATAGCTCCGTGCTATGTTATGTTCCTAACGGTAAGCAAGGTTGCCAGCGCTCCACGAGGAAGCGTCGTGTTGGCAGATAGGATAAGCATCACGCTATCGTCTTCTATGCTGCCAGCCCAACTATTCCTCCATTATTTACAAGGTCGGCAACGCGCGAGTGATACCCCTGGTGTTGCAAGCGTCCGCAGGCTGCGGTAACCGCTTACTATGTATCAGACGGGCCGTATGCCCGCTTGCCACCATAGTGGTATAAAAAAAAATGCGAATATCAATGTCTCATGGTAATGTTGTCGTTGGATTTATTAACTTTTCACTAGAAAGAAGGCAAGTTACATACTTCTTTTCGATTATTACACTACATTACTATTATAATTAGCAACCGAACACAAATTCAAATTCCGATCTAAGAAGTTAACCCGAGTGGGTCTTCCCTGATAGATATAATCTGGGTGTCTTGAAATCACGAGTGAATCGGTTTCTTCTAGGCAAGCGCGCTCCATCGTAGATCGCAGTATCGCTTAACATCAGGCGTACTGGCGGTCAAGCGTAAGCCTATCACGAATAAAAAAATAACATTACATTGCGCAATTAAGTGATATGTAAGTTATTATTATTTTTAACAAAGGATTAGCTTTTCCTGCTCTCTTTATATGTACAGTACGCGCAGCATAAGTTGGCCGGAGTGAAGTTCGCCGTTTTAATGCGCAGTGGATTGTTTACGTTAAAAATTGTGTACTGCGCAACCCAACAGCTAATTTCAGTCCGGCCAACTTATGTCGCGCGTACTGTATATATTGATGTAACAATTTGTGTAAGTATATTTATCCATGTAATATTGTGCCCTCGGTCTGAGCTTGTCATGCTCACTTAAATGTCCTGCTGATGGTGGCGTTGTGTGTTGGGACGTTTTATTCCCTACAATATGGTTGAGTCGAACCGCGCCGATACACACGTCATGCTCGTGAACGGGTGCTGTCTGTCGGAACTAGTCAGCTCTTACTTGCTGTGGCAATCTCTTTCTTTCTTAATATAACACTTACTTATACTGAATAAATCTTACACATCAAACTGCATAATTGTCAATCTATTTAAAACAAAGTTGTAAAGATTAATATTGTAATCATATTTTTTTTAAAGAGTGTCTATGGAGTTTCTTGCCAGCTCTTTTCCATAAGTCCCACGATTCAGGTGAAAATCTAAGTGTGGGGCAACGTTTTACAAAAATGATATTCTGGAGTTTGATATGAGTGATAAGAGTAAATTACCTTCCCTTGTCTGTACATCATTATACTTCTGCCTAACGCTACGGGGAATACAGGCGTGATGGTATCTATGTTATTTTACGTATTTAGTAAGTAATGCTTGATTTCCTGTTACCAACAAAGAACGTTTGGTATCAAAGGTGCCGATCTGATACTTCCTGCGATTCAACGATCATAAATCAGCAAGCCGGGAGCGTTGTGGCTGCGGTTCGCTAGCGTACCGCTGCGTTTCCATGAATCAGCTGTGGTATGTATGCAATGGTATGCCTCTGTTTATTATTACGAGTATTTCAAATGCCTTTGCATGGGAAAATTCAAGAAAAGCCATGCATGTGCGCAAATTACATTCGGAAATACCTCATTCATTTATATTTCATAATTTATTTGGTGTTGTGATAGGGATAAATATATAATTATACCTCTTTAGGATCATACAGGGGTTTTTTAAATAGTGTACAGCCAACAGATTTTAAGGAGGTCGATCTTTTGCCTCATTAGTCTAGTGGTTACAGTCTATAGTTTCTGCCTACCCCTGTGGGAGAAAACCGTGAGTGTATGTATTTATGTAGTCTAGTCGTCCCAAGCGCGACTGCTACGCTACAGGTCCTGGGTTTGATCTCCAGGTCGAGCAAAGTGTTATTGGCTTTTTCTATGAAATTCTCAGTAGTAGCTCGGAGTCTGGATTTGTGCCCGGTTAATGGCAATAAGCTCGCCCCCTATTACATGGGACCTAAACATACCAGCGAACTGTGGGTGTAAATTAGTACACCTCTGTCTAACCTTTCGAGGAATACAGGCGTGATGGTATGTTATGTATGTAAATAGTTTCCTATTTTGAAGACTTTAAATTTTCCATATCCAGTCCGTTTTAGGATCCTAGTATTTTTTGTTGTTGTTTTGTCTCGTCAATCGTATGAATACCTACATTACCTCAAAACAGTGATAGTTACTTTACAACTATATAATATGTCATAATGCGTGGCTATACTAGAAAGAGTAGATTACAGTACAGAAATGTTGTTTACAGCACCAATTTAACATCAAACCACTTTCATTCATATTAATTTCTTTAAATTACTAGATAAGGGTGTGTGAACACTATAAGTATTTTAACGAGGCAAGGCTCGTCTATGTAACTTTGTAATTTGTTTGAGTTTTTCTATGAAATTCTCAGTAGCAATCATTTTGTGATTTTTTCGCATCTTTCATGCTAAGATTGTAAACTTATTTTAGTAAAGGAAAAATTCAATCGCGGGCACGATTCGAACCTGCGTCTCCTGGTTGGAATTTTGCCTTCACATTCTGAATTTAGGACATTAGGTAACAGTAGCGACATCTATGAAAGGCAAGTTACCTTGCTTCTCAACCGACACGACTTACTTTACGATAGTTTAATGTCGTACGATGCCACCTTTTAACTATCTTTTTGTGATTTTTTTGCTTTTTCCATGCTAAGATTATAAAGTTATTTTAGTAAAGGAAAAATATTACATGGGACCTAAATATACACCATACATAAAATTCCAATGTTTCGGACTCTACAGCGTCCATAGTCATGAACAGACTGAGATGATGTGCATCTTGACGAAGTATTTCTCTACATATTATGTGGCCACATGAACTCACGGGTCCAGTAGCGAGCGGGTCCTACTAACCCTTTCGCATTACAAGTAAAAAAAAAACTGTAAACTGGTGTTATTTTAATATGTCTAATATTCTCGTAAGTCTCAGAAATATACATCGAGTATACATCATTCATTTCCCAGGGTTAGGCAGAGCCGTATCCTTCGGAGAATCAAGGCGTGATGATATGTTATGTTCAATTGTTCACATCAGACAATTTCCTTGGTTTGCATGCAGTATTGGCATTACGCAAATGCGTCTCAACACTGTTAACGTCATTAATATCTCTTGCAGCTACAATTAGTGACGGATATCATGTTTTACTGCACCCAGTTGATCCAGTTGGTCTAATAAACGTTACGACATTTTAATACATGTCTATTAATCAAGAGTTGCGGTGTAACAGATCTTGGGCGAGTTGAGACTGCATAGCTCGCGGTTTGGGGTCAATAATCCATGGATTAGCCAGTTCTGGTCTGGCATTCTCCGCCAGATTTTTTTGTTTAGTTTTTTGCTCGTCATTTTATTAATACAGTAGTGGTCTTATAGTTCGTGGATTACTAGAGGTCCTTGAATGCAACCGAAGTAGTTCATAAATTATTAAATGAATGACAGTGCTCGGTGCATGGAAATTGGCTCGTCCCTTACTACATGGGACCTAAAACTTATCGACGATCTGTGGGTATACAATAGCATACATTGAATTAACTCTTCGAGCATACGATTGGAAGTGTATGCTATATTTTTAAATCCTATATAAAAATAACCCAGTATTTTTTTCGTGCGAACGATAACGGCTTTTTTTTTCTAGGATAGGAAGGCAAACGAGCAGACGAATCGCCTGATGGTAAGCGATTACTGCCGCCCATAGACACCCGCAACACCAGAGGAGGAGGAGAGGAGACACAAGTGCGTTGCCGACCTTTTAAAAGGGGATTGGGCCTCCGGTAACCTCACTCACTTGGCGAAACACAACGTAAGCGTTGTTTAACGCCGGTTTTCTGTGAGGCCGGTTTTCACTCCGCTCGAACCGGCCCATTCGTGCCGTAGCATGGCTTTCCAACGTATAGATGGCTGAATAAAAAAAAACTATATTTCTAATTCTTGTCATCATGCATAATGCTATTTAAGTATATTTGCGCTCTCGATAGTATAAAAACTAATATATTTAAAAAAACTTCCTAAAGTATGTGTTTGGCGTTCAGTAGCAACACGGCACAACCAAAAAAAGAACGATTTGCAAGAGACAATTTCGCGTCCATTCACGGGGCATGTTTTCGCGAATCACGACTAACTAGTTGTCAAAGGCGTCGCACGTGTTCGTCCGGCTTTTTCTGGCCTTTTCTACGGACTTATTGGGTGTTTCCGGCATTTTTGGGAAAGTTTTCCGGCGTTTTTGAGCAGTGTTGCGTGAAATTGGGAGGATAGATTGAGATGAAAAATGCATTCTGAATAACAACTGCATACATTTCTCAAGAAATTCATCATCATAAGCCTATAGCGGTCCACTGCTGGACATAGGCCTCCCCCAATGTGCGCCATTTCACCCTGTCCTCGGCTTGTCGCATCCAGCTTCCGCCATCAACCTTTCGCAAATCATCACTCCATCTTGCTGGTAGACATCCTAAGCTACGTTTGCCGAGTCACGGTCTTCACTCAAGAACACGTCAAGAAATTATAATGTATATTTAAAATAATACCAAACCATCACGCTTACATCTCACAAGGTTAGGCAGATGTGAACGTAATATATTCACCACTCTTTGGTATGTTTTAGGACCTATGTAATAGGGAGCAAGACTATTGCCAATCGTGTGCAAATCAACACTCTGATCTGTTACACAGGATACCAAAATTGAAAACTCAATAACTCTAATCGACTTCGAAATGAAACCGAGGACACTCAGCAGCCTTGCTATCAAGCACTCCACCAACGGTTGTTAAGGCAATAAAACTTAGAAATTCTCCTTTTAACGACCAACTATAATCTCGAACCAGGTTCAAAAGTCACAGTAAAATTCTTATCTGTGTAAACTTGTAAAGATTGTTAATGAAAATTAGTGTCACATAAACTGCTGGGTCTAGACATAAAGATAAACTTAAAAATAATATTTATTTTAATGCTGTCTGGGTTCGGATTAGTAGGTAAGTAACTACTTAAAAAAAGCTTTGTATAAACTGTCGCTCTCGAAAAAGGATAAGTGCTAGAAAACATAGACAATGACCTTTTTCCAGAAAGCAATCTATCTCACATCCAGATCCGTTCTGGCGTGAAAGAGTAACAAACATCCATACATCCATACTCACCAACTTTCACGTTTATAATAATAGTATAAATTTAAATAACCAACTCGCAACCCTCCTAAACAATATAAAATCCTGGATGAACCTACATAACTTAGAAATAAATTATTCCAAAACCAAATTGATAACTTTCCATCCGCCTCAAAAAGCACCATTAAATCTAAATTTTGCGTTCCAGGATCAAAGGTTAGAAGTAGTTAGCAGCTTTACCCTATTAGGTTTAAACATAGACACCCATATAAATTGGAAATCTCATATAAATAAAATTAAATCAAAATTAGCTAAGTTTTCATATGCTCTCCGCGAAGTAAAAAAATCCACAGATATCCAAACTGCACTCGTCACCTATTACGCGTATGCTTACGCTTGGCTCAGCTATGGCATTATCCTGTGGGGAAACAGCACAGAAGCACCATCACTTTTTACTTGTCAAAAGAAACTTATACGAATACTTGTACATATAGAGGATACTGATAGCTGTAAGCCGCATTTTAAAGAACACAAAATACTAACGCTACCTAGTCTATACATTTTGGAAATATGTAAGTTTGTTAGAAGCCACCAAAATTTCTATACAACACGAGAAGACAAAAACCAGAGTCTAAGACATAAAAATAGATTAAACCTACCAAGCTCCCGTCTTAAAATGCACTCTTCTAGTCCACATGTCATGTCGATAAAAATATATAATAAACTACCCCCACGAATAAAAAATGAAATTAAAGACAGCATATTTATAAAAAAATTAAAACATATCCTATTAACTAAATGTTACTACCATATAAATGAATACCTAAATGATAAAAGTATATGAAATGTGGAGGGGCGAGGTGTGTTGCCCCTCACACCAAAGGGAGGATCCTCCGACCAGGCGGGTGTTTTGCCTGGCGGGCCACGGCCCAACGGTTGATGTCGGGCAGTTGTATATATGCAGGTTGCGATGCAAACTTCACTTGCGCGATTCAGGACTTGTCCAGTTTGTATGTAGCGCGGTAGATGTCGCTACATCACTCCCCCCCGAGACCGGAGGTCGATGGTCGTGTCGATGAGTCAGCGGTTAGTGCGTCTGAAGAGCTTGCCAGTGCCAGTGAGTGTGTTCCAGTGAGTGGGAGGATGCCGCGTAGTCCGCAGTGAGTCGGGACTGTGTTGCGGTGAGAGCCCCAGTGAGTCGGGGTGATGCTGCGTAGTCCTCAGTGAGTCGAGGTGGTGCAGTGTTGAGTAGTGGCTGGCTGCTGCGTCGACCAGGAGAGACTGCCTCTGCTTGTTGACCGGCCGAAGTGCAGTGTGCTGTGCCATGTTGCTTGTTGTCGGCTGAGGGCGCTGACCAGGCATGCGCGTTCGCTGCAGGCTTGTGGTCAGGATGCCCGTTGAAGCCGACGACGTGAGGGAAGGAAGACGACGATGCTGATGAAGCTGCTGGTCTTCGAAGGCTGCGCTGATGTTCTTCTTCGGGGTCCCCAGTGTGGATACACTGGGATCACGTCAGGGTCACCACTGTGGAGGGGCGAGGTGTGTTGCCCCTCACACCAAAGGGAGGATCCTCCGACCAGGCGGGTGTTTTGCCTGGCGGGCCACGGCCCAACGGTTGATGTCGGGCAGTTGTATATATGCAGGTTGCGATGCAAACTTCACTTGCGCGATTCAGGACTTGTCCAGTTTGTATGTAGCGCGGTAGATGTCGCTACATGAAATATAACAAATGGAGATTTAAATGAATACTAATAATAATATACCTAATAATAACATAAACACAAATATATACATATTATATAAACAAACATGACATACAATTTATAATAACAATATCTGGGACATTTAATTTCTTTTCTTTTTACAAACTCTGATAATAATGACATAACTACAATAATATATAGTTAATAAAAATATAATTACATATAAATAAATCAATATAGTTATAACTACATTATAATTACCTATATAATATACCTAATAGTCAATGAATATCAATTTAAGTAAAATATGAAAATAATAAAATAAATATAAAACTTCCTCCTCTCTCCTACATCTTGCCGTGCCGACAAGGCCCACACATGTTTCTTATATTATACCATTGTAACATCTATTTAACTTGTGGAGTGCAATAAATGTATTGAGTATTGAGTAAGGATTAGTGGTAGATAGAAGCTCAAAATGCTTGACAGCTAGTCTAAACTCAGGATAACGATCTGGACGCTGTCTGTAAAGTATTTATTTTTTGCGGATTTCTAAACAGTTGCCAGTCTGTTTGAGGCCACCGAAGTGGACTATATAGCCCTCTCAATCTGAGAGGAGACATTTACTCAGTAGTAAGAAAATATTATATGAGTTGATGATGATTCTAAACCAGGGAAAATCTCGGTAACTTGTGAGTTGCACAACCAAACTGCGTTGCGTATCCCACATTTTACATTAGGTCATGATTTATGTGTTATTGGACACGGATGTTTGTTTGTTGGCGGTCCATGAGGATGGCGTAAATTTAAACCATCTTTTTTACGTCATAATAGTTGAGTTTGTGTATCTAATTTTGTACAGGATTCGGATTTAGGTTACGATACGATTCCGATCATGGTACGCATGAATGGGAAAGGCGGCAAACAGTGTATCAGTTTATGTAATGAGAGCCATAACATTTATGGTATTACTGTATCGATAAGTATTATATTGTATATCTGCCTTACAGTTTGTCTCAATAATAGTTCAGTCAGCATGAAATAAAAGTCAATAACACCTTATAGATAGGAATATTGAGAAAATGATGGGCACAAATTTGAGACTGTCCAGTCTTAGAAGAATCTGCTTCTTAGATTATCTCCTATCTCCATTCTCTCCCTCCATCTGCATTGGGCCAACTTCCTAGATTCCACGACTCCGTCTTCATCTTTCTTAGTGTATCATCATATTCATTAGCTTACATCAGCGGTCCCCGAATGTGCGCCATTCACACTGTCCCCGGTTTCGCAGCTTCCACCAGGAACATTTCCAACAACCAAATCATCACTGTTCTTTATCAAAGGGTCTGCTATCCGAGTTTTCCGAGTCATGGTTTTCACTCCAGCGGTTTTCGGTTCTTCTACAGATATGGCTAGCCCGCTGCCAATTTAGCTTGCTAAGTCGGTAACTTAGTTGGCTAACTTAGTTCTCTGTCAGATAATCTCGATATCTTCCTTAGTCAATTCCAACCTAATTCTCAATCAACAAGTACATATATATCAACACGAAATCTCTGTTTCCATAAGCAAATAAAACTGCTTACATCGAAGGCAACTAATATATTCTGATCAAACAAACCATACATTCATTGCTGAATCGATGGGAGTATTACCCAAATAAACGGATAGCTAATCAAATAACACATGGCTGGCATAAAACTGCTGGATTCGTGTGTAGCTGGTGTAAACGATCGTGTCAATAAAGGATGCTTGTTTACGAGACGGACAATGTGCATGTACAGGGGGATTGAGATGTTGATTGCGGACTGGTAATTTGGAGATTTTTTAGTTAGTCTGTTTTGTATGCTACTGCTGGAAAGCCTACTCTTATTCAAGAATTTTGCTTTTTCATGGGGAACATCACACCTATATTCCTCGAAGCATTAGACAGAGGTACACAATTCATAGAAAAACTTCTACCCTAGGATTAGGACTTAGCATAGCAGTCGCGCTTAAGACTACTAAGATAATAAGGCAGGCGGGAGTAATAATAATGAGATTTGGGAATAATATTATATTGATACCTATACCTATTTAGAAATCAATATATTATAAAACAGGCCAAAATCCAATAAAATATAATAGATAACCTAGAGTGTATTAGAAGAAATTGAAGAGTACAGGTCAAGTGCTGCTAGTTCAGTCACTATTTCTAATAGCTTCAACCGCCATAATTTGGTCTGCAGGCAGCGAACTTAAAAGAGAGAATGACTCGAGGTTACTATATACAGTATTCTACACATGCTTACCCATGCAGGAGCAACATATCTTTTTTCTGGACCGATAAAGAAGATACACTAAAACTACCATAGTAGATATTTACATAAACAGATTTGACTCTCTGAATGCTTGAGATAGATTTGAGTTATGGAAAATTCCAGAAATACCAGCAATATACGAAATAATTAACCGGAACTTAAATTGGAAGTCACTACCTCCAGAACTAATATTTAGTGGCATTTTATAAGACTGAAAGTGGACCGCAACTTAAGAAAAATAAGAAGGGCTACTAGCTTTAGTCATCATCATCATTATCATCAATATTTGTCCACTGCTGGATTTAAGCTTCTCCCCGTGGACGCCTAATTAGGTCGATACTCTGCATTCCTCATCCAATTGCTGCTGGGTGCCATCCGCAAGTCGTCATTTCACCAGGAGTGCTAAATAGGCCATAGTGAGGCATTGGAATCACTTCATATTTGGAACACATAGTATATTTTTAGCAATGTTCTATTTTAATGCTTCATTAGAAGCCGCCATTTAAGCCACGCTGGCCAATATACCAGGAGAACTCATTGGCTCCAGTGGTTGTGAATTCTCTAGATATATAAGAATTATGCATTACACAAAAGGATAGGTTAGACTAGCCAATAGCTAGTCAAAATACAACATCTTGTATAAGAACATGCCTAATTTAGTGTGACCCTGTAACATGTATCCATGCAAAGAATAGGGTTACAGAATCGGGTTGTATGTCAGCCATCCAGGTAGTAGTCAGTACGACGGCCTCGACTAGCACGACATATGTCGTGAATCTGTGATCGTAAGCTGAAGCAGTGTGTGATATAAGCAATGCAGCATAGTCTAGTGATATATTGGGGGTTGTTAAGAGAAGGTAACAGAAATCTGTAAAACTTTAACAGTATATTGATTTATAAGAAATTAGACATATTAATGGTCCGGCGGAGCTTGAATTGCCTACAAAAACGTAATACCGAAATAAATCGTAATCCAAACAATATTCTATCATATTATGTTATTATTTGAATTTGGAAACCGTTAATCTAGGTTCCTACGGTACTATTTCGTCTACTACTACTTCACTGGAAATAAAAGACCGGAAAATCGTTCCAAACTTAGTAAAGTTATCAAAAATTGCATTCGCTTACATTTATTTCCAGTGAAGTATTTTGGATGAAATTGTAACGTAGAAACCTATATTAACGATATTGGAATCCTAATAATAACAGATTTTATTAAATTGTGTTTGAATTACGGTTTATTTCGGTATTACGTTTGTATGAGAAATTCGGTCCGCCTGACTCTTAAAATAAAACCACTTTAGGCATTAGACTAAGTGGCCCTATCCACTCGCACTAGTTAAACACTGTATCAGCATACATACACTTTCTCTCTTTACAGCGATCCAGTGACGGGCAGACTGAGGTGTTGTGCGTCTTGATGTCTTCGGTTTTAATGACATTGGTTTTAAATAGTAAAAAACTCAAAAATTGAGATGATAATAGAGATTATACCCACTTCAGCTTTTTATTTGCTAATGAGCGTCACTGAAAAAGAGGTCCTCAGTAAGTTGTTCCATTTAGGTCTCTCTGAATCGAGTCTTCTCCCGATAGAGAGAAAGAGAATCGTATCATTCTATGAACGTTTTTTCCTTTAGTACCCAATAACCCAAGACCTCTAAAAACAAAAGAAAATTACATAATTAATTGTTATCACAAATGAGACCTTGGGACCCAAATTTTAAAAGGGTGAAGACCCAATTTTCTAATGTTTTTCAACCGCTACAAGTCTTGCGTAATTCACTTAATAATTATGTTTCGAAATAAACCCCGAACGAGGATTAGGCCGCGTCCACATTTGCCGACATGCGATCCGCTCGTTTGCTCGCCGCCTTAGCAGCGTAATTGATTCAATCCCCTTTATTGAAGCCACGGTGATGTTACTGTCATTATTTTAACCGTGTTTTACAAATTAAGCTTGATTTGTTAGGAATTTGTAATGAATCTTTTAATGAACTATAAGTTCATTTTTAATCAATCAAAATCATATAAGACAAAAAGCTAACCAATATTTGAATCAAACATATTTAAAATCTCTAAAAACAATAGAACAGGAATTATTGACCTAGTCTTTGTGGACAAAAATAAGGTTGTATTTTTTGTATTCCTGATAACCTGACGCTTGCCCACCAGTTCGCCTGACGTTAAGCGACATTGCGATCTACGATGGAGCGCGGTTGCCTAAAGATACCGAGTCACTCGTGATTTAAAAACACCCAAACTACATCTATCGGGGATGACCCACTCGGGAAGCGCATTCCACATTTCAGCGGTACGCATGATAAAAGTGGACTTAAAGCGTTTCGTTCGGGTTTTTGGAATGTCCACCATGAAACGATGTCGCTTTTTCGTGCTTCTGGTCGTCCGATAGTAGAACGGGCAAGGGGAAATAAGATGGTGGAGATCTGATACGCTATGTATGCTCAGAGCTTACTAACTATCAGGTACCTTAGTGGTCGTCGTCATATAAGTACGTTAGGAATGGATTACAGGCTACCGCAGACAAGTTCTACAAAGTAAAACCACTAAACAGATACCTTCAATATTTTTTCATTTATTCCATGACTTAAGTACATTTAAAATATAAAAAACTGCCGCAGTATCAAGACATGGTTACCATGTTCTTGTATTAATCATTAAAGTAACTTGAAAGTAAGTAGTAATTTGAAATCGATCAGAATTGTGGAAGTTGCTCTTATTCGCATTGCTTGCATGACCCAGAAAAGTGCTGATTATCTTCAAACGGCTGGCCAGATTTTTTTTAATCATAGCTAAGAACACTCTCGATCAAGTCAACTTTCAGACAAAAAAAAACTGAATCAAACTCGGTCCATTCCTTTGGGCGATACGATGCAACAAACAGACATACAGATACACACGTCATCTTATAACATCCCTCTTTTTCGTCGGGGGTTAAAAAAGGAGACCAGCGTTCCTAAAACAAGACACTCAGGTTAATAAACCAACTAAATTAATTTTAACGGTACTATAAAGTCCCGTCTAAAATATAAGTACCAACACTTAATCCTTTATGAGAAAAGTTTCGAATGTTATTAATACTAAAATTAGTTTTAACACTTTCGGCGAAACTCTAAAAAGTAAGGGTATACATTTTATTATGTTGCGAGGTATTTTCCACAGTGTTTGCATAAAAGTTTTTAAGGGTCCAAATGTAGTTATGGCCAAGATTGCAAATTGTGGTTTCTTTGCAAAATTGTTTTTTTACAGAATTGAATTATTTTTTTAAACACACCTCCCGAACTAGGGAACAATCGTTGTGTCGGTGTCCCACTTTACACATATATATCATAATTAACGGACATAAAGTACACCCAGATTTGAAAAAAATATTCGTAAAATACTGCACAAATTCTCACATACTTATTGTCGATTGTGAAATTGTGGATTTTTTTTTTTAATATAATTAGTACAGAACTGACTGCCTCATTAGTCTAGTGGTCCCAAGCGCAACTACTACACTAGAGGTCCTGGGTTCAATCCCCAGGTCGAGTAAAGGGTTATTGGGTTTTTCTATGAAATTCTCAGTAGCAGCTCGGAGTCTGGATTTGTGCCCGGTTAATGGCAATAGGGTCGCCCCCTATTACTTGGGACCTGAACATACCAGCGTACTGTGTTTGTACATTAAATACGCCTCTACCTAACCCTTCGGGGAATACAAGCGTGATAATATGTTGTAGTACAGAACTCTACTCACACAACAGTTTTTTATTTGCGTGACATTTATCTCTTGGAGGATAATAACAAAGGAGCTATGAGCACGTTCAATACAATATTGTTACCATTTGGAAAAAGAGTTATGAATGAACTGTGAAACAAGTTCATGGGCGATGAAAATACTTTCATCTCGATACCAACAGAAGAAAAGCTATAAATAAATCAATCGGACCAGTACATTCCTTCTACCGGCCTCAATTATACCACCATAACAGTTCTAACGAAACCCAACAATTCAATGTAAATAAAACATCGAATCGTTCCGCTGGCTGTAAACACAGGAACATCTGAAACAGAAATAACTATATAAATAATGGTTAAAAGGCATTTCTTTGTCGATACTCGGAGACTGATTTGTGAACAGTTTGTATTATTCTGCTATAGATTATGCGACAGAGGTGACGGTGCATTGACATTAGATAGTACTAATTTACCTACATGCAGTTGTCACGAAATAATTGTGCGTCTCTGTTGTAGTAATCTTTACGACAAAAATTGAAATTATTTTAAAAATAAGTAATAACGCTGTAAAGGAATTGTCTCTTTGTGCTGCTATTTTTGCATTTTTTTTCCTTACTAAAATATTGTAGAACCCTAAATAAGTAAACAGATTTGGTACACACAAAAATATCTTTATTGTATTCTACGCAACTCCCACTGTATCCATATTAAGAGCCAACACTCATTAAAGCCATACGATACGTTAGAGCGATGCGATGCGACGACATTTTATTTCATTAATTTCTTATTTCATTGCATCTTACATTAGAGAAGTGAATTTACACAAATCACATCTCTAATATGAATTTACACATACGTCCGGGCCTGTAAATGTTTGTCCGTGATCTGAGGTGCTAAAATCGCCGCTTTTTGCGCACGCTTCAATCGCGCGACACGCATATTTCTGCGTTGCGTCGGACGTTGCCGCTAAGTTCGGCAGTAATCGCACCACTTTTATGTGTATCAGCCCTAATGCGACGCGTAGGATACACTTCGCGTTGGCGTCGCGTCTGCTACATAATCTATGTCAAAATATTCTTAGTATATAAATAGCAAGAATGTTGGAAACGTGCGACGGTCCGTACTATTGTTAGCTCTGTCGCGTGTTCAGCTCACACGACCTTGGTGCTTAGTGTTTAGGCTTGCATCTGGTGCCTTTGTGTCTGATTGTAGATGGATAGACATTTCTTATTGTGTGTGTATAAAAGGAGAATATGCACGTTGTTCAGGAGCAGCGCCAGCTATCGGTTAACCGAGGCACCATATGTACCAGAGAGCATGGCGCAGAATCGTTGTCTATTATGCGTTTTTTTTTTGTTGGCAATTGTATAAAACTAGAAAGTGTCAACTGTCAAGTAAAGAAATTGAATTTTGAATACTGAACTGTTACAATTACGTTGCACCTTTTGCCTGTTATACGAATTTAAAATTAAATTAAACGAATTTACAAATACCAATAAAACACGATTCATTGAAGACTTGTCTACGTATTTTTCATCATCATCAACCCAAACATTGGACCTTCGAGCCGTATCTGAAATCGAAAACTGGAGAGAAATCGGACGAACAAATAGGAGAAAAGGACTTTGGAATTTATGATCCGTTGAAGAGCGTTGAAAATTGGATTCTGAGCAGCAGCCAGCAACGGTCAGGTTATCCTTATCCTTTCTGCTCCTTTGTCTTCGCCTTGTGTTAATACCGTGACTATACGCTTACAGATTGAAATCGGAAAAAGTGCCGACACAGTCTACAACTGAAGGAACACGACTGTAAGTACTTTTGCCTTTTATAAGCTACCAATATGAGTGACGATGAAACTAAATTAGCTACAAACGCTGCCAAGACCGTAAGGGCTAAATCACCACGTTTAGATAGTGCATGTTCAAATAGTAATTCGTTAATTGTTGAACTCAAGAAACAACGTGGTGTGTTGAAAGGTAGATTAACGTTATTCGTAAATTACATTAATAAATTAGATCAATCGTGCCTAGATTCCGTTATAAAAATGCAAGTACAAATGCGAATACATTCTGCATCCACTTTCTTTAACGAGTTTAATGAAATTCAATCAAAAATAGAAACTTTTGTAGACGAAAAGGAATTATTATCACAATTAGAGTATAGGGATATGTTTGAATGCCAATACTATTCTACTGTAGCTACAGCGAAGAATATAATAAATGATAGTGAACAAAGCAGTCTAAATAATTCTCAGTGCACATCTGGTAAACCTGTTTGTATTAAGTTACCACAGATAAAATTACCCGCCTTCGATGGTTCATACGATAAGTGGTTAGAATTTAGGAATTCATATGTTTCGATGATACATGATCGGGTAGACTTAGATTTTATACAAAAGTTTCAGTACCTAAAATCATCTCTCACTGGATCTGCATTGCAAGTAATCAGTGCCTTGGAGTTTACAGCTCCTAACTATATTCACGCCTGGGAGCTGCTTGAAAACAGATTTCAGAATAATAGGCTATTGATACATAACCATGTAAAATCATTGTTTTCTGCACCACCATTAAACAAAGAATCTCCAGCGCAGATTAGAAGGTTAGTTGATTCCGTTTTACGTAACTTGAGAGCACTCAAATCATTAAAAGAACCCACAGAGGCCTGGGATACGCTTATTATTTATTTAGTCGTAAACAAACTCGATCCTTCTACTGAACGGGAATGGGAGAACTACATAAGTACTTTTGTTTCGGATTCTAATAAAGTTTGTAAGTCCTTACAATTACAAGACTTAATAACGTTTTTAAATAATAGATCTGACATGTTGGACATGATTAAATCGGGTAGCAATAAGATGAATCAGTCACATTATCAAAACAAACAGGTTGGTACCCAGTCATACGATCATAAGAAGCAGTCAAATACGCAACCTACGTATAGCTACGCGAGTGCAAGTAGCAACAAGGTCACCTCAGGTAGCACAAGTAATACACGTAGCTATACATGTCCATTATGTAATGGTAATCATCCATTATATTCATGTGCAAACTTTCTGAATATGACGTTACAAGAAAGATTAAATGTAGTTAATTCAAAAGGTCTTTGTCATAATTGCATACGTACAGGTACCCACACATTGAATGATTGTATTTTCGGCCCTTGTAAATTGTGCAAACAAAAGCATAATACGTTGCTTCACGTTGATAATTGTGTTAATCTAAGTGCCTCTCCACAAACGTCAGTTATCAATAATACGTTACCATCGTCATCTGTTGTGCAATGCGTAAGTAAAACAGCTGATAATATTGATAACTTACATTGTGACGCGCTTACAGTTAATGCAACTTCTATGCAAACTGTGTTGTTGTCTACGGCGTTAGTCGAAGTAGCCGATTCGTATAACAATTATCATACTGCTCGCGCTCTGCTTGACAGCGGCAGTCAAAACTGCTTCATAACTGAAAGCTTATGCAAACGTTTAAACGTTCCTATAATACAGTCCACTATACGTGTTTGTGGCGTAGGACAAACCGTTTCCCAGTCCAGTCACAAATGTAAACTTAATATGCGTTCGAAAATATACGATTTTAATACAATGTTGCATTGTTTAGTTTTACCTAGTATCATTTCGAAGTTACCTTCGATAAACGTTAATAATGATGCTATACGTATACCTAGCTATGTTCAATTAGCAGATCCTGCGTTTTATGTGCCAAGTGACATAGACTTGTTAATAGGCGCCGATGTCTTTTGGGATTTATTAAAAGAAAGTAAAATTAAACTCCAAGCCGGTCCATACTTACAAGATACGGAGGTAGGTTGGATTATATCCGGCCCAGTTAATACTATTAATGTGCGTACAATAGCGGCAAGCACGAATGATATTCAGTGCAATCTAACGTTAATTGATTCACAATTACGAAAGTTTTGGGAAATCGAGGAAGTACATATTCCTCCCGTTATTACACAGGAGGAACGTATATGCGAAAAACTATTTTTGGAGACTACTGAACGTGATCAGCACGGACGGTTTTCTGTGAGAATGCCCTTAAAGCAATCACCGGATTGTTTAGGTGACTCATACACGTCAGCTCAAAATCGTTTTTTTTCGCTAGAACGAAAATTAAATCGTTTACCGCAGTATAAAAAGATGTATTGTGAATTTATGCACGAGTACGAGCAGTTAGGTCATATGACGCTTCTCGGGGACTTTAACATGTTGAGTAAGCCATATTATATTGTACCTCACCATGGTGTGTATCGTGAAAATAGTGCGACTACGAAATTACGTGTTGTTTTTGACGCGAGCGCAACTACTACTAACAACATCTCACTTAACGATATTCAGTATGTGGGTCCTAGACTGCAAAATGATATCTTCTCCATTCTACTTAGGTTCAGGCAATATCAATATGTCGCTTGCGCTGACATTGAGAAGTTTTTTAGGCAGTCTTTAATTCATCCTGAACAGCGTAACCTTCAACTTATATTATGGAGAACACATAGCAGTATGCCTCTTCAAATTTATCGTTTAAATACTGTGACGTACGGTATTGCTTCCGCACCGTACCTAAGCATGCGTTGTTTAAAACAGGTAGCTAGGGAATGTAACGATGACGTCATCGCTCGTGTCATCAATGAAGATTTCTACGTTGATGATCTTCTTTTAGGGGATGATCAACGTGTTAATTTGTTGGATATTTGTAATAAGACGTCCACCATCCTACAAAAGGGTTGTTTTCCTTTACGCAAATGGACTTTCAATTTTGATGTAACTTCAGAAACAACTAAGGACTTATGCATGGGTGAGCATTATCAGTCTAAAACGCTAGGGGTTGGATGGACAAACAAGGACGATTTATTTCATTTTACAAGTAGTCTAATTAAAGGTAATCAAAGTGTTGTGAAGACCACTAAACGTTTAATGATGTCAGCAATTGCACAGATTTATGATCCACTAGGTTTATTAGCACCAGCTATTACTACGGCTAAAGTTCTTTTGCAAAAATTGTGGCATAGTAAAATAGACTGGGATGACGAAATTCCAAATCATATTAAGTCTATTTGGCATAACTTTATTGACACTTTGCAATATCTGTCTGAAATTCGTGTCCCTCGTTGTGTCTTATGTTCGGATGCTATAAATAAAGAATTGCACATTTTTACCGACGCTTCTCAGTCTGCCTACGGTGCATGTGCATATATACGTTCATACAATAATGTTGATGAGTCATCGGTTACTGTTAGATTATTATGCGCTAAAAGCAAAGTGGCCCCGATCAAACCATTAAGCATTCCACGACTTGAACTATCTGGAGCATTAATTGGGGCAAAATTATATAATAAAATAATCGTTTCTCTTCGTCTTAAATTTGACAAAATTTATTTTTGGACCGACTCCATCATAGTTCAAGGTTGGCTTCGGATGTCACCGCACTTATTAAAAACCTTTGTTCAGAATAGGGTCGTACAAATAAACGAATTAACAAGTGACACAGTTTGGAGACACGTCAAAGGCAAGGAGAACCCTGCGGATATGTTATCAAGAGGTGTATTCTTTGACTCCTTAATGGGAGACGTTAGCAATCTGTGGTGGTGTGGACCAGCCTTTCTTCGTGAACCAACTGCAAGCTGGTTAACAACAACATGTGATGAATGCGCATGTAAAGAGTTACCCGAATTAAAGTTCTCTAACACCATTAACTCATTAACTTTAAAATCTGTTAATACTGAGATAATAGATTTCGAAAGGTTTGCTTGTTTTAATTGTTTACAAAGATCAGTTGCTTATCTTTTACGATACATCCACAACTTACGTGCATCATGCAGTGGTCTAGGACGTAAAACCGGTTTATTGCAAGTTAACGAGATTCATAACTCATTAGTCATATTAACACATTTAGTTCAGTTACAATCATTCAGCACTGAATATTATAACCTAATACAAAAGGTTCCTTTAAATTATAAACATGAAAAGCGTAACAATCAAATTTCAGGATTAAATATATTTTTAGATCTAAATAATATTATTCGTGTTGGTGGAAGATTGGGTAATTCTAAGTTCGATTATGATAAAAAACATCCCGTGCTTTTGTGTTCTAAGCATAGATTTACGCGGCTATTGTTTACCTACGAGCATAAACGTTTACTTCATGCTGGACCTCAGCTTCTCGTAGCAACCGTGCGTGAACGATGGTGGGTTTTGGGAGCTCGTAACCTGGCTAGGCAAGTAGTTCACAAATGCGTTACCTGCACACGTATGAAGGGACGGACTTTGACTCCACTTATGGGTGATCTACCAGCCGAGCGTTTAGAAGCTGGGTTTCCCTTTATGCGGTGTGGTGTTGATTATGCGGGACCAATATCTATATTGAATCGCAAAGGCAGAGGATCTCATTTAATTAAAGGTTATATTTGTCTGTTTGTCTGTTTTGCTACCAGAGCAGTGCACTTAGAGTTAGTAAGTTCCTTGTCGACTCAGGATTATATTTTGGCATTCAAACGTTTCATATCACGCCGCGGAAAGCCGTGTCATATATTTTCCGATAACGGAAAAAACTTCGTTGGAGCCGAACGCGAACTTTTAACTATATTTGAAAATTCTAATGAAATAATTGATTTCGCTAGTGGTCATAACATTAAATTTAGTTTCATTCCGCCTTATGCACCTCATTTTGGTGGCTTGTGGGAGGCGGGAGTCAAGGCGTGCAAATATCATTTGAGACGTGTCGTAGGCAACGCTAATCTCACGTATGAAGAGTTTGGCACGGTATTGACACAAATCGAGGCCGTCCTAAACTCCCGTCCTATGTCCGCATTGTCCAC
This sequence comes from Acronicta aceris, assembly GCA_910591435.1. Taxonomy (NCBI): domain Eukaryota; kingdom Metazoa; phylum Arthropoda; class Insecta; order Lepidoptera; family Noctuidae; genus Acronicta; species Acronicta aceris. The sequence continues at coordinate 1,514,854 of OU342775.1, forward strand.
AGATCCTAATGATTATCTTCCACTGACACCAGCTCATTTCCTTATCGGCCGTCCGTTGACTGCTCCTGCCTGCAAAGATTTACCGAGGACAACATCTTCACCCCTCTCTCGATATTACCGATTGGAACAACTGAGGCAACATTTCTGGGAACGTTGGTCTAAGGAATATATTTCAGAACTGCAACGACGTACGAAATGGGCAGCTGACAAAGATGACATCACCAAGGACAGCCTCGTATTAATAAAAGAAGACAATCTTCCACCATTTAAATGGAAAATGGGCAGAATTATTCGTTTGTATCCTGGGAAGGATGGAATCTCAAGGGTTGCAGATATCCGCACTGCATCAGGCATCATTAAACGTGCCAGCTCGAAGATCTGCCCGCTCCCGATATCTACCAGCGAAGAAACCGTGACAGCAGTCTGATTCATTGTTGGAAGATGGTTCTTCCAAGGAGGCCGGCATGTTCAGGAGCAGCGCCAGCTATCGGTTAACCGAGGCACCATATGTACCAGAGAGCATGGCGCAGAATCGTTGTCTATTATGCGTTTTTTTTTTTGTTGGCAATTGTATAAAACTAGAAAGTGTCAACTGTCAAGTAAAGAAATTGAATTTTGAATACTGAACTGTTACAATTACGTTGCACCTTTTGCCTGTTATACGAATTTAAAATTAAATTAAACGAATTTACAAATACCAATAAAACACGATTCATTGAAGACTTGTCTACGTATTTTTCATCATCATCAACCCAAACACACGTCAAAACAGTTTAGCATTCTAAGACATACTTAGCGTCGATAGTTAGTAGCTAAAAGATGCTGCCTTTGATCTGTTTTAATTACTGAAAACGTAGAATTTTGTTCGAATCACTATCGATTAATTTTCATCTATATTTAGGTACTTATTAACTTATCTATTATCGACTTTATAGGATAATGTTTCTAATTATCGACGACACGTTTGGCGTAGCGGCTGAGCGATCGGCTTCTGCGTCACGTGTTGTGGGTTCGATCCCCACACGGAGCAAAAATTTGTATGATCTACAGGTAGTTGCTCCGGGTCTGGGTGTTTGTGTATGTGAGAATTTGTGTTTGTAAACGCACCCACGATACAGGAAAGAATCCTAGTGTGGGGCAACGTTTAAAAAAAAAAAAATTATCTATTCATCTACCTGTAATATTTTGAACCGTCATATTGGTCTAATGACTGCTAAACGTAACGTTCTGGCTTCCATTTTTGGGTTGAGCAAAGAGTTACCAACAAAAATATGCTCAGCTCGGAAATCCTATGTATCAATATTTATTCACTTTATCAATATTTATCAGCCTATGGTACTACCTATACATTATTTTTATATTGTCTTTCTTTATTTATACCTTTTTTATTTATTTATATTTATATTTAACTTTAATCTTTGTGTTGAAAGACCTCAAAAAGTGAGAACCACGGATGGGTTCTCACTTTTTGAGGTCCAATTGAAAACCAGCGCCAGGCAGCTCACAGGCAGTCTGGCATTTAGCTGAACTGGACCTATTTGGCACAGCCGTGGGACACACAATATTTATTTATTATTGTTTCTCTTTCCCTGTCTCGTTATTTTATAAGATAATTAGTTTTTTTATGCTATGTGTGCAGTGTCCGTGACTGTGTGAATAAACTCTTTTTCTTTCTTTCTAAATCGAAACAAAAAAACTTAAACATAGTCTTTGATTCGAAGGGACTCAAATCCCTGTGTGTATACAGCTTTAGAATCAGTCATGGGGTAATTTGATTTACCCATATCACTTTTATTATAAATATTGAGAAACAAAATCCTATGGGGACTATACAAAACCCTTCATGGACATCAGACCCTTTGTAAGATCTTATCTACATATAACAAGATACAAAATACATGCCCATAAATTATACTTACCCTTCATCAATATTCATAGAAATTATTATACTATAATAGTTGTAATTGACTGTGACCTGTTTCACAATTCAAGACATGAATTTTCATAAAAAATTGTTGGTTATAATTATTAAATCCTAAAACAAATTAATGTTTCTGGAAGCTTCCCACGCATTCGTTTTAAACTTAGAATTGGCTTCAAATAGTATATAGTAACAAGCTTGGTAGATGTTACAAGCGTTGGATAAATTTAGAGAGGTAGGGTGTAGTGGAATCGAATAATTCCACTCACAATTGGAGCTGCTCGACTGGGGAAGTACCTCCACCTTGCAGAAAATCGTAGCCAAATAACTTAGCTCTGTTGCTATGTTGTTTTCCTAACGGTGAGCAAGGTTGCCAGAGCCCCGCGAGGAAGCATTGTGTTGGCAGTGTGGGGGAACGCTGGTGTTTTGTTACCGCCGCTGTCATACATGGCATTATGTCTCCTATGCTGCCAGCCCAACTATTCGTCCTTAATTTACAGGGTCGGCAACGCGCGAGTAATACCCCTGGTGTTGCAAGCGTCCATAGGCTACGGTAACCGCATACCATCAGGCGGACCGTACGCTTGTTTGCCACCTTAGTGGTATAAAATGAAATGGTCTTTATTGACATAAGCAATAAACTTTCACTTCTTGTCATTGGACAAGAGTTCTAAGCCCGCGTAGGGACCGGTTAGAATACAATTCATTAATGCCATTTTTGGCAATAAAGGAAATGGAAATATCTGACCTGCTCAGTGATAAAACATCTTGACTGGCTGGCAACCACTCTTACGTCGGAGTCTGTCGTAAAGGGCCTTCCCCCTTTTAGTTGCTGCGGCTCCGGGAGTTTGTAATTTGTTAAGGCTCGTAAACGCATCAGCTACTCCTCTGGTGTTGCAGGTGTCCATGGAAGGTGATTACTGTATACCATCAAGTGACTCGTCTGCTCGTTTGTCAAAATAAAAAATACGCTTTTCACACTTTCTAAGTTACGGATTACATGATCCACAAACAACTTTCGACGACACGATTGGCATAGCGGTTGAGGGATCGACTTCTGCGCCACGTGTTGTGGGTTCGATCCCAACACGGAGCAAATATGTGTATAATGTACAGGTAGTTGTTCCGGGTCTGGGCGTTTGTGTATGTGAGAATTTGTGTTTGTAAACGCACCCACGATACAGGAGAAAATCCTAGAGTGGGGAAACGTTTTTTTTAAAAAACAAGAAAAACTCATTATCTTTAACCTATTTACTGCGGGCAAGGATATTTCTCAGAATTAAAAGGGTAAGTTAGATTGTTCCTACATTACGCTGGCCTAGTGTGGTTTATCAAACTTCACATACCGTAGAGATAATCTCTGGGGCACGCAGATGATTTCCTTCACGACGATTTCCTTCATATTTTAACCTTAACCTATGATAGACTAGCGGTACCCTGCGGTTTCACCCACTAAAAAGCCGAGCTTTCATACAAAATTTGCCCCCGTTTTTTACCCCCTTGGGGGTAGGGGTAGAATTTCGGAAAATCCTTTCTTATCGGATGCCTACATCATATAAAGAACACACCCTCCAAGTTTCAGGTCTCTAAGATCAGCGGTTTATGCTGTGCGTTGACCCGTCAGTCAGTCATTCAGGACAAAGCATTTATATTGTAGCGACATCTATCGCGCTACATACAAACTATACGAACAAGTCCTGAATCGCGCAAGTGAACTTTGCAACGCAACTTGGATATATACAACCGCCCGACATCAACCGTCGGGCCGTGGCCCGCCAGGCAAAACACCCGCCTGGTCGGAGGATCCTCCCTTTGGTGTGAGGGGCTACATACCTCGCCCCTCCTCAGTGGTGACCCCGACGTGACCCCGACGTGATCCCAGTGTATCCACTCTGGGGACCCCGAGAAGAACACCAGCGCAGCCTTCGAAGACCAGCAGCTTCATCACACCGTCGTCTTCCCTCCCTCACAGCACGAGCAGCGAGTCACACAGCCAGCCAGCACTCTTCCGGCTTCAACGGGCATCCTGACCACACGCCTGCAGCGAACACGCATGCCTGGTCAGCACCCTCAGCCGACATCAAGCAACTTGGCACAGCACACTGCACTTCGGCCGGTCAACAAGCAGAGGCGGTCTCTCCTGGTCGACACAGCAGCCAGCCACTGCTCAACACTGCACCACCTCGACTCACTGAGGACTACGCAGCATCACCCCGACTCACTGGGGCTCTCACCGCAACACAGTCCCGACTCACTGCGGACTACGCGGCATCCTGTTCCGACTCACTGGAACACACTCCACTGGCACTGGCAAGCTCTTCAGACGCACTGACCGCTGACTCATCGACACGACCATCGACCTCCGGTCTCGGGGGGAGTGATGTAGCGACATCTATCGCGCTACATACAAACTATACGAACAAGTCCTGAATCGCGCTAGTGAACTTTGCAACGCAACTTGGATATATACAACCGCCCGACATCAACCGTCGGGCCGTGGCCCGCCAGGCAAAACACCCGCCTGGTCGGAGGATCCTCCCTTTGGTGTGAGGGGCTACATACCTCGCCCCTCCTCAATATGTATAGATATGTCGCCAAGTCCTTCGCAAAGAATATCTACGAAGCTATTTTAGACACATTTATTTTCGAACCAAAACAAATAATCGAAGACGTCAATAGCAACAAAACACACCTCGTCTTTTAATAAATCCTTCATATTTATATATCCATAAATATAAAGGTATGTTTACACGAAACTTCATCACTTAACGCTTAAAATAATTTGGAACAGTTCTTAAATATCAATAGCAGTTGATAAATTTAAAGATAATTGGCAATACGCTAACATGTTGACTTGTTTGTAATATTGCATGCCACCATGTTTGCCAAACATTTGCGAAATGCTATTAGTCTTTGGATATGATAGGTACCATCTGGAGGATATATGATGGCAAAAGAAAGGCTTGATGTCCTTGGACGTACGTACGTACGCCACATAACCAAAGCTATGAAAAAAAATACTGAATGATCGCAATCAAAGGTATCGTAAAGCACTCGTGTGTTTCGACTTTTGCGCTTAAGAGCCAGTTCCCCTTGGTTGCTGCGGCTCTGGCAGTCTCCAGTCCACCGGGGCTCTTAAGGGTCGGCAACTCATCAGCAACTCCTCTGGTGTAGCGGGTGTCCATGGGCGACGATGACTACTTACCACCAGGTAGCTTGTCAGCTCGTTTGCCGACTTAATCTATAAAAATATCAAAGCTACAAGACGTGTCATTTGTAAGAAAGACTATTCAAAGTTATTTTATTGAATTTTTCCTTCACTAAAATAACTTTATAATCTTAGCATGGAAAATCATAAAAAGAAGACTATTTAGTTTTAGTAAAATTTTTAATGATAACAATTATTATTATATGAACTATAAGGTCTAGGCAGTAGCATATGATGTACTGCCTACTAGGCAAGAAAACTTCACCGATAATCACAGTTCTTTTCGTATTTATAATATTTGTAAGGAAGTATGGTTTACTTAACATTTTGTGGTTCGGAAATAATTTATTTTAGTTCACTTAAGTTTACTTGTAATTTTTTCAAGCCGTTTCATTCTTAATGTTTATTAAACTAAACACACAATATAAGAACTATAATATAACGGAAATCCAGTAAATTGATTAAATGATAACATAATAGTTCATCTAATTTAATACGAGTAATACAAATGATATATCATGTCTGAAACAGTTCACATCTCGCACGCGGGAAACTTTCAATTACAAAGTTGGACTCACAATACCTGGAGCCATGCCAGGCCAGAGTCGCCATATTATATGAAATTCTGAAACTACTATAAATTCAATTATTCAATTCTATTTGCAACTGAGACATTGTACGTCTAAGTTTTTCTTTGGGCACCTCATTTAATGTAAGACGTAGTTCGGCAGTGCTGATCTTACTGGATGCTGCACTTGGCTGGGGATGGCAATAAATTCTGTGGAGTTTTGACAGGTGAAATTCGTTTGCCAAAAAATATTCTTAGTGAATATATTAGATATTGCGTGTATAAGCCTAATCCCTCTCAATTTGAGAGGAGACCCAGCACTGCAACAGTATTGTTGATTATGTAAGTTTATGTGACGATTGACTAATAATCGAGGCATGATAGACATTTGACTGCCAAGACAATGGTCTCGAGTTCGAACCCAAGGCACGCACCTCTGACTTTTCGAAGTCATGTGCGTATTAGATAGTTAATTATCACGCGCTTAAACGGTGAAGGAAAACATCATGAGGAAACCTGCATGCCTGAGAGATTTTCTCGACGGCGTGTGAAGTCTGTCAACCCGCACTAGGCCAGCGTGGTGGACTATAGCCTAATCCCTTTCATTCTGAGAGGAGACCTGTGCCCAGCAGTGGGACAGTATAATGGGTTGATTATGTTATGTTATGTTATGTATATTATGATAGACATTTATTCTCAACTTAACATAATGCTTATATTTCCCAAGGGTTGGGGAGAGGTGTACTAATGTCTACAGACAGTTTTCCATTATGTTTAAATCCTATGTAATATGGGGCAAGTAAAGTGGATACTATGTTTACAATCAATTTACCGATAGTGTTGGAATGGTTGCACAAAATTACTCAGGGATAAATAGACTGCGCAAAAACTGTGTGAAATAGAAATGTTGCTTTAGATCTCACGACACGATCACGATCCTATTTGTATGCGATTCCTAATGATCCACAGCATCGCAGTAGGCTAGCATGGTGAACTATTAGCCTAACCATAACTTTCTTGCCCATTCTTCTGTATAAGCTCTATTATTTGGAACCGTGCACCTAGTTTTTGACAATTCAAATGTACATAGGTACCTGTAATGTCTAATTGGCACGTCCCACTTGCCACATGTCCCACTGCTAGGCACGGATGGCGACTCGTGCCAGTATGTACAGTATGTGGGTTGATGATGATGATGATTAGATCTATTGGAATCTTCTATTTGATCTTATCTAAGAGGCTGAACTGACTGTCAATGTCCATGTATCCATGTGTTTGGAGAATCGTTTTAATAAAAAACTTACTAGCAATGTCGGTCGCACATTACTAGTATTCTTATTAACCCCTCGTGCTAACCTATATGCTTGTGTTACGAGTGAGTTCACGTCGGTAGTGCAATGAGCGGGTTTCGTACCGGCAGTTACATGATCGCCTGGTATGTTTAGGTCCCATGTTATAGGGGGCGAGTCTATAGCCATTAACCGGGCACAAATCCAGACTCCGAACTGCTACTGAAAATTTCATATCATCTCAATAACACTTTGCTCGACCTGGGGATCGAACCCAGGCCCTCTAGCGTAGAAGTCGCACTTGGGACCACTAGACTAATGAGGCAGGCACTAGAATAATAGGTTCTAATTGCATATTATTATAATCGTGACGTATAAATAGATCCAATTACAATAAAATTATAGGTTTCTAAAGGATTTACAGCCAGTAATTACAGCGACAGTTCTCAGTCAAAGTAATTAAGATCTAATAACAATTTAAGTGGAACTAATTGTGTGGGCTCAAGTTTTTGCTATCTCTTCAATGCTGGTTAGAAGAGGTTTTTTTGTAGGAACGGAACTTGGTACCGAGTGTGAAATAGCTGTGAACTGTGAGTGATGAACAGGTTTAAGCTATATTAAAGTAACTTTCAGTTCATCTTACATAATTTGTATGATATTTTTACCTACATAAATAACATAACCATCACGCCTGTATTCCCCGAAGGGTTAGGCAAAGGCGTACTAATGCACACGTACAGTTCATTGGTATGTTTAGGTCCCACTTAATAGGGGGCGAGCCTATTGCCATTAATCGGGCATCAATTTTTAACGTGGGAGAGCCATGCTTCGGCACGAATGGGCCGGCTCGACCGGAGTGGTACCACAGAAAACTGACGTCAAACAACGCTTACGTTGTGTTTCGCCGAGTGAGTGAGGTTACCGGAGGCTCAATCCCCTTTTAAAAGGCGAGCATCGTACTTGTGACTCCTCTGGTGTTGTGGGCGGCGGTAATCGCTTACCATCAGGCCATTCGTCTGTTCGTTTGTCCCCCTAACCCATAAAAAAAATCCAGACACCAAGCTGCTACTGAGAATTTCATAGAAAAACCCAAGAACACTTTGCTCGACCTGAGGATTGAACCCAGGACCTCTAGCATAACAGTCGCGCTTGGGACCACTAGACTAATAAGACAGTAATTGTACTGTCATGTAATTTCTGATTAATTGGAACAGACAAAAAGCCTCAAATGAAAGGACACATCACTAAGCGATCACTGCTTTTTTTACTTTGCATAATTATTATATAACATCGATATTATTCCTCCAATATCGAATAATTAATCACAGTTGCTACTGAACAGCGAATCGTATTTAATTATATCGATACATGTAAATCGGAAGGTGAAAATTAATCGCTACCCGCGCTGTTCATGAATATTGAGCTATGGCTCAAATGGTGCAAATTTCATGTTGGGCTATTATAATTTATAGGAACGCATCCGTGGGATGATATATTTTTGTGATTTGATGGGCTCAGTGCTCACAGTCGACTTTTATTTACTTTTTTTTCTCATTAATGTGGTAAAGGTATATACGGCCACCAGGCCGTTTATATGTTTAGGCTGTGGATGCAGGCGTAACCATAGCCTATAAACTATGGTTGGATGTATTTAGTTGCATAAACAGCTAATAGGGATGAATGAAAGAAAATTACATACCGTGCCGACCCCATATAAATTGGGGCAAGGGCAGGAAGATTATGATGATGAGTTGCGTATAATATGAGCGTTTTAACACTTAATTAACTATACCCATGACCGTGATTGTAAGGCAAGGGAAAGAAAGTAGGTACGGTGCCGCTCCCTAGATGGCAGACGATTCATGAGGATTTTTCGTACTAATAAAGAGGGGGGAGGAGGGGGTCATTAACCACATTTTGCCAACTAAAATTTCAAAATTTTAGTTATTAAGTTTTATTTCCACACTCATTTTACTGGTGATATTACCTTCCAACTGGAACACAATAATGCAAAATGTTACAAATTTTCAATTTAAGTAATGCACGCACATTTACAGAGCGACAGGGTCCTACAATCCTAAAATTAATATCAATCTTTTACCATGGACAGCGAATCTGGTAACCTTCAAAAAGAGGGTCTTAAACTCCATGAATACTCTTTAAAAAAATCGAATAAATTATTAATCTTTCCAACTTTGTTCTAAATACATAGAAAGATAGAGAATTCTGCAGTTTGGATATGTAAAATTTATTCAATACTTATAAGGTGTTATATTATAAAAAGAAAGGGTAAAGCAAGTAAGAGTTGACCTAGCTGAAATCTATAGTTTGAAGGTTCTAGGACCCGTAATTTGCTTAACAAATTTATGCATAATTCTCAACTTATTGAATGTTGAATAATAAATTAGCTGAAGGATTCCTGCAAGTGGGGAAAGACCAGATCATGTTATAAGAAACATAAACTTAATTAAATAACCACGCGAGTAAAATATGTCCATGGATGGGATATTTATCGCATAGATATTACGATAAAGCGCTTCTAGGCTTCATTAAAATTTGCTCTTTGATCTCTCATAGATTCACACATCGTTGTTGACACACGCACACATACATACTACCCACTATTACATTTTGATTTAATAACGGGCTCTATTTATGGCTTCTCGTGGAATTCTTGGTGGTAATAATAATAATTATGTATGGCCTTGATTGGAAACATCAAATTCAATTTGCTTTTAAGGGCAAGTGATATTGAAATGGTGTAAAAAACGGCTTATGTTTAACTAACCACAAGATCTAGTAAAATGTAACATAACATAACATATACCATCACACCTGTATTTCCCGAAGGGTCAGGCAGAGGTGTACTAATGTATACCCACAGTTCGCTGGTATGTTTTAAGTCCCATGTAATAGGGGGCGAGCCTATTGCCATTAACCGGGCACAAATCCAGACTCCGAGCTGCTAATGAGAATTTCATAGAAAAACCCAATAACACTGCTCGACCTAGGGATTGAACCCAAGACCTCTAGCGTAGCAGTCGCGCTTGGGACCACTAGACTAATAAGGCAGTCTAGTAAAATGTAACTGCAAAAAACACCTTATAGTGATAATTATCACCAAAATAAATCGCCATTTTAGCGTGAAATTAGAACCAAAAATTGTACAACTTGCAATTCTAATTAAAGCAATCAGTTCCAGATTCTTCTTAGTCGGACACTCTTGTCAGAGTGGTCGTGGTAGTAACAATGGTGTGGTCGCTGGGTTCTCGTCGGCATCATTCTCTCTTCTGAGCGTCACGGCTTTCGAAATGCTTCGCCACTTTTGACGATTAGTAGCATTACGAGAGCACTGTACTATTGTGGTCTGGGTAGCTTTCACAATAAGGTCAGTCCAGCGAGTTGGGGATCGGCCACGAGCTCGTCTTCCTTCAACCTGACCCAATTCCAGATTATGATTGTCTAATCCAAAAAAAAGATCCAAATAAATTCACCAATCAAGTTTAATAAGCAGAAATCGGCTCTGGCACTCGCCGTTGTGGTCGCAGTTCTAACCTGACTTGGTGACTATTTATGTATATTGGTGATCAATTTACTAAATTTGACGGTCATTATATTTATCCCCAAAAAAAAACAAACATACAATCACGCCTGTATTCCCCAAAGGCCTTATCAGACTTGCACTGACAGTTCGCCGGTATGTTTAGTTCCCATGTAATAAGGGAGCGCCTATTATTAACTGGGCAAACTTTAAGCTGTTAACAAGAATGTCTTAAAAAAACCTAATAACACTATCAAACCCAACCTGGGTTCGATTCCCAAACCAATAGACTAACTAAGTTAACGATAACCCAAAAATGGCGAATCATCAGGTTAACTGGCGGTCAAGCGTAAGCCTATCACGAATAAAAAAAATCTTAATTACATACTAATACCTGAAAGGTTAGGCAGATGTGTACCAATGTACACTCACTCGCCCGGTATGATCCCATGTTATAAGGCGAGCATATACCATAACACTTTGCTCGCCCTGAGGATCGAGCCCAGGACCTCTAGCGTAAAAATCTCGTTTGGGACCACTAGACTAATATAACAGTCACAAAAATACAAACAAAACCTAGATATCTTGTCTCTAAATATAAAGCTAAATAACTGTACAATTTTAGCTTACAATACAGTAACTAAACTCATCGACAGGGTGTTTCTTGTAGAGGAAGCAAGACAAGACAGCTAGTAAAACTACTAGTTGTCTTGCAAACCGCACGGAATTCAAACACAGTGCGCTTGTTAACTTCCTGCAAAGCTTAGTTAGTAGATACGTGTTTATATCAGGTTGTAGAGCAAGGTAAAATTCGGGATGGTCGAGAAATTACTAGATAATGTCATCTTTGCTTTTTTTACCCACCAAATTTTTTTGTTTTTTTCGTGATAGGCTTACGCTTGACCGCCAGTTCGCCTGATGTTAAGCGATACTGCGATCTACGATGGCTACGCTTGCCTAGAAGAAACCGATTCACTCGTGATTTAAAGACATCCAGATTATATCATATATAATCATATCATATATTATATTATATATAAAGTTTGTTAACTCTTTCACGCCAGAACGGCTGAACGAATCTGGATAAAATTTGTCACACAGATAGATTATAGCCTGGAATAACACATTGGCTACTTTTTATCCATAGTCCAAGCAGACAAAGTCGCGGACAGAAGCTAGTAATTTATATATCACGCCTGTATTCCTCGTAGGGGTAGGCAGAGACGTACACCCTCAGTTTACCGGTATGTTTAGATTCCATGTAATAGCTATAAACACGTGCTGCTACTGAGAATTTTATAAAAAAACCTAATACATAACACGTTACTCGACCTGGTAATCAAACCCAGGACCTCTAACTTAACAGTCACGGTTGAGACCACTAGACTAATAAGTCAAAGTCAAAGTCAAAGTCAAAATTATTTATTTCAATTAGACCATTAAAAAGGTACTTTTGAAAAGTCAAACTAATTGCACGTCAAACTAAGGCAATTCATATCATATACAAGATTAGTGTTTTTAAGAAAATTCTGTATTCTCACACTGACCACTACATACATTAACATGTGTAAGCGAAATATGTAACTACTCTATATATGTACGTACAAGTATATTACTTCCCGGTCTTGCTAAAATAACTGGCGGTATTAATTTTCTCGAAACTCGAAGGCTTCGTTGCCTTAATAGACGTTTAAATAAACCAATCAGAACTCATTTGTTGAGAAATTTAATTGAATTCCTTGATACATATTTTTCGAAGTTATTTTACTTTATAATTACTTGAATGTGGAATGGGATTTCGATTTGAGAATCAAATTTTGCTTTGAAATCATTTCATTTATGGAGTGGTTTATGGGGCTTTTCACACACATGGGTAGGGTTTCTTGGTAGTGGTGCTACCAGTGACATAATATTGCTACGGTATAAGGAAAACCGCAAGTTAAAATGATGTCCCTTACATCTGATAGCATCCGATGGAGATCCTACTTGGATCGAACTGCTCGATCATGCTTATATTCCAAGACGTACACCAGGCTTTATTTTAGGATCTACATAATAATCAGAATTGCAAAACAATTTTATTCTTTATCTATTTCCATTTCATATCTTAGTTTCCATCCACTTTTCGCAATAATCGCGAGATATGGAATCTAAATCACCAAGCTTCGCCATAAGATTTCTATTATGAAAAATATTAAGTAAACGGCTCGAAGCGAGGCGCGTCTACAATCGCCCGATGACACGTCAAATGTACTGTGACATGTTTAGGAGCTTTACAACTTTATTATATCAACATGTAGGATAACATACCATCAAGCCTGTATTTCCCGAACGGTTAACCGAGCCTTTTGTCATTAGCCAGACAGAAATCCAAACTACAAGCTGCTATTAATGATTTTATAGAAAAACCCAAAAACACGTTACTCGACCTGGGAATCAAACCCAAAACTTCTAGAGTAGCAGTCGCGCTTAGGACTACTAGACAAATGAGGTATGTTTACATGTGAAATATGTGTGTCACTTTGGTAAAAATATAAAGTCCCCACGATCTTATTCCCCCTAGCCCTTTCCCCTATCGGACGACCAGAAGCACGAAAAAGCGACATCGATTCATGGTGGACATTCCAAAAAACGAACGAAACGCTTTAAGTCCGCTTTTATAATGCGTACCGCTGAAATATGGAATGCACTTCGCGAGTGGGTCTTCCCTGATAGATACAATCTGGGTGTCTTTAAATCACGAGTGAATCGGTTTCTTCTAGGCGAGCGCGCTCCATCGTAGATCGCAGTATCGCTTAATATCAGGCGAACTGATGGTCAAGCGTAAGCCTATCACGAATAAAAAAACTGTTTTTCTTTGTTTCTTCGATGCCAACATTTAGATAAATAGCGTCATAAGTTTTCTACCTATTAGATAAGACCCAGATTTTAATCGATAGCTATCTTCCTTTACTAAGGTCATCGACTCATTTTAACATTGATAAGGCTCTACCGTTCAGTTCATGGTCACCATTACAGGCATTACCATATTCATTTCAATGATTTTATTGGTTCTGTGTTCCTTGTAACCCGGGATGCTAATTCAACATATTAATTCCAAGAGCTATATCGATGACCTAGATTCCTTCGGGATTCCATATCCATTTTGTTTTGATACAAACAAAAGACACAAAATATTCCCAAAACCATCAACACAGAGATCTATTACAGATTAAATTTCAATCTATAAACCTAATCCGGGGGTACAAAATCCGTTTAAAAAACCTATCATGCCAAGGCAAATTGGAAACCGGTCTAAACAAATTGTTTTATACAAGTCACGATCAGATTACACGTGGGAGCTGTGAAGGCAACAGGAGGATTACCGGCGATCGGCGCCACCGTGAAAAACATTGGTCCAGTAAAAATGTGGAGTTTGCAAAGCTTGCTTCGGCTTCGTGTATTCGTTTGCTTTTGTTTCGCTTTTGTAAACAAATGTAGGATTCGTTTGTATATCTGCGTCAAAAAGGAGAGGTATTTGTATAGTTGTAACATTACATGTGAGGTACAGTACATAAATGATAAAGGATATTATTATTTCTGTATAATCTAATGTAATGATAAAGAATATTTTAAAGATCGAGCAGAAGCAGTATAGCCTAGTGGAGCCAGCCTAATGCAGGTTGGCAGACTTCACACGTTGTCGAGAAAATCTCTCAGGCATGCAAGTTTCCTCATGATGTTTTCCTTCACCGTTTAAGCGCGTGATAATTAACTATTAATATACACATGACTTCGAAAAGTCAGAATGAAGTGCGCCTTAGATTCGAACTCGAGACCTTTGACTTGGTAGTCCAACAGTCATACCAATAGGCTATCACTGCATTATACACACATAGATGTAACGTTATAATTAAATTTGACATAATAATTATGTTTCCTAAAGGGCCAAATGGATGTGTTGTAATGTATCACCAACAGTTTGACAGTGAGGAGTATTTTTAACTATCGTAAAGTAATGTTCAATAATGATAATGTAATGTAATGGCACTCGGAGTGATCGACCAGCTTAGTAACCCAATGGCTGCCCGAAGAGGGCCGTCGAGGCCGAGGTAGACCCAGAAAGCGCTGGCGGGACGACTTGGACTTTCCGGACGGACTGGCCTCAGATAGCAGTTGACAGAGATCTGTGGAAGGAGATAGGGGGGACCTTTACCGAGCAGTGGGATCATATAGGTTAGATAAAAAAAAATGGCAACAGACCATCCCCCTATTAAATGTAACATAAACACACCGGCCAACTATGGGTATTAATTAGTACACCTCCATCTAACCCTTCGGAGAATGCAAGCTGATGGTATACTTAAGTAAATAAAATTAGAAAACAAAGAATAATTTAGTCTTTATTCTCACACAAAACATCAAACTTTTACGATAAACGCGTCACTAAAACTAAATCGCAAGTACGCTAGCTCTCCCACTATGATCGCACGCCCCAGGTGTTGCGATGCACTTGTCTGCGAATGGGTTTCCATTGAGCTTCCCCTCTACTCACTCGTGCCGACGCTCAATACCGCATGATCCTACGCTATGTGATTTTATCATAGCTGTATTGTCAAGTAATATTGAATTCTACTATATGGTTTAAATAGAACTCAATATTACTTGGTGGCGGTACTTACCTGCATGATTGTTGGATCTTTATTAATTAGATTCTGCTACTGCACTTGCACCTAGCATTTAATAGATCACCTGTATTCCCCAAAGGGTTAGGCAGAGGCATACTAATAGAGTCACACCCACAGTTCGCCGGTATGTTTAGGTCCCATGTAATAGCGAGCCTATTGCCATTAACCTGGCACAATTTCCAAACTCCGAGCTGCTACTGAGAATTTCATAGAAAGACTGACCTGGGAATCGAACCCAGCACCTCTAGCGTAGCAGTCGCGCTCAGCACCACTAGACTTATGCGGCAGTTATAACAGTCTCTGAGAGAGACTCGAAACAAATACCCCTAGAATACAAATATTTGTCTCGGATGGGAACCGAACCCACTACACACGGTAACGCTAGTGGCCTTAACCATTTCACCAAACGTGAACAAATATTGTAACGCTAAATTAGACAAATTTAGACGCTCTGATAAATTAGGCATAGTTGGTATTAAATCCTGGAATGTCCTTTGCTACAAATGGTCCTTGAGATTACTTCCGTTTTTATTTTATTTTGTTAATCGTATTTCCCATTGGTCATAGACAAATAATGGATGCAAAGGCAACCTTATAAATTCTGCATAGCTTTTATTACGCTTTTTTAGCTAGACATAAGTCTAAAAAACTGAACAGAGCAAAGACAAATCATTTCCATTCATCTAACAATGTAATTATTATGTTTTATCGTCATATTACCCAAACAAGGAAGCTGGTCACCGAATCAGCATGGAACGCATCTATAAAAATATTTGTACCATAACAAAACATTGTGGGAAAGACGGTCCCCTTTTACAACCCGACTGCATCGAAAGAGGGTAATGTTTTGAAACGTCTACCACGGTTAATATAATTTTGATTGCTGCTCTTCCTAGAAGTTACGATTGAATCTCAGACATGTTGCTACCATGTGTCGTTAATGGGTGTTACAAAATTTGTGTCCTTTTTATTTGTTTGTGCGTAAGAGAAGTAGTGGGAAAGGGCCTACGTCATTTGATTTTGGATATTTTTGTATAATTATTGTAATATATACGCGTGCAGTGTCAAAGGGTCCTAGAGTCCACGATGTCCTAGTGTAGACTATATCCATTTTCATCATAGCAAGCAAGTGTCTTCTTATTATATTTCTGAAATGGATTCGATCTTTAAATCATAGCCTGATTCGTATATATCACGGAGTGGTTTGACGTTCGGCAATCTGCCGTTCGAATCGAAGAAAATGACATAAACTTTCGACAAATGGGCATTGACAATGACATTCTTTGCCATAAATTCTGTTTCGATTCATTCGTAGATTCAAATGTTAGGTTGCTAATTCTCTACAATAGTAGATGATGTATATGAAAAGTAGATTCACGTATGCCTTCGGCAATGATTAAACCACAATATAAAAGCATTCCAAATAAGTTTTTTATGACTTCAAACACGTGGAGGTGTAGCCAACAGAATCGTGAGGGTTATAATTTATGACATTTTGTTATGAGTTATGACCATGTGTCGATCAGGGTCGTCTGTGGCGAGAGAATTGAGACATCAAATATTTGTATACATAAACAATAAAACGAACCTACCTACCCTAATAGTAATTGAAAAGGTGCTCGGTTAATAAAACCGCGCTAACCAATAAATCAATCCGCAAGGTTAAGCTGTGCTTGCCGCGGACAGTCAATAGATGGGTGATTTTTCTTAACATTAATCTAAACCCTTACTTGCCTGCAACGTTTATGGCTACGGTCGGAGAGTAATCAGTTGTCATATGAATACTGCCGGTCTGGCAACCCGCTCTAGGCCAGAGGACTATAGACTAATCCCTCTCAATCTGAGAGGAGACCCGTGCCCAGCAGTAGTAGGATTGATTATTTATGATTATGATACTGTTACGAGCTGGGGTTCAGGATAAATTTAATTAACACCAATTTCACCGAAACAACAAATATTTTAATTAACTTGACAAACACACAACAGAAATTACTGAGAGAGTCACTACAGTATCACTTATCGCACTATAATGACGCACTTGTAATCACTTAACTTTACTTCGATATTCACTTCACCATGTTTAGAACTAAACTGCCCTGGCCGACCCTCACGACCAGTATTTATATGAGTCACGAAGATTCTAGAATCGAACAATCTCGATAGGTCCACAAAATACGAGTAGGTAAGTACCTACTTATAAACAATAGACGATAAAGTGATCGTCTATTGTTTACGGTCATCCACCTTGAACCAGGCTTTTCTTCGAATGTTCTACATGCTTCTACGACTTATCGTCGTGACCCATCTCCGTACTTCTAATAGTTACTCGGCGTAACAATACGAATACTTGTGACAAACATTTTATTAAACTACTTATGTCAGTTTCAGTGATTTATGTATTACTAGACTTCCCGTGCGCAGCTTTGCCTGCGTACTTAGCTAATTTTCGTTTCTAAAATATACTGTGCCCACTGTACCTAGACCATGGAGGTTTCATATCATAAAATGTGTTAAATCTAATTTTAAAATAAGAAAACAAGTGTCAACATGTCAATAGCGAATGACAGCTGTACTATGGAGTCATATTTAGATCTTAACGATGTCATCGTTCATTATAATATGTATAATTATGTGTGTATATCAAACGCATGTTTCATACAAACTTTCACCCTCTTTTTCACCACCTTAGGGGTCGAATTTCCAAAAATCGAATTTCTTAGTGCTCGTTTGCAGTGCAGAAGGAACCAGCATGCAAACTTTCAGGGATCTAGCTCCTGTAGTTTCGGCTGTGCGTGGATACGTCAGTCAGTCAAGTTCTTCTTTTATATATATATATATATTCAGTGTCATAGACGTTACATATCCTGTGGGTAAATTTTCCATCTTAATTCGAATTTGTTGACGCTATTTTTAGTTAATTATAACATCATTTGATATATTTTACAAACCTAAGACTGGATCGGAATTAAATTTTGCACATTTTTAAGTGCCATAATTACCTTTTGTTTTTATCGCTGATCACTCCACTCTTCTCTTTTCGCAATTTTCAGTGAGACCAATACAAACCTCAAAATATTGTCCAGCTAAAATCTGAATGCATTTCCAAAATACAGCGTTACCAGCATTCGATTCCTAAATTCTCCAATTAAGGTGTAAACGGTCCCCTCACACTAAATATCACGCAATCAACGCACGGGAAATGAAACCATTAATTGGGGGATTTACCCCTCTTAGGTATGGAAAAGGATGACGGTGATGATGATCACCGGTATACAGGACGTAGGCCGCTATGACCTGTCCTATCTTAAGCATGCTTACGGTGAAATGCGTTCACGGCTATAACCTGAATCCTCCTCTTTCGAAAACCGTTTTTTTTAGGTTCATCAAATTTTTTTTATTGTAAACTTAATCGCAGTTGGTAAACTAACCGCGACCTATGTATTTTATTTCAATTAAACCTTAAACAGATACTTTTAAAATGTCAAAAGCAATATGCTCGTTTCCAAATAGTAGGTTTTATGGAGAAGAGCCGGCAAAAAATCTTCATAGATACATAGGTAATTGATGTTTACAAAGTTTTTCTTCTACCATTGGGAGTATTGTGGACTTGGATGTAAGTGCCTAGAATAAAAGTTAATAAGTTGGTCCTTCAATGCAGTTTTTTACATACCATATAAGTTTGTACGGAACCGTCGGTGTGTGAGTACGATCGGCACTTTATATTATTTTCCATAGGGTTTAGTTTTTTTTTAATTTATTCTAAACTAGAAACCATGACCTTCCTTTTTTATGGGATAGGAAGGCAAACGAGCTGACGGATCGCCTGATGGTAACCGATTACCGCCGCCCATGGACACCCGCAACACCATAGGAGTCACAAGTGCGTTGCCGACCTTTTAAAAGGGGATTGGGCCTCCGGTCACCGCACTCGCTCGGCGAAACACAACGTAAGCGTTGTTTAACGCAGGTTTTCGAGGCCGTGGTATCACTCCGGTCTAGCCGGCCCATTCGTGCCGAAGCATGGCTCTCCCACGTAAAAAAAGCTACCTACTCGTATTATCTGAATTTCCTCGCACAAATTCAGATTCAATGCATTATTACCAGTTCCAAAATCAGGGCTGTGGCCACACTAACCCAGGCTGGATATTTATTAATATTCACTGCAGATTCGACCGCTCTTCGTGCTGTGAATTCAGCCTTATTGTTTTCATGGGGGGGCCGACGTGCCCAGGACTGCAGTGAACGCGGATTTTATCTTTGTTTGGAGGTCCTGTATTCTTGTTCTGCTTTCATCTCTAATTTGGATGATTAGTTTGTTTTGTAAAGGATTTATTTTTCTGTAGTGACACGTGAACGAAACTGAACAGCACAAATGGCACAAACCCAGACTCCAAGCTGCTTCTATGAATTTTATATAAAAACACATTGCTCGACCTGCGGATCGAATGCAGGACCTCTAGAGTAGCAGTCGCGCTTGGGACCACTAGACTAATAAGGCACTAGACTAATAATATTTTTATAATATTAAATTAACCCTCTACCACTACAATATAATACCGATATTCAGCTAACACCTAACTAAAAGCTGAAGCGTGAAACCCAAATACAGCGGAACTATTCAGAAAATTCATACTAGTAGTTTAGGAACTATGAACAAAGGTTAATCAAGCAGGATCGCGGTGCAAAATGCCTTATATCGGCACTCCAGTTGCTATATTTGAGCATTCTTCGCGTCGCTCCGGTAGATTCAACTTTACTAATAAATTCAGTTGTAAATGTAATACTATTGCAGGGTTAGAAATAGAGTGGCGAAAGCTGTTGAATTATTGAAGTTGTTTAAATTTATAATTATACAATAGAGCCTTGTTAAGTAGGCGAAGAGTAAGTGTAGCTTTTTTATATTTTTTTCTTCTAATTTAATGTTTCTCAAGATTTTAATTAATGACAGATGCAAGCGTTTCTGTCATTGTACGACTGAAAAACCCACTCAGCCGGTCACATGAGGAACTAAAAATCATTTTCATTAATATATTGATACTTTTTTACGAATCAAACCATACCACATTTTTGTCCCGAAAATTACCATACATCCAAAAAAAAAAACAATCAGCAACTTATCCTTCGCTGATAAAAACCCAGCAAAAAAACCGCAAACGTAACGAAATGGGCCCTTACAAGGCTTCGCAACAGAATGAATAAAAAGGACATCACTAAAATGCTATAGCTGGTGATATCCTTATTGTAAGCGCGGGCGCACATGCGCATCGAGTTATTGCCCATAGTGCGCGCTCGGACTTAACCCCAGTACTTTATTGTGAACCGTTAAATTTTACAGCCATGCATAAGCTGAACGCTTGGGGCAAAGATTATGGAAGCTTGGGGCTATGATGTAGAAGAATGTTTTCTGTCTATTACATTGTGAGATCAGTGAAGACTATTTTAATATTTGAAAATTCTCGTAATTTAGAAGCTATGCATTAAAGGATTTACAAATTTGTAATATTATATTTAATTTATATATTTCTAATGACAAGCTGTTTCGAATTTGATGGGCAATATGAACAGGAACTAAAACATAGAAGACAGTTTTAGTAAGGAGATGAAAGCATGATATCAGCCATACCTGAACCTGAGCCTCATAGGTAAGGAATAGGTAAGGAGGTCTTTGTTCAGCAGTGGACTTCTATTGGCTGATATGATTATGATGATGAAGGAAGTCCTTACTCGGATTAAAACGATTGTTGTTATTATCAATAAATATATCAGTATCAAACTACTAATAGTATAGTTAAAGAAACATTTTCCCTTATTATACTAATATAAATCAGTTTACCAACCATGTTATTATGGATTACTATGAGAGTTAGGAAACGTATTCCCATATGACGACCTGTCGTTTATTTTGTATCAAGAATATATTTTATTTTGGATTTATATAAATCCAAAGAACTTGCCAAGCTACGATTTTAAGCAAAGATGACATAACTAGTAAATGTTGTTCTTATATATTCTCAAAGTACTCTTTTCTGCCTAACGCCACATCTGTATCACTCACAGTTTCTTTCCCGCTGACCATCAGGGCGAGTTTTACGTTGCTGTCCGCGCCACACTTTTTTCTAACAACTTTTTGTCTTGCAAAGTTGGTAACACTGCCGTTGAGCGCCGCATGCCTCCCACACTACCAACTGTTCACGTATGAAGTTAAAATTAAAATATACTTTTAAACGCTTAGGGTGTTGTTTAGTTTTATTTCTTTTTTTTTTGTTTAAGCAGTGACAGTGATATCACCAGTCGCCTGCCAGGTCTCGAGTACGAATCCAAGGCATGCACCTCTCAATTTTCGTATGTTCATTATGTCTAATGAATAATGATTCTAGTGGTCCTTAGCTCAACTGCTACGCTAGAAAGTGGGTTCGATTCCCAGGTCGAGCAAAGTGTTTTTGGGTTTTTTCTATGAAATTCTCTTCTTGATCGCAATATGCTCGCTTACATGGGACCTAAACATACCAGCGAACTGTGGGAGTACATTATTACACCTCTGTCTAATCCTTTGGAAAACACTAGCGTGATTACCTTTTTGTGATTTTTTTTTGCATTTTCCATGCTAAGATTATTAAGTTATTTAATAGTAAAGAAAGTCACCTTATGACGTAAATTCAGAATGTGAAGGCAAAATTTCAATCATGCGGGTAGGGTTCGCGGTGGCTTAGAGGTCAGAGCGTCTGGTATATCAAACCAGAAGACGCAGGTTCGAATCCTGCCCGCGATTGAATTTTTTCGTTTACTAGCGTGATTATTTATGATGTTAACATAAGTTTAATAAAATGCGAACATTACTTCAGCCTCCATCGACATTTCAAAGATCAACAATACCTACATAATTATGTAAGAATCGCAGTTTTCTTAGAAGCTCACAGGATATACATAAATATGTATACCTACGTATAATATACATAGTTGGCATCTTAATCTAGTAGATTAGCCCAGATTTACGACTGAGCATTAATGCTTTAATTCACCCATTAAATAAAGACGTGACCCTTCTTCATGGTGTAGTCTAGTTTATGGTATGATTGTATTGTAAAACGGGCTATTTTCTTTGGCCATTGCATTATATATAGTTCTTGGAACCTACCAAGAGTCAAGTGAATGATAGCGGCTAGTGAGTCTTTTTTTTTAACTTTCCCCCCACACTATCATTTTCTCCTGTCTCGTGGGTGCGTTTACAAACACAAATTCTCACATACACAAACACCTAGACCCGGAACAACTACTCACCACTGATCGAACCCACAACACGTGGCGCAGAAGGCGATCGCTCAACCGCTACGCCAATCGTGTCGTCAAATGTATGGAAATCAAATGTATGTAAAATGTATGGAAATCCTTCTAGCTGTCTCCTGAGGAACTAGAACTGGTATACAATGTCAAAATGAAAACATCCTTTTATATTTTTGAAAAGAAAAAAAAATACTGCACAGTTTAAAAAAGTCTTACGGAGAAGAACCAGTAAGAAACTCCGTAAAAACTAAACATGATTACAATACATACTAATCTCTTTATTACGTGGGAGAGCCATGCTTCGGCACGAATGGGCCGGTTCGACCGGAGTGATACCACGGCCTCACAGAAAACCGGCGTTAAACAACGCTTACGTTGTGTTTCGCCGAGTGAGTGAGGTTACCGGAGGCCCAACCCCCTTTTAAAAGGTCGGCAACGCAATTGTGAGTCCTCTGGTGTTGCGGCTGTCCATGGGCGGCGGTAATCGCTTACCATCAGGCGATCCGTCTGCTCGTTTGCCCTCATAGCCCAAAAAAAAAATCTTAATTTACTATTTTGTTACGAGTAGTTTGGAGAATAATCAGTTTGATATGTTAAAATAAAACTTAACACTATCAAATCTATATCTCCTAAAGGGTTAGACAGAGGTGTATACACTTTGCCGGCTTGTTTTGGTCCCATATAATAGATAGCGAGCCTATTGCCTTGAACCTGTCACAAATCCAAGCCCTGAGCTGCTACTGAGAATTTCATAGAAAAACTCAATAAATTTTGCTCCACTTAGGAATCGAACCCAGGACCACTAACTTAGCAGTTGCGCTTATGGGCTTTAGGTAATTAGGTAGTAAGAAATAAAATCAATGCCTTGCCATTTTTACTTCCACAGAAACCAACTTTACGCATAATTTCTGCCAGACAAACATGTCCAATTCTCCTCTCTTCATTTCATACTAGAGAGGAGACTTGTATTAAGTACCCAATTAGTTTTAATTCACCCCGTTCCTCACCGAAATGCTATTCTACTTAGCTATTGTCGTCTGTGGTCACATCCCAGATCATATCGGTTTGGTCCGGCTAAGTAATTTATACAAAACATTCCGACTAGGGTTGGGCATACGTAGGGTTATAATCGTAACATTACTATTTAAGCACGCGACAGACACGGAGCGGGTTAATGGTACAGTTGCCATAAGTAAAATCGCTGATTCCGGACATTTTAGTATTTGATTCCGGGATTTTATCGCGTGAATTCGGTGGGATAAATCACGTAAAATATAAAAAAGACTGTCGTGATAACTCATCCTAGTAATTTCTTGATAGTTTGTAGCCGGTTATTTGGTTGCTGTTAATTTGCGTTTCTGATTATGAACATACTCATAAAAAAATCGAGACCGATTCTTTAAATTTTTTCGTTTATCGATTCGATTTTTGAATCTGTCACGTCTGTATTCCTCGTTAGGAATAGCTGAAAGCTAGCTTATTGAGTGAACTTACGGGGTACCAATCCAAATTCCAAGCTACTACTGAAAATTTCGTAAGAAAATGTTATGTTAAGTTATGATATGAAAAATCGTTATGTTATGTACGTAGGTAGCGTTGCATGTTTTCTCCTGAGGTTTTCCTATTGCGCTATGACGTGGAGATCTTGAAACGGCGCATATACAGGGCTCTTAAGGGCCGGCAACGCTAATGAGTTGCTGATGCAACTCCTCTGGTGTTGCTGGTATAGGTATCCACTGGCGACGATGACTACTTACCCTCTCTCTCCTCTTCTGATCGTTTGTCGACTTCTAAATATAAAAAAACGGAACCAGGACCGCCAATCTTGTGACCTAGAATAATAGTAACAAAAAGGATACATTATTTTTTACTGTACACGCTAGTACACAATTCCTGTCTTATTTGAATCCGTCCTAATCCACACCATCGCATGGTGACCTTACCTAATGGCGGTCATGCGTTACTCGTCTGCCATTAAAGACATCTGACGATGGTTAAATAATAATTAGGTCGCACGTGTGCTTAACCACGTATGGTGTTATGAAGACTATGAAACGGAATTACCATGGCATGATGGCTTAAGGCACACTGGACCCCAAAGTTCGTTAAACAACTTGCATGCATTACAAGAATTGACAACATTTCAAAATTATTAAGCCACCAAAACAAAAATCAAAACAAAAATACTGTTTCTATCTTTTCCTATCTTGAGTTCCAAAACATTTTTATATTTCTTCATTTCGGAAAGTTTGATGACGTCATTTATACGGCGAAAACTGAGAAAATTGAAATTTTGTCGGAATATTATTAAATCAACAACGATTAACGAAATAAGTAATGTAAGGATAAAAATTATTACGATAGATGCCAAACTTACAAAAGACAATTTTTTGAAGCGTCAAAAAATTACTTCATTTTTTGGCACTTACGTCTGTTTAGAATACAAAGAAAGTAGAAAATAAAAATCAAAATGAACGATATGGCGAAAATAAAAAAACATGGGTACTTATTTATCCTATTTATCGATCTAGTTTCAAATAAAATGATATGGGTGTTAAAAATATGAAATGTTCTCAATTATGATTCTCTGATTTTAGACAAGTAAAAATATAAGGAAATAATTATATCTTTAAGGTTGAAATACATCTGTGGGGTTTAAAAGGCCATTTTTGGTGCTACGAATAAGAATTGACTAGCTTCTGCACTAGACTTCGGTCGCGTGGACTTCAGAATTAGCCGAGTGGCTATTTTAGCCCATAGAAGTCTATTAAAGTAATAAAAAACCTTAGAACTCGAACCTGTGTCCTTCCATTTGGTCGTTGAGAAGATTTCGTCAAAGCTACCAAGATTGCCTGTAATATCGACCCTCTGTGAGGCACCGGTCCGGCTTACGGTGACGTAAATAACATCAAAATTATTTTACAAAAATGGAGTCATCAAATTTTTTTTACGTGGCAGAGCCATGCTTCGGCACGTATGAGCCGGCTCGACCGGAGGGATCTCGAACGTGGCCTTACAGAAAACCGGCGTTAAACAACGCTTACGTTGTGTTTCGCCGAGTGGGTAAGGTTACCGGAGGCCCAATCCCCTTTTAAATGGTCGGCAACGCACTTGTGACTCCTATGGTGTTGCGAGTGTCCATGGGCGGCGGTAATCGCTTACCATCAGGCGATCCGTCTGTTCGTTTACCCTCCTATCACATAAAAAAATGACTTTTTTTAAATCTCTAGGGAAGTTCATACATGCCACCATGGTGATGTCACAACTTATTTCTAACAAATTGTTTCCTAGTGCGCATGCGTCATGCTCGCATATTGTTGTCTCAGAACAAGACACCGCGTCTGTCTTTTGATCTATAAAATTAAAGTTGTGCTTTTCGCTTGGACCAAGTTATAAGCTGTTATACATTGCGCGTTTTACTTAGCATAATTATAACATAAGCGGTGCCATTAGACGGAAGACAATTTATTTATTTAATCTATACTTATAATAAATATGTAGAGAGGTCAATTCTGTACATGAAATATATTTCCAAAATAACTATCAGCGGGTGATTAGTGATCGATACTGACGCCAAAAATGCAATCAGTAAAATTTTTGTCTGTCTGTCTGTATGTTCGTTATAGCAACAAAAACCACTCGACGGATTTCAACGAAACTTGATACAATTGTTTTTCATACTCCTGGGCAGGTTATAGTATACTTTTCATCACGCTACGATCAATAGGAGCAGAACAGTGAAGGGAAATGTTGGGAAAATGAGAAAGGTTCATGAGAAAGGTTTCAAGCTATAAAACATCACGCTACAACCCTTAGGAACGGGGCAACGCAGGTGAAACCGCGGGCGAAGAACTAGGGAACAAAGTAACTATTCCACGCGGACGAAGTCGCTGGAAAAAGCTAGTACTTAAATAAAAAAATACTTCAACGACAAGTTCACAATAAAGTTCGTCATTACATTTTCTCTCAGGTACTGGTTTACAGTGAAGAAGTCACTTAAAGAATATTATAACATAACATAACATACCATCACGCCTTTATTCCCCGAAGGGTTAGGCAGAGGCGTACTAATGTACACCCACAGTTCGCCGGTATGTTTAGGTCCCATGTAATAGGGGGCAAGCCTATTTCCATTAACCGGGCACAAATCATCACTCCGAACTGCTACTGAAAATTACATAGAAAAACCCAATAACACTTTGCTCGACCTGGGGATCGAACTTAGGACCTCTAGTGTAGCAGTCGCACTTGGGACCACTAGACTAATGAGGCAGTCAGAATAGTAAAGAATATTATTATAAGTAAATCAATAATCAAGCCTTAAATGCAATTGTTTTATTATTGTGTGTGGTGATAGGTATCTTGACGAAGAACAAATAACAAAATCATTCTAGACAGCATGTTATGCACTATAACTGTAAATTAACTGTCTAGTGGATCTAAGATTTTTTTGTGTGCTGGATAGTTAAGCTCCCGTTTGAGCTTTAATATGGTTTAGCTACACAATGACTAATCTACTCAAGGCCGCTGTAGCTCTTTTTTCAAAAAGGCAATTTTAGACATTGCTCTTTGCATAATTATTTAACCAAAGTTAGTAATTGTTGATTCTCAATTCACGAACACAGTTCTCAATTCACTAAAATAAGAATTGAAATCTGGACCACTAGCGAGCATAGCAGTCGCGCATGGGACCACAAGACCAATAAAATAATTATAATCAACAAAATAACCGTTACTCTCGAATAAAAACCCAAGCGGCGGTAGCCTAATGGCTAGGGCGTCGGACTTTTAGCTTAGCACGAGGGGTGTGTGTGTGTGTGTGTGTGTGTGTGTGTGTGTGCGCGCGCGTGTGTGTGTTTGTGTGTGTGTGTGTGTGTTTGTGTGTGTGTGTGTGTGTGTGTGTGTGTGTGTGTGTGTAACAAGAATACTAGTAATGAGCGACCAACATTGCTAGTAAGCTTTTAAAAAACAAAAACAGAAACTCGTCTTCCATCTACAAACTTTGGGTAAATATCGCACCGCTTCCGCGTATGCTTCGGCCCACGTCATAAAGACGTCACACAAAAATAGAATTTCCCACTCGACGTAGTGTGAACTGAGTGCCTTTGTGACGTTGCACTTTTGTCAGTTACCGCTGTAAGGACCACATATGAAGCCATGTTGTTCCTTATACCTTTGGTGAGACATCCAGCTGAGACTCAGGAGGCCTAAAATGGAATTTAAATTGCATTTATATTTATTTTGTGTCAAGTATTTTATTACCATTACAGATATCAAATATTTCTAGATGGTATTATGCAATTTTGAGTTATTCCTGAATCGCGATATGGTTGCGGATAGTAATATTATACATAATTATAATATGAATATTAAATACAATATTAAAATAAAATATTTAAAATAATATTTGATTAGGTGTCACGAACAATTTCTACTAAATAAGTTCAACAAGCAATATTGTATGTTGACATTGACAATGTCTTTTCATTTTGAAGTGGGAGAGCCATACTTCAGCACGAATGGGCGGGCTCGACCGGAGTAATACCACAGCCTCACAGAAAACCGGCGTTAAACAACGCTTACGTTGTGTTTCACCGAGTGAGTGAGGTTACCGGAGGCCCAATCCCTATTTTAATGGTCCGCAACGCACTTGTAACTACTCTGGTGTTGCGGGTGTCCTTGGGCGGCGGTAATCGCTTACCATCAGGCGATCCGTCTGCTCGTTAGCCGTACTATCCCATAAAAAAATATATATCTTTTAGATATATATTAAAAAAAAAAACAGTTTATGCCCACCTTCTATTTTAACTTCTTCAACATTTAAATGCGTGATAATAATACGCACATGACTTTGCAAACTCGGCCAGGTGGAGTGACGACTTGCGGAAGGCAGCTGGCAGCGACTGGATGAGGAAAGCCGAAGATCGGGCCCTGTGGCGTTCACTAGGAGAGGCCTACGTCCAGCAGTGGACGAATATAGGCTGATGATGATGACTTTGCAATGTCAGAGGCGCGAGGCAACTGGATTGCCCAGTTGGGCAATCCAGTTGTCACATCAATAGACTATAACTACCTCAATATTCCTCAATACAAACTATTTACAGCTTACGGGTACCACATATAAGCTCCTGCTCTCAGAAATCTCCCCACTTACTCAAGTCACCTTTAGCCAGTTACTAAGATATCGGAAATTACTTAACATGCTACCATCTGCTGCCTAATGGTACTAAGTAACGTTGTATGCAATTTAGTTGAGCACTTAGTACTTACCTGCCGAAACTAGCCCGATATAGAGACGTTAGAAGATGTGGTAGGTGGGGGGTTATATTGCACGTGTAAGAGTCGCCAGCTTTAGTGAATTTATAACATACCATCACGCCAGTATTCCTCGAAGGGTTAGGCAGAGGCGTACTAATGTACACCCACAGTTCACCGGTATGTTTAGGTCCCATGTAATAGGGGGCGAGCCTATTTCCATTAACCGGGCACAAATCCAGACACTGAGCTGCTACTAAGAATTTCATAGAAAAAACCCAATAACAGTGCTCGACTTGGGGATTCAACCCAGGACCTCTAGCGTAGCAGTCGCGCTTGGGACCAATATACTAAAGAGGCAATTTATATTTGAACGAAAACCTTACTAATATTATAAATTCGAAAGAAACATTGTAAAACTTGTCTATTTATTTGCTATGTTTTCACGCGTAAGCTGCGATTTTGTCGAATCCAGATATGGTATAGAGATAGAGGAGCCTTAGAGGAGAACATAATTATGTGACTCGCCACCAAGTTTTTATATTCTTAAAAAAAAGTTGGATGACATAAGCTACATTAGGCCTCTAAAAATTCGTTAAGAAGCAAATGAAATCGCGTACAACAGCTCCTTGTTGCTATATCTATGAGATTTTTCTACAATATTTATATTTTTTACGTCACTTCCATAAGGAAAGTTGTACTGGGTCTTTCTATGAATTTCTCAGTAGCTCGGAGTTTGGATTTGTGCCCTTAAAAAACTCTAAAACTATCCGGCAAACTATGGTATACATCAATAAACCCTTGCGGTACGAATTCCTGTTAAAAACTTTAAAATGTTCATTCATAATTAAAACATTTTGGAATTTGTATATTATCTAACAAAGCACGACCGATGGAAACGTAGAACTTCCCACTAATTCAATTAACTATTTCAAATTTAATTCCAGCTCACTGAAATGTAAATAAAATTAATAATCCATACCGCTGCGATGCGTCGAACGCTTAAATTCCAACGATATTTACTACATCTGGCCGAAAATATAAAAGTTTTCCCCCACATCGGCTAAAACACCGGGTTCCCGGGACGGCCGTAAAATTTTACCGCTCAAAACCGTTGGAAACTCTAAAATTTTGAAACGGAATATTACATAAGGATATGTGTAGAGGGGGCTTAGTGCTCTAGTTATCTACGCTTTTTATTGTTAGTGATCGGCGTTTTAGTGCACGGGCGCTCAACCGTCTGGTAGGAGATAAAATGGTTTTATACTTAGGTGTGCTCTTTGCTGGACAGTTGGGTAACAAAACTGTTTGGATTTTGGCAAAATAATGTCTTGATCCTCAAAAATTAAGACTACATTTTATTGAAAATTCTTTCC
The DNA here is from genome assembly GCA_910591435.1 of Acronicta aceris. Classification (NCBI taxonomy): domain Eukaryota; kingdom Metazoa; phylum Arthropoda; class Insecta; order Lepidoptera; family Noctuidae; genus Acronicta; species Acronicta aceris. The sequence goes on from OU342775.1 coordinate 1,544,960, forward strand.
AAATCTTTTTAGCTGACTTCAGAAATGAGGAGATATTTTTGGATAAGCCACCAATTTAAATGTTTTTTTTTATGAGAAAAGTATTGTGCTCGGTTGATATTTTATTGAAGTCATATTTTTCTATATTAGCGCTGCGCTGTAGGTTTTTGTTGTTAAAAATGTTCCTATTAGTAACAATTATATTTTTTTTTAAGTCATTCAGTCCAAGATAATATTTCAAGCTTACGGCAGTACATTTTAAAATTTTTTGTTGGTTGCGCCAACAAACATTTTTTGACTCGAAGGTAGTGTCAACCTATAGAAACTAAAAATGGACTACCTATAAGGAGACAGAAAATTTACCTCAGGTCATGAACGCATACACACACACAAATGCACTCACTCACTCACACACACACACAATCACATGCACGCACGAACACACGCCCAGACGCACGCATATAGTGTTCTAAGGGTGGAGACCTGGTGACCTGTAACACAAGGTTCCCACCTTATTTCGGGCACCAGTCTCTACAATATTTTATGTAACTTACTGTGTTTATAATATGAAGTATGTGTAAAAGAAATAATTGTGGAGAAATCAATAAACCTGTATTATTATTATTACATTATTTCTGTTAATAATAGTAATAGTTAGTTAAAGTTAGGAATAGCAGTAGTTTGACTATTTTTTATATTTCTAAGACAAAAAGTTTCGACGAAATTAATTTGACACTACTGTCGTGTAAACAGCCATACAAGAAAGACATTTTTGATATACGTGTCGTATCATCTGTATTGAATCGGTTAAATATATTATAAATATTGCTGCAATCGAAACACATATTTACCTTCTCTTTGTGATTTTTTTGCATTTCCCATGCTAAGATTTTAAAGTTATTTTAGTAAAGGAAAAATTCAATCGCGGGCAGGATTCGAGCCTGTGACTCCCTGTTGGATACACCAGACGCTCTGATCTCTAAGCCACCGTGAACCCCACCCGCTTGATTGAAATGTTGCCTTCACATTCTGAATTTATGTCATAAGGTGACGTTAGCGACATCTATGAAAAGCAAACGTCACCTTATGACGTAAATTCGTGAATGACGTGCATTTTTCCTTTACTGAAATAACTTTAAAATCATGGAAAATGCAAAAAAAACACAAAAAGATAGTTAAAAGGTAAGGTGGCATCGTACGACATTGAACTAATTGAAAAGTAAGTCGTGTCGGTTGAGAAGCAAGATAATTTCCTTTACTAAAATAACATATTTAAATTTTCATAATGATGCAGATTTCGAAAACCGAAGCTGTCTTTCGATATCAATAACCATAAACCTACTTTGTTATTTTACCTTTACCACAGTAACCTGTCCGATATTTCGGTAGTGAATATACCGCCTAAATGTGGCTCAATTTATGTTAATGTTTGCACGTGAATAATACATGCAGTCCCAAGTGCTCGCCGTATTTATGACAATTAGCGTGTCAACGAGCTTTTTATGATATCTTCTTTATGCTAGAAGGATTGGGTTAAACAGTAACTTTAAAAAACAAGTTAGTTTAGTGAAGGAAGAATTCTGTCGCGGGCAGGATTCGATCCTGCGTCTTCTGGTTAAATACACCAGAAGACGCGTCTTCTGTTTTTTACCGACTTCAAAAAAGTAAGCTATTGAGATTAACATATTTTTGTGTGTATGTTACACGATATTAGATTATTTTATTTGTTTACTAGCTGTTACCCGCAGTTTTACTCACCTCCAAAAATTTTTTTTTCTTTATAATACGTTGCCCCGCACTAATATTTTCTCCTGTATAGTGGGTGCTTTTACAAACAAAAATTCTCACATACACAAACACCCAGACCCGGGGCAACAACCTGTAGGTTATACACATATTTGCGAGGGCAAGCCTATTGCCATTAACCGGATACAAAGCCCAAACTCCGAGCTGCTACTGAGAATTTAATAGAAAAACCCAACAACACTTTGCTCGACCTGGAAATCAAATCAGGAACTCTAGCGTAGCAGTCATGCTTAGAACCACTAAGCTTGTACGTTTAATTATTTGTGATATTACCCAAACAGCTGGATACATTCCAATAAAGTTCTTGTACGGCTGTGACATAGATCTGTCGAACAAAGGATACTTTAATAATTCATTCATAAATCACACAAGTAGATAGTACATATAAGCCTCTCCCACCTCAAAACATATTTCCTTTCCCCTAAACATAATAATTTACTAATAAACTATATTGGACCCCTCTTCCAACTATCCCAGAATTTCGCAAACAAAGTAAATAATTACTCAAAATACATTTGCTTCAGGCAAATTAATCATATGTGCCGCAAATCAAACGATACTACACTGAGACAGCGCCGTACTAAATATACAAACCTTCATCCCTCAACAAAAGGTGGGTGAGCAGCCGACATGAGCTCGCGAACTGTTTCCCTCTATAAATTACTCGTCTCCTTTAAACACAAATGTATCTCACCACAACTCACCCGAAAATCAACTCTAGCTTACTAGAAATTAGGGTGTCAGGAACGGCATAAATGGATTTGTTTTCGGTGAATAAAGATGAATGGCGGAGCCCAACTGTCTCACGGTAGGTGGTCCTTGACAGACATACTCCTTTACTGAGTTTGTATATCTTACGTGCAATTTTTAATTTTAGACTCAACTATGCACGCGAAACGTTGGCATAATTGAGTCATTGAGGTATAAAATAAGGAGAGAGGTCATGGCGAGTTGTTAGTTCTTTAATGTTCGATCCGACAGTCAGATTATAAAAAAAATACACTTATTTTTCCTTTTGTTTATCAAACAAAAAATGGCGGCGATACAGTGCATTTGAGTTTCGCGTGACGTCATAGTTTTGTAATTTTTTTACGAAACTGTAACGTCACAACCTTCCACTCTGGAACTTTGATTCTCTATAAGTTTGTCAATTCTTATTATTTTGATAAAGCAAAAAATACGTGTCCAATATTTTTGGATAATCTAACTGACGGACCGAATATAATGATATTTTTTAAATCCAATTATCATCCCTATTGTGGTAGTTTGCGCCGCAAACTACAGCAGATCCATTTCAAATCGATAGTAACTTTCGTCATTTAAGGATTAAGGATATTCAGTTTATTTTTTCCATAGCTAGTTTTCCTTTTAGACTTTCCCAGTTGGTACTATACCTACATAGAATATTACGTTTTTATTGAGATAAATATTTTAACTGTTTACTTTTACTACTTTTGATATCATTTATTATAATACCAAAAAGCGATAGGGTTCTTATAAAACCTAAGTTTTTCATAAACCATCTTTTGATATATGAATTTGACACACAATTTAAAAAATCTTCGCAAAGACAAACGTAAAAATTACGCAACGTACATCTCCTCATAAATTATGTCATTCGGCTGTACTGCGCGACTCCGTTCGTAAAAAGTCGTGAATATATCGTTGGTTAGCTTATAACAAATGGCTGGGAGCCCTTCGCAGGCACTTGTCAGTTTCAAACGTACCACGGAGATGAATTGTTACAGACAGCGCGGTGGCACTGTCGGTTAACTGGAGTTAGAGGACGGATTAGCAAGGAACGTGGGAGGATTAATCGACAGGAGAAAGTAAAATTGATCGTAGAGATTTTAACACTAACGTAGTCCGATACTTTTAAGCTCGAAGACATTGTTGGGGGTACCATTCCTGGAATGATAATCTTTTGTATAGGTTACAAATAGTAAAAAGGCTAAACGATACAAAATAAATAATGTAAAGTAAGGCTTAAAGAGTAAATTTCTGCTCTTTAATAAAAAGTAGTATAATTTTATAAATGGGTACAAAATCAACATTCAAAAAATGACTTCCCAATACCATCTCTCAAGACATTATTTCATTCATTGCATAAAATAAAAACCCTTTCATAAAACCTTTCAATTAGAAAAAAAATGTTAAAATCAAATCCCAAACCAAATTAATAAACTGTAAAATTTAAATAAAACTACATTTTACGGACTTTATCGCGATAAAATCCGTAAAAAGTACTTTTATTTCAATGTCTAATATTCGCGTAAATGTCAGAAACCAGTATAAACTGTAAAATTTTAACCACCGTTTTAACTAGTCTATTGTGCCACCTGCCCTGAGATACAGTTGTCAACTAAGTACCGTGGTGTGTGGCCCATCATTAGTGGCAACTTATCTTACTTGTGTGTGTGTATATATTTCTAGGCTGTATGCATGTGTGTTTATCTGCTATCATCCTTCCCCTTTCCTATCATACCCTGTAGTACATGAGTGTAATTAATGTTGAGTCTGAAATTGTATTTATAGTTAGGGACTATATTTACATGAGTTTTCAGGGCGTTGGTCCGCAGTCATAAGATTTTTTACGTTATTTTTTTAAGCTATTGCATAGCTTCTATCTCGGGCCTTGAGCGTGGGGACCGAATTCAGAAATTCTGTAACGAAAAAACCTAACACGCTTGTCTCTTTAGTTCAGCAACCCGCCTTTAGGTGGCATTGGTTGTATTACATAAGTTGATAAAAACCAATGCCACCTAAAGGCGGGTTGCTGAACTAAAGAGAAACACGCTTGTCTCTTTAGTTCAGCAACCCGCCTTTAGGTGGCATTGGTTGTATTACATAAGTTGATAAAAAACGCTATGCAATAGCTTTACCGCGGCAGTCCCCGAGTGCCACACGTCTTTTTTTTGTTTGGCACACCGGACGCTTTTTTTACTTAGTAAGTAATTACATTGCACAATGTATAGTAATAATGACAAAAGTGAGTTAATTGTGTAACCAACAACATTTTTCACAGAATAAAAATCTAGAAGTACTTTTTAATATCTTGCGAATTTATATTTAAAAGCCTAAAAACAACAAAATATTTAGTATATTTAGTAGAGGCGATAATATTAAAATTATGCAAATTAACTCTTAGTTACAAAGTAATTCTTAAGGCCGTAAACACACTCCGTATTCAAAACGCGCAGATGACTCGCGTACCACGTTACACATCTCAAACGAGATTCGAACCCGTTTGTATCATCAATACACAGCATCTACGACGCCGAAAACGCACGGTCCTAAAACACGCGTCGGCCTAATTGATTCAATAATGTATATTTTAAATTTGTTGCGGAAAAAGCAAACATAATGCTTAACCAACAAAGCAGTAATAAACTCGTGAACCTGCATCATTCGGTTTATTGCCTCTAATTGGCAGGTTCACGAGGCACCTTGATGGGGTGCGGTGGTGACGAAGAATCCCATCGCTATGACTTCATGACGTGTCCGGTATAATATACCACATCCCCAAGCGGCAGACGATACATGAGGAATTTCCCCACCCAAAAACCTTTAGAAAATGTCCAACATGCGTAAAATTCTATACATAAAATAAAATTGTAACAGCATAAGAGCCAGTTCTCCCTCGGTTGCTGCGGCTCTGGCAGTCTGCAGTCCGTTGGGGCTCTTAAAGCTCTGCAACGCATCAGTAACTCCTCTGGTATTGCAGGTGTCCATGGGCGGCGATGACTGACAGACCACATCGGGTGGCTCGTCTGCTCGTTTGCCGACCTAATCATAAAAAAAACAAAGGCCGATGTCTGTACATTATAGATATTAAAGAAAAACTAATATGGGGGGTCTTTCTTAGAGCAACAGAAGGCAAAATAACGATTTTTAGAATTTTTGTCTGTCTGTATGTTTGTACGCGTATCACGCAAAAACTAGTGCATGGAATTGGATGAAGTTTTCACCGATGTATTGTTTATTGGTTTAACTTAAAATCTAGTCGACGTTTCATATTGATACGCCGCCTAGAATCGGACTTATAGTATGTTAATTGTTTTGGAAATTGAGTGAAACCGCAAGCAACAGCTAGTAGGTACTAAATACAATAAAAACATAACATACCATCACGCCTGTATTCCCCGAAGGCTTAGGTAGAGGTAATAGGGGGCGAGCCTATTGCCATTAACCGGGCACAAATCCAGTCTTCGAGCTGCTACTGAGAATTTCATAGAAAAACCCAATAACACTTTGCTCGACCTAGGGATTTAACCAGGACCTCTAGCGTAGCAGTCGCGCTTGGGACCACTAGACTTATGAGGCAGTAAATATAATAAAAAATAACCAATATTTGTATACATACGAGTATAATTTACTGATCTATTATTTTCCCTACATCTTATTTACAGGCCGGTCTCTTGTGAAACACGTAGACAACTAAGAATTACGTCTAAACGCTCGACGTGTCTGAAATTCGTTCTCCGTTCGAATATTGCACATTTCCCTGCGGAACCATTTCGGCGAATGGGCGTTATATTTTGTAACCCTAATAGGGACATATCTCGTTTTACTTTGCTCTATAGGGCGTTATAAACATGTTTAAGTTGCAGTCGAATTGTAATTTTGATTGTTTTTTAGTTGCACTAGATTACCATACTTGTTTTTTTAAGGGGGTGTACTATGCCAAATCGAATAACAAATAATCGAATATCAATTGATCGACCACTATAAATCGAACGTCTAAATACTCGAACGTTCATAATATAAAGGAATTATAAGTCAAGCCACAGAAATTTTTATTTACCACGGAATCCAACCTCTAATTATATTCGTGAGCAACGGGAAAATAAGAAAGCTAACTAATACATCTTTTAAACAACGTTTTTATTTATAGGATTTATGAAAGAAATTTAAATATTGGTTAGGTTAGAAATGTGACTGACTACACGATGCCAGAACCGATTTGTAGCCGTTGTGTAAATGCTATAAAATAACAACCATTCTGGTTTGTAGTTATTAAAAGTTACGCTTCAAATATATTGTGAAATGAGTGGCTAGAATAGTTCAAGGCAGTCAATGATTCGAAAATTGATACTACTTATAAGATCTGAGAATTACTTCTCCTTTATATCTCTTTGTCTGAGAATAATCGAATAAAACATGTTATGTTTCCAAATTAAACGGCATATATTGACAACCAAGTTTTTTAGTGTCATGACATCACCATAGCAACTACTTAGTATTTCTTTTTATCAATTTATACACAGAGTCTTTACTATAACAGTAGTTACAGTAGCTTACATCGATGATAATGAATAGTGGCTAAGATAGTATTTTTAAGATGAACATTGATAGTGGCTGACCTAGTCATTTAGAGGACAATGTAGTTTTTTAGAAGAGAATAATGCTGTTATATAGAAGTCGTGTTAATTACAACCCTTCTTTTATTTTTTTTATTGGTACATGGTTCTGTAAGGATCGTGGCGAATTTTATCTTGAGATCCATGGCCTCGCAATGGGGCAATGGAAGACAAGTTTAGACAATTCAAATTCTAGCCGACTTCAATGCAAAGAAGAAATGTTCCTATGTCGCAGAGGTATTTGTAGCAACAAATTGCTTTTGTAAATAAACTGACGATACAATACAGATACAATTTATGGTAACGGCACGGATAAATAATACCATGGATTAACGAAACGCATTAAAATGGTTTTATTTGGTTACATAATGGTTTTATTTCTATGTTTAATAATAACGTGGTATAACCGTTGGACTGCCAAGTCAAAGGTCTCGATTTCGAACCGAAGGCACCTCTGACTTTTCGAAGTCATGTGCGTATTAAATAGTTAATTATCACAAGCTTAAACGGTGAAGGAAAACTTCGTGAGGAAACCTGCATGCTTGAGAGATTTTCTCGATGGCGTGTGAAGTCTGCCAACCCGTACTAGGCCAGCGTGGTGACCTATAGCCTAATCCCTCTCATTCTGAGAGGAGACCCGTGCCCAGCAGTGGGACAGTATAATGGGTTGATTATGTTAATAACGTAAATAACCGCATATACTTATAATTTATGCTAAACTTTTTCTGCCAACTTCATTCTTCTTCTTCTTTTTAATATAAACAGGGAAAGAAAAATCCGGTTGCCTACAAGCAGGATTCAAACCTGCATCCCTCCGATTAACTACACTGGACATTTTGAATATTAATTATGTAATCATGTCAAAAGAGTAATAAATAAAACCAGCTTTTCTCGTACTTTCACAAACGGCCCTAATTTTTAGTTTACCTACAACATTCAAATTACATCAATACAGGCACAACGCAATATATGCAATAATGATAACATTATGTTACGATATTAAATGGATATTGTACCCATAATATTAGCTGATACGGAGCTCCGGTAAGGCCTATAAGTAAGTAATATGTGGGCTTTTGCGATACAGAGTAAATAAAACCTTAAAGCAATGCATGTAGGTAATAAAGAATATATTACATAACATAACATATCATCACGCCTGTATTCCCCGGAGAATAAGGCAGAGGCGTACTTATGTACACACACAGTTTGCTGTTTAGCCTCGTCTACAATTCACGTCAATATTTCGGTGCGAGCAAAATATATGAAAATATTACGATACCTACCTAATTATGATTCAACTGATTTCTTTAATACTAACATTAAGATCATGTTATACGTATATATAGAAAAAAAAAACAAAATACCTAAAATACTTAGGAGTTCTAAGTAAGACTACACGTCATAATGAAAAAAATATCGGCAAAAAAGTTAAGCTACCTCAAACGTGGTTCAATCTTCAATATTGCATCAATAAGTACCTATTGTGCAATAATATTTGTCAGGATCGTAAATGTACCTACCAGAAAGAGCATACTATCTACTACTAAATTTATCCAGGTTGCACACTAAATAACTTTGCCAACGATACAAACAGTATTAACTATGTGCGCATTAATATATACCAACTTGCATATTAACATTATTTAATATTCATAATTACAGGAATCCCTACGCTCCATTTCACTACAAACTATTTAAATAATTTATTCAACACTACTTACTTTAATGTCAAACTATGAAATCAACGCTAACGGCGATGGATGGACTTTTTGGCTTGTGACCTTTTTTCGATAAAACCTGCAGCCATCTCTCCTATGAAGATGAGAATACTTGCCCCATACATTAATCCTATGAACATAAAGGCTCCTAACAAGTGCGGGATACCAAGAGGCTCTATCGTACTGGCACCTTCAGCACTTGCAGAGTGAATCAGTAACTCGTTCATCCATTTATCAATCAATCCATTTTCAGACACACTCCGAATAATATTATTAAACCTATCCAACATAGGAAACCAACGCCGCGCCAAAATCGACACTCCATACTTATACATATTATTACTTTCTGGGAAACAGTAAATTAATGGCGCCCCTTTTCCCAATTTCTGGTCCTGGTAGACGGCTTGACGTCTCGAAGAAACGACGGCAAAGTTTCGTTCGAAAGCTGCCCGCCTCACACCCTCCAAAAACGTAGTCGAATTGTACTTGCGATATAAATAAAACGAACTCGCGTTATTAGTCTCAAAATAAGACCGATAAATCTCTCCACCTCCCAGCGGAATGCCAGACAGTATAAGATCCGCCTCAGTACTTATCTGCTTTTCGAATCGCGGGTGCATTAGGAAACTTCTGAGAAACGATTCGTATGATATCCCCATGTTTATACTGAAACAGAGCCAAGCGAATATTAGGATCCGGAAAGTGGGGCTTTTAGGCTTGAAAGTAGCACCCCAGCCTAGCAACATGCTAAGTGTCATCAACAAAGAATTTGTCGGCCATTTCGTCACTTTATCGTGCTCTCTGTAATGTAGGATGTGGAATATCAGTCCCATTATTACTAGGCTGCAAAACATAGCGACCCATGTTGACCATTGAAATATGATGACCAAGTTATCCCATGTAGCTGCTTGACCAGCTTTCGGTACACAGAACGTCATCTCATCTTGCAAATAATTCACAGTCGGATGAAACCACTTTCGGAGAGTCCTAGTCACCTCAACATTTCCTATGACCAAGTCTACAGAATCATTCCTCAGTAATCCAAAAACTCCCGTTGCTGTGCCGTTAGGATAGAGTACACCCAAGTTTTCTTGAGTCTCTGATGTTCTAGCAATTAGAGACATGTTAGTGAATTGGCTAATAATTTTAACGAGGTTTATTTCTCCGCCTTTATTAAACTCATAGGCATCATCAAACAAAGTATTACTAAGCTTCCTTGCTGGAGGCATAACGTAGGGCTCAGCTATGACGGCATAAGCTATTAAAGGGCAGCCTTTCATGTTTAAAGGGAAGATATCGTGTTGTCTTTCAAACTGGTTTATAGTGTTATTTGAACATTGATCCAGAATGTATACAGAATTACGAGTACATCTTCCTCCACAATTTATACTACTGTATGGTTTCCAAGTATACGAAATAACCACATCATTGTATTCGTCGTATATGAAGACGATTGTTTTGAATAACTTGTAATTTCGGAGTTCGTTAATGAATTCTATTGCCGTCTCCTCGCCAGTCTCGTTACTGTTCAACTGATAAAACACTATTGCTTTAGCCAGAGGATTCCAAGTAGGCAATTTGTTTAACTGTAGTATATTCCTCTCTAGTTCAGATTTCTCTTCCAAAATCAACATATAATTTTTCGCTTTCTCAGGGAAATGCGAAGCGTTTGCATGCGGATAAAAAGAATCTTTTACCATAATAGAATATTTGATGCCGCTGTGTATAGTTTGCAATAACAGTCCTTGTGTCGTTGATGTATAAGAGTTGATGTTGATTATTACGATGCTTCCACTTAGAGCCTTCTTCTCTACGAAATATTTAGCGGAGAGTTTTAAAACGCATTCAGCTGTTTTTGCTATTTGTTCAGAATTTCCAGTTGTCATTAGTAGTGGGTTTTCACTCATGCTTGAAGTAAAATGTATGAAAAATAAAACTGCACGAAGAGCTGTGAGCATCTTGGTCGACCACTAATGCTCACGAAAGCTGCACAAATGATACAAAATGGTGAACTGATTCAATGTGAAGTAAAAACATTGAACTTTAAAGTTCAGAGATATTAAACTGCGCTTTCTTTTACTTTGTGAGGAAATATTTTTGTAGGTACCTATTAACTTTATGTTATATTTAGGTAGGTTTCTTATTAATCCAATTATTTTCTTACTACACGGATTAAGACATGACATGACATTATGCCAGTTTTATTCTTTTTCTGTATTAAGAAAAATCGTGTCCCGTGTATTATTATTTTGGTACAAGCAATAAATCAGTAAGCGTAATTGACAACATAGCTGACTACTCCCGTATTTCATTGGATTCCAGTCCACCGATTTCTAAGTTGCGTGTTATCCTAAATCTAAAAGGCTCGCCCCTTACCGACAAAATGAGGGCGTACAGCAGTAGCCCCCGGCTTACCCTTTGGGGAATACAAGTGTAATGGTATGTATGTATGTTTGTTCATGAAATTAGAACTTGTCCACCCAATATCCAAAGAAAACTGGTATCCTATATAAAAACTGGTAGTCAGGCGTTTCGAATTTCTGACTAGGTACAGGTGAACTGAATTTTTGGACAACGGACATGGACCGAATTTTGCCTTCAAATAAAATGAGTTTCTTTTTGTGAATTATAAAAAAAAACACTTTCCTAGATCTGAGAATCGAATTAAGGACTTCCTACTCAGCAGTTGCACTAACTACCACTGAGATTAGTCAGGCAATCGATCATACAATATTTTATTTACAAAACGATAACGTTATCAATTGTGTCTAAGACCATTTATCTAATGAGGCATTCGCAGATAGAAAATAATATACTGAAAAAATCATTACAATGGTTGCAGCTACCTTTTTACAGTTTTGTTGAAAGTTTCAGTAATGCGACATTATATAAAACAGCACACCCATTATGTAAATTTCTTATAATATCTGAACAATTTCAAGCGCACGCCACGCTTTTACGAAAATATCAAGGGTTCATAACAATCTTTATAATTTACTTTAATCGCGATGTGATTGCTTCGATGTATCGTTCCCTTTTGAAGGTTAAAGTTCAAGGTCATTTATACATCGACCTTACCTACATGTTATTTCAAATATGTTAATGTCACAAATGTATTCTCCGAAGGTTCATAGTTTTAGACACCATGTAATAGGGAGGTGAGCCTATTCTAACTCCTGCTGCTACTAATAATTACATAGAAAAACTGACTAACCAGTAAACCCAGTAACCTGGTAATCGAACCCAGGATCAAGCTGAATAGCCGCGCTTGCAAACGCGAGGCTAATGGTGAACATCATCATTAATACTGCCTAAAGATGCAATTAGTAGAATTCTTAAGAGTCCGGCGGACCGAATTTCTCTTACAAACGTAATACCGAAATAAATCGTAACTCAAACACAATTTAATCAATTTCTGTTATTATTTGGGATTCCGATACCTTTCTCTAGGTTCCTACTCTGCCATTTCGTCCAAAATACTTCACGGAAAATAAATTTAAGCGAATGCAATTTTTGATAACTTTACCAAGTTTAAAACGATTTTCCAGTCTTTTTTTTCCAGTGAAGTAGTCGTAGACGAAATAATAGAACCGTAGGAACCTAGATTAACGGTATCCAAATCCGAATAAAAACATAATTTGATAGAATATTGTCTGGATTACGATTTATTTCGGTATTACGTTTTTGTAAAAAATTCACGCTCCGCCGGACGCTTAAGGATGGTAGGTCTCTGCCTGTCTCTAATATTCTGCCAGGGCCAGTGAATTTTCTGGGTAGATGAGACTAAACAACCGACGTCCCTAGATGACAATGTGCGCGTAATTCCACTGCTGTTTCTGCTGTTGCTCGCGTCCATAAACTACATAAACATACCATCACGACTGTATTCCCCAAAGGAATAAGCAAGTTACATAAAATAATTAATTCTAAGTAAATATGAAATGCTAACATGAGACGCCTAGTCAGCAGTCCTTCCAAGTAGCGCGTCTTATGTACGATCAATATGAATATTTTATGTATATTTTCAATTATAAAATCAAACATTACAACAGAGGTGTACTATTTTACACCCACTGTTCGACAGTATGTATAGGTCCAATGTAATAGGGAACGAGCCTATTGCCATAACCGGGCACGCTTGACCGCCAGTTCGCCTGATGTTATGCGACACTACGATCTACGATGGAGCACGCTTGTCTAAAAGAAACGGATAACGTGATTTAAAGACAGTCAGATTATATCTATCGAGGGAAGACCCAGTCGAGGAGCGCAGTCCACATTTCAGCGGCACGCATGATAAAAGTATTCACCATTAACCAGATACAAATCCAAACTCCGGACTACTTTCTGAAGATTTCATAAGAAAACCCAAAAACACTTTGCTCGACATGGGAATCAACGCAAGACCTGTAGCGTAGCAGTAGAACCACGAGACTGATGGCAGGCCATAAACTACGTAAAGCGCTTACAGTTCGCCGGTATGATTTAGGTCCTCAACACACTCCACCGGTATCAGCCTTAAGAGTCCGGCGGACCGAATTTCTCTTACAAACGTAATACCGAAATAAATCGTAATTCAAACACAATGTAATCAAATTCTGTTATTATTCGGATTCCGATACCGTTAATCTAGGTTCCTACGTTACCATTTCATCCAAAATATTGCACTGGAAATAAATGTAAGCGAATGCAACTTTTGATAACTTTACCAAGTTTGGAACGATTTTCCAGTTTATTATTTCCAGTGAAGTATTAATAGACGAAATAGTACCGTAGGAACCTAGATTAACGGTATCCAAATCCGAATAATAACATAATTTGATAGAATGTGAATTTGTTATCTTAATAGTAATAAAAAAAGGTTTCATATATGAAGGTAACCATGGATACAGATTCAAGGTCCATCGATTGCTGCTTAAGCGTTTGCAATGGACGTGTGATACGATCTTTACCCCTTTTTGAATGAAACTTTATGAAATATTCTTGATTTGTGGCCTAACTTTTAACTCAATGTTCTTCAACTGGAATCTGATAACGTGGACTATCGTTAAGTTAAAGAAAGGTTGAGATTATAGCATAGTCTTTGATTACTTTTGTATGTGGTTATTTTCTTCCGATTCATCATAAATTCTAAACTTCAGAGTAGGTTATAAAATTAAATTTACTTTGTTTTGCAAGTTATGAGCGACAAGCTTATTGTATTTAGGTATGTATTTCGGCTACAATTGATCAACCGAAACCTATGATTGATCAAGCCATTGTTCGGGTATTGGTGCATCGGGCTTATTAGTTTTCGGACTTATGATTGACTAACTTCTGCCCGCGACTTTGTCTTTGTGAATTTTAGGATTGGGTCCGACCTGGATAAAAAGTACCTGGATAAAGTGTTATTGTAGGCTATAATCTATCTGGGTGATAAATTTTATCCGATCAGTCGTTCTGGCGTGAAAGAGTAACAAATATCCATACATATATACTCACAAACTTTCACGTTTATAATATTAGTAAGGATAGAAAAATATATATCGAATTATTTATCGTACATCCATCATGCCTGTATTTCCTGAAGTTTCCTTAGGCAGAGGTGCACTAATGTCCATCCACAGTTCGCCGGTATGGTTAGGGCATGTAATAGAGGGCAAGCCTATTGCCATTAACCGGGCACAAATTTCAAACCCCGAACTGCTACTTAGAATTTCATAGAAAAACCCAATAACACTGCTCAATCTGAGAATTAAACCCAGGACCTTTAGCGTAGCAGTCGCGCCCAGGACCACTAAGCTAATGAGCTTTATCGTCTCTTTTTTATTCTTTGGCAGTTGTTTATGGATAATAAAGAACTGCTAATGTTTAAAGCTACTGACAAAACAGATCATCAGCATCATTCGCAGTATTAAGAGAGGTAGGGCATAGTGGAATTGAACAATTCCACTTATAATTGGAGCTGCCCAACTGGAGAAGTACCTCCACCTTGCAGCAAATCGTAGCCGAATAACATAGCTCCGTGCTATGTTGTGTTCCTAACGGTGAGCAAGTTCGCCAGAGCTCCGCGAGGAAGCGTTGTGTTGGCAGATAGTATAAGCATCACGCTATTATCTCTTATGCTGCCAGCCCAACTATTCCTCCTTAATTTACAGGTTCGGCAACGCGCGATGCACTAGGCGTGATATTGCAAACGTCCCCTGTCCCCTGGTATTGCAAACGTCCATAGGCTACGGTAACCGCTTACCATCTGGCGGGCCGTATGCTTGTTTACCACCATAGTAATATAAAAAAAGTAGAAAGCATTGAATAAAACAACGACGCCATGTAATTTACATAATATATTATTATTTTTAAAAACTGTCGCTTTTACATTGAAACTAAAATTGGTCCGACCGGAATCGTGTGTAACAACATCAGTTAAATATGATGTAACGAACAAAATTATATTTACATTAAATTTTCTACAGACACAATTATGAACTTCTTCGATTTTTACGACTACCTACCGCAAAGATCGATAGGAAATTTTATAAGAAACATTGTATAAACAATTTCTGTTACAGTTTGAGTCCTTATTGTTGGAAATACTGGCTTTATTTGCTTAGAAATGTATTTAAAATTTGACTTGTAGAAGTGTCTTTAAGATCCATTAACAGCATTTTTTAAATTCTTGATTGGCTTACGCAGTTCGCCTGATGTTATGCGACACTGCGATTGACGAGGGAGCGCGCTCGCCTAGAAGAAATCGATTCACTCGTGTTTTAAAGACACTCAGATTATATCTATCGGGGAAAACCCACTCGGGAAGCGCATTCCACATTTCAGCGGTAAGCATAGTAATAGTGGACCACAAGAAATGATGTCGCTTGTTTGTGCTTTTGTCGTCCAATAGTAAAAAGGACAAGGGGAAATAAGATCATGGAGATCTGATGCACACTTAACGAAATGTATCCGATAAAATACCGATAAGCTAGCAACTTTAAAAAAAACTTTGCGGAATAAATATAATTTCACAATTTCTTTAGTTCCAGTGTAACAACGTTTATATTATCTTCATCATTCCACCACCAACTATTCAAAAATATACTGAATGAACAACCTTGGCTTTATATAAAAGTGTCTGTAGAGAATCTTACCATCAATTACAATACAATTAATTACATCACGGTACAAATGATTAACCCACTAAACATTACGACTAAAATTGACAGATAAACAAATTGTTTTGCTAACATTTTGTGCCGTAAAACGAGTGTGACATACACCGTACAGTACCGCTTACATTTACAGTATTATATTGAGTAACTATTTACAACAAATGCTCTGTTTGAGTGTTAAGAATGAAATTAAGTGACTGATTGACATCCAAATCAAAGAAAAGGAAACAATAATTATTACTCGGTCATAAAAAAATACCGATATTAAAAATGTTCATATAAAGTAAACATTTAAAAAATTGGCTTGTGTTTGATATGATTTTTGTGTCATAATATTTGTTCTTCAATATTTGTAAATAATGGTGTCATGCAATGATTTAGATACAAGTGTAGTGAATAGTAATGTCATTTTCAGTCACTTATCTTTATTTTATACACACAAACATTACATCAAATGCAACTTCGAATACCTAAAACCTGTGCTTTATAACAATCTATATAAATATGTTATTTTTTTGTCTTATTTTAAAGCTAATTCAAGTTTTTATTAATCGGAAAGAGGAAATCGGGACGGTGGATGTACAAATACACACTAGATGTAAAAATATAAGCAGCTTTTTTATAAATTATTGCATAGGAGGAAATTGCATGCAATATTTTCAGGAGGATAGCCAGAAAACTGCCTGGCGCTTTAAAATAGATGCCAGTGTAGTTAGCTTAAAATTACCGCAGAGACAACGCCAATCAAGTAGGCTTTTGAATAACTTTTAACAGATTTATTATTACTAACCTTTACTGCCCGGTGTCATTTTTAATCATGATGAATTTCACCTTTGCTACAATCAACTCGAAAAGAGTAGCGGGCCAAGATTAGGTCCTTGTGGCACTCCAATACTTAAATTGATTTTTATAACGCACAATAGCCATTATCTTCGCTCAAAGCTTTTCTTTATGCTTTAGTTTTATGAATTTTGATGATTTATGTCAATTAACCATTTGTTAGTAGTTATCCCATCATCGTAAGCCCTTGCTTATCCATGTCAAATGCTCACGGGAGAACCATTTGTTCTTTATCGCAGACTTTATTTCCAAGTTATTTTGTTTTAACATCCAATTTTATGTTTATATTGTTTTTAATTTTAATACATTTACAGGAATTAAATTGAAGTTAAATTGACTGAATATTCATTTAATTAACTTTCTCACTATAAGTCAATTAGGCCTGATATCAAATTAAATGTGAAGAAGTTGAGCAAATAAATCCTTATGGGGAGGGAATATAGGGAATTAGATCACGAACGAAACTCTTGGCATTTATTATGTAGATGAACTACGATGAGTTATGTCTTTAAAATTGTTGGTTTGGACTGGCCAAAAGATTCACCGATGTCCAATTTATGAGTGTCCCAGTAGAAACATAGAATTCTATAAAGGGGTTATGTTAAAAACTCAGAACATCTATATTCCATACCAAATCTACAAGCTCATACTTGTTACGCGTCCTACAATAATATACCTGTTTTCATTTCTAACTCCAAGCGAATTTAGATCTTATACTCTGATGATTATGATTCCTTTTTCTATACTACGCGCCCCACCCCGTCTATTTAAAAATATTGTATAACATCTAATATATATAGGAAAGATTATTGAGAATCGTAAAAGTACTGTAGTCTTCAATTGAACGATATGCTTCAATTTCGTGATGGCAGCTCCAACCATAGCATTTTCATCTTATGTCTTACGTAGGTATAGATCATTAACAAGATTTGATTGTACATCAAAATTGAACCAATCAGAACGCTTATTAGATTTATAATAATATACAGAGATTATGAGATAATATTGTGTATCTGAGATTTAGGTAAATAGGTATATTTTTCATTTGAAAAATTTTTGGTTCACAAGTTGCACAATAACACGAGATTCAATTAAGATATACCACCAATGTTATGTCTACTACCAATACATTAGTCTTAGTTTAGTTAAACTATTAAAGGCAATGTAGATAGAAAAGTTATGTCGCAAATACATGAATCATAGCAATTTACAGTTCAGAAAAGCTAAGGTTTAACAATAAAACATGAGTAACAAAAACAAATAAAATAACTATACAATAGTAAAATGCAATTCCGTATCTCTAGGTTTTCTATCAGGACCGTTTGCATACTAGACTGATGAGCTTACATAGTTTAGATTACATTAGTTTCTTCTTAGTATAACATCTGATTATAATTATCATACTTTTGGTTCTTGTGTCGCAATGACACACCCATAGAATGGTCATTCTAAAAATCTTAAATATTCCTTTATTTTATATAAATGAGAACCAATATAACACAATGTATTAGATAATTGTATAGATTTATGGATGTGGATCATTCTGACACATCAAGGTTATGTTATTCAAAATATTTGAAAACCAATAAGCTTGGAACTTTTACCATGCTACAAGTCTAGTATACAAATCTCAACAATGCATCCGTACACACAAGTGACCCATCTATAAACATCATTATTTAATATTTACAAAATACTAAAACACTTGCGTATCAGTCAATGTCTTATCATCTTAAAGCATTAACGCCCAATGTTCCGGCGAGATTCGATTCAAAGCGTCTAACAACCACTCACTATGTTCTTGATATGTCCAACACACACAAAACTATAATTGTCTCTTTTGCGTTTCGCTTTAAACGTACCACTCCTTAATGCCGTCTCGTTTGACGGGTTGTGTTGGTATGGGTGCGAGGGGTGCGGAAGGCCCAGTGCCGTTTCTGTTGAGAGGAAGAGGTTGCAGATTTCGTACTGCTCCTCCCGTTGGTGCGCTTGATGCTCCGCTCTGGTAACTTGAATGAGCCTGAAAAATACACATTCCAGCTTATACTTACAGATACCTACACTAAGCTTTTCACTTTAGTTTCTAGATGATGGGCGTCTTCGAGCTCCTTAATACACGCAAGCATACTCGTTTCAATGCTATTCAAACGAGCATTAAAGAAAAACTCTGTGCCATTTAAATAGTTTAAAATAGAGAAAAAAGCTCCCAGCATAAAAAAATCACCCACATTTATAATATGAACAAGAGAGGAGTCATAAGCTATATTCGGGGCATCGTTCCTGTGAACGTACGCTAAAGATTTTCACATAATATTAGACCAATTGCCATCTTGGCGAAATATTTTCTATATTTGGATGTGACCTAGACAAAGTAAAGAAGATCACCTGGTTGCCCAAAAGCGCTGCACTAGCTCCTTGTTGATAGTTCTTGTCCTCTGTCACCTTGTATGAGGGATCAAACTTGAACACAATGTACTTCAATACTATGATCACTATCAATATTATTGCTATCAGCACCGATGCCACTATACCTGAAAGGAAAAAAATATTTTAATTGATATTTATTATTTGATAGCAAAGGTAGGGCAAAGGCCTCCCTCCCGCTTTTCCACACAATTCTGTTATCTGCTAGTAAGGGCCAGTCCTTTCGGTAGGAGTCAAGTTCATCTCTCCATCTTCATCTTGCAAAATTTGCACATTTACTTACAACAAATATTCACATTCTCAATATATTATGGCGGTGATTAGGAAGTCCATGTTTGCTGGTCTTAGATTTACTAGATAATGGTTCAGAATATCGATTATTAAGTCATTATTGCCTGTCAACTTGAAATCCCGTACCTGATGATTTTCAAGGGAATAAAAAATATATTCCAAACTTACCAACTATGGTTGCGAAGAATTCTGACTCGGGCGGCACAACCCTATTATCCGTAGTTTTCGGGTGGTACCAGTTAGGTGTGACATCAAACCCATTGTATTCAGGATGAACTCTGCCTGGTACTCTGTCCTGCTCACTTTCGGTTTCATAAGTGGGCGTACGCGCTTCTATCTCGTTTCCGCGGTCTTCGTATTCTGGTATGTGGTTAGTATCTTCTTCTGTCGTGTGAGTTGGCTCTTCTGGTGTATGCTTGCCTGTGAGTGTTGGTGTGAAATGGTAGCTGGTACGTGTGTGTGAGTGATCTAAAAAAACATAATTTGTTACCAATTTTATTTTGTAATCATATTTTTGGCAAAGACCAATTAGACATCGTATCAATTTGACTAATTTAAACCTAACCGACATAAATTACGTTAAACACTCGCAATGAAAAATACTTATTTACTGAAAGTTCCGGAGCTGAAACATACTCGTAGTTAAAATTGACACTACAACAAGAAACTACATGCATAGTCGCATACAGACTCCATGTAAAATGCAAAGGTATCGCTTGCCTGCATCAGTCTTTTGATATTCGACTAAATATTGCCAAGTGGCTTCCTACTTAAAGGCACGTGTGGGGGCAAATTACTCGTGGCGATTACTATGATCATTTTCTGGTCGGGCGGCAGATTACCTAAGATAGCCACAGGTGGAGAACCTGGAGCTCTGTCTGCACCCTTCGGTGACTGGTGTATCTAACGAGAAAATCGTGCGATACACGGCAAAAACTCGCATCACTTCAATGTCAGGTTCGAACATCTATCGGACGTAGTTCCACGTAACAGACGTGACAATAGTGAGCTGTGTCTTCACAGTGCCAGAACAACATTAATGAGCAAAAGTGTCTGCTGCATGGCCCCGGTCATTTATAATAAACTACCTAAAGGTTGGAAAGATTTAAATGTAATTTTATTTAAAAAAAGGTTACAAAACTTTTTAGCAGACAGGGTGTTCTACAGTACATCTGAATTTCTAAAGGAAAAAATATTATGTTGATGGGATATTTACTTCTGTTAATAATTATTGGTAATGTAATAATTTTTGTGATAATGTTATTGTATCTATGATTTATTTGTGATAATGTCATGTTATTAATTATTTTATTCTACTGTAAATTTATCGATGTTATTAATGGCTATTAATGTTATCTTTATAATTATTTTGTATTTAGATTTATTGCATGCCTACTGGTAAAATATGGCTGTACCTATTATTTTATTTATCAACATGTTTATACCCATATTTGCAAAATAAAAAATTATCTTATCTTATCTTATCTTATCAGTGGGCACTATTACTCCTACTTTAAGAAAAGGCACGCATAAGCTTAATCTTAATTAAATGTATACCGTCAGTAGGCGTAGTCCTCCTGTCAGGCGTGGTAGCAGTATCTACAGTGCCAGCATGCATATTATCATGGTCAGGCAACGTTGGCTGTCTGTCTGTACTACTCTTAGTTGTCTCGCTGGCACCGGTAGATCCATCTGTGGACCCTTCTAAAGTCTTGTCTACATGTTCAGTAGACACTATAATGACAGTTGGTGACGTCATGCTGTGAGTACTGCTTGCACCGGATCTGGAAATCGAAATTGGAGATAAAAGAATGCGAAGAGAAATGGAATAGGGTTGTGTCATGTCATTTAAAGGATATGTTTCGGCAGCACGAATAACCTTGGAGTTAAAATGAGAGGGACTCATTTTCAACTCCTTTTTGTCTCATTCCATTGAGAGAAAGATGAGGGGAATAATTTTCTTAACTTCACGCCATTTACCGCCATGTTATTGATGGGGATTCGAATTAAAGCGATGTACCTACAATATTTTAAAAAATAACGTGTTTGTCTATTTGGGAGTTTTTAGTGTTAAAATTATTATTTTCTATTTAGTTATCAGGAACTTACGTGGTCATTGGGTGATCAGGTTCTGTGATTTCGTCAACGTTAGATCCAGATCCTTCTATGCAATCCTCGTCATCACACGGCTTCATCAATTTGCCGCTTGTGTCACCCTTCACAAAATCATTATATGTATATATTAAAATAAAAATATTTAAAAGAATTGTGATCACGTGATAAAAGTTTCTCTTCAGTTTATTATTTTTTACTGGGTGTTCCCAAATGATTAGGCAGTTTTACTAATGTGTACCCAGTTCACCAATATATTTAGATCTCAAGTAATAAGGCGCAAGCCTATTGCCATTAACCGGGCATAAATACTATACTTAGAATTTCATAGGAAAATCCAATATCATTTTACTCGACCTGGGAGTCGAACCCAGACCTCTAACGTAGCTCACAACTACTAGACTAATCGGTAAATACGTCAATTATTTTTTAATTTAAAATGATATATCGACAAAACATTTTCATAATACCTTATGTAACCTAGATGGAGGCCGCCTGGTTGACGGCACATAAACTGGTGTAATAAGATCATCTCCAGACCCTGCATCTGGCAGCACGCAAGCATCCTCATCATCATCTCTACACCCAGAACCTGCGCCGGAGTACACGAGCTCGTCTAGTACTCCAGGACCACCGTACCCTGAAGGAGGCGTCTAAAAAAAACCAAATTTAAAAGATTAAAATATTTGGATTTTAAATTAAAATGACAAATGAGCATACGAGCCGCCTCACAAAAAGCAGCAAAGGCAACTCGCGCATTGTGAACTTTAGGCTTTATTTACCCAGTAATTTTAATGGCTACATTACCCTTCAAACCAGAATACAGTAATGATAGCACATTAATGCTTAGTGGCAGAATATTATTTGGTAATACGGTGGTACCAACTTTCCTCTCTATCTAGGCTATTGAAATTGTGGCTTGGAGAGAAGTGGTAGTATGCTCATCTTTTGATAATTACGTACACACAGTAACATATGTATTGGCTCTCGTATATTATATAGGCTATCCCAATAAGAGGTCAGCTTATGCTGGAAATGTACAGCTTGGTATGTAGCCGTCTCCCGTATGTACCACAGATAATGAGACGATTATGAAATATTATGATGTTCAACAAAATCAAACTGAATGACCCTCACACCTTAAGGTTAGCTAGGTTACCTTTCTGTAAAGGTAAAAAATTAGATAGATAGATATAATATTCCATATTGCACACTATAAACTCACGCTAAGTACATGCTTCCAAGTACAAGTTACGTAATGGTAGGTACAATGGGCGATCTTATCGCTAAAAGCGATTAGACAACATGTCGAACACAATTGACACAAAAAAATAGCCTGCGGACTGCAAACTACCAGAGCCGCAGCAATCGAGGGGAAACTGGCAGTCACGCGCAAAAGTCGACGAAACACACGCCAATGAGTTTTACGACTGACTCCGAGCAAGTCAGATATTTTTTCCCCTTTTACTATATACCTATCTGAGCGGTAGTGAGGAACTGTAAAACTCATTCCCATAATATATTAAGTTGTAAGTATTGCACATACCTGTTGCATTCTATTGATATCTCTATCCAGTGGCGTATGAGCTTTCCTAGCATCTCCTCGCACTGAGACTGAAGGGTCACCCCCAGCAGCCAAGTCGAGGACCCTGACTCCATCCACTACCATTCCCGCGATAACGCCACTGAAGGTGCGAGAACCACCGGATCCGCCACCTACCGTGATGGTGGACATCCCGTTGAAGATCGTTGACTGTTGTCCACCTAAAAGAATGCCACTCTCTGAATGAATATCGTTCATATTATGGTAGGGTCATAATCCTAAACGTTGACTTAGAAGGTGGAGAATATACTCGTAGGCATTTTTGGAATTTTAATAATTTGTGAGGATTATCTGGCGCTACATACTAGCGTATGTATCCAAACTTTGTGAACTTTATCTCGCCCTTAAACGGTGAAAGGAAACATCCTGAGGAATCCTGCATGCCTGAGAGCTTCTCTCGAAAGCGTTTAAGTTTGCCAACCTGCATTATTCTAGCGGAATGAACAATAACATACCCTTCTCGTTCTGAAAGTATTTCTCTCATTCCCTTCTCATTCTGAAGCAATTGAACAAATACATTGATGAGTATATGATGATGATAAAATCTCACCTTGAGGATGCCTAATAATAACAGCGTAGTTGTCTAACTGCAGGGACGCCCTGCTACCGTTTCTGGTGAACCTGGCCACGTGGTAAGCTCCATCGTCGACCCTGGCAGTCTCATCGCCTAGGGGATGGTCGCCACCTCCGACGTTGTAAACCATAAAGAGGTTGCCGCGGATCTGAGGGCAAATTATGTTTATTATAACAGGGTACACAATTATTTGAAAAATATGATATAATTTAGGTAGTAAGTGTACCTATAACATTCTAGCTAAGAGACTTTTGCATGTCTTTTTTTATTAATTTGAAATCGCAGGCCTTAATTTAAAGGTTTTACTGAACTTGTTTATACGTTAAAATTTGAAAATAAAATTGTTTGTTTTGAAATTATCTTCTACCTATCAAGCTTAGTCTTGGAAACCATGATCTTTACATTGTTTGGTCTTGATAGAGCAGAGAAGTTAAAATAGCTACTTTTCGTGAATCATACTATGACTACATATATGGCTACATACGAGTATATTGCTATGGAGTGCCAATAGAACCCGACCTCTTGTTGTATAGATTTTTCGTAGAAAGAGAGGTCAGTTTATACTAACCTGTTGTAGTCGCTGTGAAGTCAATTGGAAGCGAATCAAAAATGGACATGGACATAGCCTCACAGGACAAAGCCTGCCTTCTGTGACAAGACCGAGTGCCAAGGCATACAAGCTCACTACTCACAATTTCCATTTGCATATAGTCCTGCGTATTTGAAGACTCGATCCTCAACAGTACAGCATCTGCTTTACTGGTGACGAAGCCTAGCGCCACCTTGTCAGTCTCTGTGTCCGCGACGGAGTCAGTCGGGAAGGTGTATGTGATGATCCCTCGGCCGGGACCGAACTCATACGCTATTGATTCTGTAAAATAAGGGGTTGTTTTCATATTAATATAAAACTAATAATGAACGTAGGTGAAGTGAAAGGTGTGTGTGCCAGGATCATAGCAAGTTGAAGTTTTACATAGAGTTGTAGTTTTTGCCTAATTCAATGGGTGTGAAAACATGTACACACATTTAGAAAAGGAAGAAATCGAATAATAACTTAAATTAAAATTACCTATCTATGTAGTTTTGAAATAACAAATTTAATTCGTAAATGAAAACGTTCATTTTTCTTTGGTACATTTTTTGTACTTTATATTTCGATTAAAATAAACTTTACTATGTGTTTCCTACAGTTTTGAGTAAGTTAATAGAACAGTCTAGTAAATCGACAATGCTGTTCATTTTGTTTTTTTACTTCCAAATCAAATCAATTTTATGGACTCTGTCGGGCACAGCATAATTAAGTAGGAGAGATTTTTGGTAATTATTGGTAGTTTATTACCCTACTTTGAAACGCTTTTGGATATCGTATTTTTTTATTTTACCACAATGCTAACAGATTAACTGTCTCATATTTTACTAAATCCTAAGAAGAACAAGTGATTGGGTATTTCTTGCACTTATGTCTATTTTGCAGGCAATAAATTTTTTTAACATACCATCGTAACACGTAGGCCCAGTGAATGACGTCAAATCACAGTCACATACATAAGTGTTCCACTGCTGCACACAAACGCCTTTGTTCGCGCATGCATTATGCGTACATTTCGTAGGACCTGCAAATACAAACGTTAACGACATACATACTTATAAGTTTAGATGTAAATTAGAGACCACACCATTATTTTCGTCATCTAAAGACACCCCACAAAGATTAGAAGCGTGCCCCGTGCCCGTATAAAAAAGTCTCCAAATCAAATAATCTCACCTTCACATCCAGACGCTAATGAAGAGCTAGGCACAACAGCGTCTTCTAACAACGACGGAGATTCTCCAGGGAGGTCTAAACTGGACATGCATCCTTCGAACCCTTGTCTGGACAGCACTCCTACTGGTAACGCTGTATACATGTCTTTCGGGACACCCCCCACATAAAGCACACTGTCTAGCTCCAACATAAGGTTCGAACCTAAAAAAAAACAATTTAAGTGAGCGAATGTAAATTGTAAAATACCATCACACCTGTATTCCTAGAAAGAGGTAAATAAAAAAAATAAAAAAAATATATTGCCACAAATAACCTTTACGAAGTACTTAACTTAAAATATTGTACAATTTAACATTAATAACTATAATCACAAATGTTAATTAACCAGTGACAAGGAAAGATATTATTTATTGGAAAAGATTAAAAATATTGCCGTTTAAATTTAAGTACTAGAAACAAACGAAAAAGTGTTTACTTATAAATTATTTACTTACTTGTAGTATGCATTTCTAGGTCATCATCAACTTGGAGCGTATGAATCTTTGGCGTCGGCCGTCTAACAGATACTGTGTGCCACCGATTGTCGTTCAAGAAGTTCTTCAGTTTATCCTTCATCGTCACAACTCCATCACCCAAATTAAATACACAATGTATGTGACCATTTACCAACTCAATCGCTATGAAATCCTGTTTCTTCCCTCCATTATAAAATAGTAATCCATCCATTTCAGTAGTACGGAAGTAAAAGTCTAAATAGGTATTGGCATATGCCTTTAATAACGGCAATCCGACGTATGTGTGCTTAGATTTGAAAGTAACAGATTTATATACATTCAATGAATCAGGTATTACAAACTTCCCCGTGAAAATTAAATTGGAAGTGTCATAAATATTGTTGTTCTCATCATCGCTTCCAACTCCCAGTGTTTTAGCCATGTCAATGTATTTTATTCCGTTGAAAACGAACTTCTGGAGGTAGCCAACAAAGTTTGGTAAAGTTGATGTCATCTGGATTTCTTCTTCAGGGTGAAAGAGTCCTCCTAAATGCAACGTAGATATTTCTAACGTCGACGCTTTTCCTAAAATCGTCTCAGCTGCAAAACCAACTTATGTTTTAGTATCATACTTTATAATATTCAGTGTATCACACCTAGCCACAACATTGACTGTAAACGAAAAATAATTTAGCAAAGTAACTTTTATAGATTTTTTATTAGCAGCCAGTTTGAAGTTATTTACATTAGATCTGCTTTTACGTGAAAGACAAGCTTAGATAGATGTTGATGCTGATGATTTAGATAGACGATCAGTTGCTAGAAGATGCACAGCCACAACTGTTGAAAGAATTCTTTCTTAGTGATAAACTTAGTAATCATCTAGAGGCAAACAAACTAGCAGAAGATATCAGCATTGTCTTACTACTTGTTACACCCATTCAACTGCCAAACATTGCATGTCATGTATTTTATTTATTGATAATTTAATTTAGTTTGCGTTACAAAAACTTATAAAATATATATTTTATAAGTTCCTATAACGTAACGAATCACATGAATATTTTTAACAATAAAATTTTGAAACGTATTGTATTACTTACACATTATATTAAACGCTGCCCAAACATTATTATGCAATTTAAAAAAGTTTAATTTAACGATAATTTTAAAGAAATTGAATCTGAGCAGCATTTAATAGTTCTATTAACTACTTCAGCACACATATAAAGGACACTACTAGAAGAAATGAATATAAATGAAGTTAGAAACAATAGCGACAAACAGAAAGGTGATACACAGTGCCAGCTATCAAAAAACGGAAAAGTAAGCCACTATCTACACTCTAAGAGGACGTCTAACAGATATACACTTTTCTGAAGAGTTTGAAAAGTGTCAAATTTGAATTTGCTTGAACTCAACCAAGTTAATTCAAATTTTGTCTTAAGTTCTATATTTGGTTTGACTGCGTTAGGACCTTTATTCATAAGATCAGCTTGATCGTTTGGTTTATTGTAACTTTATTAATGTAATTTGTTATATTTTTCGATTAAAAAATGTGTGTTAAGATGAAATTTCACATGAATCATAATTAATCGTAATAATTATATAAAATCATTATAATTTGTCTATATTTAATTTGGTCACGGGAGTTTATCTTAATTGTTTGTAGAACGGACAGCTTTGCTATTTTGTTTTTCCAATTATTTTCAAAATATAATTTTATCTAGTCACGTTACGTGAGATAAGTACTTTTTAATGACCTTTCTCTCACATAAGTGCTAGGTTACCAGTAATACCTATTTACTATTTTTTTTTAGGTGTGAAGACTCAATAGCATTTTTTTCATGTTTGTGTGTAGTTTTAGTAGTTATTTGTTTCATATCTTCACAAAACTTCACCAACGCAGCCAAACCAAAACCAACCTTATCGTCGTCTACATAGGGGTCAAAACAAAAGGTGTGCGGGTGGTGCCCCGTGCATACGTACATAACATACCGCGCACGGGTTGCGCTCCGTCCACTTGGAGCTTGAGATTGGAGGCGCGCCGGGAAAACCTCACCGTATGCCACGTGTCGTCCGCCACATTCGTACCGGCTAGAAGATTCTGGAAATTACGAGAAATCAATCTTGAAAATCTTACTTAGAGAATCTTTATTTTTTGTTTACAGGGGAAACTTTCAAAAGGCGCCCAGCCTTCGGGAATAAAACTGGGGATTGTGGAATTCCTACCTCACTAAAACACCGCTGTGGACACCGTCAGTACATGGAGACTGTGTCCCTTTAAAAGACTAATCCTAGAACCCCCTCTGTACAAAACCTTCTTCCATCAAGCAAATAATAATTTGTGAAATAAAGCCTCCTTACACTTTCATAAAAGGCCTCGACCGTGAACTGGTGCAACTAGTTTTACTTTTCAGAAGTACCTTTTTAATGGTCTAATTGAAATAAAACATTTTGACTTTGACTTTGACTAACTTTATCATCGTGAACAGTTCGAATGGGTTGTTATTTTTCGCAATTTTTTTGCTTCTAGGACAATATATCGATATGCTTATATTATTTTTCTACACAGAATAATGAGAGGCTCAACGGAAAATGGAATTAAAAGGAAACAGAAGTGTGGTAGCAGAAGTGACAGAAAAAATAATATGGCAGGAATATGGCGGAATATGGCAGGACTGACAAGATAAAATAGAAGATATTGTTGTAAATAATTTAAAAGACAAATTAAACGTGTAAAACCAAGTTTTGTAACGAACTGGTATCGGTATTTCTTCCACATAACTGTAGTCTTAAAATCGGTTTTTATTGAAATCAACTTCACTGTACCTTTTCTCTATCTCCAAGTCTGACACTGGCTCTAACTCTGCCAGCTGCCACAGCCAGCTCGATCCTATCAGCAGAATGTTCTGAAGCCGTCCGAAGCAGAAGACCAGCCCTGTTGGTGCGGAATCGAAGCAACAACTCTTCGGTCTGTGTGATGTGTTCTGCTCCTAACGCTGCCGTAAGGTGCTGACTTCCATTGAGATAAATTGTTGGTGTTTCTAGAAAATATTGTAAGAGCTGTTCTATAGTAGGTACCTATATTATTTCTATTTAACCCTAAATTTACAAGAAAACTAGAAAATGGGACCAAATAGAATGCAAAGGGTTCATTTTGTTGAATTTTTTTTATTGCCAGTAAGTTTTTACTCTACAAATCTAGATTCCTTATGGAGACTAGTTAGAAATCAACTTTAAGAATAATATTATTATAAATTCTCCATAAAGAAATAACATTTATCAAAGAAGAAATTACTAAATGACTTATACGGAGAAACATGGAAATCAATACCAAAATTATTTAAAGATATATAAAGCAAACTATCAAAAATATTATATCTATAGAAAACGCACAGGAGAAAATTAAAGTGCCAATCAAATGAGATAAATACAAAACTCTATCCGGCTCTAAGGACCATTACTTGAACACTATCACAGTGAGTTATAACCAAATTATCCGTAAGACCTTGTGAATTTATTCGGACTTCGTGTCTCAATTTTAGCTCAATATACAAAAATTGCAGTACCATATTTTATAATTAATAACTTGTACCTGACATTCGTTTTTGGTGGTAGAATATTCTATCTATCTATCTATCTATCTATCTAGGGGGTGTTATTGAACGAGAAATATTCCTAACATCGCTGTTCAGATTAATACGTCAATAGCACAGTAGCATGTATTGGTCAAAATACAAACTAATTATAACAATAGAATTTAATAAATATGAGAACCAGCACTAACCTCTTCCACAGGTGGGTCCGCCATAGCTGGTCATGGAGCAGTCGCATAGCGGTCTGTTCCAGCCTTCGGAACAAGACGCTCCATGTTGGCACGGTGAGCTGACACATTGCTTCATCAGAACATGACACGCTGGTCGTACTGATGCTGTGATGGAAAA
Source organism: Acronicta aceris (assembly GCA_910591435.1). Lineage (NCBI taxonomy): Eukaryota > Metazoa > Arthropoda > Insecta > Lepidoptera > Noctuidae > Acronicta > Acronicta aceris. The sequence goes on from OU342775.1 coordinate 1,575,018, forward strand.
AACACAAGAAGAGAAAATTAATTCTCCCAATTAAAGAAACTAAAGTACACGTTAGTAGCGGTACTGTGTTCAAATATTTGTGTATTTCATGGAATATCCATCTATAGTCTAGGTATATATTAATTGTATGTTTATAATAAGAATCTCTAATGTAGTAAGATATTGTCCGACACGTGAAAATGTCTTTACGAAATTTGGTTTTGCAATCGAAATGATTAGCCACCTTTGTTCTACGTTTTTGTATTAGAAAACGTTGAAAATAGATAAGTATTCTTGTTTGAAGCTGTACCGCCCGACGTCAAAATGTCGAACGGGTAGGCTCTAAAGTCAGTAAATTATCTAATGTATGTAAATCTAATTGATTAATTTTAAAACAAATAGTGTTAATAAGGACATGAAAAAGGTTGATATTAATACTGAAACTTAATAAAACAAATAAAGCAATTATAGTATCAATATCGAAACTAAAATATTACCAGAATCTTGCTGCCGAGCAAACGCAGTTAGGTCCTGAGGTTTTCCATTCAGTACCAGATCTCGGATGCACCCCACGAACCCTTGTCTGAGTGCTGCTGTCCACAAGGCTGGTGGCGTCCTAGAAGCTGAATACTCCGAGCCCAAGCCTCCTACGAAAAGTGGGCCATCCAGTTCCAACTGGTTTGATTCTCCTGAAATTTTGGAAATATCTTGATTTAATATAATACATAGATACATATCATCCTGCCTGTATTACCCCAAGGGCATATAGTATTATCTAGTAAGTTTTTAAAGTCAAACCGAGCACAAATGTAAGTTCCGATCTAGTACTAAGAATTTCATAGAAAAACTACATAAACAGTTGCTTGTCCCAAGAATGGAACCTAGGACCAAGCTTGTGACAATTTAGAATATATTGATAGAATTTATTTAAAGGTGCGAAATACTAAACATGGCTGAGACTCTTATTTGGGTTCCATAAAATGTCATCCTCACCCAGGCCTACTAGTGGGACACTAAATGGGTTGCATTTAGTGTCCCTCTAGTGGGCCCGGTGTCCTCTTGGAATGGGAGGATTAGGCTATAGTCCACTACGCGGGCCTAGTGCGGGTTAGCAAACTTCACACGCCGTTGAGAAAATATCTCTCACCCAGGTTTCCTCACGATGTTTTCCTTCACCGTTAAAGCGAGTGATTATTAATTTTAATTAATCATATCAGTGCTTCAAATTAATTCGCATACAAAAAGCGACAAATGTAGCCTATACCAACATTTTCAGGAACACAATCTTTGTTTTCGCAAAAGCCAATATCACAAGTAATCCCATTATTTGGTATATTGTGACATTTGGAAATATGCATCTCGAATGGAAGCTCAACCGTAACAATATCATTATCATTATTCAAAGTAGACTTATGGCTCTGATTATCTTCAAAATATATCTGAATTTAATTGAGAATATGTTACCGTCCATATTAATTATCATCACTCACATAGTACCCAATATCTAATTCACTCAATCGCAATTAATCCACAACCACTCATATGAGATAAAACCATAATGAAGTTTGACTATGTTGTTTATGGAGTATTTACTCCATTAACTTATTAAGTTAATGGTATGTCCGAATAGTAATTTTGACTACTCTCTACTCTCTCTACTCTGACCCAAACTATGACCGTAACTACAGTGCCTGTTATTATTATAAAAGTCGACATAGTGTGCGAATACCATCAAACATTAAAACAATAAACCAATAGGTATTGTTTGATGGAGGTCCATCAAATAAGGAAACTAAACTTACCCGGCGTCTTGAATTCAGCGTTAGCTCCATCAACTGTCACCCTTCCATCTCTGCCACTCCTTCTAAGGAGGAAGTCGTGCCAACGGGAGTCATCCACTCTTCTCCCAGATGCTCTGACTCTTACACCACCAGAGCCAAGATCAATGTGCACGTATATATAACCATTGAGAATCTCAACGGCGAAGAGATCAGCCTGGAATATGATAGTGACATGATGAGGAATTTGCTGAAATAGTTTTTTAAGGTTTACCAAAAATATTTCGCAATATTTCAACAACATCAAAGTGGTAGGAGTGCAGTTGCAATAAACGACAACATCCTTAACATCGCTAAAGTGCATAATATATCATACAAGGATTTGCAATAAAAAAAATTAATAATGGTCAGAAAAAAATTATTTCTGACTATCTTTTTTCAGATATCAATAGTCTTATACATTTAAATATATATAGTTATACATATACCATCTACATTGAAAGACAATTAAACATGTGAGATACATATCAATAATAATATTTACACTACTTGAATAAGATATTTAGCATAAAGCTAATTACATAGAATAAAAGTAACAAGCGATAAGTTAAAATACAATTGTATCAAAAAATTTAGATTGAGATCAGATACGAAATAAAATTACGTACAAAAATAAAAAGTAATCCTTAACAAATACCCAATATCGTTGATACAGCAGAAATCAATAAAAGCCTGCCTAAAAGCTAGATAAAAAAGCAGCTTCGTTTGAATGCACGTAATACATGCAAACTAGCCGAAACGATTTGAATACTAACATTCGGGACCAGACATGCAAATTTCAATAAATTTGTAACTTATTATTGTTATAAGTAACTTGAAATTCAATATGGAAACGTTGAAAATATTGAGTTACATAGAGACAAGCAAAATGAATTCAAATTATATCTAATCAAGATAATCTTGGCTGAAATAGAGAATCTATTTAAAATAAAAGTGAATAAGGACGAAACGGTGCGAATTTGTGTAGGTATTAATAAAGCCCTTTCTACAAAAGTCTGTACGTTAGTTGGTCCCATGAATTTGCCTAGCAACAACAATTTAAAACTGAAAATCGAAACACCAATTGGAAAACAAATATTATTTTATTTCTTTCAACGTGTTACTCCTAAAAGCATTTTGTGTTGTGCTGGGGAGTCAATTTGTGCTTTGGAGTCTACAGTGCGTACCAGGTAATAGACAGATAAACATAAAAAATTCACATCATCATCAAAGTGGGTGAAACTTTATAAGGTACCATACACAAATTCCCCTATGGCTGTGTTCTTAATTTCATTATAATATCTCTCCAACTTGGTCCTACCATGCAGCACCTCAATGGATACCGATTTCATTTTAAATACTTCAGCAGATTTAATCAAAATTTTATTATAAATCGGTCCATATTACATGAAGCGATTTAATAAAAGGGGCTTCTTAATTTTCCCTCGTGAATTTTGACCCGCATTATTAAATTTTGCGATTTGCGTATCTATTGAGGTTAGTGGGGTTTCGCAAGTCATTTATTTGATTCAAATATTGTTTGCGCTTCAACTTTTGGGTATTCATGATTATTGTAAACTATTTCAATCAAAAGTTTTAGAAAACTCAAACCATGTAAATACCTACATCAATATAGCTTAAATAGCTTATATTTTAAATTTGAATTCGATTTCAAATTTGAAGGACTGAGGAATTCACGTTTTTACAAGTTTTTTCGTGGAATCCATAAAGTAATATCTTATATCCAATAAAAAAGTAGCAGCGAAATTAAAGAATAGTCTAAAATAACTATTCGAAACTAACCCTTTAAAAATTATTAAAAACTCAAATGCTCAAACTGTTCGGAGTGATTCCAAATACCTACTCCAAAACAATTTGAATTTGAAAACATCCTCAATTTGAGCATACTTTAACCAAATCAAATCAGGAACCTAAACAACAGAAAGTAAATGCGATACCCCACAAAGCGTCTCTCAATGATCATGATCGTGACTGGCTCTTTAATGATAATGATGGTTCAATCTCTTAAGTAGTTGGTCTAACCCCAAAAGCTCCACCCCTTACCGTGCAACCTACCCTTGGTGGCTTGGCGCCCATATTGAAGAGTACAAGCCCATTTGGCTCGTTTGTTCGGAATTTGAAGGATATTGTTCCAGTCTTCACCGCTTCCCATTTTGGTAAGATCTATAAAAAAGAACGTAAGTACCTAAACTTGATGCAGAGCAAAAACTTATCCTTACTTCCTTACTATATAATATAATAAACGTGAAAGTTTATGAGTGTGGATGTATGGATGTTTGTTACTCTTTCACGCCAGAACTGCTAAACGGATCTGGATAAAATTTGGCACACAGATAGATTATAGCCTGGTATAACACATAGGATTTTTATCCAGGTCGGACCCAATCCTGGAGTCCACGCAGACAAAGTCGTGGACAGAAGTTATACATGGCATATAAACTTTTGAAATAATTATTCATTAATAAACAAGTTTAAAGTTACTCAAAGAGTTGTTGAAAGGCTACGATTAAGGTTTTACTCTAAAAATGAATAAATGATACTCAGAACTCTATTACTAGGTTGATTTTCAATAAATCAATCAATCAATGAGCCTTTTTATCCTGGACTTTTAAGTTTGTTGTCTAGAGCATAATAGTATTATTACAGAATGTCTCTCAGTTCAGTGTGCCTCTTGGCATAGGCCTCTTCTAACGTCTTCCATTGCTTTCTATCCCTAGCCGCTAGCCACTTCTAGGTTGATATTACCGCAATGCGAAATATTCTGCCGGTAAGCAATGATGTGCTAAAATTTTTGTTTTGTTTCGGTTTGAAAGGTAATGTAGACAGTGAAATTGCTAGGGATATGACATGCCACTGGTGTTGCTAACATCGATAGGCTGCAATTGTTGCTTTTCAAACAAGCTTTATGGATGCCTGATAGAGGCAGCCCTAAAACTTGATTAAAAAATAAATAACATTCGAAATTAAAAAATGGTTCATCTACAACTTTAAGAGCCTTGCTTGTTCAGAGATAAAAGAAAATAGAAAAAATATAACAAATGTCAATGAAGACGATTGAAAGTATTCTAAGTACCTATGAAATTGAGTAAAAGAATATTCAACAGAACCCATTGATTAAAGATTGCTGTGCACGCTATTCAGGGAAAATCTTAAATAAATTCTTTGAGCATTTTAGAAAAAAATATTTTGCGTTATCAGCGACCGAGAGGATCCCTATTGTTGATAGCGTGAAAGCTGACCAAATAGAAATTCTTCTATTTTTTACAGATTCATTTAACGTAGTTTTTCATTACTTTAGATTCTAGATAAATATATGAGAAATCTTTATTATGTAAGTTCAATTAGTTAACATACAGATTGTAGTCTGTAATATTGGTTATTTTTCATATTGTAAGCTATAAGTACATACTTCAGACGTACTTTGTCTTCAACGATCACATAATGATAGATAATTTCATCCCTAATTATTGTATTATTGAGATCATAGGTACCTGAATCACAATATAAAACTAATAAAATCTGATAAGAATACAAAGAAACCTATACATATAAAATGCTTTGTCCTTAATGACTGACTGACGGATCAACGCACAGCCTATATCGCTGATCGTAGAGATCTGAAAGTTAGGGGGTATGTTCTTTGTATGACGTAGACAAATAATTGTTTGATGCTGCTATATCAATGATCAATATTTTCTTATCAGAAAATACGGCACTAAATACCAGAACATTAGTAGCTTAACAAAACAAATGTAATTCAATATTCAACATACAATCAGCCTTCAATATCTTTACAATCGAAATCAATAACATATCAGTTCTGAACATCATTCCTACATTAGGCGATGAATTATTAGTCACCTACTGAAACTATGGGTAGAATCGATAAATTTATAACTTAAGCACGGTTTGGTTTCGGAAATTAGTGAATATTGGTTGTACCCGAGTTCCGAATGTGAGTGTAAATGTGTGCCCATATACTCAGATTATGATAGATAATTAGGGGGTTTGTCTATCTCTGAATTTAGTAAATACATACCTAGGTACATAAGATTAATATGTTTAAATAGGTACTTATAGAAACCAAACGTAAAGCAAATAAAGCGAACCTGTTATTAAAATATGCAAAAAACATATCATAATTATAATAATTTGTCTAGTATTTGAAATAGAAAATTCAGTTCCTGAGTAGGTAAAGTAATTTTTTTTTGGTTCAAATGAAAAATACCTTTAAAAAATGCCAAAAAAAAACAACAACATCTCGTATCAATGTGTGAAACAGGGATGTAACCTAACAACCATAATCCAAAATATAATCCTAACTATAAAATAATTGTTTTTATTATATCAAAACTAATAGTATTTACTAATAAAATTAACAATTGGTTTTTACTAAATTACAGTTGGATTCTTAAACTAATACGCCTAGGGAACAATGGAGTTAATAACAAACAGACGCCAACTGCAGCAATAGCTAATATGTTAATTATTGCTAGATTTGAACTAAAATTTGGAGCGAGTAAATTGTAATTAGTTAAATTAGGCTAATCAAAGGTAACCCAACCTGAATTTAACTAATGAATTAGAAAACAATGTGATATTATTGGATTGAATGCTAAATATGTTATAAGCTAGACATCTTATGTTTCAGGGTTACTCGAATACTCGTATGGAATCCTTTTCCTTACAAGTAATTTATGCAGATGATGATCATTGCTCTAAAGCGAAAATCGCTCTGGCTCGCGAAAAAAGCGTCTGGTGTATATAATCAGAAGACACAGGTTCGATTCCTGCCCGCGATTGAATTTTTCCTTCACTAAAATAACTTTATAAATGTTATACTTAAAGGTAAAGGTCGCTAGGAGTCGTTGGATGCAGGCAGCATATAACGGGGCTTTGTGGAAATCTGTGAGGGAGGCCCTTGTTCAGCGGTGGACTTCTATTTGCTGATATATGATGATGATGATAAATGTCATTAAAATGCGGCAACTCATTGCGATGTTTTAACATGTTCAACTTTATCTTTACGAAACAATTCATTAAATTATGTAAATTCATTCGTAAAATTTCTGTATATATCGCTGATGTCACTTATGACAGACAATGTGGTCGTGATCCGCTCATCATCCAGTGTAGCATCCAGTGTACCAAACCGGTGATTTTAATTAGGTTGGATTGTTCTTTCACAAAATATTTAACTTAAGATTCCGGCGGACCGAATTTCTCTTACACTGAAATAAATCGTAATTCAAACACAATTTAATCAAACTGTATTATTATTTGAATTCCGAGACCGTTAATCTAGGTTCCTACGCTACCATTTTGTCCAAAATACTTCGCTGGAAATAAATGTAAGCGAATGCCATTTTTGATAAAATTACCAAGTTTGCAACGATTTTTTAATCTTTTATTTCCAGTGAAGTAGTGGTAGACGAAATAGTACCGTAGGAACCTAGATTGACGGTATCCAAACCCGAATAATATCATAATTTGATAGAATATTGTCTGGATTATGATTTATTTTGGTATTACGTTTTTGTGGGCAATTCAAGCTCCACCGGACCCTTAGTACAATGTAGATGTGTAAATACAAAAAATAGGTACAAACTAGTGAGTTTCCAAGGTCCCTTTTCTCTATCAATATTAAAATGAGTAATATCCATTTTTTATCTTACGATACAGAAGGCAATTTGCAATCTATTCCAAGAATATAAAAACGATGTTTTCAAATGAGATTCTACGAATCCGTTTTCATATAAACAAACATTACTACGAAATGTACACACGCTGCAGGGACAATTAATGACGAAGTTTGCCGAACAAATACGAACACATACGAAGGTCTGACCTTCGGAAGGTTACAGGTCATAGGGGTGAACATTAAAGATCTTAAGTGCGATAAAATTGACTGTCAATGACGTGAAAGACTTAGTATTAATGACTTTAGAAAATTCGGTTTTTCAACAATTGAGAGTTAAATTAAAAAGTGGTGTTTAAGGTATCGACATTTGGAGCTTAAAAAGGCTTGAAAGATAATATGAGTAACGTTCTTCATGACTAAAATCCTATTTTAACTATTTCTTGTTGTGTTTCTGCCTCATTAGCTTAGTGGTCCTGAGTGCGACTGCTACGCTAGAGGTCTTGGGTAGGATTCCCAGGTCGAGCAAAGGGTTATTCGATTTTCCTATGAAATTCTCAGTAGCAACTCGGAGTTTGGAATTTGTACCCGGTTAACGGCACTAGGCTCGCCCCTTTTGCATAGAACCTAAACATACCGGTGAACTGTGGGTTTACATTAGTACCTTTTTACCATTATTAGTATCTAATGGGATGGTATGTTATGTTCTTGTTCTTACATTTTTTGGTTTTTAACCTTTATGTTTTTTCATATATATGTAAAACCTATCATTAGGATATTCAGTAGTTTTGTTGTTTGTGCATATCAGATTTAAGGCTAAAATACCTATGGTACAAGACAAATACATAACGGAGTGCAATATATTGAAATTGAAATAATCATAAACAGAACCCACATGCTATACCTACTAGATTTGTGGAAGGTTTTGTTAACGAAAATCATAAAAAGAAAATGTATTTCATAATTCTAAATGGAATTATTCATAACCTGAGTAATGTGACCCTGTCTACAGATACTATTCGATTTGCACAAGTTTGTAATACTCATAAATGAGATTTCAGTCGCATAAATTCAAATATAGTTTTAAAAGAATATCACTGACATTATATTGACAAGTTATTCGTCATCGTCAATGTCATCAACTGCTGGGTGTCTTCTCAAAATGAGAAGGTATAGGCAATAGCTCACCACACTGGTATGAAGCGAGTCTTCATAAACCTTCGAGAAACGCACGCTTAATTATATACTGACTTAACGCAAAATAGTTTTTTTTTATGGGATAGGGGGACAAACGAGCAGACAGATAACCTGATGGTAAGCGATTACCGCCGCCCATGGACACCCGCAACACCAGAGGAGTCACAAGTGCGTTGCCCGCCTTTTAAAAGAGGATTGGGCCTCTAGTAACCTCACTCACTCGGCGAAACACAACGGTGAGGCCGTGATATCACTCCGGTCGAGCCGATAAGCCCATTAGTGCCGAGGCATGGCACCTTAAAAAAATTTTTAGGAGACCGCGAATAAATGATCTATAATTAGGGTTGGCAATTATATCAAGTTTTATTATTATACTAAGTCTGTAAAACGAAAGAAATTGTTTAATTCTAAAACAAAACCATGAATGGATTAAATAAAAGGCTATAAATAAGTGTAACTTGATTCTTGCTTATATCCTAATAGGTCAGTTCATTATTAAGCGTGAGAAAAGCTTTTACGTGGGAGAGCCATGCTTCGGCACAAATGGGCCGGCTCGACCGGAGTGATACCTCGGCCTCACAGAAAACAAACAACGCTTACGTTGTGTTTTGCCGAGTGAGTGAGGTTACCGGAGGCCCAATCCCCTTTAAAAAGGTCGGCAACGCACTCGTGACTCCTATGGTGTTGCGGGTGTCCATGGGTGGCGGTAATCGCTTACCATCAGGTGATCCGGCTGCTCGTTTGGCCTCCTATCCCATAAAAAAAAACCATTCACCATCTCGTAAAGCGCCGGGCGAACACTCGTATGTAGTACATACGTTGCCACAATGAGCTTAACAGTTTACCCTTTAACGACCCATATTTCATCGCAATAAGGATGATTTTGTAGTTTAACTGTGGCTTAAACTCTTGTCATGAATAAGACTTCACGGCCTAGAGCGAGTGATAATTAATTGTTCTATGCCCATGATTACTAAAAGTTAAAAGATTGGAGCCCACTTTTTAGACTAAGCTGAAAACTCGTTAATCCTTACTTTTATAAACGTGAACGTTTGTGAGTATGGATGTATGGATGTTTGTTACTCTTTCACGCCAGAATGACTGAACGGATCTGGATGAAATTTGGCACAGAGATAAATTATAGTCTGGAATAACACAGGCATTTTTATCCAGGTATAGTTTTTATCCCAATTCTGAAGTCGACGCAGACAAAGTCGCAGGAAGAAGCTATTAGAACTATGTTCTAAAGTCCCTAGCTCACATGCAACTTTCATTACAATCATAAAAAAACTAAATGAAAACCCAAATGGACGAGTGGAAAGAAAGTACTTTCACAATTATTTTTCCGGAAAACCCTTTGTGTAATCTCACCGCATTACCCCAGTCTTTTATAGTTACGTTCGTTGACCCAGAGAGGATTATAAAATACTCTCATGTAGATAGCTGAAATAGCTAGCGATTTTACTCACATAATCCGTTAAAAGCAAACTTTTTTATTCTATACGATAAATAGTAATAGGAATTCAGAATATATATTGCGATATTTGGAGGCCAACGCTATAGGTGTTATTTCACCATTATGATGCTTAAAAATTTGCAATTAGTTTCCAATTTGATGTCACAACTGTTTGTCTGTGGTTGTGTGATATATATAATACATATGCGAATTTGGTGTTGTATCTGTCTGGAGGACCCATCGTCCAATATCAACTAACTATTTATATGGGACTATTTAGAAAATATAATCTATCAAATAAAATTTAATGACTGCCTCTTTAGTCTAGTGGTGCCAAGCGCGACTGCTACACTAGAGGTCCTGGATTCGATCCCCAGGTCGAGCAGTGTTATTGGGTTTTTCTATGAAATTCTCAGTAGCAGTTCGGAGTCTGGATTTGTGCCCGGTTAATGGCTATAGGCTCGCCCCCTATAACATGGGACCTAAACATACCGACGACTGTCGGTGTACATTAAGTACGCCTCTGCCTAACACTTCGGGGATTACAGGCGTGATGGTATGTATTTAAAAAATTAATGACATGAAAAATTGAAATATTATATTTAGAAACGTATTGAACCTCCTTTTTTTCTTAGATATATTGAAAAATCATTTTTTTTAAGCAAAATTAAAATTGCATTCTTCATAAAAAACTCGTTTCTTCTTTAACAATAAAAATCTCGAAAAAAAAGCTATTGAAATTTATTATTTTCTCTACTCAACTAGTTTAAATTTAAATAGTAATTAGATAGTATAGATCTAAATAATATTGGGTTATACAATATGAGTGGCTTAGAACAGCTTGCCAACCAAAAATCGAAACTTAAGGGCCGGCCATACCCCCGGTCCGTACCTAATGGCCCTCAGATTTCCCTAGCGCCCTTATCTTTACATTAAAATCAGTTATTTCCATTAACCCCAACAACCGAAGCGTAAGGGTTGGTTCAGCGAAATTTTGGCGAGAAAATCTGGCTGAGGATAATTAACCTTTTTGCATTCTTCCTCTTTATTTAGAAGTTTGGTTATATACATATTTGCTGTTGCTACTTTAGTTTTTGCCAAGAATCATATAAGCAACTAACTAAAGATAAGTTTACATAACATACCATCACGCCTGTATTCCCCGAAGGGTTAGTCAGAGGCGTACTTAATGTACACCCACAGTTCGCCTGGTATGTTCAGGTCCCATGTTATAGGGGGCGAGCCTATAGCTATTAACCGGGCACAAATCAAAACTCCGAGCTCATAGAAGAGCGAATTCATAGAAAACTCAACACTTTGCTCGACCTGAGGATCGAACCCAGGACCTCTAGCGTAGCAGTCGCGCTTGGGACCACTAGACTAATGAGCCAGTCAAAGATAAGTTTATTAACGGTAATAATTACAAAATAGACTGATACGTATCTGTCAAATATTTTGTTATTGGTTAAGTCGGCAACCGAGACGAATTACTTGATGGTAAGTAGTTATCGCCACCCCTGGAGATCTGCAACACCAAAGGAATTGCTGATCCTTAAGAGCGTTTATAGACTTTAGACTTGCGGAGTCACAGTAAGCGAGAAGGAACTGGTTCTCACGCCACACGGAGCTGCTATACGACAAACTCCGACATAAAAATGGTCACCAGAGTCAGACCACAACGGATCCTACCACCGATTAAGTCAACTATTTTCTTGCCTCTTATCAGTGAGGAACTATATTATAACCCATCCCCACACGAGGGAAAACCACAGCAGATCCTTAGGAATTCTATTTTACCAAATGTAACTTTTTTAAGCCCTTCTGGACATTATAGGGATGACCATTTTTTCGAATTGAATGATTCATTCATGATCATCTATTGGATACTAAAGTTAAATGTACTTTCTTATCTCAGACCTTTTTCAGCGATCAGGACTAAAGCTAGATTAAATGCTAGTTCTAAAGAGCTCCAACTAACTGCCCACTTGGGTTATCATAATTTACTTTAACGGCGAGCTCCGCGCGGCAAAGGAACACTGTATTTCCTTTAGTAGGTAGTGCGGCGCAGTACAGGTTAGTACAAAGGGACCACTTTACATAAATGTTTCCGTATAATAACACATGCTTGCTGGCAACTTTTTTGCATACATTTTTCTTCATAACATACCATCACGCCTTTATTCCCCAAAGGGTTAGGCAGAGGCGTACTAATTTACACCCACAGTTCGCCGGTATGTTTAGGTCCCATGTAATAGGGGGCGAGCCTATTGCCATTAATCGGGCACAAATCCAGACTCCGAGCTGCTACTGAGAATTTCATAGAAAAACTCAATAACACTTTGCTCGACCTGGGGATCGAACCCAGGACCTCTAGGGTAGCAGTCGCGCTTGGGACCACTAGACTAATGAAGCAGTCATTATCAGTTATCAGTTTTTCTTCATCCATTCCATATTTAACAACTGCACCGCATAAACTTTTTTACTGAAGGAACTAAAAATAAAGCTAAGTGACAACATTTTACGAATTTTACCGCGTCATATTTATTTATTTATTTATTTATTTATTTAATGGTTTACCTACAATTGTTACACTCATACATCATTTAGGTACAGGCTACAGTTAAGACTAAGTGTACAATATTAGGCGGCAAACACAACAAGCAACACAGTTTCACACATAAAAAGAAAATGGTTAAGTTATAACACTTACATTTACATTTACATTTACATTAAGGAAAAGAAATAGAAAAAGATGCAACCGTAACAGAGCTAGGTGGTAATTTGGTGGACTTGGCGCTTGAACTGCTGCAGTGAAGTGCAACAAATATCTATCCGATCGCCAAAATGATTAAGTAGTCTGCACATTCTTGGGATTGAGGAATTTGACCCGGAAACAGTTTTACGGAATGGGGGATAAAATAGCTTGACCGTGTTTCGCGGACATTTGTAGGGGATTCTGAGATTTATCTTACTCAACAATTGGGGGCAGTCAATCTTGCTGTGGAAAATTTACATTACGTCCTGACGTTTCGGACTTGTAAAAGGTTGTCTAAAGGCCTGCGCAGATAGAAAACGTTACTTCTATTTTTTCGGGGACTCACCCGTACTTTTGTACGGCCTATCGGTGTCCTCGGTTGTTCAGGGGACTTTTCGTACGTGGTACTTTTAATCTATTTTGTGCGTTATTAAATACAGTGGTAAGCGATCTATTTTGAAGGACGAAAAAGTACGCCGGTGATTGTTCCTCACTTACGCAGACCTTAATATTCACGTACATGTCAATATGTTACGCCTACCTAGTTATTTAAAGAACTAAGTAAGCCTTCTGCGTTTACCTATTGACTGGCGCTAGTTAAAGGCAGAATATATCGGAGACTTGAGATAAAGACTTAAGAGAAATCTAGCTCTGACTTATAAAATCTACAGTGTCTATAAGTTGGATAAAGCATAGCCTTTTGTAAATTATCATTATATTATCAGAATAAACTATTCTTACCTACCTGGGGAAATGGAAATTCATCGTAAACCAATTTGTTGTCCCACTGGTATTCTCTCAGTATAAGAGTGTATCTTTTTTTTATGGTATAGGAGGACAAACGAGCAAACGGATCGCCTGATGGTAATCGATTACCGCTGCCCATGGACACCCGCAACACCAGAGGAGTCATAAGTGCATTGTCGACCTTTTAAAAGGGGATTGGGCCTCCGGTAACCTGACTCACTCGGCGAAACACAACGTAAGCGTTGTTTAAGCCCGGTTTTCTGTGAGGCCGTGCTATCACTCCGATCGAGCCGGCCCATTAGACAGACTAGCCCGGTTAGACTATAGAAGCTTATACCTAGTAGCCGCAGTATTTAGCGGTAAACTCAGAGTGGCGATCACATTAGATGCAATGATACTATAGCCGTAAAAAATATGCTATAGACCAATGTAAAGTAGATAAGAAATAAAAAAAAACTGTTTTGAATTCTAAAAAAAGACAGATTTTTAATGCAACTTCTGCTTGGAACTGTATACTCGTAAAAGAGCAAACCCTCCACACATACAATAAATTTTCCATAAATAAACAAAAATGGTATGTACAGATTATTATTTTAAAAATGCACTCGCTTGTTATAAACTGTAATACGCTGAACTTGAAAACGTATTAAGGTCATATACCTATTTCCAGAATGCAATAAGCAGACGTCGCGTCGCCGTGTTTGCGTTACCACTTTACTGGATAGTCACGTAATGGCTTTTACTCGGAAATCACTGAATAAGTAATGTGCACTATATAGTTACTAAGAACTTGAGTGTAAAGGATTAAGTAGTTTACTAGAATATATCTTCGTTGACCTTGGTGACATTGCTAGAGTGAGTTTAGATGTAGGTTTTTACCTTGAGTAAATTTGAGCTGCAATGGTAATCGTTATGGCTTGGTACACAAACATAAAACTTAAAACAATAGCTGTAAGGCTGGTTGTTCTCTGATAATCAGAGGGTCATTTTTACCATTTAAATTGTATCAGAATGGTTTTCCAATGATTCTTAATGACCTTGACAGATTTGGAAGAGACAACTCATCATCCTCCTCGTCTTTTCCCGATTACGTTGGGGTCGGCTTCCAATTGAAGGACAGCCATCAGACCTTCTAGGCAATACCGATCTTTGGAGACTGCTTGTCAAGTTTTTCTGGGCTTCTGACTGTCACTAACGATTGTCATACATTCGTTTGTATGAAAACCAAGGTCTTAAAGCAGTGTTAGAGTATTGTTTCTTTCTTATTTTTCTAAACACAAATTTATATATATTCATAAATAAATGGTAGGTTTCGCATATACATAATGATTTCTTTTTCGACTTTGTTCGAGAGTTACGAGACGTGTAACGAAATTACTGAAAAGATTTTTACTTATCAATTTGAATTTTAAGCCTTGGATTTGGAGGCTTGGGCGTCGAACTGGCGATCATGTGGCTGCCGGTTCGAAACCCACGCACTGCGGTACCGACGTGAACTCACTCTTAACACAAGCATTTGCTTAGCACGAGGGGTTAACAAAAATACTAGTAATGTGCGACCCAAATTGCTAGTAAGATTATTAAACAAAAAAAAAATCTATTAAAGTAGACATCTCCAAATACTGCCATCAAAAATCATCGTTCAAAATCGAATCAAGCTTAACAGATCCATTGAGTGAAACGTTCCATTCAATCAATACAGTTCAACTGGTCCTTAACTTAAATCAAATAACCTCTACTCCGATCTAATCAGGTTCCGACGATGCTCCACCAAATTCAAGAGCCCGCCATTTCAAGTGCTCTTTGGCGACCAACGGTCATCTTAACCGGTCCGGGTTTCCACACGATTTTTCCGAGCTGCCATTGTTTTTAATCACCACTTTTTGCCGAGAACGGGACCGGACGGACCGTTTTGTAATGAATTGAGTACTCCTGGACGGCGTTTTGTTATCGGAAAAGTTGTATTGGCTGATTAAAATTGCCGTTAACGGTTTGTTTTGATTATTATACCACATATTATCACGCCTGTATCAAAGGGTTAGGCAGAGGTATAATAATTTACACCCATAGTTCGCCGGTATGTAGGTGTTTAAGACCCATGTAATAGGGAGCTTATTGCTATTAACCGGGCACAAATCCAAACTCCGAGCTCCTATTGAAAATTTCATAGAAAATCCCAATAACCCTTTGCTAGACCTGGGAATCAAACCTAAGACCTCTAGCGTAGCAGTCGCGTTTGGGACCACTAGACTAATGAGGGAATTTGTTTTGATCATTATCGTTGAGTGGAAATACGGTTTTCTTGAAGACATAAAAAGCGAAAGAAAAAATCTACCTAATACAGGATTAGACTCTGGGTCCTACTGGATAACTACATCAGTCTGTTTAGGCAACTAAGCTACCAAGACCACTGCCTGAGATCTTGAATTCCCATCCCACATTGTACGTCATATATGACGTCAGCGACGACGGTTTATTGTTTTGGAGAACTGGATACATGTTTATTTATTTGATAAGGGAGTGTATACCAGTGTCATATTTGTATTTGCTAGAAATACTACTTAGATAAAAATATAAGCAAGATTCCCGTTTGCCAAATTTTTTCCTCAATAGTTTTAGTTTAGGCGTAGACTATATTTTATCACTTAAAATTACAAACATTCGGCATAATAAACTAAATGGAAACCCGCACTCGTAACTAAGAAATCGCGAAGTTGATCAATCATTCTGCAAGGCTACTCTTGCCAGTCTATAGATGAGTGACCATACTAAGCCCATCAAAACCTCTCCGTACCTCGAAGAGCATGTTAGATTATTTCCAGTTGTCGTACAAGCTACCGCTACAGCTATTACCGTCGCTTAAGTTATTAAGAAGCCCGAAAAGCCTGACAATCAGTATAACCCTTAAGAATATCGATATTGCAAACGTAATTGGACTGGTCTTAGTAACTTACAAATATTCATTCGCACCTAGTAAGGCTGGCTGCCGGCCCTAAAATAGTTGAGAAATGTCCAGAATAGTACTGAAACTTTACCCTACGTCTTCAGAAAATTAATTGCAAGCTTAACAAAGTCCTCACACAAAGCATATTCCATTTAGGAGCTCTCTAAAGACTGCATTTACGTAATAGCAGACTTTAGATGTAATCATGTCTAGATTAGAAGCGCTGGGGGTAACACTACCTTTTGTTGCTTCGTTAAACTGATTACCTGGCAACACTTGGCTACAAAGAAGACCCTAAATAATGAGGTCGTTATGTTTATTCACAAGTTTTATTAAATTCTTTATACTGAAACAAAAAGTATTATACTCAGCGTATTTATAAGGGAATATTTTTCGCTGTTTTCCTTCATGCTAAATTTTTTTAAATTTTTAGGATATAAATATGGCCAAGTCTCCTAATTCAAATGTTATTAGAATGGTCGTCAAATGTCAAAAAATCTCAACACGACTGACGGATTTGGAGGATAAAACTGTAAAAAATCAACAATTCCAAAGTCATTGAAAATGTCGTTTTAACATAATAATATAGCAGCCTTCAGGTCCTGATGATAAGCCATTTCTGTAGCCAATGGCCTCTGGATGGTGCTGTCCATCATACAAAACTAGGCCTAAACGTTTTAAAAGTCAAAATTTAAAAAAAAACACTAGTTACATTACCCTTCGAATCGAACATCTAATATCAGGAGGCTACTGCTTGGCAGTAGGACACAGGATATATATGACACATTTTGTTACCCACAGTACCCACTTAGACAAACTCCTGGAGCAGAGTTCTACCATCAACCAGTAAGTAGGTAACAGTTCTATTACTATTATTACCAATTTAGCTCTTCGATATATCTCAAGTCGAGACAATTGAAAAGAGTTTGATGTCATAATGAAACTAGTGGATTTTGTTTGAACTGTAAGTTCAAAATTTTCAAATTATCTCCTATAATATTAGCTAATCAACAAATTATTTTTAGATACTTATAGAAAATGGGTTTGTCTTTTAATCCATAATAGTATTATTTATTGTTACTTAAAAGTACCAGGACACCAGCCAATAGAAGAGATCTCATTATCTGAAATTATCTCCATGTCGTCACTTACCAAATGTGCGTCCCTCGTGGTGAACGTCACAGGGTCAGCAGAGTCGGTGGCGGTGCACGCGTATTCCAGGCGTCCAGTGACCGTGATCAGCTTGCTACCAGTGCGAGCCAGGTCGATCAGGTTCAATCGGAGGGTGTCTGCTGAGAATTCCACCTGGTAACAGAAGACTTTGTGTCAGTATTTTCTTCTTATGATGGTTTGAAGTCGATTCAATCAGTTGAGGGTGAAGAGATTTGGATGGTCTACTTGATGGTGGCCGCAATTTCACTCGCATCTAAAAGGAGTTTTTGATAATACCCCTTTTCATGGTTTAATTCTATTCTTATACCAAAATTCGTCAAAATTTATTCATCGGTTTAGGCGTGAAAATGTAACAAACACACAGACAAAGTAACTTTCGCTTTATAGTAGGTATTTGAATAAACGTATTTTATTATATTCGTGGACTGCTATAGGCTGATGATGATGATGATGATGATGATTATATTCATAACCATTGCTCTTATTTAAAAAGAAAATATCACGAGGATACGTCTTGTTAGTGCTGTAAGAAAATTTCAATATTTAATCGGCATATGATTTTCATAGAAACTCTCATGAATAATTGAAATAAATTTTCAGAATAGAAAAAGTTAAAATAATAGTTTTCCTTTAGTCTAAAAGTAGATTTCAAAAGTTCGCTACCAACTGTAAGCAAAAATTAAACTCAAATAAGCAAAAATCACGAATTCTAATGCATTCAAAGGTTTCTCTAAAAATAGCAGACCTTTTCTGTTTGCTACTTTAAGCTGAACATTGAATACCTACAGAATGAACATTATTTTAAACATTTTTGTGGAAAATAATCCTACACGAAATATGCATCAGCATTCTCCTCATTTCAAGGAGTACACTTAAAACCTATCTTAAAGAATCAAGTACGATATCAAATTTTAATTTGGCTAGATCTGTGAATCTGCTAACAAAAGGAGAAGCTTCAGAAGACGACTCCCTAGAAAGACATACACGGACCTTATCGGTAAGGTCCTCCAAAAAGATCAAGCGCGCAGTACTAGTTCTAATCGGCTCATGTGTATGACAAGACGTGTGAATGTAGAAGAAGCACAAGAAATATGCAAATGGTGTTCTGTAGTTTCTACTTATGAGGAAAAGGTGTAAGTGTATAATTTAGATATGTATCTCCTAAGAACCAACCTTTTTCAAACAACCAATGAAGTTAGTATGCACCCTCGCCCCAGGAAGAGCCCTGGCGTTGAGTGAGCCTCCAACATGAGCCCTGGACGAAGCCAGCATGGTGAAGGAACCTGCCACGTGTGAGTGGTCTGAGTACACATCGTCTACTACTGCTGATACCTGTGGACAAGGAGTGAAGAATATTAACCGATTATTAGATTTGTTGCATCTGGGTAAATCAAGCTAGATTGGTAACATCCACTATGTTACCAATTTAGCTTGAATATGTCTTGAATGTGATCACGGATCCTGTGGTCTCGTCGTCAGAGAGAGAAGTGCGATTTTTAGTCGGTAGTTGTGCCGACTAAAATCGTCCTCACCGTACCTAGTCAAGGGTTTATAAGAGGTCTATTGTCAAGTCAAGCAATGTATTAGTTTTTATTGGATTTTCTATGAAATTTAACTAGGTCGAGAATTGTATTTGTACCTGGTTAATGGCAATGGGCTTGCTCCTTATTATTGAGAGCTCAAAACATATCGGTGAAATTACTTCAAGGAATATTAGCGTTATGGTATGTACGTCATCTAAAATAATTGGAAAAGACTTAATAATCCAATAATTCCCCAACTTTCTATAATGCAACACTTTCAAAGAAACAACTACTCGAAGTTTGTTAATAAATGTAAAAACAAACTTTTTTCATATCGAACCGCAGACACGAAGTCGCCTTTGAAGTAATTTCAAGTTATTATTACTCGTAAAACATATTGGATAGATACTCCCAGTGGTCAGATGTACTATCGTTAGGTGTAGAGACTAAGTCTGCTAATTTAATTGAATATCAGAAGGGTCGTCTAATGGCAGTAAATGACGTAGTACTGAATCTGTCAGTCAATAGACAAAACTGTCAAAAGTCAACATCTAGTTGAATGACGTGGGAGAGCCATGCTTCGGCACGAATGGGCCGGCTCGACCGGAGTGATACCACGGCCTCACAGAAAATCGGCGTTAAAAAACGCTTACGTTGTGTTTCGCCGAGTGAGTGAGGTTACCGGAGTCCCAATTCCCTTTTAAAAGGTCGGCAACGCACTTGTGACTACTATGGTGTTACGGGTGTCCATGGGCGGCGGTAATCGCTTACCATCAGGTGATCCGTCTGCTCGTTTGCCCTCTATCACATAAAAAAACAAAAAAAAATGACGAGTAGTTGCTGATGCGTTGCCGATCTTTAAGAGCCCCTACGGACAAACTGTCAGAGCCGTAGCAACCGAGGGGAACCGGCTCTTACGTACAAAAGTCGAAACACACACCAAGTTGCTTTACGACAGACTCCGACGTAAGGGTCAGCCAGTCAGTCAGACCGCAAGAGGTCCTACCACCGAGCAATTAGCGTTATAGTATAATGATTTTTTGTTTTAAAGTTATCATCATCACCTTCCTGCCCTTATCCCCAGTTACTTGGGGTCGGCGCAGTACGTTTCTATCAGCCGTCATCTTATCATTCAAGTTCTTTGTATATTCTCTCACACAGTCCATCCATCATTTTTAGGTTTCCTCCTACCTTATATCCCTTTTAAAGTCTTGAAAATAAGTCCCAACTATTCTTAAACCAACAACAAATAAGTTCTTCAACTATCGGATCATCATTTTCCATTAATCTTATAAAGAATTGTTACGCTTTTCCTATATTTCAAGTCTGGAGTGCGGACTCTCTGATCGCTTTATCCGTCAAAAGATATAATATCGGGAGAATGAACAACTCTTGGAGTAACTAAGTTTTGAAGTCTGCCTCTACTTTCATATTTTACTACAGCAGGATAAACTAGTAGATAGGTTTATCTTTTTCCTGAGCTAAAATTATGAAATTTGCGTAGGTATGTCTGACTTTTATAATATATGTGCAAAACATAACATACCATCATGCCTAAATTCCCCGAAGGGTTAAGCAGAGGTGTACTAATGCACACCCACAGTTCACCGGTATGTTTTCAGTCCCAAATTGGTAATATGGGGTCATATTGCCATTAACATGCCATGGTTCGATTTCCAGGTAGCAGTGTTATTATGTTTTTTTTTAATTTCTCAGTAGCAGCTGAGCAACAGAGTTTGGAATTTGTGCCGGGTTAATGGCAATAGGCTCGCTCCTATTACATGGGACCTAAACATACCGGCAAACTGTGGATGTAGGCCTCAGCCTAACCCTTTGGGGAATACAGACGTGATGGTAAGTATATGTTTTAGTGTTCATTGATAAGTTATTAGTTACTGGTTCCAAACAAAATCTTATATAAAAAGAAATTATATACAATTAGATAGTCAATATAATAAAATGTGCTACCAATTAGAAAAGTTGTGGTGCTGCTCATTACTTGAAATTGAATTGCTGTTTTTTGGTTTTGTTTCATTGACCTTATAGGTCGTATAGAAATATATCTTCCGCCATCATTCTTGCTTCCATTTTCAATTTTGTTACAATGTTTTGTGTTGTAATATATATTTGAATAAGTAATCTTTCTTTCCTTTATTTTTTAAACATTAATCCAAGTACCCCATGAGAAAGAGGCTAGTTTTAAACTCAGCCAACACAAAAACAGATACAGATATTATTAAGCAAAACTTTAACTAGAAATGAAAATTCCGAAAGCAAATCACTACGCCTACGACCACGAACCAAGGACTTCACTATCATTTATTACCATCACCACGAAGGGAGGTTTGACAAAAAGCGATCGGTAAGTTGTCAACATTTCAATTCGTCTATTTCAAAATTACCCGTATAAAGTCTTGATAATCGGTGACGAGTGCTCAATAATAAATTCAAATTGTGGAACAGCCCTGGGATCTAAAGCACCTGACGTAGGATTTAGAAAATTTGATCAAGGACCAATAATTACAAATAACTGTTCAGTTATTTGCACATCGTCATTTAAACTTTTGCCTCAATTATTGTTTTAATAAACATTTTTTTTTTTTATCTGTTTTTTTTTATGGGATAGGGGGGGGGGGCAAATTAGCCGACGGATCGCCTAATGGTAAGCGATTACCGAGGCCCATGGACACCCGCAACACCAGAGGAGTCACAAGTACGTTGCCGGCCTTTTAAAAGGAGATTGGGCATTCGATAACCTCACTCACTCGGAGAAAGTATCTAACCAGAAGACGCAGGTTCGAAACCCGTGCGCGGTCGAAATTTTCCTTCACTAAAATAACTTTATAATCGTGGTTATTTCACAAGTAAAAATTATCTTTAATTGCATTAATATGACATCCATTTATTTATACGTTCACAAACAAATCTCCAAGGCCAACATTCCAGTTCTAAAGCATCAATTATACAGCTGATTCATAGCGTATACCACCGTCCACCCTTTAAAAAAAGTCCATTGTTTTGCATAAGACAAAGGGACTGGTAATTAAACACCGCACTAATTGGAGCAGTTTATTCATAACGTCACCAGCTGGCGTTTTATTGAGTTTAAAAAATGCCCAATAAATATTCATTTCTTTGTAGTTTGTTCTGATGTTGTGGTCTTGGAGTTTAATCATATTATTTGCGTTTATGATTTCTTAATTCTTCTAAATTAGTGAACTTTGTTTTTTTTTATTTTTTATATATATGTGGAGTTAGGAATGTGGAGGGACGGAGGGGTAGAAGGAGATCAAAGAAAAGATGGATGGATTGTGTTAAGGCCGATATGACGGGAAAGGGAGTGAATGATGAGGTGACAGCTGATAGGGACGAAAGGAACAAAAAGGACATGCTGCACCGACCCCAAATAAATTGGGACAAGGGCAAGAAGATGATGATGATATTTGTACTGTTTTCTTATTTTTCTGAACATAATAATTATGTCAACAATATAACGTAATTGCCTCAATCGTCTAGTGATAATCGCGATTGCTACGCTAGAGATCTTGAATTCCATTCGATTGAGATTTAGGTAAAGCTACGTGTTTTTGAGATTATTTATGAAATTCTCAGTAGCGGCTTGGAATTTGAATTTATGCCCGGATAGACCTCCTATTACATGGATTCTAAACATACCGTGAACTGAAGTACACCTCTGTCTAACCCTTCGGAGAATACAGTCGTGATGTTATAGATTTACAGATAGGGCCTCAGTTCTGTGGATATCTATTTAATTATTATACCTTATACCTCCGGCTTTTTTTAAAATTGCATATGGTTCCCAAAATGTTACTAGATACGATGATTATAGCTTGTATTTCTTTTTTAATTCCTACGTACTCCTTCCGTCTATATTTTAGGTACTTGTTGCATACTTGCTGTCGAAGGGTTTTCTAGCTCCCTAGATTATGGTCGAGCTATCCAATGACCGCTAAATGCGTACCGTCAGATGGGACTGGTCTACTTAAAGTCGCTTTATCTCTTTCTTCAAAGGGCCATCTCAGACATTGTCTTACATTGGAACTCTCATATTTGTTACAAATTACTATGTATGAACTTTAAAAGAGACCATGATTCTCTAAGTTTGTTTCGGTGTTTCTTCTCAGAGGTCGTCAGTTAGGATATACCGGTTTCCTCTAGTTAAGAAAAATCAACATTAACTTGTAAAAGTGTCCTTAAATCTGTTTATTGAAATAAATATCACTTTATAACTCTACTTATCATTAAATTTAATCTCACTAACCACCAATTACAGTAGATAACTCACTTTAATATCAAAGGGCTAAAACCTTTTCTGTCTTTTCACAATTGGGCCAGATGAATATTCAAAAACAATATTTCCATTAACATAGTTGATCCTTCTTGGTATCGAAGCCATTAATTCCTGTTGAATGATTGAAACATCGATTGGCACTTTAAATGTTTTGCCTAATATTGCTTTAAGATAATTGAGGAATAAAGCAAAATGCATTGTAACTTTAAGCTTCTTATCGCTTGAATACATCAATATTTAACTTAAACTTCGCGTACCATATCATAACATAACATCACGTCTGTATTCCCGAAGGGTTAGGCAGAGGTATACTAATGTACATCAACAGTTCACCGGTATGTTTAA
Organism: Acronicta aceris; assembly: GCA_910591435.1. Lineage (NCBI taxonomy): Eukaryota > Metazoa > Arthropoda > Insecta > Lepidoptera > Noctuidae > Acronicta > Acronicta aceris. The sequence goes on from OU342775.1 coordinate 1,598,925, forward strand.
ATCCGATGTAATAGAGGGCGAGCCTATTGCCATTAACCGGGCACAAATCCAGACTCCGAGCTGCTACTAAGAATTTCATGGAAAAACCCAATAACACTGCTCGACCTAGGGATCGAACCTCTAGCGAAGCAGTCGCGCTTGCGACCACTAGACTAATGAGGCAGTCTACGCTTCGCCTTTTGTTTAAATAAACTAGGTATGTTTGAAAGTTTTATGTACAGGATGACTTTGAAAACGGCCAACAAATTTGGCCAACGGCCATTATATTCATTTTAGACGGTGCAAACTAAGCTATTGTCATCAAGTAGACACGAATACCTAATAGTAATAGATACCTAATCAGTTATCAAATATGGAACTAAGTACTACGTGAAGTATGTCAACGCTTTGCGCATTTTTTTTTCTATTGTTTTTTTAATGTTGTCCCACACTAGGATTTTCTCCTGTATCGTGAGTGCATTTACAAATTCTCACATACACAAACGCCTAGACCCGGAACAACTATCTGTAGATCATACAAATATTTGCTCCGTGTGGGGGTCGAACCCACAACACGTGGCGCAGAAGACGATCGCTCAACCGCCACGCCAATCGTGTCGTCAAGAAAGTACTATAAACAAACATGATTATCAAACCAAATTATACTATAGCGAGGCATTTGCTCATCAAATCAACGCACGTGATATTATCACAAATTATAAACGCAAAAATAAATGATTAATTAATAGAAATAGGCAAATAAATCAATTCCATTATTTACGATTTCATTCGGTAAAGCAAATTAAATCTAAATTCAGTTGCATGATGCGTCAGAATAAACAATCATATTTTTCTATTCCATTTTCAAACCATTGTGGTGGTTCTATTGTCACCCGTCTATTCATCGACAGTGGCGCCCATTACATCAGCAGCGAGTCTTTTAATCCAGGAAAGTTTTAATTCACTAAACTATTTTTAACTTTCCAAGTCTCGCTTTTAGATAGGATTTTTATTTAATTTCTTTTTTTTTTAAAGTATGGTCGAGGATTTATTCTAGATTAAAGCTTCTCTATAAAAAAATTATAAATATAAACTTTTACGTGTGAGAGCCATGCTTCGGCACGAATGGGCCGGCTCGACCGGAGTGATACCACGGCCTCACAGAAAACCGGCGTTAAACCACGCTTACGTTTTGTTTCGCCGAGTGAGTGAGGTTACCGGAGGCCCAATCCCCTTTTAAAATGTCGGCAACGCACTTGTGACTTCTATGGTGTCGCGGGTGTCCATAGGCAGCGGTCATCGCTTACCAGCAGGCGATCGGTCTGCGCGTTTGCCCTCCTATCCCATAAAAAAAAATTAAAAGCCATATTTTTGGATGGTATATTGTTTTAATGTTCCTGATTCAAGAAACTGTGTCATTGTTTAGGGGTCCTAAGCGCGACTGTTACGATAGAGGTCCTGGAATCGATTCCTAGGTCCAGCTAAGTATAATAAGGTTTTTCTACAAAATTTTCAGTAGGATACTCGCCCCCTATTACATAAACATAAACATTTCAATGAGCATGTGAAATCGCTGGCAAAATCTAATATACATAATATTATATTTAAGAAACCAACAAGAACAGTCCTTTATATTTTATTATCCATTTCTACTCGTATATTTTTCTTGACTTACTTCGTTACTTGTTAAGCAAAACTAGATTTGCACGTATTATCCACCGACGGTTTGCTTTATTCATACAGTTACAACTTTAATAAGTTTGACTTACTGAACATCAGAAAGTTAGCGATTCTTTTCTTTATTCATTGTCAAATGTAATAAGTAATATAAAGTTCTTCTGTTAGAACAAGTAAATTAATGATAATGGATTCTCTTTTTGGGACAGGAATTATTTAATTTCTATAATATCCTGGCTTAAGGGACCGGCAGAGCTTGAATTGCCCACAAAAACTTAATACCGAAATAAATCGTAATCCAGACAATATTCAATCAAATTATGATATTATTCGGGTTTGGATACCGTTAATTTAGGTTCCTACGGTACTATTTCGTCTACTACTACTTCACTGGAAATAAAAGACGAGAAAATCGTTCCAAACTTGGTAAAGTTAACAAAAATTGCATTCGTTTACATTTATTTCCAGTGAAGTATTTTGGATGAAATGGTAAAGTAGGATCCTAGATTAACGGTATCGAAATCCGAATAATGATAGAATTTTAGTTAATTGTGTTTGAATTACGTTTTATTTCGGTATTACGTTTGTAAGACAAATTCGGTCCTTACTTTCGGACTCTTAAGAAATATTAACATAACATAATATAGTACTTAGAAGCATACCATCGTATTTCCCGAATGTTTGAAAATATTTCGGTTGATTTTGTCATTAATAACTTCAGTTTTGATTGTATTGGCGGACATTGACCCTGAAGGATTAGGCAGAGATACACACCTACAATTCGCCACTATTTTTGAGGTCCCGCGTATTAGAGGGTGAGTCTATGGCCATTAAACCAAATTTCAAAATCCGAGCTTATACTGGGGAATTTTATAGACAAAACCCGAATTCATCTTGCTCGACCTGAGAATCGAACCCGGAGTAATTTCCTTTTCCATTAAATATGAAATATATACTGGCTTCTACACGCGAATATAAGACATTAATATAGAGCACGTAGAAAATAAATTTCTAAGTATACATGAAATTAGATTTCGTAATAGCGTAGTGAGCAGTTTCATATTAGAAACTAGTTTTCCAGAATGAAATCGAATTGCTGTCTGTCGCACGTAATTACTTCTACAGAATTCTAATTCAAATTAATTTCTGTAGCAATTAAGTATTCGTAGTAAAGTAGTTATGCTATCATTACTTATGCAAATGGGTTGATGAAACTATGTAGATTCACTTACAAGAAAACTTGAAATTGAAGTTCAGAAGCAAACTAAACTTCAATATTTTTACGTACTTTTCAAAATTGTATATTTTTTATTTATTTATAAATTAACGTCATTATTTATCATCATACTCTTTTCCTAACTATGTAAGGGTTTGGTTCCATTCTATATAGTTACCAGTGTTTTACATGAGACGCCCAGTTACCGCCCTCAGATGACCGTAACCAAATATCTGGGCAATACTGATACCCTAAGGATTTTGTCAGGTTTTTCGGGCTTCTGACTGGTATTATCGGACGACCGAAGGCTTTATGTGAGCACATAAAGCCATTGGTCATCTGACCTTGAGTTGAGACCTTCTAAGCTCCAAAGCACGTAGAAGGTCTCAATATGTTAAGAATGATTCTCCATCTATAGACTGACCATAGTAAGCAGATTAAACTTGCTCAATTAATCAGCTTACTTATTAATTCATCATTTGCGCTTCCTTTAAACCTACTGTTAATTTTGATCTTAGAAATAGTAATTTCAGTTACAGTAATAATTAATATTACTTACCCTGCAGAAACTTGTAAACGGCGTGATCTGAAACAATTATAGCTTTATTAATATGGGAACAGCAATTCTTATTAAATTAGAATTAAAACCAAAAATTAACATCAGATAGGAGATTCTTTGGTTGTTAAAAAGACCACGGATAAAAGGACCATTGATAAAAGGACCGTGGTTAAAAGGACCAGCTCAAGATAAATGTCTACAATCAAAGCAATTAACCATTCCTGAATATCCATTAACCATTACTGAACAAATAAGTTCAAACTCCAATTACAGTACAAAACAACAACGTTATTATTACAAAAAACTGACAGTAATCTTTTAGCCTCAATTTCAATATCCCAAATCAGACTAAACAAACCACGAAACGAAATACGAAAATGTTTTTTCACCTCACAAACCAGACTAAAACTTCACCTATCACAAAATCCCTACAGTCTATAAATCTACGCATCAAATCCAGGGCACTAGTCCAAATATAGGTAGTTTCGATAAGACCCCTAATATTCTGGAAGAATGAGAAAGCCCCACATAAATACATAATTAACGATAACAGAATGGCTAGGGATGGAGCGGGCCGCACGCAGTACGTAAATAAACTATTTACTAGCGGTTGTGCCTCGTTTGGTCGGGTTAGTTTACTTGCATTGTTTTTAGATGAGATGTGTAGTGGTGTTTGAATTTAGAAAACAAAAATGCCTACATAAACATTTTGATACGACGAAAAATATTAAATTAAATGCGTAGGTTTTAACGGCTTCCAGTGAAATGCTACAATTTACATTCCATTAGAGTACCTACCTAATTATACCTCAATACGCAATAAAAGTTCAATAGAAATAGGTATTCAAACTCTCTTTGCAGTTTCATTATTAGAGAAAAGTTGGATTTGTTAGAATTTTCAAAGATATAATAAATATGTCGGCACGTTTTTTCTTGCTGGGCTAATTTCTCATGGATCGTTTGCCACCCGAGGGGAGGCGACTAACACGGTATATTGGGCTGATACCGAATAAAAACTGCAATTACCGTAACTTGCCCGATGACCAAGGAATGCGTAACTTTCGCCACAATCATGTCAGGCATACGTAGCGTAGGACGCCCTCCGACAAGATGGAGTCAGGATCTGCGAAACGTTGCTGGTGGAAGCTGGATGCGACAAGCCGAGGATAGGGGAAATGGCGTACACTGGGGGAGACCTGCGTCCTACAGTGGACTGCTTTAGGCCGATGATGATAATGATGATTTCAGGCATATATTTACTAATTCTGTAGTATTCTGTATTCTAGTAGGCTCACGTACCCCAATAGTATTTTAAGTAAAATGCTCTTAAGCTTGAAAGACTAGCACCCACACTCAAAACCCTGGCTCATTTTATAGCTTTGGAAACATTAAATAGCTGATAATGATGTGATGTAAGTGGCATAAATAACCCAACACAAAAATAAGAACATACTATCTCGCGCGTATTTCGCAAAGGCTTAGACAGAGGTGTACTAATGTACACCCACAGTTCGCCGGTATGTTTAGATCCCGGTAATAGTGGGCGAGCCTATTGTCATTAACCAGGCATAATTCCAAACTTCGAGCTGCTATTAAGAATTTCATAGAAAAACCCAATATCAGTTTGATCGGTCTGGGAATCAAACCTAAGACCTCTATCGTAACAGTATCAGTAGGCTATTGAGTCAGTTAAAAGATCAGTTATAAAAGATAAAAGAATAACGTAATAAATGTTCATTGAAATGAAGTAACGATGACGTCATACTTGATTGAACTCCAATAATTTTCCTTTGCACGCATTCGCGTTTTGTTTCATTAGCAAGCAATACTTTTAACATTGCGTTTCGCTGCGTCTCATCAACTTTGAGTGCAGGAATAAAAGCAACTAGTGATTAAATTACTCTACATTTATTGTCCAATTTTATTTTGCTGGCATCCCAGCCACTCACAGCATAGAGGCTTGGATGTAAAATTAAAAACGAGAAATAAAATGCAACATATCCGCATGTGGCAAGGTTTAATGTTTATTCATTCTGACATTTACACACTGTTGAAATTAAGATTGTTTGTGCATGATATGATGTTAAAAAATGAATATCTATTAAAAATAAATGTAAAAAAGCTAAAGGCTAGCTTAAAAAAGCTTTTATAAGTATGAATATTTAAATATTAAGTTCTTATTTTTATTAAAAAGACTTTTCTATTAAAGATTTGACCTGTACAGCGTAACGTTATGGGAATTTTATGGGGTAAGAGGGCAAACGAGTAGATGGATCGCCTGATGGTAAGCGATTACCGCCGCCCATGGACACCCGCAACAGCAGAAGAGTCACAAGTGCGTTGCCGACCTTTTAAAAGAGGATTGGGCCGCCGGTAACCTCACTCACTTGGCGAAACACAACGTAAGCGTTGTTTGACGCCGGTTTTCTGTGAGGCCGTGGTATCACTAGGGTCGAGCCGGCCCATTTGTGCCGAAGCATGGCTCTCCCACGTAAAAAAAAACTTATTAAAAGTATGAAATCAATTTTTGTATGATATGAATTAGTATATCTTTGCTTAACCCTTTCAGGAATACAAGCATGGTGATATGTTATCTCGTCTCCTGCCATACGGCACGCATGTTAACCGAGCTGTACAGAATGGGAAAAAATAAATTTAAACAAACTAAATAATTGCTAAAACTGTAATTTTTTAGGACAAAACATTGCTTCATCCTAGAATTTTCTTCTGTAGATGCGTTTACAAAAACAGAACTCGCTTACAAAATACCCAGATGCGAAATGATCTGTGGGCAAAAGATTTGTTGTGGGGAGATCGAACCTATGAGCAGTAACAGATTGCTTGATCACTCCTCCAATCAAGCCATCAATATTAATTTGCTGACAGCAGAAAATATTATTATAAACACAAATTATTTTTTTCTTTACAAAAACCTATAACATGACATGTTACGCCACTAATTTTGGTGATCGTTCAAACACTCCACAACGGTTCGACGCGAGCATACAGGAAACATACCCAATTCCACTGCTGACCAAATTTATCGCTGCCAAATTGCTTCAATTACAATGTCGGCCAAAAACCGAAACTCACGTATAAAACGCTAGGAAAATTCCGCTTCACCAAAAAAAACGATCTGACTTAACGTATTATCAGGCTTATATTCTCTAAAGGATAGGCAGAGATGTGCTGTGATATACGAGTGTGGAGTATGGTCCCATATAATAGGAGGTGATCTTTCTCACATTTACTAACCCACTGCTCGGAACAGGTTTGCCTCAGAATGAGAGGGCTTAGGCAAGTCTATGACTTACATATCAAGTCATCAAGAAAATCTCTTAGGCATGCAGGTATTTCAGTAATGAATATCATTTCATATGTTACCTCTTAGATCAAAATATTAATTCGTTAAACATTGTCGACATTGTTAGATTTGTAAGGAAAGATGCGAGTCAGTCCCAACACTAACTGCCTCAATTTCATGTTATGTATGCAATGTGTGAGATAAAATAAAAAAATAATGAATTTTGGTATAAAGATAGATTGGACCTTAGAGTGAGACATAGGCTATCTATTGTCACAAAAAGTCCTTTGTGATGCTGAAGAAACTGTGGGCAAAAGCCAGTTATTTTTAACGTAATGATGTCAAGGCGCAGATGGCACTTTCTGGTATTTTAAACACTTGTCGAGTCGTCCCAAACGCGAGCCTCACTCTCTTCAGTCTCTGGCAGACCAACGAGCTAATTCTGACTTTAAGGGTATTACATTGCCCAATGACCTTGAGGATTTAGTCTTTGTGCTAGTCACAACTAACAATTACTAGCACAAAGACTAAATCGGGAGAGGTAGGGATTGCGGGGGTGCTTCACGCGGGGTGCTGGTGAGGTTTAGGGTATTTCTTTACTATTTCAAAATATTAAAAGAAATAAGAAAATAAAAATAAAAATTTTGGTATAAAATTCATGACTAACTATTAAGCCGTTAAAGAGAAAAAATACAAATTAAGTTAAAAATGGCCTATTTACTTCAATTATTATCCAAAATTGGGGCAAATTTATAAAAATTTTAAACAATACAATTTGTTTGTTATGGCCTTAAGTATAACATATATTTTTTATATGGCAAACGCACATAAGGATTCCTCTAGAAAATTCTTTAAAGCTAGGGTTTTTTTTTGGATTTGAGCGATGTAATGCCCTTATCAATCAAATTACTCGGATACAAATCGATTCGGTTTTTGAAGTAATGGCTCGAGTGATGGATGGTTCACAGTTAAACACGCCAATAAGCCATAAGTCGTTTGCTATCGATCCGAGTTCAAGGTACACTTTGCAATACGGGCTCGAGGTCATAAAATATTTGTTCAGCGATGAAAGCGCTTTATATTCCGCTGATGAAATCTGGCAATATGGAAACCGTATAAATAGAAGAGTGTACTATCGACTGTCGTTCGTAGCGTATAATATATTATATATTAACTGGAATACGTCTTCATATAATGATACACATATTTCAATCTATTAACATATTATTATTCGAAGTGAACAGAGGACGACGGAATGGTAAAGACGTAATTTTTAATTAATGAGTTATTCTGTGTTTATATAATAACGAGATTAAGATTACGATTTTTTCCTGTATCGTCGTTGCGATTATAAACACAAATTTTCAATTTCAGAAAAAAAAAATATTTAAATCCTATATGTCCAAACTTAACTATGAAATCAGTCCATCAGAAGGAAAGAGGCCTATTTTAAATTTTGCTCCAGGAAAAATCTCACCTCCTGTATTCTCCGATGCACCGTCAGCTTGTGCCATTGATGGTCATCGAACCTCGTCTTGGCCGGTTTAATGTGCATCTCTTGTTTCCCATTACCGAGACCCATGGTGAGAGACACACCGCCATCTCGTACGGCTAGATTCAGGTAATCGGCTTCGTGACCTGAAGACAAGGTTTATTAATAAAATGTTTAATAAAACTACGTTGCCTTTGAAAGAAGATTCTTCAAGTAGCTCAAACTCATAAAGCTTAAATAAAGTTTAAAAAAATCTTAATATATCCTTAATTCGAGCAGAAATAATTTATTTGCTTCTTAATCATTTACATCACATATTTAAGAGGCCTTAGATATTTTTATTTTCCACATCAAATATAAATTCTGAGTCTAGGTATTATAAATGATATTAAATTTTGTAAGCAGATCTTAAGTTACTTTTAAAAGTAAATGTTTTAAATTTTTTTAAACTAGATTTTAAAATAACTATCTGTATGATACATATTAATACTTTCAATGCGAGAATCGAACTAGAAACGCATGAGCCCATTAAGGCAAATTAGTTCTGCTTTAATCAAACAATGTTTTGGAAACGAACTACTCGAAATACCACCGACACAAAAGATTCGCTAAAAATTATTACTTTTTCCATCATAGACAAAACACATCTTAGTTTCTCCTCTTCACAAAGGCCTTTAAAAACCTCACTTAGCTTCCCACAAAGCTTGGAAACTCACCAGTGTAAAACAGCAGTCCATTAGGCTGTCGAGTCTTGAAGTACAGCGAGATGGCGTCCTGTGTGCTGACTATAGGTTCCCCGCCGGTTTGCGTCAGGTCGTAAGATAGAAACTCCGCTCCACGAAACGTTGCCTCGGACGGTGCTTTGTCTGAAAAAGAAAGTTTCTTTTAGCATTTTTATCTACAAACGCATTGTATCAATAGGTACATACTTCAGTTTTCAAGGTTTTAAAACAACTTTCATTATGAAATAGCTCAGAATAAACAAAACACTACGTGTTTTTTTAAAGTAAGCACCGATGGCAAGATGAATTATTGTCCAAAGGCTCCACCTAGATTGACGCACAACAACGAGGAATGCTGTGAAAAGGATAAGGCTTATGCGCTACTGTAGGTGGATGAAACTTTCTAATGATGATAATGAAGAATGACAGAACAATGAAAAGGTTTTTACTGATCTATCTTTGTGAAGAACCATCCCGAAGAAGTCAAGTTTCAAACAAGAAAACCAAATTGAAATAGGTCTTAGGTAAAGCTTAGTAGTTACGGATACACTTACATAACACTCTATATAAATCGGGCTTAATAATATTAGACAAATTATTTTCTATTACATGATGTCCAGTAAATAAGTTCATACAAATATCCCTATAACTTTTAGGATATCCACAAAATGCAATAATTGCAAATTCATTTAGTCCAAAAATTTATATGACATATTTTCCGGACATCAATATTATCAATGCGGACGGACTTAAAAACAACTCTCATTCCTGTCTTAAAATTTTTAATATTCCCAGAAACTTATTTGAACCGAAAAGGCCATAAAATCTAAAGGACCACTTTCCTTAAGAAAGCTTCGATACGGAAGTACAACAATTATTATGTAGTTCCACACAATGTTTACGTAATAACGAATAAAAGAAGTAACGACCTTCTTGCTTAAATGTTAAAATAACGCCATAGGGTACAAATTGATGATAGAAAAATTCAGAATATTATAAAATAATAAGGTACACAAAAGGCTTTTGTACAATATTATATTTAAATTATTAAATATATACCTTCGATTTTGCCTAAGGCTACAAAAAATTCTGCTAGACTAATCTGCGATGTAGAATTATTAAAATAAATATCAAGCTTTCAAATACATTATTCAGAACTTGTATTTCTATTTGTTCAAGTTAATCATTGAGCAATTTTACTATCTTCTATTAGATAAATTTATTGATAGAACTAAGCGATGGCTACAATTATAAAACCAGATAATTGCGCACAACAAAAGTTATCATTTATTACAACCAAAAGATCGAGAACGTATTACATATAATAACAGCAGTGACAACCTAGGGATTGAGCAACTATAATTGATGTGTAGATCAAAAAAATAATTAACGAACATTGACAAAGGTAAAAAACATTGACATGACTGCATCACTACGAAAATTACATAAAATTCTTAGAAGGGGTGTGAAATCTGCCAACACATACAACAAGCTAATCTTTTTCAAGCTAAGAAGAGGCCCATTCACTTAAAATTAAGCACAAAACAGTAGAGTTAATCATCCAACTGCCCGATACACTAAATCATCGCCGCGTTGTAATTAGGAACGAAATTAATTTGGGATTCACATTGAGCGCCCGGCCAATAAATCTATAACATAACATAACATAATCAACCCATTACACTGTCCCACTGCTGGGCACGGGTCTCCTCTCAGAATGAGAGTGATTAGGCTATAGCCCACCACGCTGGCCTAGTGCGGGTGGGCAGACTTCACACGCCATTGAGAAAATCTCTCAAGCATGCAGGTTTCCTCACGATGTTTTCCTTCACCGTTTAAGCGTGTGATAATTAACTGTTTAATACGCACATGACTTCGAAAAGTCAGAGGTGTGTGCCTTGGGTTCGAACCTGAGACCTTTGAATAAATCTATACCTAACACCAAATAAAAAAGATATACATAATACAGAAATTGCTTAATTGTATCTATGCTTTGATGATTTATAAAATATTAATGATAATGATACAGGAACATGAATAAGTAATGAAGATAATACTACCATAATAAACAACTCCCTGATATTTAAAAACATTACTTCTAATTGTAGAAGTAATCAATGACTATTGAGTCATTGACGATGATTTAACCGTCAGTAGTTTGTGAGTCTATTACGATCATATTCAATTTGATCACGCTACAAATTAAACAAATAAATATCATAATCCAAATATCAAAATTAAACTTGTATGACGTTCAAGACACTATTCATTGACGATAATATTACCAACAGAAGTGACTCCATATTCAAATTTTATCATGCTACAAATAACCAGAGAGATGCTAAAACTGTAAACAAATATGTATCATATTCCAAATATCGAATTTGGACTTTTTAAAATAGAAAACAAATAAATATCATAATTATTCCAAATATCAAAATTGGACCTTTATTAATATAAACACTTATTGCAATGGAGAAGGTTCATAAATTACCTCGCGATGTGCAAGCGGACGATGATTAATACACAACATTCGCACTGGTGATAAATAATGAAATTGTATTGGGTTTAAATGAATTACAGTTAAAATTACGTGGCACAATGGAGGAGGTTTCAGTAAATATAATTAATGTGAGATTTTATATTTTTCCAAGATTGCGTTTGGTTTTTTATAAAAACTTGCTTAGATAATATTCATTTCAAGTTTAATATTATATTGAGGTTGTAGCTATTAATCTTAAGGGTCCAGCGGAGCTTGAAATACCCACAAAAACGTAATACCGAAATAAATCGTAATCCAGACAATGTTCTATCAAATTATGTTATTATTCTGATTTGGATACGGTTAATCTAGGTTTCTACGGTACTATATCATCTACTACTACTTCACTGGAAATGAAAGACCGGAAAATCGGTCCAAACTTGGTAAAGTTTTCAAAAATTGCATTCGCTTACATTTATTTCTGGTGAAGTATTTTGGACGAAATGGTCACGTAGGAACCTAGATTAACGGTATCGGAATCCAAATAATAACGGTTTATTTCGGTATAACGTTTGTAACAGAAATTTGGTCCGCCGGACTCTTATGATAAAAAATAATATCAAAATTGAACTCTACTTGCGTAATAAATACAAACAGATAAATTCAGGTTGCTACTCTTTTTGTTACGAACGAATTACGCACGTCTTACTTCTCATAGGGATAAAAATCCCTTAGTGCACTTAAATAAAAATGCTTATAAAATAATGATGTATTCAATGTTCTGTGTACGTTTCTTTTTCCTTTAGGGACTTCTTTGAGCAGAAGAATTTCGTAAAGGCAATAAAGATCGAAGTTTAACCTATCTTTCCGTACTCCTTACTTTATGATAGTACAATCATTCCCATTGGAACACTTTAGTAAAGCCACTTACGGAACACGGAAGCATATTTTTTCTTTTACTAGTAGTAACAACTAGTGAAGGCCTTATCGATACTGAATCGTAAATTCCATTAATTTAAACTTACTTTACATCTGTAAAAAATATGGTTTTTTTGTATATTCACTACTAAGGCTTCCAAATCTCTTCATTTTCGATCATCATCATGTATCGCCATTTTAACTACTTCTGAAGTATATTATAAATTAAGTATTATTTCTCAACCAACATCCAATATCGTTCTTATTACTTACTTCATTACCTACCTATAAAAAAGTTAGCTAAGTTTCTTTAGAAAAGGACGGCCATAAAAGACCGCGAACAGTTTGATATTATCGTCGAACGAATAGTTAAACAGTGTTGCCTCATTTTATGCAGTTTTAATCGAAACTTGGCACCACCTGAACTGCTGGAAATTGATTAATTACCGCAAGTTTCTCGTTGGCAAGATTTTTATATTACTGCTGCTATTTTTTGCAACTTCATTGTTGGAAATTTGATAGAGCTTTTATAATGGCTACTAACTGTAATAAGTAGTTGAAATAAATTTAGTACCTAGTATAACGTAAGCTTATTTTTAATACCTTACAAATTTTACTCAAGTATTTCACGTCTGTTTAGATACATACAATCTAAGGAACGAATGATCTAAGATGATGATGAACTAAAAGCTATAATGATACTAGATAATAAAAATAAAATAGCAGAAATCAAACTTCCCTCTTATTCTGAGAGGAGCCCCGTACCCAGCAGTAAGACAATATAATGACTTGATGATGAAGATGATAATGAAGTTAAAACCAACACTGAAACCGGTAAACCGGTATACTTATAGCATATAAAAGGAAACAGTTACATTTGAAGTCAATATAATAACGCTTAGTAGTCCACAAGCACCACACATAACAAGCACCTGTAGTTGAGGCATAATGACGTAATACAACTGAGAGGTTTGATGGTAGTAGACTCGTAATCCTAAGATTAACACGAAGTGGTAAAGCCGAGATACAATTTGCCATTCGAAAGCTAATTGAAGTAACTATTGATTGTACCGCAAACTGATGGTGAGATGTTGACTATGAATTGTCAGGCTTTATTGGATTGATTTAGTGTTGTTTACGTTGATGTTTTAATTCTAGTTTATCAACCAGTTGCAAATCTACTCGGTAACGTTCAATTGATTATTGTTAATTTTATGCTCATTGTGATATTAGTATTTACTTTAGACCAAATATGTTCAATCAGAGACTTTGGTTGATTAATTTTGTGTTGACAGAGTTTATGTAGGACGCTATTATTCTACGAAATATTGTCTCCTAGATGTGGGTTGACATTTGCAAATTCTCGCATGACAAGATTCAATTCCATACATTTTCTTGTCTTTCGTGGTCATACTGAGTAATAACACTTGTCAACAATATTCTTAGATACAGATGAAGTTACATTTTGTCCATTTTGAAGAAGTTTTTTTTTTCAACTTATGAAAACGAAAACAAAAAGTCAACATTATTCCAGTGTTCTGAAATATCTATAAAGGTATCTGTAAAAATCATAACCGCAACAAGTTTTAGGAATAAAAACGAACGTAAAATTCTACTTGTTATTAAAGACCGAGTTAGAAAATTGTGACGTCAGAATACTTACAAATACCCTCCTGGGTCAGGTGGAGCGGAGTAAAAATTGTAAACCATACTAACCGCAAAACTTAAACTTATTAGGATAAGGTTTAAAACTTATTATTGTTATGTTTGAAACAAAAATAGTGAATTATTATAAGATTCTGTACTGAATTATATGGTGTGCATACTTTGGGTACTTTTTTTTTTAATTGATTGATTTATTATTCTTCGGAAAGATCTACATTAGGAAAATTATAACCTTTTCATAACAATAGGTACTTGTAAACATTTGTTTTTTTTTATTTCAAAGCACATTGTTTATAGCGTTTATTTAAACTACAATAATATTAAGTTTTACTTTCGTTGCAACTATTTTTTACTCTTAAAATTAATTAAAATAATATCATATTAATTTTAAACAAAGATTTAACTCTGAATTACAGCAAAAGATTTACAAAACAACTACCTGACAGAAATAATTCCATAGGAAAATTAAATACAACTTATTAGAAAGCGAGGCAACTTTACATCAAAGTGACCAGTGAACAAAATATTAAACTTCCGAAAGAGAACGCATCCAAACACAAATAGGATTGTTATTCCACTGTTACCGAACAAATTTTTACATTTGAAAGCGCAAGAGACAAAAAGTTACGAAGTTGAAAACACCATGAATTTAGAAATCAATGAACTTTCTTAATCTCCCCTAACAACCGGAGTGTAAACGTGACTGGTTATAATGAAAGCGTTTTAATTTTTTTATAAACTGTTTTTTTATAGCAAAGGTATTTGCACAGTCTTACAATATGGGGAATATCACACTTCCCCCTACTTTTTGAGATCTTCCAAATAAACTCTAATACCGAATGACTGTTAATGCACAGGTGGGTCTACGAAATTATGCACAGGTGTTCCTTATGACGTAAAGCGGGATGTTGATAATCACGATAATCACGGACCTAGGTTCGATCCCCAGGTTGAGCAAAGTGTTATTGGTTTTTTTTTTCATTCTCAGTAGCACCTTGGAGTCTGAATTTGTGCCAGGTTAATGGCAATATATCACAGAACGTACACAGCTTTTTTTTTTTTATGGGATAGGAGGGCAAACGAGCAGACGGGTCGCCTGATGGTAAGCAATTACCGTCGCCCATAGACACCCGCAACAGCACAGGAGTCACGAGTGTACTGCCGATCTTTTAAAAGGGGTTTGGGCCTCCGGTAACCTCACTCACTCGGCGAAACACAACGTAAGCGTTGTTTAACGCCGGTTTTCTGTGAGGCCGTGGTATCACTCAGGTCGAGCCGGCCCATTCGTGCCGAAGCATGGCTCTCCCACGTAATATGAATGAAATTACGCTTAATACACTACTTAATTCATCAAGATACCAAATTGCAGACGTAAGCATTTTCTGTGACTAGGCCCAATTATTATCATGATTATCATTAGTCATCCAAGAATGTTTCTAGTCTATTCAAATGCAGCTAGATTTATTAAACACAAAGTGGCTACTATTTCATTTGTCTTTTGATATACTTAGGTCGAGCTTTTTTTTTAAAGTTCATGTTTTGTTGGACGTAAAAGTAAACTGATCAAAAATACGACACGAAAAACACAAATAACAAGACCTGAAGTGTTGAAAGAGTTTAAAATTAAAAATTATAATTCAAAATAACTAACAAGGTTCTTTCTCGCTGTTACAGCTAGTTTTAATAAATATACTCGTATAACTGACAAAGAAAAGTAACTACGTTCGCGCTCGAGTCACTGAAAGTAAAAAATATTCTTGTGATTTTAAATGAAAATGGAACATCATTACTGACTGCAGTGACGCATATTATGGCTATAAAAGAAACAAATATCATACCCTAACGATTATTTAATTAGGAAAAGAGATTTTTTTGTGAAATTGCATCCTATCGTACCGTATCTGGTATATACCATAAATATTATAAATAGTCTAGTGGTCCCAAGCATGACTGCTACGCTAGAGGACCTGGGTTCGATCCCCAGGTTGAGAAAAGTGTTATTGGGTTTTTCTATGAAATTCTCAGTAGCACCTCGGAGTCTGGATTTGTGCCAGGTTAATGGCAATAGGCTCACCCCTTTGTTACATTGGACCTAAATATACCGGTGAACTGTAGGTGTACATTAGTATGCCTCTGCCTTACCCTTCTGGGAATACAGGCGTGATGGTATGTTATGTTATATATAAATATCCTACTGTATTTATTTGACGACACGTAGAAGTTGAACAATTGGCTCCTGCGCCACGCAGGTTCTATCCCCGCATGGAACAAATATTTGCTTGTTCTGGATTCGGGTATTAATATAATTATGTGAAATATGTATTAATGAACCCACAATACGGGGGAAAATCTTACTGTACGACGTTTAGAAAAATAAAAATTAATAATTATACAGTAATCGGAACATTTTTCATTCTTATCAATTTGTATGTCACTCTATATGGCTGAACATGGTAATTTCCACTGAATTCTTACATTCAATGTATGTCCACCATGATTACACAAATAAAGACCCTTATCTTATCCTTATTCCTTATATTTTAAGATAAGGTTGGCATGATTTCATAAAGTCGACTCTCTCCCAAAGGGAATATTTTTTAATTATTTTTCAATTTAAGACTAAAACTTTATTAAAATCACCTTCTCTCACTGAAGGTTATCATAGATATATAAGTTACTATGGCAAAGTACTTCATCAGGTTTCAAACTAATCCATTTACCGTAAAATATCAGTTTACCAGCCTAAACAAAACAATTGATTGCCTTAAATTTGACAAAACAACGGTCTAAAGTTGCTGAAGCATCAGTCTTAAACCGAAACAAACTTTAAGGTTTCACTCCTTCCAAAATACAATAAGTAAGCAACTTGTGTTTTATAGAAGTTTTTGGAAAGTTTTGTAAGGGGAAATGGCTTGTTGATATTTTAAATCGAGAAAATATTGTTAGTCTAAACAGCGTTGTAAGTTATGGTTCTCGAGGTAATTTGTTTGTAAAGATAGATTGTTACTTGTTGATTTATTTGTAAAATATCTTGCTTTAAAGTGAAATGATAAGTACTTTGGTATTGTCCTTCAGGTGCTAGAATATTTTATTGGTACAAATGTAATTAGATTAATCATCTTTAAAAATGTGTAAGTACTTAAAATATAGTACTGACCTATTATTAATTGTTGCGTGTACAATGTAATGTAATGTTCAAACCAAGCACTACCGTTCTTCATCGTATAACCTGTAGTTAGACACTACAAACTTTACACTTAACTAATGTCATAAAATGATCCTATGAGCAGTAACAGAGTAAAGTGTAAATTTACTCACACTTACATAATAAATAACGTAAATTGCCCGTTAACTCGTAAATTTCAACTCACATTAAACTAGTTACGTTAATAGAAAGTACGTTTCTAATTCGTGGCTAAATAATAGAGGTCCTAACGATGTACCCTGTGGCACACCCTACTAACTATCCTCTACAACTCTCGACGTTTCGAGAATACCGTCGCAATTCCGCCCCCGAGTACTATTCATGGTCTATTTGCGTACTTGAAACTAGTTTTATGCTTGCAATGTGTTGTAACTACAGTGTTACATGAGTGTTACCGTGTCAAATACGTTTTTGAAAACTCACTTGTGAAACACGTTAATTAAAAGTTTTGTTTCCTGTTTCAGATTGTAGTCTTATATACAAATTTTATTTAACATTTTCAATGTAACGGTTTTTCAAAAGCGAAAATTTATAACAAAAATAACAAAATCGGGCTTATTTTTTAAATACCTTAATTGCCAGTCCATATTTCCGCTCTCTATGAATGCACCAATTATTCAATAGAAAGAGTTTCTTTAGTTAACATTTTAAAAGGACGAGGTATTTTACGATTAGCACAAAATCGTAAATCCCAAATTCCATTCCAAAAGACATCATTTAGTTCGATAAGAAGAACCATAAATAATAAACTAAAATTACCTTGTCAAGGAAACGGGAAAAATCTTCCATTTTACTTCCAAATACGACAGTCATGCGTTTGGCTAAAAAGACGCGCTTAAAGTTTGCGAAAGTAACATCCCCTCGAGATACGAGAGAAGCTGTAAAATGGAATATCCCATCATTTCATAAAATATAGCAGCGAGTACGATAACAATAAGATGGCTGTAAGTGTTGATCGATTAACATGCATTATCCATTAGAGTTGATGTATTTGTAACACGAGTGTGTTCGGAAATGATAGACATACCATTTTATCTTTAAGAGATATGAATATTTTCTTCAAATATAATAGTTCTACTTTCATACTTGATTTATGATCTGAATACTGTACAGAACTTCAAATACGTGCCTGTGTTTGATTGGAGCTAAAATTACTGTCATCGTTGTATCATTTAAAATTATAAGGTCACTAGTTTTTATATTCAACGTACTGAACAATCGTGATTTCATCCAACCTTTCATAAAATATTTATTTTGCCTTTAATTGAAAGAAAGCATGAAAGCCATTTCAGATTGTTCAGCTTATTTAAATTTTATATTGGATTTGGAAATGAAGCAAATTATTTCTTTATACCCGTAAATTACAACAGGTAGGTACCTGTTGTAATAATATAATGTATAATTATGTATATCATCAGGGCAGGATTTACGTGTTTGTTTTGAAGTGTTATACAGAGGTATAATAATGTATAACAGCAGTTCACTGTTACTATTGGTCAAATAAATAATTATAAGAAGAAGAAAGAAGAATTTAGCTAATATTAAACTATTTTACCATCTTGTATATAAAGTATATTTGAGCTTAGTAGTAAATTTAAAAAAATATTTAAAAAAAGTAATTTTAGATGCCAAATCTGTATAGTGAAATGGTCCAGTCAGCTATGTATTGTTGTTACGCACACAACCCCTGCATGAATATTTACAATAAGGACCTTTATTAAACTTCTAAGCACACACATTAATGGTATTTCCACAAACAAAGAAAATTTACACGAAGAACAAAACAATCCCCGGAATGACGCCGTAACTTCATACGACTGTACGTTATGCAGCAATGAGAAATTCACAATGTTGTTATACATTGACGATAATGTTCAAACAGATTTGTGTGGTACGCTGACGTTGTAAGCGATAGGTGTGGATATAAACGATTGCGTGGTTTTCTAGTGTTGTCGTTTATCGCATCCTGGTGGGGAAACTCCGTTTGTGTGAATAGAAGCCATATTGGTTTTAGGATAGGCATGGGAAACTCAATTTTGAACGTAGAACGCGACCCGCACCGTATGCAAATTTTATTCGGCTCGGTTTATTCTAATTTCAGTACCTACCTTACTTTAATGGCACTGAGTTTGGAAACTGAATTTCTTTTTAAACACCAATTCCCTTCAAGTGGTTGAGATAAGGTTGATTGTCAAAGAAACCTTGGAGTGATCACATTTTGTATGACCATGCTAATTTTCTTGTTGATAATTATAATTATAATTTCCAACAGTGATATTCTTCGTATAGTAAATTCAAAGGACATAACTCCTTATTAATATTATTCAAGGAATATCTATTCAATTAATATTATCTTCCTATAACCCTTTCTTTTCAACGAACAAACACGGGTCCAATTTTTACTATTCTCTCTCTGTATTCTTTTGTTTCATGAAAAACCATTGAAATGGATATAAAATCTTTTGATGTGATTACAAAGCTAAGAATATATTTAGAACTATCCTTTTCAACCCCTTTCATCACTTTATAATCCTATCTCATATATACTTGATTAAGCTTGCCCTTCCTCTCTACTTGAACTTAAGGTACAGCTCTTATAAAACTGTGAGAGAATAAATTACAGGCGTTAATATAATTATAAAATAATAAAAAAGAACTTCCCAAAAGGTGAAGGTTTTACTGTAATTAATTTCATAAATAAACTACTGTTTTATGAGTTAAATTAAATATATAAATAAATTCTTGTAAAAGCTTACATTAAGTATTACTATTCATCCAAACACTCGTAGTGATTAAGTCAACCCAAACACGCAAGCCTAGTGCTTAAAACTTTAACTTATGAAGTTATAATAGATGTAGCAACCACTTGAAGAAGTACATGGAAAAGGTCGTTGGACTGAAAGAAACTCATAAAATAGTTACCAAAAATATCAGAAAAAACCTTGACCCTTAGTCCGCTTTGGTGGTTCGTCTTAAAGGTCAGCAAGGGGCATAACCCTAACCAGCTGTCTAAAATAATAAATTGTATACATGAATTAAATATTTACTACAACAAATATGATACTTTTGACGACAGACAAATCGTTAGAGTAAAATATTCTTAGATAGACATTACTTTAGTTGAAGACAGAATCAAATATTTGAACGCAGATTTGCAATCTATCACACTAAAATTCATGATATATTTACTAATTGGCTCATAATGTAATAGTCTTACTTTATTAATACCTTGGAAGCAGGCATTTTAATCTTCATACCCTTTGCCTTTAATTATGAAGCAAAGTTTAATGAAAGCTTATGAGGCATGTTGGAATTGTTCACGTGTTTTCAAGTTGTTTTTAAGTATGCTAATTAGTGCAGGATTTTGATGTTAGGAATTTTGTTTGTATATACTTAAAGCGATTGTAAAAAGGGCATCGTAATTAGCAATTTCGGTTCCTTCCGTCTATGCCATAGGATTCCATGATTCCATAGACTCTATGGAATCCTATTTATGAGCATCAAACTCATTGACAACCACCTAATAATATTCAAACAAAGAATGCTTGATCAGAGTTTGTTCTGAAATCGAAATTATAAAAAAGCGATAAAATTCGTAAAAAGTAGTTTTATTTCAATGTCTAATATTCACGTAACTTTCAGAAACCAGTAAGCGATCAATGACTAGATCTTTTTAGATTACAAAATTTAAATTAATTGCGAAATAAGGATCATCATACAAAAGTATTTAATTTTTTTAAATTACACAAAATAGCGTGTCTACTGCGTAATCTATTTTCAGTCCTTAAGCTCAAAAACTACACACGCACAAAAACTTTTAACTGACATCGTAAAATATACTAAAATATTTCGACTAAATCATTTCTAGATTTACGCATAGATATAACGCAACATTGATTACCGAGATCCGGCGTGAAGCGGTTCCAACCAGTTAGAACCACATCAAACCACGCCACACCGGAATAGCGGTAACAATCTGCATGCTAATACCCTAAGGTATCATAAAATGGAGTTACTGTTTTCTGGTATAGCTTTCGATTGTATTCAAATTGCTTTTGAAAATTATTGCGTTAATTAAACGCCAAGGATTTGTGGTATTAGGGCGCACTATATTAACCACCTTTACAGTTTTTCCATTCCGACCAGTGCTAAATAGGCTATTACCGAACTGAAATGCGTCTCCATTTTAGATTCTCGTTCCAATAATTCCATTCCATCCCATTTTGTTTTCTAGTTACCCACCTTTTAGTTTATAATATGTTGTAGATCATCTTAACTTGAATGTATATTCAGTACGCTCACTATAATTTAATGTTAAAATTTTTGTTTCTCAATAAGTGAATTTTTGTAAATTCTTGTGAGAAATAAAGTTCTTAAACCACATAAATGGGTCGCGATGTTTTTAGGATAGATCTCTTTGTCAGTTGCATATTATACGAGATTGTTGAAAGTTGACTTTGCAGTATTTTCTTAAACGGACTGAACAGAATTCAAAGCGTTTTCCACTGAATGTGTGAACGTGGCTTGAAGTTACTGGGTCGCCTTCGAATTTGAATGCTACTTTCTCGAATTGCACTTTACGACTTTGTAAATTTCTGCTGGAGTTGAATTTTCTTAGTCAAGCCGTGGAATATTGATTAAGTAACGTTGAATTTAAATTCTTGTTAAGAAGTCCTGCCAAAAATTATCATTATTATCAATATGCTTCTCATAAACATCTGCTTATTTTTTACTTTTGTCATAATATCTAAACCTCAAAATCCTTTCTTCGATCCTTTAACGTCTTACCTCTTATTGACGGGCAATCCCTAATGCTCTCTAATTTCAGCCTTCTCTTTGACCTCATAATATGACTCAATATTAACGTAAAAGCTCCTATTAACGACCCCCTAAAATGTGTACTCTATTAACGATCTAATTTTTAAATCACTCATATTAGACATATATAGGGTTCCAGAAAAGTCATACCTTAAAAATTAGTTACGTATTTTTGTTGGACAACAAAAAGAGTAAAGTTTGTGTGTTTAAATAGCCAGTGAATGAAATAATTTGACAATGAGTGGGACGCGCCCGAAGCGGACGCACTTTTCATAGTGTCGCGTCTCTGGCCACGTAAGTACACCTAAATATTACTTAAGGAAAATAACACACTAAAAATGGATTTGTCTTCTTGCTATCACATTACAACTGTAACGTATATATTCGTTTTCTAAACTAACTCTTAATATAATACTTTTTATTGGTTTTTGCGTTATAAAATCATGTTTTAATTTAAGGCGGTAATAGAATTCAAATTTCAAAACTTGATTCTAATAACGACCCATGGCGTTGTTAAACATTGAGAACATTTTAGTATTTTAAAATAATATCTATTATAAACTACCTCATTTGATTTTATTTTTTTCTTGTTCAATTCTTAAAATTATTTTATTTCGTTAGATCTATTAACGACAAAGCTATTTCTTAAAGTTTTTGTGTAAAACTCGATTCAATGTTAGACAATATCCCTATTATTTTAATGATATTATACTGTAAATAACCTTTATTATCTGAATTAAAGACTAACTGTCATTAAAAGAAATAATATAGCAATGAGATCGAATTTAACAGTATTCCCTAAAGCGGATATTTTATCTGTTTATTATTAATTTTATTGGTCGCTAATAGAATATTGTAACCTTCATACTTGATTCTATTACCGACTCACAGCTGTGACAATATTTTTGGTAATATTACAGTATACAAAAACAAAATGTATATTTTTGAACAAATTGGCTTATTTCTTGCATACGTGACGTTTTGAGAGATTTTGTCTCAGGACATATTATTAATGTAAAATAATATTTGCTATCCAGTTTCATTCATGGCTTCATGGCATTGGCTTCTTTTCTTAGCTTCATTCATATGTTTTAAATCAAATAAAAATGGCGGGACGGAATGGGGGCCATGTAACTTTTTAAAGCTTCTTTCGAAGAACTACATTCTATATCTCTTTAAAGATTGTGTTCTTTTATAGAATCATGGAGCCGCAGAAGCGCAAGCAGTACGCCTCCACTCAACTAGAAGCTGCGCTTCTAGCTATAAATGAAGGGACCAGCATATACGAAGCTTCAAAAACCTATGGCATACCGAGGACAACTCTGAGTGACAAAAGAAATAATAAATATATATAAATGAACATTGTAGAAAACAAACTGTTTTAACGAAGGAGGAAGAAAAAACGATTTTTTATTTTATTTAATAGTATAGAAGAAGTGACAACTTCGTAGTGGTCGGTAAAAGAAGTAGGAAAATCGGTAATAGAATTTTGCCGCATTCTATGGGTCGGTAATAGAGTCAACTACTCTTTTGGATTAAATAATTATTCAGTAACTATTGTGTTATTGAATATTGAATTTAAGTACTGAATTGCAAAGAATACTTCGTTGAGATTAATTATAAATTATAACATCTTTCCTAACATAACAGCTTATATCTATTTTTTTAAAGTGAAACCTAAGACAGCTAAAACTGGCGGTAATAGGAGCATTTACGTTACTTAGTGCTATCGAAAAGGCATAATTCTTGAGAATCATAGAGATCATACTTGGAACAGGTTTGAAAAGATTGGCCATTAGATGAAAATTTCTTTGAGAAAATTTTAAAAGATATGAACACTAGGAAATGAAAGTGCTAGTCGAATCGTATATCTGCTATACTTCTTAAAATTGAAATGTCAACAAAGCCAAAGTATTTCATTATACATTCACTGAAGACAAAGAAATACGGAACAATGATGTCAGGAGCACATTGTTTCCACGTATGTGCTGATAAAAGTATAACATGTGCGCTCCTTATCTTTGCAGCCGTCGTAAAAGTTTACTGTTACAACTATGGCTTTTGACCGACTGACCGAAGCTGTGACGACAAATACACAAGAACGATGTATAGAATATAAGGGTATTGGTTGATAAATCTGACAATTATTAACGTAGAAATAGTAGGACAAGGTTTGGAGTTCCAAAAGGAAATATTGTTGGACCACAAATCACGAAATTGTTTTTGACTTGATTCTCATTCCCAATCTTCCATCAAATTTTATACGTAAATCAGACTATTAAGTCAAAATAGTTAAAAAAATTAAGTTGTCTACTATCTAAATTTTTCAATTCAAAAGTATTGGGTCTGCATCAAAAATTAGTATCTACTTGCCCCGTAAGAGTATATTTTGCCGCTCTTATCCACCTAATATGTCATATAAATGTTTTTTTTTAAATGGCCATACCATAATAACATCCACAACAATATGTTACATAATACCACAAGTAATATAGAACATAATTCCCAGATACAGGAAACCTCCCACAAGCTGTCACATTCACCATCCGTCAGTAAAGTTGGACAAGCGGACATATCTTCCGGTTTGCTTGAGTAAAATGACAGGGCTATTCCCTCGATACAGATCAAGAGCAAGATAATTATAAGACTAGGGTATTAGAATATAATTGTTTTTGACTGGCATTATGTCGAATACAGGAGTATTAGAAACTCAAAGACTGTATAGATGTAAGATAAAAACAGGTTTCATTTTAGATCGATTCTAGGCAGGCCAGATCAATCAAAACTCAAAATATTAAAATTAGGTAAAATTATATTTTTCTTTACCTCGAGCCTCAAGCTGTCAGCTGGATCAGGAGTCATATTATGATTGTAGATAATAATAAGTGATGGGAGGCAAATCGTTACCCTATTACATACCAGGAGCCACGTGTATGGTGTTTCTTGATGCTTTCAAATAAAAGTATTCCTTTCCTTATTTTTTACGAGAATATTTAGATAGGTACTCAACAGATAAACCTGTTACGCAATTTCGGAGATCCGTTCGTGGAACTTTGCCAAAAATCAATTTTCCTCGATTGACTGTTAAAAACTCAACACAATTTATAAGTTAAGACCCGTAACAGAAATGTTTTCTCTTATTAGAGATATTTTAGGAAAAGTTAGATCATTGGGCTCAAAAACATTGTTCGAACTTTCTGCTTATATTTTTGTCCGATTGTGTTTTTTGCTTAACTTGCGTAACCTGTTGATATTTGACTCTTTCAAAAGACTGAATGCTGCGTCACTACCAGATTGTGACCAACAAATCTTCCTTTCTTTGGCTTCACAAATATTGGTTTTATGTCATAATTTAACTAATGCAGATTTTGTTGAGGTCCTCAAATACGGCCAGGAGCGTAATACTCGCAAACGGTGCATATATGCATGAACGCAAACGAAGCAAAATTATGCAACAACCGTAGAAGTTACTTTCTATGTATAGTTTTCGCCAACTGCAGTGTGAAAAAGGCGTAAGGATATTTGTCATAATAAAGGTAAATATCCCATAAAGGTTTACCTACACTTCCCCATATTAAGAATTTACTATGTCAAGCTAGAAAGAAACCATGATTTTCCAAGTATGTTTCATTGTTTCTTCTGGAAGGTCGTCAGGAAATGCCATCTCTTAGCACAAAAATGAAGCTAAAATTAAGCCTTTTAGCACAAAATATCTAAAACACTGATTATTAAATGTGTCAAAGTACAGAAATAAATATCATTAATCATTTATAGACTATAGTAGCATGTTCATCATTTTAATCTGGAAACTAATATTCAAAATTGAACACTGTTTGAACAAAGGCTTGTACAGCAAAATCAACATAAACGGGCTTACGTTCCACTCCATCTGTGAAGTTGGACGGTACACGTTAGTTCCTGTTAGCTGCAGGAAACGGCTCCAGATTCCCTTGACGCGAGTCAAGATGTGCTAACTTGAGTGTTGCTCTATTTCGGTCGCTACATGATTGATTCGTTTTCTATACGAAGCTCAGTGAGAATTTTGGCGCTATTTTGGTCTGTTTTTCTCGAATGTGGGACATTAGTTTAATCTGATTGAATACGATTCAAAGGTCATATTGTCAAGTTGGCATCAATGAAGAGAAACTTGAATTTTTTACTGAAGTCCTTTAAATTATTAAAATCTAATTCTGTATATATATGCATATTAGCAAATTCAGCATATCTATCAAGTCTTGGCAATGATTTTTAAATCTTTAGTCTTAAAAGTTTGTATAACAACCCAGCTACAATATCAGCTGGGGTACATATTTAAGCTTCACATAACCACGATTCTTATTTTTCGGGCGATTTTTCTTTCTTTTCTTTGTTAAATCTTAGAAAGTAACAAAGTAAAATCATCATTCTTGCTTAATTTACTTTATCCTACGTTACTTTATTAAGTACTATAGGAGTAATAAGATGCCGATACTGGAATAAAAACCATAAAAATATAATATTTTATATTCATATTCATTCATATTGTTAATTATTCATAGGATTCATAGTCCGGCCTTCGTGATCCTTTACAGCTACTTTTCATCGCCACTGCTTCAACTGTGACCAAACCAAAGCTCTCTTTAATCGCAAATCAGTGAGCTAACGAAGTTGCCATACTTCCACCCCCCTAGACCGTGTAACAATTACCTACAAGCTATTATAATTATTGCCTATCGCCCCAATTCCTGTATACTAGGTCACACTAAAGCTGATTACTCCTGGCATGTTATTATACCAATATAACAATAAAATCCAAAGTCCGGTACACGTTGGGTGCACTATATTCACGGTCTCCAAACTCATGCCACGTCAATTAATTGAAAATTGAATTTTGCGACGCGCGATGGTTGTGTCCAATATTGTGCTGGTATATTTAGTCGTGTTACATCCGATGTAATCTCGAATAGATAGAATAGTTGTTGTGAAATACACAGTTTGATAGTGATGTTACATCTTAGGTGACACATTGGTGGGTTATTCTAGAGATTTTTCTCGTTACTGCCGCAGAAGACGGCAACCGTGTAATCATATATTTCACTCCCTCCGTTTCGTTCTACGAATAAATCAAAAACAATGTTTGCAGGGCTCAATGACTATGGGACTTCTATAGGATTTTCTACATTTTCAAAGCTTCCCGCTCTCCTAAAGACCAGTAAGAAGAATTCATCGTCACCATTCTCTTGGTATCCTAAATGACTTGAGGTCGGTGTAATACGTTTTTTACTACTGCTTTTCGCCCTCAAGTGAAACCATTCTTAAGAGAATTTTCACGGGATAAATTATGGGCTTGAAAAAACCCGTGTCTCGAGGTAAGCACTTTGTCTATATAGTGAATTTAATCGCGATAAATACCTGTTCACTCAAAATTTTCCAATTTCTTAACAAAGAAATGCAAAGTTGGTGTTCGAAATAATAAAATATCATGGTGCTTTAACTTAGTCTATATTTATCATGCTATTTAAAACTCAGGAAGGAGGCGTTATTATGTCGTTCATAAAGAAGGAGCTAATAAAACTTTACAAACTTTTATGAGAACGGAAGCATGGTAAATTCACGCCAAATTCGGTCTTCCATACACCGCATCGATTAATTGAAAATGAAATTTTTGGAGCCGTGACGAGAGCGGATTGTATCCAATATTGTCCGAAGAGGACTTTTTAATTGTTTTTAGATGCCCCTATCTCCAAAAGTTTCGATTCGTTGTCAAATGGAATCGTTGATGAGAATTTTCACTCCCAGAAATGAAGATTTAAAAATGAAGATAAAATATTTTAACTAAAAACGAATTATTCATCTTGACAAAGTAAAAATGTAAGAGGAAAATTGGCGTTATATTAACAAAGAACTCGGAAAAAAAAAGCAAAATTGTAATCGTAGCTACAACTATACTGTCGGTACTTAGTAAATATTCGCCAAGTTCTTTGTTTACAGCGGGAACATCGAATCTAAATATTGGAACTATTGAAATAAAACCACTTTACGGACTTTATTGAGCTATATTTATACTATATTATATACCGACGTTTGAGACCCTTTAATAGCTCCTATTCTAATATTCGCATAAGTATCTTTTTTTTGTGATTTTTTTGCATTTTCGATGCTAAGATTTAGCATGTTATTTTAGTAAAGGAAAAATTCGAATGGCGGGATTCGAAACCGCGTCTTCTGGTTAGATACACCAGACGCTCTGACCGCTAAGCCACCGCGAACCCCACCCGCCTGATTGAAATTTGCCTTCACATTCTGAGTTTACGTCATAAGGTGACGTTGGCGACATCTATTGAGAAGCAAGTTACCTTGTTTCTCAACCGACATGACTTACTTTACAGTTAGTTCGATATCGTACCATGCCACCTTACCTTTTAACTATATTTTTTTGTGATTTTTTTGCATTTTCCATGCTAAGATTATAAAGTTATTTTAGTAAAGGAAAGGTAAGCATAAGTGTCAAAAATCAATCAAAACCAAATTATAAATTATATTGGTACTAATTTATACAAGCAATACTGATAAACAATGACCTACAATAAGTCCCGTTCACTCACTTCTCTAATCTACTAAAGCGTTTGGAGCCTCACAAACGATTAGGTAATCGATCTGATATTCAAATTCATGGGCATGTTCGTCGACACCTCAATAACCTCCACCACACTACGAGAATCCCGTAAATCTGCATTGCACCCTTTACTCCCTAATTTGGCACATACTGGATAGGGTTATCAAAGAGAAAATAGGTTCTTACTAATGTTACATTAAATGCTGTCTTTAGCTTAACATAACCACCATGCTGGCGGGGCCAACATTCCATGAAGTATTTGATAGTGATGCACTACTTCACCCACTTTACCCGTAAGATGCAGGCCCCGTATAATACCGCGTGACCCTACTGCCATCCCTGCTAGATTATTCGGTAGATTATGAAAACCTTGGTTCCTTTTTTATAATTATGTAAGTAATAAAATGTAAACTATAATATCTGTACTACCTATGTTCGCAATAAACGAGATTGAGTTTGAATATATAAGTAGTTTATGTCTAGTTGTAGCCATAGCGAGCAAAATCGAACAGTCAAGCTCCTATAATGTATCGCGCACCCGAAATACATTTAGATATATCAAACTTGACAGCCCTACACAGCGGCTACTCAGACAGTTCCCAATTCAAATTTCCGAACGATCGCCTTCGGGTACGTTCGGCGATTTCCGTCGCACTCCGGCTGGAATAATGGCGGACGAAGCGTGTCACAGGAAATGGGGACGATGACGGACCCCGGAAACGCTCGGGACAGAAGTGACCTCGTATAAGGACGCTCGGGAGACATCGGTGAACATCGGAACATGTCGGCTCGGTACGTTGACGTGGTTGGCTGGTGTTAAGTGTGTTTACTGGACTTCGCAGTGTGATATTTTCAAAAGTAAAAAAATACGTCAAGCGTTGCTCTGAAAACTAATAGGTATTCGAAAGGTTAGTGAAAGCTCGTGCTCGATGTAAAAGGTTTTTGGTAAAATCGAATTCAAAAGCTGGATGCAATCAGTTTACGTGTGTAAAAATGGATTTCAATCCGAAATAACTTTTTGAGGTGTTAGAACTTCGCTGCGTTTTTTTAAGCTGACCCCAACCCAACATAGTTGGGAAAAGGAAGATGATTATCTCAAACTGCTACCTACTGAAAACCAAGTAACACTTTGCTTGACCTAGAAATTGAATCCGGGACCTCTAGCGTAGCAGTAAACTAATGTGGCAGTCAACTACTTAACAAAATTAGTTTCATAGAAAACCCGAGTAACAATTTATCCGACCTGGGAATCGAAACCCAGTAGCAGTTGTACCCCGACGGAACCCATAAATGTGTGTGTACATTGTGGCATGTCTGAGCGGACACCTAATTTGTATCCTGCTTTGATGATGTGTGTAGTTTACCACATATTTCATTTATTTTCTTATAATGACATCGAGTTCTCAAACACTGAGAACCTTCTAGTTATTATCGTCTTTAGTCTAACGTTGACGTTCAATGTTCACACATTCTTATATCGCAACATTGTACCAGTGAAGATTGTAACACCATTTATTTTAAAAGGGTGTCCATGGGGTTTCTTGCCGGATCAACCCTTTGGAACCGTGCAACTAGACTCATTAACGTTTCATACACGCTTGTAAAAGCTTATTTGAAATAAAAACATTTAAACTTGAACTTGAATTTGAGTTGCTCTTATAACTACAGTAATGAGTTGCAGTAAAAAAAATAGAAGCTTATTCTAAGCTTTTATTGGAATTAATCATCGATGTCGCTTAAAAACACTCTCCAAGGAATAAGAAAAATCTTCTACACCGATATCCGGGGGGTATTCAAGATAACGAATGGGAATCGGTGTCTTTGCCTTATCTCCAAGATTCTATTTTAAAAAGTAAAATCTGGAATGGATTTTTCATTAGCTGTAGCTTTGACTTGATGTAAGATTTATGAAGATAGGAAAATAGTTGGAACTTAGTAAAATAAGTTATACAATTCATTATTAAAATATTGAGCGCTAAACAGTTGTTATTTTTTTAATCTTACATATAAAAAATAAGTTTTATTTATTATGTTGTTATGTAATTCATTATTCTAGTAATAGACTCTTGAGGTCCTACCTTCGATTCCCAGGTCGAGCGAAGTGTTTTTGAGTTTTTCTATGATATTTGATATTGAATTCTCAATAGCAGCTCGGGTACAAATACCAAACTCCAAGCTGCTAATGAGCATTTCATAAAAAACCCAATTACACTTTACTCGACCTGAGAACCCAACCCAGGACCTCTAGCGTAGCAGTGGCGCTGGGGACCACTAGACTAATGAGGCAGTTATAGATTTTTTTTATTATTTGCTTGCGGCTATAATATCACTGCGACAGCAGTATGTCTGTTGTGATCAGTTATACATAGAATCGCACATAGGCTATAACTTTTATCAAGGTCAGACCCAATTCTGACGTCCACAAAGGCGAAGTCACGGGCAAAAACTAGTGATCAATACTCGTTTGTTCTCCAATATCAATTTCCACATACATTACCATAGAAAAGTGCACGATATATCGAGGACCGCTTATATAACTTCCGTACACAATTTCACGTCAAATAACTGCCAGCGCCGACTTCCCGTGTTGCTCACAACTTCCCGCATTGGGAAGTTCCCGGGGGATTACACATAA
Source organism: Acronicta aceris (assembly GCA_910591435.1). NCBI lineage: Eukaryota > Metazoa > Arthropoda > Insecta > Lepidoptera > Noctuidae > Acronicta > Acronicta aceris. Next base: position 1,630,192 of record OU342775.1, read on the forward strand.
GTATTATAGCATGTTTCTGCGAAGAAATCCTAATTAATATTATACATAGTGTACCATCACGCCTGTCTTCCCCGAGAGGTTAGGCGGAGGCGTACTAATATATACCCTCAGTTCGACGGTATGTTTAGGTCCCATGTAATAGGGGGCGAACTTATTGCCATTAACCGGGCACAAATTCCAAACTCCGAGCTGCTGTTGCTGCTGCGAACCCAGGACCTCTAGCGTAGCAGTCGCGCTCAGGACCACTAGGCTAACGAGGCAGTTAATATTATAAAATCATAATCATTTGTATGTTTGTGTGTGTGTGTGTTACTAAATCACGCCAAAACGGATTAAGATAAAACTTAGCACATTAATATTCAATTTGAAGGAAATACACGACTTTTTATCCAGGTTGGAACCGAATTCTGAAATATACGTAGACGAAGAAAATAATTGAAATCTGCCTGCTATTAGTGGCGATAGAATTGCTGTATTTTATAACACTATGTCATGCTGTGCCCCGCGGTGTCACCCAAATTGATCAATTTTACAATTATTTTCTTCTCTAGGATGTCTAAATTTTATAAGCAACCTACACGACTTATTTCAAGTTTTAAGACCTTACAGTCCGTGAAACATTCCTAACAGTTCCTAAAATTTCGTGATTATACGCCTGTATTCCCCGAAGGGTTAGGCTGAGGTGTACTCGTGTACACCCACAGTTTGTCGGTATATTTAGGTCCCATGTAATAGAGGGCGAGCCTACTGTCATTGACCAGGCACATAACCCAAACTTCGAGCTGCTACTGAGAATTTCATAGTAAAAAACCCAATAACACTGCTCAACCTGGGAATCGAAGCCAGGACCTCTAGCGTAGGTCACTACTAGAATAATGAGGCAGTCACATCATAGTAACTTTTTTATGTCAATAATGATTACGTAAACAAATTGATTAACAAAATAACACTTTATTATTATCATGCTGCCCCGCGCTAAAAGCCGGACTACACCAGCTTATTGGGTTAAGCTCCGCTCCGAACAAGCGGAATTTAATAACAAAAGAGCATACAATATTATCATTAAGTATCTACTTCAGTATCAACAGAAAATTTACCGTTATAAACAAACAAATTATAATGGAAATAACAATAAATCCTTTAAACTTTTCTTAGCTATGTAGGTGGTAACTGCCTCCTTAGTCTTGTTGTTCTAAACACCAGGGCACGTATTTATGACATGTTAATGCCATCATTTTTAGGTTGTACGAAAGAGATGAGGCTATTTAATATGTAGAGCGGCATCTCTTTCTCACAACGTAAAAATGATGGCGTTAACATGTCATAATACGGCCCCAGTTCGCTAAAGATCCTACGTTCGATTGCCAGACCGTGCACCGTTATTGGGCTTTTTACCAGCAGCAGCTCGGTGTTTGGACTTGTGGCCCATTAATGGCAATAAACTCGCCATTATATTACACCCCCTATTACATGGTCTTTAAACATATCGACAAACTCTGTGTACATGACTACACCTCTCACCTGGGGTATGTTATATTGGTGTTAGTTTCCAGATTAACCAGATTCATCGGTATTTCACTGCTATCATACTACAGCCCAGATTTTGGGCAATACTGATATCCTAAAGGTAAGCTGATTATTAGGCTTATCGGATTTCTGACTACCACAAAGGATTGTCATGTGTTCATGCCACAACCGAAAGCGACAGCTTAACAAAGTAGCCTAACTTCCAAGTTAAAAATTAAAAAAAAAACTGAGAAACAAAAACGAGACAATTTAAAAGCAAATAATAGCAAGATAACACCAATACACAAAACATTAAATAAATCACTTACTTTTACACAAAATCACCGTCAAAATTCCGCCTAAAAATCCCCTTTTTAGGATAACGTGACAACCCTAAATTGCGGGTTTGATTCGGCAAATCGTCCATGAAGCGCGATAGAGCAATCTATGATCGTCACCAATGCATAAATTATGAAACGCTTGACTGAAGCTTTTTGTAAAAAATCACTGTCCCGCGTTAATGTTTCTTTAGACTCCCAGATTTTATAGTTTATATCACCAGCGAAAAAAGAACTCTATGTATCCAGCATTTATGTAAACTTTCGCATAGTCATTACAGGCTCGTACACTGCTTCGTGATAGGAATTCAAGAGAGTTCGAATCTGGGACACGCAGCACTGACTTTTTGAAATCATGTGCGTATTAATATCGGTAAAAGATAAAGGAAAACATCGTAAGGAAACTTTGTGCCTGAGTGATTTTCTTGATAGCATGTGAAGTCTATCAACCCGCACTAGACAAGCGTGCTGGACTATTCTCTAGCGGTTTGACGGTAGTCCACCACACTGGGGTTAGACTCTTATTTCTCATTTTAAGAAGAGACCCGCGACAAGCAGCATTCCCATTTTTTTTTAATACTGTTCCTCACTGCCTTTCAGATAGACATCCCGTAAGAATCCGTGAAAATATCTGACTTGCTCGGTGTTAGAACCTCTTGGGGTCTGACTGGCTGGCGACCATTTACGCCGGAGTCTGTTGTAAAGCACCTTGATGTGTGTTTCGACTTTTGCACATAAGAGCCAGTTCCCCTCGGTTGCAGTCCGTAGGGACTCTTAAAGATCGGCAACGCATCAGCAACTGCTCTGGTGTTGCAGGTATCCATGGGTGACGATGACTACTTACTTATCTCAATTTACCACAAGGAAAGTTCCGAGAATAACACGGGAATGCAAAAAAATCACCATACTTCAAGATTCGAAAACTTGTCCTATCAAAACTAAGCGGTTCAACTTCGCAGATGGTGGACGATGCCCCTACTACATGTTTTGTATCGTATATTAAAAAATATGCATTTGAATGTTATTCTTGGGTTGGCTGGTGGGTTAATTCATAAATATTGACTGACCTTCAGTCTGGAGTGTTAATATTGTAGTGTATGTAGATGCATAAGATTTGTCTCGAGCGCATACGTCACAAGGTGCTAGCTGAGTGGGGGACAGTCTGTGTCCGACCGTCGACCGGGAACGTGGTGGTGCGTAGGCGAGCCAAATAAATATTGATTATATATTGCATAGCTACTACAAATATCAAGAGAATTATAAAGAGCTACTTACGACTACATAACCAATATCGGTTGTTCGCAAACCGATATTGGTTATGCAACAATATCGGTAATACCCAATTGTGTTTTAACCAAAAAATATAATGCATGAAATATTAAATTCGTTACCTTAGTGAGACACAAAATAAAATATCTCCAGGGAAATCAGCTGAAGATTTCCGCAAAATGTTTAGTATTCTAGTGTGTAACATGACGAATATTTTAAGCTCTCAATATTTAGCGCAGTATTGCTTATAAGTCGTAAAAAACCGCGTCTATCGTAGAAAACTGTCGTTATTTTAGGCAAAACTTTTGCCTTTTTTTAACTGCCTCCTTTGTGCCAAGCGCGACTGCTCCGCAAGAAGTCTGTGAAATTCTCAATAACAGCTCGGAGTTTGGATTTGGCCCGACTCGCCATCTATTACATGAGATATGCACACTTCTACCTGACCCTTTGGGGAATACAGGCGTGATAAAATCTTATGTTTTTCTACGAGTATACTTGCTGCACAGTTCGATCAAATTCAATTAGTTAGAATTTATATTTATTTGCCTCAAATATTTTTCGAAGCTTTAATCTATTTTGCGTTTGACATTAATTGTTTTTGATATATTTTAGTTAGACGATAAAAAAGATAAAAACTGACAGTATTTTATTTTCTTTGAAGCCTCTGAAAAATAATTCAATTTAGATTAATTTTACTCTGAATAGTTTTGTATTTTATTTTATTTAGTAGAAAATATTATTACAAAAGAAATATTACAATAGATAAAATAAATATTGAGATAGTTTCGTAATTGACTTGGTTCGTACTTATTTGATTAAACTTTTGAATCTTTAGAACTATAAAAGTATAATAAACTAATTTGGAAATAAAAAATCTATAAACTTTGCGTTCAACGGTCTTTTGAACTTAAATCCTGCTAATACAAATGTGAATTTTTGTCAAGATGTATGGATGTTTCACGCCAGAACGGCTGAACGGATCTGGATAAAATTTGACACAAAGATAGATTATAGTCTGGAATAACATATAGGTTACTTTTTATCCAGGTCAGACCCAATGCTAAAGTCTACGTAGACGAAGTCGAGGGAAGCTAGTGAACTATAAAAATAGTTATTCCGTGTGAGAATGCAAAACAACTCATGGCTAGAACTAAATTGCTGAGCTAATCTTTAGTCATCTAAAGTTTATTTATTACTAGCTTTTGCCAGCGACTTCGTCCGCGTGGAATAGTTACTTTGTTTCCTAGTTCTTCGCCCGCGGTTTCACCTGCGTTGCCCCGTTCCTAAGGGTTGTAGCATGATGTTTTATAGCTTGAAACCTTTCTCATGAATCACTCATTTTCCCAACATTTCCATTCACTGCTCTGCTCCTATTGATCGTAGCTTGATGAAAAGTATACTATAACCTGCCCAGGAGTATGAAGAACAATTGTACCCAGTTTCGTTGAAATCCGTCGAGTGGTTTTTGTTTCTATAACGAACATACAGACAGACAGACAAAAAATTTACTGATTGCATTTTTGGCGTCAGTATCGATCACTAATCACCCGCTGATAGTTATTTTGGAAATATATTTCATGTACAGAATTGACCTCTCTACAGATTTATTATAAGTATAGAAGATATACATGCCTTTAAATAGTATTAATATACCTCAATAATGTTATGCAGCATTAAAAATAATATAAAATATTACTTTTAAAATCTAAGAAACTTTCGGATCTGAAGCCACAGATATTTTTATTTCAATATTATCTAATTAGTACTAGACTAGACAGTCTATATGAGACCATTAGTCTAGTGGTCCCAAGCGCGACTGCTACACTAGAGGTCCTGGGTTCGGTCCCCAGGTCGAGCAAAGTGTTATTGGGTTTTTACGAAATTCTCAGTAGAAGCTTGGAGCCTGTTTTTTTTTAAATCTTACTAGTAATGAACGACCCACATTCTTGTTAACCCCTCATGCTAAGCTAAATGCTTGTGTTACGAGTGGGTTCACGTGCGTAGTGCAATAGGTGGGTATCGAACCGGCAACCACATGATCGCAAGTCCGCCCTAGCCTAGGTTACCACCGCTTTTAATGATTTGTGCCCGGTTAATGGCAATAGGTTCGCCCCCTATTATATAGAACCTGAACATACCCGTGAACTGTGAGTGTACATTAGTACGCCTCTGCCTAACCTTTTGGGGAATACAGGCGTGTTGGTATGTTATGTTATGTTATTATCTAATTTATTCGCTAAACTGTCAAGAATCGCTAAGTATATCCTCCTTCCTGTAAAATATCCTCACTTTCGTAACCTCTTACAGCTGCGACACGTAGTAGTACCGAACGCGTTATTTAGAAAAACGAGAAAACTTCTCAAATAATCCGAGGCAGTAATAAAGGGGATTTATCAAATTGTAACTGCCAGAATTAGCTTGTTTTACACGATGTTGCCAACTTCACTGAATCACCCTCAATTTCTGGAGTTGAGGATTTAACGCAGCTAATGTTGTAATATTATTGAATAATTTTCTGTTATTTTCTTGACCATCTTATTTCTTTATAGCTAAATATTATTACTTTGAGAGAAAAACTTATCAATTAGAAAAAGTATTGTTATTTTTTTTAAGTTGCCCCGTACTAGGGTTTTCTCCTGTATCATGGTTGCGTTTTCTCACATACACAAACACCCAGACCCGGAGCAACTACCTGTAGATCATACAAATATTTGCTCCGTGTGGGGATCGAACCCACAACACGTAGGGCAGAAGCCGATCGCTCAGCCGCTACGCCAAACCTGTCGACAAACAAAAAGCTGTTGTCGTGTGTTATGTCGTGCTATTATCATGTTGCTTTTAGAGAAATATTCATCATCACGTTATTGTATTTTAGGTATGTTGAAATCTGGCTCGAAGGACCAAAATTCTTATGTCTCTGATATTTTATATATTCGATATTATTAGATAACCTACACTGAAATGTATTTTTGTATTATGTATCAATGACGTTGGTTATACATTTAAAAGTAAAGTAAAATAATATCATGTTAATAGAATAAGTTCAATGTCGTGCAAAGTAAAAATGCTTTTAGTTTTAAATCGGCTATTACTGAGTTATGGTCCTTTGTCTTCAAAGACCTGGTATTAACGCGTAAAAGGTTATGCTGATGTTGCTATTTCCTTTGAATTTAGAATTCAAAAATAGATCGGCAGCTCAACTAATTTGGAGACTAATCGACCAATCTATTTTGTAGTTAGCGTATTTTAAATACGAGTCCTCAGTGTTAATTTTAAATATAGAATTACGCCACAGCCTAAAATAATACCGACTAATTAAAAGTTAAATCTAGCAGTGCGGCCACTGTTCTCACAAAGTCAGAACCTACGCTACTTCCACGACTAAATAATAAACGGAGAGTACTTTGTTGCCGGCCATACTTTGTGACGTCATTAACGCCGTCAATTAATATGATCCATGTAGTAAATTTAAGTAAGGTTACCTAATTTATTATTACATGCTCACAACTCGGGGTTTAGGTTCGTGTCCGATTAATGGCAATAGGCATTACATCGGCATCACCTAAAATTATCAAAGAACTGTGGGTGTAGGTACTTTAAGGACACGTCTGCCTCTAACCTTACATAATACAAGCATGATGATATTTCAGTACAAAAGGACTAAAGGGATTCTTTTACATAAATTTTATAGTCTTCGAAGAAAATGGTAACAAACACTAATGCATGCTTACAACGAGGTTATAATACAATACATGCATTTGTAAGGTCTCCATTCCGCTTCAAGTAAGAGAGAAATGTCAAAATTGAAGTATTAAATACCAATCCCTAGCCTATTAAATTACCTCGCATTTTTTCATTTTACAATAAAAAGAAACTCTGAATAAATGCCATTTTCCTTTTTGTTACGCAGCATCAGGCGGGCAACTTAGAAAGACATATGTGGAGAATAAAATGTCCGCCAATATATAATGAAAGCAAAACACTTTGTTCTCAACTACTAGAGACATCCTTTCCGCTCGAAACAGGGCTGGCTCGAGGTCCTATTTTTAATAAGTCATAATTATTGTTATTATATTATATTTGTCTGCCTCATTATTGTAGTGATCCTAAGTGCGACTGTTCCACCAGAAGTCTTGATTTTGACTTCCAGGTCGAGCAAATATAAAAAAAAAGTGTATGCCCGGATAATGGCAATAGGCTGGCTCCCTATAACATGGGATTTAAACATACCGGGAAACTATGGGTGTAAATTATTACGCCTCTAACCCTTCGGAGAATACAGGCGTGATGGTATGTTTATTTATTTATCCATAACCTGGAACATACCAATACAATGCAACACTACCTAGCTACCTCAACTATAAGCAAAACTTCACAAACCGATCCAGTTCGCTCGTAATTAATCGAGCGATACGTTCTCAAGTTTGACAGCCCCGCGCGGATTGTGGCAACTTTATGGAACTAGTTCTGTACACGTGTTGCTGACAAAAAGTTTGACAACCACTGACCTTTGCAATGAGGTCTATTAGAACGAATAGTTTTAATAATAATAAATGGCCAATTATGAGTCCGGCGGAGTGATTTTTTCTCACAAACGTAATACCGAAATAAATCGTAATCTAGAAAATATGCTATCAAATTAAGTTATTATTCGGATTTAGATACTGTTAATCTAGGTTCCTACGATCCTATTTCGTCCAAAATACTTCACTGGAAATAATTGTAAGCGAATGCAATTTTTGATAACTTTACCAAGTTTGGAACGATTTTCCGGTGTTTTAATTTCAGTGAAGTAGTAGCAGACGAAATAGGATCGTAGAAACCTAGATTAACAGTATCTAAATCCGAATGATAACATAATTTGATAGAATATTGTCTGGATTACTATTTATTTCGGTATTACGTTTTTGTGGGCTATTCACGCTCCGCCGGACCCTTAATGAAAATACATAATTAAATATACGCTCCAATTTTTTTTATGTAACTAGCTGTCACATGACTTTGTTTATATTAACATTGTATCTTTTCAAACAGCTTTTAAAGTCAATGGTCAATGGTCATTACATTTTTTTTAGTATCTTTATAAAATTTGTATTAGTAATATTAAGGTTGTGTGTATGGCCGGATTGCACGTGTTGTTTTTGTGTGGCAATAAAATCTTTTTTATTTTTTATTTATTTATTTATTTATTTATAAAGTAATTTTAGTAATTAATTAGCAGCATCGGTAGAAGTCACCCTAGAAGGAGGTATGTACGCCGATCTTATTGGCGAGATACTTCAAAAAGGTCAGATGCGTAGTACTCTCAACCGGCGCGTAAGTATGAGAATATTTATAATGTGGGAGAAGCAAAAGATACCTATTTTACAAGAATCGTAGCAAGTGGCGGTCTATAGTTTCTGCCTACCCCTGTGGGAGAAAGGCGTGAATGTATGTATGTATGTAGGTTATTAGCAGATCCATGATCAGCAATATTCTTTTTTTTTTTTCGTGATAGGCTTACGCTTGACCGCCAGTTCGCCTGATGTTAAGAGATACTGCGATCTACGATGGAGCGCGCTTTTTTTTATTAACACGGAAATGTCTCATGGATCGTCTGCCAGCTGGGAGGCAGGGTATGTTGCACTCGTACCGACTCAAAATCGTACTTTTCTTCCTTACTCTATTATAATCATGACCATGGGATTCGTATCATTCGCCACAATCGTGACAGATCAGCAATATTCCAATTTATATCATAATCATTCAGTAAATATATATTATCGTTGATTGACAACCCTACACCGATCTCTCGAACTTTGCTTCCACTTCGAGACTACTTTCAGAAGGTAATGTAACATCCAATAAAAAAAGTTTGACAGTCACTGACCCTAACAATATGTGTACACATTGTGTATTGTCAATATGTTTATTAATTCAACTTAGGTTTGTAATATAAAATCAATTTTGTAGGTACTACTCACTTAGACTTTGTCGGGTCTAGTTCAAATACTTATTATGCTATATTTACACACACAAACGTGAGCCTCGCGGTGAGACTGGTCCTTAGAACTGGTCTTTAGAATCGCACATTGACATATGAAGAGAGCTTATAAGAGCTAAATCACTCTGAGGGATAAAATCCGCAACAAAGTTATTGCAGTTTTAGTAATAGCCAAAAATTGAAATTAATAATAATTGTTGAATTGAGTATTTAAACGGTACCTAATCAACTTGAATAACCCTAGTTTAAGTATACTCCAAAAAATATCATTGTTTCTCCAACCAACTCAACATTCCATACACAACACCATAATCGCAAACCTAAGGGTCATTTCATGCTAGCACAGATTCGTAGCGAATCGAAGCAAAATTGTAAAAGTTAATATAGCAAATTTACCCTTATCGCAACAACGTCATACTTATATTTCTTCCGAGAGGTTAAAACAATAGGCGCGTATTCCGTAGAATCCGCGCGTCTGCGAGCAACCAACGCTGGAGATTATGTCGACAGAAATATGACCATTATATTGTTGAGATAAGGATGAATTTGGTATATTAACTATTAAAATTTCGCTTCGACTTTGTACTAGTATGAATTAACCCTAACACAATCGCGTGATAATATTCACTCACATCTTAAACGACCAGTTAGTGTAACACGTCTCCGTTAACTATAAACGTGGCGTTAAACCAACGTCGGTTGAACCTTAGCTAATGCACCATTAGCTGAAATGTCAGCCCTCACAACTACAGTAAATGCAGTGTTGGCACGAACATCCTAAAATTTGTGTTCTAGCTCAAATGTAAGTCTAAATATAGTCTTGGGATTTTATTTGAATTTTACTAACTCCAACAACAGTCACGCTTGCATTCTCCTAAGGGTTAGACAGAGCTGTACTAATGTGAATCCATATTTCGCTGGTATATTTAGATACCATGTAATAAAGGGCGAGCGAATTGCCATGTGTCACAAACTTGACATGCCAGGATAGATCTGGCATGTTTATATTTTACTGTAATAGACTAGCAAGTCAAGTAAGTTGTTTGTTATACATTTGTCATGAGCAGAGCAGAGTCGCCCAGATACTGGCATGCGTACGAGTAAGATACGAGACAGGATCTCGCCTTTTGAAGGGGTCCAGCGAATGCTGGACCTCAGCCTATCATGATCGTGGGGGATGCCGGGAATCATCAGTATCATCAGCCTAGACCAGTCCACTGCTGGACATAGGCCTCCCCCAATATGCCCCATTTCGCCTTGTCCTCCGCTTGTCGCATACAGCTTCCGCCAGCAATCTTCCGCAAATCATCACTCCATCTGGCCGGAGGGCGTCCTACTCGTACACTACCTTTGCCAAATCGCGTTTCCAATGTCGGGAATTCCATGGTAGCTATAGGACTAAAGAAGGCAAGTGCAACTCAAATTTCTCGAAAATTGTTTGACCATTGACAAGAAAAGAAGAAGAAGAGGTCAGTACGAGTCCAAATACCCTGCTGCCTCCTCAGGAGCAAATGAGCTATGAGGATTTTTCGTATTATAAAAAAGGTAGGTATCTAAGGCATGTTACAGGGGAGAAACTCAGGATGGATTAGGAAGTTAAGAAGAAAGTATGACTTAAATAGTTCTCCACTGACCTCTCTCACAGAAGGCACCCTCGTAGTCTCCATCACGGCACTCGCAGATGGGTCCATTGTCAGTGCTGATGCACACACCGCCATGTTGGCACGGGTCGCGCCGCTCACAAGCATCTCCACTCGCATTACTGCTCCGTGATGACTGAAACAAAAGATGTTATTATTAATTAGTTATAATTAACTTTTTAGGAAAAGTTCGACCTTTTATTTTTTCCAAACAAACATAGAGGTTGCCTAAAAGTAAGCGGCAACTGTAGCCTGTAGATGGTAGCACCACTACTACCAATGGGGCTTTACTATTTCAAATATAGGAAGAAAAAATTACAATACGTCGAATTGAGAATATTGGGATACATGGGACCTTTTCGATTTACTGGGCAAATGTTGCTGACCTAATGTAAGCTGCAGTTGCCGTGTACAATCAGGTGGAACATATGCTCGTTAGTCATCTTTTTTATAACAAAAAGGGAAACTAAAACATGCTAACGTACCGATTAGATACTTCAATACATCTCTGCCTTTGGTTATACAAGTGTCTTGATACGATATATTAGATTGTCAGAAAGCATGCGTCTAATTTCTACAACGACGCCACCAATGTCATTCGAATCTAAAATTGACCAGTTATTTATCCTACAGCTGAGAAAACAGAATTAGCCCCATAAAGCTTGTTGGGCAAAACCGCAGGAACTTGTTAGTGCTGGTATCTGCCATTATCAGATTAAAGTAAGCGTCGAGCAAGCCTGCAAGATTAACAGGGCTGGCTATAAAATAGGCCTGGAAATCAGCGTACACAAAAATATATAACCTACGGCATTTTTAACATGGGAGAGTCATGCTTCGGCACGAATGGGCCGGCTCGACCGGAATGATACCACGGCCTCACAGAAAACCGGCGTCAAACATCGCGTACGTTGTCTTTCGTCGAGTGAGTGAGGTTACCGGAGGCCCAATCCCCTTTTAAAAGGTGGGCAACGCACTTGTGACTCCTCTGGTGTTGCGGGTGTCCACGGGCGGCGGTAATCGCTTACCATCAGGCGATCCGTCTGCTCGTTTGTCCCCCTATCCTATAAAAAAAAGAAGCCGATCGCTCATCAGCTACGCCATACGCGTCATCAACATTGCCGTTACCTTACTGTAAAGACGAATCAGTCATGACCTTATTTGTCAAAATCTGACCGATAGTTTTTGAGCTAGGATCGCACATCCATACATAGACACACACATACATAGACTGTTAAACTCAATATCCTTCTTTTTCGTAGTCGGGTAAAAATACAGTTATATAGACATTCATTAGACATCAACTCTTTCAAATACGTCTCTCTTTAGTTTATAAGAAGGTAAGCATCCGTTAAAATCCCTATATCATGAAACCACTAGGAATCAAGAATATGTCCTTCTACCGCCGATTTCATGGCCGCACACTAACGACAGTACTAGTTATCTTGGCATATTAAGATCTAGCGTCTAGACCAGCGAGTTTAAGCTCTAAGTCTAGATCAAAACCCGATTACTGGATAATCCGCTCGTTAGAGGTGAACCGAATTTACAAGCGGTTTTCTTAAAACAATAATTTTAATCAGAGATTAAATTAATTGGTTTTAGTTAAGAACTCGGCTTAGTTTTGCAAAAGTATTATTTTCAAGTAAACGGGCAAATATGATGTTTCACTCTTCACTTTTTTTTGGTTAAGGGTCCGGCGGAGCTTCAAATGCCCACAAAATGTAATACCGAAATAAATCGTAATCCAGACAATATTCTATCAAATTATGTTATTATTCGAATTAAGATACCGTTAATCTAGGTCCCTACGGTACTATTTCGTCTGCTACTACTTAACTGGAAATTAAAGACTGGAAAATCGTTCCAAACTGGGTAAAGTTATCAAAAATTGCATTCGCTTACATTTATTTCCAGTGAAGTATTTTTGACGAAATGGCAACGTAGGAACCTAGATTAACGGTATCGGAATCCGATTAATAACAGAATGTGATTAAATTGTGTTTGAATTATGATTTATTTCGGTATTACGTTTGTAAGAGACATTCGGTCCGCCGGACTCTTAAGTCGGCAAACGAGCTGACGAGCCACGTGGTGGTAAGTAGTCATCGTGACCCATGGACACGTGCAACACGAGAGAACTTGCTGATGCGTTGCCGACCCATTAGAGCCCCTATGGACTACGGATTGCCAGAGCCCCAGCAACCCAAGGGGAACTGACTCTTACGCGCACAAGTCAAAACATACACAAGGGTGCTTTACGACTGAATCCGACGTAAGGGTCGCCAGCCAGTCAGACTCCAAGAGGTCCTATCACCGAGCAAGTCAGATATTTTCTCGCCTCTTACGAGGCCTATCTGTATTACAGTGAGGAATAGTATTCTGACCCACACGGGGAAATACCTACCTACACTAATACATACAGCGATAAACTGCACCTGCCAAGGGCACCTTATGGGTGGGTGACCTTAACATTATTGACATCCCTCCCTGCTTTGGAGAGCACGGATGATCATACGAATACCGATGAAAATGTGTAGTAGTAATCAGAAGTTCTAAAAGCCTAATAAACAGTTTATTTGTTTTTTTTTTTCATAAAAGCACTAGCAATGTGGGCACATTACTAGTATTCTTGTTAACCCCTCGAGCTAAGCTTACGTCGGTGTTTAGTGGTGCTTTGGAGAGCACGGATGATCATACGAATACCGATGAAAATGTGTAGTAGTAATCAGAAGTTCTAAAAGCCTAATAAACAGTTTATTTGTTTTTTTTTTTCATAAAAGCACTAGCAATGTGGGCACATTACTAGTATTCTTGTTAACCCCTCGAGCTAAGCTTACGTCGGTGTTTAGTGGGGCAACGTTTTTTAAAAAAAGAACCGAAAAGAATAATTCATCGTAGAAGTTGATCCTGTTAATCCTTAATCCTACATTAGTTTATTTATAACTACGAGTAATATCGCGTGATTTTTACTACTAACTAGGTTAAAAGCTCGTGTTACAAGCGATTATGTAATTTGTATCAGAAATTACAATATTAATTTAAAGCGACCAGAATAGAACCGATGACCTTGCACTACAACGCCAATGTAGTTACTGAACCAAGTATGGTCGCAATGAATAGGCGTATTTGAAGTGGTCCGCAATTGATTTTGCAGTATACGCGTAATATAACAACTGTGTTTAAGTTATCTTAGTGAAGGAAAAATTCCAACGAGGGCAAGATTGGAACTTGCATCTCCTGGTTGGATACACCAGAGGCTCTGTCCTCTAAGCCACCGCGAACCTTACCCGCCTGATTGAAATTTTGCCTCTAGCGTAGCAGTCGCACTTGGGACCACTAGACTAATGAGGCAGTCAATCTTCATTATTATTTTTTTTTAATTCAGCTTATAAATACTGGATAGTATAAGCTGACCTTTAAGCCTACGAAGGTGAGGTCAGGATTTATGCCCCGTTGGGTGGCAATACATAAGTTGTAAATTACGATTCTATCTGGGATATCGATCATAATATAAATGTGTAACTAAAAACAACAATAATATTGCATTCATAATTAAATCATTCATACATTTTTCCTTCTCATTCAATCACCTCTGCATTCATTCCTGAATGAATGAGACGATCCAATAACGAACTCGTCCAAAGGAAAGGAATCGGAACAAAATTCCTTTCATGTCCGTCGAATGAATTTGCAACGGTTGAGTTCGATTCTTATAAAAACTTAAGGTGCATGCTTACCAACGGAAATAAATCTATTTTTCTTTCAAAAAACTTATTTTTATGTGAAATGGATGCGTTGTATATATAATTAACAGTGAAATTTACACCTTAAGGCAAAGGCAGTCGCTTGGCGCGCCATACTCAATTTTCAGTAGTTTTTTCTCAGTTGGTATGTTACATTATAGGTCCATGGCAATTTGCAAGTAATTGCGATATTAATTGGTACAATATTCGCAACTGAGTATTAAAACTATTACTTTAAAAAATATATATACAGGAATCTTTCAAGTGGGCGTGGATGGCCATATCCGAAATAATTAAAATATTCAAAAAAAAAATTTCACACTTCGTCTAACACAAGTTCCCTTCAAACGGTTCTAAATAGTCTATACTTGCTCCGCTTTACGGCTTTGCATCGGCCTTCCAAATATCCTGTATATTTTAACCAAAAATGTCAGTATTCCTAAGATTTGGAATAACTAATATTCTACCTCAGTCCCGTCTGGTGTCTTGAAGCTAAAATAAGGAGTTCATTCGAGCATTCAGATGCCAGATTACTCTAGAATTCCTAAATCCGTGGAAATTCCCCAAACTTCACTTAGTAAAGCGGTAATAACGATTGCGGTCTAGAGTATAGGAGAGACAGAGAGAATTTAAGCTTAAATCTAGGTAAATTCCAGGCAAAATTGCGTCTGTAGAATAATGTTTAGTATTTTCAACGGAAAGGTAAAATTTACTAAAGCTTCTTTTTTCTTTCTTCTAATTTCTCCTACACACCTTCAACTGTGCGATTTATTCGTACAGACGGATTGTAAAGATAAATGGCCTATTGTTTGTTCTACACACCAAAGGATTCATCTGTAGGGTCCGATAGTATAGTTAAAACTGAAGGTGTGTAGCGAGCTTAATCGACACTTACGGAACTTCACAGGAGAACCAATTAAGGGTCCGGCGGAGCTTGAATTGCCCCCATAACGTAATACCAAAATAAATCGTAATACAAACACAATATTATCAAATTGTGTCAGTATTCGGATTAGGATACCGTTAATCTAGGTTCCTACCGTAGCAATTCGTCTATTACTACTTCACTGAACATAAACGGTCGGAAATTCGTTCCAAACTTTGAAAAATTATCAATAATTAAATTCGTTTAGAATTATTTCCGGTAAAGTATTTTGGACAAAATGGTAGAGTGGCAACCTAGATTAGCGGTATCTGAATCCGAATAGTAACATAGTTTGATTAAATCGTATGGAAAATTCGGTCCGGACTTTTAATGTTTGAAATTAATCAAAATAACGTATCAAATTCACATGTATTGATCGTATAAGGATAGGCTGACTATCTTCCCATGCAGATTTGAGTTTTTTTGGGGAGGGAAAATGTTTGATCTTTTTTATTATCATATCATTAACCGGGCACAAATCCAGACTCCGAGCTGCTACTGATAATTCCATAGAAAAAGTCAATAACACTTTGCTCGACCTGGGAATCGAATCCAGAAGCTTCAGCGCAGCAGCCGCGCTTGACACCACCAGACTAATGAGGCAGTCACATTGAAAACAATATTTCTAAAACAAATATCCTTCACAAGGCATTCACCCATCGACCTCTTGCATAAATCATGGCATACGATCACGAAATCAGCTTAGCGAGCAAAAAATATTTCAACGCCACTCCAAATAACACCTTAAAAGCATTGTATTAAAATTTAAAATTCATTGTATTATTCATACATTTCTACTTGTCACGTGTCATTGTAAATTATGCTTTGAAATTGTAAGGGTAAAGTTGAAAATGCTTTGAAAAATCTTCCATATTATTTAGCCGGCGCAGTGTAATCGCATTATGTTTCTATTAATGATATTGTATATGTACGTACATAAAGTTGTTTTCAGAGCTATTATGAAAATGTGTTCATAAATTGTGGGTGTGATTAACTTTAACTATAGCTAATAGGTTTAAAATGCAGGAAAATTGCAGCACATAACAGATTTTTAGTTAAAAACAAAATCAAAATCGGTTAATCCGTTTGGGAGCTACGATGTCACAGCCAGACACACACAAACACAGACACGTAAAAGTTATAACACCACGTCGTTTTTGCGTCGGAGGTTAAAAAAATGAAAATTCAAGTAAAATGGTTCTTGAGAACAAATGTTCTTCAAATTCGATGAACTGCCTCATTAGTCTAGTGGGCCCAAGCGCGACTGCTACGCTAGAGGTCCTGGATTCGATTCCCAGGTCGAGCAGTGTTATTGGTTTTTTTTAATGAAATTCTCAGTAGCAGCTCGGAGCTTGTTATTTGTGCCTGGTAGTGGCAATAGGCTCGCCCCTATTACGTGAGACCTAAATATACCGGCGAAATGTGATTCTACATTAGTACACTCTACCTAACCCTTCGGGGAATACAGGCGTGATGGTATGTAATGTAAAAAATATAATATATAAATTAGTTCCAGTTCTAGAGGAATTGCTAAATATGACCTTTTTCCAACACTCCAAAAATAGACACTACCCTCTCAGAGTCCGTAGGGAAAGGTCATAATACTATAATGGATATCATCCATTCATCTGTCACTGGTGGACTCCCTTGGCATTGTATACTCGACAGTCCAAACATAATAACCCTCAGAGGAGCAGAACCCTCCAACATACCTATGAAAGGCACCCCCTTTCATGGGTATGTTGGAGGGAATGAAATGGGGATGAAAAAACATACCTACTAACAAAATTCCAAAAAAATATATAACCTTACGATAAAGATGAACAATTTTGGAACAAAAATATTTTTTATGGAATCTATCGTAATTTTAAACCGCGTACCATCTTTCTTGTATCCCTGAAGAGTAATCAATGGTGCACTCGTGTAACCTACATTTGTTTAATTATGTTTTAAGGTCCCCGATTAATGGGGACGGGCCTATAACCAGGCACAAATCCAAACCCCAAACTCCAGCTGGTATAACTGGACAACAGCAACCTTTAAAAAAAAATTTACAGTGTATTTTTATCAAATGATCTGGTTACACTAATTGGACGGAGATACGCAATAACGTGATAACAATCTTTTTTTTTTTACTTTGACTTTTGACTGCAACTAACGATCGTGTTCGTATGGAAATCGTCGTTCAAGAAATGAAGGGGTAGGTACTGAAGATATCCTATCTATAGATTTACCGCAGCAAGCACAGCTTAAGAGTCCGGCGGACCGAATTTCTCTTAAATCGTTATTTAAACACAATTTAATCAAATTATCTATATCGTTAATCTAGGTTCCTACTCCACCATTTCGTCCAAAATACTTCACTGGAAATAAATGTAAGCGAATGTAATTTTTAATAACTTTGCCAACTTTGGAACGATTTTCCGGTCTATTATATCCAGTGAAGTAGCAATAGACGAAATAGTACCGTAGATTAACGGTATCCAAATCCGAATAATAACATAATTTAATAGAATATTGTCTGGATTACGATTTATTTCGGTATTACGTTTTTGTGGTCAATTCAAGCTCCGCCGGACCCTGAACCTCGCATATCGATTGATTACACAACGTATTTCAATGCGGCAAATACCAATAGTCATAAATATTATTTGATAATAACATTTTCTTTAAAACCCATAAAATTTCTTCTCAATATTCTGCTTAACTAGTGTAAATTGTGCCAAACCCACATATAATGTTGCCAAGTAATTAAAATCACACAAAGTAAATGTAGCAACACGACTCTCGTGTCGGAAAATATTTTTTTGAGTCGCCACTTTCTTAAGGCGAACATTCAGGAAAGGCCTGAAACACGCCTGAATTTTAATTGCTGAAAGAAACCGAATACTTTAAGTTTTTATTGTAAGTACCTTGAAGTTTTATTAGAAAATTGTTGAATATACGTGAAGGAATTTATAAGGACGTCGTAAAAAGACTTAATTATGTTGCGTAGTACCAATATGAACCTATTGCTATCCAAACTCTGAGCTGTATAGTAATAATTTGATTAATTAAACGAAAACAATAATGCATTGTATAACACAATTATAGACAATTTTTCACGTTACACTTTGATTTTTTTTTCTTTTATGGGATACGAGGGCAAACGAGCAGACGGATCACCTGATGGTAAGCGATTACCGCCGCCCATGGAGACCCGCAACACCAGAGGGGTCACGAGTGCATTGCCGACTTTTTAAAAGGGGATTAGGCCTCCGGTAACCTCATTCACTCGGCGAAACACAACGTAAGCGTTGTTTAGCGCCGGTTTTCTGTGAGGCCGTGGTATCACTCCGGTCGAGCCGGCCCATTCGTGCCGAAGCATGGCTCTCCCACGTAAGATTTGATTGGTAATTTAGAAGAAAACCATTTAACACTAACAGCTACCTTACATTTTTATTAATTATTGTCGATCCGATTCACGCAGAACGAGCTCTCCGTGACCTTTGGTCTTGCAGTTTCAATCCGTAAAAAGTAGTTTTATTTCAATGTCTAATATTCGCGTAAGTGTCAGAAATCAGTATATTCTTTGTTTTTTACGTCAACCACCAGAGGAGTTGCTGAGGCGTAGGCCCTTAAGAGTCCATACGGACTGCAGACTGCCACAGCCGTAAATACGAAGGGGAACTGGCTCAAATGTGAAAAAGTCGAAACAAGCACCAAGGTGCTTTACGACAAAATCCGACGTAAGGGTGGTCGGCAGCCAGTCAGACTCCAAAAGGTCCTACCACCGAGCAAGTCAGATATTTTCTCGCCTCTATATCTATATACCTACGCGATATTTTAGAACTCCACGTCATAGCATAATAAGAAAACGTCGAATTCCATCATAAAAAGGCATATTAGGTCGAATACATGCAACATTATCTCAAGAAAAGATGAAATTTCATTATTCGTAATACATCATCGCGTGTGTACGTGAAAGGTTCGTTCATTTCTCACACGGCGCGCAATGTACGTGACGCGCTTGCAAATGTAGAAATACGCTAAATCAAAGAGCTCATTTTTCATATAAATACTCGATTCCCCATAAAGTTATGGGATATTAATGTACTGCGTTTACACATCTTGAATTATGTATTTGTATGTGGTTATTGAAATCACTTAAGGGTGAAAAATAATCTCGAAAAGTATGCTTATTAGTAGTTCCTTAATAACCAATGACAATCAAAATGATGAAGGAAATTTTGTTGTTTTTTTTTAATGAAAATATTTAAAAAAATATAAATAAATATGTATAGAGATAAATAAAATAAATAATATAATCATTAAATGATAAATAATTATACCTAAATGATATTTTTTTTGTGTAAAAAGATCCTGTAAAGACACAATTCAATGGAGTTTCAACATCATCAAGAGTTTAGTGACCCACGGAGTTTCTGGCCAGCTCTTTTCCTTAAGACCACTATGGTAAACTAACTTTTCCTATGTTGATTTTAAGATCATTATAAATTCAGGTGCCCTTTAGACGTATCTGTTATTTTTTTAACTGGCTATAAACAATTACGAAAGGATTCTGACTTAAAGGGCGAATTAACTACACCCACACGATTCTAAAAGGGTTGACAGATCAAAGAAGCTAAAAGCCATTATCTCATTTGCATAAAGGAATAATGATATCATGATTTAATGAAACTGTCAAAAGCCATCCAAGGTCGGGGCAATGATATTGGATTGGAGTCACAAGTGCGTTGCTGGCCTTTTAAACGGGGATTGGGCCTCCGGTAACCTCACTCACTCGGCTAAACACAACGTAAGCGTTGTTTGACGCTGGTTTTCTGTGAGGCCGTGGTATCACTCCGGTCGAGCCGGCCCATTCGTGCCGAAGTATGGCTCTCCCACGTAAACATTTTAACAGAACTAATACATTATGTCTTATTAGAAGTGGGTTTTCGAAGATTTGTATTCATTTATGAAAGAGTCATGTTCCAATTCCCTGAGAGTCGTAACAATAGATTTTTCTATAACATAAACATACTATCACGCCTGTATTCCCCGAAGGGTTAGGCAGAGGCGTACTAATGTACACCCACAGTTTGATGGTATATATAGGTCCCATGTAATAGTGGGCGAGCCTATTGCCATTAACCGGGCACAAATCCAGACTCCGAGCTGCTACTGAGAATTTCATAGAAAACCCAATAACACTTTGCTCGACCTGGGGATTGCACCTAGGGCCTCTAGCGTAGCAGTCGCGCTTGGGGCCACTAGACTAATGAGGCAGATTTTTCTATTGTGTCTTTTCATTGTTCTTTAATATGATAATATATTAGTACTCATTTTCACTACTCATCTCACATCACTCTCACTCACTTTTCGTCTTATCAACTCTCCATCGTTAGATATCAATTAAAGTTGTGTCTTAGCGGTATAGACATACAGATTCACGATGACAATGAAAACATTATTAAGGGCATTATTACATCACTCAAATCCAAAAAACACCCTAGCTTTAAAGAAATTTCTAGTGGAATCCTTACGTGCGTTTGCCATATAAGAAATATATGTTATACTTAAGGTCATCACAAACAAATTGTATTATTTAAATTTTTTATAAATTGGCCTCAATTTTGGATAATAATTGAAGTAAATAGGCCTTTTTTAACCTAATTTGACATGGTAGGAGGCATGAATTCGTCACTTTCTTTTTCCATTTTAAGTTTATATCTGATTTAATTACCTCTTTGTAGGTCCAGTCCTTCTTCCAAGTGATTGCACTACGCCAGTCTATCTCTTTGGAATTTTTCTCTTTGCGGAAAGATACTTGTTTGCCCATTACCATATCAGCCTATTGCCATCCACTGCTGAACGTAGGCGACCCCAAAGAACGCCAACCATCCCTGTCTTGGGCAGCTCGCATCCAGCCGCTGTTACCTGTTATTACCATTTACCAAATTCGGAACTCCGAGAAAAACCCAATAACACTGCTCGACCTGGGGATCGAACCCAGGACCTCTAGCGTAGCAGTCGCGCTTGGGACCACTAGACTAATGAGGCAGTCCTACTAGTGAGGCAGATTTATATTTATAACATTAATATGGATTTATTCGTCTTCTTTTATAACACTTTACTGGGTTCATAGCGGTACCCGACCTACCAAAGGTGCCCTAATAAGATCCTAGAACCCTACTCAAACCGTCGTCAATGACATATGAATAACCTACTCCATATTTTCATGTCCGAATAAAAAAACAAAACAAAAAAAAGTTGTTATAATTCAAACCATTCACAATATTGTTACGCCAATTACGCATGACGAGTCTTGGGACAGCCCTGCGCGTGACGAGTATTGAGACAGTCCTGGCGTGGGCGTTGAGTGGGACGTATAACATTAGGTTTGTTACACCCACGATCGTTTTACTGAGAACTATTAGTATAAGCGATAAGAACACAGATGGATGAGCAAATATAAATACTTTTATCCTAAAAAGGAACTATATTCTACTAATATCCATTATTCTATATATATAAAAGAAGAACCTGACTGATTGACCTACTGACTGACTGACGTATCAACGCACAGCCGAAACTACAGGAGCTAGATCCTTGAAAGTTTGCATGCTGGGTCCTTTTGCACTGTAGACGAGCACTAAGAAAAGATTTATGGAAATTAAACCCATATGGTGGGGAAACGGCTGAAAGTTTGTATGAAAGTCCACACACACTACCATACGTTTGACATACACGCACATATGATTCCATAGTACAGCCAACAGCTCATGCTACATGTCAACAGCTGTCATTCGCTGTTGACATTTTGACAATTGTTTTCTTCTTTAAAAATTAGACAACACATTTTATGATATGAAACCTCCATGGTGTAGGTACAGTGCGCTCAGTTTATTTGGAAACGAAAATTATCTAAGTATGTACGCAGGCGAAGCTGCGGCCAAGTCTAGTATACTAATATTCTGCATTGATGGTTATGTATTCTTGTGTCTTAAATTTAGATTAACCTAAACATATTTTGCTAAGCTAAGTAAATCTAAATTTAAAACACAAAAACACATAACCATCACGCCTGTTTTCCCTGAAGGGTTAGGCAGAGGTGTACTTATGTACACCAACAGTTTGCCGGTATGTTTACATTTCATGTAATAGGAAGCGAACCTATTGCCATAAACGTTGCTATTGAGAATTTCATAAAAAACCCAATAACACTGCTCGATCTCGGAATCGAATCGAGGAACTAACGCAGTAGTCGGGCTTAGGTACACCAGACTAATGACAGTTACTAATGAAAACTTAACAATTAGTTGAATCTAATGGACGCGAGGGTTTTGGTAAAGGCCCCTTTTACAAACCTCCCTTGTGTATTACCCACCTATGTAAATTACCCTCCTACGCCACATCGAAGACCTATGAGAATTACCCGCGTTTTCATTAACCATTAATTAATTGCTACATATTTTACGACGAAACAATATTTTCTTTTATAACCTCACAAAATTAGAAACCTCCGAGATATCCGATATGTTGGGAAATGTTATTTAAGGGCCCTTAATAATATTGGAAAGCGCTGTTTTATTAAAAATGTAAGAAGCATTTTTATTGTTTCGTGTGGTTTTTATTAATAACGTTTTATTACGAGCGATGTTCAAAGTATATCATGTATCTTGTTTTACTAAGATAAAATTATTAACCACAATATACGACTGACTATTTTTATGGTTTAAAAATAAGGAAACTAAGCATTTTAATTTTATGCTAGACAGAGTTGTAATAGTAACAGGTAATGCCTAAAGCATAGCACAGTAAGTCCAGTAACCCAAGTACAGTCGTTCTGTCACGTGGCAGGCAGAAGGTACAATACTTAACATACATTAGTAGGAATACCTACATACTTTGATCTATAGGAGCTGTTTACGCCAAATCATTTAAAAATGCATAAATGCATATTTCCAAACGCATTCTTATTAATCTGTGACTTTATAGTCAAATCATCTTCCTACTTCCGCATAAATATTATGACTATTACATGTTTTCGTTCGCTTCCTGTTCCTGTCTCTTTCCTATCCACATAACCTTTAAGGGACAAGAAAACGGACTTTAGATATCTCCGGTACGCACGAATTGCACCGAGCGCGAAGGACGCTGCCACGAGCTCGTGTCGTCTTCTACGAGCTAGTCGTCTTCGAAAGTCTGCACTGGAGAGTCTTCGTGGATCTTCGTTGAGACTCCCGCTAACCGCTCCCGCATATACGGTTGTGAGTGCGCGCGCGCGAATGTGAACCGGCTTCAACTACCGCTACCCGCTAAACTCAGTGTGTGTTCTGATATACATCAAGAGTGTGTCATAATCTTAGAGGTACCTCAAGACTCCAAGACACTAATACTACAAGAACTAAGCACCACATGCACCGGTGAGTCCCATACTCCCATCGTAACTTCCCGCGTAGTAAACACGAACCGCACAGCATACCTAACATATATTTCACGCTACAGTCCTCTAAATCTGTTGGTCCTTCGAATTATAATTATAATCCCGCATCACACCAGGAGCCATGTATAACCCGTTTCCAGACGGAGGGTATTCCGTGATTTGTTCATGGAAAAAAAGTCCGTTAGCCTCAAGGTTGCTACGAGTTAATACGCAATAATACACGTTTTCAAATGCTATTTTCCGTCAGAACCTTGTAACGACGTGTGACATCCTTAATTTGTCACGTCACTGGCAGATATATATATACGTACGTCACAGATATATTATATAAGGCCGCGCTCACACGAGGCATATAACACACTGAATGTAGATACTTATTTTTACATAATTTCCACTCGTTTGTAGGATTAATGTTTGTTTCCCGTTGTGATGTTAAATCATCAATATTTTTTTTAAATGTATGTGTTCAAAGAAAATACTCATGAAATGTTATATCATTCCAAGTACTGCAAAAACACACACGACGACAGGCGCAGCGGCTGAGCGATGGGCTTCTGCGCAACGTGTTGTGGGTTCGATCCCCACACGGAGCAAATATTTGTATGATCTGCAGGTAGTTGTCCCGGGTCTGGGCGTTTGTGTTTGTGAGAATTTGTGTTTGTAAAGGCACCCACGATAAACGACGATTTTAAAAAAAAACAAATAACAAAAATAGCGCAAGACACAAAGCTGTATAATATTTTTAACTAGTAACCTACACGTAACAATTTAATACAATAAATGTCGGTATCAACATAAAATAATACAATTGTATTTGGTTTATATCGAAAATTAACAATTCACCTAGTAGTTTGATTCCCAGATTAACCAGTGTTATTGGATTTTCTATTAATAAATCCTTAGTGTTAATTCTTAAATAAATAATGTAATTTTCTAAATTAATATATCCTAAAACCTCCATAGTTGGACTCTTTACGTGGGAGAGCCATGCTTCGGCACGAATGGGCCGGCTCGACCGGAGTGATACCACGGCCTTACAGAAAACCGGCGTTAAACAACGATCACGTTGTCTTTCACCGAGTGAGTGAGATTACCGGCGGCCCAATCCCCTTTTAAATGGTCGGCAACGCACTTGTGACTACTATGGTGTTGCGGGTGTCCATGGGCGACGGTAATCGCTTACCATCAGGCGATCCGTCTGCTCGTTTACCCTCCAATGACATAAAAAAAGTACTTTATTATTTTTCCCATTGACAGGCTAAAAGAATTAAAATAAAATATTTAAGCTCGACAAATATATTTCAGAAGGTTTATATAACAAACTGCTTCCCAGTTATTTGAAAACGACAAGCCTTTGACATACCCTCATGCGGGCATGTAAATACACATTGGTGGCAATTCTGAGAGCGAATATCAACTCCTTGAATTTAGGGAGTTACTTTTATACCATTGAGATATAAGATACTGTCAGCCCAGGAAAGTCGTACGTATTGCTGAGGCAACACTGACTTCTAACCGAAATGTGCTTGTGTTTTGTTTCTCTAAGCTACTTTAAAACATTATGGAAAAATATTTTATTGATACATAGTAGTAATTTTCTAACTGTATTATCATAACCAATTTAAAAGATATTAACTCTTATAGTAGATACTAGAAACAACGTTAATTGGACCATTTTATCGTAAAATGGCCTATCTACTCGTTCTATTAGTGCGATACATTTATTTTATACTAGCTTTTGCCAGCGACTTCGTCCGCGTGGAATAGTTACTTTGTTCCCTAGTTCTTCGCCCGCGGTTTCACCTGCGTTGCCCCGTTCCTAAGGGTTGTAGCGTGATGTTTTATAGCTTGAAACCTTTCTCATGAATCACTCATTTTCCCAACATTTCCCTTCACTGCTCTGCTCCTATTGATCGTAGCGTGATGAAAAGTATACTATAACCTGCCCAGGAGTATGAAGAACAATTGTACCAAGTTTCGTTGAAATCCGTCGAGTGGTTTTTGTTTCTATAACGAACATACAGACAGACAGACAAAAATTTTACTGATTGCATTTTTGGCGTCAGTAGCGATCACTAATCACCCGCTGATAGTTATTTTGGAAATATATTTCATGTACAGAATTGACCTCTCTACAGATTTATTATAAGTATAGATTATACAAAGTATATATCTCGAAATTGGATGATTTAATAAAGAAAGACAATTGAAACATGAAGAAAAAGGGAGGTAAAGTTTTGGGCAACAGGTCTGAATTATTTAAAAAATATTACTAACCATTCAATAGCATGGAATAATAAACAACAAATGGATCGTAAAAAGCTTTAATTTTGAAGAAGAAGTGGCACTGGAAATACTAAGTGAAGATATAGTAATTTTTTGCATTAAACTTTCTCTATCAGCACCTTTGTGGTTATCCACCATTGACTCTACACCATATTATATTGTTAGCGTACACAGATAATTTGCACTTATATTTTATTTATTTATCTTCTTGTTCATTATTTTCAAAAAGATGAATACTTACATGGCATTGTTTTAAGCAATATTTATTTACTTATCATTTCAGCTGAATATGTTGTTGAGTTTGCTCCACAAGATACCAACAAAGCTCTTTACAAAAGCTAGTATGTTATACCTCAATGTTTTACAAATATTTTATTCGCAGAATGCCTTGTCGTTCCCAAGAGTGATGGCCGATATTAAATCCCCCGCTGAATATTTGACGTTTAATACTGCCAAAAATCCGGAGATTTCCAACTGATATTTTCATGTACTTGTAGGTATGTAACACTTTGGAATATTTGTGAGAAATGGTGGCGATGCGAATGTAGTGATAAAATTTTTGTCCACATTATTCTTTTCCTAC
Source organism: Acronicta aceris (assembly GCA_910591435.1). Classification (NCBI taxonomy): domain Eukaryota; kingdom Metazoa; phylum Arthropoda; class Insecta; order Lepidoptera; family Noctuidae; genus Acronicta; species Acronicta aceris. Next base: position 1,656,893 of record OU342775.1, read on the forward strand.
ATTTGTTTTTTTTTAAAACACCTTTCGCACTAACGAATGTTGTGCTATTTTTCGCGGGGGACTTCAAACAAAGTACAACCAGATTCGATATAAATATCCGTGGAACTCACAAATATTAGCTTCGAGTGGGATTCGAACCTACGACATGCGGCGCAACGGTAGTGGTGAAGTGTCCACCTTAACTTATATATTAAATTACCGATTCTAGCCACGATCAAAAGCAATGATCAGAGACCATCCAAATTTATTTGGGACCAATTAGGAATTACAACATTATTTATATTATTCTATCGGATAGAAAAATCTAATTCGTTTCAGGATCGACAAAGATAGGTATCTATAGCATACCCTTATTTTGAAGTCAGGTAAAAATATGAACTACCTCATTACTTAGTGGTTCCAAGCGCGACTGATACTTACGCTAGAGGTCCTGGGTTCGATTCCTAGGTCGAAATTGTTATTGGGTTTTTCTATGGTATCCTCAGTAGCAACTCAGTTTGTGCCCGTTTAATGGCAATAGGCTCACACCCTATTATATGGGGCTAACTATAGGTGTACATTAGTACACCTCTGCCTAACCCTTCGGTGAATACAGGCGTGATGGTTTGTGTTATGTTAAAAATAATAAACCATCTTCTCCTATTCCAGAGGCTTATGCTAATCTAACAAGGATATTACGTAGAAAAAAGGGGTTTAAAAGTGACACAAAGGCTTCGAAGCCTTATAACCCTTTTGAGCTAAGATTTTGTTGGCGTTATATCTACGATGAGCTCATGATGTATAGGGGTCACATCCGTGAGCGCCCGGAACTTAACCCTCGCGGTACTTCTAAAAAAGATCCAGTCTAGCCTAGTCTTTAAGGCTGATCGTTCACCTGAGCCCGCCAAATTCAAATTTCAAGTGGTTTTTTGCAGTTCATAGGTTTGTAATAAGTTCTAGATTCATTTCAGTAGTAATCGCGACATTAACTATACAATATTAGCAACGTATAACTAAATCCATTGCTTAAAAATCGTTATTGTAGCTAAAAGTAGTGTAAAATGTCAATTTTGACCATTGGCACAGGTTTTCGCTTCATTTGCATTTTTCGGGACTTAAAACATACCCGCGATCTTTGGATTTAGGTATATCAGTAAATCTCTATCTAGCTCTCCAAGGAATACGAGCATAAGGGTATGGCAGGACTCAATCCTTATTCGGGTTAAATAAAATTTAAAAAAATACTACGCTTCGTCCCAAAAATACAAAATCAAAGAGTAAAAAACACCTACATTTCATTTTTTTTAATGTAGACTGTATAAAAACAAATAACCAAAAATGTTCTAATTTTAAATTCTGTCGCAGTGCAAAATGTACGCTAACATTTTTCATCCCCTCAAAATAAGCCTCAATTAACGGCACGAGGAGGCCGGGCCGTTATGTCACACGCTCCTGCTATTTGACACGCTTTCATGTGAAATTTGCTACAGTGGTTACATACGTTGACATAGATAAAATCGATATACATTTTTGTCATGTCCGTTAGAGGCTATAGAAATATTATGCCAATGTGAGATCTTACTGACGTCACCATGAAACAGATAATGTGGACGAGAGATTCCACATCGCGGGTAGCTTATTGGACATAAGTGTCTAGTATATCGAACCAGAGGACGCAGATTAAAGTCCTGCCTTTATCATTTACAGAAAATATAATTAAACCGGCATCAATATTTTTTTATTTGAATACCAAAAAATAAAAATTTATTTTTTGTTATTGATTATCACTTGCATTACATTAACTAATACTACGAAAAATAAATATTATAACATATTAATATTGATTATTAAGTTAAAATATTTATTTTTCTTCAAATAATAGAAAATGGAGTGATTTTTCCCTTCAAACTCAGTATGTCAGTCTGTCCTCCAAAGAGCCCCTCAATTAACGTCATGTCGCGTGATGTCACAATGATATACACCTAACAGTCACCGTCAACAAAAATAACATAGGTAAACGAATAATGTATATACGGTCGAATTAAAATGTTATAAGTATCCCGCAAAACGAATACAACCACTGCTTCATGCTTATATAGGATTTGAATATTATAACATTTGGAATATAAAAAAAGTATAATAAACCGCTACTGACAGTACTGACTGATTTTAAAGAAATAAAAGATATAAATACAATTTAACTCGTGAATTTACTATAATGATGATTAACATTTCTATATATATATTTCTATATACCTAGATTTTTGATATAGCCACATTCCAAAAAACGTTTTAAAACTCTAGATCCAACCGCAACATTAACCTTTAAAATAAGCCTGAATCAAGTAAGTGGGGGAGGCCGGGGTGTTACGTCACACACGTTTATTCCACTATCAACACGCTTTAATATTCGCTCGCGCTGTCACGCCGCGTGACGTAGTAACATGGCTGCCGCAATCACCGTCGAGTAGCGGCACGTCATAGGGATGAGAGGCATTTACGTTTAACGTGGGAAATTGAATGAACTGTTTGTGTTTTCGTTCTAAAATGATTGAGATTGTGTTGTATTTTGTATTGTTTGTAATTGTAAATGTCAGTTTATTAAGAAGGACGAATTCGCGTTGACAATGTTGACTACAAGACAAACAAATTTTGTAAATTAAGAAATATAATAATATAACGGATAATCTAATTACTGCATAAAAATTACATACGAATGTAATATTCATTCCAGTATTCACCTCCAAGATCATTTTTGATAACACCATTATAACAATATTACGACTACGAAATTGACCTAGTTACCGAACATACAATATATACTGTTGAATATCAGAAAAATCAATCATATTGCTTGCTATATAAATAATATTTTCTTTTATATAATTATAATAGACATAGAAATATGATGCCTGCGTACAGAGCAGAAACGTCCATTAATCACTACACTTATTCATTACGTGTTAGCTTTAATCTAAGCCAGAACCTACTGGAAAGATATTCTCTTTCTTCGTGTTATTTATATAAATGTTTATACAATATAACATAAATTAAATGAGACTTGTCATTGGTCTAGAGGTCGTAACCGTTGCTACTGTGCGTGGCATTCTGAATTCGATTTCAAATTCTTTAGATTTAGGAAGTTCTTAGTAGCATTATAAGCTAGCCGACAATTACATTGGACCTAAAACATACCGGCGAACCAACGGTTTCGATCAGGTAAGTTAAGGTACCTGTACCTAACCCTTTGGGAAATACATGCGTGATGATGTGTATGTATATATATATATATATATAAAGTCTGTAAAGTAATTAAATGTTTAATTGTCAAAACTCGCACTCTTCAAAATCATATCCTGACTTGACATGCCAACCCTGTGCCAATCCAAGTCTCAAGTATGACATTAACTGGGATGTGGAATTGCAGGTATTGGCGTGATTAATTAGTTAATTGGTTCAAAATTACATGGCGCGACACGACTGGGGCCTTAAATATTACACCAATTTGAAAGTTTAACGAGTTTTGTTAATGCTTTAATTAAATTGGAAGCAATATAAATTAATTATTAGCAGTTATATTGAACAATAATTGTGTGCCTTATAAATTCCTTATAAAATAGTTGTCTAGATACTATCAATTATTAGAATCTCTTTTGTCCATCTATGTCGAGAAAATATGACGGGAGGAAACGGAATATAGCGACAACAAGACTTTGACATCACTCGTCCCCATTGTATACTGGAGGAATAGAAGTCATCTCGGGAACCTTAATCCTGAAAATAACATTATAGAATGATGAGATACTATGTTCAATAAATAAAGATACCTAGTTAGTGAGTTCAACAGTATGTTATTCAGTTCCTATGTAATAGAGGACTGGACTATTGCTATTAACCGGGCACAAACCCAAACTTTGACCTACTACTGCGAATTTCACAGAAAAACTCAATAACGTTTTGTTCGGCCTGGAAAATGAAACTAAGACTTTACGCTCAGCAGACACACTTGTGACCACCGGAGCATTGAGATAGTTATAAATTCCAATTCAAAACATATCAACATTTCATTTCCTGTACTCAAATTCTGTATGAAATGGAGAAATCTCGAACCAAAATATGACAATAAACTACATTTTATTAAACAATTATTCCCCGACATATTATAATAGGGTGCTACCTACTTCAAAATATGTCTGCTGCCAATAAATTTGTCCTGTGTCCTTACGAGCCCCACCCACCCATCAATATTCGGCCTCCGTGGAAGATGAAAAGTTTTTTCGACAGTTTGGGGACTTGCAAAACATAATCTTGGTAGTATCAGTGATCCTTTTTTGTACATACATTTATACAGGATGTAATATTGAGATGTGGGGAAGTATGTAAGCAGCGTTGATAATAAAAAGGAACATTGATTTTGAATGGATTTAATATGTGAATACGGAATTATAAATATTATTAACAACAATATGGTTGATTTTAAGAAACTCATTACTATGTTCCGATTTAATATCTAGCTATTGTTGGAAAATGGAAACGCTTTACATTACAGTCTCAAATTAGTTTTCGTCTCGAAAACAATAGATTTTCTATTGATAGAAAAGTTTATTCTGCTAAAAATTGGTTGGGGAATTTTAAATACTTATTTTAGTATAAAGTAACATAGCCCAGAAAAATGTAGATGAATTGAAATCCTTGTTTATTTTAATGAAATTGGTGGTTGAAAAGAGTTTTTTTTTCTTTTCTGAAAATTCAGTGCGATGGGGTAGGACGATAGCGTAACATAAGTATCAAATAAAAATGACTGGGCATGCTTTAACCGACGCAAAAATGAAGTTTCTCAAGTCGACACGTATATTCATTGACTATATTACATAATTGTATTTAACGGTAAGCTCGAATTAATTTTATCAAGCAACCCATCCCCGATATGTTTGTTCATGTATTAAGTTTATAAAAAATATTTTTCAAAAAATGTTAATATATTTTTTAATAATCAGGAATGGCTGAGGGACGGTCTTAAATGGGATTTTGTACTATAACAAAAGATAAAGATAACATATTTAATCAATTACTTAGATACCTGCTGCAATAAAAAAGCACTTTTTACTACAATACCACAATAATTTATCGTAATTTTTCTGTAGATTAATGAAACAATTAAATTTTTATAACTTATCCGGAACGTTTTATGATATAATTTTTATGTTTTATGTCGGAGCGTTATTTTAATGTGGCGACGTTACGGCTTACCTGTCGCTATAAAAACGGTAGATTAGAAATGATAATAAAATATGAATCATGAATTATTTTACGTCAAAAGGTAGTTTACAAAGAATATTTTTTATAGCTATATGTTTTTGTATGGGATGGAGGCAAACAAGCAGACGGAACGCCTAATAGGAAGCGATTACCGCCGCCCATGGACACCCGCAACACTAGAGGAGTCACAAGTGTGTTGTCAGCCTTTTAAAAGGAGATTGGGCCTCCGGTATCCTCACTCACTCGGCAAAAAACAACATAAGAGTTGTTTCACGCCGTTTTTTGTGAGGCCGTGGTCTCACTATGGTCAAGTCGGCTCATTCGAACCGAAGCATGACTTTACCACGATGTTCGTTTAGCCCCTTTTTACCTAAAAGGAAATAAACATAACATACTATCACACACGTATTCCCCAAATAGGTAGATTTGTTCTAAATATACACACACAATTAGCCGATATGTTTGGGTTCCATGTAATAGGGGCGAGCTTATTGACATTAACCGGCCACAAATTCAAATTGCGAGCTGTTATTGGGGATTTCCTAGAAGAACCCAATAACATATTTCTCGACCTTGGAATCGAACCTGGGAACTCACTCATGCGCTCATATGACCAATGAAGCAGTCTCGACTTTGACAGCTTCGAAATTATAAATAGAAGATTCAATATTTATATTATCTTTTTTTTTACAAAAAGCTTACAGAATAATGTAGGTACTAGATCACTACAAATAATTTTGTAGAAAGAATTTGAATGTGACTTAGTGACTATAAATAAAGAGTTCAATGTGTTTTTTCACCCCGACCTCCCCCAAGATCGTTAGATTTGTAAACTTGACGCTTACTTATGCAAATGTCTTTGCAACTTGTATAAATGTTTGGAATTTATAATAATTTAAGTTTCAGTTGTAAAATGTTATTTGGATTTTATATTTGATTTTATGGTGCATGATTTGTCAATTATGGATTTTTTATGTTTTTCATGGGATGTAAAATCTTCACCTAAAAGCATTATACTTACAGAAGCAAATTAAATATTACGGAGTCACAATAGTTTCGACGTCAGTTTTGCTAGTATAAATAGGCATGTCTAGCAAAATTTATATCAAAGCTAAAGTTCTTACAGTAAGAAATCTCAGCCAACATCAATCAAGTGACAAAAACCACGGAAGCTGGGCTCACAAATCGCGAGTCACTCTCTGACAATGCAAAACGATCGGTGTCTTACATAGCTCTAGTGACTTTGTAATATTATAACAATCAGCAATGGATAATTGGTCGTTTCATAATATCGTTTTATGTATAAATAATTTAGAAAATTATTGATTTATTTAAAAAAATGTTCTTTAGCTTGCGGATTTTTTCCGTGTGATAGGAAACCCCAAAACTTTGTCTTGTTACCCGCCAAAATTCACATCATCATCATCATCCCCCCCATTATTTTTTCCCATGAATGAGAAGATTTAGGCTATCGTCCACCACGCTTGCCTCGTGCGGGATGGCAGACTTCACACTCTCGCCTTCGAGAAAATTTCTCAGGCAGCCAGGTTTCCTCACGAGTTTTCCATCACCATATAAGCACGTGATAATTAACTATTAATACGTACATCACATGACTCCAAAAAGTCAGAGGTACGTGCCTTGGATTCAAACTCGAGAACGATTTGGCAGTCCAATGGTCGTATCACTATGCTACTAAAATGCAACAAGATTAGTAAAGTTTTTAATTTATGTACTTATTTGAAAGATAACATACTAAACCTCTGGATAAATATTTTTAACGCAATTAATGGATGCTGCTCATTTACTTCAGATCTATAATCTTATTTTGCCACGAAAACTAGTATTTTCTCAGAATTTGAAAATAAAATACTAAATAGAAAGTAGGACAGAAAAAATTCGAGACTTATTTTAAAAAATCTAGGGCCTTGTTTCCAGTATAGTTCTTAAGGTCAGGTCATACGGTCTAACCCTGAGCCCCAACTGGCAGCTACAAAAATAAAATAATAAACTTTAAGGCATGCACTCACTACACCGTAACATTTATTCAGCGATTCCTTCTTTGACTGTCACACTGGTCTATTTTTCTTTACCTTTAGAATGGGATTGAATTCTAGTGTATTTTAAATAATATTTTGTTAATATAAGTGTAGTCAATGATCTTATGACTAGTGAACGTCAGGTAGTGGTCAAATTCAAGCCTATCCAATATGAAAAAAAGAGAGAAAAATTATATTACTTGTATGGAGTTTCTGTCATATTTCTATCGCCAATACGTATAATTACCGGTAGATATTTCAATAATTCTAGGTCTGCATCCATAAGAGGTTAACATAGTAAACCGTCTCCTCCGGCGGAGGAGACGGTTAAAAAATGTACGATATAGTGTGCCGCAATCACTACTAGCGAAAGTCTAATTTCCTGTGCAGGTTATTATATTTTTTTTTTATTAAATTACATTACGATATAACACCATTTTTATTCGGAATTAGGTCTCAGTGATTTAGATCAGTTAATTCGAGTTGGAACGGAAATTACACACTGCACTGGTTGGTAATGGCCCTTATTTAGTAGTTGTAATTTTTACATCTTTAACGTAGGTGTATAACTGTTCTTTTGGAATGAGGATTAAATATTTAAATTATAATCTGTTTTTTATTTTATTTCTAGTGGAATTTCTTAGGTATATTTTTCTTGTACATCGGTTCAAGAAAAATGATTCTGAATTGTGTCTGTAATTTGTGGCTTGGCGGGGTAAATATAATTAGTATCCTTTAATTTTATAGAAAATATATATTACATAATTTTTGTTTTTCCTTTCAATTCAAATTCAAAGATAGGTTAATTTCGTAGGTATTATTTTCATTGACCTTTTTCAGGAAGGAGATGTTTCGATTTAAAGGACATGGATTTAAAGGACCTTGTTTTATGGTGCAGAAAATCCTCATTGAGAATTAATAAGATTTACTGTAGGCTATGGGACTTATATTCGCCACGATCCCGACAGGCTGTGGTCCGGAAATCGCGTGATGTCTTCAGGATGGACGGGGGCTGGTTATTTGCCTCACGTCCTATTGGAAGTGGCAGACTATAGCCTTACTTTCCTTATCCTGGGAGGCCACCCGTGCCCAATTGTGAAACAGTAAATGGGTTAATTATTCTTAACTAGAGTTTGCCGAAAATTCAGTTTAATTCCTCTTATAAATTTTCTAACCTATATTTCAAACAATTTGAAACGATAGATGATGGTATAACGTCGTCAAGATTAATGTTCCATCCGTGACTCGTGTTTTAAGGGCCGCTCAGGTCCCGCGGGCCACCTGGCTGACTCGAATGGCTTTCGAAACTGGCGTATTTTTGGGCGGTTTATAACCTTATGGGATGAGAAAGATGTAAATGACGAACCTGGAGTTTTTCAACATGGCGTGCTACACACATATTCGGGGCGGCACAGCCGAGCGGTAAAATCGAATATGTGTTGATACATGTTCGGGAAAAAGGTTTCTCGGCTTAGCCGCACTTACTCAGCGAGTAACCGATCGGTACGAGTAGAATCATATAAATGTAATAATTGGTTATGGTCGGTTTTGTTTGAACTAATATTGCCAAACCAAATGTGCCAAGCAAGTTATGCTTAGTTAGAAGTAAGTATCAGTATAGCGATCTGCTAGTTACATCAAAAGGACGCAAGTTGCACGATTGTCCAATCTGCTTGCTTATTTATGTACTATAGGAAAGCTTGCAGTCTATATAATAAATCATATCGAAACCTCTGTCATCTATATATGTATGTATATAAAAGAAGAACCTGACTGACTGACGTATCAACGCACAGCCGAAACTACAGAAGTTAGATCCCTGAAACTTAAACTTAAACTTATCTAATAAAATAAATAAATAATATATACATATAAATAAAGTGAAACTAAACAAATAAAGAAATGGTAATTACCAAATAATATACGTAGATACTATATTATACACGACAAAACATAAGCCGTCCTCCTCTCTCCTACATTGCCGTGCCCGACAGGGTCCATGATTGATACTTTTATATTTATTTTTTAACACCTGTTAACATTGTGGAGTGCAATAAACGAATTGAGTATTGAGTATTGAGTAAGTTCCTCCTTTTGCACTGTAGACTAGCACTAAGAAAAGATTTTTGGAAATTCAAGCCCAAACGTGGTTAAACGGGGAGTGAAAGTTTTTATGAAAGTCCCGCACACGCTACCATACGTTTGACACACACGTATACATATATAATAAACGATGACATTGTCAAGATTGTCATGATTCCATAGTACAGCCGTCATTCGTTGCTGACTTTTTGACAATTGTTTTCTTCCATATAAATTAGACTTAACACATTTTATGATACGAAAAGCATCGTGTAGGTACAGTGGGCACAGTATATTTTGGAAACAATAATTACCTAAGTACGCAGGCACTGCGCACGGGAACTCTAGTTACAAATATTGCTAAAAACAAGCTTTAAAAATATATAGATTCTTGGTTGAAATTAAGTTTTTATATGAGAAAAGTACCTTGACTCATAAAACATCCCGCAGTGCTATCCATGTTTATTGTATTTATTTTTCATCTCCGAGGGAATTACCTTTAACGCAAAATCAAACACAAGCTATGACGCATTTTAGAGTCCAGACATCGTGGTAGACATTGAAATAATAAATAGATTTTTTTATGGATTATTCCGCGTTATATTTGCACTATTAAATCCTACTAGATACTACTGTAATGATTTCATTTCATGTACGAGTATATTGTGCAGGTAAGTGTCAGAAATAGACATACGAGGGTTATAATTTAGGGCAATAGCTGACATGACCTTATAAAAACTATAGAAGCTTTGAGTTGAACTGTCCCAAATCCCAACTGACGGCACGTATACATCAGTCATCATGTAGCTCAACCATTATTTACGGAGCTCAACGACCCGTCACACGTTGAGCTTAATACGGGGAAAGTCTTCTAGAAAAAAGTGTGCGCAGATTTGGCCATAATAAGTAAACCTTTGCAAGGCTAAGGGTAATGTTAGGGTAATGTTCAGACGGCAGGATTAATTTATTTTGGGGAGAACTGGAATCGCTAGCCCCGCGTTGTCGGACAGGAAGAAACATTTATGTGTATTAAGAATGAGTAAGTCTGCAGCTACCCAATGGATATACCATTGGATAGCTACTCGTACCCAGTGGCGTAACTAGGCGTGGGCCAAGGGGGCACCCACATATAGGGTCGTCGCGAAGCCCCTATAAATGCGACGCCCCCAGACTTTACCACAGATGATAAATTAATTTGATCACTTTTACGCTCGGAAAAGAACGTCAGAAGTTTCGTAGGATAGATATATTGGGTAGGTTTTGGCAACGAAAGAAAAGGGGATTCGCTGATGCGACTTCGCCCACGTCTATATTAGTCTAAACTACACCTATGCTAGTTCCAATATATATTCAAGTTGATAATAGTATACTAGTTGTCCCCGAGGTTTCACTTGGAACCTAGAGTGACGTAACTCGATTAACAATATAGCTTTAAATGTTACTTGAAACATGCTTTTAGTGAAAGAATTTTTAAAATCGGTTTAAGTTTGTGAGTTTATCCATTACAAACAATTTTACAAACTACTCTTTATAATATTAGTGTAGAAATAGAAATAAATTATTTTGTCTCAAAAGCGAGTAGCTTTCTTCCTCAGGATGCAATCTATCTGTTTTGTCAATATTGATCGAAACAATGAAAGCATGATGCAGTGTTACGCTGACGCTCTAGACTTATTAGGATCACTTTTTTTTATTCGTGATAGGCTTACGCTTGACCACCACTTCGCTTGATGTTAAGCGATACTGCGATGGAGCGCGCTTGCCTAGAAGAAACCGATTCACTCGTGATTTAAAGACACCCAAACTATATCTATCGGGGAAGACCCACTCAGGAAGCGCATTCCACATTACAGCGGTACGCATGATAAAAGTGGACTTAAAGCGCTTCGTTCGGGTTTTCGGAATGTCCACCATGAATCAATGTCGCTTTTTCGTGCTTCTGACCGTCCGATAGTAGAAAGGGCTAGGGAGAATAAGAAGTAAGTTTATTCATTGACATAAATAAGTAGGTATCATAGATACCTTATAAACATGATGTATGTACAAAATTGAGCATTTTACAACGCTGGCTAATCTCAGCGCAAAATTATAAAACCCACTAGATATCGACTAGAACGCGTAAAAGGTACATCATTAAAAATCCATTACGCGGTGCATGCCCGATAGCTTTTTAATCTGAAGCGCTGCAGCGCTGAAAGGTGGCGTGACGTGCTCGCGACTACATCACGGATTTATCAGAAGCGCTTAGAGAGAGTAAGAGTAAGGTTTTTGTAACCTGCAATATGAATGGATAATATACCTAGTATAGATGCAAACAGCGAGTAATTGAGTGGTATTTCACTGATTCTGTAATGATTTTGATACCACCAATTACCAGGGTTTTAATTCAAAGTTATTGAATGAAAAAACTGGTAAATCTCTTTGGGAGTGGTCTCCTGTTGTTTTTTTTAAACGGTTAATAGCAATGTGGGTTGCACATTACTAGTATTCTTGTTAAACCCTCATGCTAAGCTAAAATGCTTGTGTTACGAGTGGGTTCACGTCGGTAGTGCAATGGGTGGGTTTCGAACCGGCAACCACATGATCGCAAGTCCGACGCCCTAGTCATAATCTATACTTATAATAAATCTGTAGAGAGGTTGACCTCTCATAATATATTTCATGTACAGAATTGATTCTGTACATGAAATATATTTCCAAAATAACTATCAGCGGGTGATTAGTGATCGATACTGACGCCAAAAATGCAATCAGTAAAATTTTTGTCTGTCTGTCTGTCTGTCTGTCTGTATGTTCGTTATAGAAACAAAAACCACTCGACGGATTTCAACGAAACTTGGTACAATTGTTCTTCATACTCCTGGGCAGGTTATAGTATACTTTTCATCACGCTACGATTAATAGGAGCAGAGCAGTGAAGGGAAATGTTGGGAAAACAGGAGAACTTACTCCATTTTTTAAGCTTCCGTCGCGTGTGCAGCCTTAATGGTTAAAGCTACACAGAAATCATGTATGACGGAAATGTTTTCCTTAAAATTATATAAAAAATATTCCACGACAGCAAATGTCTATCTTTTATGGTTGACTCACAATAACACGTGTAACTCCCGATAGCTTAGCAGTTCGGAACTTTCTGATTATATTTGTCTACTCTTACGTTAGGTGACTGACTGACTGACATAGTGATCTATCAACGCACAGCCCAAACCACAGGTTATGGTATACTTTTCATCACGCTACGATCAATAGGAGCGAGCAGTGAAGGGAAATGTTGGGAAAATGAGTGATTCATGAGAAAGGTTTCAAGCTATAAAACATCACGCTACAACCCTTAGGAACGGGGCAACGCAGGTGAAACCGCGGGCAAAGAACTAGGGAACAAAGTAACTATTCCACGCGGACGAAGTCGCTGGGAAAAGCTAATTTAAATAATAAAATAATATTATTAATTTAAATTAAATATGAAATGAAATGAAATCAAATAATTTATTCGGCAAGTAGATCTTTAGAGATACTTTTACATGTCAATGGTAACCTAACTGACGACCTCTGAGAAGAAATACCGAAACAAACTCAGAGAATCATGGTCTCTTTTAAAGTCCAGACATGGAAAAACACTTATATGTAACTGGTACGATGTAGAGTATCTACCTAATGTCTGAAATAGCCTTTTGAGGAAAAAACCATATCAGCTTCGAGGAGACTAGTCCCAACTGACGGCACGCATGCATCAGTCATCGTGTAGCTCAACCATAATATTAGTATGTCCATACTAATATGAATACCTAGAGTAAGAGAGGTATGGCATAGAGGAATCGAATAATTCCTCTCACAATTGGAGCTGCTCAACTGGGGAAGTACCTCCACCTTGCAGAAAATCGTAGCCAAATAACATAGCTCCGTGCTATGTTGTGTTCCTAACGGTGAGCAAGGTCGTTAGAGCTCCGCGAGGACGCGTTGTGTTGGTAGTGTGGGGGACCGGTGGTGTTTTTGTGCTGTCATGTATGGCAGCATGTTGCCTATGCTGCCAGCCCAACTATTCCTCCTTAATTTACTGGGTCGGCAACGCGCGAGTGATACCCTGGTGTTGCAAGCGTCTATAGGGTACGGTAACCGCTTACCATCAGGCGGGCTGTATGCTTATTAGCCACATAGTGGTATAAAAAAAAACCTAAATGAGAAAGGAACTCTGTCTGTGACGTTTTCATGTTTAAACAGAGGAACCGATTTTAATGAATTTTGGTATAGAAATAGATTGAACCTTAGAGAAGGCCATAGGCTAATTTCTGTCTCGTAAAGTCCTTTGGGATTGGCAACAGCTAGTTTTATTTTTAAATAAAAAGGAGCGCTTCACATAAAATATACATTTGTTGACAACTAAAAATTATTTCTGAATAAATAACGCCAAATATACAAAATAATATATAATAAATTACAATGAAATAACGTATTTGCGGAGCTGTCATCTGCAGGTATATATTTACGAGCAACTGTATTTATTTCGGTATTTTGGGGAAATAAGGAAAGGAAAAATACAATTACCGTGTGTTAGCTATATACATACACTAGCTGCTGTTGTCCGCAGTTTGACTCACGTACCAAAAAGATTAACATACTATAAGTCCGATTCTAGGCGGCGTACCAAGATGAATCATGCACCAGATTTTAAGTTAGAACTCTAGCAATACATCGGTGAAAACTACATTCAATTCTATGGAGTAGTTTTTGCGTGATGCGCGTACAAACATACAGACGGACACACAAATATTCTAAAAATTGTTATATATTATATAATGTTGATAATGTACAAACATCGGCCTGTTACAATTTTATTATAAGTATATATATATTATAGTAACCCGCCTCGTCACAGCACGATTGTACAGTATGTTTGATGTATGTATTATATATATGCCTACTATAGTTTTAATATACTTTTCTTTTTCTAAAGACTGCCTCATTATTCTAGTGGTCCCAAGCGTGACTGCTACGCTAGAGGTCCTGCGTTCGATCCCCAGGTCGAACAAAGTGACTGTCATGACCGTGGCGAATGTCATGAATCCCATGGCCGTGACTATAGTATAGGGCACAGCAAGGAATGTACGGTTTTAGTCGGTATGAGTCCGACATACCCTGCCATCTCCCTGGGTGCCAGACGATCCATGAGGATTTTCCGTACAAAAAACTTCTCAGTAACAGCACAATTTGGATTTGTGCCCGGTTAATGGCAATTTTCGTCACCTATTAAATTTGACCTAAACATACCGGCGAACTGTGTGTAGTGTGGGTGTACATTAGTACACCTCTGCCTAATCCTCCGAAGAATACAGGCATGATGGTATGTCATGAGTATTCATACCTCTATACTGAAAGTAATACTTATTTAGACACATTCCAATACCTCCATATTTCGCCAAAATATTTCCCAAAACTATAATTCTTAACACGGGTCGATAGCTTTCAATCTTTCTTTCCCTCGAGAGGATTTCGTAAGAAAAACAAAGGAAGAGCCAGTTACTCTAGATTTAAGGGTGAGGTCGGCCCGGTTTGCGTCACCCCTATTTCTCGTTAACCATCTTATGTTTTTAGATGCGTATATTTACTCGAGGTCTCTCATTTGCTCTCAAGTTATTGAATTACTAGTCTTTTATGTAAAATATGTGAGACAGAAAACCGTTAGGCTTATTGACAAGGAAAATATTGGATGTATTGATGACAACCTATTTTCTGTTGAACATAACATACCATCACGCCTGTATTCCCCGAACGGTTAGGCAGAGGCGTACTAATGTACACCCACATTTCGCCGGTATGTTTAGGTCCAAGTAATAGGGGGCGAGCCTATTGCCATTAACCGGGCACAAATCACTCCAAGATGGAGTGATGATTTGCGAAAGGTTGCTGGCGGAAGCTGGATGCGACAAGCCGAGGACAGGGTGAAATGGCGCACCGCAGTCCAGCAATGGACTGCTGTAGGCTGATGATGGGCACAAATCCAGATTCTGAGCTGCTACTGAGAATTTCATAGAAAAACTCAATAACACTTTGCTCGACCTGGATCGAACACAAGACCTCTAGCGTAGCAGTCACGCTTGGGACCACTAGACTAATGAGGCAGTCAAAGCCAAAGTATTTTCTGTTGAGTGGTTTTAATATGTTGGAAAAGAGTATTAAATTAACCCTATTTATTTGTCTAGTGGGGCGACTACTACGCTATAGATCTAATTCTCAGATCAAAGTAAAAGAAAGAAAGAAAGTGGATCTTAACATACCGGCTTACTGTGGATGTACGGTATTAGGCACACCTCTGCCTAACCCTTCGAGGAATACAAGCTATGTATTGTTATTTTGTTAATCTCGATCTAGCAAAGTTTTTTTTTTTCAAAACGTTGCCCCACACTAGGATTTTCTCCTGTATCGTGGGTGCGTTTACAAACACAAATTCTCACATACACAAACGCCCAGACCCGGAACAACTACCTGTAGATCATACAAATATTTGCTCCGTGTGGGGATCGAACCCACAACATGTGACGCAGAAGCCAATCGCTCGGCCGCTACGCCAAACGTGTCGTCGTATATGGTAACATTACGACACTTTCGCATGGATTCGATTCCCAGGTCGAGCAAAGTGCTAATGGTTTTTTTTTTAATTCTCAATAGCAGGTCAGAGTTTAGATTTGTGACCGCTTAGTGGCAATAGACTCGCCCTCTATTACATGGGACTAGAGATGGGTTTATGCCAGGGCATTTATTTTTTTCGCCCAAAATGCCTGGGCGGAAACCCATCTATATAGATGGGTTTATGCCAGGGCATTTATTTTTTTCGCCCAAAATGCCTGGGTAGAAACCCATCTATACATGGGACCTAAATATACCGGCGAACTGCATGTATACATAAGGTAGCTTTTCTTTCTTTTCTCTTTTTTTTAAGCTTACTAGCAATGTGGGTCGCACATTACTATTTTTGTTAACCCCTCGTGCTAAGCTAAATGCTTGTGTTACGAGTGGGCTCACGTCGGTGGTGCAATGGGTAGGTTTCGAACCGGCAACCACATGATCGCAAGTCCGAGGCCCTAGCCATTAGACTACCGCCGCTTTTGTAACCTCCTTCACCACTGCCTAACCCTTCGGAGAATACAAGCGTGATGGTATGATACTTTACGTTGTGGTTATAATATATTATCAATTTTCTCACGTACATCCTATCACAAGTTTCACCATGTAAAGTGAGATGTCGCTTAGCAACGATATGCGACACGACAAAGATAAAATGTGTTGCATTATTGAAACACTTCTTTATGTCGCTTGGAGGTATGCACGTCCTGTAGATTGCTCAAACGACATCCGGCACAGGATACTTTGAAGATAGTAGTGAACATGAATTGAATAGATCAGTCTTATTATATATTAGATGCGACGGTAGCTTAATGGCTAGGGCGTCGGACTTGCGATCATGTGGTTCGGTGTCGGTTCGAAACCCACCCATTGCACTACCGACGTGAACCCGCTCGTAACACAACCATTTAGCTTAGCACGAGGGGTTAACAAGAATAATAGCAATTTGCGACCCACATTGCTAGTAATCTTTTTTTAAATACTAGCTTTTCGCACGCATCCCAAAGAAGCCTTGGTATGTCCTTTCCCAATCTATACCGAAAAATGATAAAATTGGTTTTCAGATTAGGCGTACAATCGCATTTTTTTTAATAATAGTATGGATGTTAATAATTCGTGTTTTAATTTAGAAAAGGTCAATATGAATAACGAACTTATTGAACGATAGATGTTGAATTATGTCTATTATTTATCACTTGACGGGTTAAAGATAGTTTTTTTTTCTTTAACAGTTCTTCTATCAGAATGAGAGGGCTATAGTCCACCAGACTTGCCTGCAGATTGACAGATTTTACAAGAGAAGAAGAAGAAAATCTGTAAGGCATACAGGTTTCCTCACGATGTATTAGCACACATTGGTAGATACACATCGTTGGTCCAGATGAACAGGGTATTAACTCAAAAAAGCCTATTTTTCAGGAGAGCGATTTGAAGTTTTCAATTCAATATTATTTCCATTTCCGTTAATAATTAGCTAACCTCACTTATATATTTTGTAAACTTACTTTATTGATAATGTTTTTGTTCACTGCACGAGTTTGTTAATTTTGCTATTTCTGAGAAAAAAAATATAATCTACAGGCAAGAACATAATAATACCTTTTTACACAAAAAATACTTCTGACCCAAAGTAGTAACTACAAATGTCATTATCACATGGCCTTGCTATCCTTAGTACACATGACTGCGGTCAGAAGTGTGTGTCTTTAATTATAATTAAACTCGAACGAAACGCTTTAAGTCCAATTTTATTATCTTATATTTTATTTTATTAATTTTATGCGTACTGCTGACATGTGAAATGCACTTCCCGAGTCTTCCCCGATAGATATAATCCTGAGTGTCTTTAAATCACGAGTGAATCGGTTTCTTCTAGGCAAGCGCGCTCCATCGTAGATCGCAGTGTCGCTTAACATCAGGCGAACTGGCGGTAAAGCGAGATCTATAGTCTAGCAGACCAAGTTCGCATCACAAAGCTATTATTGCTGGAAAGTTCTATCATGTACATGTAATATTGTACCTTACAAGTTACATAACCGTCACCTGTTATTCCCACAGCGCTGGGGAGTCACTGTCGTACTCACAGTTTCGTTGTTTAGTCCCCTGTGACGGGGACAAACCCAGCAAGTTATTGCTAATTAAATTCACTCGCTAACATAACTGCGTCCTATTCTCACTTAGATCTGGGTTTAGTAAAACTAAATAATCGTTTTATCTTGTGGATTTATTGAATTTATTTTCGTCTTATGGAGTTCGTAAATAAAGCATATTGGATAGGTATGATTAATATAATACCATTACGCCTATTTTCCCCGATAGTTGAGGCAGAGGTGTATTGTACACCCACAGTTCGCCGGTATATTTGGATCCCATAGAATAGAGGGCGAGCATATTTGAAAATTTCATAGAAAACCGTGAATCGAACTCAGGAACTCTAGAGTAGTGTACAGAAATTAAATACGGACAAAACTGAACATGGCATTACGATGCATACGTACTGTTTCGGTAAAGCCAGTAGATGGCGTTCTGTGCTCCGAACTCCTACGCGACTTCGCGGTGTGATTTTGTTTTTTTTGTGTGTGTTTAAGAAGTGGGTCCCTGGATGGTTTAGATTGAAAATTTGAGCCGGTAGGTGGCACTGCAATCGGGTTCTATGTTTTTTTTTATATTCAGTGCAAGACAACGTTTGCTGTGGCCGCTAGTAACCCTATAAAAACGCTTAAAAACAATTTTATATTTTTTTATAAAATGTCAAGTGGTAAACCTCGAACATTTTAATTTGAATTTCCATTACAACTCACGTCACGATTACAACGTTCACAGATTGACATTTTCTATTTATAACATAACCTTTTCTTGACACGTGACGTGATACTTGAGTTACATTGACCGACCTCAACTCACACAGATTAAATCAAAGGGTCGCAAACTCACAAACAGACAATGCCTGACAATTTGAATAAAAACGTTCAACCTTTGTGATGGTTTCTTTTTCAAGGTTCCGTATCCAAAGGGTAAAACGGGACCCTATTACTAAGACTCCGCTGTCCGTCGGTCCGTCTGTCCGTCTGTCACCAGGCTGTATATCATGAACCGTGATAGTTAGACAATTGAAATGTTCACAGATGATGTATTTCTGTTACCGCTATAATAACAAATACTTAAAAATAGAATAAAATAAATATTTAAGGGGGGCTCCCATACAACAAACGTGATTTCCTTCGTGCGCGAGGTTCCCTTTTTCACTTCAGCTGTATGCCTAGATTCGTATGCCCGTTAGATATTTTCTTGCCTCTTACGAGATGACTATCTGAGTGAACAGTATCACACGGGGAAAAAAATCGCTGGATTTTCCGTATAAATTCTCAACAGCTACTCAGTCTTCTTTGTCGCCACATTCGACTGAACACTCTCGTCTCATCATGTCGAGCTTCTTTCATTTTTTCCCCAGAACTCTGATCTTATAAACTGGATAGCACCAAGAAAGCTTTTATGTTTATTTTTACCGCAAAACCGTATGGCCCCAAAATAGAATAAATTCAGAAGGTTAACATTCAACCTTTGCGAAGTTTATTTGTATTTAAATTAGCATCGTTGAAACCTATCATAATTTTGAAAAGGTCAATAATTTTGATTTTTGAAATACATCCATATTAATATTATAGATGTGAAAGTAACCGTCTGTCTGTTTGTTATCTTTTCAATCCTAAGCTGCTGAATCAGTTTTTATTAATTTTGGTATAGGGATTGATTGGACCTTAAAGAAAGACATAGGCTACCTTTTATCTTAAAAAGTTTTTTGGTATCCAAGTAAAACTACGGGCAACTGCTGTTATCATCATCATATATAAAAGAAGAACTGACTGACTGACTGACTACGTGTCAACGCACAGCCGAAACTACAGGAGCTAGATCCCTGAAAGTTTGCATGCTGTTTCCTTTTGCACTGTAGACGAGCACTAATAAAGGATTTTGTAAATTCAACCCCTAAGGTGGTGAAAAGGGGGGTGAAAGTATGTATGAAAGTCCGCACACAATACCATGCGTTTGACATAAGCACACACACATTTAGTAAACTATGACATCGTTAGCTGTCATTCGCTGTTGACAATTGACAATTTGACATTTTGACAATTGTTTTCTTCTTAAATTAGACTTAACACATTTTATGACATGAAACCTCCATGGTGTTGTAGGTACAGTGCGCTCAGTTTATTTAGAAACGAATATTAACTAAGTACGGAAGCTAAGTTGCGCACGGGTATTCTATATTTTAAAATATAGGATTTTATTCAACTAATTACATCGGTAAAACATCCTTTTATAAAAATCACTCTTAAAATACCTATTTTTGTAGTCTGAATTGGCTTGGATTTACGTTACATTTTTGTAGCTACAAAGAATAATATTAGATAAAGATTTACTGGATAACTATATCCTTTATACACTTTTTCTAAAATTCTAATAATATGAATATTATGGCTCTGCACAAGAATTTTCCGATTTCAAATAATGCATTAAAATACGACCTCATTAGTCTAGTGGTTTCACGCGCGACTACTGCGCTAGAGCTCCTGGCTTCGATCCCCAGGTGGAGCGAAGTATTATTGGGTTGTTCAATGAAATTCTCAGTAGCAGCTCGCAGTCTGGATGATTTGGGCCCGGTTAATGAAAATAGGCTCACCCCCTAACACATAACCTCAACATACCGGCGAACTGTGGGTGTACATTAGTACATCTCTGCCTAACTCTTCGGGGAAATAGAGGCGTGATGGTTAAAAAATTAAAACTTAGAAGATAAAAGAAGAATGTTGTTGATGAATAAGAAAACGTAGATGCAGAAACTTACAAATATTTGTAAGCGTATTTGTCGAATAAGTTAGATGATTTATTCCTCAAAGGAAACATTGTGACTGTGGAACAATGACGTCACACCGTAAATTTATCACAAGTTTCTACTTAAGACTACATTGTTTTCGAGTTTTTTTTACTTTTGTATGGTTTGATTCTTTGTGTAAAGAAGGCACAAACAAGTTGTTTCAACAAATTGTTATCTTGTTTCAGAAATACCGTAGCTTTGCAAATTACGACCTTACGAGTGGTCAGTAGCTTAGCATATTAGTTGGTTATAGCGTCCGATCTATTAAACTGGAAGGACGCAATTCTGCCTTAGATAGAATTCTTCTTTTCCTACTTTATTTTGCTAGACAGAAAATACGTTGTGGGAATGTAATCAACTTATAATATTTGAGATTTTCTTTCTTATACCTAACACTTACCTTCAAATCTCTAGAATGCCTCAACTCCTGTCTTCGTGGTGGCTGTCCAGGGAGATCGGAGTACACAAGGTTTCTCACAGAACCCCGGAACTTAGGCTCGAAAATCACTGAAGGTAACGCTAAAGTCGTCAGTTTTGAATTGTACCTAAAACAAAGGAGAATAAATATATCAATTCAATACAAAATTATATTAATTATGTCACAAAAATCTATTTTGTAGTAGCAGGAACAAGGACCAGAATCATTTAACGCGGAACAAAGGACCAATTTCACGAATTGATCGAAAAACGGCTACTATCGAAATAAAACATGAAAAACACCACAATAACCTATTTTTCTTTTCCCCAACTCCGCTTTAAGTAATTGGATATATCTCAAGTCGTAACTATGAAACGTGTGGAATAACTTTCAAATAACAAAACCTATTTTCCTGGAGCTGCGATGTATGTGTTTAAAATATTTTTAATAAAACACAATTTTTAAAGAACATTCGTCTCAGGCTATGGAGACGGCTAACAACAATTTATCTTGCGTCCTTTTCTGTTACAGCGTCTCCTAGAACAATATTTCAGTGTGACACAGACGGTAGAAGCTTGCTTTGAAAATTGCTTTTACTGTATATACTTTTGCTTTGTTTAAAGAGTACTCGCATAGAAAAACAGTCGAGTAAAAGATTATCCCGACTGTTGTACGAAGGAATGCTTTTCGACTTCATTGCCCTCAAAATTTGGTTGTGTTAGTAAAGGAATTTTAGTGAATTTTGCAAGAATCCTGTTTCTGTGTGAATTATTTTGTATTTTTCTTTTATAAATAAACTTCTGTAATTTACTCCAAACTGTATACTGGATTAGAATAGATAGCTATAATGAATGAGAAAAATATTAAACGTAGAAGAACTAAATATGGGCTGCTTCAGACATACTATTAACTATCTATATTTTAAATACATTATAAGCATACTATAATCATAAACAGTGTGATTATAATCATAAAATACATAACGATACTTCATCCTTTTCGTACCTTCTTATTCTACAAACTTTGAAACAATCCAAACCGAGTGCAATTACAATAATATCTTCTAAAAGCTTTTGGAGACTCCATAATCCTAATTAAGAGCCATAGCTAGTTCACATAATTACTGCAAAACTATCCTAATTTTCAACATTCCCAGAGCACAGCAGAACTAAGTGCTAAGAAAATAAACTTAACACTAACAAATTTAATTACATTAACATTCAAACAGAAGACGGTGGAATTATAGCTTTTTAAAAATTCCAGTCTCAATAGAGCTTTTTCAGAAGAAATTTGTAACGACCTCCAAAGTTAGGTAGATAATTTGCACGGAAACATGGAAGTTATAAAAGAAATAATATTAAAGCTGTTTTGCAGGATCATCTTAATTTTCATGATGAAGAAGGAGGGGTGAAATGAATAATGTGAAAACGGACGAACTCAGAGAACGAGAAATGAGATAAGTCATTAAAATTAAAGAGTGCAATTTAACACAATTATTTTGGAACCATTTTTTTAGATTATTATCCAGGTGTTATCTGCAGGGCTAATGTAGCCGCTTTTAATAAATTATAGTATGATTCATGTCGGAAAATTGCTAAGGATCTGCATAGTAAAAAAGGCAACTTTGATTTAATCATATCAGTCAAAGGACAAATTCATTAAACATGAAATTATGATTCAAGAAATGATGATACTATGATTCAACAAACAACATACAAACCATCACGTATGTGTTCCCCTAAGGATTAAGGAGAGGTGTCAAGTCGGCCATTAAAAAGGTACTTTTGAAAAGTCAAATTATTTGCACTTACGTACACCCCTATTCTGTCGGTATTTTCAGATCCCGTGTAATAAGGAGCGTACCTATTTCTACTAACCGAGCACAAATTCAAACTCCGAGCTGCTACTGAGAATTTCATAGAAAAACCCAAAAACACTGGTCGACCTGGAGCCGAGAACCTCTTAGCCGCACGACCACTCTTACGATCACTACACCAATGAGCTAGGTAAGACATAATAATCAAGTTCAAACAATACATGATGAATTTATTGTAATTACGTCCAAATTTATCGATTATGACGCACTAGAAGTGCCTATGCCATCTCTATCACCTTCTAGATTAACATCTTAAACTCCATAACTAAGTTCCAACGGCCCAATGAATAGTTTATGCTAAATGTCTAACAAGTTTCAGTCTTCAGGCTGAAACTCCCATCTATAGATTAGTCTGAACAAAACCTAGACACAACATTCGTATGTTTTGAAACTTTCTGAACACCGTTCACAATTAATTATAATTGCTGTTATAATTTATATTCCCCGAAGGGTTAGGCAGAGGCGTACAATGTACCCTCAGTTTACCGGTATCTTCAGGTCCCATGTAATAGGGGGCGAGCTTATTGCTATTAACCGGGCACAAATCCAGACTCCGAGCTGCTACTGAGAATTTCATAGAAAAACCCAATAACACTTTGCTCGACCTGGGGATCGAACCCAGGACCTCTAGCGTAGCAGTCCTTGGGACCACTAGATTAACGATTAGATGACATAATTTTAGTTTAATTAAGTTTCCAAGTATTTTTTTATAAATGTGGTGTTTGTGAAAAGAAAATTGTAAATTTTTATCTTTGCTCAAATACTTTTTCATGTTGCATGATAAAGTTTGTAAACATGGCATTGGTTTTAATTTTTTTCCTTCATGTTTTTAATTTGTTTCATCGATATATTTTTATTTTCTGTGCTTTGTCATTTTTAAGGAGCAATATTTGGAAGTGATACTACTTATGTAATAATTAAGGATGTGCCGGACAATATATTTTTATTTTATCATTTCACTTGTTGCTTGGTAAATATTGAATTTCTATAAATTCTGCCAGTCATATCCCGATGACGTTAAGTCTAGACTCTTGGACTTAAACCTTGTCTAGACATTCAATTACACAGCCATGTACTGACTGAACACAGTCTAGCTAAAACAAAGGAACTGCTTTCGAAAACAATAAAATATTATAGATTTTCAATAGTTACGCTTGTTGTTATTTTTAATATTACCATGCTAGGTAATAAAAAAAATGGTGCAATAGGATTTTATGTCAATAACGCTAAGGGTGGTATTCAAACTCAATGTCTCTCGATCGCGAGCGCAATGCCTAAAAGTTTCTTTATAAGGGCATGTACAATAATACTGCGATACGGTGATGCAAGACTAAAACGAAGCATAACTTATTTTTAATTTTATGTTAGTTTATAGTCTGCCTCGTTGGTGGCAAGAGCGGTGATATTTTTGTTTTCTTCATTTATTAGATACATAAATTGACAATGGTTAAAATATTAAACATCACATAAACCTAGATAGTTTTTAGGTGACATAATCATTCTACACGTCTAAAAAAAATACTTATTTTTAAAAATATAATAATACACTGCTCAGTTAAAAATATTAATATGGTAAAAACTTCTTCCATTTAACTCAATTGTGACATGAAGTGTTTCTTTATTGTGTGTTCGATTAAAATTATTTGTATTACGTTAAGGGTCCGGCGGAGCTTGAATTGCCCACAAAAACGTAATATAAAAATAAATCGAAATGCAAACAATATTTTATCAAATTAAGTATGTGATACCGTTAGTCTAGGTTCCTACAATACCATTTTGTCTACTACTACTTCACTGGAATTCAAATAAATGACAGGAAAATAGTTCCAAACTTGGCACAGCTATCAAAAATTACATTCGCTTACAGTTATTTCCAGTGAAGTATTATGGACAAAATGGAGTAGGAACCTAGATTAAAATTATCTGAATCCGAATAAAAACACAATTTGTTTTAATTGTGTTAAAATTACGATTTATTTTGGTATTACGTTTGTATGAAAAATTCGGTCCTCCGACATTTTTTTCTTTTTTTTTTATGTCATAGGAGGGCAAACGATCAGACGGATCACCTGATGGTAAGCGATTACCGCCGCCCATGGACACCCGCAACACCAGAGGCGTCACAAGTGCGTTGCCGACCTTTTAAAAGAGGATTGGGCCTCCGGTAACCTCATTCACTCGGCGAAACACAATGTAAGTGTTGTTTAACGCCAGTTTTCTGTGAGGCCGTGGTATCACTCCGGTCGAGCCGGCCCATTCGTGCCGAAGCATGGCTCTCCCACGTGAAAAACATTAGAGAGAGAACATTAGAGAGAGAAAAGGACCAAATTAGAGAGAGTCTGTAAGACTAAGTACTACGAGTAGGATACTAAATTACTGTATTAAGACCTTCATTGTACCACAATTTTTAGCAAATAAATGACATTATTACTAGAGATCCGAACTGCCTCATTAGTCCCAAGCGCAACTGCTACACTTAAAGTCCTGGGTTCGATTCCCAGGTCGAGCAGTGTTATTGAGTTTTTCAGACAATGTTGGCCAGATTGTCAAAAATTTTCTCGTAATAATTTCTACTCTGTATGTCTAATAATAGCATACATAATATAAAATACCATCACGCCTATATTCCCCGAAAGATAAGGCAGAGGAGTACTAATATACACCATATTTCGCCGATATGTCTAATAAATGGGCGAGCTTATTGCCATAAACGTGCACAGCTCCAAACTCCACTTCTTTACACAAAATCATTATGCTAAAAGTGTTTCAGCATTACGTCATTTTATCAACTAGTGTTGCGTTTTATTCTATTTTCTTTATCCTAAGGAAATAGCACGGAATCAGGTCACAGGCTTGTAGGGTATCTAGACATTCGGAGAATGTTGAACATTCCAATTCTTTGAATACCGAGTTCCGGTAATTTGAAATCGAAGGTGTTTTACGAATCCAATTGTATTATTGGTTTACTGTAGTCAATTGAATTGAATTCTGCCGTGTCGGCATGGGCTTGACATCAGGACTGATAGTTTGCCAAACAATTACTTATATATCGTCACTTCTGCAAACATTGTACACATATTGAAATTGACGCATTTCAAAACGTCAAACATGCAAGTGCCTTCGTCAGTAACCCATTTAGTCTTGGGTTTCGTCTCAAAGTGAGAGGGGGTAGGCTACCAAATTGGCCTGATGTGGGTTGCTAGACTTCACACACTCTTAATAACGGCGATAATAAGTTATAAATACGGACATAATTTAAAAAAATCAAAGATCTTTATATCTTATCACTAGACTAAAGCCCCCTTGCCCGACTTTTATTATACAAGGGAACATCGCGCGATTCCGAATCCAACAAAAACAGCCTACATTTCAATCCCGAAATCTCCATCCATTTGAGTCATATCCCGCGAGTTTGCGAACATAGCCACCCTAGTACCGAGGTCGGATAAAGAAGATTTCTCTTGATATATTACTACTACCCCCGCGAGTAACACTTTAGTTTGTTCAATGCTATTAAATTTTACCGTACGAGATACGTTTTTAAGTCAACAGTCTTTGGTAAGCAGGAAATATTATATTGAGATAGGAAATCCGAAAAAAAGTTCGTGAAAATATACAGGGATATTTCTTGATACCAAACATCGATTTGACACTACGATTAGCGCAATTTTTGAGAAATTGGTTATTACAGCACGGGTGTTGGGTTCGATTCCCACATAGAACAAATATTTGTAATGTTCCATACATACATACATATTTTCACGCCTGTCTCCCATTGGGGTAAGCAGAGACTATATATTTCCACTTGCTACGATCCACACCACTTTCGCTTCTTCTACCATCATTAACCTACTCGTGCATGATCGTTGGTTTGGGGTGCTCTTAACTTAATATTTCTTCAGAACGTCCGCAATTTGATTGTGGTACGTTCGCCGAGGTCGGCCCCTTCCAACTCCCCTTCCATCCTCTCTACATGCCCATAACTACTAGTTAAGTACTACTACTGTTCCGGGTCTTGATTTTTGTGTATGCGTGTTTTTTTTTTATTTTAAATGCAACCACGATACTAGAGAAACTCCGTTATGAAACGTTTAACAATTCAAAAAGTTTAAAAAGACCACCGACTTTTTAGGTGCATCTTGAAAACCGATGGTCAAAGATACACTATGTTATTATAAAAAAATTAAATACGTTTACGTGGGAGAGCCATGCTTCCGCACAAATGGGCCGGCTCGACCAGAGTGAGACCACGGCCTCACAGAAAACCAGCGTCAAACAACGCTTACGTTGTGTTCCGCCGAGTGAGTGAGGTTACCGGAGGCCCAATCCCCTTTTAATAGGTCAGCAACGCACTTGTGACTCTTATGGTGTTGCGGGTGTCCATGGGCGGCGGTAATCGCTTCCCATCAGGCGATCCGTCTGCCCGTTTGCCCTCCTATCCCATAAAAAAATACGTAAATAGAGAATAAAAATATTTTATTGATTTTGTTATCACAATGAAATAATATTTTACTTAAGAAAAGTAAAACCACCTTCAATAACATAAAAAATAATGTTATGTGCGAAACAGTTTCGGAAGTCGATGCCTTTGATTTGATTGGATTTTTTGATTTCGCCACCGACTTCCAAAATTGTTTCGCACATAACATTATTTTTATGTTATTGAGGGCGATTTTACTTTTTCTAAAAAATGATTTTATTTCAACATTTTGAGTAGCGAGTAGAATTTTACGTACCTAGACGACGTTATCATTTGCTCGGTCGTTACGTGTTATTGTCATTTTTATCTAAATTTTGTGTTAGATCTTAACCAATTTTCTATGGAACCACCTCTGAAGTATAACCTACCGATCAAAACGATAATCATCAAAATCGATTCATAATTGACGGAATAATCTTGAAACAAACATACAAAAAAACATGCAGACGAATTGAGACCTCCCTCCTTTTTGAAGTCCTTTTTAAGATTGACAGAGTGAATGTGTAGAGCTTTCTAAGCGCATTACAAACTAAAAATATAAAATAGTTTTAAAACTAATAAAACTTATGACTATGTTTTGTTAACCAGCCTTTTTTGAAACCTAGTAATTTCTATTAAACCAAAAGAAAAAAGGTTTTATTCTAGAAAAAAAAATATTATTTATTTTGAATAGGCTTACGCTTGACTACTAGTTCGCCTGATGTTAAACGACATTGCGATCTCCGATGGAGCGGGCTTGCCTAGAAAAAAACGATTCAGTCGTGATTTAAAGACACCCAAATTATATTCGTATCTATCGGAGAAGACCTACTCGGGAAGCACAATACACATTTCGGCGGTACGCATGATAAAAGCGGACTTAAAGCGTTTCTACACATTTCAACACCAACCTTGATATCCAGGACAAAACTAGCGATAGATCAAAATCAACAACTGAATAGATTAACACAAAATTATCACACCAATACCAAATCCACGAACTAGCGACAACATTTCCGTTCATCATTTAATTTTCCGTTTAATTAAGCTTGTAAAGCGTACTATTGAAATTTGTGGTATGACAAAATTATCGTCGCACATCACCTGCACAAATGGAATATCTATCCAGCTACACAGTTAGAGAATTAATTGAAACTGGTCACTATTAGGACATTATCTAACACCAGCTAACTATGGAAACCTCAGCCCGCGATCAGTGTTTGAAACTGCAAATTAATTCTAACGCTCCGTTTAATCTCTGTTTGCTGGCTAGGTTGAACTCCTAAGAGTTGCAAGCTCTTTACTTTCCTGCCAACAACAAAGTTTCTCAACATTTATCAGTATTATATCATCGGAAAATTATGGACACCGTTACTTATTATAGAAAGAAGAAAGAAAGAAAAAGTTTTTATTTCCGTCCGTATGACGCACAACAAATCATAATGCTTATAAAATTAAACTACCAAAAGTAACGGTTGCGTAAAACAAATAGGAGCTGGCAACACAGCAAAAATATTTAAATATATAAAAGACATTTAAATATTACGAGATCGAGGTGGACAACATCGTAATTTATTATTTGGTCGCTCACCTGCCACAGTCTCTCTGTCTATTATCATAACATCAGCTTCACAAAGAAAGAAAACAAGTCAAATCGAGTTTTTGTTTGAAAATGTTCCCACTGCCTACTCTAATGACTCTTTAAACCCCTTTGAATAATAAAAAAAAAAATAGTTTAATTATAATGATTGTGAAATGAGAACTGTAATTTTACGTGGGAGAGCCATGCTTCGGCACGAATGGGCCGGCTCGACCCGAGTGATACCACGGGCTCACAGAAAACCGGCGTTAAACAACGCTTACGTTGTGTTTCGCCGAGTGAGAGAGGTTACCGGAGGCCCAATCCTCTTTTAAAAGGTCGGCAACGCATTTGTGACTCCTCTGGTGTTGCGGGTGTCCATGGGCGGCGGTAATCGCTTACCATCAGGTGATCCGTCTGCTCGTTTGCCCTCCTATCTCATAAATGAGACTTTACAGAATGAACTTTATATCGGTTTTTATAATTTTCCAGTAACAAAATATATATTTACTGCAGTGTTCATTTTTACCTTTCATGATTTACGGAGCTGAAACGTAAACAATTACAGCTGGACTAGTTTCTAAGTTTGAAATGTACTATGCGTGGAGCTTTTTTGAAATTAGAACTAGTAACGAGGATCTCCACAACAATGACAATGGCGATGTCTATCGTAGGCCGATGGAGCAGACGTGTCCTAGACCGAAAACCGCATACAGCCACACGAAGTGTAGAACTCTTACCAACTAGATGGAAGAACTACACCATTACACGAAACTGACAAATAAAGCAACGCCTGGAAAATGGTCCTTCTATACGAGTGCAATCTTTCCTCCGCCACTAAAGCCGACATTGTTATTTTTCAACGCTGTACAAATTAATTGTTAGCGTATAATGATGCGGGCAGACATACAGTCAGCAGGAACGTGACTCCAGTCGGGTTCCGTCCTCCGTAACGAGCCAAAGCCTGAACTGGTTATAACTAGGTCACCCAGAAGTAGTTATCACTTGAAAACTAGTTTTTACCGCGCGAAACTAGTTTTTACCGGAATTTACCACCGCGAAGCGGATTGCACTGATGCCGTGTAAATAATACCTAACGCGTAAGAGCGTTTCGTTGTCAACTCTGTATTTTAGATTAAAATATTTTGTGAAATATGACTTTATCATATTGTAATGTGAAGAATTCTCTGAAAGCTAAGGTTTTGTCATAACATACTTCTATTTGAAATTAAAATGTTTCATATTCGTACCACGCGTTATTTAGTATTAAAAATGTAACAATATACTTGTAGAAGTGACTTTCTAAAATAAAAAATAAATACATATTTTTATATAAAAAAATACTATGCTTATAATTAAACTACCCTCTTTCATTTTCATCTCACAGAATGAAGGAGAAATATTTTCCTCTTAAAACTCGAATAAGACTTCTTTGAATTATCAGCTTATATTATTTATTATTTGTTTGATCAAGAAAGACTTGGAATATTGCTAAAGTAACAATAATTTATTTACCAAGTTTCCTTTATGGTATTATGAAAGCACTTAAGTTATATTTATTTTCTTTGATATAGCTATTATTTCTGTAACATCTAATTTTTTATTTCACATAAATATTTAATGTATGTATATTACTCAAATTATATTTCTCTAATTCTCAAAATGCCTCATTAGACTAGTGGTTGTAAGCGCGCCTTCTATCCTAAAAGTCCTGAGCTCGATTTCCGGGTCAATCAAAGTTAAGTGTTATTTTTTTTATATGAAATACTCTGTAGCAGCTCGGAGTTTGGATTTGGTTAATAGCAATTGGGCCCTAGACTGTTGGATCTAGACAATTGGGTCTACATTACCTTTGCCTAACCGTTTGGGGAAAATGAGCATAATGGTATATATGTTCGGTCTCAAAATAGATTCCATAATAGAAGGACCAATATGTAAATATATTTGTTCCAACAATCTGTGTGTACATGCGTATCTTTATTACTTGAACAACAACACTGCACTTATTGAAACAATTAATTTTCAATCTGCAAAATTAACGATCTGTAATAGTCAACAAAATAATTTAATCGTGACAGTCTTTATTAATCTATATTATATAAAAGAAAAAGCTGACTGACTGACCTACTGACTGATGTATCAACGCACAGCCGAAACTACAAGAGCTAGAGCCCTGAAAATTTGCTTACGAGCACTGAGAAAGGTTTTGAAAAGTCAACCACTAAGGTGGTGAAATGAGGGATTAAAATTTGTACGAAAGTACACACACTACCATGCGTTTGACACACATCGTCAAGATATGTACAGCTGTCATTCGCTGTTGACATTTTTGACAATTGTTTTCTTCCCTATAAATTAGACATAACACATTTTATGATATGAAACCTCCATGGTGTAGGTACAGTGGGCTCAAGTTATTTAGAAACGAAAATCATCTATGTACGAAGCTGCGCACGGGAAGTTAGTATATTACCAATACTTGTCTACATAGTTATATTACCGCCTAGATTCTTAAGAATTCCTGCATTATATCAGTAACACAAATATACAGAATAAAAGTCCCCATTTGCCTTCCAACAAAGATGAATAAGAAAATATTCAACGAAGCTTACTATTTTGTCGCGACAACAATGCGACAAGCCTCAAAACAATGTCATAGTCATTTTTCACAGAACACGGCCGCCATATGTCAAATAGTCAGCAGTTTTCCATTTTATCCCCATAAAAACTCTTAAAACGGAAAACAGAAAAGTCGGGAAAAAGATATGGGAGCAGGATGGCAGATGTGACACAGGTTTTGTGGGGTTTAGATTCCGTATGATATCAGTGTTTGTCAAACATTAGTTTTGATTTATTTTGTGTTTATACGGTATTCTTTTTACATTAATATTTCTTTCTGCGGCATAGGACCACCTTATTCAAAATTGGTCTTTCAGTCGTGCGTAGCACAATCTTTTTTTTATAAAGTAAGTTTTTTAGAGTAAGTTCAGTGCTTTTTTATTTCAAATTATATATTGGTTGTACAAAGACACTTATGTCACCAAATATGGCAAAATAATTTATTACTTTTCAGGACCAATAACTAAAGAACTTATTATTTAAAGACTGCCTCATTAGTCTAGTAGTCCCAAGCGCGACTGCTATACTAGAGGTCCTGGGTCGATCCCCAGGTCGAGCCAAGTGTTATTGAGTTTTTCTATGAAATTCTCAGTAGCAGACCGATTTTATCTCACAAACGTAATACCGAAATAAATCGTAATTCAAACACAATTTAATCAAATTATGTTATTATTCGGATTCCGATACCGTTAGTCTTGGGTCCTAGTTTACCATTTCGTCCAAAATACTTCACTGGAAATTAATGTAAGTGAATGCAATTTTTGATAACTTTACCAAGTTTGGAACGATTTTCCGGTCTTTTATTTCCAGTGAAGTAGTAGTAGACAAAATAGTACCGTAGGAACCTAGATTAACGGTATCCACATCTGAATAATAACATAATTTTATAGAATATTGTCTAGATTACGATTTATTTCGGTATTACGTTTTTGTCGGCAATTCAAGCTCCGCCGGACCCTTAAAAGATTGTTATATGTATAGTGGGACTTAAACCTCTTTGGTAGGAATTACTCTAACTAGGTGACAAATGTGAATAGATTTTACCCGTTTAAACTCCCCAGTGGTACATGTTACCCTCATCATGTGAAACTTGCTAGAAAAATAAAACTTCTAAAACAACCTTGTTAACCTAAAAATGTTTTAAACCTATTTTAGTCAGGATTAAAAAGAAAACAAAGGAATTCGTATTAATGATGCCATATTTTGTGGAGACCATCTTGTTTCAGGAGCTTTTACTCGGGTTAGTTTTAAGTTAGAGCATATCGCGAGGTTATGTGTGTTTTCTATCAAAGGATCGATAGCTGTAGAGTATAATATGTGCGAAATTATTATAAAATACTCAATACTCAATTCGTTTATTGCACTCCACAATGTTAACAGGTGTTAAAAAATAAATATAAAAGTATCAATCATGGACCCTGCCGGGCACGGCAATGAAGGAGAGAGGAACTAACAAAAGTAACTAGGAACTAACAAAAATAAAGCTATGACAGATTTTTTAAACATTTAACTTGAAAATAATATACCATCACGCCTGTATTCCTTGAAGGGTTAGGCAGAGGCGTACTACTGTACACCCACAGTTTGCCGGTATGTTTAGGTCCCATATATAGGGGGCGAGTCTATAGCCATTAACCCAATAACACTTTGCTCAACCTGGGGATCGAAACCCAGGACCTCTAGTGTAGCAGTCGCACTTGGGACCACTAGACTAACGAGGCAGTCCTAACTTGAAAATATTCAAAATAAAAGTTAATGTCACATCTACAAATAATACAAGAAGACAATAGGCCTTACGCATTAGCTATTCTTTTCTATTCACTTTTAACGAAATTTTTCATTCATTTCGAACAAAAGAGAATATTTTCTTAAATTTCTTATGACTTGCACCACACGCCCGAAACGGTGAACTCAATTAAAATTCCTAAGGCGTCCGTATCCCACTTTTATTACTGTAATTTTGTGAAAAAGGGACCACTTCCACTATGATGCTCTGCTTGATGCGACTTTTAAATGGCTTGTTGATTTTGTATTAACTAATTACTGTGTATTTGATTGTGTTTTATGTTTATAAAATTGGTTTGGACCGATGTTTAATGATATATTAATAACCTTAATGGAGCTTCTAGCATTAGTTTGATTGTAATATTATTGTGTTTTGTGTAAACGAAAACTTGTACAAATGAATTATTTATTTAAAGCTTTAGTAGACATTTTGTACCATGTTATAAATATAACCTTTTCTGAAACGATTAAATCTACACTCACTAAGATGAAAGTGGTCCTTTGATACATATTCAAGGAAAGTGTAAAAAGTCTACCAAGCATCACCAGGCCAGCCCGGGGGCCGATTATGCTTATAAAATTATCTGGCGAACGCTATCGAAACGTAACTAAATAACAGCTTTTAACTTCTAACGATCGATTCACCTTTTTAAGTAGGTAGTGTAGAAAAATCCTCATCAATCGTCCGTCACCTGCCGAGGTAGCGGGATATGTCGAACTAAATACCGTACTTGCTTGCCATTACTCTACGTATAGTCAGAGCTATGCGATCATAATTACATTCACGACGACAATATCGATTCATCTGGACTTTTGTTGAAGATGTAATCACTAATATGTATCGATCTGTTACTAAATGGAAACACTGCGCTATCATGGATATTCCATCATTACCTAGTAATGTTATGCTTTCTTTTCTCATACGTCCAGCTAGAGAGTGAAACTCTTTGCTGGACTCTGTGATTCCAGTTTCGTACAACCTGGGAGTCTTTAAGTCAGGAGTAAATATAAGTTTCTTCTAGACATACATGCTCCAACGTAAGATGGTGGTCAAAAGTAAGCCTATCCGTTATAAACAATTGGCTCCAGAGCTCTTCTAAACACTGGACTCTTATCATAATTGATAAGAGTCCAGTGCTTAGAAGAAAGACAGTAATTATCTTAACTACAAGTAGGTATATGCAACTAATCCCAATTATAAATGTGAAAGTTTAATTATAAATATTCCCAATTATAAATATTCAATCTAATAAATAAATAATCTAATAATAAATACTCAATCACGCAAAAACGGCTAAACGGATTTTTACGAAATTTAGCACACATATATTTTATAAACTGGAGTAACACATAGGATACTTTTATCCAGGTTTGATCCAACTTTTGAAGTCCACGCCCACTAAGTCAAATACACTAATCCAGTTCTCAAGCCAGTGCGGTTATATTCCCTAAAGATCAACTCGAAACATATTTCACTAAGTTATATTGTAATTTTTATCTTGGTAAAACAGTTTGAAGCTAGTCAGAGAATAATGTAAAAGTTTGATAACGTTCATAAACTTGATCGCATAAGATCCAGATAGTTTTAAAGTTACATAAGTAACCTTGTCATTTTTAATGAGTAAATATATGTCTTTATGTAATAAAATGACAAAAAAGTAAAACAGATTTCGCAAAGATATTAAAATATACAATGCAATCAGATTAGGTAAATCTATTGAAAGGCCGTCAAGTAAAAATAAAAACAATTTATTTTCTTATCTACCTCAGTAGTCAACAATCGTAAGCGCAGCTGCTACGATTGTTGACTACGATTGTTGAGTTGAAAAGTTTCGTACGAAACCGTGTTCATGAGATACAGGAGAGCACTGAAGGTCACCCGTGGTGCTACGTACCGTCGAAAGACAACCCGGCGGATCTTGTTTCTCGGGGGGTGAAGGCTGACTCCATCAGTAGTTCTTCGTTGTGGTGGTCAGGTCCCGCGTTTTTATTAAAACATGAAGACGAGTGGCCAAAAATGCCCAACGAGAGGCACGATCTACCTGAGTTACTTTCTTGTTCCCTAGTACTTAACAATAGTAAAACCGAAGATTTAATATGTAAATTCATTAATAGTAAATCTAATTTAACCTATTTACAAAGATCATTAGCATATTTACAGAGATTTATTTACAATTGCCGAAATAAGACCAAATTAAAAGGTCATCTATCAGTTATAGAGTTACAAAATTCATTAAATTTAATCATCCATAAGGTTCAGTTAGAAATGTTTTCTGATGAATATGTTATTTTAAAAGGTGGGAAGAATTTGCCTATAAAACATAGACTATCATCTATGTCCCCATTTTTAGACAATAAGAATATTATTCGAATTGGTGGCAGACTTAGCAATTCGCCATACAGCTATGATACTAAATACCCAATTTTAATTTGTAGTAAGCATAATTTCAGTAGAATTTTATTTAATTATTTCCATTTGAAATATTTACACGCTGGTCCACAGTTACTTTTGGCAACCATCAGACAAACTTATTGGCCCTTAGGGGGCAGGAACTTAGCTAAGTCAGTTGTCAATAAGTGTGTTCGATGTTGCAGGTTCAAAGCCGAAACCATTCAGCCTATCATGGGGCAGTTACCTGCATCTCGAACGGAATTAGAATTTCCTTTTATGCATTGCTCTGTGGACTACGCTGGGCCAGTGTTGATAGCAGACCGAAAGGGTCGAGGCTGTCGATTAATTAAATGTTATTTGGCAATCTTTATTTGTAACGCTGTGAAGGCCTGTCACCTTGAACTTGTTACAGCACTATCTACAGCTGCTTATATAGCAGCTTTAAATCGCTTCGTGTCACGCCGTGGTAAACCTTCGAGTCTCACTTCAGATAATGGCACTAACTTTGTCGGCACCTTCAACGAGTTAACCAAATTTCTGGCCCAATCTGATCTCGAAGGTCATATAGCGCAGCAAGGTATTGAATTTAAATTCGTGCCAGCCTATAGTCCACACTTCAATGGCTTGGCAGAGGCCGCCGTACGGTCTACCAAACATCATCTTCGCAGGTTACTTCAACTCACACACTTCACCTATGAGGAAATGGCGACTTGCCTCACGCAGATTGAAGCCATTTTAAACTCCCGTCCTATCACCCCACTTTCCTCAGACCCTCACGATTTTTCCGCACTGACTCCTGCTCATTTTTTAATTGGACGACCATTAATGTCTATACCACATCCACAGGTGTCAACAACTAACATCAACAGTCTCGAGCGATACCGAAGAATACAATTTATTAAACAACATTTCTGGAATCGTTTCGCTGTCGAATATGTATCCTTGCTACAAGCAAAAACTAAATGGAAGCAGTCGAGGTCGGAACTCAAGCAAGGGGCTCTGGTCTTAATTAAGGAGAAAGCTCTTCCTCCTCTTCTCTGGTCGTTGGGAAGAGTGACAAGGCTCTACCCTGGGAGAGATGGAGTTACGAGAGTGGTTGAGTTAAAAACGAAAGGAGGCACCATTCGTAGGGCATTTAATAATTTGTGTCCCCTTCCAGAAATTGAAGCCTCCAACCTTCAACCCGGGGAGAATGTTGCGACAGACCAAACCCAGTGCTGACCGGTTTTACGGAGCCGCCCACGCGTACCCCCACCATGGCGGGTAGCGCCGGCGGACGACTAGCTGCGGGCCGGACTGGCGTTAGAACTCAACATCCATCGGACGATCTATTTCTTAATACTTAATATTATACGGCGAAT
Organism: Acronicta aceris; assembly: GCA_910591435.1. Taxonomy (NCBI): domain Eukaryota; kingdom Metazoa; phylum Arthropoda; class Insecta; order Lepidoptera; family Noctuidae; genus Acronicta; species Acronicta aceris. Next base: position 1,694,238 of record OU342775.1, read on the forward strand.
AAACCAGCACATAATTATAAATTACAGTCCACTTTATTTAATGTCCACCAAGACCCTAACAACGATAGTTTCTGTGTTTGATTCCTAGGTTGAGCATGGGTTGTTCTATGCAATTCTCAATAGCAGCTCGAAGCTTGAATTTAGAGCTCACCCTACATAGAACATACATTACATAGAACCTAAAAATATCGGCGAACTGCAAATATACATTAGTATACCTCTGCCTAACCTTTCTGGAAATACAGATTTTTTATGGGATAGGGTTTAGGGATAGGATTTTTTTTATGGGATAGGGGGACAAACGAGTAGACGGATCGTAAACGATAACCGCCGCCCATGGACACCCGCAACACCAGAGGAGTCACAAGTGCGTTGCCCGCCTTTTAAAAGGGGATTGGGCCGCCGGTAACCTCACTCACTCAGCGAAACACAACGTAAGCGTTGTTTGACACCGGTTTTCTGTGAGGCCGTGGTATCACTCCGGCCGAGCCGGCCCATTCGTGCCGCAGCATGGCTCTCCCACGTTTAGATATAAGGGTATGTATATTATTTTCTCTTAAATCTACCAAACACTTCGACATGGTAACATTATACAGAATGTATCCAAACACGTATTAAAAGTACCTATCTGAAACACAATGTTTGAACAAATGTATAAACACTTCGATCCTAAACCAACAGTGTTTTTTACGCGTTGTAACCGGATATTTCTGGTCAAATGATCGTGACCCCCTACTAAATTGGGGGTCCTTCGGTAAATCGTTGGCTCGACGGGAAGTATTCAAGAGCTTAACGCAATTAGACCCAATTTGATACGAGTTTGGCATATTACAATAAATCGTTCGACGTGCGGCTTCTAAAGTGTAATGGCCTTGTAATGGTTCCGTAGTCGTTAAGATAACATTTTGAAAGTTATATACCTAAGTATGGAAGGAAATCTTCCATCATTGAAATTTTACCAGATATACTTGTTTTTCTGTTTCTATCTTACTTTTTTACGTGTAAAACACTGAACCAATTTTGATTATTTTAGAGTAGAACAAATGCCAAATCCTTTGTCTCAAAAAGTCCTTTGATAATGCGAGAGAATCTGCGGGCAGCAACTAGGTACGACTGGTATTAAACTCTGGTTGTCACACCCAAATTGGTGAACAGATTTAGATTAAATTTAGCAAGAAGATAAAAAGTATGTCCTACCTGGACCTCTAGGGTTAGTATTCACGCTTACCACCACTAGTGTAATAAAGCAGTCATTTACAAAAAGAAATGCCATTCACCAGGCAAAAATCCAAAGCTGCTACTGACAATTTCATAGAAAAACCCAATAACACTTCGCTCGACCTGAGAATCGAACCGAAGACCGCTAGCGCAGCTGTCATGAGCAGGCATTTACAAAAATAAATAGGTACAATTTATCACAAATTCGTAAAAAGGCAACTAGGCACATACAAGTTAATGTACGGACTTTTAATTACTGTCCCATGGCATCGGAGCAGTTGTAAAAAGTAACTTGTTGTTTTGAATTATTTATGATAGACCGAATGGAAGGGTACCATAAACCTAGATTGCGTAAACTTCGTTGCTTACGTCACGAACTACTGTATCATACTGATATAATTAAATTGTATCTGTCCGATGTCTGGACGTAGGCTGCTCCATAAATGTTGTAATACAGTTATTTTCTTTGGTAAAAGAGGTCTTACAGAAAGGGTAGTCTTGGATTCACATAGTGGAATTGAATAATTCCACTCACAATTTCTCCAGCTGCCCGACTGGGGAAGTACCTCCACCTTGCAGAAAATCGTAGCCAAATAACATAGATCCGTGCTATGTTGTGTTCCTAACGGTGAGTAAGGTCGCCAGAGCTCTGCGAGGAAACGTTGTGTTGGCAGTGAGGAGGGGACCGGTGGTGTTTTGTTACTGCCGCTGTCATGCATGGCAGCATGTCTTCTATTCCTCCTTAATTTACAGGGTCGGCAAGCAATGCGTGCGTGATACCCCTGGTGTTGCAAACGTCCGGCCATAGGCTACGGTAACCGCTTACCATCAGGTAGCCCGTATGCTTGCTTCCCACCTTAGTGAAAAAACAAAAGATTGTGACGTCTGCGGTACAGCTGAAAGGGGAAGCTGAAAGAATTACGATTGAAATCTTGTCTGAGCAATTGCAGTTCCATAATGACAATGCTCCGGCACATCGGGCAATTTTAACTCGAAAGTTTTTGAGCCAGTCGGGACTGACACTATCGGAACACCCTCCCTACAGCCCGGACCTTGCCCCTTTTGATTTTGAGCTCTTCCCTATTATGATGAGTCAGTTAAAAGGGCAAAAAATCACAACTGAGAAATAATTATTAAGTGCTTGGCATAAAGCTTCTGCTTCTTACAAAAGATAAATGGGAAAAAATACTCAGGTATTGGTTTGTTCGTTTTCAAAAGTGTGTTAACTCGAATGGCTATATTTAAAAAGTACGTCACATCAGTTCTTGTTGAGAAAGCCTATTATAAAATCAAGGACTAAGTTGACGATAAAAATGTGTGTTGTTTCTCTACGGATGCACTTGTGGCCTCCCTGGCCACCTGGGGCTATTGATTACTACGGACTATTCAATTCCAATTTAGTATGTATAGTGAATACATGGACAAAGTTTTCACAGAATCTGTGTTCATTACATTCGAGATATCTTCATATGGTAAGTATTGTTTAACTCAACTGAACCTGTAAATGTGTGTACATTGTGGCATGTCTGAGTGGACACCTAATATATATCCTGGTTTGATGATGTGTGTATTTTACCACATAGTTCATTTATTTTCTTATAATGACACATATCGCAATATTGTACCAGTGAAGATTGTAACACTATTTATTTTAAAAGAGTGTCCACGGAGTTTCTTGCCGGATTCTTCTTTTTTTTTATGGGATAGGAGTGCAAACGAACAGACGGATCGCCTGATGGTAAGCGATCGCAACACCAGAGGAGTCACGAGTGCGCTGCCGACCTTTTAAAAAGGGATTGGCCCTCCGGTAACCTCACTCACTCGGCGAAACACAACGTAAGCGTTGTTTAACACCGGTTTGTCTGTAAGGCCGTGGTATCACTCCGGTCGAGCCGGCCCATTCGTGCCGTAGCATGGCTCTCCCACATCTTCTCCATAGGATCAACCTTTTGGAACCGTGCAACTAGAATCATAAAGTTTTATAAACGCTAGTAAAAGCTTATTTGAAATAAAAACATTTTAACTTGAACTTGAACTTTTGTAGCAGCCTACGTATAAAGAAAAATACTATGAGAGGGATAAGAACAATTATTGAATTATCTTTATCTTTTGTATTTCTGTCTGTATGTTTGTAAGCGCATCAAGCAAAACCTGCACGAAATTGGATGTGGTTAATTGTTGTGTGTATTGTCGCAACAGAAAACTATTGAAACTAGGACAAGAATAAAAAATAACTATATTCTTCACATAAAGAAAAACAGGCGTTCACACTGATTTCTTATACATACACGATTTCTTTAATCAAATTATGTTGATATTTTGAATCGTTTGACTCGTTTAGGACAAAGAGTGACCTAAAAGACCTAAAACGTCGATAGTCATGAGTATTTAGAGCATCTTCAGCAACCTGCGCTATGACATGGGGATCTTTAAACAGCACGTATACAGGGGCCGGCAACACATCAGCAACTACTCTAGTGTCACAGGTGTCCATGGGTGACGATGACTACTTACCATCAGGTGGCTCGTCTGCCCGTTTGCCGACGTCTAAATATAAAAAAAAACTTTTAACAATGTAACTTATTACAATTTCGTTGAGTATTACCATTTTTCATCCTTATTTTCGATACTTTTGTATTGTTCGATATAAGATAATGCCATAAGAAAACCTAGATGAAGAACAAACAATCAGACAATATGACATTCGGTGTAACTATTTAAAACAAAGTAAAGATTAATATTATATTTTTTAAAGGAGTTTTGTATGTGGTTTCTTGTCATCTCTACTCCATAAGACCCACTTTTTTACGTGGGAGAGCCATGCTTCGGCACGAATAGGCTGGCTCGACGGCCTCACAGAAGACCGGCGTTAAACATCGCTTGCGTTGTGTTTTTCCGAGTGAGTGAGGTTACCGGAGGCCCAATCCCCTTTTAAAAGGTCGTGACTCCTCTGATGTTGCGGGTGTCCATGGGTGGCGATGATCGCTTACCATCAGGCGATCCGTCTGCTCCTTTGCCCTCCTATCCCATAATAAAAACTTTATAACTATTTTTGACTTTTCATAAGTCTATTTTAGTGGACTAATTAAAATATTGTGTTGAACATGTCGAGAGAGTGAATGAAAGACGATTAACGGGCGGAATTTATAAAGCGAATGTCAGCGATAGCGTCGAAAGAGGTCACCCTAGAAGGACGTATGTCGATCTTAATGTCGAGATCCTTCAAAAAGGTCAGGAACGTAGTACTTGCAACCGCCGCGTTTGTATGAGAAGATGTATGAATGTGGAAGAAAGAAAAGAAGTATACTAGAATAAGCAAGTAAAGCAAGTGCGTAGCGAGTGGCGGTCTATAGGTTCTGCCTACCCCTGTGGGAGAAAGGCGTGAGTGAGAGTTTCTTTCTTTCTATATATGTATGTAATTGAAATATAATATTCTAACAGTTTCACTGATCCGAATTCCTCCGTGATGGATGACAGCCAAATTCATGAAAATGGACGGTCAGACGAGTAACTGAACTAGCATTAAGATTCTCCAAATTCACGTTCACTCGAAAATTTTATTGTGCCTTTACCAATGCCAGCGAACAAAATTATGTCAAAACATCTTCAATGTCAATATAATTCCAAAAAACCCGACTGTATAAATCAGCGAAGAGGATTATCGACCCATTTTCATTCGTTGACTTACACTTAAAGAAAGATACATTGTATTTTTTCGAGGTCGCGGTTCGAAGTCCTTAGACGCCAAATTGAAGTGCCTTCCACCGTACAGAATAAAGACAAAGAAGGTTCACTAACAAAAGCTGTCTCAATTTCGATGGAAATGGGAGCAAAAGGCAAAAGGACTTTTGATGGATCACAATATAATTCACGGCCACAGATATTATTGGGTTTTTCCATGAAGTTCTCAGTAGCAGCTCGTAGTTTGGATTTGTGCCCGGATGGCAATAGGTGCGCCCTTTATTAAATATGACCTATACATACCGGTGGCTATAATTAGTAGGTACACTTCTGCCTAACCCTTCGAGGAATGCAGGGATGGATGTGTGACGTGTTAATGTTAGCTATACCCGCGGTTTCACCCGCATTCCCCCGTTCCTAAGGTTCATCGTGTGACGTTAACCTAAACCTAATAAATTTTCTATAAATTACTCCATATTACAAACATAAAAAGATGGCATGACGATCTGGTCAAGGTGGCTGGGAAGAATTGGATGCGGACCGCCCAAGATCGTTCGAAATGGCATGCATACGAAAAGACCTACATCCAGCATTGGAAGGCGGCAGGTGGAAAAAGAAGAAAAAGAACATACTACTTCCATTGGTACCTTCAAAATCCGTTCAGTAGATTTTTAATTTATCGCGTTCAAACAGACGGATAGATGCGGCGGAGGGACTTTGTTTTATTATGTAATTATTGTGTTAGCCAGTGGTTCACTTATTTTGTATGTTGTGTACAATCAACAGCACATGGAACATGGGACATGGAAACTGTCTTACTTCAATCGATTTTCAATTGAATTTTTTGGATGAATTAAGTCGGCAAACGAGCTGACGAGCCACCTGGTGGTAAGTAGTCATCGTCATCCATGGATACTTGCAATACCAGATGATTTGCTGATGTTTTGCTGACTCTTAACCCTACGGACTGCAGACTTCCAGAACCGCAGCAACCTATGGGAAGTGGCTCTTACGTGCAAAAGTCGAAACACACACCAAGGTGCTTTACGATAGACTCCGACGTAAGGGTGGTCGCCAGCCAAGTCAGACCCCAAGAGGACTACCGAGCAAGTCAGATATTTTCACGCCTCTTACGGGATGTCTATCTGGAAGGCCAAATAATAGAGTTTATTATCCATTGGGGAAAATTGACAGTTTGTGGGAACTTCATGTACTGTTGACTGTACCTTCTATTTTTTCGTTTATATGTGTCATGTGACTCAGGCGTATTACACTCGCCTAAAGTTCCGCAGGCTTTGTTTGTCTTTAGTCTAGACATGTGACGTAATACACGTCACATGTCGTCGTCACAACTGTATAAACACAATATGTCCTGTTACTGAGATTTGCGATGGATAATGATGTCATCAACAGTCTGTTGGGCAAAGCATTTCTGGGCAATACCGATATCCTGAGATAGACTAGTCACCAGCCTTTTTGAGCTTCTGTCTGACTACCACTAACACTTGTCATATAAAGACCAAAGGATTTTACGTGCTCTCCGAGGCATGAATTTCGATATGTTAAGGATACCAACCCATCCACACACTGACCGCGGCAAGTGTAGCTTAACCTTGTCGGTCGGTTGATAAGCTTTTTTTTATTCGTGGTAGGCTCACGCTTGAAGCGTACTGCGATTTACGATGGAGCGCGCTGGCCTAGAAGAAACCGATTCACTTGTGATTTAAAGACACCCAGATTATATCTATCGGAAGACCCACTCGGGAAACGCATTCCACATTTCAGCGGTGCGCATGATAAAATTGGACTTGAAGCGTTTCGTTCGGCTTTTTGGAATGTCCACCATGAATCGATGTTGCTTTTTCGTAAGCTTAGTTATTACTTATCCTCGTGCGACTATACTCGTATATAGAGCTTTTATTTTGATTTTACATAACTGACTTTAAATTTAATGGTTTTTCAGAATCCTGTTTTCTTGCGGGAATAAAATAATATTAATATAAAGCCGTAAAAATCATGTTTGTTTCGAGGTTTTCTAGAAAAAGCCTAACAAACTGTGCGTGTACAATAATACAGTTCCGCTTGGCCCTTCAAGAAGTAGGCGTGACAATATTGTATTTATATTTTCTAAAAATTAGATATTTGCCCATACAATCCCATATATTGATCGCGACAGAGAAAATATTCGCGATATAGGCCAGTAGGACGCATGAACGCACCTAAAGCGATACGAAAAGGTTTATTAGTTGGGTTTATTTACGAATATACGGAGATCGCCACAAAAGGACGAACTTAAAAGAGCGAGTAAGATCTGGGTTACTATGAACTTACACGGACATAAAATTTCTCTCATGTCTATATTTCATTTTTCAAAATATGTAGCATATTTTATTATACCAAGTGACTTTTATTTTTATTCAAAAAAAAATTGTAAGTACGTACATTTTTTTATGGGATGGGGGGCAAACGAGCGTACGCATTCCCTGATGGTAAGCGATTTAGCCGTCCATGGACACCCGCAAGTCGCAACACCAGAGGAGTCACAAGTGCGTTGCCGGCCTTTTAAAAGGGAGTACGCTCTTTTCTTGAAGGTTTGAAGGTTGTTGGTCCGAAAATACTGCAGGCAAAAGTTCATTCCACAGTAATTATAATTAACATAATTATGAGAACAAACGATACTGTAATAATTTAATAAGAAACAGGTTGAAAATCACAAAAAATCTGTTATTATCTGTTATGTTATTTGTGTCTCATTAACATTGGTTCATACCTTACCTTACCTTGTATACAATATCAATAATAGTCGAATCCAAGATGAATTCCTTTTTCTATTTAGCAGAAGGTTGCAGGGCTCCTTCGCTGTATAAACTCGTATATCCATGCAATGTGTGCGTAGCTAGGATATGAGTTGGCATAGCAAACACCGCCCACAGACGACGATGTAGGGTGCCTACACAACTGGGACTTGGTCGCGCCTGCAATTATTTGTCTCGAAAAAAAAAACGAAGAATTTCTTTTTCTCAGAATATGTCTTGAAATTCGTTGCTTTTTTATATGTATTGTTTTTGAAACTAAGAAATCATGCACATAGTATAAAAAGGTACATTAATTTACGTTATGTTACCGAGTAAATTTTGTTTTTGAATGTGTCTAAAATTATTATTTTCTGTATCGAACTTGATGCATTTTTTTTCTGAATAAATTTAATTGATTTTAAAACATATAAAATATTCGTTATAGTTTGTAAATATGAACATAACATAACATACGTTATCATCACGTCACATCACGCCTGTATTCCCCGAAGGGTTAAGCAAAGGTGTACTAATGTACACCCACAGTTCGCCGGTATGTTTAGGTCCCATGTGATAGGTAATAAACTTAGAGCGGTACTTGGTAAATTTTACCACTTAAGTTATAGAATTCCTATTGGTACACTAAAACTACTTTATACTTCTTTAGTGGAATCTGTTTTGGATTATGCTCTTGATTGCTACGGCCTCACATTTAAAACCTATATAGATAAACTGGAGAATATCCAAATAAGATTTATAAAACTGCTTGTAGATAAAAATACTAAAAATAAATACAAAAATGATTACTACAAACTTTTTAAAATATGTAAAATATTACCGGTCAGTTTAAAACATAAATACCTTCTAGCAACTAATAACCATAGCAAACAAGCGCATAACACTTCATTAAAAATCAAAATAAATAATAGTTATAACACGAGGATGATGACTTCGGGTAAATTCGTTGTTCCCAGAGTTACAAACGTTTATGGATATAGGACTTTAAGAAAACGTATACCGTATATACTCAACAGTTTACCCGCCGACATCAGAATCGAACCTAATAAAAATAAATTTAAAAGAAAGTTAAGAACATACCTTATAGATACCCTACCATAAAACATTAATTGTGCACTCCATTACTAATTATGAACCTACCTACATGTTATTAAGACTAAAATTGATCCCACAGTCAAACTGTTTGTACAGTTTTGTGGGGCTTTGTATTACTTCGTAAGACCTAATATGTACCTCATAAAAATTCAATAAATAAATAAAAAATAAATAGGGGGCTAGCCTACTGCCAGCTACTGAGAATTTCATAGACCCAATAACACTTTGCTCGACCTGGGAATCGAACTCAAGATCTCTAGCGTAGCAGTCGCGTTAGCTAATTATCGATAAAATTTCTTTCTAAAGGCAACTAATAGTTGTAATATTATATTACCATTCCATTTTTTGGCGCACCGTTAAAACAAAATAGATTTAAATATTTTCTTCATAAATTCTAATCGCAAGCGTGTAACCCGCCTACGTTAGTCAGTACGCTTTCCACTCAAGCTGAACGGACCGCTTCCCTCGAGAGTGATATCATATACCTACATAATATAGGACGGCTGCATGCATGCGACATGATTAAAATCTATACGCAAACATACTCCAACTTTGAAATTATCTCGATTGTTTGATCAGTCGCTTTAGGCTTTAAACGACGGGCTTATTACAATATTATTTATTGGTTTTATTTTAAGGGTATCGCTATCTTACACTGACCTTATTGTAGAAAGGCAAATGGATTTTAAACTGTTTATTCTTTATAAAGAGTCATTAGTCCAGTGCTCCCAAGTGCGACTGCTACGCTAGAGGCACCTGCGTTCTATTTCCAGTTCGAGCTAAGTGCTATTGGGTTTATCTATGAAATTCTCGGTAGCAGATCGGAGTTTCGGGATCTAAACATACCGGCAAACGTTGGGTGTACATAACACTTCGGGGAATACAGACGTGATGATTGTTATATTATATAATGGTTTTATTTTTTTTATTTTTTTTAAAACGTTGCCGCAACACTAGGATTTTCTCCTGTATCGTGGGTGCGTTTACAAACACAAATTCTCACATACACAAACGCCCAGACCCGGAACAACCACATGTAGATCATATAAATATTTGCTCCGTGTGGGGATCGAACCCACAACACGAGGAGGACATTGCTATCGCAAAATAAGTCAAACGGTTATTTAGGTTCTCGAACTATTTAATTCTATATAAAAAGAGTTGAAGTATTTTATCGCAAACCCTTAACACATTTAAGGTAACATTGAACCAACTTTGCGATCAGCCGTAACAATAAACCCAGAAAGCGTAGGTACCTACATAAACACGACACGTTTCTGTGTCAAAAGGAACGTAAAAGGAGAGCAGACGTCGTAAAACTTTGAGAACTGTCGACTATATATAAAGGCCATTTCTCGTATTTAAAAATGACACAAATATAGTTTCGATCTTGTCACAATAATATAGTTTTGATCTATTTTAGATCTCCTTACAATAAAACTTTTTCACATTTGATGCTGTATGTTAGTTTTGGGGAACATACGGGACAATTATGACATTGTGGCTAGATTGGCTCCAAAACCCATTGTTCTCATAATTTTAATGTTCATACATTGATTCCACTGCGCTCCAAGAATTTTTAGTAACATTTTATTATTTTAGTATTTCAATATTTTAATTCGCTCCAAGAAGTTTTGAGTAGAGTTAGTAAAAAAATAAAATTACCATGAAGCATTTTATCGAATATCATAAAACAGCAATTCGTCGACTCCGAAGAGATAAAGGTGGGTACAGATTGGTGCAATGCAACATGTAATGTAATATTCTGCCTTACATTGCATGTTCCCTGCTGCCTTGGACGTGTGGCGCGCGCGGTACGCGCATTGACTACGAATCAGAACGAGAACATCTGTTCCCGCATTTCGTTACAAACACTAGCCCTCGTCACACGTGTTCTTTTCTTTGCCCACATCACTCTACTTAAGTCGATATACTTACGTTACGAAACGAACGACCGTCCACGGCTGAGTCCTGCGCACACTGCGCGCCCCTTTGTACTAAAAACCGACAAATCTCGGATCGAGCCGCGCACGAGTTGTAACGCTCGGAGCGTGCGCGAACCAGGCGCAGTTCGTGCGCGCGAGGCGTCCACACTATGGGAATTCTGTTACATTACATGATACATTGCAGCAATGTGGACCTCAAATTCTTGCATTGCATGTTGCATTACATGTTGCATTGCACCAATCTGTACCCACCATAAGAAACCTCTGATTGGTCGAGTCCGGTGTGTAAGCGCACTGTTGTACATGATCTTGAGTATTTTTGACACACGACATGAATCCACGGTAAAAAAATACTACAGATATTTCTATTTGTGTATGACAAACAACTTATGGTTTGCCTTTTATGCTGACTATACTTATTTTATTTTGGAGCGCTGTGGAAACATGTTGGTTCTTATAATTGTAGAAATAATATAATTGATAAAAACTTTAAGCGCAGTGGAACTACCCCTTGTAATATATATGTAACTAGCGACCCGCTCGCGGTTTCACCCGCGCTGCTCCGTTCCTAAGGGGCGTAGCGTGATTTTATATAGCCTATGTTACTCAGTGATAATGTAGCTTTCTAACGGAAAAATAATTTTTGAAATCGGTCCAGTACTTTTTGAGCCAATTCGTTACAACATACTTACATACAAATCTTTCCTCTTTATAATATTAGTAAAGATTAATCTCATTATTGATTAACATTAACAGTGTACACAAGTTTATCTAATATATTTAAAAATATTGTTCACAATATTATATAATATATTATATACGTATGTACTAGACATACAGAATAAATAATTACGATTGTATTCCTCCAAGAGTTAGGCTGAATTATACTAAAGTAAGTACACTCACAGTTTGCCGGTATGTTTAGGTCCCATGTAGGGGCGAACCTATTGCCATTAACCGGGGACAAGTCCCAACTCCGAGCTGCTACTGAGAATTTTATAGAAAAACACAATAACACTTTGCTCGACTTGGGGATCCAACCCAGGACACCTAGCGAAGCAATCACACTTGGGACCACTAGACTAATGAGGCAATCATATATATACATCTATAACTATCATTATTTCCATATTTTTCAACATATTAGGTACCATAGCCGCCAGTATTTTTGAAGTGCATGATAGCTTTCATCTTAATCAACTTTATTAGATAGCGTGTAACATTGTAATGAGGTAACAAACGTCGAGTCGTTCACGGTTTGATTGAATACTTTAGCGCTGTGTTACGAAACGCGGTTCAAGGTTATAGTTCAAGGTTGCTGAGTCATGTGACCTAAGTATTACAGGTATATTTGAATCTAAAAATACGTGGTAAATTAAGTCATTTCGACGTAATGAAAGGAAATGGTCACACTATTCGTAAGGGCAACATAAGACCGACGCCGACTAGCTATTAAAACGTCAGGGTTACAGGCATTAGTTTAAAAAAAAAACATATTTGGTGCGTACAGTGAGCATCAAATATTATCGGGACGGGAAATTAAAGTTAATCTCAATTAAATAAAATTGTTGAAAGAAACCGTGTGCTGTGTTCATTCTTTCGTTTCGTTCATTCAAACATTCCTTGTATCATCAAGATGTAAGTAGCAAAAGTTTAATTGTCTAAAGCTAGCCGATCCGAAAGCCCGCGCAGGTAAAGTAACTTACATAAATGATGTTGGTTGAAATTTATAAGGACAATAATCACGATTGCGTAACATTTACGACGCCAACTGTCATTACACCAATTTTTTATCCTAAATTTAACCGTTGCAAGTAACCAATTGCGTACAACTTTAGAGACGCGGTACCTGTAGGACCAAATACATAATTTCTGATGCTTGCCTCCTGTATGCGCGGTCTTTCACCAACAAGATAGACCGATCATGTGAAAGACCCATCGTCCTCCAATTTCTACATGGTCCTAAGAGACGCGCTGGATAGATACCGGTGGAGGCTTCAGATGCAACCCTGGTACTGACTACGATCCTCAGACGACCCAAAAGAGAATGGACACGAAAATTTTTTTTCTAATTTCGGCTAACCGTCTTAATTTTCTAACTACAAATGTAATCTGAATAGGGATGATGACTGCATTAAAAATATATCATTATATTTGGTCCATCAGTTGGATTATCCGAAAATATTGGACAGGTATTTTTTGCTTTATCAAAATAATAAGAGTTAACAAACATAAAGAGCATCAAAGATTGGGAGTGGAAGGTTGTGATGTCACTATTACATAAAAATTGTACGAAACCGTGACGTCACCCGAAACATAAATGCACTGTATCGCCGTCATTTTGTGTTTGTTAAACAAAAGGAAAAATATGTGTAAATTATATTTTTATAATCTAACTGACAGATCAAAAAAATTTTTAGTCATCTAGTCTATTACAGCACAATTTTATTACATATAACCACAATTCCCACAAGCTTATCAAATGATTACGAAACCAAATCTTATGTGGTTGCGTGACTGTCATGGCCGCCGCGCCGTGCGTCGCGTGCGCCGATTTTATTGACATGAAGAACCTCTGCTTTAGAATGGTAATCAATCAATTTATTACTATTTTTGATCCATATACTAGATGCTAGATGTATTTTTGGATACTGAACTATTTAGGTAATAACTTTTACTCAAGGTTACATATTAGTATTATTTGCGTAAGCTTATGTCCATATCATACCGATTAAAACCCCGAGGTGATTATTATCGCATATTGAGAGGGGAAGGAGAGATCTCCGAGATCTCAAACAATTTTTTTTTACCAGAATAAAACAGTGACATGTGCGATTGCTAAACAGGGTATTTAGAGGATCTGCAACACGCGACTACCATAGTGTTGCAAGTGTCAATAGGTTACGGTAACCGCTTACCATCAGCCGGGCCGTATGCTTGTACAAAAAAAATAAGCGTATAGTCGTGGATTCCATTCCCAAGTCGGGCAAAGTACAATATTATTATTTAGATTAAATTAGATTAATTCGGAGATACAAGGGTGATGATATTATGTTTATGAGTGGGTATATTTATTTATAATGGTTTTTCTGCGACATGATAATGTAAAAGGTAGTTAGTTATTAATAAATTGTTCATGGTGGACATTCCGAAAACCTGAACAAAACGCTTTAAGTCCACTTTTATCATGTGTACCGCTGAATGTGGAATGCGCTTCCCGAGTTGGTCTTCCCCGATAGATATAATCTGGACGTCTTTAAATCACGAGTGAATCGGTTTCTTCTAGGCAAGCGTGCTCCATCGTAGATCGCAGTATCGCTTAAAATCAGGCGAACTGGCAGTCAAGCGTAAGCTTATCACTACATAGTATAAAACAAAGTCGCTGTCGCTGTCTGTCCGTCCCTATGTATGCTTAAATCTTTAAAACTACGCAACGGATTTTGAAGCGGTTTTTCTATTAGATAGAGTGATTCAAGAGGAGGTTTTAAGCTATTTAACATGACGCTACGACTCTTAGGAATGGGGCAACGCGGGTGAAACCGCGGGCGGGTCGCTAGTCAAAAATAAATAAAAAAAAACTAGCTAAATTATTTTTTTCTAGCGAAAGAACAATTTAATGTTATCGATTCTAATCAAAATTACTTCATCGTTTAATTAATTATGCAGCTTAGTTGGCTAAAGCATCCGATGTATTTAGCCGGAACAATGCAGGTTCGAAACCTGCCTGAGAACGAAATGGAAGAAATCGTGTCAAATTAATCAATCATTAGCCTGTTTTTTTAAATATCTTTGAACATCTTAGAAAAAAAGATTGAATAGCAAATTGGTCATCCGCAGAAAAAAGATATAAACGTAATTAACTATCCGTGCAATGGATGGAGAATTTAAAAACTCGGTGTTTTCTTTTTAATTTCCTCTCAGCCGTGGCGTGGAGTTGTACAGTTTACATCACAAGGCGTTATCAGCAATTTCAGGCCATTTTATACCCTATTATCGAAATATATTTAAATTAAGTAATCCAAACGAATTAATACAGCCAATTATTGTTCACATTTCCACGCACAACATAAATCATTTCCAAAATGTCACACGATAAAATTCAAACCGTAACACGTATGAATAAAGACTAATTTCGGTAAACTGCGGTTCGCGTTTTATTTATCGCGGTTAAAGTGACAGATTACTTATTTCGGTTTCTTTTTCAGTGTTGAGGGGTCACGGCTGGATCGGTGATTGTTTTCAGCGTGTTTCCTGAAAGGTTTTGTTGAAAAAGTATCGATAAAATTGTTGAAAGTTTATGAATATGCTTTAAGAATCTAAATTAAACCGTAATCCCATCTCTAGTCATGGTAATAAGGACACAGGTATTCTATTCCCACGATGGCTCGCAGCAACGTCACAATTTCTTTTTTTTTATGGGATGATGGCAAACGAGCAGACGGATCGCCTTGTGGTAAGCGATTGCCGCCGCCCATGGACACCCGCAACACCAGAGGTGTCACGAGTGAACACAAACGTAAAAAAAACGACGAAACACAACGTAAGCGTTGTTTAACTCCGGTTTTCTATTAGGCCGTGGTTTCACTCCGGTCGAGCCGGCCCATTCGTGCCGAAGCATGGCTCTCCCAAGTAAATTTCATTAATTTTGCTTGGAAATTATTAATTCACCATGAATCTAAAATAAATTGCTTACCAGCCCAACTATTTATGTGTCGTGTTATTCGTCTATTTAGTCAAAAAAGAAAACTGTATACAATTATTAATTCAAAATTCCTCTTGAATAAAGAAGTAAGTGAAATAATGCAAATATTGTGTAGTTCATTACAGGTTATTTAATTTATTAATTTATTTTTGTTATTTTATTTGTTTTGTTATTATTATTATTTGTTAGTTTATTATTATGATACATATTTATTACCTTACTTAATTTACTATTCATATAGTGCAGTTAGCAACCGTTAGCACTCGCGACCGGCGTGTATGTATGAATGTGGAAGAAGCAAAAGAAGTGTAATGATTTTATAAAATAATGACAAGACATTTATATAGGTTTCCTTATCACGAGCGACAGATGGCGCTTGTAGTTGAACTATTCGTTATTAAACGCCCTTTTTATTACAAATTAGTCAAATATAAGTAGGTGTTATATTATCAATTTGTCTGTGTAATCAATTTATAACTATTGCTAAATTTAAAGTTAATCTAATGTATTTAAATTAATCAATTGATCATGCGTACTGTGTACTTCGCTCTGATTGGTCTGACCCAGCTGAGTGTTTGCCTACGTCTAAGAGTGGGGAACATTCGGCTGGTAATAGATCAGACTGTACTGAGACATTCTATTCCGAGGCGTTGAGCAGTAGACATAATATCTTATAAGCCAGTGCTGTTGTTGTATAATTGTTAATAATTATTGAGCGATTAAGTGATAAGTGATTGTTGATAATTACATACTGTTGGATGAATAAATACTTGTAATACTCAGTCTGAAGTGTATGATTCGTCACATTTCAGAAGTGGGATATGCCTACAAGAAAATCCACAGATATAGTAATGTTGAGTGACGTATGTCTAGAGGTTATGTGTGCCTACAATAGAAAGCCAAGTGTGCTTGAGTTACTAGAGGCTATGTATGCCTATTGAGCCATGTGTGCTTAGATTGTTAGAGGTTATGTGTGCCTACAATAGGAAGCCAAGTGTGCTCGAGTTACTAGAGGCTATGTATGCCTATTGAGCCATGTGTGCTTAGATTGTTAGAGGTTATGTGTGCCTACAATAAGAAGCCAAGTGTGCTTGAGTTACTAGAGGCTATGTATGCCTATTGAGCCACGTGTGCTTAGATTGTTAGAGGTTAATTATTTTTATTTTATTTATTTAATTTTTATGAGGTACATATTAGGTCTTACGAAGTAATATAAGTCCCACAAAACTGTACAAACAGTTTGACTGTGGGATCAATTTTAGTCTTAATAACATGTAGGTAGGTACATAATTAGTAATGGAGTGCACAATTAATGTTTTATGGTAGGGTATCTATAAGTTATTTTATTTTTTTATTTACACGCAGTTTTATAAATCTTATTTGGATATTCTCCAGTTTATCTATATAGGTTTTTAAATGTGAGGCCGTAGCAATCAAGAGCATAATCCAAAATAGATTCCACTAAAGAAGTATAAAGTAGTTTTAGTATACCAGTAGGAATAGGAGTTATGTGTACCTACAATAGGAAGCCAAGTGTGCTCTAGCTACTAGAGGCTATGTACGCCTATTAAGCCAAGTGTGCTTAAAGATAGTAAGCCAAGTGTGCTTAAAGTTATTTTGGCCAAGTGAGTCAAAAGTTTTGGGCCAAGTGTGCCCAATAGGAACGGAACTATCCTCAGACGCGTAAGTAAAGCATGATTTATACTAAGAGAACAATTAAAAGAATTATTATGCGACTAAGTGCGTTGCAGATAGTTGTGTATATACCCTCTATTAATTTTATAAATTGGAAATGGGAAACATTTATTGGAAGACGTATATTTTTGATTGATCTTTTCATGCATAACTTTGAATTTATGGAGCTATTAATTTTAACCAGTTCGAGTAGATATTTTAGTAATATTAAATGAATTTAATAATAATAGAAAAAAAGGAGTTTTTAACTTGTTAGTGTCAAATTGAAACAATACTTATACATTTTTATGTTTTGAGGCCATGGAATCTGATGATACCAATGAATGATGATGAAACCAATGAATGCATACTCCAGACGAAGAGCCGCCAGTTTAGTCGTACAACCATTTACCAAATGTTATACCGAAGTTCAATCCCTCCAGTAAATCTCAGAGTATTGAAGGTTGTTTATGAAAGGTAAGTGTGTAATATATGAATGGGACGAGAAGCAGACCATACATTTTGCCCGACAAAAACTTGTCGGGCTAGCAAAAAAAAAGGAAAGGTAAAGAAATATTGGTACGTACAAATTCAAATTCAAATCTTTATTGTTTTCATATATAATTAGGATGTTACGAGTTACAATAATGTGTGTCAAAATGAAAAGGTACAACATGAAGTAATGAAAGTTTACGTGAATATTTTTATGATAAATTGATGCTGATATACAAGCTGATATGATATTAGTGATAAAAAGGCTGTAGGTTGTGCAACTCACGGCATTTATGATAAATCCATTAGAAATGGAGCTCAAGCTTTAAATTGTAATGAACCGGAAAGACTCGCTACATATTCTCAGTTCTCAGCATACCTAGTTAGAACCTATTTCTACAAATAGAAAGCGTCATGAACTCATGATCATACCTCGCCTTCGACTTCAAATGATACCTCCAATTATTTGTTTTAATTGTCGTCGTAAAGAACACTCTTACACCAGATGTCCCAAGTCCCTTGACAAGCGTCTAAAGTGTGACAGGGCGCTAGAACGAAAATTGCAAACCGACACCGTTAATTCCATGAATAGACCCAAAGTCAAGCGATGAAATAGAACGTAAAGTCCTTACAACTTCTACACACAGTAACAGTAATAACAAGTTTTACAAACTGGTAAATAATCGAGTTTTCGTTGGGATTGATAAATTATTAAGATTGGGTATAGTAGGACCCACTATTTGGAACCGTGCGCCTAGTTTTGGCAATTCAAAAGTACCTGTATTATTGGTTTATTTGAAATGGATGATTTGACTTTTGACTTATGTAATGCGTGAATATGATGCAAACAGCCTTGACCCCGTGAAAACTGTGTCGAGATTACCTATAGTCAAAGGTTTTGGTAGTGACACCCGTATATAGTACGTTCTTAGGATTGATGAAATCGAATCGAATGTAGAAGTACCTACTTATGGTTAATTATGGGTTTATGCAGACTGCGTTACTCATTGGATA
Organism: Acronicta aceris; assembly: GCA_910591435.1. NCBI lineage: Eukaryota > Metazoa > Arthropoda > Insecta > Lepidoptera > Noctuidae > Acronicta > Acronicta aceris. The sequence continues at coordinate 1,712,873 of OU342775.1, forward strand.
AAATTTTTAAGTCCTGAGCTTCGCAGCAAACCAATGATTTGGGCCCCTTAAAGCTTACCTTATCGGATTTCATTCAATTAGCCGGAAACAAATCGGAATTAGTTGAAGTTTCGGATTTAGGTTCTTCTTATCCAGGGAATGTTTATATAGAAGGTTATAATAGTAATAAACTTGGCAAAGAATATAACTTACCTCAAGGCACATATCGTCTAAGCATGGGTAAATGTCACCTTATTATCAAATTTAGCTAATCGAACCCTGAATTTTCCCAAAGAATTTTTCCCAAGATTCGTTGCATTGCGATGCTCTAATTGCAAAAGCGATGCCTTTTGTAAGAAAAAAAGAATTATATGCTCTAACAAAATCACGAGAGATATTACTGACTTGGCTCCTTTGATAAAGTCTGAAATCAAAGTCGGTCCCTCAAGTTGGCAAATGGATAAGCCTTACCTATGCATTATCGCAGTCGTATCGTGAATTTTTTGCATTTAACTTGAGCGAGATAGGTTGTAATAACTCTATTAAAATGAAGATAGACTTGCTTAATGATAGACCTGTCACACATAGACCCTATCGCTTATCGCACTTCGAGAGAGGACAGGTACGAGAATTTATTGATGACTTGTTGCGAAATGATATAATACAAGAATCCGATTCCGATTGTGCTAGTTCTATAGTATCATTTGGGTAGAAGATCAATTTCAAGCATTAAAATAAAAGTTTGAGTAATAGACCAACACTAGCCTTATACAATCCTAAACTTGATACGGAGTTGCACACAGATGTTAGTTCCTTAGATGTGGGAGAAAGTACAGTGGTAGTCTAGCCTTCGGGTACTTAAGCCGGTTGCTTATTTTAGTAGGCAGACGACACCTGAAAGGCGTCATTTACAATCTTATGAAATTTGAAGTTTTGTGTTTCTGTTGGGATTAGAATTTAAAATTGTAATAGACCATAATACGCTCCGAACCATACTAACCAAACAAGTATAGACCCGGTATTCGTATGACACATGTCGATGCATTAAGCCGAAATAACATTCTCTGCCTTCTGACATTAAAGACGAGTCTTCTGTTAAAGTATTGAGACTGACAATTGGATATTAACACTACAAATGTAGATCCAGACATTTCGCGTATACTTAAAAATTCTTAATCCTGAATCTGACGAAGAATCTAAAGATATTAGGAAAAATTATGTTATTAAAAATCATAGAGTATAAAGAATTGACGATGAAATACGCCTAGTTGTCCCTCGTAGTGCTCGCTGGAAAATATGCCGTTATAATCATGATGATATAGGACATTTAGGCATTTCTAAAACGACTGAGAGAATTCAATCTGTCTTTTGGTTTCCAAGGCTGCGGCGATAAAATTCGGTGCATTCGGTACGCTTATAATAAAGATGATGCATCCAGACAAAAGACTGAATAATTGTATCCTATAGAAAAAGTTAGCGTCCCATTCCATACAATTCACCTAAACCATCTTGGTTCGTTTGTAAAGAGTAAAAACGGCAATGCCTAAATTATTACAATAGTTGATTGCTTTACAAAACATATATATGTGAAAGCGGTAAAAGACACGAAAACAAAAAAAAAATGACTTTGGCTTACCATCTCCAATAATACCTGATCACGAGCTTTTGCGTCAGTCATAGCACTAAACATGTCCCTATCGCTGTAGTTTGTCGCAGGGCAAAAAGTCAAACTGAAAGATATAACCAAACCATCTTAAACGCATTAGCAAAACATAATGACGGAAATGACGAACGCAATTGGGAAATGTGTCTTGGCAAAATCCAATGGGGTGTAAATAATTCAGTTAATTCTTCTACCAAAAAGACTGCCATAGGGGCTTTATTTGGCACCACAATAAAAATACCTCGAGAACTAAAAGATGTCCTAAATGACGATGTATTTAAAAACAGACTAAATAAACACCTATTACAATAATGTTATTACATGTACACGCTAAAAGAATTCTTTGAAGATAAAAATAAAAGATAATTTAATTATAATTAATAACAATAAAATCTTTGTGCAATAAAAAACAATTGCCAAAATAATAACAATACCTTAAATTTCTGTAAATTGACTACCTAAATGGTTATTTAATTTTAAGTAAAAGTTTATAATTTTATTTTCTAATATTGTAATTTGTTAAATTATAATTATGTAATTAACTTGTTAGTACCCATGTATTCTATGCTGTGCCCCAACGGGGTTTCATGTTGATACTTACCAAACTAGAGATCTATGTATATTTACACATGAAGCAATAAAGAACTTTGACTTTGACATTCAGAGATAGTTAGAGTAATAAGTTCGATGTTGGAGCTGACATTATACAAAACATGTTACAAAGCGTAAGAGATGAGGTCGTACTAATACTAAAGTCGCGAAAAACACTATTATGATGCCGGTAGCACCCCTAGAACCTATAAACAAGGTTATTTGACTAAGGTTACCAGAACTGACTATAATAATAAAGGCAATAAAACTTTTTAAATTCATAGATCTAATAAAACCACAGAAGTTTTGGGCAATGACAGATATAAAATCACTGAAATTCCGGTTTTAGCAAACGTAGAGATTCATTTAAGAGTGTCGTTTCCGCTGATCGTGTTAGACCTTATAAAATATAAATAAATACAATAAAAATGTAAATATAAATATAAATTCGCCTGACCATAAAGATTCATCAGATCGTAATAGTAGCCCATCTTCTGAAAGCAATAATGATAACGACAAACTATTTCATAGGAAGGAGTCGGACATCAATGAATAGCCGAATGTAATGATTTTGCATTTTTGATTCGTGTTTGTTCAAACAGTTTAAGCATGTAATATTTCTGTATGTATGACTTATGTTATTGAATTACGATAACGTGCGTCAGGAGATCGCACGTTGTCGGATGGCCGAATGTAATGATTTTATAAAATAATGACAAGACATTTATATAGGTTTCCTTATCACGAGCGACAGATGGCGCTTGTAGTTGAACTATTCGTTATTAAACGCCCTTTTTATTACAAATTAGTCAAATATAAGTAGGTGTTATATTATCAATTTGTCTGTGTAATCAATTTATAACTATTGCTAAATTTAAAGTTAATCTAATGTATTTAAATTAATCAATTGATCATGCGTACTGTGTACTTCGCTCTGATTGGTCTGACCCAGCTGAGTGTTTGCCTACGTCTAAGAGTGGGGAACATTCGGCTGGTAATAGATCAGACTGTACTGAGACATTCTATTCCGAGGCGTTGAGCAGTAGACATAATATCTTATAAGCCAGTGCTGTTGTTGTATAATTGTTAATAATTATTGAGCGATTAAGTGATAAGTGATTGTTGATAATTACATACTGTTGGATGAATAAATACTTGTAATACTCAGTCTGAAGTGTATGATTCGTCACAGAAGTATGCAAGAATCGTAGCAAGTGGCAGTCTATAGTTTCTGCCTACCCCTGTGGGAGAAAGGCGTGACTGTATGTATGTATAATGCAGTTATTAGTACCACTAATTATTTCGTCACAAAATCGATGAAACACCAAACCGACTTAATTTATGTAATACCATTCACATTTAGACTCCCAATTTCACCATACTGAAAGCACACTATTTCACGCAATGAATATGAAACCCTAAAACTATGTCACAAAGTTCAGAATCCCGTAGAGTAATCTAAGTTAGTCCGCAGCATAGCGGGGCCATAAATTTAAATTATTTAAATTTGTTATAAGAGAAACTGTTTTACAAAAGCGTTTGCTTCAAAAATATCATATTTTGTTGTTACCGTGGACAGTCTGTTCTACCCTTAATAAGACGAGATTTTGTTTTAAAATTGTTTTTATTGAGAGAGGGCAGTGTTTGAGAAACATTGTAACGTCTGAGTACGTAAGTACCTTATGAAAAAAGTTCGGTTGGTTCATATGGCGAAAAAGTATGAATAGGTCTTTTTGTAAAAATTGCTGTAGCTCAGAGTTTGGATTTGTATCTTGGCAATAGCAGTAGGTATCCTATTAGATGAGACCTAAACAAATGGTTATACTAATTTATACACACTCTTCACCGATATATTTAGGTCCCATGTAATAGGGGCAAGCCTATTGCCATTAACCGGGCATATATCAATAAGAAATAGGAAATATATTAATAGAAGTGGTATTTATATTATGTGAACCTAAAGCAAAAAGCTATACATTTGGAAAAAGAATAACTTTTAACAAAAAGTAAAAGCGCCTTCAAAAACACAAAAAATAATGTCAGGTGCACAACAGTTTCGGATGTCAGTGCCTTCAATTTGGTTTGAACGTTTGATTAAATTATTAAAATTAAAATGATTAGAATGATATTTATTTCTGTAAATAGATCATAAAAATATACTTTTACAAGTCAATGCTTTACATTTTTTTTAAACTAGATGGCGGCATTTCCTAACTGACGACCTCTGAGAAGAAACACCGAAACAAACTCAGAGAATCATGGTGTCTTTTTGTTTCTTTTTTTGTGTTCGCCGAATTCCGCAACTGTTGAGCAAAATGTTGTGACAAATAAATGTTTCTATCTTTCTTTCACTTATCATTATTTATATGTTTTTGAAGGCGGTTTTACTTTATGTTAAAAGTTATTGTATTTCAAAATTTTTTGTAGCGAGTAAAATTTTACGTGCTGCCTAGACGACGTTATCATTTTATCATTTACGTGTTATTTTCATTTTGTTCTCAATTTTGTAATCAGATCTTGGACATTTTTATGGGACTACGTCTGAAGTATGACCTACCGATCAAAAACTTAATAATCAAAACTGGTTCATAATTGACGGAGTACCTAATCGCGTAACAAACATACCTACCTCCTCCTCCTTTTTGAAGTCGGTCGAAAATCACATTTAATACAAAACAGGCACCTTACTAATAAGATTCTATACATTTACATACAGGACATACGAATTAGAATTCCAAGCCCGAAATCAAGGACCAATTTCGAAACCGTATCTACCCGAAATCAAACGTCGGGTAGGCCTATGGTAAATAGGTTAGGACATAATTCCATTAAGGGTTTGGCAAATGTAGGTTATATTCCTCAGCATTAAATGTACATGTACTGGAGACATTCCAGATCTGCTGAATTGAGATATATTGAGGTCAATGGGACACCACAGTCGCCAATAAACATTAATATATACATAACATAACGTACTATCACGCCTGTATTCCCCGAAGGGGTAGGCAGAGGCGTACTAATGTACACCCACATTTCGCCGGCATGTTTAGGTCCCATGTAATAGGGGGCGAGCCTATTGTCATTAACCGCACATAAATCTACATAGAAAAACCGAATAACACTTTGCACCAAAGAATTGAACACAAGGCCTTTAAAGTAGCAGTTACGCTTACGACCCTCTTTTGTATACGCGACTAAAGTTAGTTTAAGTCAAAGTCAAAGTCAAAATTATTTATTTCAATTTAGACCATTAAAAAGGTACTTTTGAAAAGTCAAACTAATTGCACGGTTCCAAAAAGTGGGTCTTATGGAGAAGAGCCGGCAAGAAACTCCATAGATACTCTTTTAAAAAAAACATGATTATATAATTATGCAGTTTGATGTGTAAGATTTATTCAGTATAAGTAGGTGTTATATTTAGAAAGAAAGGGATTGCCACAGCAAGTAAGAACCGACCAGTCCCGACAGACAGCACCCGTTCACGAGCATGACGTGTGTATCGGCGTGGTTCGACTCAACCATATTGTAGGGAATAAAACGACCCGACACACAACGTCACCATCAGCAGGATTAAATGAGCATGGCAAGCTCAGACTAAGTTAAAGTACTGTACTGTTTACCCGACTTTTTTTTAGTTACGCCAAGTCGAAGACCCAGACAAATTATCTTTTTGTGATTTTTTTGCATTTTCCATGCTAAGATTATTAATTTATTTAATAGTAAAGGAAAAAATTCAATCGCGGGCAGGATTCGAACCTGCGTCTTCTGGTTTGATATACCAGACGCTCTGACCTCTAAGCCACCGCGAGCCCTACCCGCATGATTGAAATTTTGCCTTCACATTCTGAATTTACGTCTTAAGGTGACGTTTGGTGACATCTATGAGAGGCAAGTTACCTTACCTCTCAACCGACACGACTTACTTTACAGTCAGTTCAGTGTCGTACGATGCCACCCTACCTTTTAACTATCTTTTTGTGATTTTTTTGCATTTTCCATGCTAAGATTATTAAGTTATTTAATAGTAAAGGAAAAAATTCTGAATTTACGTCTTGAATGTGAAGGCAAAATTTCAATCATGCGGGTAGGGTTCGCGGTGGCTTAGAGGTCAGAGCGTCTGGTATATCAAACCAGAAGACGCAGGTTCGTATCCTGCCCGCGATTGAATTTTTTCCTTTACTATTAAATAACCCAGACAAATTGTTCTACTGACCCCATAACAGGGACACGCTATGTATTATCGCAAGTTTCCCAACCATTTGGCAAAATAAATAACGGCCGTTTCCACTACGGCAAATAGACACAGATGCGGGCCAATACCGCGAATTAATGCTACATGAACAGTCGAAGTGTAATAGCTAGGTCGAATCTAGGTTTGATTCTCAGGTCGAGAAGTGTCACTGGGTTTTTATAGGATTTTTTTTTTAATTCCATTGAAAATAAATAATAAAATAAAGGGTCTGGATAATGTCAAGTACAAAATTCATGACTATTTAAATATGTAAGTAGGTATATTCCCTTTCTATTTATATTATATCAAAGTCAAAGTCAAAATGTTTTATTTCAATTAGGCCACTAAATAGGTACTTTTGAAAATACAAAACTAGTTGCACGGTTCCAAAAAATGGACCGTATGGAGAAGAGCCGGCAAGAAACTTCATAGATACTCTTTTTAAAAAAGATTGATTACAATATTGTGTTTTACAACTTTTTTTCCAAATAGTTGCTGAGAATTGTGCAGTTTGATGTGTAAGATTTATTCAATATACAAAAAGAATTAGGGATTGCCACATCAAGTAAGAGCTGACTATCCTATTATAACCTATCATCTTTTGGTTTGAAAGACAAATAAAAAAAAGATTTTTTTAAAGCAAAACCCTCTCTAATGTCAATAATAGCTGGTTTTAGTCTTTCAAAATTACCTACTTTGAGGATAATCGACTAACCCTGGGTTTAACGGCCGGTACATTTGTACCACCGGTCGTAACCCACGGTTTTACGTCAAAACAGAGATACGTCCGGAAAAATACACCTTTTTCAAAATTAAAATGTAAGTGGCCCGCGCCAGAGATTTATGATGTTTGTCCTCCGCCACTGAAAATGTTGTGATGTTGCCACACCAAAAAATATTTTAAAATGTATTTTTAATGTTTTAAGCTGCGGCAAAGGTTGTTTTTATCTGACGCCAAATAAATTAGATACGTGGAACGTTTTTAAAATTCGAACGATTTAAATTTTAAGATAATATTAAATTATGCTAATTGTATCGATTAAAAAAAAAACAGTTTAGTCCATTCAGATTTCATTCAGTTTCCGTTCATTTTATATTCGATTATGTTCAGTAAATTAAAACTAAAGCTAATTGAATATGGGCAAATAATTTGCATATTTAAGCAAAATTTTAATTTGTTTACGAGTAATAAATATGAATGACATAACATAACATACCATCACGCCTGTATTCCACGAAGGGTTAGGCAGAGGCGTTCTGAATGTACACCCACAGTTCACCGATATGTTTAGGTCCCATGTTATAGGGGCCGAGCCTATTGCCATTCACCGGGCACAAAACCAGACTCCGAGCTGGTACTGAGAATTTCATAGAAAAACTCAATAACACTTTGCTCGACTTAGGGATTTGGTGATTACAGATAAATATTTTCCCATTTATAATGTTAGCAGAGATACGAGTATATAAAATATTAGCAGAGATTATGCCCAACTTCCCAAAAAAAAAAGAGGCAAGAATGAATGTATGTCTGACTGATACCTTGTAATATTATTTTTTAAATACAAAATCGAATATCGAACGCAATAACCACTCAATTTCAGAAATATGGTTACCGGAGTTGACGTTTGTTTGACAGTTTGATTGACAGAAGTGGTCGAGCGATCGACGTCAGCGCTACCGCTAGCGAGTGCATTCCCCGCATGGAGTAAATATGTTTATTGTCTACAGAACTGCCTCATTACTCTAGTAATCGTAACCGCAACTGCTACGTTAGGGGTCATCGCTTCAATTCCCACTGCAAGCATAGTGTTATTGGTTTTTTATAAAATTTTCAGTAGCGGCTCGGAGTTTAGATTTGTGTGTTTGTTTAGATTTGTGTCTAAAGATACCGGCAAACTGTGGATATACATTAGTACGCGGGCAAATATACGAACATTATTTAACAAAACATTCTTCTCATCGTAGTAGATCTCTCTTTCATAGTTGAGATTGTTTTTATTCTTGTCTTATTGCTTGACGGCAGTGGTGTAGTTTAAGTTTTCATTATCATAATTGTAGTTTAAAACAACTGCATTCTTAACTTTAAGATGAAGTTAATGACGTTCTATTGTGTTTCAAATATTCACCCACACCTCTGCCTTACCTTTCGGGGCATACAGGCGTGATGGTATGCTATGTCTACAGATACAAGTAGTTATTCCGGATCATAGTATACCTAAGATTTTGTTGATAACATCATACCAGAGAAATTCCATCTATGGTCAAAAATTATTTTAAAACCGTTAAAAATTGTGTTACTGTAAACTAATATTATTGACTACTGTTCACTGTTTAAATCCACCTTGACTCAAACTGTTCACAACCCTTATGTGACTTTGTTATTGCAAAACGATCATGCATGCGTGTCCCAACCCTAAAAGCCACTAGTCATTCGCTTACAAAAATTCACATTTGCTACAATAAAATATCGCAGCCCCTATCAAAAAGCCATAAAAATAGAAATTGACATCGTGAAGAGCGCATAAAACGCTTATCCGAGCGCTCGTTTCACACATTCTTCAAGGCCATGTGTGTCTAATGCTAAGCTTAGAATATCGAACATTCAACATTAAATTTAATACTAGTGCATCCAAAAATAAATCTTGCTGTTCACAGGTAAAGTAGTAATTTCTTTAAACACAATTACGTCGTCGATGTAGGCAGTTGCAGTTGACCATCTGGTCTTATGGTACACCAAAAAAGGTTAAAGTATTTTAATAGTAAAGGAAAAAATTCAATCGCGGGCAGGATTCGAACCTGCGTCTTCTGGTTTGATATACCAGACTGACTACTGAGACTACTGGTATATCAAACCAGAAGACGCAGGTTCGAATCCTGCCCGCGATTGAATTTTTTCCTTTACTATTAAAATAACTTAATAATCTTAGCATGGAAAATGCAAAAAAAAATCACAAAAAGATAGTTAAAAGGTTAAAGTAGTTTTTCTTCTAAAAAATCAAGGGGAATATTAGGTATACACAATATTTAATAATTGATTTTTTTTTTTTTCATTTATTTACTTAGTTACTTATATATTAATACTTAATGTCTTAAAGCCTTAAAAAAATCTTTGCCTAAAGAGTATAATCGTAGTAATCATTTGACTGTGATTTTAACGTGAGAAAAAGTTTCAATTTTTTTATTCACTACAATGTATATTACATATAATTGTGTGAATAATTTATATACGGAAAAGTACATTCCAAATAATAAATTACAGTTTAATTTTAACAGACCTTAAGACATCCACATTTAAGCTAGTTTAATGTCAGGATATATAATTTCAGACGATGGCGTTTAAAAATTTTAAGCTGAGAGAAAAATAACAAAACCAAACTCCGCATTACCTCAATCAATTTTTTACATTGACGATAAAAATACCGCAACCGGTAGCAATAAAAATTGTAATTGAAATCTTTGTTCGCGTATAAAATTCATGAAATTATTCGATACACAAACCCTAATGGGGTTGAACTGATACTGGGCACCATATGGTCGGGGTTGAATAATGTGGAGCGCGTGAGGACACGTACTATCAGGCTTTTAGTACTTTCAGTGCTATGCATGAAGCTGGTCAGGTTTTAATAATAGACTCTAAGGACCAAATGAAAATAACGTGGTTCTTTATTAATTAATTAAACCATGTAATGGCATAGACTAACCAACTATTTATCCTTAAATATAGTAACATACCTTTAAGATTTTTATACTCTCCTGAATCCTCAACTTTAAAATCGTTTTCGTTGACTGACGACATTTTGCTGCATTAAATCAAGGATGCACACGAAAGAGACGCTATTAGTTATGCCTTCATTTTCATTACGCGGTCGGGTAAAAACCGCATGACGACAACACCAAGAAAATAGAAGGAAAGAGAGGTCAGAGGAAAATCGAGACAGAGCTACTTGGCAGAAGGCGTGACCGTTAAATTATTTCAAGCCCCATAATCCAACTTTATTACTTCAACTTGCACCGAAAATATATTTTGCACTTTTCCTTCGAGATCGATGTCGGGTGAAAGTGAAATTGGAAAGAAACGAATACAAATCTAACAGGAAAACCCAAAGAAACGGGACACAAAGAGAATCCATAATATCTGATAAGTCTGCTTAACGAAGCAATGAAATTGCGGTATAGTAACGCATTGTGTGGTTTAGATGAATGGTATATTTCAATCATAATTTAATTTTGGAATATACCATAGAAGGATGACTAAGAAGACAAAACTCCCCTTCGCATGCTAAGAAAACCAGGGGACTCGTGGCTAAGTAATAACAGCATTGATCAATCGAACTGTCAGACTAAACTGCGTTTGAGCGGTGATTCTATAAACGGATGACCATTCTGAAGTCAGAAGTAAAACCTATCTGGCTAGCTACCGCTCTTGTTTTAAGACCAGCACCAAACAATCTAATTCACATCACAGACTAAAATTAGACTAGAATACATCGATTTTGATCAAGTTGGCGACAAAGAGTAAAAGTCCCGTGACCCGGAGAAAGGATACAAAAGAATACTATGTACTATTGGTTGAAGAAATTGCACATACAATTTGCTATCCCCGATGAGCGATGACGACCTGACCTGAGCTGGGACAAAGCGTTCATTTGTGCTGAAAACACAAAACAAAGTTCAACAAAAAATCCTTTCCAACCCAAGGAAAATAAAACGCCACAAATCAAAGAAAGGACCAATCACAAAAGAAATACGCGATGAGAGGACCAATAGCTGTTCCCAATAAAATGGAATGAACAAGCGCACAAAGTGTAAGGACCAATCATGTTGATAACCGCTCATTACGGATACCCATCATTACTGAAGTAACAAATCATAGAGGCCTGTGCTCGCCAATCACAGGCTACAATGAGCTTAAATTGGCTGAAGAATTTTGTCTTTTCGCCCTCAGGTTTAGATACTAGGGCGAAAACAGTTGAGAACAAAATGTAGCATGGGTGATTATAATAAATAATTTGTGTATTTGTACAATAGGTAAATGTTTCAATAAGTTTCTTTTATACCAAGTCTAACGCAATGTTCTTTCGAACAAAATCTGTTATAAAGTTAAGAAATCTTTGAAATTCCCTTTTGTTTTTTCTTAAAGCGCACAAACAACGGGGCGCTACTCTATGGTGTTAAAAAGTCAACATTTTAACAAAACGTATTTTTCTCCCTAAATCATGAGAACAATATGAACCAAAATTCTTTTAAAGCAACGGGAACTTGCCCTTTGTTTGAAATGGAGTAACAATTTTTAAATGTTTAGCCAAAACATCAACATTGTAGCGATTTATTGAGAAACTTTGTTGTTGTTTAATTCCTAAAAAAATATTGCTTCATTGGTCTTCTAGGCGCAAGCGAGCAAAGCATGAGAAACTGGAATTGGATTGGATTTCAAAAGGAATTCTCAGTAGCATCACCCGGAAAATTACACACCTCCCAAAACATAAAAACCTACAACCATATGAAAAATATTGCAGTCAGTCTTTGAAAGGTGCCCATTACTATTTTTTAACCATTCAAAATGAACTATATCAGACCTTTTCTATTGATTGTAAAATATGTACGCTGTTGGTGTGCCTAATTAAATAAATAAATAACACGTGTGGCACTCGGGGACTGCCGCGGTAAAGCTATTGCATAGCGTTTTTTATCAACTTATGTAATACAACCAATGCCACCTAAAGGCGGGTTGCTGAACTAAAGAGACATGTGCCGGTCGGAGTGGGGGGTGTTAGGTTTTTTTCGTTACGGAATTTCTGGATTCGGTCCCCACGCTCAAGGCCCGCGATAGAAGCTATGCAATAGCTTAATAAATAATAAAATAAAAAACTGTTTTAATAATAAGTATGAAGAAGAAGAAGAAGAAGAAGAAGAAAAGAAATTTATTTAGCACAGCTTTACGCAGTTCACACAAGTAAATAGTATAAGTGTATTCATAAGCAGTCTGTGTCTCGCGGCTGTGCCAAATAGGACCAGTTCAGCATTTTGTCAAGCCACCAGTGCTTGACGCTGATTTTCAACTGGACCCTTGCGAGGAGTTACGGATGTAAATCAGTCAACCTATAATAGTTGTATAATAAATAAAAATGTATAAATAATAAATTATTAAGAGCGACCGTGTTCAATAGACAAATACTTATATAAATAATAATTATAAGAAGAAGAATATTTTGCATCGCCACACTACACGCAGCACGGTAGCAAGTAAACCGGTCTAAGCCAGTTGCCATCGGGGCGTTGAGACTTCTAATCCCACAGTACCTACTTCTTATATTAAATGTATAATGAATAGATACATACATACAGCTATTAGATCATTCATTTGATTCATTGCGCTGCACGCAGCCGACTGCAGCAGACACGATTGTGCACTGTGTTGTAGGCATTTACTTAGGACAATGCTTAAAATTAAGAAATACCTTTTGCGGAGATAACATATACATAAAGATGGATAAAAAAGTGCATAATATTAATATTAATGTCGTCACGATTAACAAACAGTTGGTAGTGACAGTGACAGGAGACGGTGAGTTAATAATAATTAATAATAATTGAACTTATATAATAACATTTACCTACCGTTAAAGTTTACAATTATAGATACAAACCATTTATTTTAGATGAGATATGTGGATTCATCCACGTTCCAGCCCAGTATAATAATTGCTGTGAGATTGTTTTGAAATGAATGTTTCGATTGCAAGAAGGCCAGGAAAAAAATGGGTTGGTATAGCAATAAACGAATTGAATAAAGTGAAGACATAAAATAACGAGATACTTAATATATTTCTTTTTAATTGCGCAATTGTTACAATCATTTTATTTTTTTTTTTTATTTTTTTTTTATAGGGCCTCCATTGGCTACCCGACTCGCAATATCAAGCACGGAGCGGTTGCACATATCGGCAGTTTGAGACTGGGCTTCCGGGCTGACCAAGTAATATTTAGTGCGTGAGCCACACACCTCCACCATCACACATACATAAGCAAAGTACCTAATATCATATTATCGATGAATTAAAATCGTTTTTGGAATAGTCTTCAGTTAATAGCAATAGATTCATAGGACCTAAAGGTCACTACGCCTCTACCTACCCCTTTGGGGTATACAGGCATGGTCGTGTAAAATTAAAAGTTTTTAAATATGTTAGTTCTACCACACAATTCACCTGTTTATTTGTCAGTCCCAAAAAACTTATAAATTGATTCAGAAAGGTTTATAGTCTGATGTATAACCGGGCCTAACTCACAAATCATTCGGCCTTCCGACCACAAATCACTGAGCAACAATGCGTTCAAATCCGCGAGAGATGCTTTTGTTTGAGATATGATTTGACGCCATATATGTCTACCAACGCGCATGATTGTTATTAAGAGTGATCTGGAGTATAGTATTTATAAACCTTCTTTTTTACGGCTGAGATATCGTACCAGTCCATCACAGTACCCTTAATTATAATAAGTTAATAGTTATATATTTTTTTATGGCCTGATGGTAAGCGGTTTCCGTAGCCTATGGACACTTGCCACACCAAGGTTATCACTCGCGCGTTGCCGACCCTTTAAGGAGGAGTAGTTGGGCTGGCAGCATAGGAGACATGCTGCCATGCATGATAGCGGAAACAAAACACCACTGGTCCCCCACTGCCAACACAATGCTTTTATTAACAACATAGCACACAACTAACAACATACACAATTAACAACATAGCACGGAGCTATGTTATTTGGCTACAATGTTCTGCAAGGTGGAGGTACTTCCCCAGTCGAGCAGGCCCAATTATGAGTGGAATTATTCAATTCCACTATGCCCTACCTCTCTTATATGGTCGCCTGTTAGTACATGGCATATAAAAATATTATTTTCGGCCAAGACTTCTTATCGTGACATAAGTAATATTACTGTTATGTTACATAAACAAACCAGCAGTCCCAATTATTTGAATAACTAAGCTGTTAATAAACTACACAAACATTAGTCCAGACTCAAGGCCAAATCCGAATCCCAAGTTACGAAACCTTCTCCGGATCTAAAGACCAAACTCTCAAGGCCTAACCCTTAGTCCAAAATTATGATTTACACCAGTCCGCGGGGACGCAATACTAATTTTCCGGCTGTTTTCCTGTCATATTGTCTTCATAATGCGGTCACGAATCGCGACGGAAATTACCTCGCATTTGTCGGAATAGGTAAACGTACAGTTATTTATGACTGAGGGACCGCTTCCTATTTATTTGTAGGCAATGAGGCAATAAATAGTTACCTCATCTTTTGTACTGGACAGAGAGAGAATATTGTTACTTTAAATCAATGGAAGGAGCCTAAATACACAAAAAATATGTAAGCTGAAAATAACATTTAGTTATTAGATGTATATAAATAAACATGCTGCCTACTATATTGTGTTTATACTATATTGTACATTATAGTAGTTGCGTAGAATAAAAATTCTTAAAAGATTTTATCATAAAAAAATAATATATATATTATATTATAAATGTATGAGGCAGAGGCGTACTAATGTACACCCACAGTTTGCCGGTATGTTTAGGTCCCATGTAATAGGTGGCGAGCCGATTGCCATTAATCGGGCACAAATCCAGACTCCGAGCTGCTACTGAGAATTTCATAAAAAATCCCAATAACACTTTGCTCGACCTGGGGATCGAACCCAGGACCTCGCGCTTGGGACCACTAGACTAATGAGGCAGTCATTAGTACGCCACTGCCTAACCCTTCGGGGAATACAGGCGTTATGTTATGGTATGTTATGTTATAAATTTATTTTAGTGATATTTGCGAGAAGACGCAGATTCGAATCTGAAACACACAACGAGAACTCAAGATTAAAATTTAGTGTTTTATAAACTGTAACAAAATAATTACACTCTTTCATGTAATTAATATGACATTAGTTAAAACTTTATGATAAAACCCCAAAAATATCCTACTAACAAAACAGTGGAAAATAGTATCAAATAATTACACTCATTATTTCTCAGTCATAGTCGAGACATTGTTCTGAAATATCGCCATAATATAGCACAGGGATTAGTTGGAATAAATCTGGCTTGACAGAACTGATGAGTGAGCTCGGCGCACCGTCATAGTTGATCCGTTTGAATCAATATCTATTGCTGCTTCAACTGCGGCTCAAACAAACCCACGGATCAACTGTTATCTTTTCATAGTATGAACATTTGTATTGCTAGTTCGGTTTTGGTGTAGGTTTAATGCCTAACATAATTATAATTAGTATACAATTATCGACCCAATTGTCACGGTGGCTGAGCGTTTGCTTTTCGCGCTATAAGTTCTGGGTTCGATCTCCGCACGGAACAAATATTTGTATAGCTGCACTTTGTACATATGTAATTAATATTTGTGGAAACGCGACCGTGATACAGGAGAAAATCCTATTGTAACGATTTATTATAAAAAAACAGAACTGCCTCGTTAGCCTAGTGGTCCTGAGCGCTACGCTAAAGGTCCTGGGTTTTATTCCCAGGTTGAACAAAGCGTTATTGGGTTGTTCTATAAAAATCTCAGTAGCAGCTTGGAGTTTGGAATTTGTGCCCGGTTAATGGCAATAGACTTGCCCCCTATTACATGGGACCTAAACATACCGGCGAACTGTGGGTGCACATTGGTGCACCTCTGCCAAACCCTTCGGGGAATACAGGCGTGAGATGGTATGTTATTATTATGTATTTTTTAACAACGAAAAATATACCTAGTCAACATAACGATAAATATAAAATTCGATTACATTACACGAGCCAAAAAGGATGCGGCTGCAAGGACCAAAATGTTCGTTTGTATCAACTTGGTCTCAAAGGGGACTGATCTCGATGGCCTCATCAGTGATACTCCTTGGCCCAGTTGTCGAGGCCAATTGAGGTCACCTTATCCTTTCCTTACGCTTTCTTCGAAGATTTTTTAATACAGTTTACTACGAAACTAGTATCAAAATATGGAGACAATGGCGTCTTACATTCTAAAAATGTTTTTGTAATCAGCTTTATATGTATTGTAAACAATATTCCTATTTATTGCAGTACTAAAATATATAAGAGAAGCTCGTTTACTAAATATTAATCTACGCTGCATAAATAATCTGCAAGGTTTTGTTCTGCTTACCGCGATCAGCACATAGCTGGGTAACCGTTCTTGGCATATAAATCATACACATCAATCACATAAAATTATTGTGCTCTTAATTGTATAACAAAACATAACATAATCAACAACATAATATTACCCCCGGCACGGGTCTCCTCGCAAAATGAGAGGGATTAGGCTAAAGTCGACCACGCTAGCCTAGTGCATGTTGGTCTTCACACGCCGTCGAGAAAAACTCTCAGGCATGCAGGTTTCCTCACGATATTTTCCTTCATCGTTTAAGCGAGTGATAATTAACTATTAATACGCACATAACTTCGAAAAGACAGAGGTGCGTGCCTTGGATTCGCAGTCATTCGCTTGGCAGTCCAACGGTCATACCACTAGGCTATCACTGCTTTTTGTGTTATTGGGTTTTCTATAAAATTCTCAGTAGCAGCTCGGAGTTTGGAATTTGTGCCCGATTAATGGTAACAGGCTCACCCCCTATTACATGGGACCTAAACATACCGGCGAACTGTGAGTCTACTTTGGTACGCCTCTGCCTAACCTTTTAGGAATATTAGCGTGATACTAAGTTATGTTATGTTACTCGAGTATCACTAATGTTGCCTTTATAGGCAGCGGTTGCCAATCCTAAGGCCGCACATAATTTAAAAATAAAAACAACAACATAAAGATTAACATTACCAACCATACTTCTGACGTCATAATCCACTATGTCTCTATTCGAAACCTAAAACGGCTACCTTCCAATTTCGAATACTCTAAATATACTCCATAAATTACTTACGCAACATTGAACGGGTATAATGTACCAATATTATGTGCAAACCCACATCGCGTCACAAGTCGGAAGCAATAACCCCGATAGCTACGCCGTAGCATGCCGTAGACGCTGACAGCTACGGCGTAGTTACGTAACGCTACGACTGCTACGCATGTAGATTGTGGCATTTTTAAAGGAGACTTTATTTTATCATTTTGCTTTTCGCCTTTTACTTTTTTTATCTTTACACTATCAAGCATGTATTCCCGGAGAGGTTAGGTACATCTGTACTTGTACATCAATATGTCGCTAGTATATTTTTAGGGCACGAATGCAATGTATATGATGCTATCTAAAATTTTATTTGACCTGGAAATCGAATCCGGGACCTCATACATCAGCAGCTGCACTTGTTATCTAATAGACCAATGAAGTCAACAATTACTTAAAAGTAAAATCAAACTAACTGTAATTCGAACTTGAATCGAATTAACTTGGACAGTTCAAAATGTGCAATCCTCAACGTAGTGCAGTTTATCCTTTATTAACTTAACTAAGCTGTAGTTACTAGTTGAACGTAAGTTTGGACTAAAGTTACGAACGAAACTTGGACTTTGGACTACAGAGCCGAAGTCTGGATTGTCGATGTAAGTATCTAAAAAACAATAACTGGATAGAACGCATTTTTTATGACAATTGTACCTACACTTAATTCATACGCTTGGTTTGCTGGTGGAAGACTAAATTTTAAGTTTACCTCGCCTTTGTACATTATTTGTTTTTGGTAATTATGATATTATTATACTTTCTGTGTCCAATTAATAATAAGTGTAATGAAGAAACTCTATTTTTTACGGGGTAGGAGGACATACGAGCATACGGATCGCCTGATGGTAAGCGATTACCGCCGGCCATGGACACCCGCAACACTAGAGGAGTCAAGTGCGTTGCCGACCTTTTAAAAGGGGATTGGGCCTCCGGTAACCTCACTCACTCGGCGAAACACAACGTAAGCGTTGTTTGACGCCGGTTTTCTGTGAGGCCGTGGTATGGCTCCGGTCGAGCCGGCCCATTCGTGCCGAAGCATGGCTCTCTCATGACAAAAGGTATAGGTATTATTTTTCATTTCTATCGTTTTTTTTATTTTCTGTACAGACTGTGAAGAGCAAAATATTAATAATATATAATTAATAACCCCAGTTGTGTCAAGCGTCGTTTTCCCAGGTTTAATTCCCACGAACTGTTTCTGTGATCCACTAGTAATATTATTTTGTTTCAAGTATTTAAACTAATTTGAAGACAAGATACTACAATGTCATGTCCGTAATTAAACCCACCTTTCAGTAAAAACTTAAGAGCTACAAGTTAGTATGAAGACTTAGAAGAAAAAAAAAATTTCTTCAATTTTTATGTCTTAGATAACTACAGTTTTCCATGCATAAATAATTTCAGAAACGCCAGCATCTAACTAACTAAACTTCTAGTTAGGTTAGGTTTATTTATTATGATTATGTTCAAAGGTTAAAGTTCTTTTGTTAATTTAACCCGAATAACCTCCATACTTAACCCTGTGATTTTTTAAGCGAAGATTTTAACACGATAGCGATTTAATTTCCAAATATAAAAGCCTTTTATATTTGACTCAGCACTTTTAACGAATAATGTATTACTGTTTTCTACAGCTTTTAGCCTCTCAAACTGAAAGTGGCTAACAATAGATCAACTGGGTCAGACTCGAACCCGCGACCTTCCGTCTGAAATACGATGGTCTATTTCTATTGTTGTAAAGTTGTTTGTGATGGGTGTCAGCGTTTGTGCTAGATTTTGGCTACAAGTTAGCGCAAATGTGGTATAGTCTGGGCTATATATGGATTATGTTATAACTTTTCGATTCCATAATAGGAATATGATATTTGTTATCTTTTTGTGATTTTTTTGTATTTTCCATGCGATGATTATGAAGTTATTTTAGTAAAGGAAAAATTCAATCGCGGGCAGGATTCAAACCTGTGTCTTCTGGTTGGATACACCAGACACTGACCTCTAAGCCACCGCGAACTCCACCCGCCTGATTGAAATTTTGCTTTCAAATACTAAATTTACGTCTTAATGATATGTTAATGATATTTGTTTTTTAATTCACGATTGAGTGGAATGCTTAGTGGTACCTAGTCTGAAGCCCGATAAATCCGACAACTGGTTTATCTTTAGAATATCGATATTATACAGTTAAAACAAAAGTCTAATTTGGAAAATAAATCGAGACATATTGTGAGATCCATACCGTCACGCCTGTACTCCCCGAAGGGTTAGGCAGAGTTGTACTAAGGTACACGAACAGTACGCCGGTATGTTTAGATCTTATGTAATAGTGGGCGAGCCTATTGCCACTAACCGGGCATAATTCCAAACTCTGAGCTGCTACTGAGAATTTCATAAAAAATCCAATAACACTTTTGCTCGACCTGGGAATCGAACCCAGTTATTTTGAGTACTTATGATGCGGGAGACCAGAATAGTAGATAGATTCAATTGGAGTTGGGCGGTACACATGCTTAGTAGTGGGGTGAATATTTGAAACACATTAGAACTTCATTAACTTCGTCCCAAAGTTAAGAATGCAGATGTTTAAAACTACAATTATGATACTGACCCCTTAATACTACACAAGTGCCGTCAATCAATAAGACAAGAATAAAAAAAATCTGAACTATGAAAGAGAGAACTACCATGATGAGAAGAATGATTTGTTAAATAATGTTCGAATATTCACCCAGTGGTGGTAGGTGGAATCGTACTTAATCAAACTGGCGACCAATGACAGGTAGGAGTGTTGGACGCCCCACAGGTAGCAAGATGTGTCAATGTTATCAGAAAATTCATTAGTTTTCCGTACCCACATGACCGGAAAATTTGACATAGGCGAAGAGAAGCCTTACTTACCGGTGAATAGAGTCGAACTATGCCTGATGAGGAACGAAGGCGCGATTGTGGCGATTCCCATGATAAGGACTAAAGCGCAAGGAAAGACATGTACGATTTTTAGTCGATACGAGTCCGACATAGTTCCAGGAGTTTCCGTACTATAAAAAAGAGTGTATTTTGAGGCCAATTTAATAACCCGTCAAATAACAATAACAGATAATGCATTGCATTTACATGCAGAAATCTTTTAAGGAGTAAATTCATGAATGAATGCTAATTTCCACCTGACGGGTGAGACTCGCAGTGGCTTAGTGGTCATGGCGTCTGGTGTATTCAACTAGAAGACGCAGATTCGAATTCTGCCCGCAGTCGAATTTTCCCTTCACTCAAATAAGTTTACAATTAGCATGGAAAATGCAAAAAAAAATACAATATCTATTGTTCTTGCTAACCTAACACAATTCAATGAATGAAACGAAGAAACACTTCATACAATAACTACCATTACTCTCTCGCAATGAAAACCAAATCAAACATAATTAAAACTCTCTACAGAAAGCATAAAAAGTAATTGTTAGGCTACAACAGTAGTTGCCGCCACAGTTATTAACTTGCAGCAAGTTCTTGCACCAGTAACAATACATCGTTGTACTGTATTGTGGGCACGCAACACTTTGGTGTGTGGTACAAGTGACGCGATTCGCGATTGTTGGAGAAAAAATACATAAACATAGCATCACGCCTGTATTCCCTGAAGGGTTAGGCAGAGGTGTACTTAATATACACCTACAGTTCGCCGGTATGTCCAGGCCTCATGTTATAGGGGGCGAGCCTATAGCCATTAACCGGGCACAAATCCAGACTCCGAGCTGCTAATGAGAATTTCATAGAAAAACCCAATAACACTTTGCTCGACCTGGGGATCGAACCCAGGACCTCTAGTGTAGCAGTCGCACTTGGGAGCACTAGACTAATGAGGCAGGAGAAAAAATATTAAGCTATTTTTGGGTTGCTAAACAGTTTTTTATATTCTATTAGCGCTGTCTAGCTTTGCGTCACAGAACTCTATTTTTATCTTTTGAAAACGGCGAGCACACTCATAACTTACGACAGTTTCATTAATCGGATGGAACGCAGGGAGCAACATATACCTATTCTTTTTTTTAAATGAATTTGAAACGCCACCGTAGATGGTGGTTAAAATCTAACAAAATTTACTTTTAAAAGTGTCTTTAAAAGACGTATTTACAGAAAAAAATATCATTTATTACTTAGGGTGTTTTTAATAAATAATTTTAAATATTAATAAATATAAAGTTATTTTATTTTTGTATCTTTTATCGTTTCGATATAGCCGGAAAATAATAAAAAACCTTAGCCAAACAATAGATTGATAGCCAGGGTGGCGAAAGATAATTTACTTATCATCAGAAGCATTTGTAATGCACCTCTATTTACTATTTTAATGGAACCGATAGACAACACGCCTGATGTTATAAAAAAAATATAAAGTGCAACTTATTTAAAAAAAAATCTAGCATTCAGAATCATCCAAGACGTGTATTGCATTCCACACAAACGTCCCGTATTGTACAATTTCATAAACATACTTATTTTAGTAATGGAAAAATTCGATCGAGGGCAAGATTCGAACCTGCGTCTTCTGGTTAGATACACCAGACGCTCTGACCTCTAACCAACCGCGAGTCCCACCCGCCAGATGGATCCTGCCCACAATCGAATGTTTCCTTCACTAAAATAACTTTATAATCTTAGCATGGAAAATGCAAAAAAATAAACACAAATAAATGAATTTGAATTTGAACAAAAAGATAATTAACATACTTCTTCTTGTTTTTGTAATCAGTAGGCAGGCCTTGAAATATAGCCTAGTTTTCTTACGGTTAATTGATATAAGTGACTGCCTCATTAGTCTAGTGGTCCCAAGTGAGACTGCTACACTAGAGGTCCTGGGTTCGATCTCCAGGTCGAGCAAAGTGTTATTGGGTTTTTCTATGAAATTCTCATTAGCAGCTCGGAGTCCGGATTTGTGCCCGGTTTATGGCTATAGGCTCGCCCCCTATAACATGGGACCTAAACATACCGGCGAACTGTGGGTGTACATTAAGTACACCTCTGCCGAACCCTTCGGGGAATACAGGCGTGATGGTATGTTTATGTTAATTGATATAAGTACAATATTAAGTACCTATAGAAAGATAAATAGAATTAATCTGAATACTGCTGATAGAGAAAAATTTTATAATCCGCTCGCGTTTATATTTTAGACATCAAATATCAAAAAATACTATCAACATAGCCAATAAATAATGTTAAACTTTTTCAATGAAACAAAATAAATGCTAATAGCATTACGAATAACCCGATACACTCAATGTTGGTTCCAAATCACTAAAATTAATTCGTTCAGTATTTTATTAATGAACAAAATTTATGAAAATGTTAATTCAACCGTGTTTAATTAACCAGTAATTAATTTAACTTTGATAGCAATCTGATAAAATTTTAATATAAAGCTAGTTTTAAAATTGTTTAACCCGTTGCACTGAATTATTGCTTTGATATTTTGAGCTGAGCGATTAGCTTCTGAGACGCTTGTTCAGACGCTGGCATAAATATTTGTATGAACTACACGCTGTTGAATTAATTTGTGTGTGAAAATTTCCGATACATGCGAAATTCCTCGGGGACTGTACCTATAATCTATACTGATATATGTAATAAAGCTAAAGTGTGTGTGTTTATTTTTTTTAGGACCTGGAATAGTATTGAGCACTTTATTCACTTGAAAATATAAGTCAAAATCATTTAAGAATAAATTCCAATGAACCACAGAAATTTCTCTAGAAATATAAATATACTGACGCTTTTCGACACACCATTTAACTGAATAGCTACCCGCAATGCATTTACTCCATTAACATTGCAATATAAACCTTAACGCAATAGCTTAAAAGTTAAATCAAGTCAACCTTCCTACTTTCCTATCTGATCGTTCAAATTTCCGCTTTAACCTGTAAAATTCAGGGTTTATGTTTGTGGAGCAGAGTTTGTGTTGTAAAAGAGATCGAATCCGTAAAAAATGCGGGCTTCGATTGCTGAATCTGTGCTCGCGAGCGTCGATTAGAGTAATAGGTTATTCTGAACGGAGCTTTGTTAAATAGTAACTCGTGTTAATTGGGATGACATAAACTTTTAACCTCATTTAAGCTAATAGTAACAAAGGCCTTATTACTATGTTTATAAGAGCGTCCACATGCTGTGTCAATATTATGCTTGCTACTAGATAAACTTACATAATATTTTATGTATATCGATAAATAGTAACTGCAATGTATTGTAATCTTGTCGTATAAGAAACTCATACACTGATTTCTGAATACGCGAACATAAGTCATACACTCACGCTTTTTTCTAAGCAAGGGTCGTAAAATTCATAAAAAGCATTTCTTTTTTTATGGGATAAGAAGGCAAACGAGCAGACGGATCGCCTGATGGTAAGCGATTACCGCCGCCCATGGACACCCGCAACACCAGAGGAGTCACAAGTGCGTTGCCGACCTTTTAAAAGGGGATTGGGCCTCCGGTAACCTCACTCACTCAGCGAAACACAACATAAGCTTTATTTAACGCCGGTTTTCTGTGAGGCCGTGGTATCACTCAGGTCGAGCCGGCCCATTCGTGCCGAAGCATGGCTCTCCCACGTAAAGAATAAGCATTAATTAACAAAAAGGCATGATAAATGAGAAATGAGAATACATACATGTGGTTGTCTACTTTTGTCAAAGTCAAAATTATTTATTTCAATTAGACCATTAAAAAGGTACTTTTGGAAAGTCAAACTAATTGCACGGTTCCAAAAAGTGGGTCTTATGGAGAAGAGCCGGCAAGAATCTCCAAATATACTCTTTACAAAAAAAACATGCTTACAATATTAATCTTTACAACTTTGTTTTAAATAGTTTGACAATTATACAGTTTGATGTGTAAGATTTATTCAGTATAAGTAGGTATTATATTTAGAAAGAAAGGGATTGCCACAGCAAGAGCCGACCAGTCCCGACAGACAGCACCCGTTCACGAGCATGACGTGTGTATCGGCGCGGGTCGACTCAACCAAATTGTAGGGAATAAAGCGACCCGACACACAACGCCACCATCAGCAGGACATTTAAGTGAAAATGACAAGCTCAGACCGCGGGACAATATTCCTATAGATAAATATACTTACACAATTGTTACATCAATATCTGCACGATCCCCACACTTTACAGTAGGTATACTAATTAGGAAATTATACCATACTAGTTTAATCAATATGTACATCAAATTGTTATCATAATGTGTATATACTCGTTTGTGTAGGTATCACTCCGGTCGAGCCGGTCCATTCGTGCTGAAGCATGGCTCTCCCACGTAAAAGTAGGTTTAATAGTTTCAAAAGGGATACCAATTCCTTGTAAGAACGTTTTAGAGATATTAACACTATTGCAGGATTAAAAATGTATATGACCGCAATTCAAACAAAGGATAACAACACCATCTACGAGTTAACTGAACGCAATTATCTAAAAGCAAATGTAATCTCTCACTTCGTTGCCAACTTAACTGTCGGTTAAGATTGAACTGTTTTAACTCTGCTTAATTAAAATGTCTCTTTGTTCAATGTAAGGTGAAGTAAATAAGGATAATGCCCGCGTTGGTAGAGTAATTTTGTTTATTATATTGCAGTTAGTACGCTATTTCTTGGTTCTATTTTACCTAATCTTGTTGAATTACACAATGAATGATGCATGCGTCCCGTCAATTGAGACTGGTCTACTCAAAGCTGCTATGATTCTATCGCCTTTCAAAGTATATAATTATGTCTGAACTTTAAAAGAGACCATAATGTTTTGACTTTATTTCGGTCAAACATAAAGATCT
Source organism: Acronicta aceris (assembly GCA_910591435.1). NCBI lineage: Eukaryota > Metazoa > Arthropoda > Insecta > Lepidoptera > Noctuidae > Acronicta > Acronicta aceris. The sequence continues at coordinate 1,738,140 of OU342775.1, forward strand.
CAAAGGTCGTCAGCTAGGAAAATCTGCATCATCTCGTATTAAACATTTCAAATATTGACGTGTAAAAGTGTCTTTAAAAATACCTATTTACAGAAATAAATATCATTTATTATTTACTATTATAACACTTTAATCAGTTAGTGCTTTGGTACGCACGCAACACTAAATAAATGAGTATTAGCCCACAAATGAATTGGTTAGAAACAATACAATTGCGTTTCGGAATCATAGGCAGCGGTAACAATTAATTGGGAATGATAAATTATAGCTCAACGCTTGTACCTACCGCTGTGCTGGGCTAAAACGATAATGTATTAAATTATGCTGACTAATCAACACCTGTTACTTGTTAATAGGTATCTATATTTTCCAATTTCAATAGGGCAATATATGGTTATATCATATCCAACAAAGGGTTTCCCGAAGTAATTAACAATTCGGCAATCGGCAACTGGTCCTCCGATCTTTAAACCGTACAAAAAAACCATTTTTTTTTTTTCAAAATCACGAACGAATAATCCTTGACTAATTCTGAACAATGTCTGTCAAACTCCTATAAATATTAATAATATTAATAATTATTTTAAATAACCTAACGTTAAAAACTGGTCCTTGGATATTAAATAGATCTAAAAAAATTGTCAAATTCAAATAATTCCAAAAAAAGTTAATTCAAATATCGAACAATATAATTTCAAAATAACTCACGATGGCGGGATTCCTCCGACGAACACATCGGAGTTTGAGTTGAACTTTCCGAACACGAACTCTTTGCCGCGAGACGTTTTGCTTTGCGTGCTGCCATCCACTGCTAGCGACGTGTGCTCGTCACGGCGCGCCACCTGGTGGTGAAATGAGGCGTTAATTACAAAAAAAATATTGTCTATACAATGGGCTCAATGGCACGAACGTAAATATTAATTTATTAATTAACAAAAAAGCTTCATAAATGAGAAATGAGAATACATACATGCCTATGTGGTTATCTACTTTTGGGTAAGGAGATGTAGGTATCTTTTATGAAGAGAGGTAGGGCATAGTGGAATCGAATAATTCCTCTCACAATTGGAGTTGCTCGGCTGGGGAAGTACCACCAACTTGCAGAAAATCTTAGCTAAACGTATGCTATGTTGTGTTCCTAACGGTGAGCAAGGTCGCCAGAGCTCCGCGAGGAAGCGTTGTGTTGGCAGTGTGGGAGACCGGTGGTGTTTTGTTACCGCCGCTGTCATGTATGGCAGCATGTCTCCTATGCTATCAGCCCAACTATTCCTCCTTAATTTGCAGGGTCGGCAACGCGCGAGTGATACTCCTGGTGTTTCAAGCGTCGATGGGCTACGGTAACCGCTTATCATCAGCCAGGCCGTATGCATGTTTGCCACCTTAGTGGTATAAAAAAATAAAAAGAAGGTATTTATTTTCCATGAATAAGGTCTCATACCTTATTCTCACAGAAACTTTACATACTTAAACAACTAAGAAAGAACAATTTACACTATTTACAATAGTTTTATCAAAATGGAACGCCTCATCAATTAATATTGTCGCAACAAGTTCTTCTTCATAAATGTGTAGACAGAATAATTAATAATAATTACTCTGCGACATTCTTCGAGCATCCATGGGGGGTTGAGCGAATGCCGTGTGACGTCATTAGTACGTTGCTGAATTAGTTGAATATTGTTCTAAGCTGACACAGGTGGTCTCCTAACGTTCTAATAATTTGTGTACAAGCACACCAGTGTATTAGCATGTATATTAACATTGTTATTATTGTATGTACATCAAATATACAAGCCACACTATCACGCCTGTATTCCCTGAAGGATTAGACAGAGCTGTACTAATGTATATCCACGCACAGATAATATACCCAGGCCAGCTGATTACATGTCATAGAGAACGATCTTATTTTTATTTATTTATTTATGCACACAACAATACAAAAGAATTATCATTAATTATTTTCATTATTCTTATTTGACCTAGTATTGGGAAATTTATAAAAAAAAACAAATAACCCTTTGCTCAGCCTGGGAATCGAACCCAGGATTGAATTTAGAAACCGAGTGACACTTGTTCATACTTTGCTTTAATTGACTCATTTGGCAGATGTTTATTTTAGATTGGATTAAATTAATTAGACTAGATTGGACTCTTAGCATTAAGCGAGGCTCCTAGCAGCGTGGTCCTATCCCATCACGTCTGTAGTTCCCGACGGGTTAGGCAGAGGCGTACTAATATACACCCACAGTTCGCCGGTATGCTTAGGTCCCATATAATAGGGGGCGAGCCTAATGCCATAAACCGATCACAAATCCAAACTCAGAGCTGTTACTGAGAATTTCATAGAAAAACACAATAACCCAGAACTTTGCTTGACCTGGGAATCAATCTCTAGCGTAGCAGTCACGCTTGGCAGTCACGCTACTATATTGGGTCCAGCTTCTAGTCTAACCAGATGCAGCTGAGTATCAGTATTTTACACGAAGCGACTGCCATCAGACCTCCGAAGTCCAATTTCTTGGGAATACCGATATCGGGAGACTAACTGGTTGTCAGGCTTTTTTGGACTTCTGACTACCACTAACAATTGTCATAGATGTTCGTATGACACCCGGGACTGACGGCTTTACGTGATGCCGTCCGATTACCATCCTCGCCGGCGAGGCCCACAGTAACCCCCGCCCCCCCCCCCTCGTTCGAGTCCCTTGCTCGAGCCGGCCCGTGCCGGACCACTAGCTTTACATTAGCCCCTAAATAATTTAAATCTGTCCCCCTAGCAACGCCCTAAGCCGAGGTTCGAGACGCCCTTAGCTGTGAACTTAGTTATGAGTTCTTCCTGGCTGGAGGCATTCGGTATCTCGCCAGCAAGTCCGGTTACGCTGTGAAGATTCCCTGAATCAACAGCATACGTCCAAATAGGAATAAGAACTTTACGTGATCTTCGAGACACAGCGGGGTCTCGATGTGTTAAGAATGGTCACTCATCCACGGATTGACCGCATCGAGTGCAGCTTAACCTTGTAGATCAGTTGATGAGCTTAGTTATGACATAGCCACGAGCCCCTCGTTACGCAATGAGAGCTACTGCTACTCACCTGAACTTTATGCCAATGTCCGTCATTGAGGTTACTGCCGACAGTAATAATCTGCGCCCCTCCCCCCAAGTTGTATCTCAGCCGCAACGCTCCATTAACCAGCTTCAGTTCAAAAAAATCATAAGTCCCATCATCCGTATACAAAAGCAGACCGTTTGGCTGGTCAGTTTTGAACTCTAATTCGAGTGTTCCATTGAGTCCGGCGTTCCATTTGCGGAATTGTGAGTACGGGTTCTGTTTGTCGAGTACGAACGCGAAGTTTCTATTGAAGGACAGGGAGAGTAGGCAGAACAGTATGTAGCGCATGGTGGCGACTTCTGCTGGCATGGCCTGTCAACACGTCACGCGACGCCCGAGCTGTGACTCCTTCTACGTTTCATTTCTTGCGTCTGTAACAAAAAGAGAACATTCTTCGCTTAACATCAGGCGAACTGGCGGTCAAGCGTGGGCCTATCACGAATAAAAAAAAAATAACAAAAATCTGAAAATAACGTTTTAATTTTTTTTTCTTAACAACTTCCCCTGTATTTAGCGTATATGAATTTACAATAATCTATTTTATTTTAATAAATGAATTAAAAAAGATTCTGTTTACGCATTGCCAAGTACATAAAAGAAAAAAATCGAATACCGACAAGCAGGCAAATTTTTACAATGATGTTTCTAATCCAAACTTCGGTATTTTGTTGTATTATGTCCATGATTTCCTAATTTCAAACAAGGATATGATTGAAATATATTTGTACCTATATGTTTTATAAAAGTACAGAGAACAATACCAAAAATATCCACAATGTTTGACATATTTCCTGAAGCTATGTCATTCGTTGAGTCCATATAAAATTTATTTGGTTTTCGATCTTTGATCTCAAATTCAATGCACATATTTTAATATCATTATGAGTGTGACGTCATAATTCATTACTCGACGTCTTTTTTATTAATTCAAATATTACAACCTAAAACAAAGAACAAAAGAACGTTCTATTTTCAAAAACAATAGATACGGCTAGAACATTCTAATCCTATCACACACATAAACTGCACCGACCAGCGCGACGATACCACAGAATAGAAAATGTTCAGTGGAATAACAAAACATAAGCAAACTATGCAAGAAAATAAATGTGACTGTAAGATACACTATCTTGCAGGTAAAAGGCACTTGGATCGTACAAAAGAGCTGCAGATGCTGAAGGAAGTAGGCCGCCAGAAAACTAGAAATGTAAGGTAAGAATTTTCGGATGTGGCACTGTAATGGAAAAATAATGAGCGCACTTTGAAATTGTACTTTCCAAATTCAAAAAGTGATTATGCAACAGTATGCTTATATTTTTTTTTAATTCTGTCAAATGTATTCTCCTAAACATCCACAGTTTACTATGGAGGTATGTTTTTAGGTCCCGTGTAATACGTTTGTTTGAAAAATAAAACAAATAATACTCATCTCAGTCTAGAATTCAAACAAGGATCTCACGCTCAATGACCGTGTTTGCAATCGTTGTACCGATGATGCAAGTTATAAGAGTTTATCTCACTAAATTTCAAATAAAATAATTTTGAAAGCAAGTCTGATTGATTGAAAATCAATTATGCACAGCTGAACAAATTTGACTGCCTCATTAGTCTAGTGGTCCTAAGTGTGACTGCTACACTAGAGGTCCTGGGTTCGATACCCAGGTCGAGCAAAGTGTTATTGGGTTTTTCTATGAAATTCTCAGTAGCTTGGAGTCTGGATTTGTGCCCGGTTATAGGCTCGCCCCCTATAACATGGGACTTAAACATACCGGCGAACTGTGGGTGTACATTAAGTACGCCTCTGCCTCACCCTTCGGGGAATACAAGCGTGATGGTATGTTATGTTATGAACAAATTTGAACGAAATTTGATACATCGACCATATCTTTAATAAGGATTAGGTATCTTTATCTCGGTTATCAAAAAATAAAATCCCATTGCTTACATGACAATATGAATCAAACGAATTAACAATCTTTAAAACAAATCCCAATATGTCAAATCTTCTTTTTAAACCACTAAGGTGGCAAACAAGCATACTGCCCGCCTGATGGTAAGAGGTTACCGTAGCCTATGGACGCTTGCAACACCAGGGGTATCCCTCGCACGTTGCCGACCCTGTATATCAAAGAGGAATAGTTGGGCTGGCAACATAGGAGATAATGCATGATGCTTATTCTATTTACCAACACAACGCTTCCTCGCGGAGCTCCGGCGACCTTGCTCACCGTTAGGAACACAACATAGCACGGAGTTATGTTACTTGGCTACGATTTTCTGCAAGGTAAAGGTACTAGGTAGGTAGTCATGCAGCTCCAATTATGAGTGGAATTATTCGATTCCAATATCGTATACCTATTTCTGCCTCTCTTAAAATTTATTATCACAACTGCACCCAACAAATTCACAAAAGGCCAAGCAACAAATAAAAAAAACGGCTGTTAATTTTTGCCTCGTCCAAAAGTTCTTGAGTGAGGGGGTCATTCCGCGCGGAGGGCGCCCAGTCATCCCGCCGAAGCGGAAAGTTGGCACCGACCCCGGATTTTACCGGTTCCAACCGGTTTTTACTAGCTCGAAACCATTTTTTTTCGCCCGGAGACGATTTTCCTGTCCGTCTACTGAATTGACGTGCTCTTGTGCGAAACTTCGCGATTTGTTGAGCTTGCCTTTTTAATTTTTCGAAATAAAATCTTGATTCGTTGCTTAATTGGAATGTTTTTTTAATTGACACCTCTGTATTCTGTGTCTTTTTAACCTACACTTTTTATGCTAAAAAGTCATTTAGTAAATCTGATTCAATTATTGAATCGTACGAAATAATTCTAATCATACGACTCTTTAGTCTAATGGCCGTAAGTGCCCCGTTAATGGCTATAGGCTTGCCCTCTATAACATGGGTCCTAAACATACCGGCGAACTGTGGGTGTACATTAAGTATCTACGCCTCTGCCTAGCCCTTCGGGGAATACAGGCGTGATGGTATGTGTGTATGTTAAAATAACTTTATAAACTTAGCATGGAAAATGCAAGAAAATTACAAAAAAGATAATACATAAGTGCTTTTGGCGGACAGAGTCAACCGTACTCCTTAGACAAATGGTCGCTCTTAACGTCGCACACAAACCAACATAAATCAAAAAGGTTAACTGTATATTCTTTGATGTTCTTAAGAGGTAGAAAAGCATAACATATCATCACGCCTGTTACCTCCGAAGGGTTAGATAGAACATAGGTTATCCGTAGAAAATATTTCAGATTTTTGTCGTTTATTGACAAAAATATGAAATATACTCGTACGACTGACGACACGATTGGCGTAGCGGTTGAGCGATCGGCTTCTGCGCCACGTGTTGTGGGTTCGATCCCCACACGGAGCAAATATTTGTATGATCTACAGGTAGTTGTTCCGGGTCTGGGCGTTTGTGTATGTGAGAATTTGTGTTTATAAACACCCACCCACGATACAGGAGGTAATAAAAAAAACCTACCTAAACGTATATAATGATGCATATTATAGCTGTCCCCCGCCATGCATTGCAATGCATCATTATTCTTTTTTTTTCGTCATAAACCTTCCTAGGCACGCACACAACAACTAAACAAAATTTCATTATTACTACACTCAAAGCTAGTATATAAAATATTTCTTCATCCCCTAAGCACTCGCTACTGTTTTCAATTTGACATTTCTTGAGACGTACGGACCAATATCATAGAATATAGATTACTTTCAAACTCGGACGTGACATGTTTCCGCTTCGGGAACATTTTTTATCCCCTAATATCACAAGTAGTACTCGCAACCGGCGTGTATGTATGAGAAGATGTATGAATGTGGAAGAAGCAAAAGAAGTATGCAAGAATAGTAGTAAGTGGCGGTCTATAGTCTCTGCTTACCCCTGTGGGAGAAAAGCGTGAGTGTATGTATGTATATCATAAGTGTAATAATAGAGTAAGTAAGTTTCGGATATGAGCATAACGTAATAAAATGTTTTTTTTATAATATTTCAGGAGTGTAAGTAATCCTTTGGGGAAATAGTAAGCGCTCTCTTCCATAGAGGATGGCGTAAAAGATATTACAAGAATAAAGACCGATGGTTGATGGGGCTCGCTTTTCCCAAAGTGGAGCCCGGATGTAGTGCACAGTCTAGCCTGTAAAAATTAGAGAAATTTATAAGGGTAATAAGGATATGCTGGATTACTAATGAACAAGAACTGCGTTTCACTCAGAGGAAGCCCGTTACGCATTCTCAGTCATTTAAACTTATAGCGGATATTGGGAATATTTACAACAGAAAAGTTGGGATACATAATTAATATTATAGTTTAACGGTCTCGTTAGTGTAGTGGTCCCAAGCGCGACTGCTACCCTAGAGGTCCTCAGTTCGATTCCCAAGTCGAGCAAGTGTTATTGGGTTTTTCTATGGAATTCTCAGTAGCAGCTCGTGGTTTTGTGCCTGGTTAATGGCAATAGGCTCGCCCCCTATTACATGGGCCCTAAATATACTGACGAACTGTGGGTGTCCATTAGCACACCTCCTATTTTAACGCTTCGGATGACGATTTTCTTCGTTATTATCTCGTTTATTGCTGTCTTTGCGCACCCCTGAATAAAACTGACCACAATAAACATGAAAGAACCCTTTTACTTTACGACCGAAATAATTCTTAGTGCTAACTTCATTACTTTAGAAATCGTGCAGTTAAAACTTTGAACGATAGAAGAAAGTAAGAAATAAGATTTATTTATCACATTCATGATCACAATTACAAAGAAAAAAAATGAGAAAATTACTTAGTGGCTAAATTATTACAGAAAACGTTAAAACAAACCAACAAAATTCGTGGGAATTTATCAATGTGTGCCACCTAGCGGCTATATTATAGTTACAGGCACGTATACTCAAATCACTGAGGTAGAAATACGGTTACTTCTACGTGAATGCTTGGGCTGTCCATTTACATCCATTCTATAGGAGCTTAAGTCTCTGAATATATTGCTACACTTAAAACCTTTTAGAAGTTAATTTCGCCTTGCCCTTTTGTATACATATTTTTATTGTAGGTATAACAACTTAATTCTCAGGTATGTACTTGGCTGTGGCTGTACTTACACCCTTTTGGAGCAAATAGATTTGCATTAAACACAAGTTTGGCGTAGCGACTGAGGGATCGGCTTCTGCGCCACGGGTTGAGATCGATCCCTGCACGGAACGTAATCTACACGACCGTTCCAGGTCTGAACGTTTGTGTATGTGAGAATTTGTGCTTGTAAACAAGCCAAGATACAAGACAAAATCCTAGTGTGGGACAACATTATTTAAAAAAATGCTTGTAACAACATTTCATATTATTAGTTTGTGTGTGAGGGTCACTGACCCCCTAATACTCTATATAGAATAGAGTAATATGGAGATCATTGTTGAGGGTGGATGAATCCATTAAGTATAAACTGACGAGGGACGACTGATAGATTGACATATTTTGTAAATGGGACGGAATTTTCCTACCTTTTGTTTGAAAATGGTTTCTATGTTTTTGGCAACTCATCAAAACCTACTAAACAGTAGGGTTTTGGCTTAACTTTAAAAAGTAACAAATCGTTAATATTGACTACTCGATTCAACAACAACTTTTAAATACCTACGTATAAAATGGCTAAGATCAAACAGCAAATAAATTGTGACCAAAGCTTTAAAATATCTGTATAATAACTATTTTACTAAGTACATACACGAGTTCTTTTTTTACTTTTAAGTATTTCACACATCATGGAAAGATTATCGTGTAAGCTGCGGACACTCGAATTATAAATAATATTCAGAGTTGGGATATAAAAAATAGATACCTTTTTACTCTTTTAAATTAAGAAAATTTTAAACTCTCCCATCACATTATCGAAACGTGATATCATTTCAGCCAGAATGACAGATGACAAATATGAGTTGTCAGTCTATTCCCAGCAGTGTCAGTGGCAAGACGTCAAAATTAAGTGCGTTTAATATTATTTCTTCATCGTCATTAACAATTTTAAATGTAATTTATTTATAAAAAGTGCCAACTGAATATATATTTCATGCAATTGTTTAAAAATTTCCAAAAAATGCGAATCCTAAAGTACGTTGTGCGAAACCAATTCAAAGACTATCTCCCAGAGCCAGGAGACTTCGAAATAGTAAACGAGAAAGTTCCAAACATAAAAAACGGCGAGTTTCTTGTCAAAGCCGAGTATATAAGCACCGATCCTTACTTGAGGTCGTTTGCGAATAGACGCATTGTGCCATACGAACAGTTCGGCTTCCAAGTCGGCAGAGTTGTAGACAGCAAGAACCCCGAATACCCGCTCAACATGAACGTAGTTTCGCATTCCGGGTGGCGTGACTACGCAGTTCTCAACGGAGCACCCGACGACATATTTGGCATAAAACCGTACGAGCCACATATTGGGATCTTACCGCTGTCTCTAGCGATAGGCGCGTTAGGAATGCCCGGCATGACGGCGTATCTCGGCCTTTTGGAAATATGCAAACCGAAACCAGGAGAAGTCGTCTGTGTAACAAGTGCGGCGGGGGCCGTCGGCTCGTTAGTGGGCCAAATAGCAAAATTAAAAGGCTGCACCGTCATCGGGTTCGCCGGGACCGACGAAAAAGTGCGCATGTTAGTTGAAGAACTGGGTTTTGATTACGCATTTAATTATAAAACCGTGAAGGATGTTAAGGAAGCTGTACGTTCTACTACGAATGGTATTGACTGCTATTTTGACAACGTTGGAGGAGATTTAACTGCGAATATCATGGAATGTATGAATAGAAATGGCCGCGTTGCTGTCTGTGGTTCAATTAGCACGTATGGCAATCCGGCGCAACTAAAAGTGCCGCGAATCCCCATCACCGTAACGGTGGAGTCGTTCAGTTTCACACAATGGGACTGGGCGCAGCAGTCCGCTGCCATGGACCAGCTGAGGAAATGGATCGAAAAAGGTTCCATTAAAGTGAAGGAGACCGTTGCGAAGGGCTTTGAAGAACTTCCCGAAACGTTCATCGGAATGTTGAGGGGCGCTAATGTTGGGAAGACTGTTGTTAAAGTTTGAATCTTATGTTGTTACAATTAAGTTCAGAGTACATTTCTTCCATTTGGACTTAGGGTTTCTATTTATTTGTCTCGCAAATGTGTGTCTATTATACTTTGAGTCGATTGTGTTTTCTTTGAATTAATTTACAATGCAGATTTTCTGTATTGTTTATTGTCTTAAGCACTAAACATAAACAATAGAGATTGTGTTTTAATTAAATGTACTATAAATTTTATCGAATATAAAAAAACCGGAGGGTAGTCATTAAAATGATATAAGTATGTAACAATGGAACCCTTTAGATATTTTTTTCTTTTAAGTATAATTTTTTATAGCTACGTAGATTTTTTCTCAACGCTTTTCTACGAATATAATACACAATTATGTCAATAAAACCCTATCTATCCCTGAAGGTATTATTAGGTACCAAGATCTAATTCTATATATTATATATAATCTTTTTTCAGGTTAAAAAAAACTTGAATAAAATTTAATAGCGCGAGGAAAAATGGCAAAAAGGCAATACAGTTGCACCCAGTGACGATTACACATTTTAAAAATTTGTTAGATTTGTTAATTGTGGTAATTTGGGCTCAACACCTACATTTTTAACTTCATTAATATTTACCACAAACTCACGACTTTCTGCCACATGGGTAGACAGAAACTATAGACCGCCACTTGCTACGATTCTTGCATACTTCCTTTGCTTTTTCCACATTCATATATCTTTCACACATACCGCCACGCCCTACCAACAACGTAGGATCTGAATTTTGCAGATTTTTTTTTTATGTTACCTAGGTACTTCAAATGTTGTATTAAATAGTCCCACATTTAAAAAACGCATGAATATTAATTAATAATGGAAATAATTCTGTTAAAAACGTTGGAAATGATGGTTGCATCCGTTAAAAAATGTCGGTAGTTACTTAGCGACGATGTTGAACGCGCGAATCGAGCGAGCGAGCGTGCCGATCTGCCAGTTGCCGAGTTATTGCCTGGAGGAGCACACGTTTTATGTTCGTTGCATGATAATAACATTTTACGTAAATAGTAATATCCATGCTTAATAAACATTATCGATCTCCTAAGATTATGCGATTAGTTTCTGGTAAAAGCCCAAAATTACTAAATAATAATGAAAATAACATCAATAAAAATGCAAAAGCAAGTCCTTCGAACTCGGATACAGGTAAGGTTTGCTTTAATTTATATTAACTTACCTCCTTAAATCATTGCTTATTACATTTTGTTAGGAGTCCCAGTTTCGGTCGAAATCAAAAGCAGTTTTCTTTATTATTTAATTTTATATTTGTAAGTCCAATTAGAAACTACGGATCTGCCACATTCAACGTTATTGAGTGTACGTGATGATATTGACATTGTCGGATCTGCCATATCCTACGTTAATGATTGAACATCATGGAGTGTATATCGTAGGATCTGGCATATGCGACATTAATGATCGTACATCGTCTAGATTGTATTGTTCGATCTACCACATCCGACTTTATTTATCGGATATTTTAAACAGTATGTGGTTCATATCTACCAGATAATTCACTTTTTAGTAGAAGATCCGACAATTATTGTTTTAGTAAACGCTAATTATAAAACTATTTTCGGTTTAAAGGGTGTTTCGTGAATCACCAGTACCTGAAGGAGCATTTTCGATGACGAGTGTGAATCCATGGAAATGGAAGAACTAGTTAGCGACAATTTTAATCCAACATAATACGCGCGCTGCAATAATCACTAATTATAAAACTATTTTCGGTTTAAAGGGTGTTTCGTGAATCACCAGTACCTGAAGGAGCATTTTCGATGACGAGTGTGAATCCATGGAAATGGAAGAACTAGTTAGCGACAATTTTAATCCAACATAATACGCGCGCTGCAATAATCAAAATATTAATAGTCATTAATCTGTTGAACCCGTATCTGAAACTGCAACTCCTCTTCTATCTCCACCTCAAATTCACGAACCTTGTAACAGTTCATAATGTATCCAGTGTGCAGAAGATATTGTCCTAATAACACCTGATGATTTCTATAGAAATCTACTAACACCTGTCATCTATAAATAAATAAATAAATAGTAAATAGCGCAACCTCAAACAAGAATATAAGAAAAAAATATATATTTAAAACTGATAAAGGTAAAAAAAGACTTGTGCACAAGGAAGACTGGATTGTGGTCAAAAGTAAATTGCTAAAAAATCAAGGCAAAAGTTATGTTGATCAGAGAGGAAAATTATTTCCAGAAAAAAATAAAAGAGCCTTCAAGTCGTTGGCGTTGTAGCGACATTAAATGTTTGAAGTTTTTAAATGAGTAGGTACGATTCCAATTTCCAAGCTCCTAGCTTTACTAAACCCTTTACTATACTCCCATACAATTTACAAACATACAGTCCCCCATACCAATACGCCTTTATTCCCCGAAGGGTGAGACACACATCCCAAACTCCGAGTTGCTACTAAGAATGTCATAGAAAAACCTCATAATACTTTGCTTGACCTGGGAGACCAACCTAGGACTTCCAACGGTCGCGCAGTCACGCTCAGAATATAGTAATTACATAGATCAGATAATAATTATGTGAAGTAGTGATCTTGTCCCCTTTACAACCCAACATCTCCATACAGGGATATTTTTCAATAGCCGGCCAAAAATCAGAATCTAAGTAGGTATATTACATAAGTCTGTAGAAAAGTCGTGTCTGTAATTGCAAGATAATTGAGAAAAAATAGTCGGAAAGGATTAAGCGATACTGAAACCGAATAATTCTGTCTGTATGTATGAGTATTTCTACATGTCTGCTTTGACTATTGACGAATTTCTATAAAATCGAGTACCTATATAAGTATGTAGACCTTTTATCCGACTGCGACTGCGTATAAAAGAGGGGTAAGTTCTGCTTGAATGCTTGGGGGTGCTTAAATAAGGTGCTTAAAGGAACCACTGTAGTAAATTTCCTATTTATTAAGTAGGCACTAGACTTGCGGAAGTTAAAAAATATATAACAAAATAAAGAATATATAAAAAATCTTACGCTTTGATTAAACCACCATGTTAGCTAGCTACTTTATCTTTTTCGGTACGCAGATACCGAGAAAGATAAAGTAACTGGCTATTATGGTGGTTTAATCAATTTAATGAGTACCCAGATTATAGAAATAAACAAAGTGTGTCATTTTTTCTCTACTAACTAATACGATGTCATTATTACCTTTATAAAAATTTGATATGACAACTATTTTCTTTTTAGAATTAAATTTTGATTCATAAATATATATTTAGTGTGTACCTAAAAACTGTATAATTTTATTTAGAAGTATGTCAATATTTTTTCCGAGATTTTATTTAGTATATTTATTGAGGTTGTTCAAATCTTTAAGTTATAGAGAACATTATTTTATGTTAATTACTTGTAATTTTATGATGACTGATTAATATTTTGTTATTTGTTTCGTACTTTTAATATATATTTCGCATGAACCGTTTTCAACACTGTGTAGAAAACTAAAAGTTTGTTATGAGTAAATAAAGCTGATTTCTCATATAAATACATTCATTATTCATATTCATTACTCATATTCTGCTTACCATTTTCGTGGTTCGTGGAATACACCATAGTTGCATATACACATATATTGTAATTACATGCATAATTGCACATAACAAGACGGTACTGTGAATTTTAAACTTATAACAAATTTTATCCGACCAGATCCAACATTATTTATTATATTTTTCCGATTAAAAAAGTCGCATCATTCACATCCGTCATAGGGAACAGAATTTCATCCAATCAAAAATGTTGTATATACCACATCCGACAATAGTGCTAAAATATATCCGTACAAAATAGCGTCATGTGTAATTTCTACCACTTTTTCAATAAATTAAGTTAATCTGTTTTATTAGTTTCATTACTAATAAGGCAAGTAATGCGCGTTTAAAATTTTGTAATCCTATCCCTTGTAAAATTATTTTTATCGTACTTGTTAACTTTAAACTACTCTCCTCAAAAGTTGTTATTTTGCAGATCCTACGTTGTTGGTAGGGCGTGGCGATACGCGCCGATTGCGGGTCATCAATAAATTTTTTTTATGGGATAGGTGTCAAACGAGCAGACGTATCACCTAGTAAGCGATTACCGCGGCCTATGGACACCCGTACTACTAGAGGAGTCACGAGTGCGTTGCCGGCCTTTTAAAAGGGAATTGGGCCTCCGGTAACCTCACTCATTCGGCGAAACACAACGTAAGCGTTCTTTGACGCTGGTTTTCTGTGAGGCCGTGGTATTACTCTGGTCGAGCCGGCCCATTCGTACCGAAGCATGGTTTTTCCACGTTTCTTAAATTGGTCCGCAATTAACGAAGTTATGGGTACATAAAAAAATACATAAAGACGAACACATAACATCCTTCTTTTTTTAATTGGATGTCGGTTAAAAATACAGTTGTCGTCATTAGTAAAATAATGTTGGTACATTCAAAGCCTCAGTCTTTTTCACTTTAATGATCACAGAACGAAAAGTGCTTGAAACTTAAAACATTAGACGTGCAAATCTGACAAGTTAGTTTTATTTAAATGCGTAATACTTCTTTGACCCTTCGTAAACAAAACATGTTAACACAATCAAGAAATTAGTGTCATTATTTCAATGGTTCAATTCGAGCAAGAAATTCATGGCGAAATGGATTGAAAAGTCAGAAGGTGCCGACCACGGCACCCAACAACACCCAATATTATAGTATATATCTAAATATTATTTCGAGCTAAACATTCACAGGACACGCAGGTCCTCTAAAATCTGGGACAAATGGACGTTCCACTATTGTCCCACAATATTAGTCCCGAGAGGTAAGAGCGAGCTTATCGCGGACTAAATTGCGACTCATTATTTTTACCCAGATCCCGGAAAATCTCACATGTTTTTACACAGGAAGGATTATTATTACATACGCTACTACTCATGCCTTCCTTACTGACTGTAGGTACAATAACCATTTATCGTATCTAACATCTTTGTAATCTACGTTTTGCAAAAACGCCAAAATCTACATAACATATCATCACGCCTATATTGCGTTAGCGTTAGGATGAAATAAAGGGAGCTCACCCCTAGGAAAATCCGGTAGTTCATAGTAGCTGCAGGGGTGAAGAATAACTCAACTTTAAATCACGAGTGAATCGGTTTCTTCTAGGCAAGCGTGCTCCATCGTAGATCGCAGTGTCGCTTAACAGCAGGCGAACTGGCGGTCAAGCGTAAGTCTATCACATATTAATAAATAATAATAATAACCAGTCTCGATCACAGTGGACCGACTGCGGTCGCAGTGATAGCTAGGTACTATAGCTGCAAGCAAATAATGAAAAAAAATAGGCAGAGGCGTACTAATGTACGCCCACAGTTCGCCGGTATATTTAGGTCCCATGTAATAGGGAGCGAACCTATTGATCAAAATCTAATCCATACTACATACCATCACGCCTGTATTCACCGAGGCAGAGGCATTAGGCAGAGGATAACTCTGTTTATCTGTCTGTTTGTTATATTATAATTGTACACCTAAACTGCAGAACCAATAATTATGTTTTTTTTGTATAGAGATAGGTTAGGATATACCTATTAAGTAAAAGCTTTGACATTACAAAAATACACTTCCATTTTATTTGTACCGATATAAAGATGGTGGATTTTATTTTCATTTCCCCAATCTATAAACCTTATACCCAAGAATTAATTTGAATACTTAACATAAATACAATGTTACATTCTGATTTAGATCTTACTGAAGAATAAAATTGACGTTTGACAGATTCTGTGTAGAAAGACTGTAGTCGAAATATTCCTGCAATAAAGTGGTTCTGAGTGGGTTCGATTTCCAGGTCGAGCAAAGTGTGGGTTTTTCTATGAAATTCTCGGTAGCAGCTCGGAATTTGGGATCTGTGCCCGATTAATGGTAATAGGTTCGCCCCCTATTACATGGGACCTAAATATACCGGCGAAATGTGGGTGTTCATTAGTACACCCCAGCCTAACCCTTCGGGGAATACAGGCGTGATGGTACTTAATAAAGTTATCTGGTGTTGGATTTTTGCCTTAAAATTAATTCTCATTAAGTCACGCTTGAGATGTTCATGCATGCGAAATTAAAATATGTATGTTATAACATAAATTGAAATGTAAATTAAATCATCTTGGAACACGGTTTTGAAGTAATTGGAATAAAATTCCTTTACATAAGCTTATTATTCTCTTGCAAATTACGTATCTCACACACATGAATTTCTTCGCTTACTCAAATGAAACAATTTGATAACCTTCAAAGAGATTTACGTAGGAGAGCCATGCTTCGGCACGAATGGGCCGGCTCGACCAGAGTGATACCACGGCCTCGCAGAAAACCGACGTTAAACAACGCTTACGTTGTGTTTCGCCGAGTGAGTGAGGTTACCGGAGGCCCAATCCCCTTTTAAAAGGTCGGCAACGCACTTGTGACTCCTATGGTGTTGCGGGTGTAATCGGGCGGTGGGCGGTGGTAATCGCTTAACATCAGGCGATCCATCTGTTCGTTTTCCCTACTATCCCATAAAAAAGAGATATTGTTAAATAGCCGAAAAATATATATAAATGAAGTTCCAATTTTCGATTTTTTTTCTGGTCTTTGAGACGAATACTCGTACCGTTTCATTTTTAAGGACAGACGAAAGGAGGAGGTGCTATGTTGCTCTGTATGTATTTTTTATGCATGGTCACCAATATTTTCGTCAGTGGTGGACCCATTTCAAAAATTATTTTTTATATGAAAAGGTATACTCCAAAGGTGGTCCCATTCAAGTTTGGTGAAGATCTGATCACAAAGTTTATAACAAAATGACAACAATACGTAACGTACGTATTTTTGTCATTTTGTTTGTATACGTAATACCGTACACGTACAGAATAAATGATTACATCGTATTCACCGCCTTCAAAAACAGTATGTAGTCGGTGGCGAAAACAAAAGATCCGATCAAATCGAAGAGACCGACTTTCGAAACTTTTTTGCACATAACAGTATTTTTTGTTTTTGAAGTCGGTTTTACTTTTTAATTTATTATAACTATTTCAGTTATTAGTGAGTAGCAGCTCCTCCGTGCCAATGTAGCCTAAGTCACAATTAGCAAGTTTCTGGGATAAAACCTTATTTCTTTACCTTTTTTTATTGGAGCCATTTTCTTTTAGCCCCAAATCACTCCTCATTTCAAAAGCCATTAGAGACATCGTAGCGGTAACAACATTGAGACCAAAATGGCGACATTAACAAGGCAATGTAAATCACGCGTGGTCATAGGCCACTCAGATAGCATCTAGACGTAATAATGGTCGTTTGCCATAATATAGGGGGCGCTACGGTCGTTCCGCTGATACGGCTGAATAATTTAGTGGTTGTGGTGCTTGGTGAGTAATAAGATTGGCGATTTTGTTGTTATGCCAGTTTTGTTGGTAGAAGACTTGTGAAAATATTAATTAATTGCAAAAATACCAAAAATCACCACAATGCTAAAACATCGTCATCTGCCAAGCCTTTTCCCTACTATAACATATTCATTTTGTTATTTAATAGTAAAGGAAAAAATTCAATCGCGGGCAGGATTCGAACCTGCGTCTTCTGGTTTGATATACCAGACGCTCTGACCTCTAAGCCACCGCGAACCCTACCCGCATGATTGAAATTTTGCCTTCACATTCTGAATTTACGTCATAAGGTGACGAGGTCAGAGCGTCTGGTATATCAAACCAGAAGACGCAGGTTCGAATCCTGCCCGCGATTGAATTTTTTCCTTTACTATTAAATAACTTAATAATCTTAGCATGGAAAATGCAAAAAAATCACAAAAAGATATTCATTTTGTTTGTAATTTGTCATTAAAAAAATAATGGCATCCCTTACAAAATATAAATGTTAGGGTCGGCTTCCAGTCTAAATAAATGCAGCTGAATTACATGAAGCTATTTTACATGAAGCAACTGCGATCAGACCGGACGCCGTAAAATTTCTGGACTATGGATATCCTAAGAGTAAACTGGTTGTCTGGTTTTGACTTCGAATCGATCAAGTCGACAAATCATTCGTTTTATTCTTGATAGGCTTGACCGCCTTTTTGCCTGATGTTAGCGACACTGCAATCTACGATAGAAAAAATCAAATAAATAAAATAATAAATGTCATTGTCGTAGTTTTTATAATAACCGCCGAAAAATTAACGTGCTCTTCGGGGCACGAATGGTTAATCCCAATGTGTTAAAGATCGAGGATATCAATACACACACATTTACATACACAAACGATCCATCTCAATCAGCTAAGAACAAACTGAAAAAATCAAAACTGAAAATTCGTCAAACAATCCGAGAGCCTTGAACTAATTACGAAGCACTATCGTTTTAGCCTAGGAGCTCTCTATGAATACAAATTTTGATATAGTCACAGATAGGGCGGGCAAAAACTCGGAAAACTTTATTAAAAGTCGTAACAACCTTAATTGGTCACGTATCGCGTCGCGTTTGTTTTGAGCAAGACCCTTACGGTTACGTCAGCTCGAAATAGCAGCTGGTATTTGGAAATTACGGAATCGAAGTCTTATTAAATCGGGTTGTAAACTGCAAAGAGTAGAGGTAGTCTAATGATAAGCCTCATCGTATCAGCCAAAAGAAGTCCACTGCTGAACAAAGGCCTGCCCTAAAGACTTGCACAAGGATCGGTTATATGCCACCTGCATCCAACGACTCCCAGCGACCTTCACCAGGTCGTCCGTCCATCTCGTTGAAGGTCTTCCCACACTATGTTTCCTGGTAAGTCTATTCACAATCAAGTCTCCATCGAATCCAAAGCACACAACTATGATTTTGTATACATATAATCACTTCCTTAATCGATGAGAGAAAAAAACTTGAGGAATCATTAATTTTTCCCTCACTCGAACGATATGTCGGGAATTCCAAAGGAAGGATACAAATAATATTTTGAGGTGGAAAAATTCACAGAGCAGAAAATACAATGGAAATAGTAAGTGGGCGTACCTAACAGTGTTTCCATAAGTGAGTAGGTACAGGTACAGTGTAAGAAAGAGATGCCGCACTACATATTAAATAGCCTCAAGTTCAAGTTCAAGTTCAAATGTTTTTATTTCAAATAAGCTTTTACAAGCGTTTATGAAACGTTATGATTCTAGTTGCACGGTTCCAAAAGGTTGATCCTATGGAGAAGAATCCGGCAAGAAACTCATCCTCATCTCTTTCTCACAACCGTAAAATGATTGCGTTAACATGTTATAATACGGCCCCTGAGCTACGTACTCACAGTTCGATTGACTGACTTTTTACAGTAAGTTGCTAACAGTTTTTTTTCTCCGTGTAGGGACGAGTTAGAATACTATTCCTCACTGCCTTTCAGATAGGCATCATGTAAGAGGCGTGAAAATATCTGACTAGCTCCGTCGTAGGACCTCTTGAGGTCTGACTGGCTGGCAGCCACCCTTACGTCGGATTCTGTCGTAAAGCACCTTGGTGTGTGTTTCCAGTTTTTTACGTAACAGCCAGTTCTCCTCGGTTGCAGCGGCTCTGGCAGTCTATGGTCCGTAGGGGCTCTTAAGGGTCGGCAACGCATCAGCAACTCCTCTGGTGTTGCAGGTCTCCATGGGCGACGATGACTTCTTACCACCAGGTGGCTCGTCAGAACGTTTGCCGACTTATCAATAAAAAAAAAATTATAGGTAATTATCACGCGCAAAAATATCGTGAGGAAACCTGCATGCCCGAGGGATTTTCTCGACGGCATGTGAATTCTGCCATCCGCACTGGGCCAGCGTGATTGACTATATGTATATAGCCCTCCCATTCTGTGAGGAGATCCGTGCCCAGCAGTGTGACAATATTTGATGATGAATATTGAACTAAAAATGAGTAGCATGATAATTATTACGGTACAAAAAATAGATGTCTCGTTAGTGGTTCGCAAGAGCGAATGTTATGCTAGAGGTCCTGGGTTCGATTCCCAGGTCGAGCAAAGTGTTATTGAGTTTTTCTATAAAATTCTCAATAACAATAACAGCTCGGAGTTTGGACTTGTACCCGATTAATGGCCCATGTCGCCCTCTATTACATGGGACTGTGGGTGTTCATTAGTTACACCTCTGCTGCCAAACCCTTCGGGAAATACAGGCGTGATGGTATGTTATATTTAAAAAGTTGATGGCGTTTTCCAATTGAAATTCCAGCATTTTACAATCCACTACTTTTTTAACCCGTCTAAACCCAAGTAACTAATACAGCGGATGCCAGGGAAACAATATACCGGATTCCTCGCTCACTGCACAATTGCAGCGGAATCCGCAGAGGCCGCACATTCCACGGTACTTCGGTATTCACGAAATAATGCCTGAACTGCGCCCGCGGGCCTACGAACGTTGTTGCGTCGTCATAAATCATTGAAATCTGACTATAGATATTTCTGGAAACTATCTGAAAGCCTATTAATTATAATTCTGTCAGAATAGATGTAGTTATAATCATTTACTGTCTCATTAATCTAGTGATCGCGACGGCTACGCTAGAGTTCGATGTCCAGATAGAACAGAGTATTATTTACGTGGGAGAGCCATGCTTAAGCACGAATGGGCCGGCTCGACTGGAGTGATACCACGGCCTCACAGAAAACCAGCGTTAAACAACGCTTACGTTGTGTTTCTCCGAGTGAGTGAGGTTACCGGAGGACCAATCCCCTTTTAAAAGGTCGGCAACGCACTTGTGACTCCTATGGTGGTGGCGATCCGTCGGCTCGTTTGCCCTCCTAACCCATAAAAAAAATGTAATTTTTCTATGTAAATTCTCAGTAGCAGCTCAGAGTTTGGATTTCTGCTCGGTCAATGGCAATATACTCGCCTCCATGGGACCTAAACATACCGGCCAACTGTACACCTCTGCCTAGCCTTTTGAGGAATACAGGCGTGATGGTATTTTATGTTACCTACTAATATTTCGATCTCCAACTCGCTGGATTGTCCTCATCACCTACGCAATCCATCGCAGGACAGTGTGCTCGCAATGCTGAAAGTCGCGAGAAGTGAAGGGACATCGCGCGACATTCAGCAGCCTTTGAAGCCAGCGGTGATGCCGGGACGCAACCCTGCCCATCGATAGCCACGACCCCTCTGTCAAGAATACCCGACTAAGAAGAGATTTTAAATGCGAAAGTATCTATATCTTTGTGTGTTTTTGTGGTTTTATGTGTTTCAACTATCTCTATACCAACAAAATTGGTTCTGCCAATTTTGCTTCCTCGATGTTTGCTTTCTGCCATGACGAATAATGCCCCAAGTGTTCTTCAAATTATGAATTACCGTAGTTCTGAAGGTAAACCAACAAGTTTATGTTGCCTTAGTATTTCAATCTCGCCACAGCTGCACACTCTCCCACGCAAATTTCACGAAATAACTACAGAAAATGGATTTTGTACTCCTTGGGAACCGGAAATATGGTTCATATTATGTTATTACAACCAGAAGGGTTGTTTTACAGGAGTGGGGTGGATAAACAACCTTGGTAGGTAATGGGGTCAGAGTAGCGAGTAAGAGATTGTCGTCTACTGAGCCATGATCAAAGCGTCGGTCCAACTGCTGGATGCGGCGCGTGTGTATGAAAAGATGTATGAATGAGGAAAAAGTATGCAAGAATTGTAACAAGTGGCGGTCTGTAGTTACCTCCTACCCCTATGGAAGAAAGGTACGAGTGTTCAAATTCAAATGTTTTTATTTCTTTTACAATCGTTTATGAAACGTTATGATTCTAGTTGCACGGTTCCAAAAGGTTGATCCTATGGAGAAGAATCCGAAAAGAAACTCCATGGACACTCTTTTAAAATATATGGTGTTACAATCTTCACTGGTACAATATTGCGGTAACAGGATGTGTGAACATTTAATGTCAAAAAGTCGATAACACAGACTATGAAAACACGATGTCATTTAAAAAAAAACTATGTGGTAAAATCACACATCATCAAATCAGGTATATTTAAAACGAAGTATCCATTTAGACATGCCACAATGTACACACATTTAAAGTTTCTGTTGTAAACAATATTAACCCTATGAAGACATCTCGAAATGTATTTATTTTTTATGGGATAGGAGGGCAAACGAGCAGACGGATCGCCTGATGGTAAGCGATTACCGCCGCCCATGTACACCCGCAACACCATAGGAGTCACAAGTGTGTTGCCGACCTTTTAAAAGGGGATTGGGCCTCCGGTAACCTCTCTCACGCGATGAAACACAACGTAAGCGTTGTTTGACGCCGGTTTTCTGTGAGGCCGTGGTATCACTCCGGTCGAGCCGGCCCAATCGTGCCGAAGCATGGCTCTCCCATGTAAAAAAAAAATACAGTTTCTATCATGTCCATGTTATAATTATATTACTCTATAGATACTAAATTGGACCATTATGTCATGATTTTTTTTTTAAAGTATAATAGTCCCATGCAATAAATAGCCTTAGGTGGAAATGATAAAGCCACAAGTGTATGTATGTATGTATATTTACATAACACCCTTCTTACTACACACCTCATCCCCACATTGCATTGTTCTAAAACAAAACCAACACCGCCCGCCCTCAAGTGGTCACAATAGTGTTGCACCAGAATACTTAACACGTCACTACACCTGCCCTTGGGCTGACCAATGAAAGCGCGTGACCTTGTGGTCAAGGGCGGACAAGAAACTGTTCTACAAGTTTACGACCAACTTGAGTATTTGTTTTACTTATCTTTATAGCTATTTTGAGAAAGTACAGCGATATCACCGTTATCAGGGAGACAGGATTACTATTAGTCTCACCAGGAGTTTAGTGAGCCATTTTGATAATGTAAAGAAATTATTTGGCACTTTGGCAACTTTACAGGAGAGGGTTTTTACATAGATACATTTTCACACAGAGGCCGATGACGCAAAATGACGCTAGACACGACGCGAGAAGACGCGACACACAACTTTCGCTTCTCAGACATAGCAGCCATCTCAGACATTGCCCTGCATTGTAACACTCACACATTGGTACCACTTTGTCTGGACTTTAAAAGAGACCATGATTCTCTGAGTTTGTTTCGATGTTTCTTCTCAGAGGTCATCAATTAAAAAAAGTAAAACATTGACTGTAAAAGTGTCTTTAAAATATCTATTTAAACACACCTATAAAAAGCCTTCGCGTCAGTTCACGTGAGGTTAGACATAAATTGTAAACCTGACCCTCAAACGATCCTAATTGGAGCTAAAATATTTAATGGCTATTCCACAATCTAAACAGCTTGATAAGCACGCAATGTCACTGATTATAATACTTACAGTAGGTAATATAATTTTATTATTTTCTATTTTATTTACAGCACGAAGGTTAGCTAGAGTTGTACCGATGCACATCCATAGTACGCACGGTTTTTTTATGGGATAGGAGGCAGACGGATCGCCTGATGGTAAGCGATTACCGCCACCCATGGACAACTCCCGCAACACCAGAGGAGTCACAAGTGCGTTGACGACCTTTTAAAAGGCGATTGGGCCTCCGGTAACCTCACTCACTCGGCGAATCTTTTCTGTGAAGTCCCAAAATCCCAATATTATTAGAACATTATAGGGATGAGCAAAAAATATTGATATAAAAAAATATCGATATTTTCTTAAAAAAATAAAAAATATAGAATTACCATTATTTTTCGCTAGATAGTTATCGATACTGTTTCAATCGTTTTTTTTTCATTTGCTCATCCCTAGCACATTAGGTATTGCTTATCGAAAGTGTTACCACTCAAGACGAACTTCAGAAAAAAGAAATATACTTACATCAAAATTTTAGCTACTACCACCTCTTAAACTCTACGTACTGAGTTCGAATCCAAGGTCGAGCAAAGTGTTATTGGATTTTCTATGAAATTCTCAATAGCAGCTCGGAGTTTAGAAAATTGACTCCTATTACATGGGACCTAAACATACTGGCGAACTGTTCCTAACCACTCGGGAAATACAGGCGTGATGGTGTCTTAATAATTTTTTTTTTTTAAATATTAAGAACTTTTTACAAAAACTTTTACAGAGTACACATATGTATATAGTTATGGGAAAAATCTTATAAATAGTTTTAATAAAGGCTAAACAAAAATTGTGTATATAATATCTAAAACAGTTAAAATAATGGTGCATGGGAAATTGTTTTTTTTTTTTTTATTCGTGATAGGCTTACTCTTGACTGCTAGTTTGCCTGATGTTAAGCGATACTGCGATCTACGATGGAGCGCGCTTGCCTAGAAGAAACCGATTCACTCGTGATTTAAAAACTGAATTATCTTAAAGTATTAGATGCGACCTGCCTGAACTAGGTTTATTCAAACCTGTGCTTCAGGCCATCACTTTACTACTATTAAATAATTGGGACAGTAAATAATGTAATGTAAGACTGCCTCATTAGTCTAGTGGTCCAAGCGCGATTGCTACGCTAGAGGTCCTGGGTTCAATCCCCAGGTCGAGCAGTGTTATTGGGTTTTTCTAGGAAATTCTCAGTAGCAGCTCGGAGTCTGGATTTGTGCCAGGTTAATGGCAATAGGCTGACCCCCTGTTACATTGGACCTAAATATACCGGCGAACTATGGGTGTAAATTAGTATGCCTCTGCCTAACCCTTCGGGGAAAACAGGCGTGTACTGTAAGTAATCAAAAGCCTTGTTTTTTACAAGGCTTTAATCTATTTTATGTTAGGCTGATCGATAGAGTGAAGGCTAGTATATATCTAGATATTACCTTTAATGTTATTGGAATGGATTGGCCTTGAGAAATGGCATGCCTACGCATTGCATGATGCAATTGACAAGTCGATTATCCTTGGTACTGTGAACGTACAATGTGCATAACATACCATCACGGCTGTATTCCCCGAAGCATTAGGCAGAAGTGTACTAACGTATATCACCGTATGTTTAGGTCCCATGTAATGGGGGGCGAACCTATTGGCATTAACCGGGCACGAATCCAAACTCCGAGCTGCTACTGAGCGAGTCGACTGAGGGAATCTAACTCAGGACCTCTAGCGTAGCAGTCGCGCTTAGGGCCATTATATTAAAAGGTTATGAATACAGTAATGAGTATAAATAATAATGTACAGTATATTAATCGTGAAGCTTTTCCCACCTATGTTTTTGCCGTCCAGAGGCCGCATTATGACATGTTAACGCCATCATTTTTAGATTTAACACGTTATAATACGTCTGAATATAATCTTTTTAATCGCCTTCAAAAAAGGAGGAGGTTCTCAAGTCGACTGTATTTTTTTTGTATGTTTGTTACGCGATTATTCCATCAATTACGAATCGATTATGAATGATTCTTTCTTTGATCGGTAAGTCATACTTCAGAGGTGGTCCCATAAAATTTTGGTCAAGATCTGATCACAAAATTTAGAACAAAATGACAATAACACGTAACGACCGAGTAAATGATAACGTCGTGTAGGTACGTAAAATTCTACTCGCTACTCAAAATGTTGAAATAAATAAATGTTGAATCGAACCCAGGACCTCTAGCGTAGTAGTCGCGTTCAGGACCACTATGCTAACGAGGCAGGTCACTGATATCAATGGTGTCAGTTTCAGTTGTATTGTGTATAAAATAACTTAAAAAAAAAGTAAGACCGCCTTCAAAAACATAAAAAGTAATGTTATGTGCGAAACTGTTTGGAAGTTGATGGCGAAATCAATACATCCGATCAAATCAAAGGCACTGACTTCCGAAACTGTGTCACACATATCCAATATTACAACAAACATATAATCAATGTGTGGTAAGAAAAATAAAAAAATAAACCAAATAAATTCTGGGAGGAGACCCATGCTTAGCCGTGGAACAGTAGATATGTATATGGGTTGATGATGATTAAAAAATCCCACCAGATCTCCGCATCACAATTGATGGACTATATCGACATCCTGAACATAAACTAGTTGTCAGGCTTTGCGAGCTTCCAGTAACTACAACAATGACCGGCAAGCACAACTCATCTTGATGAGGCGTAGTTAGCCACGAGCTCTAGCTAAAAGGTAACAAGTTTTACTAGACGTAACCCTCTCGCTACCGTCTTGCTAAGTTTCATTCAAGTCGTGTAGCTCGCATGAATTCATTAGCGAAGCGACATAGTCCGTTAGTAAAATTTTACATGTAAGTTAAAGTAACTGCTATGAGTTTTTTTTATGGGATAGGAGGGCAAACGAACAGACGGATCGCCTGATGGTAAGCGATAACCGCCGCCCATGGACACCCGCAACACCAGAGGAGTCACGAGTGCGTTGCCGACCTTTAAAAGGGGATTGGGCCTCCGGTAACCTCACTCACTCGGCGAAACAGTATGTGAGGCCGTGGTATCACTCCGTTCGAGCCGGCCCATTCGTGCTAAAGCATGGCTCTCCACGTAAAAAACGTACAAGATACGTACAAGATCGTGGGTGGACGGGTTAGAGTAGAATTCTCAACGCCATACAGACCGGCATCTCGTAAGAAGTGAGAAAATATTTGAATTGCTCGGTCACCTTTTGGTATGGTAGCCATTCGTCCAGATTTCCTCGGATTTGTCCAAGTTTAGAGGGTGTCCGGGTTTCATTTATAGGGTGTAAAGATTTTTACTTTTATTTTAATTTCACCTCTTTCAAGCAAAGCGCGACACGCGCGCAGTCCATGTCCGGGTTCGAAGCTTTAAGATTTTTTCACGCTCCTTGTCCTAGTTACCAGATTTTAGAGATGGCAACCCTACCTTTTGGGGTCTGACTGGCTGGCGACCGTTACGTATATTCTGGCTAGTGGGAGTTGTATTGCACTTTAACTTCATTTGATTTGTAACACGCACTACCAACGACACGCATTATTAAAAATATTGTGATAGGGATTTGCTAAGTAATTTAGAGACGGCTGATTGCGTCATTAATCTAGTGGTCCTAAGAGCGACTGCTACGCTAGATTTTCTGAGTTCGAATCCCGGGTCGAGCAACGTATTAATGGTTTATTCTATATATTATATGTTCTATTATAAAATTCTCAGTAGCAGCTCGGAGTTTGGAATTTGTGCCCGGTTAATGGCAATATGCCCCGATTTAGATGGGACCTAAACATGGCGGCGAACTGTGGGTGTACTTTACCGCCTCTGCATAACCCTTCAGGAAATACAGGCGTGATGGTATGTTTGTTTAGAGTCAATTAAATATTTTATTTTTCGAGTTTAGCAGTTTCAATTATCGTCCTGCACACATTTAACCCTGAACATCGAACACTCAACTCAACAAATTGACGACACGTTTGGCGTAGCGGCTGAGCGATCGGCTTCTGCGCAACGTGTTGTGGGTTCGATCCCCACACGGAGCAAATATTTGTATGATCTACAGGTTCCGGGTCTGGGCGTTTGTGTATGTGAGAATTTGTGTTTGTAAACGCACCCACGATACAGGAGAAAATCCAAGTGTGGGGCAAAGATTTAAAATAAAAAACGGTGACACATTTTGTGATTTATCCTCACAATATCAATATTATCTAGACTGACCGCAGCAAGCACAGCTTAATTGTAGATCTGTTATTTAGTGTACTTAGCTTAGTAAATTTCGTCTCACAACATAAGTTACGAACACATTTAATTTCGTCTTACAATGTAAGTTACAATTACAAGATGGAGCAGGTGACATCACTAAATGTTTTCGCTTGCCTTGATTTACCAAGCCATACGTTTACCCTAAAACCACAGACTACGTAATATTCTGTCCCAGTTAATAATATATTTCGTAGGCTTATTTTAAGCTTCGCGAGTTCACCAACTTTCTACTTCCTTCACTTCAGATCGCATTAAAATTACATGGAATTTAAAATTCTTACTTTTGTTTCTGAACTAAAAAAGTTTGTGTCACTGGCTTAATAAGTCTTTAAAAAGTGGAATAGGTTTTTTAAATTAAGAACATTTCTCGGAATCTTCTGTCATGTTGATGCATTTATATTTTTTTTTTATTAGGTACTCTTTACTGTCAAGCTGTTGGACAGATAAGATTTATTTATCTGTAGAAATAAAGTCGGTAATAAAGAACATGGAGAGTGGATACTGTTAATTATGCATTACAATACGGTTTGAGAACAGTGTTATTGGGTAATAAAATAGCATCCCGCCTCTCCAAATAGTTATTCTCCAAAGTGTTAGGCAGAGGTGTCCTAAATGTTACCCACAAATGTAATAGGAAGCAAGCATGTATTTAAAACAAAACTTCCGAGCCACTATTGAGCTTTTTATTGAAGAACCCATTAACACTTTGTCTCGAACTTGGAATCGAACTCAGGATCTCTCAGAGCTCGTGACCGTGTAGGTATGCAATACCTATATATTCGGTAATTAAAGCATTACTTATGCGTTGAGTGTAACTAAATGAAAATGTAAATAATTATGTACAAAAAGCAGGTAGATACTCCAACCTCCGACCTGCAATATATTAATATTTTGCCCTGCGGCAGCGGACTTCAATTTTAATATAATGTATATTTAATATAGATACTCTACCGTATAATTAGTATTACAATATTATAAAGGTATATTTGCCTTAATACAGCAGTGATAGCCTAGTGGTATGACCGTTGGACTGCCAAGTCAAAGGTCTCGAGTTCGAACCCAAAGCACGCACCTCTGACTTCTCGAAGTCATGTGCGTATTAATAGTCAATTATCACGCGCTTAAACGGTGAACGAAAACATCGTGAGGCAACCTGCATGCCTGAGAGATTTTCTCGACGGCGTGTAAAGTCTGCCAACCCACACTAGGCCAGCGTGGTGGACTATAACCTTATCCCTCTCATTCTGAGAGGAGACCGTGCCCAGCAGTGGGACAGTATAATGGGTTGATTATATTATATTTGTCTTTAAATTATTTATAACTTGTCAGTGCGCAGCTCCCCTGCGTTCATTTTCCCATACAATTTTCCAACTTTAAGAAGAATATAGATTTAAAAAATATATCGTTTGTTTTTCTTGTGTATGTGTATTTACAGACACAAATTCACATTACACCAATACCCAACCATACCTAAAACAACTACCATTAGTCCATATCATTTGTTCCGAGTGTTAATAGATCTCGTGACGCGTGGCGCAACAGTACATGGAGCCTGGTCCTGACCATGGACCATGGACACCATGGCCATGGACGCCGTAAAGGATCCAAAACGTCGGCATGTACCTAAACGTAACGCGATAAAATCCGTAAAAATACCTAGTTTTATTTCAATGACTAATATTCGCGTAAGTGCCAGAAATTGAGTTTCTAAATAAAGTTAAAAAACATGTACGTATCTAAGTCATTTATATGCGTAACGTTACATTGCCCTTTTGATCCCCACAAATCCCCCTTCCCCTTGATAAAGCCATACAAGGACCTATTCTTTGATCATCTGTCCTGTATAGGTTTTAATTCTAAATTTAAACTTCTTTCACGGATAGTGATAAAATATGCGCATAATTATAAAAAGAAAGTGCTTGGCAGCGATTTGGCAGTCCTTGTAGCGTCACTAGGCTATGTAACGGTGGAAACTGCGGGCCCGCGGTGTCACTATCGTTCCCAAGGACTAAGAATTTGCAATTCCTTGAGACATTACCCACGTCCATCCTTAAGACTTAATCTATCTCCTTGATTTATGAACTCTGTTCATCGGGTTAGGCCCCAAGTAACAGACAAACTTCGCATTTATAATGCTAGTACGGATAATAGATTATTCACGAAAAATTAAGTAGGTAACGATAATATTTAGAATTAAAATCCAGTTGCGAAAAAACCATTACCTATGCCGTTTGTACTTTCTGGATCTGTTATGAGTAAACAGGTCATGTTATTAACAAATTAAAACTTTCCAATGAATTAATGAATATTGCCCTCAGATTAATCGCCTCGGGTAACCGTTGTCGGGTATAAAGGCAGCCACAGGCCCGATATATCAGATGTCAAGCGCGTAACCCAATGATTGACAGGTGATTAAACCTCTTTACAGAAACTCTTTACATGCTCGCTTACGAATCCAGTGTGACTCTAGCTTTAGTATCATCGGTATAATATAGGCATCAATACTCCTTACGCAGAATTGTAAGCATTGTGTATTGTTCGAAAAAAATATAAAGGTTATGACCGACATTTTTGCAATCAAAATTAGTTTTATTGTTAGTTTTGACTGTAACATCACCATCAACTCATTAACTGTCCCAGCTGTGGGTATGGGTCTCCTCACAGTATTAGAGGAGGTTAACAATATTCTGCCATACTGGCCTAATGCGGGCTGGCAGACTTCACACCGTCGAAAAAATCACTCAGGCATGTGTTTCCTCACGATTTGTTCCTTCGACGGTTAAGCGAGTGATAATTAATTTCATACGTACATAATAGGGTAGTTGCATGGTGTTTGATTTATTCAAAATAACAGTCCTATTGAATATTACTATTAAATATAACCTGTCTACTGAAAGAATAGTTTATATCGGCTAATAAAGTAAGCGTTTCAAGTTTTTGGTGGGGATTCTCTGTCCCTTTCCCGCAAAACGAATGTCATTATAGAATTGGTATGGCGCACGCACGGTTTGACGTCACAACGTGTTACATACTCTCTTTCTAGCATAAAAATTGAATTCTTATAACTTCCTTATTTTTTTACCAATTTTAATTATGTTTTTGTTGGTCGGCTCTGTTTAGAGTCAAAAGATCATAAAAAATAATCAATCGACTAGCTTATTGCAAGTCAGAGGCGTGCCTTGGATTCGATCTAGAAACCTAAATCTAGCGCTGAATTTTATGTAAAGTTTGACACAGAATAAATACCGAATCCGTCGCATTAATTGACGAGACGTTAAATTGCATAAGCCATTGCACTGACATCATGTGCAATTGTGCATAGTCCATTTAACAATATCTGAATTCTATATCAAATCGTTGATCTGCCTCAGACGTGCTTTCACAATAATTTATTGGACCGTATTAAACTCGAGTAGTCAACGTTATCCCATTAAGATAGTCCTAACGAAAATGAAATAGCTTTGTCTGAGTTACCTACCTTTCATTATTTATTTTAAAGTTTAATAGCAATGCGGGTCGCACATTACTAGTATTCTTGTTAACCCCTCGTGCTAAGCTAAATGCTTGTGTTACGAGTGGGTTCACGTCGGTAGTGCAATGGTTGCGTTTCGAACCGGCATCCACATGATCGCAAGTCTGACGCCCTATCCATTGGGCTACCGCCGCTTTAATTACTATAAAGTGCCTAATATTATTCATGTACTTTTCCAACCTGTTCCTATTTACTTTATGATAAATTTTATTGTCAATTGATTCATAATCATAATACATGTATTCGTATTATAATCGATATATCAAAAATCGATTGTATTGTATTCAACGTAATAGTAACTGTGAGTAACCGTCTCGTAACTGTAGTGGTCCCAAGCGCGCCTGCTACGATAAAGATCTTGAATTCGATTCCCAAGTCGAGCACAGTGTTATTGGGTTTTTCTATAAAATCCTCAGTAGCGGCTCGATATTTAGATTTGTGCCATGACCTAAACATACCAGCGAACTGTAGATGTACATTAGTGCACCTCTGCCTAACCCTTCGGGGAATCCAGGCGTGATGGTATGTAAAAATAAGATGTAAATTTTTTACCAATTAAAAAGCTAGAAATACCTTTAATAAACAATATAATAATATTATAATGACGTTGGCGAAATGTTTTCGACTTCTTCTTGCCAACATGGTATGAAGACGCCCAGGACAGCAAATCCTGGACTAAGTTAAGAGAGGTTTTTGCCTAGCAGTGGGACTTAAGCTACATAAAAAACGTAAGTACATTAGAAGACGATTAAGTATAACAAAAAGATCAACAACCTAAAAGAAACCTCATGTACGAACTATTAGGTAAGTTTCGGCACTGAAAAAAACCGCGAGGTCAATACCTCCGTGTAGTGAGCGAGGTGATCGGAATGTAATAAACATTAAGACTGGCTGCACATTATGAGACAGTTTCTCGTGTCTTTTGAGTCAATTTCTTTCAAGTACATATATACAAAATTTCAATATTGTCGTACATACTATACGCAAGTGATCGAAAGACAGGATAAAATTGTATGCAAGGTAAGCAAGACACAATTCTTGTCTCTCGAGAGAATGCTTTTTAATCAAGAATTTCTTAGTCTTTAGGGCAGTCAAAGATCTCTAATATACTTCACTTTTAAAATGATTTAATAGATAAATATAAAGTCATTGAACACATTTAAAACAATGCTAAGAACTAAATGTCATTCATTAATTTGTATTTCAACACAGAACGTGTAAATTTCATGAATTTAACCTATATTTTTATTAAAAAGGTCACAAGAAAATAACGTGTAATCAAAACATGATATACAAGCGGTAAAACTAACACAGTTTAGAGAATAATCGATAAACCAAACATTGAACTACGAGAACACAACTAAATAACAGTTATAACACAAAATAACTACTTCGAACAACTAAAACTTCATTAAAATAAATAAAAATATTTTCATTTTTTTAGTTTTAAACATAGCGTGTGTACTTTAGAGAATATATTCAGATACGTTACCTTAGTATAACTTGAGCGTCCGTTTTCACACAATATAACTGACACTTTCACTGGATATATATATAATTTATATAATAAATGTTATAGAACACAGATCACTGATGGTGTTGGTGATTGTTTGTTAATGTTGGAGATTATGTAATGTATTTGGTTATTGCATGGCGCGAGGTGGCCGCGCGGGGTACGACTGCAGAGAGAAATGGCGGACGGGTGCGCGCGCCGCCCGCCCTGGGGTTAGTGCGGGGTCTCTCTGCGGCGTGGGCAGGCAGATTGATGGATTTAATATCTTTCGTGGGTTTTTATTGTATGTCTGGTTTTGTGCTTCACGGTGGATTGAAGACGAAGAATTATTTGAATTTGTAAATAAATTATATTGGAAACAATAAAATTAATATGCGTGTGTGTACTAATATTATTTGAATTGATGTGACGGTATAATTAATATTTTTAAATGAAGTCATATTTAAGTATAAAAATTGCTTCCACAAACAATACAAAAATAGCCTTTATTTCTTTAAAATATGTTAACTTGAATCATAAATCTAAACCAGATTGTAGCAATATTTCACGTAAGTAGTTAATCTTAATTTAAAAAAGTTCAATTCACTTCTTCTTCATCTTATATAATGTGTTGCTTCAAATGCTTGCTAATTATATAAAATAACGAGTTCGCCCTCGAATAAATGTTTAACAATTTAAACGACTAAACGCAACAAAGAAACCCCACCTTAATCTAGACAAAAGGCTCGCACTTTGTAACGTTCAGCGTTACCCTGTACTGGCGACACAACATAACACAACATTTGCATTTGTACATCATCCATTACGGCTTACACAAATGATTTTGAACAAAGCTCTTCTACAAAAACCGCAATGGACGCTGGAAAATGGTATAGTATGTCATAGTATAAAATTTTCGGCAGCACAGGCCAAGTCGTCGTGAAAAAATGTTGATTTTCAGACGAAGCCTCGCATTCATATATGTGCAGTAAGAAATTGAGACGAGCTTCGGATCAACTCGTAAGGAAGTACATATTTATCTAACAGTATTCGAGGATTTTATTATTTTATGATGAACTAGTTGCTGTTGCTAGCAGTTTCACTCACGTCCCAAAAAGATTATACAAGAAAGTTCGATTCTAGGCAGCATATCAACATCAAACATGCACCAGATTTTAAGTTAGACTTCTAGCAATAAATCGGTGAAAACTGCATTCAATTCCATGCAGTAGTTTTTGCGTGATACGCGTACAAACATACAGACAGACAGACGAAATTCAAAAAATTGTTATGTTGGCTCCTGTTGCTCTAATAAAGACTCCCCATATAAGTTTTTCTTTAATATCTATAACGTACAGACATCGGCCTGTTACAATTTTATTATAGGTATAGATATTTTATATGATGAATGTTTTATCCGAAAGATAATGGGTTGCTTTTAACTTAAATGCATTTTATTTATTTATACCGACAATTTAATTAGACAGCTTGATTATCTTAGTGAATTTAATTGTCTTCTACGCTACGGGTCGTGGGCTCTCTATTCCCGTGTAGATTGATATTCGAATCGGATCCTTTTTTTTATGAAATAATTATTAACGAGGTTATCTGACAGAGAACCAAAGTTACCGACATAGCGCACCGAATTAGCAAGCTGAAGTGGCAGTGAACCGATAACCGCTGGGATAGATGTGTTCTTGAGTGGAGACCGCGACTCGGCAAACGTAGGACGCCCTCCGGCAAGACGGAGTGATGATTCGAATGGTTGCTGGCGGAAGCTGGATGCGACAAGCTGAGGACATGGTGAAATGGCGCACATTGGCGGAGGCTACGTCCTGCAGTGGACTGCTATAGGCTGATGATGATGATTAACTCTCTCATTAGTTTAGTGATCGTAAACGCGACAGCTACGCTAGAGGTCCTGGGTTCGATTCCCAGGTCGTGCAAAGTGTTATTGGGTTTTTCAATAAAATTCTCAGTAGCAGCTCGGAGTATGGTATCTGTTCCCGGTTTTAATGGCAATAGGCACGCCTCATATTACGTGGGACCTAAACATAGCGGCGAACTGTGGGTGTACATTACACGCCTCTGCCTAGCCCTTCAGGGATACAAGCATGCCATGTTATGTGACATGGCAGGCATACAATCTTGATCCGCACTAAAAGGATACATGTAATCTGTTTTTGTTTTTTTTTTTAGTTTTATGAGCCCTGAACCAAACTGATTGCCACGTTTCTAGGAAGGGCTCTAACAAAGGGTCAAAAAAGCGCTGATTTCCTAAAAAGGTGTCGTTATTGTCGAATCTCAGTATCGTAAAGAAAGACTGATCTTTTTAACCCACAGCGCTTCTTGAATATTGATGTCAAGACGAATATCTACTGTGTGAAATTTGACGTAGCTGTAGGTAGGTTGGCCACGGTTAGTATCTTCTCGCCATAGCTGTACTTACGCATATTTTACGTTATTTAGGTTTCCGGACCAAAGAGATCAAATAAACTCTTTGGTGAATATAACATAATAATTATATATTATACTACAATTTCTATCAGTATTACCTCATTAGAGTGGTCTTAAACACGTTGGCTATGCTAAAGGTTGTAAATTCGATTGCCAGGTCTAGCAAAGTGTTATTGAGTTTTCTATGAAATTCTCTGTGGCAGCTCGAAATATAGGGATTAATGTGCCCGGTTAATAGCAATAGGCTCACCCCCTATTACATGTAAAGTAAAGTATGAGGATCGTGCAGATATTGATGTAACAATTTGTGTAAATATATTTATCTATAAAAATATTGTGCCCGCGGTCTGAGCTTGTGTCCTGCTGATGGTGGCGTTGTGTGTCGGGTCGTTTTATTCCCTACAATATGGTTGAGTTGAACCACGCCGATACACACGTCATGCTCGTGATCGGGTTGTCTCTGTCGGGACTGGTCGGCTCTTACTTGCTGTGGCAATCCCTTTATTTCTAAATATAACACCTACTTATACTGAATAAATCTTACACATCAAACTGCATAATTGTCAAACTATTTAAAACAAAGTTGTAAAGATTATTAATGTAATCATGTTTTTTTTAAAAGAGTATCTATGGAGTTTCTTGCCGGCTCTTCTCCATAAGACCCACTTTTTGGAACCTTGCAACTAGTTTGACTTTTCAAAAGTACCTTTTTAATGGTCTAATTGAAATAAAACATTTTGACTTTGACTTTGAGACCTGCATATCCCTTCGGAGAATCCAGGTGTGATGGTATGTTAATATACATTAAAGTAAATGAAAGTGCCTACTTTTGTTATCCTTCACATTTTTTTAATTTTTAAAGGGCCCCAAACCCTGGCCCTGTACTAAACCCTGTAATATTATTTAATCTGTGACTAAACCAAACTACCGTTATAGTTTCTTTAACCTTTAGTATATCAATATAGCTACAGAGGCTACACATTCTTCCCACGCGCCTCTCAGACTCGAGAGTAAACAATTGGATATGAGATATTAGCTGAAAATGGAACAGAAATGGTGACAAATGCCACCTGACTTTAGTAACTCCCACGTAACAACGCGTTGAGTTCCAAGCATTTCGTATAATTTGTCAACTTTTTTTTGCGACACATGCTATAGGCCATGTACACACTAGCGATACGACACAGCAAGATGTTTTTAGACGATGAATGACAAACTTATCTTATTTTTATGACATTTAATTGAAACCTAATCCAATAATGTAATTAGTGTCTGTCGGTGAATTATTTTTTTGAAATCTTGGCTGTTTGTCTTAGTATCTCGAATATCTAGGCTTTAAAACAGTTCAACGGTTGAAAAGTATATACTCTCTGGTGGGAAAACACTCAAAATGCTGTATTCTACGTGAAAGATCTCTCATAAATATATATTATTTTAGTAAATCGCTAAGAAAAGATCAAGTGAAGACTGATTGCTTCGCTTTACTACAAAAGATAAAAAATGCTTTTGTTCTATAGCACATATTCAAGACTTCATTTTTCGAAAGCCGTAATTTCTCTGCTCACATCATTACGATATTGCCCTTAAAAAATCCAAAAGGCATGAAGTTCCCGACGCCAATCGGATGCACGCTCTTAAAGCTAGAATTTTAACTTTAGATACAGGGTATTTGGTATGATCCTGTCCCCTAATCCCTTCAGTTCGGAATGAGATAAAGAATCCGTAACTAAAGCCGAGAGTTAAATATTTAACGTCCTTAAAATAACACTAATGGACTATAAAAAGAAGTAAGATTTATTAGCTATTTCGTTCCATTATATTTTCGTACGTCAACCGTTTTTAATTTTTATTGTTCCTTCTATGAAGTATGAGGAAGATATAAACTGAATTTGGATTCGGATTAGGAACGTTGCCGAATTCTAATTTTGGTTTTATTTTTTTAGATATAATGTGGACATGGAATTTTACTTTAGACTTTAGACCTCGGAGCGACTAATAGACTTTTAATAGAATTATATGGATGTTGGGGAATTAATTAATACAGGACTTGACTTGGTTTGAGTTTAAAATAGCCCAAACCAGAATGTTTACTTCAGATATGACTAAAAATCATATTACCTACAATAATTGCAAATGGAATGTATATACGATTTACGCTGCCTACACTTCGCTTTGCGAAATACAATGCGAATATTTTAATGACACCGGACACGCACTAAAATACACGGAAATAAAATTCACAATAATTTTGGGGTTCCGTACCTCAAAAGGAAAAAAAAGAACCCTTATAGGATCACTTTGTTGCCTGTCCGTCCGTCTGTCTGTCAGGACCCTTTATCTCGGGAACGCCTGAAGGTCTATCTATCGAATTAAAAAAAACATATATTTCGACAGTCTCAAGGGACTCAAAATTTATAGGTATTTATAGGTATTTTCCGTTGACCTAGAACTATGAAATTTGGCACGTAATACCGTGTCATGCCACAAGTATAGGGAAAATCTGAAAACTATACATTTATAATTAATTATAATATGTACCTATTAATTTGTACGGAACCCTCGGTGAGCGAGTCCGACTCGCACTTGTCCGGTTTTTTTATTTTGTATTAGTTACTACCACAGCCATAATTTTTGATTATGCCTTATCTTTTAATACCCTGAAACAATATACCTAGCTAGATAAAATACTTCGATAGGAATCCTATGTACTAGTATACCCCATGGAACCGCAGTTGGGTTCTTCTTCTTCCCAATTATCTCCGTTGTGCCGACGTGAGGGTAGGTTACCTATCTGATCAAATCATAATATTATTAAGTTCCGATTTCTCTTATGGATATTGGAAATCTGCCCACCTGTGTACCTATACACGATAGGCTGTACCTACTTTAATAATGTCACACATTCATTATGTAGGATAGCTGTGAGCGTAGGTATAATAGAAATCCACTTCATCAAAAAACTAAGAAATCACTTTCCCACCTCTTTAAGTCTAACTTGCAACTAGATTTGACTTTTCAAAAGTACCTATTTTGATATAATTGAAATTAAGTACCAATTTTGTTCAAAATCGACTACTGAATCGATTACAGTACTTTTTTATATGTTATTATACCAAAAAATTTTTTTTTAAATACCTGAAATATGGCCCCCTGGTTAAAGTCAAAGTCAAGATGTTTTATTTCAATTAAACCATTAAAAAGGGTACTTTTGAAAAGTCAAACTAATTGCACGGTTCCGGCAACTAGTTTGACTTCTGGTAGCCGGCAAGGAACTCCATAGATACTCTTTTTAAAAAAAACAAGTTTGTTTTAAATAGTTTGAGAATTATGCAGTTTGATGTGTAAGATTTATTCACTAAAGGTGTCTATATTAGAATGAAAGGTATTGCCACAGCAAGTAAGAGCTGACCAGTCCCGACAGACTATCCCTCAGTGGTGTAATTGGGTTTGTGTGCGCATCGATATCGTAGCCGTTGCGAGTACGATTGTGGTACGGCCACAAGTTTTATGTTAAGGATATTAATAATTTCTTGAAAAAACATATGCTTACCTACATGTCGTAAATGACGTTCGTGTTTCTTATAATTATGTTTATGACTCGATGTTTTAATCGACCTGTTGGAGGTCTTGCGTTTATTCAGTTACACGTTGTAGAAACCCTTTTTGATTATTTCAATTAAATTAAAATTCATTTATTTCAGTAACTATAGTCCACAACACAAATTAAAATATTAGTATAATATTATTTAATTATTTAATAAATATTAAGTTTACTACCTAAAAAATGTTTAGGTACTGTATGATGAACTAATACAACATTTACAATAATTAAATAAATCCAATTTAAATAGAAAATAAAATCACCATTACTTATTATTTTGACACATTTAGCGCAATCTAAATTTAGGTTTGGATCCGGAATACTCAAGATGCAACATGGTCCAATGCTGCATTATTGGGCAACCCAGGTCCATCCGCCAGGCGAGCAGTTTTTGTGTATAATATTTTTGTTTAAATAAATGAGAATCATGATAGTAACAGATATTTAAATAAAATAAAATACTATGTGACTAAAAAAACTCTTGTATCTAGGGTGTTGAATAAGAAAGTTCAGAGATTTGATTTATACAAACCCAACTAGCATAATAATAAATTGCGGTTGAAATGAACTGATTATAATATATGTTAAATAGATTATAATAAATATCTCATTATTTGCCGTAAAGTTTAATGAACGAAACACCGTCCATCAACATGACATTGTTGACAGTAACACTTGATCGTTGGACACTTGATTTTTGACAGGAAACTGACACTGACATATTTTAGTTTGCCTGTGGGTGATATGAAAATTAAGAAAATTATAATTTTAAAATAAAATAGGTTTATTATTAGACACCAGCAGATTAATATGATATTCTGAATAACTAGCTATGACTACTCAATATAAGAAATTTACTAGACTCATAGCTAAATGGCCCGTGGATAACACTAAAGGCGAAAGGTAAAGAACAGTTAGGTTATGCGATATCAATTTATCCTTTCCAATAACTTTAATTAAACTGGACTTTTATTTACAGAGACCTTGGAAAATTCATTAGAGATAAGGTTAAGGCAGCGTTTGACTCGGCAGACAAGCAGAATTTAGATTCTGAGCTCTGCAACCAACAGTACAACTCCCTAAACAAATTAGCTGATAACTATTACAAGAATAAGTACAAGCGAAAACATAGTAGTACAGCAACAGGCTTAAGTACAGAAGAGTGTAATCTAATCCTGTCCAACGAAGTTTTGGAGTACTTAAAAGAAGAAAACAAAGGTTTCTTTAGTAAAATATTTGGAAGAGACAAAAAATGATTCTAAGGCCTTTCCAACGCTTACATCGGGTGTTTCTCGCCCGAAGACTATCCATAGAGCAAGCACATTACAGAGACCATACACCCGTAATGTTAAATGAGTCTATTAAACACTTAAATCCACATGACAATGAATTGTTTGTGGACATGACATTTGGCGCTGGCGGACACTCAAGAAAAATTCTAGAAGCTGCTAACTGCAGACTCATAACCTTAGATAGAGACCCAATTGCTTATGAGAAGGCTCAAAAGTTAGCAGAGGAATACCCTAATAGAGTGATACCATTATTAGGAAGGTTTAGTGAACTCCCTGCACTCTTGAAATCACAAGGAATACAACAATCTTCAATAGATGGAATGCTCTTTGACTTTGGATGCTCATCAATGCAGTTAGATACTGGAGAAAGAGGATTTTCTATCAGCAAAAATGGTTACTTGGATATGAGGATGGATGCCGGCAGAGACCCTGATCAAATAACAGCTAGAGAAGTGTTAGCAACTGCAAATGAACATGAACTGTACAAGATATTCAAAATATATGGAGAAGAGAAGAAAGCTGCAAAGATAGCACAAACAATCATACAAGCTAGATACATGATCAAAAATATTGAGACAACAGAAGAGTTAGTAGAACTAGTAAACTCATGTTGTCCTGATGAGAAAAGGTTAGATAAACTGCAGAGGCCACAGTCAAATGCTACCAAAGTTTTTCAAGCATTACGAATCTTCGTAAACAATGAATTGAATGAAATCAACTATGGGATGTTACTAGCTAGATACTACCTGAAAATTAATGGGAAATTAGTAACAATTTGCTTCCATTCACTAGAAGATACAATTGTCAAACGTCATATAGCAGGAAATTTGGTCAATGAGGTTGCCAACCCAGTGCCGCTGAAGTATTTAAGTCCAACTCTGGTCCAAAATCAAGATACTATTAACCAGTTTTTGGACACGCCTTGGCAGGCAATTAATAAGCATGTTGAAGTACCAAGCGAGGAGGAGGTAGACAGGAATCCTAGAAGCCGTAGTGCTAGATTACGAGCTGCAATCAAAGTCAAATGAGATTTGAGAATTAGTCAAAATAGTTTTGAGCAAAGTGGTAACTTAATCAAGTAGCCAGTGGTTGTAATTTTGTAAATACTAGTTTTTCCTAAGAGATGTAGTTTGCATAAAAATGTTATACCAGTTTTGTTTTTTTTTTAAACAGTTCATTATGGTACCTATTTATGATGTATGTTTGTGTTTGGAAAAATAAGTCATGGTATACTTTAATAATTCATAGAGCAAGAGTCAGTCTCTATAGCTCATGAGTAGAACTTTGAGGATTTATTGAATGTTATGGTCAAGCAAAAATCACAAAAGCGACTTTCGTCAATAATCACAATCACGCAGAATCAGACGAGATTCTGTGTAAGTATATACTATCACGACTGTATTCCCCGATAGATAAGGCAGAAATATACTGATATATATGTACAGAAAACCTATTAGTATATTTTAGATTCCATGTTTTAGGGGGCAAGCCAAATTCTGAATTGCTACTGAGAATTTCCTGTCAATAAATCCCAACAACTACCACCGACCCGGAAATTTGTTTAAAAAAAAAAAGCCGTACCTCACGATTCACTGCCGCGCTTACGATCACTAGACCCGTGACGCTTCCCGTCGATAGCAAAATGAAACTGAGGCAGTAATGCGAAATAACTAGTGTTTAATAAGACTAACATACTATATACCTGTTTCAAACTGCATTTTGGATTCAGACTGTATAAAAACTTCAATACGCCAATCACTTCAAATCAAATCAAATTTATTCGCATAAAATGTGGTACAATAAGATGTTACAATAAATTCCGGAGCAAGGCACATTCCGCCATTATATAATAGCATGAAAATTATTTATATATATATATAAATAATTTGCACGCTATGCTTCACTAGACAATTTGACAAAACGAAAGCAATAATAACATACCACCACGCCGGTATTCCCCAAAGGGTTAGGCAGAGGCGTACTTAATGACACCCAGTTCGCCGGTATGTTTAGGTCCCATGTTATAGGGGTTGAGCCTATAGCCATTAACCGGGCACAAATCCAGACTCCGAGCTGCTACTGAAAATTTCATAGAAAAACCCAATAACACTGCTCGACCCGGGGATCGAACCCAGGACCTCTGGTGTAGCAGTCGAAAGCGGATTATTGCTTTAAGACACCAACTACATTTAATTAAAAATGAAACCCCTGACACCGCCATTTTGTGGCGGCTGCCATCTTGGATTTGAAATTTATCATAGTGTACTATAGTATTCTATACTAGTTGAGCCCTCTCATGTGATACCCATAATGAGGGAGTTGTCAAAAAAATATGTAATTCGCCATTTTGTAGTGACTGCCATCTTGGATTTGAAATTTATCATTTTAATGCCCTTTCTTTTGATACCCAAATTGAGGGAGTTGTAAAAAAATATGTAATCCGCCAAGGCATAATTTGCTCTAACACATAGCGGTCAAGAGTGTTAACTAAGTATATTGAATCTGTAATATTGAAACTAACTTTTCTTCACAATAAAAAAGGGTGAAATAAAACCATCAAATTAAATAGACTCATTTTTTTATTTTCTTAATATTGATTATGGTAACTAATACTAAATTTATACTATGGATCTGCTCGAACGCTCCCAAACGTTGTGTTACGATAACATGTGTTTATAATATCCATCTAAATAGCTCTAAGTCATTACGTATTAACATATAAACCTCCCATAAAAGACCACTTTACATTAGGCAGAAAATATATTGCACCACATAAATTAAACACAATGAATTCATTCATTCTATCATTTGTTTATAGGTTTTGATTATCAATATAAATACACATACAATTTAATAATTATAATGTTTTGACCTGAACATCATTATGTTATCAAAGACAATTCAAATAATAATATGCCTCAAATCACGAGAAACATGTGACGGATAGCAAATTTTTAAATAAATAAATAAACAAACAAATATTATTTTTCTATTTCAAAATAAAAAGTCACAATTTTCCATTCATAATGTAAAGTGGCTCAAACAAATAAACAGTATCTATAGTCACTAAAATTATTAATAGGTGCGAAAGGACCTAAATGCAACAGGTAGAAATATAAAGTGCACTTTGTTACCCCAGACTAGACTAAATATATTTGCCCGAGTACAACAATATATTTCTTAAAATTTAATTTTAAACATCGATATTTTCTTTTTTTGATTTTTATAATCATTTTATGGCAAGGTTTTATATTTATAGTTTAAGGTAGATTCTTAAGTCATTAAATAATAGTTCATTTACTATAGATATTAGAACGCAAGCGGTTTTTTAATTATCGTCCGCTATTCGGTACACAATCAGGAACAGTGTATAAAATAAGAGAATTGTGTGAGAATCTTACATCAAGACTCAAAACCGGTTTGGACAAAATTTTAATTAACAAATTCATGAAAAGTTGTAACATGATAAATTGCCTATGCGATATACATTGATGTTTAATGTATTGGTACTAGAACCCAACCGATATTAGCTAAACCGGTTTGAAAACTGAACCAATTTCCGAACCTTGCCTCATATACAGTTTTATTATAATATCATTTCTCTAAATCAGTTGAAATGTAAATGAACTATTCTGGAATAACCATGTAATAATACAATATAGACAAGTAATACATTCTTATTTCAATAACATTCATATTCAGTATCTGCCTTCACACATCACGGTACATTTATATACCTATATAGTTCTAAAGCACACTCCATTAGCAGAATAAAGAAATAGGATTGATAGACATTTTCGAATTTAAACAAATGTTGACACAATAAATAAAGTTTAAATTTAACCACAGAATAATAAATTACCCTCTTATTACATAATTATGGTGGTTTAAACTCAGTCCAAGTTAAACCCAGGTTTAAAATATATCCGTCACTTTCTAATGTCACAAAAAGAGACGACCATTTTAAAACTGAGGTTTTTCTTAAACCGTCTTTTGTAATAAAGAGTTATATGTTTTAGATAGCGAATTGGAGCTGCCTTCAATTACGAGTTACGCAATACCTCGGGGAGTCGGGAGTTACAACCCTAAATATGTGCAGAAAAAAATACAAATAGTGTCGGTTCCGGTAATATAATTGCTAAACTGGCAAAGTACTATAATTTTTTGACACTTTCTGCAAGGGTCTAGAACAATCTAAAACAATTTCTTCCATCTTCTACACTGTTTTTAAATGTAGAATGTATGAAAGATTCAACTTTGACTGATGGTATGTCAGAATGTTAGAAATAGGTATTTTAAAGACTTCCAGTATAGTCATGCTGTCTACTTTATATTGCAGCTCACAATATCGTTATCCACTCTATGCAAATAATATACCAAAAAAACTCAGTCAAGAATCACAACAAGAGAGATAGATCACTTAGCTTCAGCGAGTAGTCATTTAATGCGTGCATGTATATATTTTAAAACCTTCCGCAGGATTTTTCCTGCATAGTGGGTGCGTTTAGAAACACATCTCACATGCACAGACACACAAACTCGAAACAACTCTTACTATACCAGGTGGAGACAACAATAGGACATGAAATGAAACCACAGCCTAAGAGCTAACAAACTTGTATGGGAAGTTGTATTTTTTTAGGTTTATTATTACCATTTCCTATTCTAAAATGCTTCTACATAATAGACTAATGGTTATTTAATGTCTCCAACCTGTATATTCATTACATAAAGGAAGCCATTTGTATAAAATAAGCCAGGTTCTCTCCC
Source organism: Acronicta aceris (assembly GCA_910591435.1). Taxonomy (NCBI): domain Eukaryota; kingdom Metazoa; phylum Arthropoda; class Insecta; order Lepidoptera; family Noctuidae; genus Acronicta; species Acronicta aceris. Next base: position 1,783,139 of record OU342775.1, read on the forward strand.
ATGTTGTGGGAAACATCCTTCATAAATATAAACACAGATTAATCATACCACACGGCTGGAATGTGGTGAAGGTACAAGTAGCTTAGTGTGCGTGTAAATGACGAAAATGGCAGTGAAATGAAAATACATTTGGTGTATTGGAAAATGGACTCGCTTCTAACTGAACAAATAATATAAGACAAAGATACAACATTAATGATATTTTAATTTATTAAAGTTTCGAGACATTTGAAACACTATACTTTAATCATGGAATCAAAAGACAGAAGGTAAACAAACGTTTTTACCAACACACACTTTAACAGCTTTAACCCTGATAATTTCCCTAAAAACCGTGTTAACGAATGCTAAGGTTAAACCGAATATTCGGCCGAATCTTCGACGAAATGTAAAATTTGGCGCAATTTATCAGGACCTTCAAGACTGTATTATGTGGCGCTGAACCTTTCCTCCTACTTTTCCCACCCACACCTTCTTCAACACTAGCTAAATTTCGAAGCAAAAAATAATTTACATGCGTATTTTACTCGATTTAAATTTTTAGGTTTTTACGTTAAATCGAAAACAAATAATTTATATTTGCGACATACAAAACAGTTGTAGAATGAGATGGTACTACCAATCGGACACATTTAAACCTGATAGAAAAGGGATACGCTTGGTCAATTTGCCGAATATTCAGTAAAACTGCCGAATATATAAATATGTATACCGAACAATCGGCCCATCCCTAATAAAAAAACAACCTGCCCAACTTCAAGTTTCCAGACCCAGCTGTTTAGGCTGTGTGTTGTAAATTATTTTCAGTCAGTAAATTTCGTTTAACAGATTCAGATGTTGGTAGTATTGTATTTACCATTACATCATTTGCTTCCATGAAAACATTAAAATTAGCAGCTGTGTGTGCAGTGAGATGTATAAAAACAACATAATCCTAAACATCGAGCCATATTTGTTACCAATCCTGAACAATGTTCAGTAAAAGCGAGTCCATTGTAAAGTCTTATTCTCAACAATGCAGAAGAGCTAAACCTTTCTCGAGTCATATTAATTAGACCTTTTCATCAACTACCATAATAATCCTCCTCTATAACAATATTTAGAGCAATCCATTGCTTGCGATGCCAAACTTTTTTCGAACTTAGGTGTCACTTCCAGCACAGATTAGTAAACAAATGGAGAGCTAAAAAGTGGACATGTTTTTTCACGAAAATCGATGAGCATCACTATAAACTGTTGCCAGCTCGATTTGGGCGAGTTGATCACCTCTCCATTTTTTCCCGCACTTTTGAGTTATGTAAACTTCAAATTGGCTCACAGCGAACACTTGTCCGTAAGCGTCACTGGTAGTGTCCTTACTTGCTAGGCCAGTCACCGTCGTGTTATGTCCTGTTGACGGAGGAGAGCACGTTGGCTTTGGCGCGGTCGGTGGCGGCGGCGGCGGCGTCGCGCATCTCCTTGAGTGTGTGCGTCATGGTGTGCTGCGACGGCACTTGGCGCGGGAACATGCTGTGCAGCACGTGGTTGAACCCGCTCACCTGGGACATAACATTTTTTTATTGCCCAGGGTTTTACACGCATCCCAAATGACTTTTCGAGACAAAAGGTAGCCTATGAACCTTTAATAAAAGATAATTTATTTGTAAAAACATGAGTATATCAGCCAACATGCATAATAAGGTGTTGAGAAAAAAATTATTAACAAAGGTAGGTACAATTTTTTGCAAATGGTGGCGTACAAATATTTTTGAAGCCAAGGCTCAAAAGTAGCGGCGTTAAAAATATAAAAAGGTAGGTATTACAGAAAAAATCTGTTACAATTCAAAATGCTGTATACAATGTGAAAATTAAGAATTAAACAATAATAACATAAAGCTTTTCCGATGTCCAATCTATCTCCATAACAAAATTAAACAAAATTGACTCAGCGGTTGAAGCGTAAAAAGGTAAACAGACTAATAAAACATAGCTCGACTTGGGAATCGAGACCAGGACTTCTAGTGTAGCAGTCGCGCTTTGGGACCACTAGACTAATGAGGCAGTTAGATTTAGAGTTACTTTCGCATTTATGCTATTCGTAGGTATAAATTACGGCAAACGAGCAAACATGGTAACCAACACCATGAAAAGTAGTCATCGCCGTCCAAAAATCTACATCACCAAAGGAATTGCTGATGCGTTGTCGGGGAAGACGTTAAGACCAGTTCTTGGGGTGAAGAGAAGGTAAGTTGGACAATGGACATAATGAAATGCTGGGAGATTATTCCACTATCTATCATTTGATACTTTTTACTGGGTAATAATGGTATCTGATATTCTTTTTGTAATCGAGAGGCTTTTAAACTGACATTTTGTATTAGAATACTGTTTTGTCAAGCGAAAATAGATCTTATTCCTTTATAAAGTGCAGGGAATCGGAGGACACAATCGTGCATTTTAAACTTTTTTAATATGTTAATCTTAATGAGTATTAATTGTTTCTTATTTCATTTAGTAATGTGATTTAGTCATTTTTTATCATAGTGTATGTGTCTCACCATCTGGTTGCAGTTCTTCTTAAACCTATCGACCCCGAAGGCGCGGATGGCTCGCGAGAAGCCGAACACCTGCGAGTCGATCCAGGCCGAGCGACACGCCACCGTCTGGCCCGGCCCGGCCGACCGGTACTCAACGCGCTCCACCACGCTCTAAGGCAAAAATTACAACATATCACCTGTAGAGGGCACTGTGTACACAATAAAAATCCTGTTTACAGAAATTATTTTTGGCAGAGTCACGTACACGTTATTTTCAGCATTTTGGACAGCATACAGCCAGTGCCAATAACAAATCTATCGATAGATTTGCTTACTGGATGTAGGATTTTGACATTGGATCTTATCTCAAAATCCTCTATCTAGTGACTGATTTGATATTGGGACCGGCCGTAAGTCATCGTAAGTAAGTTATCTTCTCAATGAAAGTAAAATTCATTGCTACGATCTTGCATACTGTAACTGTGGGTAACAACTAGTAATATCTTTTTGTGATTTTTTTTTTGCATTTTCTATGCTAAGATTATTAAGTTATTTAATAGTAAAGGAAAAAATTCAATCGCGGTCAGGATTCGAACCTGCGTCTTCTGGTTTGATATACCAGACGCTCTGACCTCTAAGCCACCGCGAACCCTACCCGCATGGTTGAAATTTTTCCTTCACATTCTGAATTTACGTCATAAGGTGACGTTTGGTGACATCTATGAGAGGTCAGAGCGTCTGGTATATCATACCAGAAGACGCAGGTTCGAATCCTGCCCGCGATTGAATTTTTTCCTTTACTATTAAATAACTTAACTACACTCAGCGGCACGGAATCTTGGCCAAACGCTTATCCCGCGAATACTCGCGATAAGAAATGCTTTAAGTGTTTCTAATGATTATTTCTTATAAGGGTGGGTCAAATAATGTTTACCCTTCGTTCAAGAGGCTAATTCATTATGTTTGAGTGCACTGTGTACGTTACTTTTAAGTTTTAGTTGAATCGGGTCATTTGAGCGACTAAGTTGAAGCTTTAAATTTGTGTGTTGTGAATTTTTGCTGTTAGATTACCCAATTATTGTGATTCCGTGCTTTCAATTCAGTAATAAGGGTGCTTAAAAAGTAATAAAAATGCCATTAACACCAGAAAATGTTGCACAGCAGTTGCATTAATCAACCAAGGGCTGACGCAGCGTGAAGTCGCTGTAGCTCTTAACGTACCTCGTTCATCCCTGCAGTATGCTCTAAAAAGATACCAGGAGACAGGCCACTACTCTCGCACACCAGGCAGCGGAGGTATCAGATGCACATCGGCCCGGGATGACCGCTTTATTGTCCTCGAAATTTTGAGAAACCGTTACCTTACCGCTGTTGAGATACGCCATCGACTCCAAATCACAAGAGGCGTGAATGTGAGTGAGCGTACGGTGAGAAGACGAATGGAGGAAGTTAGTTTAAAAGCCGGTAGACCAGCACGCGGTTCACAACTGCTCAGACATCACCGAGTAGCTCGACTTCAGTTCGCAAGAGAGCACGTCAGCTGGACCCACGAGCAATGGGCTAGAGTGCTGTTCACAGATGAGTGTAGAATCGCTTTACGTGCTCCAGATGGTCGCGAACGAGTGTGGAGAAGAAGAGGGGAGCGGTTTTTACCCATTACCACCACACAAACTGTGAGTTTCCATGGAGGCTCCATAATGGTTTGGGGAGGAATAAGTTCCGATGCTCGTACGGAGTTGGTAATCATTGACAACCGTTTAACTGCAGCTCGATATATCGAGGAGGTCCTTCAAGAACATGTTTTACCATATTCGGGGTTCATTGGGCACGAACAATTTCTCCTAATGCATGATAATGCACGCCCACACGTTGCAAATATCGTACGAGAATATCTTGAAGAGGTCGGTATTCAAAAATTGCAGTGGCCAGCTCGTAGCCCGGACTTAAACCCAATAGAGCATATCTGGGACATGCTCAAAAGAAAAATAAAGTGCTCCTCCCACCCACCGGAAACTCTTAACCAGCTTCGAAATGCAGCATTGGCCGCTTGGGAAAGCATACCTCAAGTTGACATCAGGAATATCATCCAAAGCATGCCCGATCGAATGCAAGCGGTAATCAGGGCTAGAGGGGGAAACACCCGTTACTAAAACCCATAGACAATTTAAAAAATATCGATATTTTTCATTTTGCGGTGTTTTTAAACTGATAGTGTAAAATTCTTTTTTTTTGCAAAAGTGCGTAGTTTTAAAAACATTATGATTGATGCAGTAATCTTTGAATTTTTAAATTCTAAAATCATAAGAAACACTTATTGAGTGCACCTACTTTTATTTTAGAGTAAAAAAGTTTTTTAAATTCAAATTATCAGCAAATTCATATGTGGCCAAGTTTCCGTGCCGGTGAGTGTAGTAATATGATAAAAATCATCTGACTGTAAGAGCCTTTAAAAAAAAGAGACATGCCTACCATAACTTTTGTATATCCTAGATTCCTGGTGTACGTCACGAATATTTTCTTTTCTGGGTCAACGATGCTTTCCTCGATAATTTTTACTGATTTCGCATTGAAGAATCTGTAATAAGGAAAGGATATTTAAGTGCTAATCTTATTAAACTCACCACCATGCACCAATCATTTTGGTGCATGTTCGGTGAAGAGGTTAAGGTGGTCGCTACCATCCTACACAAATGTTTGTGTATTCCACAGATATTTGTTTTAAGTTTGGGTGTACTGTGTTCGTTAGGTAATTTGACAATATTTCATTTTCTTACACCCATCCTTACTATCCTTACTAATATTATAAACGTGAAAGTTTGTGAGTATGGATGTATGGACGTTTGTTACTCTTTCACGGACTTTGTTACTTTTGTTGGTTTGTTACTTTTTCTCTTTCAGAACGGTTGAACTGATCTGGATGAAATTTGGCACAGAAATAGATTATCGTTTGGAATAACACTAGGCTACTTTTTATCCAGGTCGGACCTAATTCTGAAGTCCACGCAGACAAAGTCGCGGGCAGCAGCTAGTATATTATAATTTTATTTCAAACTTGATCGAAAAATAGAATCGTATTTTCATATTTATTTCCGACTTTGAAGTTCTTTCTATTCTAAACAGACTTATTTCGACAGAATTTCAAATTTCTCAGTTTCCGACGTATAAGTGACGTCACATGTTTCTTTTTCTCCGAAAAATAAAAAAAGTTTTGGAACTCAGGATAGGAAAACAAAGAAATGAAAGTTTTGGTGGCTTAATAATTTAAAAATATGGTCAATTGTATATTTGTGAAGTCCCCCGCGACACACAAAGTATGTTTTCGAACCCAAGACACTAGCGTGTCAGACGCGCTTAGTACCACTAGTCTAATGAGACAGTTTAAATTACATAACTGTCAACAAATGAAAGCGTTGCATAAGTCGTCATAATTATCAATATCTGATAACACTACTTTCTCTTCATTCCACAATACATTGTTCATGCATCTATCATTTACAAATTGATAACCTTATCTCTATAACACAGAGTTCAATTTTCATTAACATTGATATTGTTAATGACCATATTCACGAACGCAATAGTTTGTCATTTTGAAATGATCTTAACTACCATTAACACAAAGTTGACAGTGATTAACATAAATTGCTATCATGTGTTTTGGTTATTTCATATTTTACATTGGATTCACGTTATAACTTCATACATGGTATTGTTGATAATGTTTTGAAAACTACATTAGTAATGGTCAAGTGGTTTCCTAGACTTGTTTACAAACAGTATGACGTCATCAGTAAAATATCCGTTTTCCATGGTCAGTATAACTAAAACTGTTGATTCCGGTATTGTGGAAAATTAGGAGTTTAGATTCATATGATATAATCACTACACACAAAAAAAAAAAAAGATTTTATTTTTATTTTTATTTTATTTTATTTATTTATTTAAATCTTTAAAACTACGCAACGGAATAGATGAGCGATTCAAGAGGTTTTAAGCTATTTAACATTACGCTACGACTCTTAGGAATGGGGCAACGCGGGTGAAATCGCGGGCGGATCGCTAGTATGATATAATTAAACACAGCCGTTTAATTTTCTTCCTTATTTTAAATGTTTACGTCGGCAAACGAGCAGACGACCCACCTGATAGTAAGTAGTCATTGCTGTCTATGGACAATTGCAACACCAGATGAGTTGCTGATGTGTTGCCGAGCCTTAAGAGCCCCTACGGACTGCAGCCAAGGAGCCGCAGCAACCGAGATGGGGAGCTGGCTCTCACCCGCAAAATGGGGTAAATATATGGGTGATCGCCATACAGTCAGACCCAAAGAAGTCTTGCCACCAAGCAAGTCAGATATTTTCTCGCCTCTTACGAGATGCCGATCTGATAGCAATAAGGAATTGTTGGAAGGCGGCGATGTATGTCCAACTAGTACGGACTAAAAGACGCACTTGGTTTCCCTTATTATTCTATAAAAATCCGCTCTCTATGATAACATTCTGCCTAGCCTGAATACAGGCATGATGCTATGTTAATTAACCTACATAAAATCTTGATATCGATAAACACTACAGAGGACTTCAAAACATTATCTATATAAAGAGAGGTCATATTGAAGGTTGAAATCATAACAATCTTAAACATACATATAAGTAGAGGATAAGATAAAAAAAGTGCTATAAAATACTCAAAAATACTTGTTCACCAAACAACTGAAAGTTTGCAATGCAGGATAAGAATAGAAATGACTCCAGACAGTGTTAGTCATCCTAAATTTGTAAGTGTGTTACTTAAATTGAAACATTGAGTCTAAATTAGCAATGAGCGTATGCATATACCTACTCGAACTGGCGTAAGTACTGGTAATTTGAAGTAGGTATCAGTACAAATTCATCCTTTAAAAATCTGTCAGCCAATCGCGACCGTGGGGTGCTCGGCACATTTTTATGATTATTGCTTTGAGTTTGATGCCTTTAAAATACAGCAGTTTCGCTTAGTATACTTTTTTTTCAGAAATATAGCAGTCGGGGCTCCAAAACAGTAGGATACTATATTATATAGTAGGGTTGGCAACCCTAGTCAAAGGGTATATTATTGTTATCCGGTTTAAAGGCCTGTAATATTACTGGACATATGAGATTTAACTGCTAAGGTCTCTACTGGTGTTGTTGGCGTCTATAGGCAGTGGTTGCCGCTTACGATGAGGCGGCCCGTATGCTTATTTGTCATCGAAGGAAGATAAAAAAGATATAGGTACTTAGACAAATGTAACAACAAGGACTTATTAATTTGAAATCGTTTTTTTAAAATTCATCTTATTGGCTGTCACAAATTTATTTATTTATTGTTTAACCTTTTGACAACTACAGTCATGTATACACGACAAACAAAAATGTACCCAGCACCCCACGGTCACGACTGGGTGACAGATTTCTAAGGGAAATTCGGAGCTTGGCGCTGAGGGCACGCTTTTTTATTTTGGCCGTCATTAGGGTTAAAGAAAATTACTTACGACCAATTTCTCAAATCTGTCGGTAGAATCTACTGACAGATAGGATATAGAATCCGGCCGTAATACTTCGAGTACATATAAATAACACTCTACAAATGACGTAATAACATTGCGTGGGGTATATTACTGATTACAAGCAATTTCTAAAGAAAAGATAAAACATTTATCTTTTCCTTATCAACTTGATTGTTTACATTAACATTTTAGGTACCTATATTTAAAAAGTTTCAAGATAAATTTACATAGTTATGTAAATATTTTCTCGTTATTAAGGAAAAGTAAACCACATGATAAATTACGTACCAACAAACAACTACACTAGCTATTTTGGAACTAGCTTTTAAGGTAACTGAAATGAGAAGGATTTCATATTACAGTACCTATTAATGGGTTTGCATGTTAAATTTGAACCTTATAATAGAAACATTAGAAGTCATATGACAGGCACTTGAGATTTGCAACATGGATCTCAAATCATGGATTATGATTTGGGAATCTTATTATCTGTGATAGGACAATGTTGCGGGCTGAAACATGATGTATTGACACGTATTGAAAAGAATATGCTTAGATGGTTTGGACATGTTGAGAGAATGAATGAAAGACAATTAACGAGAGGAATTAATAAGGCGAATGTCAGCGGCAGCGTCGGAAGAGGTCGCCCTAGGAGGACGTACGGTGATCTTATTGGCGAGATCCTTCAAAAAAGGTCAGGTTCGTAGTACTCGCGTATGTATGAGAAGATGTATGAATGTGGAAAAAGCAAAAGAAGTATGCAAGAATCGTAGCAAGTGACGGTCTATAGTTTCTGCCTACCCTTGTGGGAGAAAAGCGTGAGTGTAAGCATGTATGTAATTATCTTATTTCTTAAATCCCAATAATTAAATGTTTTTAAGTCATCTTCTATACTTATAATAAATCTGTAGAGAGGTCAATTCTGTACATGAAATATATTTCCAAAATAACTATCAGCGGGTGATTAGTGATCGATACTGACGCCAAAAATGCATTCAGTAAAATTTTTGTCTGTCTGTCTGTCTGTCTGTATGTTCGTTATAGAAACAAAAACCACTCGACGGATTTCAACGAAACTTGGTACAATTGTTCTTCATACTCCTGGGCAGGTTATAGTATACTTTTATCACGCTACGACCAATAGGAGCTGAACAGTGAAGGGAAATGTTGGGAAAATGAGTGATTCATGAGAAAGGTTTCAAGCTATAAAACATCACGCTACAACCCTTAGGAACGGGGCAACGCAGGTGAAACCGCGGGCGAAGAACTAGGGAACAAAGTAACTATTCCACGCGGACGAAGTCGCTGGCAAAAGCTAGTACAGTAATAAAGGTCTTAGAAAAGCCTATAAACTAAAAAAAAGTTTAATTATTTCATAATAAAAGATGCAATCACACCATATCAGTGTAATCTTTATTGTATGTATCAAAACAGATGATGTGTAGTGGACGATAAATCCATTCTTTTTAAAACAACTAGCGACCCTGCTGTGTCACCTGCGCTGCTGCGGTTCTGAGAGGCGTAGCGTGATGTTATATAGCCTCATGAACTTTCCTCGATAAATGGACTATCCAACACAAAAATATTTTTCAAAATCGGTTCAGTAGATCCAGAGATTACCCCCTACAACCTCACAAACTTTACACCTTTATAATATTAGTATAGATTACAATTCTTGAAGATTAAAACATTGATTGTAACAATCATTAGCCCATATACAACATGTAATATAAAAAAAAACAATACTTAAATGTCTGTAATATTATCAAAGTGTAATAAACCTTTATACAAAGTAGTAAGACTTATTTTTATCAAGTGGCAAGTTTAGACCGTTGTCCTTATGTGAATGATTCCACCAATAAGGAAGGTGATTGCTATTTCACCTTGAAACATCATAATAATCAAATAACTGTGTTCTACTATGGTATGGAAAAAGATTTACAAGGTTTCAATTTAATACATTATCTATTTATTGTAAAGATGAAAATCACAGAGGCCACCGGATAGCAAGCGGCAACCACAGCCTATAGACACCAACAAAACGACTAGCATGTTGTCACCTTAAGACCTTGGTTATTAAGTCTGATGAATCAAGTAATTTCACTATCTAAATTGTGGGTGTGGGTGTTTTAAAATCACGAGTGAATCAGTTTCCTCTAGGCAAACATACTCTATCATAGATCACAGTGTCGCTTAACATCAGACGAACTGGCGGACAAGAATAAGCCTATCAAGAATAAAAAACACATACCTTTCACCCCATTTAGGCACCCTATTTGTCTTGGTCAGTACTCTTTTTGTGTATAAACATCCATCCTTCACTTCCCTGCTCCAAGTGTCTTCTGACAGAACATGGGTACTGGAACAACAATGTAATACAAATTTCAAATTCCATTAAAGCATAGGTACTGCTTCTTTAAGGATTTTGGCAGAACAGAATAGGATATTTACTAAGAGGGTAGGGTAACAACATTCTCCACATATAATCTGTCAAAAACAGTGTCAACAATAAACAAAATTACAGACACGAATACAAAAAATTGTCCTTGGATGTCAGGTGATTTACTAATATAATAATATTATAACATTAGCCTAAGTATTCCTATTTGAACATATATATTTTACAATTTTTTAAAGGACTTTTTGGGACAAAAGGTAGTCAATGGCCTTCTTCAAGGTCTGATCTATTCATTAAAACTGGTGGCTTCAGTATGAAAAGTATGTAAACAGACATACATAGTACCTTCCCTATTTATAATATTAGAATGGATAATACAGACATCCCCCATAAATTATTATTTATTATTGCTGAATTCCATTACTGCTGAATACTCAATCCTGGTCAATAGACCATATAAGCTCTATTAGGACTGCAGATCCTTGCTACCTCTGGTGGGAACTTCTGCCAAAAACTTTTGGAGCAGCACAAACCTTTTCATAAGAATAAGCCACTTGGCCTATACATATGGAAAGTATAAATCCGGCATTGCTGCTACTAATACTGGGTAATATAACTGCACAACAAACTCCAAACTTTATATTTGAATTGAATAAATACACATTCAAATTTATCCAATAGCTTTGAATTCATCTCTGTTGCCATGACATTTGTTTTATCTCAGCCTTGATTTGATTATAAGAGACTAGATGTTGACTGGTCAATGCAACTTGTATATAAGTTTTTTTACTTTTTTTTTGTTCATTGAGATAAACTTGAATTATTTTCTTGTGTAGTACACAAATATGGGAAAACAATCCTTTTAAAAATTTGGGTTTCTATTTAAGTACTTAAATTGATACAAAAATATTGAACTCATATGCATATATTATGTTAATGTGTTTCAGCATATGTATTAAGTACATACATATCTGCTATATGAGTGTACCACATTGTATTGTTCACTGTTTTAGCAGAAAAAATAAAAACATGAAATAATAATAATTGATGATTACCTTACCTATAAGTACATTTTAATTCATAATTATAGGACAGGGATATGTAAATATCTCATTCAAAATACAAGTTTGACCTTTGAACATCACACATGCTCAGGTCTCTTTACATTAAATAACAAACAAATAACTCACCTCTGTGGGTTTGGGTACCTCTTCCAATATCCACAAGCAACCTGATCCCAACTAAAGTTAAAAGTTGACGTATTTTCAAAATATCTTGCCATTTTTCAGTTTTTTTAATATTTTCTTACTGGAATGATTGTAAACAATGAACTGACAAGTTCAACATAACACCATACTCATTATTTTTCTGTGAAAAAAAATACAGAAAATACTAGTTTTATAGTTATTTTTTTAAGTAAGTATATTGATGATTTAAAACAAAAACACGCGTAAGTATCCGATTACATAAACACAATCAATGTAGGTCACACAATGAATATGTTACAAGTGTTGTACTGTGGCGGTTTACCGCTCCACCAACGCAGTACGCACACAAAGCCTTTGTGACCATGATCACGTAGCTATGTGAACATAATTATATAGTTACACAGAATAAACAACGTTCATTCAACTCTTCAAAGCAAAGTCTAAGGACAAATTACTTTGACGATGAGCGGTACATGTGCCTCTCATTTTATATCTTTATTGGTTAGCTATCAATTGATAACTGACTGACATTACCTAATCGTAAGCCGCTCCTCCACTATACATAATCACTACCTAATATCACAAAACAGCTAGGTGTAATATGAGCTTACCAATAAAGCCGGAGGAGCCTATAATGGATCCAATTTCCTTCGTGATGATTCCTAAATGGACCCTTGCACATCCACCGACACGGTCAATGGTGTCTATTTTGACCGTAAGACACGTGAAACAGTCGCAAAACACATGTTATCATTCATATTTTCAAGCCCGTTTTGATAAAATTTTGATATCTATTGACAGTCTGACAGATTATTCGAGAGCCCATTTGTATTTTATAAATACAGATTAAAAAGTAACGCGGATACTGTTTCATCTGTGGCAGACTTGATATTCTCGGTATGTTTGCTAACTAGAAAGAAAAGTCACTGTTTGCGTCATTGTTCGCAAAAACATTATTTTAAAAAATATCATTCGCTCGGACCTTAGTTCCATGGATTTGTTCATGAATCACGATAGACCACATCACATCATTCCGTAATAATTTATTGTTTAACGGACATAAAAATCTTAGAGCATTTAAATAAAAATATATCTTAAGTGGTTGGAGTTTTTATATTTTCAACCGACTTCAAAAAGGAGAAGGTTCTCAATTCGACTGTTTTTTTTAATGTTTGTTAGCTTTCGACTGGGTGAACCGATTATTGATGATTATTTTTTGTTAATACCATCAGGCGGGCCGTATGCAGTTTTGCAATCTTATTGGTATAAAAAAATTATATGGGTATGTTTAAGGCATTCAATCTATAAATCTCCGTTCTATAAACATTTGTACCTTGGTAATACTTACTATATGCACCAAGAACCTTCTAAAGTAATCTATGGTTCTTGATAGGCACAGTGTGGCACAGTATAAAATAATTATATCTACTGTGCTTTATGGAACGTGCACGACGAAGGCTCTGCCACCTGGTGGCAATTGTAAATCCGAAACCGAATCATTTTACGCAAACAATTTTTTGTTAAGGCGGATCGTTCAGCTGAGCCCGCGAAATTCAAATTTCAAGTGATTTTTCGCAGTTTGTAGGTGTTTAACAAGTTCTAGATTCATGGCAGTTGTAATTGCGACATTAATCATACAACATTCACAACTGAGAACGAAAACCTTTACTTATAAATCCTTATCAAGCCAAAAACTTGGCGCAATCTGTGTAATTGGTCAAAATTGACATTTTACACTTCTTTTAGCTACAATAATGATTTTTAAGCAATGGTTTTAGATAAAAATTGTGAATTTTGTATAGCTAATGTCGCAATTACCATTACCATGAATGCAGAACTTATTATAGACCTACAAACTAAACTAAACTACAAACTGCGAAAATCACTTGAAATTTGAATTTTGCGGGCTCAGCTGAACGATCCGCTTTAAGCTTACTAGCAATGTGGGTGCGTACTACTTCACTAGAAATAAAAGATCGGAAAATCGCTCCAAACTTCGTAAAATTATCCAAAATTTCATGTATTCTATCTATATTAATTATCTATAATTCATATGTTTGAATTACGATTTATTTCGATATGTATTACGTTTGTAAGAGAAATTCCGTCCGCCGCACTCTTAAGTATGAGTTTCAAACATTTGGAAACTATTTATTAATAATGATTATTTGTAAAAATAGCTAAGTTTTTGTAGTAGTTCTTTTTAATATAAACAAATCTGTAAGTAAGCTTAACCTCAAATAAAATTGTTTCTTTTTTGCCTTTTGACATACCTATAATACCTTTAATGGTACCTATAATGACAGCACTTACGATAATTATTAATCGCCCAGAACCCATATTTTATAATTTCAATGATATTAATAATGATTTAACCTTTTGGCGGCTTGTGTCGCATAAATGCGACATATATTTCCGTGCCTCTACCGCTCGTGTCGTATTTCTGCGATAGAGAACATGCATGATTTTTTCGTTCTATTTTGGTCCTATTAACTGCGTGGTACAACTAAAACCATTATTAAATAGAGATTATTATTGACAGCAATTACGTAATTTTTTTTTCTATATTTTATTTATCATTTTTTTATTGATTTGTAGTTGCACTCTAGGGGCACGACACTTGATATTTAGTCAAGTGCTTAAAAGGTTAAATAAAATATAGCGGTATTATATACGGCGCGTATTGTTAGGAGGTTTCTTTCTTTGGGGAAGTTGCTTTCTTTGACCCTGTTCCCTATAGTGGTGGACTACTATTTTTTTATATTTTTAAATATTTTTATGAAAACAATGACGACCAAAAAACCAACTGTCTCTACACCGAGTTTTTATATGAAAATTTAACGGCAAAACCACTTGTATGTGGGCCATATAGAGTGGCTGAAATGGAAGCAATATAATATAACCCATGATGCGTTTAGATCAGTGATACCCAAAGTGGCTTATATCGACCCCCAGGGGTCGACGAAGAGCTGCAAGGGGTCCATGTCAGTGGCAAAAAAATGAAGGTCCATGTGATGTAAATACCTACGGTATAATCAATTGACAAATATTTAAAATTAGGTAAGCTGGAGGTTAAAAAAAAATTGGAGCCTCAATGGGCCTCCTGTATTTGGGTACACTGACTGACCTCCACATTACATACTATCCTCTGTAAAGTAAAGTAATATGGAAATCGGTGTCCTATCATTCTTGACCCTTTACCAAATGATTGACCACATTGACCACATTGACAGTGACCACAATGACCACCAAGGTAATACTAAAACTATTAATCAAATTAATGACGCTGAAATACGCAACTAGTTTTTTTTCTGTCTGTGCAAATTATTCATCTGAGGTGCAACCTGAGTTGCAACCTTATTGCAACCACATGCAACCTCATTGCAGCCAGATGCAGCCGGAAACAATCTAAATATACTAAAAAAATTAAGTTGTGAATCTATTCAAATCACATTCGTGACTCCGAAATTGTGTGTTGGTTTGTGTAAATTGGAAAAAAATGGCAGCGTTTGCATGTTTTAGCAGTAATAAAGAAACATCGGCAGACGCGTATAAAGCACTTATAGACCGATTCAGGAAATATGCAAAACAGGAGGTAAGTACGTTAATATAATTAGGTCATGAAATGGATAACCTGGGCCTGAGTTTGTACCTATTATACACATCAAAGGTTGTTGGTTGTGGATACCAGAGGCACAGAATCTAATAGTAGATATGCCAGAGGTACCTCAACATACATACATGGGCTAAGGTGGTAAGCCTATGAAATACCTACCTCTATGTTCTAGTTCTTCATTTTTTTTTTTTGCGTTGCGCTGTCCCTAATTACATCTAAATATGCTGTAAGGCACCCTTTTCTATTTAGGTACCTTGTTTATGCCCATGTCGCACTTTTTGTAAGTTTGACAACTGGGCTGAAATTTTCGCCTACTCTTAACGCCGATTTTGTGACCGATTCCACAAAAGTCATTCACTGCACCGCACTTTGTAGCTCACATGATGTTATTAGAAAAATAAAAATACACCTACGGATTTACCTATTCTAATTCTGCTGATGAAGAGGCAGCCATCATACGCAGAATGAACGCATGGTCGTATGAAGGGGGGCTGAAACACCCACCGAACAGAGGCGTAGCGTGGACTGATATAGACGTGGGCGAAGTCGCATCAGCAAGGTCCCTTTTCTTTCAGTCCCCGTAAAAGAGATCAAAGTAATTAGTCATCCGTGGTAAAGTCTGGGGGCATCGCATTTAAAGGGGCTTCGCGAGGCCCCATAAGTGCGAGGCCATGGGTGAGAGCCCACTTCGCCCACCCTTAGCTAGGCCACTGCCCCAAAACAGCTAGTTTGAAATAAAATTGTTACTGTCCTCTAGAGCTACTTAGAACTGGCAACAGCCTATAGATGATGACAAGCCCTTATAATGTCTTTAATCTCTTAAGCATAATGTAGAAAAGCTAAAATTACTTTTTGATGAAAAATTAAGTTCTATAGATCTTCTTTTATTCTATTCTTTTTAAAATTGCTACAGTTGGGAGAGACAAGAAGTATTCGTACCTCCACCACTGCTACCTTTGTATATTACACTGCACACAAAGGCAAATCTACACATGTTTACAAGGACTTCATCTATCAACTACGGCTGGCCGAATTTAAAATAATATGTATCCTGATGTGTGACAACATATCACCACAGCTCATCAGCTTCGTTCGTCTCATAGAAAGAGTAAAACTACAAGATGGCCGACTTGCTAATGCATATTACGGAGAAATTAAGAAAATTGTCACCAGTTTTTTGAGCTACTTCACACACACAATCGACGATGTCGTAAAAAAAGTAGACAAATATAAACACCTTTTAGATAATGTACAAATGATGCAGTTAATAGATAATACCATGGAGATGTCGGAACAAAACCAGGCTACTTTTGTTAGAGACTTTTGTCCTATAACATCCGATAAAGATCAAAAGAAGTATGATGAGGTTGTAGAAAAGCATGGCATTTATATGGATAAATTGAGACAATTCAGAGAGACGTGGGGAGCACACAAACATAACAAAATGCAAGCGTTTGCTCAAGAAAACTTTGAGTTATCGTTGAAGAAAACAAATGGGTTGTGTACTTTCACACACACTTATATTTCAGTGATGCTAGCCGACCGGGTATTTATTTGGATATTTTAGTACCTACTGACTTATAAATTAGTTGCCCATATCTTCCTTATGTCAAACTCGCGTCTTATGGTGTCTAAGCTTGAGTGAAACATTTTTGATTCAAAAGCTCTCCCGACCATTTCATCAGGCGGGGCCGTCTTATTTTTGTCTGTGTAGCTCCTCGCTAGCGAAGACACCATAAGACGTGGGTTTGACACCTAAGCAACCTTAGATTAAAGTTTTGACTACTTCTGGCAAAAGTTTTTGGATTTTCCTATTGAGGATTGCTATAAAAGCCTGTATTTCCTAGTTGTCCCGTACCTCACCCTAAATATTTCATAGTTAAGTACACTATCATTCATGAATCAATGGTAACAATTAGCTCCCGATATAGTCTCCATACTTACGTATATTCAAATATATGCTCTATTTATATAGATCTTCGAGATAGGGGTAAGTGTTGGCGAGACTGTCGATCGCATGAACACTAATATGCGGGATTACAACGAGAAATGCACCAAGAATTTGAACGATCTCATTCATGAGCTGTACGAGAAGAACAAAGAACTTTTGATCATACAGAGACGCCAGAAAAAACGATCCGTTGATACAGCTGAAGTAAGTATTTTTCCTTGCAGACTGCACAGTAGCTCGCGCAAGAATCAAAGCTAACTAGTACAATAAGGCACTTTGCACTCGCACTTTTACTATGCAAAATATGTATGTTCACAAGATGAACAGTAGTAGTAGGTACTGCGCAGTCTAGGCGTCATCTGCAAAGGCCTAAATAGCAACACGTTTTTTTTCTTTGGCCTGATTCTAGGTCGTTAAATCGTACTAGGATTCATCCTTGTCTTAACGAAAATTTAGTGTCTAAATGTAATTATCATTATCACATTTGAACTAAGCTTTCAAATCAAACTGCATTCTCACATAAGTAGAACAAACAAAATAGCTAAGACAAGTATTATGATTGCAACCGGTAAATGGCTCGATTCACTGTATCTGAATGCTCTTTAAGTAACTAGCACAGTTCAAATAAAGTTGGTGAATTGCTAGCCTTATATGCTACCACTTTAATATTACAAATCGTTGGTGTCTAGGTAAACAGAGCCATAGAACTGCTGAAAGATAAGATAGAGCGTTACGGAAACGAAGAAACTATTGCTAGATTGGAGTTGGAGACACGCTACTGGATGAATAGAATGAAGGAGTACAACGAGATCGCGTCCACCTTGACGAAACTCCAAATTAAGCTCGACAAAATTAACGAGGAAATCCAAAAATTTGAAAGTTCGAGGTAACTACTTGAATACCCAGCAGTTCCCTAACCTAGCAATTATACTCTAACCCCATATAGTAAGTTAAAACGTTTGAAGCGGCGGTTGCCTAATCGCTAGGGCGTCAGACTTGCGATCATGTGATTGCCGGTTAGAAACCCACTCATTACACGACCAACCGACGTGAATCCACTCGTAACACAAGTATTTAGCTTAGCACGAGAGGATAGCAAGAATACTAGTACCGTATGTGCGACCCACATTGCTAGTAAGCTTTAAAAAATACTGTGTGTTATCCGCAAGTGATTTTGCTGTGGGCAATTTTAATATCAAACGTATAAAGAACGGACGTAAACGATTCGCATTTGTAACGGTTAACTTTAGATGTCCAAATCCGTGGCATCTAAATGCACTTTTCTATACCTTGACTCTTGAAACTAAGTTTAGGAACGATCGGGAAAAAATGTTCCGTACGTCAACACTGAACCAACGGAACTTTTTATTCCCAATTGTCAACAGTGTTAACAACTGGAGTATTACTGATTGGGAAAAATCTAAAATAAGGAAAATAACTCGTCTACAGGTGTTACTATTCGGGAATATTCCGTCGAATCCAGCTCTTATTCTGAGGGGAGACCCGTGCACAGCCATAGGTAAATGAAATAGGCCGGCCGTCTTCTTGTTCGTTTTTGTAAGAAAAATGTACTTACTTTATTAAGACCCAACTAATTTTATTGAAAGAATACATCGAAAGGAAACGACAACAATATCACAAAGTGACTAACCGTCCAAAAACCTTCACACCTCGATATAAACAAACCACTTATTTTAAAGGACCGCGGAGATACCCGGTTCTAATACCATTTGTTTTGAGAAATTGAAGAAGAGGAAGTTGTATCTCGAAGTGAAAAAGTTGCAAACGTCTCAGGCACTCGTTACCTTCTTCTGCGTGAGAGGTATTATCTGTACCTATATTTAACAGGGTCTTAAAATTGTCTGAGGTTCATGCTTAAAATCGTCTATGTGACGTATATGAGATATATTTTTTTTATGGCTTAAATCGGCAAACGTGCTGACGAGCCACCTGGTGGTAAGTAGTCATCGTCGCCCAAGGACACCTGCAACCCTAAAGGATATGCCGATGCGTTGCCGGCCCTTAAGAGCACCCACGGACTGTCGACTGCCAGAGCCGAAGCAACCGAGGGGAACTGGCTCTTACGTGCAATTCCGACGTAGGAATTAGTAGGGTGGTCGCCAGCAAGTCAGACCACAAGAGGTTCTACCACCGAGCAAGTCAGATATTTTCAAGCCTCTTTCGGGATGCCTATCTGAATGGCAGTGAGGAACAGTATTCTAACCCGTCCCCGCACGGGGTGAAATGGTAATTTAATCTCAATCTAATCTCTCATTGTAAGAGAATGCTAGAAAACTGTAAATGTTTGATGATGGTAACATTTAAATCTCTTTTTTTACAGCTAGTCAGTACATAACATATAATACGTGTATGTAATTGTAGGTACCGACCGTATCCTATATACGGACAACTTGGGCTCGTACTACTGCGACGAGTTCAACCATCAGAACTATACCACTGATTTCGGCTTAAAGTTCTTCCACGTCAACTGCTATGGAGACTACTTGGAGGTGCAATATTATTATTTACTGTTTGTCCCTACGAATACTTTGGAACAGTATTTCTCAAACAATTTTTTTTTTAATAAAACCCCCACTAGGATTTTCTCCTGTATCGTGGGTGCGTTTACAAACACAAATTCTCACATACACAAACGCCCAGACCCGGAACAACGACCTATAGATCATACAAATATGCTCCGTGTGGGGATCGACCCACAACTCACACAACACGTGGCGCAGAAGCCGATCGCTCAACCGCTACGCCAATCGTGTCGTCTACCTACTCGTAAAAGTAAACTATGATTCACCAGCGAATATTAGATGGGCCCTCTAAACAGCCCATTTTTATGGTTATGTCCCTTTTTCTTCAGGATAGTAGGTAATGACGAATGTGGGGTTAATTTTATAGATGGTTGCTTATCGGATGTCATCCCATTATGACTGCTGCGCCACGCAGTTGCTAAGTTAACAATGTAAATCTAATGCGTCAGTACGTACTCGGTAGGTATATTATCCTATCCTATTTATAAACGTGAAAGTTTGTGAGGATGTATGGATGTGTGGATGTATGGATGTATCTTTTTGTGATGTTTTTGCATTTTCCATGCTTAGATTATAAAGTTATTTTTTAGTGAAGGAAAAATTCAATCGCGGGCAGGATTCGAATCTGCGTCTTCTGGTTTGATACACCAGACGCTCTGACCGCTAAGGCCAGCTATGGATGTGTTGGATGGATGGTTGTTGTTTACTCTTCCACGCCAGAACGACTGAACGGATCTGGATAAAATTTGCCGCACAGATAGATTATAACCTGGAATAACACATAGGCTACTTTTTATCCAGGTCGGACCCAATTCTGAAGTCCACATAGACAAAGTCGCGGGCAGAAGCTAGTAATTTATAAAGTACTCTGATTCTGTGGTCAGTAGTGTCCCTAAAATTAACTTAAAGATGTCGAAATTTAAGAAAAAATTAACAACGATTTCGTTTCATCAGAACTTTGAGACAGACCCTTACTACTTCGACGAGAACGGTCGGTACACATTAGTCGACGGCGAGAAGGTCCACCAGTGTGCGCCTTGCACGAGTCAATACAAACTGGGCGACGATGGGCTCTTCAAGAAGATCACTAAAGACTGCGGTCACTCTGAGAAAATCAACGAGAAGTGTAGGTTGGAGATCAAAGACTTGACCGACGTAGTCATATTGCCCGAGACCGAACTTATTGATATTTCTGGTGAGTTTTGAACCTGTTTGTAGGGAAAATTCGTTCACCGTTTCAGTAGAGATTATATCTCACAAAGCCAATAACGACGACACTACGTCGTCCCATGTAAGTCGTAGGGCAATCAAGCATTTACACTAGCTAATTCGGAAAGGTTACATATTCATAAGTATCTCGTACAGTGCACCGTAACAAACCGGTAGAAAGTTTCTGCCATAGCAGCTACGTAGAGTAAATGTGCTACGACGTAGTAGATGCGTAAAGGACTCTGTTCGCAGTAGCTACGTGGAGGAAATGTGCTACGCCGTAGTAGATACGTAAAGGACTCTCCATTCGCAGTAACTACGTAGAGTATATCCTCTACGTAGTTATTGCGAATGGAGAGATTGGAGAGTCCTTTCTATGACTTAGTAGAGTAGATGCGTAAAGGATTCTATTCGCAGTACCTACGCAGAGGAAATGTGCTAGATAGAGTAAATGTGTACGCTCCATTCGGAGTAGCTACGATAGATGCGTAAAGGACTCTCTATTCGCAGTAACTAGGTAGGAGAAATGATGTGTTATGTGGTATTGGATGTGTAAAGGACGATTCGCAGTAGCTACGTAGAGAAAATGTGCTACGCCGTAGTAGATGCGTAAAGGATGCTCACTGTTCGCAGTTGCTACGTACGAAAAGTATGCTACGACGTAGTAGATACTTAAAGGACTCTCTATTCGCAGTAGCTACGTAGAGGAATGTGCTACGACGTAGTAAATGCCTAAAGGACTCTATTCGCAGTAGCTACGTAGAGGATATGTGCTACGTCGTAGTAGATGTGTAAAGTAAGCTCTCTACTCGCCGTAGCTACGTAGAGGAATTATGCTACGACGTAGTAAATACGTAAGCAAAGCTGTAACTATCATATTATCTCCGTAGAGAACAGAGAGTTAGCCCAACGCATCATTCATTACTATTTAAGCTTATATGTTGGTTTCAGGAACTCTTGACGGGCCAACAGTGAAGTATCTGTGGGAAAGCTTCGGTGCGATACTCCCTGAAGTTTTGTTCAAGGTAGCCATGGCACAGCCCAAGAATCCGATACACTATATGGCCCATATACTGCTCAAGCGTAGGTAAGAATGTAGTCTATTCGCCGAAGTTACTGAGGTGGCAAATTAATGTCAGTCTGTTTCAATACTTCTTACCTGTCTTCGAAAAGTTAGTGAAGGTTATAGTTCACCTGTCTGCCACAGTAATTTTGTTTTTTTTTTTAAAAAAGCTTACTAGTAATGTGTGTCGCACATTACCTACTAGTATTCTTGTTAACCCCTCGTGCTAAGCTAAATGCTTGTGTTACGAGTGGGTTCACGTCGGTAGTGTATTGGGTGGGTTTCGAACCGGCAACCACGTGATCGCCAGTCAGACGCCCTAACCATTAAGCTACCGCCGCTTTTACTAATGAATTACTAAATAATTATACCAGTTCCATAATAATTATAACAGTTATTTATAATCTCACGGCACTAGATTTCTATCGAATGCTGAGAGTTTCTAAATAACTATTATAGAGTGTTAAAATACAAACTAATACAAGCATTTAGCTTAGAACGAGGGGTTAACAAGAATACTATTAATGTGCGACCTACATTACTAGTATCCTCACTTAACTTTCTTATTAAAAAAAAGGTTCGCTAGTCAGACGGAGGTTGACTGCAGCAGCTTACTTGTCCGGTCACAATCCCGTCGAAGGTTGTTGTTAGATGATACAAAACCGTATCTCAGGATCCGGGTTTCGGTACCGGTACCGAACAACCGAACCGAAAGAACCGGTTCTATTCCTATATACCTATTCCCAACGTGAATTATGAACACTTTTTCTTAGTTCTTTTTGGCATGTAGGTATTTAAATGATCGCTTTAATTTTGGAAAAATAAATAAATCAATATTTTAATCTCATTAGAGCTACGCAAAATTTGAGATGTAGTAAATGATGTCTGATAGTTACTGCCCATCATTAAAATTCAATTAAAATTTTATAGAATCAAATAATATTGTCCCGTTAGTTTTTAGTTTTGACATTAACTTTATGGTTACAGATTCGAGGCTACAATTGCCGAGTTGAAAAACCTTAAGAAAACGGCTGCTAATTACCGCAATAAAATTTACAGAGAACGTAAAGACGTAAGTTCCTTTGCACTGTCTTTACAAGTTGACTAATGGCTATAATAGTCCCTATATCAAATCCATCGATAGATTTGCTTACTGGAGATAGAATTTTGACATAAGGTTCATACAAGGAATGTCAAAATCCTATCTCTAATATGCAAATCTATCAACGGATTTGATATAGGGACTGCCCATAAGTAGCTGTGTTCTCGCAAAATACTGAAATATTACAAATTTCTTATAAGTACTTAGAACTTTTATGACAATCTCGTGATGCTTTTATAAACCATTAGTCTTCTAGACCAATTTTTGCCCAATATAAGTATGAGTATACACGAATAATGGACGGAGCACGTTGTCACATGACGTCATGCATTTTTTTTCTAACCCACAATGCGTGGCGCAGAAGACGATCGCTCAGCCGCTACTCCAAACGTGTAATCACACCTCCACACATTACCGTGGCTTGTATTTAGACACCATACTTGTATTTATTTTATTATTTTTTTACTTATATTTTTGCACTAAGTATATTTTTTTATTGTAGACTAGCTTTTGCCAGCGACTTCGTCCGCGTGGAATAGTTACTTTGTTCCCTAGTTCTTCGCCCGCGGTTTCACCTGCGTTGCCCCGTTCCTAAGGGTTGTAGCGTGATGTTTTATAGCTTGAAACCTTTCTCATGAATCACTAATTTTCCCAACATTTCCCTTCACTGCTCTGCTCCTATTGGTCGTAGCATGATGAAAAGTATACTATAACCTCCCCAGGAGTATGAAGAACAATTGTACCAAGTTTCGTTGAAATCCGTCGAGTGGTTTTTGTTTCTATAACGAACATACAGACAGACAGACAGACAAAAATTTTACTGATTGCATTTTTGGCGTCAGTATCGATCACTAATCACCCGCTGATAGTTATTTTGGAAATATATTTCATGTACAGAATTGACCTCTCTACAGATTTATTATAAGTATAGATAGATAGTCGTCATGCGTCACGTTTGCCTAATACCTACTGTTCTTTTTTTTCTATAGTAAAAAATAGGTACCTACACAATTAGAGATTTTATTCTTAGGTACTATAATGAAATTCTACTGACCACATTTGCAGAAAGCTGCCGCTGAAACCCGTGCCTGGAAGTCCAAGTTTGTGAAGCGTCGCAAGCCCGAAGAGTCTGATGATTCGCAGGACTGGATCATATACAACCAGCAAGTCGCTGATTGGCAGTTTGTCAATTCATTGGGGTATTACAACTAGTAATAGTCCGAGAGCCATCGGACGGTCCGATTAATGTTTTTATATGACCAGAAATTAAAGACAAAAGTTACCTATGTGAAGTAGCCATAATGTCATGCGTCAACTCCTTCATTCCTCTTTTGCACTCTCAAAACTAAAGTGAAGTTTCGCATCCTTCATGATAATGGCTCTTAACACATTTTTAGAATTTCTTATTTAATTAATTAAAATTGGAATAATACCGTTTATACTATGGGAATTTAGTGTGATTTATTGAAATTTCGAGAGGTTAACGTCGACTAGACATGACAACGACGTTGTGCTAAACACATTACTGGGACCACTCAGTAGCTCTCCTTGCATTAACTAATTTAGATGACATGACCTGGGGAGTTGTTAACCATGACCAAGAAAGAAGACCATGACTAGAACATAATAATATGCCAGAGTACAGTTACAACACACAAAAATGTACTTAATAAGAAGCGGCGGTAGCCGGTGCCGGTTCAAAACCCACCCATTGCATTACCAACGTGAACCCACTCGTAACACAAGCATTTAGCTTAGGACGAGGGGTTAAGGCGGATCGTTCACCTGAGCAAGCTAAATTCAAATTTCGAGTGGATTTTCGCAGTTTGTAGGTCTATAATAAGTACTGCATTCATGGTAATGGTAATTGCGACATTAAATATACAAAATTCTCAATTTTTATCTAAAACCATGACAAATCATTATTGTAGCTAAAAGTAGTGTAAAATGTCAATTTTGACCAATTACACAGATTGCGCCAAGTTTTTGGCTTGATAAGGATTTATAAGTAAAGGTTTTAGTTCTCAGTTATGAATGTTGTATAGTTAATGTCGCAATTACAACTGCCATGAATCTAGAACTTGTTATAGACCAAACTGCGAAAAATCACTTGAAATTTGAATTTCGCGAGCTAGGCTGAACGATAGGCCTTAACAAGAATAATAGTGATGTGCGACCCACATTGCTAGTATCGCTTGTTGTCTTATACATTTGCTTTAAAATATGTAAGAGTAGCTTTTCAAGCTAATAAATAATTGCAATCTCATGAAGGCCGATAAATTGTGAAATTTGAGCTTTATATCAATGATATTAGGGTTAACTTATCATAAAGATCTTGTTGAGGAACAATCGATAGTCCTAATATCAATAATTGACTTCGAAATTCAATTATTCTGTCGATACATGTACATACTTTTCGAAACTATCTGATTTTAGAGGCCATGTAAGTTGACATTGACAGTACGTGACGTCAGACCAAAATAGTTCTGTCTGTACATTTTTTTATTTATTTTTAACTTTTCATAACGTTTTAAAATGATTTTAGAATGCTTGTAATAAAATAAAAAATATTATTGTCGTTTAACCAACAGCTAAATGGTATAAAAATTACCACTTTACGGTACTTACCTCATATTAGGCAATGCTTGCTTTTTTCGGATTTTCTGTGGTGCAAAATTCTCAATATTGGAACTAATGAAATTGTTTGTAATAAACATTTAAAAGTTATTGTTTTTAGTTTTATTAATAATTTTGTCATACCCAGAACCCCGACATATTTTCTACAAACCCCAAAAAGGTAGCTAATTCAATTGGAATAAAGCATTAAATGCAATAACCGTTTCAAACACAAATACACATAATATAAATATTTTATTTTAATGTAACCTAAACACTACTCTACTCCAAATGTGTGGATGTGTAGATAGTTCCGAATTTATTTTTAAAATATCCCTTATTGACACTATAAACTTTAATATCATACAAATTATTACACTTTGAGTAGACTTACACAGATAAGTAAGCTTTATATTGTCTATGCCAAATAATTCGTGTGATAGAAATATAATTTACTGCCAGAGAATAGTGTGGTGCGTTAGGGTTAATTTTATGTTTGTCCGGCAGCTTTTGAAATATTAATGAAAAAGTGTGTTTAATATCTATAAATTAAGGGAAGTTACATAGTAAATGGGACAATTATCACTAGTTACACCATTTCAAGGCTACGCACTGCTAACATCACAAAAGCGGGACCTAATGAAACCAAAATAAAACAAAAATAAAAATATTTTGTCAAGGTACAGGTATTTATTGTTCAAGCGTCTACTAGATAATATGAGACACACTTCGTGAGACGTCGACTTTCGTGAGAAAGCAAATTAAAAAAAAAACAACCAGACGTAAACCTACATACTCGTCTCAAATGGATATCAAAAATCCGATTCATAACCCACTGTCTAATAGTAATATTTGGTTTAATTAAGAAAAAAATGATAATAAAGTAGAACGCAACCGTCACATAGAAAGGACAAAATGGGGGCCCATGACACTAATTTCGTCGTTTGTGATAAAATTGACAACTTCCACCTGATCTTAATCTCATCTCCATGGTATAATAATATGTCTACGCCAGGTATACCTACTCTTGCCGTGACAGCTAGGCCACGTGATCGCCCCACGTTGACGTCATCGTTTCTTATGTTACCACTGTGTGTAAGTAATTTTTTAATCAGTAATTTACTACTAGTCCTTTTTACCTAGTTGGCCAAAGATCTCGAGATAAAAATAGTAGGGGCTAGTAGGCAATTTATTTATTATTCATCATGAATTAAAAAAAATTAAGATGTCAATCAACAGTAACACTGATCGTGACATAGTTGCGAGTCATTGTGGGAAGAGAATACCCGTCGTAGACTTATTATTATACCATGATTGATAACAAGACCTTCGTTAAGTTAATTAGCGACAAAGGCACATGTCCGAATTGCCATCGAAATCTAAAACACTATTGTACAAAACAATTTAAATGTAAGACTACGTAAACAATACAAAAACAACGTATTGAATCCTGGACAATGGGTTGAAAACGGTAATAAAAATATAATGGGTAAAAAATATAGAAAATAATTTGATGGAAGCAATATTAACTGACAAATTTTGGGGTCATAGCGAATCGCAAGACAGTATAACACAGCTGTTATTCGCTAATAATTTTTATATTCGCTGATAATTTTTGAAAGTATTGCTGACTTATAATAGTCAAATACGTATTTTGCTGTCTTGCAAATAATAATGTAATCGCAATAGCTTTGCTACCACCCATAGATAATTAAGTATTTTATATCTAGGAAACAGGTTATGTTTGTTTGTAATATATTAAACTAATTTAGATATGGTTTGAATTTCCAATAAAACATTCAAATTTACAAATGAACTTAGGTATTTTAAAAAAATGCGGCTTCGATTACAAAACTGTCAAACGACTTG
Organism: Acronicta aceris; assembly: GCA_910591435.1. NCBI lineage: Eukaryota > Metazoa > Arthropoda > Insecta > Lepidoptera > Noctuidae > Acronicta > Acronicta aceris. The sequence goes on from OU342775.1 coordinate 1,810,757, forward strand.
AAGAAAAAAAAATATAAAGAGCTTTTTAAAATTCAAGTTTCATTTGTAAATAGGAACATGATATAATAGGTGGTCATTACTTCAATCGTAAGATATACTAAAATAATTCTTTCTAGGTCACATTTGAAAACCTTTGAAATATTTTTGTTCAGTAAAAACTATTTAGTTAATCAGGCGGGTGGAAATACATGTAACAGCGTGTTCTATTGTTTATCTTGTACACAAAATCAAAAGCTACGTATATCTATATTAATTTTGAAATAATTTGATGACTTTAAAAATTTATAAACGCGTTTAATGACCAAAACCTAAAGTCATAGACAATATAAATAAGATGGAGACTATAGATAGTGATATTACATGCATTTCCACAAATGCTGATGCGATAAACTCCTCACAATTAGTTAGTTACACGCTAAACCGCACAAACAGGTACAAAAGTATCTTTTTTCTATTCTCTTTTATTTACAAGAGGCTCTGACATGAATAGTACACATAGAATTTGGTAACATTATAATATGACAAAATGGAATTCGGTATATTTTTTAATTTGTACGGCCACCGGCACTACGTCTCCAGAAATTAGTAACTTTTTCGACTAAGTACGAAGCAAAATATTTTAAAAGCATAATACCCAATATCTCTTTCGATAACGCGTATCTTAAAAAGCGGTTAAATCTAATTTATTTATTCTGTAACACGAAACGAAGTACAATAACTTTTGAGAAATTAAAAAACTAACAATTAATATTACCCCATATTCCAATTCCCGATTAATAACAACGCTAGTTTATATATTTTTAATCAATAAATGTTACTTTGACGTTTTGGATAATGACTATGTTTGTTGTAAATAAAGAAAAAATATGTACAAAAAGGAAACTAGATATTTATTAATAGAATTGAGAAATCAATTTACTTAGGCTTTTGTATTTAACAGACATAAGTAAACACTAAATCCGACTGGCCATTTTGATTCTACTATAATATGCTTAACACTCAGAAAATTTATCTACTGACAAATATTCACTAAACATCCAGCAGGTCAAATTTCAGTATAAAAACTTCTTAACAAAAATGTTAAGCTCGGGAACGAAAACTACAGAATTTAGCCGCTCACACAAATAAATTGTATCATTGACTTTCTTTATATCCAATCGAATATCTAATATCATACATCTAATATTATGACATTCACGAATGGCCAATGTTAACACGAAACGAAAAAATCTATGCTACGAAAAAAAATGTAACGCGACAAAATTAAGGTTTACTATACAAATTATGGTTTGATGCAGGTGTATATCAATCCGGCAGGGTTATATTATAATATGGCGGGAAAATAGGAAATTTTGTGCCATGTGATTCAGGTGAAGGGCTGTGGTGAAGGCTGAACCAAAGAGTTTTTTATTAAACATTTATTCTGAAGGCCATACCACAGCCTATAGAGTATTACATCTAGTATTATATGCATTTTTGGATTCGAATTTGCTTCGGCATTGTTGAGTTGTCGGTTAGGATTATCATGCAAGGAATAAGAGGAAACGAGAGATAGGCATTGCGGTCCCTCTCGTTGTGACAACATTGAAGCTATTACAGACGAAAAATACAATATGGAATCCCAGTGATTGGAAATATTGTAAGCCGACGCAATCAACACATCCGAAGCAAAAAGTTTGACTGTATCAAACAAAATTCCAACTACATTACCCGACATTCGAGACGATTATGTCCAAAAAAAAATGTTACCAATGTTCAAAATTATATAGTAATGTAACTGCAATTCCATTCGATTTGTACTAGTATGATGTATTCAGCTAATTTGGGGACGAAACCGCACACTTCGCAAGTGTACACTTAAAATCCAAAAATGTGAAACCAAAAATTCCCCTGACTTCAATTGAAAAATTTGCTTTGGTTTGATATGTCAAAATTACAATTAATTAAGGAGACATTTGTAAAGTTACTCACCCAATTGATCAGACAACTCAATACGAATTTCAATCGGACATTCCACGTGATTATGTCTATGTTCGCGTTCAATCGGCGCGTGCACATGGTCAGTGTACGATCGCGTCCCGTTAGTGTTAGTGTAGAACGTAATGTATATGCATTAGTTTGCGCTGAACGCGTCGGCCAGTTCGGTCTGACAGTCGAACGTCTCCGAGCTGTCGGGGTGGTCCGGGTAGAACTCCCTGTATATTTTGTCCAGTAGCGATTGCCTGGAATCGGAAAGGAAACGTTTTTAGGCATCGCGTAAAAGGCGTGAAAATATCTGACTTGCTCGGTGGTAGAAGCTCTTAGGGTTTGACTGTCGGCGACCACTCTTACGTCTATCGTATAGTATCTTGACGTGTCTTTCGACTCTTGCACGTAAAAGCCAGTTCCCTTCGGTTACTGCTGCTCTGGAAGTCTACAGTCCCAGGGCCTCTTAAGGGCTTGGCAACGCATCAACAGCTGATTGGTGTCCATGAGCGGCGATGACTACCATCAGGTGGCTCGACGGCTCGGTTGCCGACTTATCCAAATAAAAACAAAATAATACACTTACTTGGCAGCAAGCCCCCCACCAGGTGGCAGGCCTGGTATGTTCTCCTGCACGAGCTGCTTCAGCACCCACGAGAAGTGGCTGGACGTGTCCTCGCGCTCCTCATTACCGGCGCTGCGTTCTATCAACGCTGCGGAGGGATTATAACGTTTAGTAGCATTGACATAGATTTGATATTAGGCTGATGTCTAACATCATGTCTGGGTGGAGAAGGGTTAAGTATGAGCGTATACCCACAATTCGCCGTCACATCTCACATGTGATACGGGGCGAACCTATTGCCATTACCTGGAGACAAAATTAAACTCTAAGCTGCTACTGAGAATTTCTTAAAGAATCTGAATAACACTGCTCAACCTGAGAATCAAAACCAAGACCTCTAGCGTAGCAGTTGCGCTTACGACCACTGGAATAATGAGGTAGTTTAATAAAAATAAAAATAAAAACAAGCTAATGTCTTGTTGTAATGAAATTAAGATTGAAATTCGAGTGTGACTTGAGTGAGAAGAAATTGTATCCAACATGTTGTAATTATAGTGTATGTTAAGACCAAATTATTAAAACCAATTTTAATGCCACACTGTTAAAGTTGATATTTATATGACTGTTAATAATAATGTTGTTCTATTCTTAAATTACATAGTACTCTATCTTTACAAGTAAGTACGTAAAATTGAATTACTGTGTAAGTAAAGAAACACGATATCTATTAGCATAAACTGAAAGCATGCATGCTTCACATTTCCTGTCTACATTATCTGAGCTCTGACTTCGACCTGACCTCACAATAAAACTTATACTAAGTACTAACAGACATATATTATACTAAGATACAAAATATTATTTAAATTGAAACTGAGTCACCTCGATTTCCAAGTCTAGCAAATGTTAAATGTTGGAAATTTTCAATAGATTCGTTAGTGGCAATAGGCTTGCCCCCTATTACATGGGACCTAAACGTACCGGCGAAATGCGGGTTACTTTAAAACACCTCTACCTGACTATTCCAGGAATATACGCGTGATGGTATGTATGTGAAAAGTTAGCTTTCAGATAGGTACTTGTGCTGTTAACTACATTATCTAATCCCTAATTTATTGACGTTTTGTTAACAGTCATAATAAAACTAGCGACCCGCCCGCGGTTACACCCGCGTTGCGCCGTTCCTAAGACGCATAGCGTGATGTTATATTGCCTATAACTTTCCTCGATAAATGGACTATCCAACACAAAAAGAATTTTTCAATTCCAATCAGTAGTTCCTGAGATTAGCGCGTTCAAACAAACAAACAAACTTTTCAGCTTTATAATATTAGTATAGATTAATTCCCCTGTCGCACATTGGCATTTTAATTTAGACTTATCTTAGGATATGTTTTGTATTTGTCTTGCAAGGAAAACATATTTTATGTACTTAATTGTTTTTGTGACAAATATGACAACCCTCTCCGTACCATCCGTTTTAACCCCATTTTCACCCAATACTGGACAAAGGCCTCCCTACCCCTTTTCCATGCCGCTGTCTATTATTTTAGCGATCCAATTTCTCTCGTAAGAGTCGAGTTCTCCGTACTATTACCTCAATGAAATATTCAAAACAATCTAAAGAATGAATAAACTTCCAATACTTTACATGGCAACACTGAGACGGATAGAGGCGACATCGCAAGTGCTCACGACAGTTTATGTTCAAACTACAGTATGATAATGTAGTGCTTATTTTATTTCCAGTGTGTATGAGCCAGAATGGGTTATAGGCGACGAACACGCGACAAACGAAACACTGCAGACGATTCAGTTGGTTTCGACGTTCAAAACTGACCTTGAAAGTTGACATACGCTAAGGTCAAGGGTCATTCCGTAAAACGTTTGTACAAGCGAAGTTACTTTCGAAGCAAACTATTTTGCTATTGACTCTTTCCCATTTTAGTGTGAGGCTAGATAGGTATGTTACGAAGGGATAAGTTATACTACTCCAGAGATCACTAGTAGATATGTGATTGATCCCATGTAATAATGATTCAATATCAGTGCTATGAGGTTTTTTGACGGAAAACGGTTGATTTCTGAAGGAAAACAAAATTCCAACCACTATACCATAATGGCAATTTCTTACTTACTTATCTTATTCTTGTCACCTGGGGAACTAACATGCATACCGCGATATAATTTTGTCGTCAAATTACCTCGTCTCCTGCCATAGATTTGGCAGAAGATAAGCTACGTCAAAATAATTTCGTGGCAAAAATAAAGAAAAGAGCCCTAACCATTGACGATATATTGACGATTGCCTGGGTACCCTAAGCAGTCAGTCTCGCTATAAACTTGGTGATATTTTTACAGCTATATAATATGTACCAAATACCTCTAAGGTTGCCTCAATTCAAGTTATGGTTTAAGAAATTTATTTCTCACGAGAATATACATTCACTTATTGAGAAAACAAAATGCTGAATATAAACTAAAATAAGAAAGCGTTAACTACAGAACATACACACAACAATTATTATAGGTATCTGAATTACTTATTTCAAGTAGATTCAGGGACATCCAAGTACAGTCAGGATACAAAAAATATTTAAGAAAAATCTTTTAAAATGTGGTTCCTTAATGATTTTTTGAATAAAGTTAAAGAATTTATGCCTTTAATATCTTTTGGTAATTTATTGTATATTTGTGCTCCTGCATAAACTATTGAATTTTTTCCGTGGTTTCATCTAGGTGCTTGTAACAATATGTCATTTAGTAATACTAATTTTCTTAAAGAAAGTGAGTTGTGTGTGAATATCCTTGCTTAGAATTTTTTTTATTAGTATGCATGTATACTAATAAAAAAGTTTCTTTGAGACATAATAAAAGTAAAACCTTGAAATTTATTTCCTTGAAGTAATTAAATTTCAAGGTTCTGAACTAAATAACACATCGAGATAGCAAAACATCGTTTGTTTGTAGTGAAATTGTCTATTGTATGAACTAAATCAGTGATCAATCAGTATCATTACCCTTGCATATAAATAGAGGTCGTATGCCAATCAAGTGAGCATGTCGACATATTAGGTATGTTGATTTTATCAGAGATATATATCTGAATGTGAAACTATTCATTTTCCTTGTTCCTTCCTTTCCTATTATGGAGTTTTTTGCCCGTCTCTATAAGATATACTGTTTGGAACCGTGTAACTATTACCTGGTTTTTCAAAAACTACTGATTTTTACCTGTGAAGGATCAATTAGCAGTCACGGTAAAAAAAAATACTGATACTGGAAGGTCACTGTTATTTAATGAAGATATTGTCAATTTGTGTAATAAAGCATACTTGATTACTACTGTACCTAGGGTGTACCCTTAATTTATTCTCTCATTTAAAGGTCGGAGTAGCATACTTCTAAATAGTAGTAAATATTCTTATTATCTTACAGTATCGCTTGCATGAAACTTCATGCTCAATATTTTGGGACAATTATTCAGGCTAAATAATAATATTTAAAAAAAAAACTTAAGAAGGTCATTTTGAGTAGGCAGAAGATTAAATAGTGATTCAACTCAAAGGAATGATAAAGTCTATTACTATATCTTTTTTTTATCTTTTTTTTGCATTTTTCATGCTAAGATTATAAAGTTATTTTATTACTATAGACAAAAATCGACTCTTATCTAGTTTACTGTTCCTGCGCGACTGCTACACTAGAGGTCTTGAGATTCCTAGGTTGAGCAAAATGTTATTGGGGTTTTTCTATGAAATTCTCAGTAGCAGCTCGGAGTTTTGTGCCCGGTTAATGGCACTAAGCTCGCCCCAATTACATGAGACTATATTCTTTTAAGAATATACTAGAAACTAGCTGTTGCCCACGGTTTTACCTGCATCCCAAAGGATTTTTTTCAGACAAAAAGTAGCCTGCGTACTTCAATAAGGTCCAATCTACCTCTATCCCAAAATTCGCCAAAACGTAACAAACAGACAGAGTTACTTTCGCGTTTATAATATTACCAGCGAAGTATGGATAATTAAAATCCACATCGGGCGGTAATTCTAGGCCAAATCAGAAGATAAGTAATTAATATTAGCAAAGGATTTGGTTTTATAACTAAAATCTTATATTATCCGTCTCATTGGTCTAGTAGTTGCCAGCAAGACTACTGAGTGCACTGTCCCGGGTTCGATTACGAACAAAGAGTAATTAGGATTTTCTCTGCTCGGAGTACGGAAGTAGTTTAATAACATGCCCTGCCTAACCTTTCTGAGATACACGCGTGATATTATGATGATATCTTTCACGATTGCTGTGTTTAATTTATCTTTAGCGCAATCCAGTCGAAGCCTATTACATTATTACACGAACACACTCACGGCATACACTACCTACAATCGATAACAGACAAGACCAACGAGATTAGAAGTGCACTATTACGACTTCCAATCTTATAAACCTAGTGTCTTTCAATGCAACCGTCACACGAGGCCTGGCCGCCATTGCAAACACACGTTGTTCATTGCTTTAACCCTTCCATTTTCAAAAATAAAGAACAACAAATCTTTTTTTTATTTTCATGAAGCAATGACATGAATAGGGTCAGGACTAAAGCAATGAAACTAACCAGATTTTTTAAAATACTTTAATATTAGAAAACAGGAGTAAGTAACATTTTTAGACAATGTAAATTCAGCGCGATTTTTAGTCTCACAATACTTGTTAGTAAACATTTTGTAAAAGGATTAATTAGGGAATTATAAAGATTTTAGTATATCTCGAAGTTAGTAATATCACAAATGTTAGATTAAAAATAACAAGAAAATCACAAGGAAATTCGATTAAGTACATTGTAGTTAAATATTTTGTACAAACATAAAATACTTATAAGCTAAGCTATAATTGAGAACACTTTTCAAAACTGTTACGTATTTTACAAAATGAAGAAAGGTATGATGCTATAAGTCCATATATTTTTATAATAATTTAAAATTGATTTCAGGCGTTATTTATATGGCCAATTTGATACGGGTCAAAGATTAAGGAACACTACTTATAATTCACTTAAACCAAAAGGAATAATGGTGTTGGCTATTTCAGCAATATTTAAACAGGTCTGGACAAATCACAGTAGGACAAGCGTATATCTTAAATAGTGCTCAAATAAATAACGATTTTAAGCAACAAAATATACCTTGCTTATGATTTTTGAAAAGCCTTCTTCGCATTAGCGTTGTATGAGTATATTGTATAACATATTCCTAATATAAAATAAATAATAATAAAATAAATACTAAATAAAAAACAACAAAAATACACCTCATGTGTAATAAAATAAATAAATCTGGTAACATTATCACAAAACGCGTTATTATATGTAAAATAAAATTAACTATGAAATGACCTACATACAAAGAAAATAATGTAAATATGAGTATTTTACTAAGACAAATAGGCGCGTCACTATTTCATGGATAATAACAAAATAAAAATAGAATTAAATAATGTCAAAACTTGGTCTTATTATAATTACTAGGAAAATCTTACTTTAACTAAGTACAACAGTACAGTAATAACCGTATTGTTACTTCTAAATTACATGAGAAAATATTCAAAGAATAAAGGCTACCTGCACATCTCACTGAAACAGCGCTTAACCTTATTAAAATTGTTTGTTTGTCCAACTAAAAAAAAAAAAAATATCATTGAATCTACGTATTTTTATTCTTCATTCTTATATTATTGAAATTATACCGGTTGCAAATGTAATATTTAATATTATATTTTTTTGGTTTATTTTAATAATATATTTATTCATTATTCTAGTTGTTATGCTAAAGATATTTTTTTTAATTTGTTATTTCATTTCAAGTATTAATTGTTTTAATGTACCTTAAGTGGGTAATTTTGTAATATTTTATTATTATATGTATAGTTAATAAATAATGTCATTATCTATAATGGCAAGGAAGGCGAGGCATATTTTTTAATAATGTTGTATCAACGTCCAACAATTGTCGGAATAAAATAAAATAAATAATAGTCTTAAAAATTTAATATTTTACTAAGGTTTAACGTTGTATTGAATCATTGTGCAAGGAGCCTTAGAATGGCAAGTATAGGAATTGGACTAAGTATGTACTTAAATATAATAAAATCGATGTAGGAAGTATGCTAATCTGGAGAATACTAAGCTAAGATACTTAATATTACATTTAGGTAAGGCTGTAATGGCAAATATCTAAAAAATCTACGGCATATCTTTAATTTAAAATCAAATTCGTGATTCCATGCAAATGTGTAATGTACCTATTGATACGGCGCGTAACACTTTTTAAATGGTGTTTATTATAGCTTAAATTCATTGCATCCAATCAATTGCTCCGTATAAATGGACTTTAATGTTTAAATAATGGTCTTATACTGTCAGATGTCGATTAAAGCCGATCAATCAAATTCAAATCTCAATCTAAAGTTTATTTGTTTTTCTGTCCGTCTTATAAGCATTTAACATTCTTTTCATTAGCATTTTTCGTATAAACAATTACTCCTTTCGCATGTAAAACAATGGTAATTTCATTATCTGCCTCAGTGGTCTGGTGGTTTTACGACTACCGATTGACAAGTTCTGGGTTCGATTACAAGGTCGAGAAATATATAATTGAGTTTTTCTATGAAATTCTCAGTAACATCTCGGAGTTAGATGCCAATAGGCCAGTCTCCTGTTACAAGGGACCTAAAACATACAGACGAACTATCTTTTTATATTATTTTTTTGAAGCATTATCCATGCTTCGAATTTTTCTTTCTCTAAAATAACTATACAGATAAACGGTGGGTGTTTAAAGGACATCTCTACTTATTCCTTGGGGAATACGGGCGTGATCGTTTCTGTATGTTGTATATGTTAATTTTATTTATAAAAATGATTTTATATTCTAGTGTTTTTAGCGTGTTTCATATTAAAATATTCAGATATCAGTTAAACATAGAAGAATCTTATAGTTTCAAGTATTCGACCTTAAGATTGTTTACCCCGATTGTCATACAGCTCCGATATACAACAATATGTTAGCGCCGAGATTAAAACTTGGTCCATTAATATTCTACAGATTCATACGTACGATCAACAGCACATCATGATCCAAAGCCGTCGAATTTATTTAATCGATTTTCAATTTTATCTCCAAACAATAGAGTATATTATCCATTGTGGAAACTTGACAGTTCGTGATAACTTGAGCTGTTGACTGTACAATTTATTACGCATTATTTATTTTAGTACCGTCAAACACGTGTCATAGACAAGTACTATGCTGTCTGGTGAGGATAACTGTTTATTGCACAATGCTTTATGCCTTATTAGTATTCCTTCAGTGGTGACAGGAGGATTTCCAACACTCGTATATTATTTTTGACTGACAACTGCAGTTTCGCTAAATATAACCTAGACAGAGACGATGACAGGACAGTGAACATGGCAAAATGTTTTATTTTACGTACCATCACGCCTGTATTCCCCGATGGTTTCGGCAGAGGCGTAATGTCCCATGTAATAGGGGGCGAGCCTATTGTCATTAACCGGATTCAAATCCAGACTCCAAGCTGCTACTGAGAATATCATAGAAAATCCCAATAACACTGCTCGACCTGGGAATCGAACCCAGTACCTCTAGCGTAGCAGTCGCGCTCAGGATCACTAGGTCAGCAGTACAAATATATAGATAGTATAAAAAATGTATATAATAATGTATAACAATATAACATGGTATGCTATGTTATGTTGTTATACATTTTTTATACTTTCTCGGCTACTCGTCATACAATCAAATAATGGCGTTCTTTACTCTGGATTTTTCTAAAATATTCTTCAAAAACGTTATCCTTCAAAATTCATGAGTCAGCGGCAAACATTGGTGTTCATTATCTATCGCGATAATGATATAAAAATAACTAAAGACTGCTTTGAATGGAGTTGATAAAGAAAAGGTTTTTATCAAAACAACACCAAATAAAAACACTCGCTGTAAACTGTATAGAGTATTCCATAAGAATCCCCATAGCACAAATCTAGTCGACTATTAGTTCACCCATAGAGTCCAAATTATATTAGGTGTTACAAAATTAACTCGTTCAAAACCCCAAAAGTTGCTCGGTATCGAAAAAAAATTTTTTTTTTTGAAGGATCTTAATCATTCACCAAATAATGTAATAAGCACAATATTTTTTATGCGATTGTACGGCGAGGCTGAGCTGGTGTGTTGGCATGGCGCCGCGAGGCCTCCGCACAGTGGATCCAATCCAATCCAGGATAAAAAACAATGCAGCTGCATCCAATAAAGCTTGCAATTCAATCCTCGCTCTCGTCTGTCACCTGTACCTAGTAATATTTTATTACTTTTGCAATGAAGCTCAAGGACAAAATATAAAGAGTCGATAACGAAGCCTTTTTTAAGCATGAAAAAGGTTCACTAGTAGTGGTAGTAGAACCAACAATTTTACAACGGGATATTAGCCATCACTTTTCTTACGCTGCAAGTATCTGCAGCTGCATTATTTTTTTATTCGTAGATAATGGTTGGGACTAGAGCGTGTCCAAGCCACACGCGATACATATTGTTACATTTTGAGGAAAAAAATAACATGTGTATTTCTCCATACAAAAATATCAAAACTATTTTTTTTTTCTCCGAAAATATCAACTTTTCGAATAATGACGAAGGAGCAAAAATTGTTTGTAATGTTATTATCTATCACATAAAAAAATATCAGATCTATATTCCACAACTGAACCCACGAAATATTAGATCGGATCCACTGTGCGCCCACAAGCGATCCCCCGATGAACGAAATACAGTCGCATATCTTGCATATCTTCGAAACGGATAGTAGTTTTCTTATGTTTATTTTCTTAATTATTTAGTTATAATATTTTAAACGACTTATTAAACTTAGAGTTAATTATTTAACACCTTATATAAAGTAAAAGCGAGGGCACACGATGCGTTTTTTTGTTTTTTTTTTTTTTAAACTTTGCCCCACACTAGGATTTTCTCCTGTATCGTGGGTGCGTTTACAAACACAAATTCTCACAAACACAAACACCCGGAACAACTACCTGTAGATCATACAAATATTTGCTCCGTGTGGGGATCGAACCCACAACAGGTTGCGCAGAAGCCGATCGTTCAGCCGCTACGCCAAACGTGTCGTCGTTGAGGTGGCGGCGCGGGGCCGGAGCGGTTTCGATGCGTCGTCTTACTTACGGCCAGTTTCTATATCCAATCTGTCGATAGATTTGCTTACTAGAGATAAAATTTTGACGTAAGCTCCATACAGCTACTGTCAAAATCCTATCTCTAGTAAGCAAATCTACTGACAGATAGGATATAGAAATCGGCCGTTAAAGATATTTGTGGTATGACACAAGATGCGCTGCGGCGCCGCACCGGACGTGCAACCGCCGAGACGAGACGGGGAGGGGTGAAAGCGTTGCGACGTCGGAGCCGTCATTTACGATACATTTTTAATAACAGACTGTCCGACATAACAGCATTGCGGCGCCGCACCGCTCATGTGCCCACCGATACGGCGAAATCTTTGCGGTGCGACGTCGCAACGCATCGTGTGCTCCCACACTAACATGTTAAAAAACTGTTTACTGAACATATAATATGTACATCTCATTATATACATATCTAGGTATATAAAAATTAATTGCCGTGCATAAGTGAGATTAGGTGAAACTTTGCCCGCGAAGGTTTATAACAAAGAAAAAATAAATATCAAAAAGAAGCATTACAACGCGTGCCGGGGGCACAGCTAGTGTTAGAATATGTAATTCGGAATTTGCTTTTTTAATTAGGAATGTTAAACGATGTAATTATTTTAAATAACAAAAGATCTTTTATAACTAGCTACATAGTTATTATTCACATTATTATAAAAAAAGTTAAAGTTATAATTAATTCAAGGCAATTTGCCTTTTGTATGTTAAATAATGTAGTATTTCTTACCCAGTTATTAACTAGAGTCATCCACGCAAGTTACCTAGATTTTATTGTTTGTATTGATAATAATAATAGCTCATTACTATTCTGCTCGTGATGTCGGACATAATAACATGGAAGCTATAGCTTTGGCAATCTAATCGACGTAGGAACTATGAAATCATAATTTACAATAATCATCATGTCCTTACTGTATCTACTTATATATGGGGAGCCAAATTCAATTAGATAGCTTAAGTATTCTTTGTTAAACAACCCGATAACAAGTAGAACTTTACAAATCATTAATCGCGATAGGAAGTCTTATCGTATCTGAGATGATGATGAGACTTCAGGGATGGATTTTATAATGACCAGCCACTAAAATGAGAGTGAGTTTAAACGTAGCCGTGAGAAATTGAGAAAGATGAGAGTGATTTGAGTAAGATAAACAATAATCAAACCACGCGAATCAAACAAAGCGATCGGGAAAAACATAACCCTCCTTCTGGCGCCGCCCGGTAATAAGGAAAGTAGGTTTTTGTATTATATCATGTTCGTATACATACATACATCACGGTTACGCTTTTGGCCATAGGAACAGGCAGAAACTACGGACCGCCACTTACTACGATTCTTGCATAAGTACCTACTTCTTTTGCTTCTTCCACGTTCATACATCTCGTCCTACAGACGAAATGCGAACTACAAAACTGTCCATATACAACACTGAAAAGTAGCTATAAGAAGCAAAGTATGTAACTAGGTTTGAAGCGTTCAAGTATTACGTAACGCAATTTTTGGACATTTTTAACCCCCCCCCCCCCCCCTTGCAAAACCACCACCTCCTCTCTACGCGACCGTTCTCAAGGGTTAAAAAACAATGTTACGTAACGCGTAGTTCAAACCCCAAGTAACGCATCGTAACGTTTTACAAGACCCCCCCCCCCCCCAAATTCGTTACGTAATACTTGAACGCTCCGTAAATCTTTAAACTATTTTTCACCATTTATGTAGGTATGTATCCATCTTGAATTGCGCATAAAAATATTGTAAAGGACCGTGCACATTGTGCAGTTGGATCTTTCATGCGGACTGCGAATTGCGGTTGAAATTGAAATCTAAACACGCTATAGCGTCGACACACGTGCGCGGTATAATGTCTCAAGCTTTACCACATAAAGTACTCTCAATTGACAAACAGCGCTTAAAATACCCAGTGATTTCGTCAAAAAGGAATGATTACCATGTGATTCGTCATTATTTCGTTGATTTGATCATTAATTTCTGAATGACGTCTTTTGTATTTTAGCACTTCGTGATCTACTTATTAATTGTGGTAATGAAATAATCGGCATTAACGAATTTATTTTTCAAAGTACAAATTTTAGTGAAAGAGAATATCGATCTCAGGCAGTGTAACTTAGTTGCCTTAACCGGAGGGGCGCAGGTTCAAACCTCGAATCGAATTATTCTTTCATAAAACATATTAAAAACTTCTTTTAGCTTACAATATGTTTTGTCTTGTTTTGAAGCATGATATTCTATGACGGGGAAAAGAAGACAAAATATATTATAGCTATAAGAAGTTTTATATTTATATAAATAAATCTTTAAAAATGCCTGAATAATGTTGTAGGTATATTTGTGATAAAAACGGATAATCAAGAATTCCCAGCCATCCGATAAACAATATCCGCAACATCACATGTAGATCAGTCTGTATAATGTGACAGTCAGTGCATAGTGTGCACGTAACCTAAATAAATGATGTCATCTTGTAGTAAACACCCCATGATTGTGATATCGTAACTGTGATAACAATCTGCCAACTTCGTGTTATTACTACACCACACAGGTTTTATTAAAAATTCTTTGGAATTACAAACTTAATGTCATACAAGATAAAGTCTACATTGCAAGCAAACTTGCTTGCGACATTTTCTTTACATTATTAAATCCCAAAAATTTAATTAATCTACATGAAACTATAATAGACATTTCAGTAAATGGCAATTAGCTGTAATTCGTTGTTTGTATTTTTCCTCATCTCAAAATTAAATAATACAGGGTTATCAAAACAAGTAGTAAATATTATTTGAAGACTCTTTACGGAAACACACTTTAGTGCGTCAAATAATCGTTTTTTTTACTATTACGATTATGATGTATTTATTAGTACTTAAAAAAGTAAAAAGATGATTTTGTTACAAATTTAAACGGCCTCATTAGTCTAGTGTTGCTACTGCTACGTTAGACGTCCTGGATTCTATTCCCAGGTCGAGTAGTAATAGCGGGCAGACAGATGCGACGCAGTTAATGGCAACAGGCTCACCCCCTATTACCTACATGCGATCTAAACACCACCTACCTAGGTAGGTCGTGTTTATGGTATTCCCTGTTATAAATTGAATATTTCAAAAATATCCCAGTCATATTTTACCACGTAAATTATGTATATACTATTCTTAGATATGTAACGCTGATGTGCCGTTCTAAAAACTTTGCCTAACCTTATGGGAATTACGTAAAACGATGAAAATAATAATAAATTAATCTCTTGAGTTTTTCACATCAATGTTTAGTGTCTTATACTAGCCTAGTTACTAAATAAAGAAAATAAAGAGCTATTTTAACATGCGTATCGATGGGAATAGCAACAAAACTAATAAAACTCTTAATCTTTAACACTCAAGATAATCACTTCTGCTTTCTTAACAAATTCCTTAGTTAATGTAACTTACCCTTGAAAATTATGTACACAAGTGTGTTTATTGATTAAAAATTACGTTTTAATTCGGCGTTTCTTTAAATATTAATATAACAGTAGGTATCTATGTAGGTACCTATATCTTTGTAGATTAGACCAACGCGAATTTTCGTATAGTAGGTAATCCTGTAGGTCCGAGTTACTGCAGCTCGGGACCAAATATTTAGGATTGATATAATGTTTTAATTTTGAAATAAGGTCGAGAATTTAATCAACTTATATTAATAAGTTGCAAACCCGACGCATGGAATACGAAGTATTTACGGAGATAATTTCTAAGTAGTTTATCACAGTTTTAATTACTGATGAAAGACAGCTATGGCATGTATATGTGACTCAAACATGGTCAGACAAATGGCTTATACGAAGGTTATTTCAACAAGAACTCAGGGTGAGGTTTAATTCTAGTGGCATGTCCATTATATGCTATTGATATTTTAATCTCCTTACGTAAGAAACGAGGCGCATTGATATGAAGAATACGTTCTAATTGTTCGATATTTGAATGTGAAAATATTATATAATAAAACGTCTAATCATTAATTTTCTGGAAAAAATTACAACACACCTTATCAAGCTAGTTTCCAGGCATTATAAGGCAATAGAAATCACGTTTCAAGACCTTATTTAATCTATAATAAAAAAGTACCGACTAGTACTAATAAAATTGGACCTAATCCTAATTTTTGCTAAAAAAATTAACTTATTTTGGCAGATATGGCAATACATAAAGAGGACTCAGTAAAAAAGTTTATTCACAACTAATGTGGGCAAGACCCGAGCTTCTATATTATTAAAGAAATACCAATTAGGTAACTCCTAAGCTCCTAACCTCAAATTGACGAATTTCAATCTCAAAACTTACCAATCTGTATTAAGGCCATTTTTACCCCAATAAAGGTACCATAATTATGCCTGTTCGTAATTATACTATTATATGAAAGTACAGGAGTTGCTTGTCTTGTCTATCTTCTCTTACATTATCTTTCTGTAAAAGTCTGTCTGTCGACCCTAAACATTTTCATATAGTTTTAGCAACCCTAAAAACCCTCTTTATAATCTGATATGCATCAATCCAATATTGCAGGTGGAAAAATAGGGATGTGCCAGTAGTGCTGGGCATTATAGGTGAAATATGTTTAATATTTACATATTGGATCTCTGTAATTTAACTTTAAAATCACTCCAGTGATGTTAAATACCCTTTTAATGATGTTCATTATGCTCTAGCATCATTAGTCTCGTTCCTAAAGTCATTCTGTTTGTCAACATGGTTGTCAGTCCTTTGTCTGTGTCTGTTTTTGTGTGAGCAGGCATGCAGTAGTGAATGATAGCAACCTGTGAGCCTCTGTCGGAGCGACTCGTCGAGCTCCCGGTCTGCGCGCTGGGCCTCTGCGTTCGGCTTCGGCGCTGCCGGGAACACCACCAGAACAATGCTCATGTTGTCTTTGCTGCCCTGTAAATAGGTATAAGGAATTAATTTCCATAAAACGGATTTATATTTTAAAGTGGCTGTTGCCACAACTTGTTGTGTGCTCACAATTTCACTCACATCCCAAATGACTTTATGAGACAAAAGGTAGTTTCAAGGTCTAATCTATATCTATACCAAAATTCATCAAAATTGGTTTAACAGTTTAGGTCTCTGTCTGAACATAATCAGACAGAGTTACTTTCCCATTTACAATGTTAGTATGGATTGTATGGCTTACATTATTATGTATGGATTACAAATTACCAGGTAAAAAATAACCAACGTCAGGAAAGCATTTGATTTTGCAAGTGCATCATAGAATAAAAGGCATTTTATCTTGAATGTATGTTGTAGAATTTACATTTTGATGTTTACAATATTTAAGTACTAGTTCGGTTCAATTTATGTAATTAAAAATAACTAATCAAGCTTAATTAAGAATATAAACACTACAGGTCAACTTCCAATGATAACCGTGTATTATCAAACACAATAAGTTTGTAGAGATCATTTGTTAATTACATTGTGACATTTAACTGTTCCATAAAATGTATGGAACAGCTGTTTTTCTCGTGATTTCAGGGTTGATTCCATAGTAAAAGGTATTCCTAATTATGAGTATAATACCATCCTTTCGGCTCCAAAACTACTTAAATTTCACAGTGTATTTTCTTGTAAAATTTTCCTTTTGAGCTATCAACAGAAACCTTTAAAAAAATAATGAAATAATTTAATCATTACAAGTTCACAATGAGTGTGTAATTAATTACTGTTTGGTTTGTAAACAGTGATGACATAAGGGTTTTTGGCCCTATAAGTATAAGCAATTGAAACCATGTTTATACACAGTTCATGATCTCATAACCAATCAAAGTGTCATCATCTACCTCTATAATCATCTAAAATACCATATTTTTAGATTTGTCAAAGATTAAATCTTTTTTTTTTTATTCTAACGCGAAGGTCCATCATTCTGTTTTTATAACAAACATAAGACACACCAGTGTAGTAATCTCTTTCACAATATTATTATGCTCTCAGAAGAAATATCACTATTAACTGGTTACCTGTCTTATTTCATAACTTCAGAGAATTTATCTGTTGTGCTAAAAATAATTACTCACTCTGCAGCTAATGAGTTTCAAAAATAGCATGTTGAAAGTAAGTAGGTGGACAGTATATTAGGGAGTGTAACTTACCTTATAGAGGCAGGTGTCAATGACCTGGTTGGTGACAGCCACAAGGTCATCTGTCAGTTGGAGCAGTGAGTGTATATAAGCACATAATGCCTCGTTGCTCATCACATCCCACACACCATCGCAGGCCAGCACCAAGAACTCATCTTCCAGCTCACTCCGCTCATGAACAGAAACCTCAGGCTCCGGGGACACCAGCTGCTCGCAAGGTCCACGGTTCATTACCTTCTTGTACTCATAATCTCCTAATGCCCTGGACACAGCTAAGCTTCCATTCACACGCTGAATCATGACTGAACCACCAGCTTGGACAATGCGTGACTTCTCCGATGGTAGCTCTGGCTTATGGTCTCTCGTCGCGAAAATTGGCACGCCGTTGCGAGCTAGCACCGCGCGGGAGTCACCACAGTTCGCAATGTATATCTGCTTAGGAGACAAGAACGCGCATACAGCCGTCGAGCCGGACTTCTCCTCGCCGTTGGACAACTCCGGGAGCTCCCGCATCTTCTTGTCCAGGTCCAGGAAACCGGCGCGGATCGCCTCGGCTATATCCTCACGTCGAAACTCATCCGTCTGGAGAATACACTCGAGGAGATTGTCAGCGCAATGCGCCGACACCCGCGCTCCCGCGTGCCCATCAAACACCGCGAAATAAGACCAGTCCGATAGAGTACCATTCAGAGTTAGCTGCGCGTGATGCGCATCCTCCATCTCAACGCGCCAACCCTGCATCGACGCCACGCCATAGCGAAGACCATTCCCTTCTCCGCTCTCGTTGTATTTCTTAGTTTCGGGCTTATTTAAAAACGCCCCCATACTGAGTCCTCTGTTACTAATAAGTTAATCGCACATAGTTTCCACACCATCAGGCACTCGAACGCAAGTCGCAACCGATAACGTAAAAGGCGAGCAAAAGCATCACTATTCACTGGTAGATACGATCTCGCGACAGTATGATCACGTCAGATGGTTGTTACTCTACACTGGTGGCTGTGATACCTAAACGCGTGGAGTTTATTGTTTCAACTGCTTCTACGTAGGTTAATTAATTACGCGATGGTGTTGCGTAGATCTCGATGACAAATCGTGCTCTCGGGAATCGTAAAACGAAAAAGCAACTCAACTCAAAAGAATGAATGGCGGACATAAATAGTACTTGTCTATGATTTACTTTTTTAAAATAATTTTATTGGATATTGTTTATGGTTTTATTCATTCTTGGACCATTGATAAAATCCTTATTTGTAAAATCAGACTTTTTAAGAAATTAAGAATTATCCACGAAAAGTAAACAAATAATAATGTTATCGCAAGTTGTAGTAGCCGTAGCAGTACATACATGATGTAAATACGATTACTGGTACATATAAGTATAAATTGTCACAGGCAGTAATAATTTATACGACAAACAAAATAATTTATTTGCGTCGTATAATAAGAGAAAAAAAACGTGCAAAATTGATATTGACACTGATTATTGATATTGATATTGAATGCAAGAAAGAAAAGAAATTACCAAAACCTTCTTGCTCAGTACACTCTTTACTCTATGTTGAGTCTTCTCTGGTTCTTCTCTGTGTGTGATTTTTTTGTACTATAAAAACCTCAGAGGAACTTTCCTCTGAGATAAAAATCTCAGAGGACTCTGAGAACAAAACTCAATGAAAGAGTCAAAACTCAAAACTTTTCTCTGAGGTGAAAACCCAAAACGCAATATTGACCATTGCGTTTTAATAGTACAAAACTCCATGGAATTTTTTGTGCTGTCAAAGTGTCATTGTTGTCAATTAAACGTCATTCATGACTGTATTTCAGTGGAGGTTATGTTGTTGAACATTTTAAATTAATTATTACATTCAGTTATGTATGTTACTAGTACAAACGTAGTAATTTGAATACTACACCTAAGTTTGAGCCAATTTTTTTTACGAGGGCTTTTATAACCTTGAAAGTTTGTGACATAACCTATTTATTGTCTTGAATTTTACCCCTTATCGATTACTTCATGACTTAAATGTTGCATTTATTAGCAGGGAAAATGTACAAAAGTATCATATTTAAACGGTTAGTGAACTATTTATATACTGAGTGCCAGAAATTGCACAAAACCAAACTTCAGCTGTATTAACAATCACTCTTCTTTTTTCTAAACTATGTTATCCTACAGATAAGAAAGTCCCAGTTTATGCTTCCACAAACAGCCTATAGTTTGTTCTATAATCATTTTTATCATTATCATCATTATCATCATCATCATCATCATCATCATCATCATCATCAGCCTGCTGGACGTGCGCCATTTCACCCTGTCTTCGGCTTATCACATCCAACTTCCGCCACTAACTTTTCGCAATTCATCACTCCATCTTGTTCTATAATAGACGAACTTTTTTATTAACTCTGTTCAATAAATTCTAAATGTAATTTATTCTTAACTGTCCTAATGCAAGCCTATTCAGAATAATAAAAAAAATATTGGGATGATTGTCGAAATATGTAATTAGTATCTTTTTGCTTGACATACTTACATCATTGGTACACCCATATTAGAATGTTCTCTGGCCATATTGAAACCCAGGTCTAACAACTCTTTAGTTTAGTACTAGTGGTGGACTGATGTTAGGGTGAAAGGGGCGGTCCACCCTGGGCTCCGGTGCCAGTGGGCTTCAAAATTTCGACAAGAATTCCTTTTTGGTTAAATTCATTGGAATCAGTAATCAATACATTAAAGTTTAAAAGGTTCCTGTACCTACTCTCATAAGTAAATAAACTTTACTACAGGATTAACTCAGAACTTACCACTTACACTTTCTCACTTACACACTTTTTTTTTTTTTAATAAAACGTTGCCCCACACTAGGATTTTCTCCTGTGTCGTGGGTGCGTTTACAAACACAAATTCTCACATACACATACGCCCAGACCCGGAACAACTACCTGTAGATCAAACAAATATTTGTTCCGTGTGGGGATCGAACCCACAACACGTTGCGTAGAAGTCGATCGCTCAGCCGCTACGCCAAACGTGTCGTCAATTTGTCTGTTCCTATATCATAGCCATATGATACATGCCCCCGCAAACACCATGAGGCCCCCGAGGAGATTAGTGTGCCACTGATTCATACATAGTGATTTATTTTTCAGGTTACCAATAAGGTCAATCATCAAGAATGAATTTGTATCTCAATCCTGTGGGATTACTAAAGTCCCTCTAAATAATAATTACAAATGGGCCAGACAGCTTTCAATATCATATGTCTGCTGCAAGAAAAGGAGATCACCTGAAGAAAAGGTAAATAAAATATAAACAACTCATTGTTTTTATATATGGGTAACATTCTTAATTAACTTCTCTTCACCTTCTGAGGGAATGTGCAATGTATATACACAAACATAGTTCAACACAGTTCATTAATCCAGGGAAACATAAAATACATGAAAACTTAGGTTAAGTAAACTAAATTTTGATATGCAGGTCGCAGAAAGCCGTGGGAGATCTTCAATCAGGTACTCACCTAAGAGTGCTGAGGTGGTCGGAATCTGGCGCAATATGACTGTGCAGGATATAGCCACTGTCCTCAAAAAAGATTTAGGTAAGTAACATTTTTGTCTATGTCTTTCTTTTAAGTACTTAAATCATGACTTGCTTATGTCCAAGTTTGTTTGGGCATTTTTTGTCAGATGTGTGTTTAGAAACTCCAACATCATCTATTACTAAAAATCTAAAACATTAAATGCAATTACATACCATCACACCTGTATTCCCCGAAGGATTATGCAGAGGTGTACTAATATACACCCACAGTTCGCCGGTATGTTTAGGTCCCATGTAATATGAGGGTGAGCCTATTGCCATTGGGCACAATTCCCAGACTCTGAGCTGCTACTGAGAATTTCATAGAAAAACCCAATAAAACTTTGCTCAACCTGGGGATCAATCCTGGGACCTCTAGGGTAGCAGTGGCGCTTGGGACCACTAGACTAATGAGGCAGTAAAAAAAATTGTTGCACAATAAATGCAATTGCTAGTAATAATAATCATAATTGCTTTACAAAATTAATAATTAACTTGACACAGGAAGAATAGTTGCCATCAATTTAATTGCCACAAGAATAAAGTATTTATTGTTTCAGATCATGTTTTTAAAGCCCTAGAGTTTGCAGACAAAAATTCTGAAGTGAAGTACACAGAAAAAACTGTGATACACAACCCTCAAATCATCAGGGATATTGTCAAGATCTCTGGCTGCAGGTTCAAAATTGTACCCAGCCCTGATCAGGAAACACAGGAAGAAGAGGTAGGTTTTGACCATATGTAAATAATCCACACACTTTGGATGAAATGTATAAATGACAAATAGTCACAAAAGGGCAAAAAGACAGTATAGTATAAAGTCCAAAGCACAAAACATCCAAAATTCTATAGGTCTTCCATAATAACTAAATGGTTCTTCTAAACCCATATGTAATCAGGACCTTCAAAGAACAATCTTATATCTACCACAAAAGTTAGAAATGTATTGGCAACTTCTTTGGTGTTGCAGATATTCATAGGTGGTGGTGACTTGCTACGATTTTTGCATACTCTATATCTCTATAGGTTCAAGGATTTTCTCCCTCCCTGTAGTAAAACCCTACTGGTCCAGTCCCTTGTGCTTCCTGTAATTGACTATGCAGATGCTTGTTACTGTGATTTATCCCAAGAGCTTCTCAATAAATTGGATTGTTTACTCAATAATTGTATCCGCTTCATTTTTGGGCTTCGGAAGTATGACCACATATCTCTTTTTCGTCTCCAGCTTAAATGGCTTCCTATCCGCCATAGAAGATCCCTAAGATCTCTTTGTATGCTTATATATATATATTCTTTTTTCTATACTCAACGATCCTGGTTCTCCTGAATACCTTAAAGGATTTTTCCAGCTTTTAGGCTGTTCTCATAATCGTAACCTTCGAGCATCTGAAAATCTCATACTTCAAATCCCTTCGCACCGAACAGGTTTCATCTCTCATTCCTTCGCTGTATCTGCTATAAAACTATGGAACGGTCTTCCACTTGACATTAAAAAAGCTCCGAGCAATTTCTCCTTCAAGCGCAAAGTTCGCGAATACTATCTCATGTCGCTGAATTAACTACTGTTTTGTTTCCTTTTTGATTATACTATATTTATTTTATCTCTGGCATATATAGTTAAATTATACATATGAATGTATTTGTCTATATATTCATATTATTGTTTATTTTATAGTTTATCACTTTTTAAACAGATATTTATTTTTTTGTACTTATTTTTATCTTTTCTCCCAAACCCAAAGATTGACTGGTAGAGAATGCCATATGGCATTAAGTCCGCCTTATGTACTACTTTTGTGCATAGAAGTATAAATAAATAAATAAATACTTCTTTTGCTTCTTCCACATTCATACATCTTCTCATACATATCTTTTTATATATGTATATGTGATATTTAGATATGTGATCTGTTAATATCATGTCACTTAAACAACAGATAATCAGTGCCATTGTCTACATAAATAACATAAAAACAAAAAATATTTATGCAAATAGGACTACACTTTAAATCACAAAATATAGGAATACTTGTGTCGTACGCAAACTCTTTATTTCTTAAAACAATTTATGCACTTTCTACCATACATTTAATTATTAACGTCAGAGCAAAGACGCAGTGCCTGCTCCCCCGGCTCCGCCCGAAGCCCTGCGGCCTCGTCCGCCGGTGGTGTGCGTGATGGGCCACGTGGACCACGGGAAGACCACGCTGCTGGACGCGCTCAGGGACACCGCTGTCGTCGACCAGGAGTTTGGCGGGATCACGCAGCATATAGGCGCTTTTGAAGGTATGTCACTTTTGTATGATGTAGTTCTCTAATATCTTATTGATCGATTACTAGGGTATCAATTTTATTTCGACCTTTTTGGTACAAATATAGAGCTCATTCAACTAAATATACTATATACTAAGGTGAAAATCTAACAAATTAAGCACTTTGAGTGTTGCACTTTGCCTTGAGATGAAATTTTCGCACTGATAGCTCTAAAAGGACTAGTTTACAAAGAATAGAAAAGTGTATCTAATTAATCCGAACTGACTCCGATAGTCTGATCAGACGATCGGTAACAAAATCGATTTTTCGCTTTATATTCCGCGTTACGCATCGAAACAATTGTGAAATGCGGCATACAACAGACGCAAGCATAGGAAATTACATAAGTTAGAGTGAGCAAGAACATGCTGTGGCTTTCCTTTCGCAATGCATTGCCAATGAGGGCTACCGTTTTTAAGCTCACCAGCTAGCGCCACTGGCGAGTAAGGTCCTGAAGTAAAGCTTTCATTGCTTGACATTTACGCACATAAAACGAAGTAATTTATTTAAATCATATTTAATACCTAAGATATCGAACGTGCCGCAGAGTTACGTAGTCCCGTTTTGTTCTCAAAAAAGGAGGACATAGGCTTCCAAACAATTAAGCTGTAACAAAACACTGACATTAATTGACCCGTAACTCATTTTTGCCATAATTAATCTCAGGTATTGCCAAATATGTATAACATTATTCTAATTAGTAATAAACCCACGTAGCCCACCCACAGACTGTAATTTGGCATTTCGGAGACCTCACGCTACACTAGCGCCTCTAGCGGCGAATTCACACGCGATAGCTCTAATTAATTCCCCATTTTCTTGTGTGCAGTGCAACTAGCATCCGGTGATAAGGTTACGTTCCTGGACACGCCGGGCCACGCCGCTTTCACGGCGATGCGATCCCGCGGTGCCCATGCCACCGACATCGTGGTGCTGGTGGTGGCGGCTGACGACGGCGTCATGGAACAGACCCTCGAGTCCATCCGGATGGCCAGGGAAGCTAATGGTATGTGGAACCTTCCGCACCTTGTGTGGTTAAACTAACACAGTGAAGACTCCATTATCCGAACTACCAAAAATGATATATATGTATTATTACAAAAAATGTTAAGTTAAGATTTTGTTTCAGTTCCCATTCTGGTGGCGATCAACAAAATTGACAAGCCAGGTGTGAACATTGTAGGTATGCCTCTTTTTATATCTATGTTGTTATTACTGTATATGAGAATATTCGCCATTTATCTTTGTCACAGTAAAGATATATATTTTATAGTGTGCCTTTGTAGTTAATTCAGTCAGTGCTTAAGCACAATAGATTTTGCATTGTGTCTATAATTTGTTACTTGACGGGTTAACTGAATCCAAACAAAGTATAATTAATATATTCACTTTACAATATTTTTTAAATAGTTTTAATAGTGTCTATATTCATTCCATCAGGAAAAAACAATGCGGGCACTGTCAACTCACGGCATCGTTTGCGAGGCTTTGGGCGGTGACATCCAAGCCATACCGGTGTCAGCTTTGAAGAAACAGAATCTTGATACTTTGGTGGAAGCGTTAACACTACAAGCTCAGCTCATGGATCTAAAGGCGGACCCTGGAGGGTATGTCGAAGGAGTCGTCATTGAGGCTCAGCTGGATCCGAGGACTGGGTGAGTTTATCTTACAATAGAAGATATTTTTTTTTATGGGATAGGAGGGCAATCGAGTAGACAGATCGCCTGACGGTAAGCGATTACCGCCGCCCATGGACACCGGCAACACCATAGGAGTCACAAGTGCGTTGCCGACCTTTTAAAAGGGGATTGGGCTTCCGGTAACCTCACTCACTCGACGAAATACAACGTAAGCGTTGTTTGACGCCGGTTTCCTGTGAGGCCACGCCTATCACTCCGGTCGAGCCGGCCCATTCGTGCCGAAGCATGGCTCTCCCACGTAAAACTTTATTCCACCGTATTGCATTTATTTTATTTTTCACATAAGCTCGCCTATGAAGTTTCATAATTATTATACCTGACAGGCCATAGACAAAAAATGCAATACTTCATGGACACTGTTTTTTTTTCTAATAGTGAAGCGACGTGTCCTTAGCTTCGATATTTATAGATATTGATATTCATTGCGCCCACAGATGTAAGGAATAATTCAAGTTGATTTTCAAATGGGTAGTAGCTGAAGAGGTGATAACGAATTTAGATAAAGTGTTTTAGGCATCCTGAAATGATAAAAAACTTTATAATTTAGATGATACTGGAAGTGTCTGGAAAAAAGATTGCGATTATTTTGGTACTGTACCAGTAACACTAACATTCAAAATAAACAGTTTTTTTTTTAGCCTAAAACACCAACTTCTCTAAATGTTTCACGAGCCCTCCAGCTACCGTACAAAATGTTGAGTAGAAATAAAACCTCAATGAGTAAAATCGATTTTCTTCATTAATAAAGTCGATAGAAGAAATCGAATTGGTAACACATAAAGACATAATTTTTTTGTAGGAAACAAGCAACAGTATTAGTACAAAGGGGTACATTGCGACGGGGGAGCATCATCGTAGCAGGCACCGGCTGGGCCAAGGTAACACCATGACTACCAACGTATCACCACGCCTGTATTCCCTGAAGGGTTAGGCAGAAGTGTACTAATTATGCTTCCAGTCATCCACAATTCGCTGCTATGTTTAGGTCACATGTAATAGAAAGAAAGAAAGAAAGAAATGTAATTTGTTTGTGACACACTATATACATATACAAAAACGGAAATTACAAAAAAGTGGGTTCGCTAAATAGGAACTGGTTCAGCATGTGAGAGACATTTGCCAGGCGCCAGACTCAACCAGACCCTTTGTGACCGTCGGATACAGATTTGCGGCATACATACATTTATGTTAAGCTTAGTTTTACCAAGACATATAGACTATAGACTAGATTTACTAAGTTATTTTAAAAAATATACAG
Source organism: Acronicta aceris (assembly GCA_910591435.1). NCBI lineage: Eukaryota > Metazoa > Arthropoda > Insecta > Lepidoptera > Noctuidae > Acronicta > Acronicta aceris. The sequence continues at coordinate 1,837,549 of OU342775.1, forward strand.
AGGCAAATTCTTAAATATATATATATAGTATACATTAATTTTCACTATGCCCGGCTCCACTAAATGGACCATGGCACCTAATAGGGGAGCCTATTGCCATTAACCGGGCACAAATCCAAACTCCGAGCTACTTTTGAGTTATGACGTCACAACTATAGTACGCTATCTGCCTGGCAAAATTAAAAAGCTTATAACTTCCTGCACCGATTTTAATTTTTCTTATGTTGATCAGCTCTATATAAGGTAACTAGCTTTTTGCCCGCGACTTCGTCCGCGTGGAATAGTTACTTTGTTCCATATGAACTTTCATCCCCTATTTTATCCCCTTGGGGGTAGAATATATCAAAATCCTTTCTTAGCGGATGCCTAGGTCAGAACATCTACCTGCATGCCAAATTTCAGCCCGATCCCTCCAGTGGTTTGGGCTGTGCGTTGATAGATCACTATGTCAGTCAGTCAGTCAGTCACCTTTGAGTTTTATATATATTTAGATAATTTCCATAAGGCCGAGAAATAGTCATTTTTTTTGTAGTATAGGAGGGCAAACGATTAGACGGATCGCCTGATGGTAAGCGATTACCGCCGCCCATGGACACCCGCAACACCAGAGGAGTCACGAGTGCGTTGCCGACCTTTTAAAAGAGGATTGGGCCTCCGGTAACCTCACTCACTCGGTGAAACACAACGTAGCGTTGTTTAACGCCAGTTTTCTGTGAGGCCGTGATATCACTCCGGTCGAGCCAGCCCATTCGTGCCAAAGCATGGCTCTCCCACGTAACAAAATTTACCTAATCGTGTCTGTAATTTGTATGTAATCGTGTGCAGGTTCGAGTGCTAAACTCAGCAGAGGGTAGGTCGGTACAGGAGGCGCCGCCATCCACGCCAGTGTCTGTGCTCGGCTGGAGAGAACTACCCTCGGCCGGAGACCAGGTTTTAGAAGTCAGCTCTGAGGTTAGTAAGTACTTAGTTAGAACGAAATTTGGAAATTCATAAGTTGATTAGTACAGTACCTATACTCGGCAATATATGTGGGCTATGGATTATGATGAATGGAATAAAATTATTAGGTTTTTCAACAATTACAGTATTACACTTTTTATATATTTTTTTATTGATTAAGTCGGCAAACGAGCTGACGGGTCGCCTGATGATAAGTAGTCATCGTAGCCCATGGATACCTGTCACACCAGAGGACTTGCTGATGCATTGCCAACCCTTAAGAGCCCCTACGGACTACAGACTGCCAGAGCCGCTACAACCGAGGGGAACTGGCTCTTATGTACAAAAGTCGAAACACACACCAAAGTGCTTTACAACAGACTCCGACGTTAGGGTGGTTGCCAGCCAGTCAGACCCCGAGAGATCCTACCACCAAGCTAGTCAGATATTTTCACGCCTCTTACGGGATGCCTATCTGGAAAGCAGTGAGGAATAGTATTATATATAATATATAAGGACGGGTTAGAATACGTGTCATAACATAACAATTGACCAATCAAGGGAATCTTTCTACCACAAATATTTATCAATCAAGTCCAATTACAAACCTAATATACCATCGAAATGAAATGAAATGATATTTATTTCTGTAAATAGATCTCTCAAGGATGCTTTTACATGTCTTTTTTTTAAGTACTAGATGGTGTCGGCATTTCCTAGCTGACGACCTCTGAGAAGAAACACCGAAACAAACTCAGAGAATCATGGTCTCTTTTGAAGTCCAGACATAATACTGTAAGAATATGTGAGTGATACAATGCAGGGCAGTGTCTGAAATGGCCTTTTGAAGAAAGATCCATAGCGGCTTTGAGTAGACCAGTCCCATCCGACGGCACGCATGCATCAGACATTGTGTAGCTCGACCATATTATAGGGAGCTCTACAATCCGTCACACGACGATACCAGATCGGCGGAACATTTGCGTAGGCCCTATAAAAAAATCTCGAAGCCACCAGACAGTTAAAAGCTAAAAGACGTAGTATACCTAGCCTACATCGTACTCACATTTACATAAAATCCTTTTAACATTAATTTAATTGCATTATTTATTGAATTTAAGTGTAAAATTTGAATCATTTTGTATTATAATTGCAAAATGTCAAAGAATGTCAGATCAGAAATAATAAAATAATAATGTCAGATATCAGTCGGTCAGTCAGAGTTATTATCAGAAAAAATATGTGTAATGGCCTCGTTCATCAGAGCGGCTCAATCCCAGGCATTTTTATCATCTAAATAATCTCTTACTGAATAGAATCCTTTGAGACACAGTCTCCGTTTAACAATGGACTTAAATTTATTAAGACTTAATTTTTGTATGTTAGTTGGGATTTTATTGTACAAGCGTATACATTGACATTTGAATGATTTACTGATTTTCTGGAGCCTGGTAGTAGGAACAACAAATTTATTCTTGTTCCTAGTATTAAGATTATGGATATCACAACGTTTTGTAAAGAGATTAATATTCTTGTGTGCATATAATAAATTTTCATAAATAAATTGTGAAGGAACAGTCAGTATATTAATCTCCCTAAATTTTTCCCTCAGTGAATGTCTGGGACTTAAATTGTAAATTGACCGAATAGCCCTCTTCTGCAGCACGAAAATAGTTTGGATATCGGCAGCATTCCCCCACAGTAGAATACCATACGACATCACACTATGGAAATAACTAAAGTACACTAAGCGAGCTGTATCTATATCTGTTAAACTACGTATTTTTTTAACGGCGTATGCTGCAGAACTGAGCCTTTTGGACAACTTCTCTATATGTGGGCCTCACTGAAGCTTAGCATCTAGGGTAATACCCAGGAATACTGTAGTTTCTACAAGATCCAACTCTTTGCCGTTTATGAGTACGCTGGTCTCCACCTGTCTAACATTAGGCGTGGTAAATTTAATGCATTTGGTTTTTTTTTTCATTTAAAAGCAAATTATTAGCATTGAACCAGTGTACCACCTTTGAGAGAGCACTGTTGACATCGTCAATATCTGGGTTCTGGCGTTTTAATTTAAATAGAAGTGAAGTATCGTCAGCAAACAGCACTATGTCGTGGTTATCTCGTATCAAATAGGGCAAATCATTAATATATATTAAGAATAGAAATGGGCCAAGAATTGAGCCTTGAGGAACTCCCATTGAAACTACAGACCCCGAAGACCTCTTTCCGTTGACGTCCACTTTCTGAATCCTATTACCCAGGTACGAAATAAGAAGATTCAAAGAAGTGTTTCTCACACCATAGTGGTGTAACTTCCTGATCAGTGTTTCATGAAGAACACAATCGAATGCCTTAGATAGATCACAGAAAATACCCAGTGCATCGCGTGAATTCTCCCATGCATCAAAAATGTGTCCTAAGAGTTCAACACCGGCGTCGGTTGTCGAACGACCCCTGGTAAAGCCAAACTGTTTACGATTGATAAATTTGTTTTCATAGAAGAACCTTTGCATTTGATCTAGTATTATTTTTTCGAAAATTTTACTAAATGTAGGTAGCACTGATATAGGTCTAAAATTTGTGGGGTCAGATGTGCTACCCGCTTTAAACAAAGGTATTATTTTGCTGGTTTTCATAAGATCAGGAAATTTTCCACAGTCTATACAATCATTAAAAATAAGGGCTAAGGTTGGTGCTACAATGTCGATTATTGATTTGACAACGTCTACAGAATTACCCCACAGGTCTGCAGTTTTTTTAACATTTAACATATTGAAAGCTTTGATTATGTCTCTATAGTTGATTTGATTAAAATGAAATTCGACATCACCAAATTTAACATTTTCTCGAAGTAAAGACTCCGCAACAGTGGGTGAAGAGTTTAAGTATCTGGTAGTAGAAACAGGAATGTCTGAGAAGAAATTTTCAAATGCTGTAGCAACTTCTGAGTCTGATTTGACTATATTGTTATCAATAATAAGACTGTAATCACGATTTCGTGTACTAGCCCTTCCTGTTTCACTGTTAATAATGTTCCAAGTCATCTTTATAACATTGTTACTATTTTTTTTTTTGAACTTAAGTAACGAGACTTGGCTTCGTGCCTATATTTCCTGAAGAACCCTTAGGGAGTGTGGAGGGGCAAAGTGTGTTGCCCCTCCAACCAAAGGGTCCTCCGACCAGGCAGGTCACCCTCGCGAGCCACGTCCCGAGTCGGGTTGTATATTATATGCAAGTTTGCGTTGTAAACTTCACTTGCGTGATTCAGGACTTGTCCGTCTTGTTTCTATGTAGCGTGGTAGATGTCGCTACAGGGAGGAAGCAAAGTTATACTAATGTACACCCACAGTTCGCCGGTATATTATTATAGGGGGCGAGTCTATTGTCCTTTACCGATTACAAATCCAAACCCCAGAAAACCCAATAATACTTCGCCCGATCTCTGAATCGGCTCCAAGACCTCTTCCGTAGCAGTTGCGACTAATTAGACAGTTATAACAAACACGGATTACTGTTCGCACCTTTGAGATAGATCGGCTAAGTACTAGCTCGAGGCTAATCTCGCGTTGCTCGAGCTAATCCGTCGAGAAACGTGTCAAGAAGCTCATTGGCAACGACTTCCTTGTCCGGGCTAAACTCCATAGTCTGGAAATTAAGCCGCAAAGTAACTGGCTTATCGGTTTTTTATAGGATACATTTCGGAGACTGTGTCAGATCTCTACAATTTTATTCCCCCTAGCTCTTTCTACTATCGATCGATCAGAAGCACGAAAAAGCGACATGGATTCATGGTGGACATTCCAAAAACCCGAACGAAACGCTTTAAGTCCACTTTTATCATGCGTAGCGCTGAAATGTGGAATGCCTTTGCGAGCGGGTCGTCCCCGATAGATATAATCTGGGTGTCTTTAAATCATGAGTGAATCAGTGACTCCTATGGTATGGTGTTGCGGGTGTCCATGGGCGGCGGTAATCGCTTACCATCAGGTGATCCGTCTGCTCCTTTGCCCTCCTATCGCATAAAAAAAAGTGAATCGGTCTGATGTTAAGCGAGCTTACCATCAAACGTATTGGCGGTCAAGCGTAAGCCTGCCACGAATAAAAAAGGAAAAATCACTTTTTGCAACAGAAACGCGCCAACGAGGTGATGAAGTGGCGTCACAATGTTCGTATGCGAGAGAAGCAGGCGGCCGACCAGGAGGTGATCTCTGTCAAGGAGGCGGAGCACCAGCGCCAGTACGTGGCGCGGCTGGCACACAAGCGCGCGCTCGGCCGGTACAAGCTGCGCCCGGACGGGCCGCGACAGAAGATGATACAGCACGACGACCATCCCACGCTCACCGTTCTCGTCAAAGGTACATACTACTCCTGTGCGATAACTTGCATGTAACATACACTAAACATATATACTAACGGCCAGTCTGTACGCCGAAATGTGGGTGTACATTAGTACGCCTCTGCCTACTCCTCCGGGGAATACAGGCGTAATGGTCTATTATGTTATGTTAACGGCCAGTCCCTATATCAAATCAGTCAGTAGATATGCTTACTAGAGATAGAATTTTGACATAAGGTCCATACAAGTAATGTCAAAATCATAGGAATTTGACATTACATGTTAGTTGGACTGGGTATAAGAGTCTAAGACAACTGTGTTTACCTATAATTTAAATACGCTCAAGATCAAAACTGCAAATTGTTAACATACCATCACGCCTGTATTCCCCGAAGGGTTAGGCAGAGGCGTACTAATGTACACCCACAGTTCGCCGGTATGTTTAGGTCCCATGTAATAGGGGGCGAGCCTATTGCCATTAACCGGGCACAAATCCAGACTCCGAGCTGCTACTGAGAATTTCATAGAAAACTCAATAACACTGCTCGAACCCAGGACCTCTAGCGTAGCAGTCGCGCTGGGGACCACTAGACTAATGAGGCAGTCATTTAAGAATTGTCAATATAAATGCAAATGTCCGTTAATGCAGTTGTATGTAGACACTTAAAGTTTGTTAAATGCAAAATATAGATGCAAAATACTCGTATGAGTGTTTATGGAACTTTCAGTGAAAATGCAAGTTGTCCGACTAGAACCACGATTAATTGAACACTAACTTAATTATGTACAAAATTGCATGAGATTGAGATGTGCTCTGCTGCGAGTCAATGTACTAACAAAATGTAGGTCGCGATAACCTACCTTACTAAGTTATTACAATAATTATTAATTAAATATTTAAAAACCCATGTACGAGCACCGTACAGTGATGGTATTTTGTTTAAATCGACAAACCTTAAGAGCGCCTACAAATGGCAGACGGGCAGAGCTATAAAAACCTACTGTAATTTTAAAATTGACGACACGTTTGGCGTAGCGGCTGAGCGATCGACTTCTACGCAACGTGTTGTGGGTTCGATCCCCACACGGAACAAATATTTGTATGATCTACAGGTAGTTGTTCCGGGTCTGGGCGTTTGTGTATGTGAGAATTTGTGTTTGTAAACGCACCCACGACACAGGAGAAAATCCTAGTGTGGGGCAAAGTTTTTTTAAAAAAAAAAAAATATAAATACAACCAATTCTCAACTAACAACTATAAACTCTTATATCGTTACCTTTTTAAAGGTGATGTCGACGGCTCGGTGGAGGCTATACTGGACATCCTGGAGACGTATGACGAGCATGACAGAGTGAGGCTAGATCTGGTGCACTTCGGCGTCGGACCCGTCACGCCCAACGACCTAGAGGTAAAAATGCGTACCGACGCGACTTTTGAGTTAGGATTCGACCTAGAGGTAAAAATGCGTACCGACGCGATTTTTGAGTTAGGATTCCCAGGTCAAGCAAGAGGCTGTCTATAATGTAAAAATGACGGTTCAAAAAGTACTACCTAGTAGTCTAGATAGATAGAGTATTCTTTATTGCACACCAAAAAACTCATGTAAAGTACAATTTTGTAAGTCATAGAAAGGTACAATGGGCGGTCTTATCGCTAATAGACATCTCTTACAGACAACCTTTGGATGAACTTGTGAGAAAAGGAAAGGCGAATACTAATCTTGAATAAATGATTTTGATATTGATGTCGGAGTAGCCGCTACTCACCGAATAAACTCAAATATAAGATGAGAATTAAACAATGTCGAAGAAGACGTATTTAACTATACCGTTATTTTAGTGAAGGAAAAATTCAGTCGCAGGCAGATTCGAACCTGCGTCTTCTGGCTACATACACCAGACGCTCTCACCTCTAAGCCACCGCGAGTCCCACCCGCCTGATCGAAATTTGCCTTCACATTCTGAATTTACGTCCACGCCAACGTCGCCTTATGACGTAAATTTGAATACGATTTTTTCCTTCACTACAATAACTTTATAATCTTAGCATGGAAAATACAAAAAAAAACACAAAAAGATAGTTAACTATACCGATGAAGGCCCCCGAAATTCAAATTTCAAGTGATTTTTTACAGTTTGTAGGTGTATAACAAGTTCTAGATTAATGGCAGTAGTAATCGCGACATTAACTATACAACATTCACAACTGAGAACTAAAACCTTTACTTATAAATCCCTATCAAGCCAAATACTTGCCACAAACTGTGTAATTGGTCAAAATTGACATTTTACACTACTTTTAGCTACAATAATGATTTTTAAGCAATGGTTTTAGTTAACCATTGTGAAGTTTGTAGTTAATGTCGCAATTACTATTTTTATGACTGTAGAACTTAATATAGACCTACAAACTGCGAAAAACCACTTGAAATTTGAATTTGGCGGGCTCAGGTGAACGATCCGCCTTAAATATTTACCGTTACATAATTTTTTTTTCTTCTAAACGTCCAATCACAAATCTTTTAGGTAGCAGAGGTATTCAAAGCCGTCATATACGCGTTCAACGTGGACTGCCCGCCCCCGATAACCGTGGAAGCGAAGAAGAAGAACATCGCCATCAAGCAGCACAACATCATATACCGGCTGGTCGATGACGTAAAGGAAGAGATTAGTGCTAGGATACCGAAAAGACTGGAGGAGGAGTATATAGGTGAGATTGAGCCCCCTAGATTATGGTCGAGCGACACAATGAGGACTGGTCTACTCAAAGCTTTTGTAGCACTCACATTTCGCTACTCCTTTGTCTGGACGTTAAATGAGACCGTGATTCTCTGGGTTTGTTTCGGTGTTTCTTCTCAGAGCTCGTCAGTTAGGAAATGCCGGCGCCATCTAGAAGTATTTCTAAAAGGTCCAAGTATAGAAATAAATGTCATTTATCAATGAGAGAGAGTTCCGTGCCAGGTCTTCTTCTCCATAAGATTCACTATTTGGAACCATGCAACTAGACATTAGATAGACATTTTTGAATTACATGTCTATGTATAAAAATTAATGGTCTTATTGAAATAAAAAACGCCAAAATGATACAAAGAATAAAAACAAATGTATCGTATAAGTACTTACTAAAAAAATAACTACTGAATTTTAAACACTGATTTTTCAGGCGAAGCGAATGTTCTGCAACAATTTATAGTAACCGAAAACAAGAAGAAAGTGCCAGTGGCGGGCTGTAGATGCGTGAAGGGATCACTCTCTAAAAACGCCATGTTCCGGGTCATTAGAGGACAAGATGTCGTGTTTGAAGGTAAGAATATCCTTCGATGATATTACCATTTGTTTATATTTTTAGGTGGTTCCTTTGACTAGGTTAGCTTAGCTTTGGCAGTAATATAAGAATATTACATATCGAGCTCTGGACCATAGACATAATCATAGATCAATGATAGTCCAATGCCTTTAAATAACATAAGAACTGACAGATTTCGTAAAAGTTTTAAAACTTTTGAAGTTTTTGGTGGGGATAAGCTCAGTTCAGTAAGGGAGTTCAAACCCCCCTTTCTGTCTACGGCCATGACTCATGAACAGAATCTATCATTCAATAAATTATTTTTTTTAAGAAACCCCGACCCCCGATTTTGTATCGATTTCATCAAACATAGCTAAGAACACTCGACTAATTCACCTCCTTTCAAACATAATTAAAATCGGTTCATCCGTTCGGAAGCTACGATGCCACGGCCAGACACACACACACACACACACACACACACGCACACAGACACGTCGGGGGTTTAAAAATAATACTTTATGTCCCAGGTAAACTAGCATCAATGAAACATCTAAAAGACGAAGTGCCGAGCATAAAGCGGGACATGGAGTGCGGGCTGCGCTTCGAGGAGCCGTTCGAGGTACAGCCGGGAGATACAGTCGTGTGCTACAAAATGGTAGACGCCGCCGACACCACTGCGTGGGACCCCGGCTTTTAGTTATAGCAATAAAACAACAATTGTATAGTTATTCACTGTCTTATTTTTCAATACCCATATCTCTTTGTGATTTTTTTGCATCTTCCATGCTAAGATTATTAAGTTATTTTTTAGTAAAGGAAAAAATTCAATCGCGGGCAGGATTCGAACCTGAACCTGCACCGCTCTGACCTCTAAGCCACCGCGAACCCTACCCGCATGATTGAAATTTTGCCTTCACATTCTGAATTTACGTCATAAGGTGACGTTGGTGACATCTATGAGAGGCAAGTTACCTTACTTCACAACCGACACGACTTACTTTATGACGTAAATTAAGAATGTGAAGGCAAAATTTCAATCATGCGGGTAGGGTTCGCGATGGCTTAGAGGTCAGAGCGTCTGGTATATCAAACCAGAAGACGCAGGTTCGAATCCTGCCCGCGATTGATTTTTTTCCTTTACTAAAAAATAACCCATATCTCTTTATAGGTCTTGTGGCCGCTGCGAGAGTAAGGTCCTTACTTCCGAATTCGATTCTACGGTCGAACACTTGATGAGTCTCGGGTTAATAAGGTCTTTGAACATAAACATACTATCACGCCTTTATTCCCCGAATGGGTTAGGCAGAGGCGTACTAATGTACACCCACAGTTCGCAGGTATGTTTAGGTCCCCAGCTACGCTAGAGGTCCTGGGTTCGATTCCCAGGTCGAGCAGTGTTATTGGGTTTTTTCTATTAAAATTAAATTAAATTCTTAGTAGCAGTTCGTAGTTCATGCAACTTAAAACGTCAAAGAGTAGGAGCACATCAATACAGCTATTTCATCTCTCTTCTACAGACAGATGACAGAATCTACCTTTATAATTATAATTTCATATTTTTATCTTCGGTAGGTTGAACATTGTAGGACAATTTGTTTACCTGGTTGTTCAGTGAAAATAGTAATAGGACCTATCAAATTGTAGTAGGCTTTATCCAAACTAATTAGTGAGAAATTTACTGTCTGTCTGTTTGTTACGTTGTTACACCTAAACTGCTGAACTAATTTTGAGAAGAGATGGACTATAGGCTACTTTTAATATCAAAAATTCCTTTTTTATGCGGGCTATAACTACTATACAAATCAACAATATTATTTAATAACTATGCTAAAAGTATGTTTGTCGAAATAAAACTGCAACATTTTATAAAGAGAATCCTCTATTTTAATATTAACTTGATAGGCTTGTAATTCGTGTCTCACTATTATCGAACATAGAACTCCAATAAATTAATAAGTAATAAACATCATATAACTGCATACATCGGTGACCTAGAAACGTTGTATGGGACTAGTGTTCATTAGACTGCCATGTAAAGGACATACATCCGTATTATTTTGATGAATAGGTTCCGTTTCAATAGTCAATAACACCTAGAATAATAGTAATAGATACATAAATGTACAGTGCGCAACTTAAATATTAACAAATAGTTATTGAAAGCCTTTTGACAAAGTATCTCTTATGAGTCCGGCGGACCGATTTTTCCTTACAAACGTAATACCGAAATAAATCGTAAATCAAACACAATTTAATCAAATTCTGTTATTATTCGGATAGCGTTAATCTAGGTTCCTACGTTACCATTTCATCCAAAATATTTCACTGGAAATTAATGTAAGCGAATGCAGTTTTTGATAACATTACCAAGTTTGGAATGATTTTCCGGTCTTTTATTTCCAGTGAAGTTGTAGTAGACGAAATAGCTCCGTAGGAACCTAGATTAATAGTATCCAAATCCGAATAATAACAGAATTTGATAGAATATTGTCTGGATTACGATTTATTTCGGCATTACGTTATTGTGGGCAATTCAAGCACCCTTAACAATTAAGGTATTTTGTGGATGATTGTACATGTACAGTATTGACAATATAAAAAATATCCTACTGTCTTGTCAGGCTCGGATTTAAATAGGCTCCAAGACTATTCTTTTTATATTGGATAAAAGATTCGCAATACAAATAAGAAATAATAAAACAAGCGAATGAAGCGCCATTTTGTAAATATCTTTGAAGATTTTGGCCAATGTTTAGCTCCAAAGTCAGTTAATAAAATTATCAGGCATAATAAAGACAGTCTAACAAATCTTAGTCCCACATATTTGCTCCAAACAGAGAGCTAGTAAATTCTACTATGACACAATACAAAGATATCGTCACCAATCACTGGATTCTTAACAATCATAGATTTTATTAATCATAAAAAGGAGTTATTTAGACTATGCCTCGCTATGAGTAACTTGGATCATGTCATTAAATACAAAATTGTTTGCATAACATACCATCACGCCAGCATTCCCCGAAGGGTTAGGCAGAGGCGTACTAATGTACACCCACAGTACGCCGGTATGTTTAGGTCCCATGTAATAGGGGGCGAGCCTATTGCCATTATCCGGGCACAAATCCAGACTCCAAGCTGCTACTGAGAATTTTATAGAAAAACTCAATAACTCTGCTCGATCTGGGGATCAAACCAAGGCCCTCTAGCTTAGCAGTCACGCTTGGAACCACTAGACTAATGAGGCAGTCCAGTAAAATTGTCTGCAACAGGCGAATATTACTGTAATATTAACACCCGAATCGCTTTGTATTGTGTCCAAAACATTCTTGAAATAAAATAATACATAAAATATTTAAGCGCTGTTTTGACTGCACGCAAGGTCACCATACCAGCTTTCCAATTTTTTAAATCATAGAGCTATGATTTTCCTCGATATTTCTAGTCTCGTTAATTGAAAAATAAGTATAGGAATTTTTAAACAGAGTATCACACGAAATTAAATGCAGTGAGACTGTGCCTCGCAAAAAGCAATTGCTACTAATTAGCTGTGTATACGCCGCAAACTGTCAAAACAGCGCCGCAATGATTGTTCAAAGGCTAATTATAACTATGAGCACAACCTAGTATTAAGTATGAAATTAAAAATTATAAATGGCTCATTGAAACAGATACAATGGAGTAGCTGCTCGCCTCGCAAGGATAAGTTACTTTTGCTTAATAAATTATGCAATATAGAAATTAACAATGTTCTTTCAATTAATTAATCAGCTTATCTGGTCTTCGTGATTCAAGTATCTTAAAAGATGCTCATCATGATTAAGCACACATTTTTTCAAAAATACCTTTCCTAATGTCCACGCAGGTAGTCACATAAAAAATTGTTAATGAAATATCGAAAGTAGTTAGTTGAGTTTTTTTGATCATAAAATTCACTACCTATTACGCAAGCACTTGCAGACAGCCTCAGAGAGGCACTGTTTGTACTTTGCACGAATTTAATCGTAATTTTAAAGAAATATTTTTTTAATTCTCTTGCTCGAATTTATATTTCGTCGCTACTATTAAGCTTCACATAACGTTTGTTTGATTAAATTGTGCCAATTATATTCAATTGAACATTATGACTACTTTATTCGTACATAGCAGCTAAATTATTAGATTAGTATGCAAAATCACGATGCGCAATAAACAATTTTGGTTCTGACCATTAGGAACTAGTGTTCTGAAGTTTATTAGGACTTATCTCATCAACTCGGCCTCGATGTTGGCCGAATTTAGGCCCAAATCAGAACTACCATTTTTATTTTTAAAATATTTAAATTATCTGACATAAATAAATAAGAACGGCAAGTTTTAATTGCAGCCACTAGATTTTAATTTTATTCAAAATAAATAAAAGTTAAGGCCACAAAAAAGAAAATTTTTGATGATGATACAATATAAATCTGACACTCTTTTTTTAAACATTGCAATATGCATAACATGTATCGTTAAAACGTTATTTCAACCGTAAATAACTGCTATCAACGGCGCCACAAGTAACGTCATTTTCACTTATATTATGTCGATTGTAAGATTAAAATAAAAACGTTATACGCATACACATAAATAATAGTGACTATAAAAGTTAATTTTAACAAATAATTTAGGCAAATACAAGAAAAGACTTTAGTTATGTCATTACTACGCTATTGCATTGTTATAATAACAGTTATTTTACCGTTATTTACATTGTTACTAAGTTTAAATTTGCAGTTAGCAATGGACAATTCGTGAAAATATCTAAATATAGATTAGGAATATTATTTCAAGCGCGGATTTGTGAAAAGGGAGACGTTTTCAAAGTGCATTATTTGTACACCTTATGTGTAACAATTTATTTTATTAGATTTGTAGAAAAGTTACATTACATTTTTAATCATTCCATCAAATTCTTTAATTATGCGTCTGACAATTGGTCAATTTATACAATTTAACAATTAAAATCGCTCAGAACTGGCCTAAAGAGTATTTATTTCTTACTTCTTTCATATTTTAGTTTATTGAAAATTTCAATTATAATATGCATTTAATTTTACTCAAAAATATTTAATTAATTATTCGCTTATACCTCCCAGTTTCCATAGAATATTAAATCCGCGCCCATCATATCAATTTAACTACACGAGGGCAAAAATATAGAACCGAATATTGATCTATGATAAAATAAATTCACTAAACTACACACTAACAACTAATATCTAAATAATTAACAACTTATAAGAGTCTCACAATATTAAAAAATAATAGTTAAACGATTAAACACTGCAAGTCTTACAGACACGTCAATCGATGCAACAACATTTTTATATCGATAAAAAATCGTAATAAATAGCTTTAATGTGAAAGCGCACGAGTGTGTTCTTTGCGTAAATGAAGCGATCAAATCGCTTGGCCTAACAACTATATTTACATACGTGAGCCGAGAAAAAAAATCGTTTTTCCTTAATTATAATATACATTTGTCTATACATAGTTACGAATCTCATATCTATATCTATCTAAAATGTTTTTTTTCATCGTATATCGTTACAACACTAGAAAATGCTTAGTGGAACTTTACCCACAACTGGAACCTCTCCTGTACTTATGACTTATACAGCACTCAGAGAAGGAAAAGACAAACTGTAAACAAAATACCCTTTTTAACCAACTTCTAAAAGGATTCTCAATGTTAAATATAATATTACTAATTTTCAGTTTACTGGTTTCTGACAGCAAGCATGCTGTAAAGAATTCGAAACGAGGGACTTTAGTTTCTTATTTTCTGCATGCAAATTATGGTTGGATCCAAAATATTCATAATTAAAAAAATTAATAGTTGTTTATTTACCTTTTGTCTTGTGCCACTTTGAATAAGGTTTATTTAAGAACAGAATGCCGACGCCCAATTTAAACTATTTTGTCATTAATTGATTGACATTTCGATAGAACTATCAAGGGAGCATTAACAATATTTTAATTAAGTATGATGCTAATTACTATCCAGGATTAATACTATATTAAGAAAATAATCATCCAATACGGGAGTATCACTTTTTCCTGAGCTGTCAAAAAAATAAATAATCTCTTTTGTATGCTTCTATCCGACACACATATCTGTTAGTGTTACAAAACTTGAATGTGTTTGCGCAGTAATGAATAGGAACAACTTTTACTATGGGACCGACCCTGAAATATGAAAAAATATCAGTTATTCCATACATTTTGATCGTGTAGTATAGGTATCATATTGTCTATTTACGTAATAGCGAAAGAGAAAACCCTGAAAAAACCACTTCGACACATGCACGACTCGCACTTTAGTATAATACAGCTAATTTCTTTTTTCATATTTCAGGGTCGGTCCCACAGTAAAAGTCGTTCGTATTCATTACTACGTTCGTTTTACTGTGGGAAAACAACCATTTCAATATCACGGTGTATATGTAGCCGAGTGTACATCGATAGATTATTAATACCTGAAGGTCTTATTATAAATAGTTAAAAACGCTTACATTGCAATGTACTGAGATACATCAGGCTATATGTATACAGACCCCTTACACACACGCGTAAGTGTACGTTACAATTTTCTAAATACAAACGATAAGTGGTCTCAAAATGAAGTGCAAACATTTTAATATTTTGAAGTCACTATAAAAATTTACTGCGGTCAACTCCTTGAAATTGTATGGGCATACACAGGAGAGCTCCAGGACACGACATAATACACTCACACGCATTCTCAACAATGTATCTAACATGGAATAATAGCACGCGAACACTCACCATCAACTTTAAATAACAACCAGCGACACCGCTGCATACAACCGGGAGTATTACAGAACAACCAAAGTTTCAACGTCTTAGTCTATCCAAAACTCATTCACATCAAGAATGTCATAAAAACACACGTTATTTTCTCAAATAACGTCATCAAATTACTGCTATATATAAATAACTATAACGTGCATGCTATTCGGTCTTCGGTACATAACAAAATAACAGCTATTTCGTTATAACGGCTACTGATACAACCTTTAGTGCTGGTAATACGGGGAAATATATTTTGAACTATATTGTACTAAATATTTGATTCCTGGAAAGATAACGAAGGTAACGTTTGAATAGACTAAGAGCAGAGCTAGTAACAAGCAGACGGGTCGTATGCGGCCGAGGCGCGTACATAAGGGACTAGTCGACGAGGTCGATCCGGTCGAACCTCCGGTGCGGGCGCGCCTCGCCGTTGTGCGCGCGCGCCGGCCGCGCCCACGTGTTGACGCAGCCGTCCGCGCACGCCGTCACGAAGTACTCCGCGCGGAACAGCAGCGCCGTCAGCCGCTCGTGCGCGATCTTCTTGCACACCAGCGGCTCCAACACGGGGCACTCGTCGAACCGCGGACACGACGCGGTGCCGATTAACTTCAGAGGGTCGTATGAGTCGTTGGTCTGCGCGCCCGCCGACTTCCCTCTCAGCGCCACGCTGTTCGACGCAGACGACTTCTGCTCCGCCGGTTTAGACGTCAGACTGAAGTTTCTGCGATGTTCTGAACGACGCTCGCCGAAAGAGAACCCGGCGAGTCGTTGCGTCAGCGAATTCACCCCGAGTGATCCGGTACTCTCCTCTTTCGCTTTTCCCACACTTATGTTTAGTGTTGAGACATTATTCACTTTTGCTTTCGTCTGTTTTGCTCCGGAGGGCTCGCCCGCCGCGTTCGTACCGCTTAACTCAGCATGCTTATGTCCGATTTTATTAGTTTTAGCTCCTTTCGGCGCTGGTACTTTCATACCGGGTACACCGTTTGGGGAGAAAGTCTGACTATTGGGTGAGAGATGTGCGGAGGCCCGGGCCCTGACAGGCGGCTTCAACACGTCCTCGGTGAGATCCCATAAGCACAACTGTGTGTCCTGAGATACACTGCCTAACCTATAACACTGCACGCTTTCACTTTTCTGTCTGTCGTCTTCGACGCCTTCTTCGCTCTCAGGTTCGCTAAAGCTCACGACGTACGGGTCGAAGGCGACGACTGACACCCACGACCTGTGGCCTTGTCCTCGAGCTACAACTCGCCTCTCGCTGAACGACCAAACTGTAACTAGATCGTCCTCTCCGCCGACCACGACGTACTTGCCGTCTGGGGACCAGCAGACGCACAGAAACCCACCGAAGTAGGACCTCGCCCTGCCAATGAGTTCCATCGTGTCGTAATGGAAAACTCGGAGGAAGCCGTCTTGGGAGACGACGGCTAGGTTGGTTCCGCAGGGGGAAAAGGCGAATTCATTGATGCAGCTGCCCTCTGCGCCTATGACCCACCTGTAAAGCGGGTTCCTGGTAGATTTGGTCCGGCACGTGTGTATGGAGTAGCCGTCGCCCTGCTTAAACAGCTGGTAGTGCGGCGCTGTGGTGCCGCAGTTGAGCTCCTCGTTGTACACGTACAGCTGGCCCGACGCGTGCGCAGTTATGAACAGGTTGCTCGAGCCAGGCACCCATTTTATGCATGTCACACGTGTTTTATCGATCAGTCTCTGAAAGAGAAAGGTTTCATATCAAAATGTTTTTGAATCGTTTATTTAGAAGAATTACTTATAGTAAATTTACATATAGTAAGTTTACTTATAGTAAAAATATTTTTTGATGAATATAATTGACAACCCATAAGTTATTATAAGCTATGTAGGTTTATTCATATTCAAATGTAATACAATATTATGTAGTACAAATTACAATGTTTAAACACTTTGCATATTTCAGTCGCAGGATATAATCACACGATCGTGACAAATAGTATATCGCCTATATTCAGCAATGGGTAAAGTTAGGCTCTTCCAGATGTGTCTATAGACCGTAGCAAAAGTTTTTTAAAACGTGGGAGAGCCATGCTTCATGGCACGAATGGGCCGGCTCCACCGGAGTGATTCCATGTCCTCACAGAAAACCGGCGTCAAACACCGCTTACGTTGTGTTTCGTCGAGTGAGTGAGGTTACCGGAGGCCCAATCCCCTTTAAAAGGCGGGCAACGCACTTGTGACTCCTCTGGTGTTGCAGGTGTCCATGGGCGGTGGTAATCTTTTTTTCTACAATAAACTCCCTAAATGTGTTACCGATCTTACTGACAAGAAATTTAAAAAGTACGTCAAATCAGTTCTTGTTAAGAAAGCCTATTATAAAATCAAGGACTACGTTGACGATAAAGATGTGTGGTGTTTAAATACGGATGCACTTGCGGCCTCCTTGGCAACCTGAGGTTTTTCCAAATTAGTATCTATAGTGAATATATGGACATAGTTTTCAGAGATTCTGTATTCACTACATTTCGAGATGTCTTCATATGGTTAGTATTGTTTACCTCAACTGAAACTGTAAATGTGTGTACATTGTGGCATGTCTGAGTGGACTCTAATTTATCCTGCTTTGATGATGTGTGTACTTTACCACATAGTTCACTTATATTCTATTAATGACATGGAGTTCTCAAACACTGAGAACCTTCTACCTAACTTCGACATCCAATGTTCACACATCCTCATATCGCAATATTGTACCAATGAAGATTGTAACACCAATTATTTTAAAAGAGTGTCCATGGAGTTTCTTGCCGGATTCTTCTCCATAGGATCAACCTTTTGGAACCGAGCAACTAGAATCATAACGTTTCATAAACGCTTGTAAAAGCTTATTTGAAATAAAAACATTTGAACTTGAACTTGAACTTGAATCGCTTAGCATCAGGCGATCCGTCTGCTCGTTTGTAAATCAAAGTAATGTAATGTCTGTCTTACAACAGAAATATTAGCAAACTTAAGTTTTAAACTGTAGATATACAATACAATTATAAATAAATAAAGTATTCACTGATAAATTGGCATATGAACTATAATCAGAATTGCTGCTCTTATATCAGTAAATGTAAATGCATACAAAAATGGTTCAAAAATTGGTTGATATACTGTTGTAGTATTTTGTTATCAACAATATTCACTATTAAACATGTTATATAACAGAATATGTAATACAATATATAGCTAGGATGCTGTCATGATAACAGACTTGTGATAATGCAAGGATTGCAACACCACAGAAATAATAATTACCTACTATAATTTAAAAGTTGATGGACGACTTCTCTTGAATGCTCAATGAAAATGGAAAAGATTTCTCAAAGCCTTCTATGAAAGATAAATTTTTTATACCTCTGAGTATATATTAACCCCTTATCAAGGATTATAATAATGGGTACAAATTGTATGGATAGGCACAGAAAATATTAACATTGTGTTTGTCGGGTCAGATAATGCCCTTTTTTTCCTTGTAATTCTAGATCATTTTTCACAGCAGACATACTTGTAATACAAAAAAACGCACATTCACCACAAGCATGGGAGGGATCTCATCAAGTAGTGAGACTTTGCTGACTCGCTTCCTAATTTAATGCGCGCAGAAAACATTTCACGCCGCCTACTGGGGCCATTGTCTGGTCTGGCGGTGGATTTCCCAAGTCAGCTAACCATAGGAGAAAATGAAATGAAAGTGAGTCTTTAATAATAATCTATTATATTCCATGTCTGGTAATCTTATCCTGCTCCAATATCTTTATGATTTGTTAAGATTATAAGTGATTTTTAATAAAAAATAAATATATCATATATATGGACTCACCTCTTCATTGTACAATTTACTTAATTCTTTCTTAATAGGGTCTATGAGTTGTATTTGGCCGGTAGAAAATCCTATAACTAGCGACACACTTTCTGGTGTCATCGTAACAGTGTTGAAGTCATGACAGGTTGGGTTGGTGCCTTTGTACATCTTCTTGTCAACTGGCTTCGTGAGATCTGCTGCCTGTAGAGGAAGTTTATAATATAATGATATATTATATCCTAATTATCACAGATGAACTGATTTAATTTAAAGGGAAGAGGATTTCTTTTCGAAATCTCTTAAAAAAGCTTGATGATTTATTATATCAGGTGATTTATATAGTTTAATAACTGTTGTCCTTAGTTTCACTTGTAAAAAAGGTAGCTCATATCTTTCCTCAGAATCTACGTACTTGGCAAATTTTAATGAAAATTTGTTCAGCAGTTTAGGTGTAAAGAAGACAATTATTATCATATTATTAATATGGATTACAATGGCTTCTTCATTTCCGAAATAGGAGATGTTTTTACATCTATATTATGCGCAGCTCTATTATGTGTGTGTATTTGACTAACTGTCAAGAACAATAAATTCATTCATAGGAAACAACAATTGCTGGGAGGCCTACTGGAGGCTGGGAGTATAGGCTGATGATGATGATGATGATGATGAGGATGATGATGATAGAAAACCGAACTCCTAAACTTGAATGTTGCCTGTATAATTTTTAATATGAAATACAACTATTTGATTTGTCTTCTTGCTTGGAATAATTATCTACCTATGTTTAGAATTATATGGCTGAGTAATCTTTTCTTGAAAGTGGTTTTTGTTTCTACCCACTGTACATAACCTCTTACTGAATAAGTACCTCCCCAACAAGAAATATTTACCTACATGCTTATACATAACTAATGTACATAATGTTAAAACAATGCAATGATTTAAAAATATTTAATCTAATAGGACTAAAATTATAAAATACAATTTAACATTAAGCTGAAACGATTTGATTAATGATTAAAGATAAAACACATATGTTAATAAATCAATAAAAGTTATTGTACACCAATTCCTATTTTTAGAATTCCAACTGAGCTGATTTTATTGATTATTCGGAATGTGTGGGTGGTAATCAACCCCCAATATTATATGAATACCAAAATATTTGATTGAAATCTTATTATCAATGACAAATAAATTATTAGATTTTACATATGAGTATATTTCAAAAGGAGGGTCAGATAGTCGCTTTAGGGGTGGAGTAAAAGGAATAAGTACTTTACTCATATTTTGCAATGCAGTGCAATTTAATTAATTTAGACAACTATCTCATCTATGCCTACATAAAGTTTAGCACCAGATACATATAGATATTTGAAAGTAAAAACCCAAATTACTTTACCTTTTTAACACCTCTATATACATAAACATAAAGTTCTTTTCCATGGTTGAAGCATATCCTATCGTCAGAGCCCTGACCGTCAGAGCCGGGCGCTCCACCCCCGGGCCCCGGCGGCAAGCTGACCAGCGACACGCGCACATGCGAAGACCCAGAGCCACTCGTATAACCAACGCGATTAGGCCTAGAATACTCAGACAGAGTCATCAAGCGATATGTGCCCTCCCGCGTCACGAACTGAGTCTTCACGTCGTCCTTCCCTCCAGAGTCCGATTGCACAGCCATGTTAACATATTATCCTGTTATTATTCATGGAGTCAGCCGCTAGAGAAGCCCCGATTATACGTGACACCTCACTCTAAGTATAGACGCGTATTGAACGGTTTGTACACAACTCCCATTATAGAACAATACACTGCTGTAAGTTTGCTTCATCCGTCTCTCGGCTATGAAGCGTTATTGTGAATCTTTTTGATTACAAAACGTCGAATTAGATAAATTTGTGTATGCAACTAAAAAGTCAGGTGTCAGACAAGACAACATGACGGCTTGTTGTTTATGGTTGGATTAATTTTTAATAAAAAATTGGCAAATGCAAAGGCTATCTTGTTTCCTGCCTAACGAACCATAGACTCTTATTAACGCGCTTCTAGTGCATTTGGGAGTAAGCAGGTAGATATGTAAGTAAAATGATAAATTGCAATTGTAAATACGTCATTTCTCAATCTTGCTCTTTTCCTAAGTCGACGATAACGACTTACGATTAATAATTATTTAGGGAATATAGACATACTGCGCTGACAGAAGTGCATCGAGATAAGAGCAAAATGATGATGTATTTTGCAACTTACTACTATTACCTTATCTATATCTTTCCTCGTAATTTAGAAAATAAATCTAAGGTCAACCAATTATTGAGACACGAGATATTGTACCTTTAGAGATGACCTAGGATAGGCCCCAACACATTTGTTCATAAATAATTAATATCTACCTTTTATTAATGTCTTTTTAGATTACTTAGCTATAATAGGTTTTTCTGAAGCAGATTGTTAGTTTTCAGAATAAAAAAATAATGAACTTGTTGGATTTTAGTAATGATTTATTACTTCACTTACACAAAACAATAATAGTATATTATAATTAGTAAATCATACAATTTATTCACTTTTAACTACTACCTCAGCATTTTTAACTACATTTATAACCTCATCAGTTTTATTCAAGGTTGCATCACTCACTGGCCCAGCATTGCTTGCAACCTCATTGGTACTTTGTTCCTTGTTGCCATCAGCTAAATCTTTTGAACTATTCTTTTTTGCTTCCTCACCTTCTTTGCCTTCTAAAAATTGATCCCATTTGTTTATCCTCTTGCTAATTTCTGAATCTGTTTCAGCAATCCTGTACTTTGTTCTACCATCCCATATTTCAGCAGTGATCTGCCGCTTACCAAACCATCTTCCGTTAATAAGCTGGACCACTGCATCAGCCATTTCTGGCTCTTTCATAGTAATTTGGGCTACACCCTCAGGATGTCTATCGTAAATTACCACTTTTCTCACTTCCCCACACTTTGTACACTCCTCTCGCAGATCCTGTTGATAATCCAGAATCAACTGGACCTCCTGATCAAAGTCAGTTGGATGAAATAAATTCTTAACTATAACAACTCTTTCATGTTTTGATCTTTCTCCTATGAACTTCTCTGGCCTCCAATCGAACAACTTTTGCTGCATCTTTTTAATTTTTTCCAATTCCTTTTTCTTTTTCTTTTTTGGTTTTAGAGCAGGGTTATAATCACCTTTCATTTGGAAGGATGCCCTTTCTACTTTGATTTTGTTACCTTTCAAATCACTACCATCAAGTAGTTTTAATGCTAAGTCAACCGATTCTACTTTGATGTATGTACAGAGAGCATCACCTTTGAAACAATTGTGTTCTTTATCCATATATAATTTGACTTTCATCTTCTGGTTAGCAGGGTCTCGCTCAACTAGGCCACATTTTTGCATAAAATTGACAAATTCTTCTTCAGTTAATTCTTGAGGTAAGTTTGATACATAGACCTTAGTGTTTGTCTCCTCTGCTGGTTGGAACCACTGTGGTTCATTTTTCCTTTTGACTCCTGTAGTGGGCTCTGTTTTCTTCTGAACTTTCTTTTTATCCTCATCCTTACTTTTATCTTTTTCTTCAGCTTTATTATCAATGAACCCGTATGACATTTGATATAAGGCTAAGAAATCATCATCCACCTTGGGTATCCAGGCTTTCTTTTCAATATCCCAGAAAAATTTGGACCCATCAGGTTCAGTGTATATGTGTGTATCATCCTCATAACTGTACTCTCTTCCAGGTACATCTTGATCAGGTTTCAAAGTCCAGGAATTGGGTTCATTGCTCCAAGTGTATTTTTGACCAGTTGAAGGGTCAGTATAGATAGCTTCTTCTCCTTCATATGTGATGTATGGTGCATAATCACCCCATGTGGAAGAAGCCTCTGAATCCTCCTTTTTCATATGTGTATCAGCTGTGTCTGTTTTAGCCGACTCAGCCTTTGCATGACGATAGTGTGAATCTACATTTTTTTTGCTAGTTTCAATGGAACTATTAACCTCTTTAGTTGCATTGTCTTTTCCGATATTTTCAGCAGACATCGGTCTATTATCTTTAATTGGTCCTGCATTTTCAGAATTACTCGCCGCATCTTCTTCTAGTTGAGATTTAGCCTGAAGTTCTTCTTCAGCTAATTTTTGCGCTGTTTCGTTTGAAAGCTTGATAACAAATCCCGATTTAGGGCCTTTATCTTGTCGAGCCATTCTAAGCTTATTATCACATATCCATTTGCAATTGAGTAAATATCTCTAAAATACAAATTTGTACTTTTTAGTTCACTTTCAACTTATTTCTTGTTGTGAAATTTATAGAAGACTAAATAAAAAAATAATCTTTATTAAAGTCTATTTCCCCGGAAGCCAGTGGAGGCTGGAGGCCATATTCAAAACGTCAATCAAACATGACAATGTTAACATGAAATGAAATGTAATGAAAGTACAGACGAAGCGAAATATTCTTGGACGGAGTTATAATGGGCCACAGACTAGTGATAAGGAATTCTTGAACTTTATTATGAAAGTTATTTATTATATTAAATAAATTAATATAATTTATTTATTGAAGCAATGATGACGGAAAGTGTGAAGAAATCCAGTGATCTCCATATTATACAGTAATAATCTAAGGAGTAGTGCGGGTAATCAAATAGTAACGTGCGAAACGTACCACTGCTCTTTCAATTTCATCCTCAAAACTTCTCTTTGTCATACATAGTCCACTGTCCACTCCCAATAATTCACATTATTAACACAAGTACGAAGTATGAATAAAGTGAAGGTGATACAAAAAAGAATTGAACTAAATGTCTAACTAATGTTTGATTTTGATTTGTTTGTTCAGAAAACGTCAGTGACAGACGTCACGCCTCACGCCAGTTTGTGACAGCTAGGCTAGTTCTGGGGTTCTGCTTCTTTTTCGGGGCCTTAAATTATAAATATTCTAAATATTTTTGAGAAGGCCACCGATTTAGTTCTTCTTCAAAATTGATTAGAATTTAATTGTAATACGTGAGTTTGTTCACGCAAATAATAAAGAAAAAACGAAATCAGTACCTAATTTACGAACCTATATAAAAACTATATTGTTTCGAATATTATATATTACTGATAGTAAAAAGCTTTGAAATGGAAGATCTATCTAAAGTGTACATGACTCCTTTACCGGATTCGCCTTATGTGAAGCCTTTCCGTTTCAACTACACGCAGGGCGGCAAGGAGAAGAATTGGGACATGTTGGAGGTGCACGACAGCGTCGCTATCATCGTGTTCAACGTGACAAGAAATGTGTTGGTGTTCGTAAAACAGTTCCGACCCGGTGAGTTATTTGTTGTTAACTATTACAATTGTTTATTGTCAGAAAAGTAACAAACGAGGAACACAAGTTATGGTGAGCCTCAAACTAAGCCTAGCATGTATCTTTAGGCATAGGAGTGCCGATTACACAGAGAAGCTGTTACTACTACTATGCTTGGGATATAGTAAAGTTGAAGGGCTCTGTGTGGCGACTCTGTGTCAGTTTTTTTATTGTGATAGACTTACGCTTGACTGCCAGTTCACTAGTTGCGATCTATGATGGAGCATGCTTGCCTAGAAGAAACTGATTTACTCGTGATTTAAAGACACCCAGATTATTTATCAGGGATATATTATATTATCTATCAGGGAAGATCCACTCGAGAAGCACATTCCACATTCAGCGGTACACATGATAAAAGTGGACTTACTGTTTCTTGAATACTTATGAAGATAATAGGTACTTCCAATGCCTGTCTGACTGCTATTTGCATTTTTTTAAATTTGTTGTACCTTGTTTCATGGAGGTTATGTTAGCTAAGGTTCTAAGATTTTTCAGAAACTTCCATAGGATTGTGAATAAATTAGATGAATGCAGGTAGCACTGTGGAGAGTACAGAAAGGTTTAAATAATATAAATTTCTATGTAAATAATATTTTTTATTTTGTTCTATAGTATTTCATAATCAAGAAATTAAAAATAAAACTATTAAAACTATAGTTTGCCAACATTTTAACCATTTGACTGCCACATGAAAAAAGAAAGAATGTGTCCTCAATGCCAAGCTTCCAAACTTCCTATACAAATCTGTGACTGTGGCGTGCTGGGAACATTTTGGTTTGTTGTATTTACATGACTGTGGCACTCAAAAGGTTAAGAATTAAAACAACTTCTACTAAAAAACTAAGCCAGCTGATATGTGCATCTGCTATCAAACAGTAAATTCTGTTCATGGCAATTATTTATGTTTTGATGGTTTTCAAAAGAATTCCAATCATCAAATGAGACAATACCAATAAAAACCATCAAGACATAAATAATTTTCATAATATTATAATGTACTAGCTTCTGCCTGCTACTTTGTTGGGTTGCCACGATTTATAAATTATGACTTAGTATTTTAGCTGTACCACATTCGTAATATATTAAATCATTAATAACTGTAGTAAATT
Source organism: Acronicta aceris (assembly GCA_910591435.1). NCBI lineage: Eukaryota > Metazoa > Arthropoda > Insecta > Lepidoptera > Noctuidae > Acronicta > Acronicta aceris. The sequence goes on from OU342775.1 coordinate 1,863,262, forward strand.
AAATTAAACCCAACCAGAATGCCATAAGAACGTCATACAGGCAACTGTCACCCGCACCATGCTACAGTGCAGAGTGTACTAAGGATGTATGCCTGAAATACCTACAATTTAGTTACATATAACTATGTTATCTTGCATAAAACACCTTTGAGTCTCTTTACAATTCCTCTTTAACTCTTTAGAATAAAAATTATGAATGTCATGGTTTTGGGTAAAATAAATAAATGTCAGTTTGACATTGACAATAAATTTAGAAAAATATAAAATAGAGAACACAAAATTTATCTTGAGTGGTTTATATTAGGAATTAATTAAATTCTGAATGAAAACAAATCAAAGCTATTTCTAATAAAGATAATTAACAGGCTGCAGCAGTATACTTCTGTAGTGGACTGCTTTGACCGACCTTTGCATCCAATCCAAACATCTTGAGATATTTTACGATGGATAATATTATGATAAGTCATGCCTTCATGACGGACATGCCCACTGTGTCTTTTGTGAAACCATTTCGTTTTAACTACACATTGAATAATGAACCAAAAGTCTGGGATATGATGGCAGTGCCAGATACCGTATTTGTGTTAATATTCAATATATCTAGAAGAAAGATTGTATTAACTAGACATTTTAGACCTGGTGAGTTATTTATAACATGTAAGAATTTATATGCAGAATAAATTAGATTGCAAATTGTAATTTGCGAATTAAAGGCAATCAATTTAAGGCGTCTCTATACATATCGACGCGGAGTCGAAAGCCGAGTGTGTATCCACACTCCTCTGAAAAGCCAAGTGTGTATCCACACTCCTCTGAAAAGCCAAGTGTGTATCCACACTCCTCTGAAAAGCCAAGTGTGTATCCACACTCCTCTGAAAAGCCAAGGCAATCCGCCGTCTCCGTCCGACGTCCGACTAGTGTCGTGTCGTGTCGTACTATCACATAAAATGTTTTTCCTGTGATCCACATCTGATGGTAAGCTATTACCTCCTCCGGTAACCTCACTCACTCGGCGAAATACAACGTAAGCGTTGTTTGACGCCGGTTTTCTGTGAGGCCGTGGTATCACTACGGTCGAGCTGGCCCATTCGTGCCGAAGCATGGCTCTCCCACATTAAACTAATTTATTTAAAATAATTTATTTATTTATAGCAATATACTACAACTGCGTGCTCCCAAACGACCGGGAAAAGGATGAAATAGATACTACCAAGTATCCAGCCTCACTGGGAATTACCTTGGAGATGTGTGCCGGCATCGTCGACAAGAACAAGTCGCTACAGGAGATAGCCAAGGAAGAGGTCCTAGAAGAGTGTGGGTACGACGTGCCACTTAATGAACTATTCAAAGTTACTTCCTACAGGTCAGTTTGTATGATTATTTATATGTCTTTGGGCAAATCCAGCAGGTTCTAGAATTTTCCTGGATACACAGACACTCTCATTGATGACAAAAGAAAGGAGGTTTTGTGTTTTTATCTGTCTCAAGCAAAAAGTTTCATAAAATTAGATAGCTTGCTAAATACCTATTACTGGCAGAAATAAAATGAGGGAGTTAAAACAACAATATTGTGAACACGTGTAGACGAAGGCTCTGCCACCTGGTGGCGTAAATCTTTTATGCAAACGCTAAAACCCATATTTTATTATAATAATAACTAGCGACCCGCCCGCAGTTTCACCCGCGTTGCCCCATTCCTAAGAGTCGTAGCGTAACGTTAAATAGCTTAAAACCTTCCTCTTGAATCAATCTATCTATTAAAAAAAACCGCTTCAAAAACCGTTGCGTAGTTTTAAAGATTTAAGCATACATAGGGACGGACAGGCAGCGACAGCGACTTTGTTTTATACTATGTAAAGATGATTTAAACATTGACAGCATGATGATGAGGGATCTGAAAAGCTTCTTTATTGGTTAATAAAGAAGCTTTTCAGATCCCTCGACATGACAGGCAGTATGGTTATACTGCCTGTCATGTCGATTAGTGCTACCGCCTATAGTTCGTGCACGTTCCCGATATTAATAGACAATTTGTAAACTCAGAATTTTGCACACAGGGCCGGCGTCGGCGTTCAGGGCTCTCTTCAAACAATGTTTTACTGCGAAGTCACTGATAACATGAAGAAAGGGAAAGGTGAGCATATGACATTCACTTGTAAGACTTGTTATACATTTACATTTAAATAAGCATAATATGTCAGTGTTCGTTTGTACAGGTGTACGAATTTATAAGGCTTTTACTAGCTGTTTTACTTGTGTCCCAATAGAATTTCCAAATAAAACATATTATTTACTTATAAGTCACCATCTAGGCATGAAACATGCACCTGATTTCAAGTTTGAATTCCAGTAATACAATTGTAAAAACTACATCTTATTTTGTGCAGTTGTTTTTGCAAACATACAGATAGACAAACAACAATTATAATGATGATTGTCTTGTTTTTTTTTCTCTTAAAAAGAAAATATATATATTTTCACACGTGCTTCCCATTGGGCTAGGAACAGATTTCCACTTGATATGACCCTGGCACACCATTTTCTTTTCATCCGTTCATTACAATTGCTCCTCATTTACAATTTCCGGTTACAATCTTATTACATTAGCAATTAGCACGATTAATAATGAAGGTGGGCTTAGCTGGTATTGTATGTAAATCATTTTAATATTTGGCCAGGTGCTAGTTGTTTGTTGACAGTTGACGAATTCAGTACCTCCAGACCAATTAAAGCAAGTCTATGATTATTTACGATTCATTCTCAAATCTGAATATTATTAGGATATATTTTTCTGTATTTATATGCGAATGTAATTGGTAATTAGTTTTTATAACCTGTTTCTTACCTTAAGTTATCAATACTGTTTGTTTTCCTAATAAAATAAAATAAAATATATAGGTATCATCATCTTCCTGCCGCTGTCCCAATTTATTTGTGGTCCTTTTTGGAAGAAAATGACCACAAGTAATTTGCTTTTCTTAGAAATGACGTTGACATTTATTTTATTGCAATAAAGTTGAATTTGTTAATGATTTTTAGTGCCAAACTACTTTTTGTTAATTGTCTTTGTTATGTTAGACGATTACTTCCGAAGTTTTCCGAGGCCCATTATTTATCATGAAGTACTGTAATTATGTAAAGTTGTTAAAGTCACGCGCACTCGTAAAATATAACATATCCTTACTATATTTACAATTAACAATATTACTATATATTTTTAGGTGGCGGCGTTGAAGATGAAATAATTGAGGTTGTAGAAAAGTCAATTTCCGACGTAGAGAAATGGATAGCGAGTCCCGGACCCTTGAACACCCCACCATCTTGTCTTTTTGCGCTTATGTGGTTTTTACGACACAAAGCGGATAAGTACAGAAAGTAGGTCAATTTTAAACTGTGTCATTAATAGCTACTAACGATCCTAATGTTTTAACGGTTTGAAGTAGAAGTTACTTTACTGCTTTTCAAGCAGTATTTACAAAATTATAGGGATACTAGCGACCCGTTCGCGGTTTCACCCGCGCTGCTCCGTTCCTAAGAGGCGTAGCGTGATGTTATATAGCCTATGTTACTCGGTGATAATGTAGCTTTCTAACGGCTAAAGAATTTTTGAAATCGGTCCAGTACTTCTTGAGCCAATTCGTTACAAACATACTTACATACAAATCTTTCCTCTTTAACATATTAGTATAGATAAAAATCTATCTATAGTAGCTAAAATGTAGTTTTACTTTCGGGAAATTAATATGAGGAATAAAAATTGATGATTTTTTATTCCAAAACAATATGAAACTTAATATAGTTGATATCCTGCTAGTAATAATGAGCTATTTATATAAATGTATATATTTATTAACATCTGTTTTCTGTCAAGTCAGGTCATTTGAGAGATACTGTGGTGAATGCAAAATTGTACAAGACGATGGATTTTTTGCGACATGTATGTACATTATTTATTTTTGTAGTGATTATACACTATTTGTATAGTTATTTTTTGACGAGATGCACTGTATACTTATCTTTAAAACTATAAAGTAAATCAGTTATTTCGACTTTAGTTCATATTTTGAGTGCCCAGTGTAACTTCATATTGTATGGTGGCGCTAGTTACAAAGAAAATTATAAAATTTAGTGTATTTTAATTGTAGTCCTCTAATCTACCGCGTCTGAAATTATATTGGCTATTTACATGTACGTGTATGTTGGCGTTTGACTTCTTTTCAACCTTAACTTCTTGGCAATATCAAATGGAAATTAATTAGCCATAAAGATTATCGATAGTGCCTAGTGTCGCTAGGTTATCATTTATTAGATGATTTGTTGCTTTTCTTAGATAAAACATTAGTATTATGTATATAATTGATTATGTAATGAAAATAGAAATAACTTTTTCTTCATAGAAATAGGGTTTTATATATCTTTCGTAGCCGTTCGCGGATAAACGGTAAAAACTTCTGTATAAGTACCTACTAGGAATATTTGTATAGCCTTCAGTGCCTCCCGTTACTTTAGACAACTGTAAATAATCCTCAGAACTAAAAAAATTTTTATCAGCGATTTAGGTATGAAAACGTAACAAACAGACCGACTGTTACTTTCGCACTTATAATATTAGTACCGATCTAAGTATTATTAACTGCACCAATGGCAAAAATTAGAGAATAAAGCTGAACATGCACTTGTCTGTGCCCAATGAATCTAAATTACCCTAATGTGAGGAGTAATCGGCGATTCAATAAACGTACCTATATTGTGAGCGGGATTTGTTAAATTTCACACAAAAAATAATAATAAAAAACAGACAGGTACTAGTTTACCTACTTCAGCAAAAAAGTGAGCAATTTGTAAAGTTATTTCTATTTTCGTAAACGAATTTATATGTATTTGAATTAGATAATCACTTATTCCTGTTGCGTGTTGCTTCTCAGTAGAATAAGTTTCATTAGTGAATTTAATCCATAATAAACATATAGAATAATAAATTGTATTATGAAAAGACAAAAACTATAACATATAAGATGTAAACTAACTGAGACATTATGATTATTTACGGTTTACTTTAGTAACCTTGCTTCTCTTAAAACAACTAGTTCGTCTCAAAATTTCCTACGATCGATTACCAATCATCTAGAAACAAATTTGTAAGTTCGCTAATGGAGCCAGAGGCTATAATCCCATAGCATAGTAACTTAAACCGTAATTAATCACAGAAGAGGTCTCACGGAAGTTTTCTATGGTGCTCAATCGATAGGATAGGATCGTATTTGTAACCAAAATAGCGTTCCATCCAATACAGGCCATAATGTTGTAATCTTAAGTCTCTTTTTTGAGAGTCAGTTTGCAGGGCGACAATCGCGCAACAGTAGGGACACAGTTGCACGATGATTGCATCAAAGCAGTCACAATCTTCATAAATATTATTAATAGTAGTTCGCACAATCTTTGCTTTGCATGACATCGAGTCTAGTGGCGAAAGAATAAATTATTGTCACTAGAAATTTTCTCGAAAATGCATTTCGTAGATTTTCCTTCGGGAAATATAGATTATTCCAAATCGAAAGATAAGAAAAAGTTTTGTGTGTGTGTGTACCTTATGGGTTTTAAAGCATTTTAATTTTAATAATTTATATCATGGTAGGTACTACAATTTTTTTAATTATAAAAATTACAACATGATTTTATTTTTGTTAGCGCGTTTTAATATTGTACGAAATTATTCTCTTATCACAATTTATTGCATATTTATAACCTTTGGGGATAATTATATTTTAGCAGCACTATTCCTGTAAGATTAAGTCTTATTTTAAAAAGGCTTAAGTTACGTGCAGGTTACGAACGCGTAATGAAAAAAGTTAAGACGATATAATAATATACCATAATTTTACGTGATATTTCAGCTTCAGACTGAAGTTCAGTCGGTCCAGAGTCCTGTGTGACTTCAAGACGAGTATATTAATGTTGTCAGTAATTACCACGAAACAGGATTTTGCTTCTATGTAAATAATCTATTTATATATTAGTTCGGTATCTGTGTTTTGTGATTATTTATGGTATAATTATTGGTACATAATAACTGTGATTGTAATGCCTTTCTGTGATTAAATCTTGGAACGGAATTGTGTTTTTTATTTTGACCTCTTGCATGCAGTCAACCCTGTTACTGTTCCCAGGTATTTCTGTTTCATGTACAGTAAAAGGTTTTAGGAAAATTTGGTTTCTATCCAGCGAGGTCCTTCGTTACGGTTGGGTTAGAGAACTACTAGGTACACCTCCAATGTACTTACCTTCTTGTCGCGCATGACATTTTGGTCGCACATTTCGTCGCGCACGTATCTGGTTTGGGAACTTGGTCACTCCAATCCGTATACGGAATTTTCGCCAGGATCTTAAAATGAAATAATGATAGGAAGTACATAAAGTATTTAATAAATCTGACATACGAACTATAACATAATCACAAGGGAAGTCTAGTGTATCCTGGTGAGGTCCTCCACGATCTTGATCAGGTCATCCACTGTCGCATCGCGCATCATCCCGCCGCCATCGTCGATCTGAAACAATATTATTCTTTGATATTCAATCGAAAATCAATATTGCAAAAATATAATTCTCATTCAATTAATAACCAAAATAAATTAATTAAATATTGTGTTTCGCCGAGTGAGTCCAGTTCAAGGCCCAATCCCCTTTTAAAAGGCCGGCAACACACTTGTGACTCCTATGGTGTTGCAGGTGTCCATAAGCGGCAGTAATCGCTTACCATCAGGCGATCCGTCTGCTAGTTTGTCCCCTATCTCATAAAAAAAAACAATATGTCAAACGTCAATTTTTATTCCTCAGAAAAAAAGATATCTAACGATTGAAAAATCAGCCCTAAATAACTTGTTTAGTTATATTTTTACAAGAACAACAAATATTTATAAAATCAATTAAATAGCATTTAACATTATATTAATAAAGTCTGAGTTGCCACCAAATAAAACTATTTACATAAGATACAAAAACCATTTTACTGTTTTGCCAGCGAAAAAAATATAACTAATCAGAGGTATTCTTTATTTATAACATAAAAATCACATATTAAAACCCCCCAAAATGTCACCTGAATCTGGTCTGGTCAGAGTCAGGAGACATTTTGGGTGTACAATATAAAGTCTATCTATTGATTCTGATGTTACGAACCTGTAAACCTTGCACCGTCTCCTGCTGCATATCTCTACTTAGGTCTAGGAAGCTCTCGATGAGGTCTCCATCTATGAAGCCCTCGGCGGGTTCCGTCTTGATATCCGTGTTGAAGGATCGCCAGAACGAGTGCGGGATCTTGCCCACCGACTTGATCGTGTGTGTTAGCTTCTCTTCAAGCTGGTGCAAGAACTCGTACAGCTCTGGTGCTAATTGTACGACTAGACCTGTTGGGTAAGAGAATATAATATGATACTAAGGCTATTCAGATCAGAAACGAAATTAAACGTAAACATGTTTTTTCTTATTGTTTGTATCGGCAAACGAGCAGAAATCCTACCAGATGTAGGTACTAGAGCCTTATTTCCTAGTTAGGCTTCATTAGTTGTCTAATCCTGCGTTCGATTCTCAGGTCGAGCAGTGTTCTTGTGTTTGAATTAGGATTTGTGCCCGGTTGAAGACAATTGGCTCGCCCCGTATTACATGGGCCCTAAACATACCGGTGAACTGTGGGTTATTCATTAGGGCTTATTCGTACACCTCTGTCTAATCCTTTGAGGAATACAGGCGTGATGGTCAAGGCTGTTTTTAGTGGAGGCCTTAGGCACTTTGCAATAGTGGCCAATGGAAAAGGAGTGCCTGGAATGTTTATGTATTGTCCAGTGGCATAGCGTGTATTTCTGCCACTCAGGGCCAACCCTGAATTTTCGATAAATGTTTGAAACAACCAGATCTCCTGCCTGAATTTTCATTCAAAATCAGTTACCTGTCGCCACACTTGCTATTGTGTTACTTACTATGAAATCGGGAACAAAATGAGATTCCATCGAAATGCGTGGAAAATGATTGTGTGAAAAAATTCGCAGGTGCAATGCATGAAAATAATTTCATGTGATTTTTCAGATACTATTTGCGTTCCATGCTTAATTTATGAATGTCAAAATAGATATTATTACAAATAGTAAGTAATATAACAAATAGTAAGTACGTAGCTAATAACAATACCATTATTTGATCTGATGACTATGGTCTAGGCTTGCCAGGAGGCCGGCAAATTCAGGAATGTCCCGTAGCTTTGTGTTTTGTCTCGTGTCCAATATAAGACTTTTATATTTGGGATTCCGAACACCTACTATTTTATTAAAACTAGCAGCACGGGGTTGGCGTGCTGCGCCACCATGAGGCTGAGTGGCTGTTAGGTGTGTTGGTAGTGTTGGTACATACAGATGGAGCCGGTGACGGTGGCGAGCAGCACGGGGTTGGCGTGCTGCGCCACCATGAGGCTGAGTGGTTGTTAGGTGTGTTGGTCGTGTTGGTACATACAGATGGAGCCGGTGACGGTGGCGAGCAGCACGGGGTTGGCGTGCTGCGCCACCATGAGGCTGAGTGGTTGTTAGGTGTGTTGGTAGTGTTGGTACATACAGATGGAGCCGGTGACGGTGGCGAGCAGCACGGGGTTGGCGTGCTGCGCCACCATGAGGCTGAGTGGTTGTTAGGTGTGTTGGTAGTGTTGGTACATACAGATGGAGCCGGTGACGGTGGCGAGCAGCACGGGGTTGGCGTGCTGCGCCACCATGAGGCTGAGTGGTTGTTAGGTGTGTTGGTAGTGTTGGTACATACAGATGGAGCCGGTGACGGTGGCGAGCAGCACGGGGTTGGCGTGCTGCGCCACCATGAGGCTGAGTGGTTGTTAGGTGTGTTGGTAGTGTTGGTACATACAGATGGAGCCGGTGACGGTGGCGAGCAGCACGGGGTTGGCGACGGGCGCGGCGGTGTCGGCGTGCTGCGCCACCATGAGGCTGAGTGGTTGTTAGGTGTGTTGGTAGTGTTGGTACATACAGATGGAGCCGGTGACGGTGGCGAGCAGCACGGGGTTGGCGTGCTGCGCCACCATGAGGCTGAGTGGTTGTTAGGTGTGTTGGTAGTGTTGGTACATACAGATGGAGCCGGTGACGGTGGCAAGCAGCACGGGGTTGGCGTGCTGCGCCACCATGAGGCTGAGTGGTTGTTAGGTGTGTTGGTAGTGTTGGTACATACAGATGGAGCCGGTGACGGTGGCGAGCAGCACGGGGTTGGCGTGCTGCGCCACCATGAGGCTGAGTGGTTGTTAGGTGTGTTGGTAGTGTTGGTACATACAGATGGAGCCGGTGACGGTGGCGAGCAGCACGGGGTTGGCGACGGGCGCGGCGGTGTCGGCGTGCTGCGCCACCATGAGGCTGAGTGGTTGTTAGGTGTGTTGGTAGTGTTGGTACATACAGATGGAGCCGATGACGGTGGCGAGCAGCACGGGGTTGGCGTGCTGCGCCACCATGAGGCTGAGTGGTTGTTAGGTGTGTTGGTAGTGTTGGTACATACAGATGGAGCCGGTGACGGTGGCGAGCAGCACGGGGTTGGCGTGCTGCGCCACCATGAGGCTGAGTGGTTGTTAGGTGTGTTGGTAGTGTTGGTACATACAGATGGAGCCGGTGACGGTGGCGAGCAGCACGGGGTTGGCGACGGGCGCGGCGGTGTCGGCGTGCTGCGCCACCATGAGGCTGAGTGGTTGTTAGGTGTGTTGGTAGTGGGGGACCCCCTCACAGTGCTTGCGTCCACGTCGCGTCCCCTGGAAACAGCCCAGTTCTGACCACCGTAACGGAGTGGCAGTCTGGGTTGGCCAAAGTGCACTGTGCTTTCGTAGCCATCTCTGCCTTGAGACTACGAATTGCGGAACTATCACACCTGCGGAAATGTCATTGCCTTCGCGGGACGCCTGCGGGCGATTTAAAAAACAAAAAGGCCCTTCTCAGGGCCAACCCAAAGGCCCTTCTCAGGGCCAACCCAAAGGCCCTTCTCAGGGCCAACCAAAAGGCCCTTCTCAGGGCCACTCCGACGCTTCGGCGTCAGAGGCTAGCCGCGCGCCGTCTGCGGCTAGCTTCTTCGGAGGAGCGGAGTCGTCTGACGACTCGATGGTTACTGTGTCGGACGCGGCCGACTCTGGGTCGCGAAAGCGAGTATACCGGAGCGGTGGGTCCGAGGGCTCCTCGACCTCGAGGTCGAGGCTGCCGAAGGCTAAAAAGCCGACGGTGGCCGCGGAGTCCCACGTCGTTGGGCTCGCGGACGCCCAACGCCAGTTGGAGCTGTCTCGGCGGGGTCTGCTCCAGCAAGAGCTGGAGGAGCGGGTTGCGGCCAAAGAGAAACGGGCGCTCGCCGCCCGGGCCAGGTCCGGGTACGGGGCGTCCCGCGTTCTTTACGCGGACTTCTCATTGGCCGAGCTCGAGAGGATGGCGGAGGAGGACGAGGAGGAGATCTTGGAGGTCGCCTCCAAGTCCTCAAACCTAAAGGGGACCTTGCAGAAGGCCCTGAAGTGCAGGGCCGCGAGCATGCGTGGCGTCGTCGCGGAGCTAGTCCAGCGAAAGGCCACGGACGAGACGCGGCAACTGCAGGCGAAGGTGGATCGCCTGCAGTCGGAGGTCAGCCAGCTTCATCAGAAGCTGGCCGAAGCCACGGCCCGGCCACAACAGGCCAAGACGAGCCCTGCGGCAGAGGGGCCCGCCTCCTCCAACCTTGAGGACATCATCCGCAAGGTTGTAATGGAGGAGAGGGCCTTCACAAGAGCCTGCTTCGCAGGAATAGAGGACCGTCTCCTGCCGGAGAAACGCCTCCGACCGCCGCTTGCGGCGGATAAGAGGCAGAGTGAGCCGGGGCCGTCCTTGTCCCCGCCCGAGCCCCAGTCGGAGGATGCCCTTCTCCCTTCGACAACCCCGTCCAACGAGTGGACGGAAGTGGTCCGCAAGGGGAAGGGCAAAAAGTCGGCGACGGCCGCCCCTGCCGTCCCCACCGCCACCGCCGCCACCGCCGCCGCCGCCCCTAGCCAACCGCAGACCGGCAAGGGAAAGCGGAAGAGGAAGCGGAAGGGGAAAGGGAAAGGGAGGGGAAAGGGACAGCTGGTCCCCCCAAAAACCGCGGCCGTCGTGGTGACGCTCACCGCGGAGGCTGCGGAGCGGGGGGAGAGCTACGCGTCCATTTTGGTGCGGGCGCGTGCCAATGCTGATCCCACCCAGCTGGGGATCAGCGGCGTCTCTTGCCGGCGGACCCAAGCCGGGGCTCGAATCTTCGAGTTCCCGGGGGCAGAGGGGAGTGCCCATGCGGACCTCTTTGCAGCCAAGCTGCAGGAGGTCATCGCCGACTCGGCCAAGGTGGCCCGACCCGTCAAGTCGGCGGCCATAGAGGTGACGGACCTCGATGACTCCGTCACCAAGGAGGAGGTGGCGGCAGCGGTCGCAGTCATAGGGGGCTGTGACGTCAAGGCGGTCCAAGGCCGGGACATAAGGCCCGGCCGTGGCGGCATGGGCACCATCCGCCTCGAGTGCCCGGTCGTAGCTGCTAAAGCCGTCCTTGCCAAGGGACGGCTCACAGTCGGGTACAGCTCGGCTGCAGTCCGGGCGCTCGAGGACCAGCCTCTGCGGTGCTTCCGGTGCCTGGGCATCGGGCACACCCGGTCCCTGTGTCCGTCCACGGTGGACAGGACGGACACGTGCTACCGCTGCGGCAAGGACGGACACAAATCCGCTGCCTGCAAGGCCGCCACGCCGCACTGCGCGGTGTGTGCCGCCAGTGGCCGCCCGGCGGGCCACATTATGAGGGGGAGGAACTGCAATCCTCCCCCTAAGCGGGGCAAAGCACAGGCGCCGAACAGGCCTGCTGCTGCCGCTGGCTGCACCGTCGTTCCTGCGGCGGCTGCGGAGGGGGGTGCGATGTCCGAGTGATGGATAGGGTCGAGCATCGCATCCTTCAGGCGAACACCAACCACTGCAGGGCAGCCCAGGATCTGCTGATGCAGACCATGGCTGAGTGGTTGGTGGACTTGGCGGTGGTCGCCGAGCCTTACTCGGTCCCTGGCCGTTGGCTGGGCGACCGGGACGGACTGGTGGCGTTGGTGTCGCGGCCTTCCACGGACTCCCCTCCCCTCTCGCTCTTAGAGAGGGGACCGGGATACGTGGCCGCCGCGTGGGGAGACATGGCCCTGGTGGGGGTCTATTTCTCCCCAAACCGCTCTCTCTCGGACTTTGAGGATTTCCTAGAGATCCTCACCTCTGTCGTAGGGAGGGCGGCGCCACGCCAGGTCGTGGTGTTGGGTGACCTGAACGCCAAGTCGACGGCCTGGGGTAACCCGGCTGCGGGTTGCAACGTCCGGGGACGCGCCGTCGAGTTCTGGGCAACCTCGTGCGGTGTGTCCCTCCTAAACAGGGGGACGGTCCACACGTGCGTGCGGCGGCAGGGTGGGTCGGTGGTCGACGTCTCTTTTGCCACCCCCGCGCTGGCCGCCCGCGTCGTCAACTGGCGGGTAGAGATGGTGGAGACCTTGTCGGACCACCGTTATGTGCGGTTCGACATCTCCACCCGGCGGGGAGGGGGGATGGCCCGCGCTGGGCAATCTCCCTTCCCGCGGTGGGCACTCACCCGCCTGGACCGGGAGGCAGCCAAGGAGGCGGCCTTTCTGCAGGACTGGCTGTCGCCCCCTGTCGAGGAGGTCCCGGACGTGGACGCCGCAGCGGTCCGGCTCAGGGGGTCCCTGACCGAGGTGTGCAACTCCAGCATGCCTCGGTCTCGCCGTCCGCCCCCCCATCGTGCCGTCTATTGGTGGACGGAGGAGCTGGCGGAGCTCAGGGACACCTGCGTGGCGGCCAGAAGGGCCTACGCGCGGAGCCGAAGGCGCAGCGCCCAAAACCGAGACCGGGCAGAGGAGGACCGCCTATACGCCTCGTACCGAGAGGCGACGACGGTCCTCAAGTCTGCGATGGGCGCTGCTAAAGACTCGGCGTGGGCCGAGATGCTGGAGGGTCTCGACAGGGATCCCTATGGGAGACCATACAAGGCGGCGCGGAACCAGCTCCGCCCGTATGGTCCCCCACTGACGGAGACCCTCGAGCCATCGTTGTTGGATGGGGTGGTCCGGTCCCTGTTTCCGCGCAGGACCGACTTCGCCCCACCAACGATGGATCCCCCGCGGGGGGTGGCTCCGCCGGATGAGGAGGAGGTCCCCCCGGTAACGGTGGAGGAGTTTCGCGCGGGGGTTCTCAACCTCCGCGCGAAGAAGACGGCCCCCGGACCAGACGGCGTCCCTGCGCGGGTGCTGGCGATCGCCGCCCCCGAAATGGAGGACAGGTTTCGGGACCTCTTCAGCGCGTGCTTTACGGCTGGGAGGTTCCCGAAGCCGTGGAAGGAGGGGCGGCTATGCCTGCTCCGTAAGGAGGGACGCCCGGTGGACTCCCCCTCGGCATACCGGCCCATCGTCCTGCTCGATGAGGTCGGTAAATTGTTCGAGGGGATTGTCGCCTCCCGGCTGGGTAGCCTTTTGCGGGGGGTAGGGCCAGATCTGTCGGACGCCCAGTTCGGTTTCCGTCGAGGGCGTTCGACGATCGACGCGCTGGCCCTACTCAAGGGCCAGGTGAGGGAAGCGGTGGAGGCGGGGGACGGAGTGCTGGCGGTGTCATTCGACATTGCCAACGCCTTCAACTCCGTCCCCCACTCGACGATATTGGAGGCGCTCCGGTATCACGGAGTGCCCCAATATCTGCGGAACCTCCTTGGCAGCTACCTGGAGGACCGGGAGGTTGTCCTCGCGGACAGGTCGGGCACAGTGAGGCGATATGGCGCAGAGTCCGGTGTTCCGCAGGGGTCCGTGTTGGGGCCCCCCCTGTGGAACATCGGATTCGACTGGCTCCTGCGGGGAGCCCTCCTCCAGGGCACGAGTGTCATCTGCTACGCGGATGACACTCTCCTCACTGCCCGGGGGAGGAATTTCGGGGAGGCGGCCTGTCTGGCCTCGGCTGGCGGATCCTTGGTTGCGGAGAGGATCCGCCGCCTCGGATTGAGGGTGGCGCTGCGAAAGACCGAGGCCGTGTTCTTCCGCGGGCCTCGGCAGCGCTGCCCTCCCGACGCACACATCGTCGTGGAGGGCGTCCGGATAGGGGTCCAGCCCCAGATGAAGTATCTGGGCCTGGTGCTGGACGACAGGTGGCGATTCGGCCCGCATTTCAGCGGGCTGTCGACGCGCCTGTTGAAGGCCGCGGACGCCCTCTCGTGGCTCCTCCCGAACCTGGGGGGGCCCAAGGCGAAATGCCGGCGCCTCTATGCCGGCATTTTAAAGAGCATGGCCCTGTACGGGGCGCCCATCTGGGCGGACTCCCTCCACAGGAGGGAGAATGCAACCGCCATCCGCAAGCCCCAAAGGGCTATTGCACTGCGGGTGGCGAGGGCCTACCGCTCGGTGGGCTTTTCGGCGGCGTGCGCTCTGGCCGGCACCCCTCCTTGGGAGTTGGAGGCTTGGGTGCTCGCCAGAGTGTACGAGTGGTCGGCGCGCCGGAAGGCGCTCGGGGAGTGCCCCGTCCCCGAGGAGCGGGAGGCCGTGCGGCGGGAGGCGAGGGACGCAATCGTCCTTCACTGGACGGAGGACCTCGCCACCGCCGCCTTTGGCCGCCGGACCTTGGACGCGCTCGGTCCGGTCCTGCGGAGCTGGCTCGAGCGGGCCCACGGGTTTCTCTCTTTCCGTCTGGTGCAGGTGTTGTCCGGCCATGGCTGTTTCGGAAAGCACCTGCACCGGATCGGGAGGGAGGAAACGCCGGCGTGCCACGAATGCGGGGCCCCGGAGGACACGGCGCAGCACACCCTCGAGGTGTGCCCGGCTTGGTCCGAGCTGCGCCGTGGCCTCACCGCGGTGGTCGGCCAGGACCTCTCGCTTCCCAGCGTGATCAACGCCATGCTGGGGAGCGAGGAGGCCTGGGCTGCGGTTGCCTCCTTTTGCGAGGACGTTATCTCGCAAAAGGAGGAGGCGGAGCGCGCGCGGGAGGACGACCCTCTCGCTGCGCCGCTCCGCAGACGAAGAAGGGGTCGGAGAAGGCGCGCAGGTGCTCTCCCTCCTCTTGGTGGTGATGGGCGGGCGACAGGCGCGGGGGTGCCTTCGCCCGCATTGCAGCCGTCACCACCTTCGTCGGTCACTCCCGGGCCCGCCCCCCTCCCCGCGGGGAGGGCGTGAGGGGCCCGCATTGCAGGATAATCGTCGGCGGGGACTGGACGTAAAGGCTGTGCCGGTTTCCCAGTCCCCGCCACTCGGACGAAGCGGGAGTGCCGCTGGGTTGTTTTAGTGGGTATACCGGGTCAGACCGGGGAGTCCCACATAACCCCCCCATCCCCCGATGGGAGGGCATGCGTAATGCATTTTTTCCCAGCGCAAAAAAAAAAAAAAAAAAAAAAAAAAAGGTGTGTTGGTAGTGTTGGTACATACAGATGGAGCCGGTGACGGTGGCGAGCAGCACGGGGTTGGCGACGGGCGCGGCGGTGTCGGCGTGCTGCGCCACCATGAGGCTGAGTGGTTGTTAGGTGTGTTGGTAGTGTTGGTACATACAGATGGAGCCGGTGACGGTGGCGAGCAGCACGGGGTTGGCGACGGGCGCGGCGGTGTCGGCGTGCTGCGCCACCATGAGGCTGAGTGGTTGTTAGGTGTGTTGGTAGTGTTGGTACATACAGATGGAGCCGGTGACGGTGGCGAGCAGCACGGGGTTGGCGACGGGCGCGGCGGTGTCGGCGTGCTGCGCCACCATGAGGCTGAGTGGTTGTTAGGTGTGTTGGTAGTGTTGGTACATACAGATGGAGCCGGTGACGGTGGCGAGCAGCACGGGGTTGGCGACGGGCGCGGCGGTGTCGGCGTGCTGCGCAACCATGAGGCTGAGTGGTTGTTAGGTGTGTTGGTAGTGTTGGTACATACAGATGGAGCCGGTGACGGTGGCGAGCAGCACGGGGTTGGCGACGGGCGCGGCGGTGTCGGCGTGCTGCGCCACCATGAGGCTGAGTGGTTGTTAGGTGTGTTGGTAGTGTTGGTACATACAGATGGAGCCGGTGACGGTGGCGAGCAGCACGGGGTTGGCGACGGGCGCGGCGGTGTCGGCGTGCTGCGCCACCATGAGGCTGAGTGGTTGTTAGGTGTGTTGGTAGTGTTGGTACATACAGATGGAGCCGGTGACGGTGGCGAGCAGCACGGGGTTGGCGACGGGCGCGGCGGTGTCGGCGTGCTGCGCCACCATGAGGCTGAGTGGTTGTTAGGTGTGTTGGTAGTGTTGGTACATACAGATGGAGCCGGTGACGGTGGCGAGCAGCACGGGGTTGGCGACGGGCGCGGCGGTGTCGGCGTGCTGCGCCACCATGAGGCTGAGTGGTTGTTAGGTGTGTTGGTAGTGTTGGTACATACAGATGGAGCCGGTGACGGTGGCGAGCAGCACGGGGTTGGCGACGGGCGCGGCGGTGTCGGCGTGCTGCGCCACCATGAGGCTGAGTGGTTGTTAGGTGTGTTGGTAGTGTTGGTACATACAGATGGAGCCGGTGACGGTGGCGAGCAGCACGGGGTTGGCGACGGGCGCGGCGGTGTCGGCGTGCTGCGCCACCATGAGGCTGAGTGGTTGTTAGGTGTGTTGGTAGTGTTGGTACATACAGATGGAGCCGGTGACGGTGGCGAGCAGCACGGGGTTGGCGACGGGCGCGGCGGTGTCGGCGTGCTGCGCCACCAGGGAGCCGGCCCGCATCACGTTCACCATGTCGCCCACGTGGAACTGACCCATGTACGACATCTGCTGCCGCTCCTCGTCCGTCGTCGCCGCACTGGAAACAAACCACTCGATATAGGCACGCGGTGGAGTTCGGTGGAGTTCGATTCGAAGCCAAGTTAAAAAAAAAGGAACTGGCGACGCAACAGCCGTGTACGCAGGGACCATTTGGTACTTTTGAGCCCTAAACACCTATCGCCTTTCACAATTATAATACCAAAAACTTTTATTTCGCAAGAGAAAGTTTTGAACTTTTGAATGTTGAATAATAATCATTTCTTCACAAAGAGTAATGATATCCCATCTACATAAATGTGAAAATGGGAGTCAAGTTAAATATTAAGAAAAGTCGTGGTTGGTCAACTTCGCAAATTATTAAATGATAAATGATGATTAAATGACATTTATTTCTGTAAATAAATCATAAAAGGATACTTAAATTTACAAGTCAATGCTTTAAATTTTTTTTAAACTAGATGGCACCGGCATTTCCTAACTGACGATCTCTGAGAAGAAACACCGAAACAAACTCAGAGAATCATGGTCTCTTTTAAAGTCCAGACAGTAGTAGTGGTATTACAACTATGTTTAACATTATATATGAGTGTTATGATGTAGGGCGATATCTGAACAGGCCTTTTACAGAAAGAGCCTTGAGTTGACCTGTCCTGACTGATGGCACGCATACAACAGTCATCGTGTAGCTCAACCATCATTAAGGGAGCTCAACGACCCGTCGCACGACGATACCAGTAGCCTTAGCACGAACAACTTGCGAAAAAGTATTCGTATCGTCACGATAGAGACGCTGGTCCATATCTCATACAAATTGGTCTCCATCGGACGATACGAATACTTTTTCGCAAGTTGTTCGTGCTAAGGCTACTGAACAGTAGCCTTAGCATCGTCATGGAGACCAATTTGTATGAGATATGGACCAGCGCCTCTATCGTGACGATACGAATACTTTTTCGCAAGTTGTTCGTGCTAAGGCTACTGATCGGCAAGATATTTGCGTAAGCCATGCAAAATAATCAAGACCGTCAGAAAAAATGTTAATATAAATCTTGTGTTTAAACTAGCTTATGCAGTACTTACATTTACATTTATTACAACTATATAATATTAAGAAAATCAAAATAAAATGAATAAAATGCTGCAAAAGAATTGAAGATCTAAATGGGTGCCAAGTTCTGTAGATAATCTTGCTAAAGATTTGACTTGGCTAGTTTCAACATACAAGTTATCTTATATTTAGTTAATCAACTCATTATGTTATACGCAAGCTACTGTTTTTATATTGTCAGGTCAACATATTTTACTCTTCAAAAAATTTGGTTTGTTGGTGAAAATGAGCAAAGTCAAATCTTGAGCAGGATCTACTGAACTTGGCACCCATTTAGATCTCAATTCTTTTGTCGGCGAAGTCAACAAGTCAGCGACGCCTATTCTTAATATAGAACTTGGCTCCCATTTTCACATTTATGTCTGCGATCGATGACCATACCCTCTGGCCAATCTGATACCGTCACCTTATCAAGAACTTGTAATTTAATGGTATAATTAATTACAATTATTATTTTATTTTTAATGTATACTCGTCTATCATGATGTAAGTTGTGGTTGCCTATAATTGAAGGTACATTTCGTCTTATTTATTTTGCTATTTGCTAAATGTATGTGGAATTTAATGTATCTTTGTTGGCGATCCATAATTAAATAAATAAATAAACTGTTTTATTGTATTTGGCATACGTTTTTTGAGCGTCACAGTCAACTAAAGGTTTGCGCTTTTACGGTTTTTCTTCTTCTTCATTCATAAGTACCTACTTTAAATGCATCTAGAAAATAAGGAACTTTGTTTTGAAGAGCGAATAAATGAATTTATTTATTAAAATTATTAATACTATCCAATCCTGTCAGAGGTTGAATTTTGTAAGCTACATAATAATGTAAATCATATCATTAATCAGAGCAGGATTTTAATTCTTCGCGGTGCACGGTCGTGAGAATGTCGCAAATGCCATAGCTATAAGTGGAAGTTTTTAGTCACTACGAGTCGTCTATATCTCGAGGTGTCAATAGGTATATTGCCACACTATTCAAGACGAAAAACAACTACCCTTCCCTTTCCCCTCTTGTGATGTTGGTCTTTAAGGCTACGCTGACATCGGTCGCTGACGTCGGTCGAGCGTACCGTCAGTGGCGTATGTAACAGAAAATCTGCAGCGGAAGTAAGCGTCGCTTTGCGGTGTCTCATAGAACATTGTGTTATCTGTAGGTACGCTCGAGTTCGACCGATGTAAGCGTAGGAGGAAATCAAGCCCAAAAATCTAACATAACGTCGTCTCTCTTGAACCTAGAACATGTCTGAATATGTTCACAGAAACCGTTAACAGAAAATAAAATTACAAACCTGTCTTTTTGACAAACGAAGAGGTTAAAACTATTTTCAGCGCCTAAGAAGGTATCGTCGTCTAATATCTCGACGGCGGTCATCCAGTTGGGACTATAGTCTCGCGCAATCTCTTCAAAACTACCCTCCATCTGCAATGAAAGATATTTGAATTATTAAAGATAATCGTCCTACTAAAAATGTTATTAACTAAAATTCTTTGACTGAAAAAATAATTGAAATTATCTATTTAATTTCTAAGATACAAGCTTTTAAAGATTTTGGTAGGGTTGAGAGTGGCATGTTTTGTCCCTTTCCCGGAAAACGAATGTCAATATAGAATTTGTATAGTGCCCGCATGACTTGACGTCACAATGTACGCGCTCTCCTCAGCAAAAACAATGATTCTAACTTTCATTATAAATATTTAAACCCAATATACATGTTGTTTTTGTGGTTGAACTCTATACACCGTCACATTTAAGTCGTTTTAATGCCGAAAGGACGGTATTATACTCATCACTAGGAATAACTTTTACTATGAAACCAACCTTGAAATCACGAAAAAAAAACAGCTGTTCCCATACATTTTGTGTACTCTGAACTCGTTAGAGTGTATGGAACAGCTGTTTTTTTTTGTGATTTCAGGGTTGGTATTAAAACGACTTAAATGTAACGGTGTATTTTATGTACACAATGTATATTTTGAATTTTTTGACTTTATATTATAAAATCTACAATATTGAAGTACCCACCTGTTTATATTGCAGTAGGGACAGTGACCGCATGAGGTCACCGACCAGTATAAAGTCACCCTTCACTTTGAGGTACAACGCTACTATGTTGTTGAAGTGACTACACTCCAGCCTTAACTCCTTTTCTGATGTCCATTCAAAAAGACGTACCTGAGAAATAAGGAAACAATAATTTATTTAAAACTAAAGACTCGTGCGCAGTTTCGCCTACATAGTATAAACCAAAGTCGCTGTCGCTGTCTGTCAGTCCTTATGTATGCTTAAATCTTTAAAACTACCCAACGGATTTTGAAGCGGTTTAATAGATAGAGTGATTCAAGAGGAAGGTTTTAAGCTATTATACATTACGCTACGACTCTTAGGTATGGAGCAACGCGGGTGAAACCGCGGGCGGGTCGCTAGTTTTCTATAAATCTGCTTTCATTAATGACAAAACTTCACAATTTTTTTTTAAATTCGTGATAGGCTTGACCACTAGTTCGCCTGATGTTAAGTTATACTGTTAAACACACTTACAGTACTATTGATGGTTGCCAGTAATTTTCCATTGAACTCGACCAGTGTGTAACAGCCTCCTTTGATTTCCTTCTCAGCTACCTGAACTAGTTTCCCCTCTGACCAGTGGAACAATAGGATCCTGCCCTGTTAGAAACAACGTACGGTTTAAAACATTAAATACGTAAATGATTTCAGCATAATAGGCAAAATTAAGGATGGTATTTGTTTACCTGTTTGGGTTCCGACTCTTCAGGGTTGAGTATAGCAGTGCCGACGGCGTAATAATAATTAGGGTCATCACCCAGCTTGCATGAGACTAGAGACATCGCGAACTCGTTCGTCGTCAGTTGGTGGGCGTGGAGCACTGGGGAATAGGTGCTGTTTAGTATTGAATATAAAGAGATGTAGAAATATTGGCTTCAAAGTTTGGGCACGTTATGAGAAATGTAAAGATGCAATTTATAAAAAGAATGTCACTGTCAGTGCAAACTCCTGTGTTGGGCGGGCGGGGCACCGCAGTGCTATGCGGGCGGGGCGCCGCTGTGTTGCGCACGCGCACGTGGCGGTGTTACCTTCGAAGGTGTGATGGTCCAGCACGAGCAGGTTGTGCACCTCGAGCTCGAGCGCGTTGGGCGCGTGCTTGGGCTGCGCGGGCGGGGCGCCGCTGTGTTGCGCACGCGCACGTGGCGGTGTTACCTTCGAAGGTGTGATGGTCCAGCACGAGCAGGTTGTGCACCTCGAGCTCGAGCGCGTTGGGCGCGTGCTTGGGCTGCGCGGGCGGGGCGCCGCTGTGTTGCGCACGCGCACGTGGCGGTGTTACCTTCGAAGGTGTGATGGTCCAGCACGAGCAGGTTGTGCACCTCGAGCTCGAGCGCGTTGGGCGCGTGCTTGGGCTGCGCGGGCGGGGCGCCGCTGTGTTGCGCACGCGCACGTGGCGGTGTTACCTTCGAAGGTGTGATGGTCCAGCACGAGCAGGTTGTGCACCTCGAGCTCGAGCGCGTTGGGCGCGTGCTTGGGCTGCGCGGGCGGGGCGCCGCTGTGTTGCGCACGCGCACGTGGCGGTGTTACCTTCGAAGGTGTGATGGTCCAGCACGAGCAGGTTGTGCACCTCGAGCTCGAGCGCGTTGGGCGCGTGCTTGGGCTGCGCGGGCGGGGCGCCGCTGTGTTGCGCACGCGCACGTGGCGGTGTTACCTTCGAAGGTGTGATGGTCCAGCACGAGCAGGTTGTGCACCTCGAGCTCGAGCGCGTTGGGCGCGTGCTTGGGCTGCGCGGGCGGGGCGCCGCTGTGTTGCGCACGCGCACGTGGCGGTGTTACCTTCGAAGGTGTGATGGTCCAGCACGAGCAGGTTGTGCACCTCGAGCTCGAGCGCGTTGGGCGCGTGCTTGGGCTGCGCGGGCGGGGCGCCGCTGTGTTGCGCACGCGCACGTGGCGGTGTTACCTTCGAAGGTGTGATGGTCCAGCACGAGCAGGTTGTGCACCTCGAGCTCGAGCGCGTTGGGCGCGTGCTTGGGCTGCGCGGGCGGGGCGCCGCTGTGTTGCGCACGCGCACGTGGCGGTGTTACCTTCGAAGGTGTGATGGTCCAGCACGAGCAGGTTGTGCACCTCGAGCTCGAGCGCGTTGGGCGCGTGCTTGGGCTGCGCGGGCGGGGCGCCGCTGTGTTGCGCACGCGCACGTGGCGGTGTTACCTTCGAAGGTGTGATGGTCCAGCACGAGCAGGTTGTGCACCTCGAGCTCGAGCGCGTTGGGCGCGTGCTTGGGCTGCGCGGGCGGGGCGCCGCTGTGTTGCGCACGCGCACGTGGCGGTGTTACCTTCGAAGGTGTGATGGTCCAGCACGAGCAGGTTGTGCACCTCGAGCTCGAGCGCGTTGGGCGCGTGCTTGGGCTGCGCGGGCGGGGCGCCGCTGTGTTGCGCACGCGCACGTGGCGGTGTTACCTTCGAAGGTGTGATGGTCCAGCACGAGCAGGTTGTGCACCTCGAGCTCGAGCGCGTTGGGCGCGTGCTTGGGCTGCGCGGGCGGGGCGCCGCTGTGTTGCGCACGCGCACGTGGCGGTGTTACCTTCGAAGGTGTGATGGTCCAGCACGAGCAGGTTGTGCACCTCGAGCTCGAGCGCGTTGGGCGCGTGCTTGGGCTGCGCGGGCGGGGCGCCGCTGTGTTGCGCACGCGCACGTGGCGGTGTTACCTTCGAAGGTGTGATGGTCCAGCACGAGCAGGTTGTGCACCTCGAGCTCGAGCGCGTTGGGC
Organism: Acronicta aceris; assembly: GCA_910591435.1. Lineage (NCBI taxonomy): Eukaryota > Metazoa > Arthropoda > Insecta > Lepidoptera > Noctuidae > Acronicta > Acronicta aceris. The sequence continues at coordinate 1,885,910 of OU342775.1, forward strand.
GCGTGCTTGGGCTGCGCGGGCGGGGCGCCGCTGTGTTGCGCACGCGCACGTGGCGGTGTTACCTTCGAAGGTGTGATGGTCCAGCACGAGCAGGTTGTGCACCTCGAGCTCGAGCGCGTTGGGCGCGTGCTTGGGCTGCGCGGGCGGGGCGCCGCTGTGTTGCGCACGCGCACGTGGCGGTGTTACCTTCGAAGGTGTGATGGTCCAGCACGAGCAGGTTGTGCACCTCGAGCTCGAGCGCGTTGGGCGCGTGCTTGGGCTGCGCGGGCGGGGCGCCGCTGTGTTGCGCACGCGCACGTGGCGGTGTTACCTTCGAAGGTGTGATGGTCCAGCACGAGCAGGTTGTGCACCTCGAGCTCGAGCGCGTTGGGCGCGTGCTTGGGCTGCGCGGGCGGGGCGCCGCTGTGTTGCGCACGCGCACGTGGCGGTGTTACCTTCGAAGGTGTGATGGTCCAGCACGAGCAGGTTGTGCACCTCGAGCTCGAGCGCGTTGGGCGCGTGCTTGGGCTGCGCGGGCGGGGCGCCGCTGTGTTGCGCACGCGCACGTGGCGGTGTTACCTTCGAAGGTGTGATGGTCCAGCACGAGCAGGTTGTGCACCTCGAGCTCGAGCGCGTTGGGCGCGTGCTTGGGCTGCGCGGGCGGGGCGCCGCTGTGTTGCGCACGCGCACGTGGCGGTGTTACCTTCGAAGGTGTGATGGTCCAGCACGAGCAGGTTGTGCACCTCGAGCTCGAGCGCGTTGGGCGCGTGCTTGGGCTGCGCGGGCGGGGCGCCGCTGTGTTGCGCACGCGCACGTGGCGGTGTTACCTTCGAAGGTGTGATGGTCCAGCACGAGCAGGTTGTGCACCTCGAGCTCGAGCGCGTTGGGCGCGTGCTTGGGCTGCGCGGGCGGGGCGCCGCTGGTGGCGGCGGCGGCGGTGGAGGCGCAGGCGCGCACGCACACGGCCGCGCTGCCGCCGCCCGCCGTCCACTCCAGCTTGTCCACGCGCATCGTGATCACGCCGAACGTCTGCGCAACACAACACAACACTACACTCAAACAGTCTACTGCAACAACCACGCTGGCGTAGACAGATCGGCCATTGCGTACGTCATGAGTTGGGACCTCACTTGACCACATTTACATACCGCAACGCTCCACGGTAAACGGCTTAAGCGCAATATCATAATAAATATTTTATACTAAGCAAAAGTGTAGCAGCAACACGTTGTAAACATGTTTTTTTTTAAATCAACTTGTTTCAGTCAGCAAGCATTGGCTATGTAACCAAGAAGAAGTAGAAGAAAGAAAAACAAATTTATTGAGACAAGGTCCGTACAACACGATGAGCAAATAAAACACGATCAACATTAAGTGCTGTCGGCATGCTTGCCCCTAATGGGTTGCCAGCTCATCAGTCATTCCATCACTCGAAATTCCACATTTTGATATTACGACACTAACATACAATACTAAATTACTAACTTGATTTAGAAAACATGATTTTCATAGTTTGTTTCAGTGTTTCTCCTCAAACGATATCAGCTATGAAACGCCACTTGTATCTAGTCTATCTATACTTATAATAAATCTGTAGAGAGGTCTGTACATGAAATATATTTCCAAAATAACTATCAGCGGGTGATTAGTGATCGATACTGACGCCAAAAATGCAATCAGTAAAATTTTTGTCTGTCTGTCTGTCTGTCTGTATGTTCGTTATAGAAACAAAAACCACTCGACGGATTTCAACGAAACTTGGTACAATTGTTCTTCATACTCCTGGGCAGGTTATAGTATTAAGAATATTTATGTGTCTTTTAACGATCTATTTACACAAATAAACATATCCATATTACTACCATAAACGTGAAAGTTTGTGAGTATGGATGTATGGATGTTTGTTACTCTTTCACGCCAGAACGGTTGAACGTATAAAATTTGGTACACAGATAGATAATAACCTGGAATAACACATAACTTCCTGTGATGTTATTTATGGATGGCTCAGTTTAGGTCAGTTTTAGTCGAATATGCAATATTATAAATTGTTTTTGGAATAAATAATCCTGTTTTTTAGAAAGAGTATGTATGTCTATGGAGTTTCTTGCCGTGACACATTTTGAACTAGCTTTGACTATTCTAATGTATTTATTTTAGTGGTGTAATTGAAATCACATTTGACATTGACTTAGTGTACCTGTGAGGCCTCCTGGTAGGCGATCCTCCGCGGCGTCTCCCCGAGCGGCACGGTGCGGATGTGCAGCTTCTGTATCTCGTCGATGGTGCCGATCGTCACCGTGCTGTCAGTGGCCAGCGCCAAGCTGCACCATACACTCGTGTTAACAGTTTGACCGCCATGTTAAAACAGAAAAAGCGTGCCCTCGGCGCCAAGCTTACGTGGGAGAGCCATGCTACGGCTCGAATGGGCTGGCTCGACCGGAGTGATACCACGGCCTCACAGCGTTAACCAACACTTACGTTGTGTTTCGCCGAGTGAGTGAGGTTACTGGAGGCCCAATTCCCTTTTAAAAGGTCGGCAACGCACTTGTGACTCCTCTGGTGTTATGGGTGTCTATGGGCGGCGGTAATCGCTTACCATCAGGCGATCCGTCTGCTCGTTTGCCCTCCTATCCCATAAAAAAAAGCTCCATAGAAATCTGTCATCCAGTCGCGACCGTGAAGTGCTGCGCACATTTTGGTTTGTCTTCTATACCCCACACATCGAGACCTAAACTACCTAAGTATACCTTCGGAAGCGAAGTATAAACTTCTTCGTTTAAATTTACACCAAGAAATAATATTGTTCTTTAATTTCAAAATAAATGCCGAAATTTAAGAGTCGCTATTTCTACGAATTACGATTACTAATAATGTCTGTCAAGTTTGGAATGTGTGTCTGGGTATCTGAAAGTTCGTTTAGGCTCTGAAATGGCTCAATTAGAGAAACAGTAATCATAATTTAATTTTCGCTAATAATCCATTATATTCATATATGTACTTGATTGGAATAATAAGATAAAAAGACGTGTGGCACTCGGGGACTGCCGCGGTAAAGCTATTGCATAGCGTTTTTTATCAACTTATGTAATACAACCAATGCCACCTAAAGGCGGGTCGCTGAACTAAAGAGACAAGCGTGTTAGGTTTTTTTCGTTACGGAATTTCTGGATTCGGTCCCCACGCTCAAGGCCCGCGATAGAAGCTATGCAATAGCTTAAAAGTAAAAATGCCGCGTTGCCGCAATTAGATTATAATAAAACAAGCTATTGACCACGGTTTGACTGGCATACCAAAGGACTTCTTGACACAAAAGGTAGCCATGTCCTTCTCCAAGGTGCAATTTTATCTCTAAACCAAAATTCATCAAAATTGAGGTAACGGTTTAAGCGTGTCAACCTAAACAGACAGTACAGTACAACAAAATAATTATAAAACCAAAGTATGTCACTTCGACTTTATAGATTTTTATAACGTTTTAGGTTCCAATATTTTAAGCGAAATAAGTTGAACAGTTCCTCTAAATCAATTTATTCGTAAGAGAACAGTAGAGCAGTGATGATAACACTTACCTGTCTGGGTAAGCTTGTGCGTTGAGCGAACACATATGCGTGACTTCCTTGAGGTTCACGTTCGAGAACACCAGCTTGTGGTTCGACGAGAAGATCACTGTGGGCCGATCCGAACACGCGAATATATTCGTCGTTGATAGCGACCTGCATTCACATTTACAATGTATTTATAAGATAAAAATACGTGTATATTGTCAGCTTCGGTCAAGCCGGAAATAAACAACAGATGTCTTCTAAAACTTAGTTACTTTTTAACAATGTAGCGACATCTACCGTAACTAGACGGACTAGTCTTGAATCGCGCAAGTAGAGTTTGCAATGCAAGTTCGATATATACACCCGCCCGACATCAACCGTCGGGCCGTGGCCCGCCAGGTAAAACACCCTCCAGGTCGGAGGATCCGCCCTTTGGTGGGAGGGGCAACACTCCTCGCCCCTCCACAACAAGTTACTTTCATGAAAAAGAAGTTTTAAGAATACATAAAGCTTGTTTAATTAATGTTGTACTTCTTTTTTGCACACGTATACGTGCGCGAGTGTGTGTGTGTGTGTGTGTATATGTGTGTCGGGGATAGTGCATGGAGTTTCTAGTCGGATTCTTCTTCATAGGATCCACTTCTTGGTATTGTGCAACTAGACTCAATAACATTTCATATACGCTCGTAAAAGCTGATTTGAAATAAAAACATTTGAACTTAAACCTGTGTGCGTGTTCACGTGTGTGTGTATACGCGTGTGTGACGTAAGACATACCTGAAACTTCTTAACACTGTCGGCTGTGTTCCTAGCGTAACTTTCTTCTTGTTCGTAAGCGCTCCAGTCTCCTGGTCTACTGTGAAGTAGAACATCGAACCGTCTCCGAGGGCACAGAGCAGGTAGCATATGCCTTCTAACACGCATATCAGCAAGGAACGCGGAATTATTTCTGCAAGATAATTTAGTTTTTAAAAAAAGAAATTTAGGATTTGTTTAATTTTATACTCCGAGAAAATAAGACGTGATGAAATTCAATGCAATAGTAATAGACAATATTAATTAGGTACTAGTAAACACCAACTCATGTTTATTATAATGGTTAAGATACTGGCCTGTTAAACAGGGTATTTTAGATAGAGACAGTGTCCTCTGGAGTGAAAACTGTTTTATTCAAATTTGTATTTCACAATGAAATATTGCTACATAGAAAAAAGAATTATAAATATGTTCAACTCACCTCCAGAAAGTTTCTCTGTATGGAGCGGCCTCAAGTCAGGTAATTTCAACACCCTGACTGATATATCGGTCCACAAGCCCACACCCAGTAGTGCTTCGTCTTCCCCTGGTCCCAGGTCCAAGCAAGCCACTTCTTCCTCCATGCATACTTCACTGGTGACAAGACATTCATTGTGAATATTGACGGTATGATAAGCTTTTGAGTGCTTTAGGATGAAATATAGACAGTAATGTCCCTGGATATAATATCTACTGGTCTATTTATTATAACGCAGATTCGTTACTATGGTTGTGGTGTGTAGCGACATCTACCGTGCTACATATAAACTAGACAGACAAGTCCTGAATCGCGCAAGTAAAGTTTGCAACGCAACTTGGATATATTCGACCGCCCGACATCAACCATTGGGCCGTGGCCCGCCAGGCAAAACACCCGCCTGGTCGGATCCTCTCTTAAGTGTGAGGGGCAACACAACGCCGCCCCTCCACAAGTGAATGTCACGATTCCCATGGCCTGACTATAGGGGAAAGGAAGGTAAACCGTAAAATTAGTATGGCCACGAGGTAGAGGCGCGGCCCGGCGGCGGCCACGACTCGCGCGGCGCCGCACGCCACACGGACACGCGTGGCACACATACTTACGCCTTGAGCTCTAGCGCGGCGCGGTGTATGGCCACGAGGTAGAGGCGCGGCCCGGCGGCGGCCACGACTCGCGCGGCGCCGCACGCCACACGGACACGCGTGGCACACATACTTACGCCTTGAGCTCTAGCGCGGCGCGGTGTATGGCCACGAGGTAGAGGCGCGGCCCGGCGGCGGCCACGACTCGCGCGGCGCCGCACGCCACACGGACACGCGTGGCACACATACTTACGCCTTGAGCTCTAGCGCGGCGCGGTGTATGGCCACGAGGTAGAGGCGCGGCCCGGCGGCGGCCACGACTCGCGCGGCGCCGCACGCCACACGGACACGCGTGGCACACATACTTACGCCTTGAGCTCTAGCGCGGCGCGGTGTATGGCCACGAGGTAGAGGCGCGGCCCGGCGGCGGCCACGACTCGCGCGGCGCCGCACGCCACCACGGACAGGCCGCGCGCGCCCTCCACGCGCCACTCGGCCGCCAGCTCCCAGCCCCCCGACGTCCGCGCTATCAGCCGGATGCCCTCATCTGTCACCTGCACAACATATCTCGTTAAGGTGCGGTTAAACGGCTCGTAAAACTGAGTCCCGAGCGCTAAAATTACTGGCTAAAATGGCCACTTTTGATGAATCACAATATGATTCACCGAAATCACCGACACACAACTGCACAACGTGATTATTATAAGGTTTATAATATTCTTAGCAAAACCCCTCTCTCCTAGACCCGGACCAAGCGGCGCGCTATAAAACACGGCGCACGCTTAGCAACGGATTCATTCGGTTTTCGGTCGGCAACGGTTGAACATCGCTACCCTCGCTTTTGCATTATTAATCGGTCGTAATATTTTTAGTCTCGTAATTTATTACGTCATTTGCAGTAATTAGAGTTTTGGTTGTCTTAGTATTAAATTATCAATTGTTGTAATTTCGGTTATCAAATTTTGATTGTTAAATTAAATAACTTTAGGATTACTTGTGCACTATTCTTTTTAACTGTCCTCACTTCTGGTTTCTAAGATCAGAAGTGGGATAAGACCACGCGCTTAGTGCTGTTTGTGCCATCTGTTTTAAGTTGATTAAAAGTCCGTAAGTGTTTGAATTTTACCTAATTACTGCAAATTTAGTCGTTTGAGGTTTCGTGCATATCGTTTCCCATCTCGTTCAGTTTCTGAGATGTCGGGACGTCCGAAAAGTGTTGAAAAACTAGACGATTCGCGTCGACCGCATCGTAATCGTTCTCGAACGTTAAGAAGTAGATCGCGTAATCGTAGTCATGGTTCCGGAAGGAGCAATCACACTCCTTCACCGCGTAGACACCGTGAACGTTCTCATGATCGCGAACGTACCCCTTCGAAATATCGTAACGTGTCCCGTAGTCCGCGTAATGTTTATAGACGTCGTGATACCTCAAGTAGCCGCCGCGGTTCTCCGCGTGATCAGGCCTTAGTTCAAATATTAGCTCGGTTGAACTCTATTGAGAGCCGTTTGCCGACCCCGACAACGTGTCGCGTGTCAACGCCTGTTAAGGAGCATAACCCACGAGGGCAGGAATCTTCCACTAGGCAGAAGTCGCGAACCCTCGACGGGGATAGTGACGTGACAGATAAGCTTGTTGGCGCATTGTCTTGCTTAGTTCAGGCGAGATCACATAATTTTTATATTTCTCCCTTCGATCCTAACCTACATGACTTTGACGTTTGGTGCTCAGAGGTAGACCGTGCTCGTGATTTAAATAAATGGGATGATCGCGAGTGTCTAGGGCGTATAGGAAGTTGTTTGCGCGGTGACGCGAAGTCATGGCTTAATGAATGGATAACGAATGATCGTTCGTGGAGCAACTTCAAGTTAGAATTTCGTTCTCTGTGCCCACGTAATATAGATGTTGCTACAATCTTATTCGAGGTTATGTGTAACAATTCAAATAAATTCCCCACATACGCCGAATATGCCCGCAGGTCTCTTTTGCGTCTCAACATTGTAAAGGGTTTGTCTGACGAGCTGAAAGTTGCAATAATTGCGCGAGGTATTATTGATGCTCAAATAAAGGCTGCGGTAACGAATGCGAAAGTTCAAATAAAAGATTTGGTCGAATTTTTGTCCGTATATACCAAACCAAAATCCGAGACACGTAGTTTAAATAATCCTCTCCGCTCAAACAATGTAGGACCGTCATCATCGGGCAAACGCGAAGCACCCAAATCTGAAGATGGTAGAATAGTGTCATTATTGCTATAAAGTTGGTCATACGAAATATGACTGCAGGAAAAGACCTAAAGTTGATACTAATTTCCTTCTTAGATACCGAAATAGAATATTTAGGACGGGTAGTTGGTAATGGTCAGGTGCGGCCGAGTCCAAGAAAAATAGAGGCGTTGGTAAATTCTCCAAAACCTACTAATGTTAAGGGGGTTCGCCAATTTTTGGGTCTGGCGGGGTATTTTAGGCGTTATGTCGCAGGGTACGCTTCTAAAACAACCTGCATTGCCAGACTGTTAAGAAAGGGAGAACCTTTCCATTGGGGTTCAGAACAAGACGTGGCTCGTGATTATATAATTCATTGTTTGACCCATGAGCCAGTCTTAGCGATCTTTGACCCAAATTTGCCTACTGAGCTTCACGCCGATGCCAGCTCTATCGGTGTTGGTGCTGTGTTGTTGCAGGAGCATGCCGGTAAACGAAAGAAAGTAGTTAGCTACTATAGTAGGTCCACACAGGGCGCGGAGAGCCGCTATCGCAGCTACGAGTTGGAAACCTTAGCCATTGTACGCGCACTTCAGAACTTCCGTCATTACTTAATTGTCATCAACTTCAAAGTAGTGACGGATTGCAATTCGTTGAAGTTAACTGAAACGAAAAAGGATTTGTTGCCTCGGGTCGCGCGTTGGTGGGTTTACCTGCGGGACTTCACCTTTACCTTGGAATATAGAAAAGGTTCCATGATGCAGCATGCTGATTTCCTGGGCCGGCATCCTCCTGAAACCGTTAATGTATCACACATCCGCAATCCAAATAATTGGGCAAAGGTTGCTCAGACTGCGGATGAGGAAACTCAAGATTTAATAGTTAAGGAGACAGCGTGCCTCAGACTTACTCACAGCTAATCAGCTGCGTCAGGACGAATACACCAACCAGAACAGGCGACCACCACGAGCCTATGCCGTTGGGGACTATATCTTTGTCAACAGGGCATCGCAGAGGACAGGAAAGCTCGACTCTGGCATGCGGGGGCCCTATAGGGTCCTGCGTGTACTACCACATCACCGCTACGAGCTGGAACTACTGGCTGGCTCATATGGCAAAGAGACCCAGTTAGCTGCCGGGCATATGGTGCTCTGGCGCGGTGAGTGGACGCCTGACACGTGCTCCGCTTTCTTCGAGGCTGGTAAAGCGACCGGGAGACTTCTGATTGGTCTGAGCCCCTGGCTTATGACTTCCGTAAGGCCTGAGCCTCTGGCTTATGGCTTCTGTTTGGTCTGAGCCCCTGGCTTATGACTTCCGTAAGGTCTGAGCCCCTGGCTTATGACTTCTGTTTGGTTTGAGCCCCTGGCTTATGACTTCCGTTCGGTCTGAGCCTCTGGCTCATGCCTTCTGTTTTGGCCTGAACCTGTAGTTCGTGGCTTCTGTTCTGGTTAAGTAACTCAGCTTCGCATCTAGATCTTGCAGACGCATGGCGTTAGTCGCCCAGATTGTCTTCATGTGTTTGTGTGGAGGGTGTGGAAGCTACCGTATATTTACCTTAGCTAGTATTCTGCCCAATGGAAGTCCGGAATTCCATTGCTTAGAATGCTATTTAATTCCATTTTGCTTTATAATGATTTTTCTAGTCTGAAGCATTTGAATTAATTTCAATTACCTAAGAAATCTTTCCGTTTAGTTGGGTGGGTGTATAAAACACAGCGCACGCTTAGCAACGGATTCATTCGGTTTTCGGTCGGCAACGGTTGAACATCGCTACCCTCGCTTTTGCATTATTAATCGGTCGTAATATTTTTAGTCTCGTAATTTATTACGTCATTTGCAGTAATTAGAGTTTTGGTTGTCTTAGTATTAAATTATCAATTGTTGTAATTTCGGTTATCAAATTTTGATTGTTAAATTAAATAACTTTAGGATTACTTGTGCACTATTCTTTTTTTTAACTGTCCTCACTTCTGGTTTCTAAGAATATAATATTTCCTTAATTTCCATTATAAGGTGACCTCTACGAAAACCCTTACAAGAAGAATATGCGACATCAGCTTATATCTGTAGAGACCTGAAACTTGGAGGGTGTGTTCTTTGTATGACGTAGGCATCCGATAAGAAAGGATTTTCCGAAATTCTACCCCTATGGGGGTGAAACACGGGGTACAAAGTTTGTATGAAAGTCCGCACACAATACCATGCGTTTGACATACGCACACATCCAATAATAAATACGTATTTATTATTGGATGACATCCTCAAGTCAGTCAGAGGACATCGACATTCGCTGTTGACATTTTGACAATTGTTTTCTTCCTTTTATATTAGACTTAGCACGTTTTATGATATGAAACCTCCATGGTGTAGGTACAGTGGGCTCAGTTTATTTAGAAACGAAAGTTATCTAAGTGCAATGTGCGTTCAGGTGTCAAATAACATAAACGTCTTGACAGTTTGATTGACTTTATATTACTGAATAAACTTACACTAAACTTAATACTATATACATAAAAGGTAAGGCGAGCTACTACACTACATAAGTACGCAGGCGAAGCTGTGCACGGGAAGTCTAGTTGGACCTATATGGCACATGCAACAGTGTGTCGATGAATAATATTATAATTCATCAAATGGTTCAAAAATAAGGAAGTTATAAGCAATTTAATTTTATGCTAAATAGAGAACGCTCTATATAGTATTAGTATTAGTAGGAACATCTGTCATCAAATGCTCCGTGCGCCATAAAAATTCTATACCAACTTGTTTTGCGGAGAAAGGGTTAGTTAGAGCATCGCCTCGTAATCTAACCAAAAACTTTAAACGCTTATATCTATGAACTTTATAAGTCAAATTAAATTAGTAGTAATTATTTCAGAATTCATTTTACACTTAGCTTGATAACTTCTTCTATAAAAATATGTTATTCATCCCATCCTCGTCGCCACTGTTAAGACTGTGTTTATCTAGACACCCTAGCTAGGTAGCTAACTATCGAAGGAGCGCATTGAAACACGAACGTTTCTTCAAGCGTATAATTCAGATCGAGGGCGGCGGTAGTGTTAACTCGACAATAACAAAAATATATGCAGGTACCGCCACCAACACATATATGTATAACAGCCGTTTGTAAGATCATCCTTTGAGAACGGCTCGACCGATTTGGCTGATTTTTCCGCTGTTAAGAGGACAGTTTTCATTTGTAAAGAAATTTGTATGAAATATTTTTTTATCCACAGGAAAGCACATAATATGATTAAAGGTTTAAGTGAAATGTAAAAATAATATAATTATGTCAGAACTCACTTGTATAAGTTGATCATGACAGACATTTCCTGTGAAGAAAGTCTGGCGATCGGAAACGAAGCCTTTGATTTCTGTCTCTTCAACCTCTTCACCGCTCAGTGTGAGAACCCTGTACATACAATCAACACGTAAAAAAAAGAATGTAAATTCTACGCCTCTACCTACTCGGAAAAAACGAACTTCGGTTGACGACGATAGCTTCGATAATCGTTATCGACGGAATTATCAACCAGCTGTTCTCCGAATTTTACTGGACTGAGATATCCAACTGGGATAGAATGAGACAAAAGGTAGCCTGCTTTCGAGGTCCAATCTATCTTTAAAATTCATCAAAATGATTGCAGCGGTTTTGGCGTTTATTATGTACAAATAGACAGGTAAAGTTTCGCATTTATAACATTAGTATGGATGAATATGACCCTTAACACGTACCTGGTCTGCCCCACAAAGGCCAGCACGAGCGTGTCGTGGTAGGTTTGATTCTCGGCGAGGGTCAGTGCCCACATGCCCTTGATGCCGGGCAGGTCGATAGATGCCTGCTCCTGGATGCCGATGCCGTTGCGGATGATGCGGAGAGAACCCATTTTAAACGCACCTGGTGGAATAAAGAGTAGATGGTGGAACCTAAGAAACCAGCACTCAATTTTGATGATGTAGACACCTATTTAACTAGGAGAGGCCTACGTCTAGCAGTGGACAAATATAGGCTTATGTTGATGATAATAAGGCACCTATTTCCAGAAATATCCTGAATGAATTGTGAACATATTTTAAAAAAAAGTTTAGAACAGCAGGTTAGCCGTAACCTAATCAGCAACTTCAGTGTTTTTTAGATTTATTTTTTTCTGTATCCCCTTTTTTTAATCTTGTCTTGTAGTAGATACTACAATCAACGATGGAGCGCGTTTGCCTAGAAGAAACCTGTTTTTTTGTCCCAATGCCGCATTTTGTTCCACTTAAAATTCCTCAAACTTCACTTTGTATTTCTTTCCGTACAATCAGAGATCAGCTTAAACTGGATACGTATAGCTAGATACATAAAAGACAAACACATATATTTTTATTATTATCATTAGTCACACTCACCAGAGCATGTGATGAGCTGGTTCTGTCCCTGCCTCTCCAGGTCCACCACGCACATGTCCACGATGGGCGCCAGGCTGGTGAAGCTCTCCATCGGCTGCACGTACTGACTAGCCTCATCTCTGGAGGCCGACAATCGTACCAGAGCAGAATCACCGAGTCGAGATCCAATAAACACCACTCCATTGTCAAGGTAGGTCATGCATTCCGGTATTGGAATGTCGCCTGTGAACATGCAGTGTACTAATTTGTAAGCAGAATTATTTAAATAAATATATTATAGCGACATCTATCGCGCTGCATAGGAACTTCACTAAACAAATACTGAACAGCGCAAGCAACATTTACGGTCGGTTTCTTTTCCAAGACTGTCAATAGATTTGCTTACTAGAGATAGGATTTTGACATTTATGGTCCATATAACTAATGTCAAAATCCTATTTCTAATAAGCAATAGATTGTATATAGAAACCAGCTGTTGTGGAACGTATATATGCACGTACGCCCGACATCAACTTTGTCCCGAGAGGCAAAACACCCGCCTGGTCGAAGAATGCTCCTTTTGGATGGAGGGGCAACACACCAGTTTGTCCACAAAAATATTATACTGGTTTGAGAATAATGAACAACTATTAAAAAAGAAATGTAAGTAGGCAGAAGAAGTCCTAGGAGGATATAAGCCGATCATAAAGATGAGATGACAAGGTTCTTGAATGGACAAAGTCACCCACATTTTTTATTTTTTTGAGTCCTTTGTGGAAATCCTTATGGATGCCCGATAGTTACATAAGGCTCTTACTGGCTAAATGATATTTATTTCTGTAAATAGATCTTTTAAAGACACTTTTACAAGTCCATGTTTTATATTTTGTTAACTAGATGGAGCCAGCATTTTTATAACTGACAACATGTCAGAAGAAATACCGAAGCAAACACAGACAATCATTACACCATAGACACTAGTATTATTATCAGACATTTATGAGTTTTACATGTAGGGCAATTATGACCAGGCTTTTCTTTTTTTATGTTTTTATAGTGATTAAATGTTTCTTTCTTTCTTTCTATACATAGCAGCTAAAACCACATAGTGTCCATTTTCGCACATAATGAGGCTATTCTCATAATATCCCTCCGAGATCTCCAAGAGACCACTTCCATGAGATCTGTAAGGGTCACTCACCTAACAGTTCCACTTTGAAATCCTTGACTGACTGTGTGCCATCCATCTTCTCCTGCAGTTCCAGCAGCAACATGAACAATCTTCCAGCAGTGTCCCCCAGGAGATATCGAAGACCACGACCGTCCACGCGACAGTAACAGTTTATTGGAGTTAGCTGCAACAATATAAACATTTTGAAGTTTACATAATATATAATTTGTGTCTCTTTCTTACAAACATCATTGAAAAAGGACAGAATATATTTAGGCCTGTAAAAGTGCTTTCAGGTTTGTATGGCGCCATTTATTTAATACGTAAGACGATTTAGGGGGAGAGGGGGTCGACCATGTCTTATTTTTTCTTACAAGACTGGGGGAAAGTCTTGATAGTTATAGATAGAAAAGTAATATTAACGTAAGATCACAAAAATGCACAAAGTTAAGATTATAAATTTTTTAAAAGCGCACGCATCTGCGCGTGTGTGGTTGATGTTTCTTTGAAAAATAAAAATTAAAACAAATCAAACGTGTATACATTTTTGCCCGACTGCGCCAGAAGGAGGATTATGTTTTTCGATGTTTTTAGATTCTTACGTAATAAATATTAACTAGAGGGGCAGGGGCAATTTAAAAAAAAAAACTGGCAAAAATCGTACGTTAAAAAATCTTACGTTATAATTAAATGGCTTCTATGCTTATTTTTTTACAATAAAGAAAGCTTAGCTGGCTACAACCGTCCGTTCATTGTACTAAACCAGGTTATTAAACTAGGTTTTAATTGAGATCGAAAAAAGGTTGTATGGCAGCCAAATTATCATCACGCCTGTATTCCCGAGAGGTTAAGCAGAGGTCATTTAAGAAAATTATAATTTACGCGATGTCAGCTACAAAATTACCTTAATCTGTGGTGGAGCAACAGCCACATAACTTTGTCCGTCATGGTACACTATTGATTCTTGACCTATAACTATGGCGCCACCTGTAACCATGAAAATTATAAAGTCTAAATAATATTCATTGATTGTAGACTACTAGTGTATCTTTTATTTTAAAACTAGCGACCTGCCCGTGGTTTCACCCGCTTTGGAAATTACCCGCTTAGGAATGGGGATTCCTAAGCGGGTAATTTCCAAAGCGGGTGAAACAGAGCCGTAGCGTAATGTTAAATAGCTTAAAACCTTCCTATTGAATCACTCAATCTATTAAAAAAAAACGAAAAAAGATTTAAGCATACATAGGGACGGACAGACAGCGACAGCGACTTTGTTTTATACTATGTAGTGAAGAAAATAAACTTTTAACTAGACCAACCAATAATATTTTTATGTAACTTACCAAGTGGACTGGGTACTGGTATCAATATTGATGCTTCAGATTCAACATTGTCTTGTTTCCATGGTATCTTCATGAATTCCTTCTCTCTTAAGTTTATTTCGTGAGTCTAAAATAACATATAAGTTTTTAAAAGATTGACCTTTGAGGTGAAAATTAAATAAATGTTTAAAATGCGTGTTGCTTACATTTCACCAGTGCATGGGGAACAGTTTATCATGGTTATATGTATAGGAGCACTAATAACTTACCCCTATATTTAAAAATGTTTAATTTCAAAAAATTACCTTAATATGTCTGCCATTGAGATCTTGGTGTATTAAAATTATAGTGGGATTTGAGCAGCCATGTAAAAATTCCACATCAAAGACGTTCAATTCGTCGAGTCTGAAGAAACAAAATGAAGAAAATTTTGTACATAAGACACACTATAATTTTTTATTCTTTTTTGGCAAAGGCTTTACAAGTGACTCTTCGGGGTTACCATACAACATATATGTATAATTTGTTGTAGTACACAATTACATATTTTAAATGGAACTTAAGGAAAACAGGTTTCATTCAGGTTCAGGTGGACCATTTTCTCTCTTTGTATAACTCTATGTAGTTAATTACTTAGTAATTTAGTTAATTATAGTAATAGTTAGTTTTTTTTTAGACTGCCTCATTAGTCTAGTGGTCCCAAGCGCGACTGCTACGCTAGATGTCCTGGGTTCGATCCCCAGGTCAAGCAAAGTGTTATTGGGTTTTTCTATGAAATTCTCAGTAGCAACTCGGAGTCTGGATTTTGTGCCCGGTTAATGGCAATAGGCTCGCCCCCTATTACATGGGACCTAAACATACCGGCGAACTGTGGGTGTACATAAGTACGCCTCTGCCTAACCCTTCGGGGAATACAGGCGTGATGGTATGTTATGTTAATAGAGCACATTCTAGTATGTGCAATGCACTTACCAAGTGGAAAGCTTCCCAAAAAAGTGTATAATTGTCATTTACCTTAAACTAGCAGCTTTTAGCTCTGTAGAGTCTTTGTCAAGTGGTATGATCTTAAACAGACCGTCATACAGTCTGAGACCGATCACTCTAGCCTGTGGATCAATCACGGCCAGGATGCCATTCTCTGAAGGCTTTCCAATTCTGTCGGACACATTGCCGTGAGCTCTTGTGACCACTTCTAGTTCACCATTAGCTCCGGTTCTCCATTCCAATATCATAGCATTGTATCTGGCTGTGAGTATGAAGACTAAGTCCTTATTCTCATACTGAAAAAGAATTACTTCATTATTTTTTTCTATCACCACCCTGTCACCATAAATCACAATTATTTTTATTACAGTACATATTGAAATTTGAACTCCTTTGATACTCACTGGTGGCCTGAACATCTTCATTTTGGCCACTCGACCATAAAGTCCCACTTCTTTCATTGGCCGCAAACCCTCTGGAGTTACCAGATACATCTCCAAGCGGGACACCTTAGCCACAAGGAGGTTCAGGTCCGTAGGTGATGTGAAATTGCCTTTATAAGAAACATGACAATTAAGTAATCTTATCATCTTATAAGTGACAGACAACATACAGCATTAACTTGATATAAGTAATTATGTCTTATTTTATTAAATCAACACATAAAGAATAAATTCTCCATAGTCATTTAGCTAAAACATTTATTTATTTCACCAAAAATAGTAAAAAGAAACATATATTTCTCTCTCCCCTACAGGTACTATCGGCCAACTCCATATCTAGCCAACGTAAGGGCTATAATCGCTTGCAGCGCTCGGCTGCTATACTATGCACTTACCTGCGCTCATCAACCAATAGCATCACTGCATTGGGATATTTGCCGAACCCCTTGTTTTTGTGTTTGAAAAAGAAAGAAACTGCTTATGTATATTGATAAAAAAGGGCAGTGAACAGCTGTAGTCGATGTGCGCAGGGAATTTTTTTTCACTATGGCTAAAATATAGAGTTGGCTGATAGTACATTATTCTAATTATTAACATCATTAATCAACATCGATCATTCACATCATTATAAAGGCCTCCCATAAATCTCTACAACCTTATACATATGTCATTTGCATTGAACATCTCCCAGTGACATCGACCATAGCATCTATCCATTTTGTTGAACTGCCCTACACTTATTTTCTCCCCAGAAGCCATCAGTTTTATGAGTCATGTGTCCCACAAACTTCAAAGCTTGCTAACACATTTTAAAAATTTGATAGATTTTCAGGTAATTGTGGCAATTTGGGCAGGACAATCACGAATTTACTTTCATTAATATTTAATGTTTCTTATTTTATTTGGTGATGTGATTGGGACCTAAATGCCACTTTCAGATCGGACAGGTTTTTTTTAACATAGTGACATATACTACAACCACACTACACAATTATGTTAGCAATTTTTGTTTTTCTCCTTTTCTACAACCATGGAATAAAAATAATGCTCTCCGATTATTACATTTTCCTCCTTTAGTGAACTCTTTTAAATGATTCAGTAGATAGATAGTATTCTTTATTGCACACCAAAAAACTAATGTAAAGTACAATTTTATAAGTCATAGAAAGGTACAATGGGCGGTTTTATCGCTAATAGCGATCTCTTACAGACAACCTTTGGATGAACTTGTGAGAAAAGGAAAGGCGAATACTAAGGTAGTCTGGCGTACTTAGAAAGAAACAGGATTCTTAATTTTTAAACACATATTAACAATATACAAATACTACTAAACATATACATATTTATAATAAGTATATATAAATATATTAATTCAATAATGGTGAACAAATCATCTACAGCAACAGATAATGCTCCTTGACCATTTTTTTTAATGTAGGCAATGTTTGTGCACGCCTAACCGACACAGGCAAGGTACAGTACGCGCGACATAAGTTGGCCGGACTGAAGTTAGCTGTTTGGTTGCGCAGTACACAATTTTTAACGTAAACAATCCATTGTGCATTAAAACGTCGAACTTCACTCCGGCCAACTTATGCCGCGCATACTGTATTCCAGAGATGTGCAGCCCTCATCATAAAAGATTTGTCAAGGAAATTTGTAGAGTGCACCTTAGATATCTATTAAGTGTGTCATGAAGGAACTGAAAACGTTCAGTAGGTATATTACAAATGAACAGCACATACATCATAATATACTTACTTAAAAAAAAATGATGAATGGGAATAGGAATAAAAAAGGAGAAATATAAGAGATGAAATAAATCGTTTGAGCACTTATATTGGTAGGTGTTGTAAAAATCTTATTGGTAACAATGCTTCAACATAATATTGTACACAACATTTTTATTGGGTGCCAGTGTCACCCATATTATTATACACAGTAAAATTATGGCTAAACCATTTAGATAATTGAATAAATTACAATCTGTAATATTTTATGTGCACACATTAGAACAATGTGGTTGCCATGACCTGTAACGTAACCCTACTAGTTTCTTCAAGTCATCGTGAAGGTAGACACTGTTTCATTGGTATACCTCGTTTCAATTTATTATCTTTAACATCCCTTTTACCCACATTGAAAACCCAATCGAATTAGTAGTAACTGTCTTCTGTCTTCTTTAGCCCAGTGATACTGACATCTTTTACAGTCATATGTATAATAGCCAAAGGCACAAGACTGGGGTTTTACACCTTAATACTGTAGAATAGTTATTTCTTCCTAAGTAAGTACTGGATAATATTCAAAATATGTCGAAATCATACGAGGCAAATTGTTTTCGCGACTTAGACGCATGCAGAAAGATTAAAAACAACTACGATCTAGGTAAATTCACAGCCGGAAAACATAAATAGCTACAGAATGTGCAAGGCTTAACATTTACATTGTATTTTACAGGTTCGTTATAGCTAGAATCATTAGCAAACCAATGAATATCTGAAAATAGCGCGAGATCTTGGTATTCTTTTTAACCTCAATTTGACAATAACAGTAGTGAAAATGAACATTTACCAGTAATACATGATATTACAGCGGTCGGTTTTTGTGCAGTAACCACGTAGTGATAAGCCATGATGTTATTTCACGAATCACACATTAATTTTTCACAATAAATCGTTGAAATTTTTAGAATAAAACAAACATTCGCCGATTTTCAGCAGATGCACCCATGGACCACAGACAATTAAATTTAAATGTCACAGATTAACAATAAAATAATATAGTGATTAATATGATCGTACTATACAGACTAAACAAACAAATTACAGCAATTACTACAGCGACTACAGTTATTCGACAGACAATAGAATATGGAGCCCCGCTGGCTGCTTAAGTGCTAAGGGCTTAGTTAGAGTATTTAAGTTAAATGCTCTAAGGCGGACGGCTGCTGCCGCAAGCCTTTTCAATAAGTAGATGAATATACGCTCAGAAGAAAAAATATAGGTAGGTATAGTCCTACGATAAGAGTAGACCATTTAACTAATGGTCTAAGACGTTATGCATCACGGGCGCGTGCGTGGCGGTGCATTGTTAAGAACGAACTCGCTGGCCACAGCAGTGCGACGGATTTGTATAAAGAGCATTTCGTTGCCAGCATCCGAGATACAGCAGGGTGACCAAGACTACTGCGACTGTTGTCGGCGGCATTTTAGCCGCTTCAAGAAAATCATCAGTTTAACACGATCCTAAGTATCTTTATTAGTCTCAAATCTTAAAACAATTAAGGAAACAACATAATCGTCTCCTGCTTAGTGAGTGGCTAAAGCAGACTACGGTTAAAGCGTTCGGCGTACTCAACTGGCAGGTCGTAGGTTCGTATCGTACCTGTGAATATTCATTTACTATTTGTCATACTTGGTATTTGTTTTTTTTTCAGTTTTCATTCTTGGGGAGATACCACGGTATTTGCAAAGGGTGTCACGAATCCGTGTGCAATTAAAGCAGTGGCGTAGCTAACGACACTGCTTTAATCGTATTTTATTGTTCATTGTATTTCAATTTCATCAAGTAGAAATAAAACAAAATTGAGGATCTTATAACTAAATATTTATTAGTTCATAATTTTGTACTATATTTACAGATATATTATCTTTTAAAAAATCAGTCTTGATGTTCGCTTGGCGGCACACTTTCGAACATGACTTGAGTGAGGAATGTAAATTTTCCTGAAAACAAAAAAAATAACACATAAAATATAACATAACATAAATCATGCTTATATTGCCCAAAGGTGTAGGCAGAGGTGTACTTATGTACACCCACAGTTCCCCGGTTTGTTTAGGTCCCATTTAATAGGAGGCGAGCTTATTACCAATAACGGGGCACAAATTTAAGCTCAGACTTGAGAATTTCATAGAAAAATCATCATCGCTGACCTGAGAATCGAACCCAGGACCTCTAGCGTACCAATTGCGTTTAGGACCACTAGACCAATGAGCCAGTCATGAGCAGAAGAAAATTACATAAATTTTTAAAGGCGCGCTCTTAATCATCCATATCCAATTTTTGTTTAGATATTAAAAAATAAATCGATTTATGTCCTGTCTGTAACTTTTCTTTTTTGGTGTACAATAAAGAGTATATAAATAAATAAATAAAAAAATATTTTAGCACTTTCTGAGAAGGTATGGTCAACAGCTTAACAAGTTACCACAAACTTTCAAACTTCCCCAATTACGATTGAAGAAAGTTGGGTTTTGGATACCACGATGTGCCGTTGAGCCTACATGACAATAGTTTCTGCGTCATTTAAAAAAAAAAAATACTCACTTATAATAGCTGTCGGTGTTTTCTTATAATATATAAATATGGTGTATACGCTGACACCCATCAGTATGAAGCCCACAGCCATCAAGTATTTCAGCGAAGGATCGTGGACTATAGGCAATATTGAGAGGAATATTGCCACTACCAACACGAAACATGGTACTACAGTTGGTACTCTGTACGGCCGCGGCTTCGTCGCTTGTGTTTTTCTTAGTATTAGTAAAGCTACCATTGCCAGCCCGTAGAAGAACCAGAGGAACCAACTGGCGAACTCGATGAGAGTTTTGATGTTACCAACCATTATAAATGCTGTGGCCAGTATTGCCTGTAAAGAAAAATACAACTTTAAGGGCCGGTGGAGCTTCAATTGCTCACAAAAACGTAATACCGAAATAAATCGTAATCCAGACAATATTCTATCAAATTATGTTATTATTCGGATTTGGATACCGCTAATCTAGGTTCCTACAATACTATTTCGTCTATTACTACTTTACAGGAAATAAAAGACCGGAAAATCGTTCCAAACTTGTAAAGTTATCAGAAATTGCATTCGCTTACATTTATTTCCAATGAAGTATTTTGGACGAAATGGTAGAGTAGGAACCTAGACTAACGGTATCGGAATCCGAATATTAACAGAATTTAATTAAATTGTGTATGAATTACGATCTATTTCGGTATTACGTTTGTAAGAGAAATTCGGTCCGCCGGACTCGTTAAGTTTTGATATGATCATGCTACACGAAAAGAAAAAATATGATGAACTTGAATTAACGTTTTTTTCGGCTTTTAGCACTTTTAATAATACTGTTAAACTGAAACGCGACTGAAAAGTCGCGAGGTGTGGCCGGTCGCCACTGGGATTTTCGTTGTTCCCTTCTTATATACAAAACAAAAAATATTTACTCACTTGGAATGCAACGGCGGGCGCGGGTGTTAATCGTTTAACATTCACATAAGAGAATACTTCCAGCATGTGGCCTCCGCGCGCAGCAGTGTAGCATACTCTGTATTAACAACGCAATAATATAGCACAAATATAATATAATCCCCATAATCATTTCAGAGAGTCAACCAACAGAGTTGTCAGCGAGATGAATAAACTACCCGAAGCAATTTTTTCAGCGCCCAACATTAACATCTAACATAACAATAAACTGAATAAACACATCACTACATAGTATAAAACAATGTCGCTTCCGACTGTTTGTCCCTATGTATGCTTAGTTCTTTAAAACTACGCAACGGATTTTGATGCGTTTTTTTTAATAGATAGAATGATTCAAGAGGAACGTTTCAAGCTATTTAACATTACGCTATGACTGTTAGGAATGGGGTAACGCGGGTGAAACCGCGGGCGGGTCGCTAGTTAATTATAAAAACACAAAGACCAATTGGACGTAGTTATGCAGAAACGTTCCAACCCACAAGTCATAAAAGGTAGTAAGATCACATTATCTCGATTTCGGGTGACTTGTGGGTTGGAACGTTTCTGCATAACTACGTCCAATTGATGTTGTATTAACTGGATACAGGCTAATATCAATTTCATAACTGCCTGCCTGATAATAAATAATAACGACTCCTGGATACGGCGCGTATTGTTAGAAGGTTCCTTTCTTTGGGGTCCTGACCACCGGTAGTTTGGACCCGGTTCCCTATACCGGTGGACTACTATTTTTTTAATATTTTTATTGTTATTTTTATATAAATATTTGAAAATATATTTAAATATGTAAATAATAATGAATTAAGAGAATAATAACAGTGTCTTTTATTGTTGAGCAATTATTGTAAGTTTGTTTCAAGTAACTATTAGTGTTAACTCGACTGTACACACTGTACACTCTCAGAAGGACTTCAGTGGGCTGGATTTGTTATCAGAAAACTGATAAGATCCAGCTGTTCCGAGTGTAACAAAAGCCACTGTCTCTATCTCTGATGAAGGAGATTTTCCATGTATGCTTTGAAATCCTGAAAAAATCCTTAGGGTCCGGTATTTCAGTAGGACAGAAATATCGAAAAAATCCTACAGAAAAATCGAAACCTACTCTGACGTCACATTTGCCCTCTAAGTAATTCTCACCTGGTAACACCAAATTGGACGCTCATAGCACATCCGAAGGTCGCAATGGCCACTCCCAGAGGTATGAGGAAGCTGGCAGGGCCCAGCACCTTCGTGCCAAAGGCCACAGCTACCGCGGGCACTGACGTCATCTCCCCGTAACTCAACACCGTCATGTACGCGACGTTCATGAACACGTAGAGGGCTGTTATTAGCGGCACAGCGATTGATATGCTGAGAGGTACGTTACTGAAAAAATAATACATAAACTCACGCCTTTTTCCCACAGGGGTAGGCAGAAACTACAGACCGCCACTTGCTACGATTCTTGCATACTTCTTTTGCTTCTTCCACATTCATATATCTTCTCATATATGTATAGGTACGAGCTGGTTGCGAGTGCTTACCTTTTTGAAGGATTTCGCCAATAAGATCGGCGTATGTCCTTCTAGATTCTAGGGCGACCTCTAACGACGCTGCCGCTAACATTCACCTTCTAAGTAGCAGCTCGGGAGTTTCGAATCTATGCCCGGTTAATGGCAATAGGCTCGCCCCCTATTACCTACATGACCTAAACATACCGGCGAACTCTGGGTGTAACATTAGTACGCCTCTGCCTAACCTTTCGGAGAATACAGGCGTGATGGTATGTTATTAAATTCGAAGACAACTGTTTGCAAAACATGTTCTTTTTTTAAATGGGTAGCAACGTGAGTTTGTAAATACGCACACTCCAGGGTTAATAATCTCCTCAGTGACCACTGTTACGCTGTTCCATCCATCGTAAGCCCAGAGCCCGGAGTACAGCGCGAGGGCAATGCCTCCAGGACTGAACCTGCTGCCCTCAAAGCCTTTGTTCAAATTCTCTGTGTTGCCTGGAACATAAACAACATAATTAATCATGAGAGATCTAAGCTAAATGACAAGGACTGTACTTATGTCGTATATTTTAATAGTCGTGTCCGGCCAAATTAGTGTTGTAAAAACGAGCGCTGAGCTACGAGCGTTCACACATAACAAATATATTAAAAGTTTACTGGTTTCTGACACTTACGCGAATATTAGACATTGAAATAAAACTACTTTTTACGGATTTTATGGCAGAAGCATAGGGATCCGCGAAAAGAACACATCGCTGATGTCAAACACCGCCGTTTCAAGAAGTCAGCAGTTTGTGAACATACTCTAGACAAGGCCCAGCACTACATCAGATTTGATAAACCCCAAGTCCTCGCAAAAGAAAACCGATTTCTTCCCAGGATGATCCGTGAGGCTATTGAAATTAAAAAACATCCAAATTTCAATAGAGAAGATGGCTGGGTCTTACCACCTGCTTGGAAGCCCATTATAGATTCCATAAAATCAAAATCCAAGCACAAAACTGCAAGACCGAAGGATACGGTGAGCTCGTTCTGCGTGAATCAGATCGCCAATAATTAACAAAAATGTAAGGTAGCTGTTAGTAATTGTAACATTAAGACGTCCAACAACTTAGTCTACCCGTGACCATGGATGCTGTAAAGGATCCGAAACGTCGGGAATCAAATAATATCAATACAACGCGATAAAATCCGTAAAAAGTAGTTTTATTTCCATATTAAAAGTTGCTCAAACAAATATTCAAAATTCCGGCCTATCTGGCTTTTGTAAGGTTTTTTTGATCAACCATGGTGGAGCGGCCACCAAGATGCCCAACGAAAAATGCGAGCGACAAATGAATAACAATTAACAGTAATGCCTACTTACACGAATATGTCTATTTTTTTTTTCTATAAAAGCTAGTGTGGCTAAATATGAATCTGTCAGACTTTTTTATTTTTGGGCCTGACTACCCTATACCTATGTACACCCACACTCAGTTTTTCGGTATCCTTATATCCCATCTGAGCCAGATCCAAACTCCGAGCTGTTACTCAGAATTTCATGGAAAAATTCAACCTCTCATCCAAAACACTGCTCGACCTGTAATGAACCAAGATCTCTGGCATAGTATTCGCACCGAGGACCACTAGATTAATGAGGGAGTCTACTTTTTAAAAAATATATAAAAATAGGGGAAACTCGTCGAACTTATAAAAAAGTAACATGTAAATATTAATTTACCTATTGAAATTTGATATATTCCTCCTCCAATGACAATGAGACATGCAAATACTTTGCATACTCCGAATACGTTCTGTACTTTGACGAACAATTTTACGCTCGTTATGTTTATATACGTCATAACAACTGAAATAAAGTAAGATTTCATTAGTTCTATTGATGACATCATAGTAAACAGCTGGTGGTAATGGCAGAGGCAGCGGTGCTATAAAAAAATCTAGTTTTGGTTATACTCACTCTCACCAGGTGATGATTACAAGCCCTATTGTTTCCATAATTATAATCTAACTATTATGAGTCAGATAATATTCAACCTTTGTACAGTAAAGACTCATAATCACGCTAAGGATTACATTGCTATGAACAGTGCGAACGAGCTCGATACAGCCAGTGCGTTGCACTTATTAACGACAATGAATAGAAGGTCGTAAGTCAAACTAAACTTCAAGCTATTGAGTTGAGATTGCCTATGGACTTTTGGTCGCCACTGTACATTTGCATACATAATAACATTTGTTTTGCGGGGTTTGGCATATTTAGTACCTAGATATTAGATATCCTGAAGCCTTGGCAAAGAAAAGCTTTCATTATGACAGATAACAGATCT
This sequence comes from Acronicta aceris, assembly GCA_910591435.1. NCBI lineage: Eukaryota > Metazoa > Arthropoda > Insecta > Lepidoptera > Noctuidae > Acronicta > Acronicta aceris. Next base: position 1,910,894 of record OU342775.1, read on the forward strand.
TAAAATTCTATTATTTTGAAAGTGCAGACACTGCTATAAATTTTTTATTACTTGAACTAATCCAATATATGTATAGAGTTATTCGCAGGGCAATAAAATAAAACAAATAAAAACCTTAAGAGTTTATTTTTAAGACTTAATACTATATTAAACAATTTGTTTGGTCCACATTATTTACAACTCGATAAAGTTACTTATTAGAGATTAAAATTGAAGTTTTTTATGATTGCCGACTTTTTTATTGCAAAGTTATAGACAATAATGCTTATAGTTCGAACAATGTAACTGCCTATCTGAAGTTGTTGAGATAATAACGGCAGGCCGAGTCACGAAAGCGCGATGGGGAAGGCACGCACGCTCCTTGAGTAGGTACATAATACAATACCATATACTTGGCACAAAAGATATTCAATTTTCGCTATTTTCTGCTAAATATGTTAATTTTCTACGACTACCTGCACGTTAGGGAAACACTAACTTCAGAAGGACATAGTTTAATTTAGAACTGTACAATCGTGTATCCAACACTCGTCATATTTTTTTGACAGTTTGTGGTTTGTGGTGATAATTGATGTGCTGGTGTCCGTACGGACACCATAACATCAATTATAAGCAATTTACACACTCACATAATTATTTGGCACAGCACACACATATAGTGAAGACATAATTCAATAAAGGAATAAGATTCTAATATGATAACTTGACTTCCATCTTGTTATAAGGGTTTATGGTGACAATTTTCATGTCTTTCAGTAGTTCTATTATTTGATAGTTATCTGATTTGATTGGTATATACCCGTTTGATGTCTCATTCAGATATTCATTCATTAGTTGCTGCAAAATAAATTAAGGTTTGCATTAATTCAAATGCTAATAGATGTATGCAAGTGACTTCTACATTATAGGCACTATTTACTTTGTGGAACAGAGACAGAAATTAATGGTACAATTAGTGCAGTCACAGTGGCTGAGATATCAACCTGAAGCAAATATTGATCTACCAGTAATCCAGTCCCAAATTTGCATGTGTGAGAATTTGTGTTCATAAACACACCCATGATACCTACAGAGTGGGGCAGGACTTTGTTTTCTTTAAAATCATGTTGACATACAGATGGACAAACACACATTGAAGTGAAGGGCCATCTCGAGTTTAATCGGTGCTGGCATTGGGCAAAAATACCCATTCACCCAAAAATAACTCATTTTAAGTGAGGTTTCATTTATTTGTGCCCCTATGACCCTAGATCATGTGCACCATAGGTAAAGCAGCACTAATGATATTTTAACACAAGACTTCTGCAGATACTGTGAAACCACCACTCTTTTCCATTGATCACTATGGGCATGTGCCCAAGGCCCCACGATCCAAAGAGTTCCCTAGTTCCCACTGTTATTTGTTTATAAAATAGTCCCTTGGCATATTGTCACTGGAGCTCTATTATCGTAAAGTGCTCAAGGTCTCCAATAGGTTAATGACACCATGGACACCATAAACTATAAATGATTTTTATTTCTGTAAATAAGTCCTTTCACATTTAGTAAATAAATACATACATTAGAAAAGCAACTTACCCCCATAATTTCAATAACAGTATCTGAGTTGGAGAACAGTGAGTGTATAAGTCCATGCAGCTCATTTTTCATCACTTGAAACCTCTCCTTAGCATTGTAAATGTGTTCCGGCTTCACTTCACGCTTGCTAACCATTGGGCGGGATCTGGCTTCTTGTGTTATGGTGATGAGAGTTTTCAATCTGGAATGTAACAGATTTTAAAATAAAACTACTTTTTTGGTGTTATTTCAATGTCCAAAATTTGAATAAATATCAGAGACCAGTATCTTAACAAGTTATTTAGAAATAACAGGTTATAGATATGAAAAGAAAGATTGCAATATCTTAATGGTTAAGTTAATTGCAGTACCATTCATGTCTCTCAATTTAAAACGCGAGAGCTTTAAGTCAAAGCAAAAGTAAATTACAATGCAAGTTATCAATAAATTTCAAATCTAAAAGTATAAATAAGCATAGTATTTTTTGAACATCTATATTACAATGCAGACAAGTCCAAAATAACCACCACCTTTAACCCCACCCTATAGCCCCTTCCAATTAATTGAAAAACAGAAGCAAATACTCCTAATGCCAGTGGCTACATATACTCAAAAATCTTTAGCAATTGTGAAGAAGCTACAAACACCCTAGCAGTATTTTTCTGATAATAATAAATATAAATAGCTTCTGCCTACGACTTTGTCTGCATGGACTTCAGAATTGGGTCTGACCTGGATAAAAAGTAGCCTATGTGTTATTCCAGGCTATAATCTATCTGTGTACCAAATTTTATCCAGATCCGTTCAGCCGTTCTGGTGTGAAAGAATAACTCACATCCATACTCACACATATTCACATGTATAATATTAGTAATAAGTAATATAATAATGAATGGTTGGTTTGTTTGTCCCATATTTATTCCAATACCTTTTTTTTTCAATATAAAAGCTTAGTAGCAATGTGGGTCGCACATTACTAGTAATCTTGTTAACCCCTCGAGCTAAGCTAACATAAACACAGAATAATCCATGTAAATAGCTTACCTATTTATCTCTATATCAATATCATGTATAGACCCAGTCATAAAAGCAGTATACTCTTCCACCTGGCCGGATTTTTCCTTTATCTCAGTAAGAAACTGGCTGGTGACGAGGTTATTATCCGCCGTGATAGGTGTATTCGAATTTAGAATCTCTGTTCCAAGCCCTTCGACGTAACAAAGAGTTTTTTCGTTTATTTGTTCCAGGCTTACATTTGGGACGTCAAGTGGCGAATTATTCAACTCGTGCATGCACCGCGCTTTTATTTCTTTTATTTCACGTTTCACAGCATCTTGTGTCTCTTTATTTCGGTCAGAAGACATTCTAAAAACAAGTTTCATTAGTGTAAACTGTAGCGTCGTGCTATAGTGTAGACTGAGATAGAAAACTGTTACTTACTTTGAATATATTCTATTGTTAATGTAAACCACAACACCTTAAAGTTTGTTATTTCACCAATGATTTGCTACAATTTTTTATTGCATAATTAAATAAAACAAAGGAAAAGGATAAAAAATATACACCGCGTCTGCGACCAGTATTGTTTGAAATTTGAATTTTAACTTTTGACTTTGACAGATATTTGACAGTTGTGTTGTACTAGTGAGTGGCACTATCATTAAAAATTTGGTCGAATCGATTAAGTTCCTAATCGATTTAAATACACAATTGAAATTACCTTCTATTTAGTAATTATGCCTTGTGGTTTTTAAACAATACTCACACAATGCAGCTGTAGAAGCCAGTTTAATAGCTGTATTCTTGTAGTCTGAGTTTAAATCTGGGGTAAAAGGCTGAATCGCATATTCCGCAAACGTCATGATAATTATAGCCACTTCTGCAGGTCTTAGAATAACGACGTATATCCATGCACATATAAAAGAAGGCAATGGTCCCCAAAATTTGTGTGTATTGCCAAATGCTTCTTGAAAATAAGAGTATTCAGCGCCGGATTTACCGACTACAGTTCCCAGTTCAGCAAACGACAACGCTCCTGGAATATGTAAAATTCGGAATACAGTTCGAATGTGAGAAACATTTAAATAATGTTTGTTAAAATAATCATTAGAATAGGTATCTTACCTACACCCACCTAATAAGGATATTATTCCAGAAACTGTCCATATAATCAGGCATAAGGCAACAGATCCCGAGTGTTCCAGCGCAGAAGATGGTGACACAAAGATGCCAGATCCAATCATAACACCAAGTATCAAATTTACTGCAGAGAACAGCCCCAGTTCTCTCTTGAGTTTTACGTCACTCCCACATGCTTTTGCCATTCCGTTGGCCGTGTCATATTTTTCAATCAGCTCCGCTTCTTTGTCAGTCATTTTTGTTTATCTGTAACCATAAATAAATACACATTTTATTCTTGAAGAACATAACTTTAAAAGAACATAAATTGTAAAATCGCATAACATAATAATATATAAAGATTTCTAAATATGTATTGCGCCGTCCGAGCGGTTTCAGTATCGGATTACAAATTGAAGCCCCGCAGAATGCACGTTATTCTTTCCCACATTTGTCTGAAAAATGTCGCGTTTAAAACGGACGCAACGATTACGATAAATGCTTCTGAGTGGAGTTGATAAATTACGGCTAAGTCGTTTGTGAAATTGACGGAAATTTCGGGTCGTTGTATAATTTGTATGTCAAGGGAAGACCGCATTTCGAATTTTCGCTCCATTGGCTTTGTAAATTAAGTATATTGCGTCGCTACTCTTTCATTTCAGTAAGACGCTATTGAAGAAAAGTTGCCTCTGAATATTGCATAATAAAGTCGTAACTATTCGCGGGACAACTGTTACAACAAGCAGTGCTAACAGCGATATTGTTAACAATGGCTCGACTTCTAAGGCATAAATGCCTTCATTGTAACGACTACCGGTGTAGCTTATCGTACAAACACTCACATGAACGTCCATTACCGGCTAACAAACTGCATTGTTGAACCTCTTGTAAATGAACGAACCGGTGGTTATGTTAAAATCTGCACGAACTTGTGAGTGGTCATAAGGATGTAATCGAGTTAACGGTGAATGAACTTGGCCCCCACGTGGGCATTGTGAAGGATTACCTATTCAAGATGGGAATAATATATTTGACCTCATCTTTGAATGAAGGATGGCGAACCCATTTAGACCAATTACGACTATATGAGAGTCATTGGTTTTGTCGTCGTGTTTCTCACTCGTAGTCGTGATCACAGACTACGGAATACCTAGAAAGAGATAATACCAACTCGCTTATAAGTACATCGCTCGCGTAGTTTTTCTAAGGAAAAAATCGATACTACGTACTTACATAACATAGCTTATATTAATATTGTATATTTATTTCCTGAAATTGTATAATTAAAAAGTAAAAGTTTGACTTCTAACTTTATTATTGAACTTTACGGATTTTATTGCGTTATATTAACATTAACAAAATCCAATCCGCAAGTGACAATGGATGCTGTAAAGGGTCCGAAACGTTGGAAATAACGCGATAAAATCCATATATTGACACAAAACCACTTAACTTTTGACATTTTTGCGAGTCTCAGAAATCAGTGCAATAACTTAATTTTAAAAAAAAACAAACTATTTATGGAATCAATAGGGTATTTTACTATATATTAAAACAATCTGAAAATATAAAATTGAAACAGTTTAGGTAATAAGCAGATGGAGAATGTTAGTTAAAAACAAAAGTTAGATCGCATCTCATTCATAATGCGTTGCAGTAATGTGTAGAGAAAATATTATGCGAGTAGGTACATCATGTAAATATCTAGTATCTAAGCTTTGTTTAAGTGAAGAGTATACGACATGACCCCGATAAAAACTATTGTCTGTTAATTTTCTGTTATCGAACTGTGGAGAGTTGATTAGAAACAATATTGCCTGTATCGATATACATATATTGCGTTATCGATTGATATTATAATACCTCGATATCCAAGAATTAATAATCGTTTAGAAACTAGCTTATTCATATTCTTTGTTTCCATGTTTTTTGAAAAACATTCTCCAGTTTCGGGGGTTCAGTAAGAAATGATTTTTTAAAATTAAGCCCCACAAGGGGGTTAGGGGGGAGGGAGTAATAATGGTTGAAATTTTGTATAAAAGTCCTTTGTTTCTGAACAGTTTGATCTATATTATTGGTTTCTTTTCGACGGTATAGGTAGTTGGATCCACTGGGTGGCATCCTTTGGGATGCGAGTGAAATCGCTGGTAATAGCTAGTAATCTAAACAAAAACACCCGACCGAAAGACCCGAACCCTGGCTGGAAAAAATCGGTGCCATAATTATATAACGACTCGTAGTAGAATGAGTTACTGACGAACGAAACACGGTGTTACCTACTGCCATCATTGTCACTTATTTTTTCATGTGCGACGAGTTTATTTATATAATGTTATCACATATTAGCCTAGACTACACAGTTATTGCTGTCTAGATAGCATTAATTAGAACTGTCTCCGTACCCTAAGTTTTGAACTTATGAACTTTGTAAGTCAATGAGGAAACTGTGTGACTACCATTATAATCACGCATTTTCCTTAATGGTTTCTATTTAGTCTAGACTTTTATACAATTTTTAGGGTTCCGTACCTCAAAAGGAAAAAACATCCATCTGTCTACTTTTTTCCAACTCCACATTGTCCTACCATAAATTCTCCAAGCCTCCAGGTTTCTGTAGTAAAAGCAACCGTTTTCCTCATATAATTGTTTATAAATACTTTGACCACTTATCCCGTTGCGTAATTTTAGGTAGGATTAAAGATCGTATTCATTGTATCTCAAGTATTTTTTTAACGGTAAGTGCACATATTTTTTTCTTGAATAAACAATAATAAATAATGACATTACCGTATACAGGTGACTTTGAAAATATCCGATAAATCGAAGGAGGTTCAGTAGCCTTAGCACGAACAACTTGCGAAAAAGTATTCGTATCGTCACGATAGAGGCGCTGGTCCATATCTCATACAAATTTTTCTTTCTTTCTTTTTTTAAAAAAACGTTGCCCCACACTAGGATTTTCTCCTGTATCGTGGGTGCGTTTACAAACACAAATTCTCACATACACAAACGCCCAGACCCGGAACAACTACCCGTAGATCATACAAATATATGCTCCGTGTGGGGATCGAACCCACAACACGTGGCGCAGAAGCCGATCGCTCAACCGCTACGCCAATCGTGTCGTCAAATTGGTCAAATTCAAATTGGTCTCCATGACGATGCTAAGGCTACTGTTCAGTAGCCTTAGCACGAACAACTTGCGAAAAAGTATTCATATCGTCATGGAGACCAATTTGTATGAGATATGGACCAGCGCCTCTATCGTGACGATACGAATACTTTTTCGCAAGTTGTTCGTGCTAAGGCTACAGTAACCGTAATTGTAAACAGTAATTCAAATTACTTACATTTTAAAGTATATATTATTATTTTATATTATTATCATTTTAAAATAATCTAAATTGTACAAATAGTTATTACTAATAGTTATTTTAGATGGTTCAAAGTAAGCTATTGTCTTCAGGTAGGCATAAATTAACGGGTTTTATATTTTTTAAATATAACACAAATGAATAATTTCAAGCAAGTATTAAAATATTCCGGCGGCCCGCCCGATCAATCCGTGATGCAGATAGGTACATAGACACTTGCTGTTGCTAGTTACTTATAAATTACGATTTTTTATCTATAATTATAATTTTTTAAAGTTTCTTTGTTACAGTTTACAGTACAGATGGAATGTAATTTGTCGTAATTATATAGGTAGTTCTTAGCTAACTCAAAAAAAAAATTTCTTATCAGAACTGTAACGAAAATGACTGCTCTACATTCTGGTAGTAAACAATTTTAAGTAAGTAATATATTTATCTACACTAGGTACTTATTTTAAAAATGTTATAATTATAGTTTCGGCTGATAGGGAGAATTAAAGTCATGATAAATTATTGTAGGAAAAAAATGTGTGTATAGTAGGTACAATAGATAAATAAGTATATTATTTTGTGTATAGAATCATTAATCCTTCAAAGAATACAGGCGTGTTGGTATGTTGTTATTTAATACCTTTATACTTATAACAATATTGTATTCTTATCGTACATCCTACATGCTTTATTAGTTCTAAGGCAAAATACGATCATACGGAATAGAAATGGTAATTGTTATTGTGACGTTATATTCGATTATACCTATAGATAGGTATAAAAAACCACCTGTAGGTATAAAATTCATTATACATATAGGTACCTACATATTTTAAATAATAAATAATATATCAGCTTTATTATGCATGTTAATGTTAAGAACAACACAACAACAGTTACAACTTTTAATTGCAGAGTTTAAGTAACCCTGTAAGTGATTGTTACACATTTATCTTATTCCTAACAAAGGTATAAACCTTGGAAATGAAATGATTTTAAAACTTACTTCCGACAAACGTTTTTCTGCCGAATGAGTTCCCGACAGAACCTTTCGTTTATGAGTTGTTCGACAGAACCTTTCAACTTATTCGCCGACAAAACGATTTAAGGGCGAATCGACGACAGAACCTTTCCACTACTACTTGTATTATATTATCTGTGCCACTACGAACGTTTCACCGACAAGGCGGATCGTTTCGCTGTGCCCGCGAAATTCAAATTTCGAGTGGTTTTTCGCAGTTTGTAGGTCTATAACAAGTTCTAGATTCATAAAGAAAGAAACAGTTTTTTTTTGTTGTGTTGTTGACTGTACTTTTTATCTACCTAAATTAAAATGAATCCAATCATGAACAATAAATGGCCTGTTTCCCAAAAAAGGTTAAATAATCTTAACTTAAGTACATCGTTCGTTAAACGACAATCAGTAATTTATATTGTTAAGTGCCATTTAACTTTCAAGTCTATGTAATTGTATTTCATTATATTGTAAACAAACAAATTATTTATGTTTCTAAGTTTATACGATAAGGTTGAAGGTACATTGACACAACAGCTGTGAAACCGTGACTCAATGTTTATAGTTAATGCCTACCTATATTTATATACCTATCTTTTATTTGTACGGATTTATATGAAAACAACTTATAATTGAAAACGTTACCTACATTAAAAAAAATAGCATGTAGGACTTTTGTTTTTTGGGGCAGTAGAGCAGAGAGCTCCTACTAGGAAAAAATGGATTAGTTCGATGACCGAAACTATGTTACATTAATTTAAAAACGTCACAACTTACGGATGAAAAATGTAAGACGGGGGCCAATCGTAAGTAGGTAGACGCGTATAGAGGGTTAATTTCGAACGGGTTTAGGAAGTAGCAACAAGCGTAGGTGATAATTAATATCAGACGGATTAACACGTCTGTAATGTATTGTCACGTCCTGCTGTTATCAGTGCCTGTTATCACCACACCACGCATGGTGATTGGTCATTATAGGAACCGAAGCGAACAGTCGTTCTATGTAACTTATATTCGGAGTTGACGTGTACGTTATTATTTCTAGGCTCCTAGTAGGTACTCGGCCGTGATGATTTTATTAGCATGAAACACAAAGCTGAGTAAATTACTCCTAGGCCAGAAGTAATTTACTCAGCTTTGTGTGATAAAGCAAACAGCGAACGAATTCGATAACTTTTTCATCAGCGACGAGGCCAAATCTCATGTGTCAAAACTAGGTAAGTACAGTCAACATCATGGTATCCAAAACTGTCAAATTTCTTCAATCAGTTTTCAATTTAATCTCCAAACAGTAGCGTTTTTTATCCATTGGGGGAATTTGACAGTTTGTGGTAACTTGATGTGCTGGTGTCCGAACAATTTCACAAGATGAAGAATATACTGTTTCGACAAAAATGTTCGGGACATTGCGTTATAAATGCGTGTATGTAGCACATATAAAGCTTTAACATGCCTAAACCTACATTTCACAAGACGAAGTAAAATATACCTGTTTTATAAACGTGAAACGAGACTTTATTATGATAAAGATATGGCACTTAGATATTACGATTTGCCGATGTGCGTAAAATCATTGAAATTATGCTCTTGCAAAATTACGAGCAAGGTGAAAAAGTATGATCTAAATGAAAAGTCACGATTTCCATGTTTCATTGAAAATATTCGTTTTAGGCACTACTTATGTATGACTTATACTTCAAAGAAAAATATTTGATAATTATTTTAACCATGAAACGTCAGTGAAATAGCAGTTTGTTTGTAAGATAATTGTTAATTGAAAAAAACAATGAGTTTTTTTATAAGGTTAGTATTTGAAACATCATTTTATGGCTGGAGGAGAAATATGAAGACAATCTTTTATATTTTTCCTACTTAAGGGTCCAGCGGAGCTTGAATTAACCACAAAAACGTAATACCGAAATCAATCGTAATCCAGACAATATTCTATCAAATTATGTTATTATTCAGATTTGAATACCGTTAATCTAGGTTTCTACAATACTATTTCGTCTACTACTACTTCACTGGAAATAAAAGACCGAAAAATCGTTTCAAACCTGCTAAAGTTATCAAAAATTGCATTCGCTTACATTTATTTCCAGTGAAGTATTTTGGACGAAATAGTAGAGTAGGAACCTAGATTAAAGGTATCGGAATCAGAATAATAACAGAATTTTATTATTCTGATTCCGATACCTTGTTTAAGCATTGTTCACGAATGTTTTCCTTTACCGTTTAAGAGTCCGGCGGACCAAATTTCTCTTACAAACGTAATACCGTACCTAGATTAATGGTATCCAAATCTGCATAATAAGACAATTTGATAGAATATTGTCTGGATTACGATTTATTTCGGTATTACGTTTTTGTAGGCAATTCAAGCTCCGCACGAGATAATTAACTAATAATACGCACATGTCTTCGAAAAGACAGAAACGCGTGTGTTGGATTCGAACTCGAGACCTGTGACTTGGCAGTCCAATAGTCGACCAATTTCCCCATAAAAATTACTTGAAAAAGTAAAAAGGAAAATTTCGCACAAATTCCTTTGAGAAATTAACACTGCAAAGTGCAACTGCGGAATCACACTACACTGCGCATTGCCCAACACGCATTTGGCCGGTTTAATAAGTGTTATATTTAGTTGTTATTACCTAACCTAATAAAAATCACATTGCGCAAGTTACCTATGAGTCAAATACATATATTGGCTGATTTTAAGTAGAACATAATGTACAAAACTCGGTAAAAGACAATTAGAAAATATTTTAATATGTCCTTGACAGACTACGATGATAACAGCGTAATTAATTGAAAAATATATATCTATAATGATAAAAATATTATCATACAAAATCAACGCGGGATTAGTTGCTATGAATAACTGAATAAGTAAATTTTATTACAAAAAAAACTATTATTTTGTGAATGTGTAAATCATAATTAATGTGTGTTATAAAGCCCTTATGTGATAATTTGTAACCTGAATTGAAGACTCTGGGATAATACAAATATTATTAGGTTTGTCAAACAAATAAACTTTTCAATACCATGTCTGTTTGGAAGTCAGGGTGGTTGACCTTCACATCATTTACAAGCTCAATTCAATCTTCCTAAAAGCTTCGTGCTGAAGGGAATTGAGTTGTGACTACGACTTCTCTAATTCCATTAGTAACCACTTATTTAGGTATTGATCAAAGCTGTATACGTTTTAGACTCCTCAACGATAAGATAATAAAACATTATCACTTTGGCTTGTAACATTAAGGATGTAAGTTAAACAGGATTATATAGAGGCTTAGACGCGGGGTTGATATCTAAATTAGTTTTTGTCTCTGAGGTGCCATTATTGCAGAGATACATGATAAGTATCAGTTATCATGTTATACGCGGTCGACCAACAATAGGTATAATTTAAACTGGCTATATTAGCAATTTATCGTCGCAATAAAATTGACTTACGGATTGTCGTCACATAACTACACAATAATTGATCAGCTGTGATTAACTACTGTTTAGTAGTGAAGATAATGTAAAGCGTGAATATATCCAATAACCACCTAATTGATTCTTACAGTGTGCACTAAAGATAAGCGGCTGATCGTGCATTGTTCCTGTCACCCGATCAATAACGAATAATTTATGATCTGCTGTTATTCGATGACTGAAAAAGTACAACACTAAAATGAACCTACTTAAGTCACAGCATATAAATGCTGTACATGTTTATGACGTGCTTAGATTCGCGAAAGAAATAGAGATATCATTGTTTAATCTCCTCCTAAGATTTGTCAACAATTTTAAATTCTGGCTGAAGGCAAATACTGTAATAATATTTGACTGCGTTTTATTATAGGTATTCCTAAGTCGTTTTATCTTAGTAGGTGTGTATGTATGATAATGTTGATGAAATGTTGTAGCACTGTGATAATTTTTAACGTATAATTTGATAAAACTAAGACTACAACATTCATTCTGTAAAAAAATAAATGTAATTTAAGTGAAAACTGTGCACCCATGACGTATAATGCTGCTATGTAATTTCGTAAATAATTGAGAAGTTAATGATTAGTCTTTTTGCATTTTCAATGCTAAGATTATAAAGTTACTAGCTTCCGCCCGCGACTTTGTCTGCGTGGACTTCAGGATTGAGCCCGATCTAGATAAAAAGCCACCGCGAGCCCCACCCGCCAAATCAAAATTGAAAAACGTAAATTCAGAATGTGAAGGCGAATCCTGCCCGCGGTCGAAGGTTGACGGCCCCAGTTCATTTAAATCCATAATGATAAGTAACTATAAGAGTAATTGTAGTGTAGTTGTTTATGATAGACACTATTTAATATGGTAGTGAAACTTTTACGAAAGATTACATATTATTAATTATATACGATGAAATAGACTTGTGAGTTCTGGTAATGTATCCTTGCACCCGATGCTAAATTCATTAATATTAATTGTTGCACACAAATCCAAAGATTGCAACGACATGCGACACCCAGCTGTTGCATTTAAAACAACCTAAGCGGTTGTCCTCGCCTGTCTCAAGTTTGTATTCACGTCGTTTCAACGTGCTCTTATCGATATTGTAACACTGATAGTTTATTTTTATGTATGTTATAAGGAATGTCCTTTGTAAATATTTATTTATTATACCTTACCTACCTTCTTATCTTCAAGAATATTTCTTTTGACTTGAATGCGTTTGAGACCTAAATTATTAATTCAAATTGGAATCCAATATGGAGCATGTAATTGAAATAAAACTTTATGCTTATTACGTGGGAGAGCCATGCTTCGACACGAATCGGCCGGCTCGACCGGAGTGATACCACTTGTGACTCCTCTGGTGTTGTGGGTGTCCATGGGCGGCGGTAATCGCTTACCATCAGGCGATCCGCCTGATGGTAAGCGATTAATGCGATGGTAAGCGAGCACCGCCTCAAGTGCGTACAAGTTCCGATTCGGACTTGCCTAATCTATTACCGTTGAGTAGTGACGACTTCTCTGGCATCACTCAGAGGGATAAACGCCGTCGCCTGTCAGATGACTCACATGATAATCTTACTGCGTTCCGATTGGAAATAAGGGAGCTTTTTGATACATTTTCGAAGGAATACAAAAATGAAATGAGCTCACTTAGAACGCTTATCAACGAAATTAAAACCTCATCCACTACTATATCGGCTAAAAACACAGAAATTGACAATAATATACAATTTGTTTCGGACCAAATTAAAGGCATTGAGAGCAAGATCTCTAACTTAGAGGAGGTTCGCAAAACGTTGATCTATGACTTATCCCTCATGAGAGATAAATGTGAAGAAATTGAGCGCAACTCTTTAAAAACGTCATTAGAAATTAGAAACATTCCCAACTCTATTACTGATAGCAAGAAAAACTGCTTTCAAGTGGTGAAGACTCTAACCCAAACTCTTGGTGTTGAGGTGGGCCCAAGTGATATACGAGATGTCTATCGAGTACCGAGTAAAAAAGATAAAAATATCGTTACTTTATATTTTGAACTATCAAATACACTACTGAAGCAGAATTATTTAACCTCCGCAAGAAACTACAATAAAAACAATCCTTTGAAAAAACTCAACTGTTCTCATCTGGGGCTAGACGGGAATAACAATGCCATATATTTGTCTGAGTGTCTAACAGCAAGAGGAAGACGCTTATTTTTCCTAGCTAGAGATTTTGCTCAGACATGCAAATATCATTACTGTTGGACCACAAATGGAACGAGTATTCCTGAGAGAAAAGCAAGGTTCACCTCACATACTGGTCAAAAACGAAGAACAACTAAATCTACTGAAAAAAAGTACGTGACTATACACTGGAGTGCTACCCCAATATCCTATAGCATATATAACTGGCTTCTCTAAAAGGTACGATGCAACTAAAAATACACACTCATTCTCTCAACTACTTATACACACGTTTTACACATACATTAAAAATACGTACATATCACATATTACATATAACCCTCTAATATTCACACATAAAACTTTACTACTTGGTGTGGCACATATAATTGCTAAAACACTATTTCTTACAATATGTTTTCAAGTCGTCACTTCTATCGATCCATATCCTTTCTACATTTATAATTATGGCTAATATCAGAGATGTGTTCTATGACATTGATGCTAATGTTGTATCAAAGTCACTCGTATCCTCACCGGAGGATATCCACCGGCACTTGTCTGCTAAAACTTTTAACGTACTCCATACCAACATTCGTAGTGTCAAATGTAACCATGATTCCCTTCTTACTCTCCTGACACGTATCTCAACTAACTGTGATGTGATCTTGCTAACCGAGTGCTGGCTCAGTAAGATTACAACTGTCCCTAGGATTGATGGATATATCTCATATACCTCCAAATATACGAACCAGAATGATGGGATCATATTGTATGTAAAAGCCGATATTACCCATACAATAGAGGAGCCTACCTTTCAAGATGCAAACTGTCTCATAATGAAATCAGGTACGAATTTGGCTCTAATTGCAGGTTATCGTTCACCATCTACAAAAAACATTGAAGGTTTTCTAGACAACATCGAACTTATCCTTGAATCCCTTACTACGTTTAATACTGTTGCTCTTGTTGGTGATTTAAATATAAACATATTAAATAAAACCACGAACTCGGATAGTTATTTAAATCTTCTAGCATGCCATGGTCTATTAGCGGCTCACACTTTACCCACCCGTGGGAATGCATGCCTGGACCATGTCATGTTGAGGACAAACAAAACCTCAGTGACTGTTGTATTGGATTCCCCCATAACTGACCATGCATCGACCCTATTATGTTGTGAATTAAAAATACACCACCACAAAAGAAATAATTACTCCTCACGAGTTGACATTCCCACTGTATCGGCAGAATTGAACAAAATTGACTTTGGACAGATTCTTGCTGCTACTGATGCCAATTTTGCAGCCACTAAAATGGTTTCCTTGATTAGTGGTGTTATACAATTAAACACTAAACTGATCAAAATCCCAAATCGAAGAAGATGTTTAAAGCCCTGGATGACAGCAGGTCTTCTTAGATGTGTCAAAAACCGGGACAACCTTCACCGTAAAGCAACCGCGGAGCCAAATAATACCACTGCTCAGGTTACCTATTCCAGGTACCGTAATTACTGCAACAACCTTTTGAAAAAACTAAGAACTGAATATGATAGACAAGAACTAGAAAATAATAAAAATGACACGAGGGGAATGTGGCGAACTATTAAGAATATATCTAATCTTAATAAACCCTCCTCACCCCCTAATGAACTTCTCAATATAACTGAGGATGAGACAAATTCTGCGGACCAGGTCAATGATTTCTTTGCCAGTATTGGGGCAAAACTAGCCTCCAGAATACCTAACAGAGACTCATCAAATACCCGTCATGAAATCATAAATGCACCAGTCGCATCGATGGGCCTGCTAAATACTGATGAAAAAGAAGTAGAAAACATCATACTTAGCCTAAAAAACAACTGTGCTAGTGGAGCTGATAATATATCAGCAGAGGTCTTGAAAGCATCACGGCATATTCTAGTTCCTCCCATAACCTCTTTGTGTAACTTATGTATAACTACGGGTGTATTTCCTGACACGTTTAAAAGAGCAGTGGTAATTCCAATATATAAAAGTGGGGATAGACACAGTGTCAACAATTATAGGCCTATATCCATACTCACGTCCTTGTCTAAAATATTAGAAAAAATCCTAAACAATAGGCTAGTAAATTACCTTGACAAAAACAAGGTTATTTCTAGACATCAATATGGTTTTCGTAAAGCCATCTCAACTGAAGATGCTGTCCTTGACCTCACTGAAAGAGTTGTAAAACTACTAGACTGTAAGGCTAAAGTTATTGGCATATTTTTGGACCTCGCAAAGGCATTTGACACTGTGTCTATTCCACTGCTAATAACAAAAATGGAATACTTGGGTATCAGGGGTGTTGTTCTGGATATTTTCCGCAGTTACTTATCAAACCGTAAACAGGCAGTAAAAATAGGTAATATCACTAGTAATGACCTGACTTCAACATTTGGCGTGCCTCAGGGTAGTGTGCTGGGTCCGACCCTCTTTCTTATATATATAAATAGCTTATGTTCCCTAAACATACCAAATTGTAGCCTTATATCATATGCGGATGATACAGTGCTGATTATACACGATACCAACTGGGATTTGGCACGTCACAAAGCGGAAAAGGCACTCACAGTGGTGATGACTTGGCTCAAAGATAATTTACTAACACTTAATATTGATAAGACCAAGTTTATTACATTTTCACACAGAACACGCACTCAGCCCTCTGCTCAATTTAATATAATGGCTCACGAATGTAACTTACAATTGGCAATCTGTAATTGTATATGTCCACCTCTAACTAGAATTAATGAAATAAAATACTTGGGCGTAATAATTGATAGCACTTTTACATGGCATAGTCATATTAATAGCTTAGTTAGTCGAATAAGAAGACTTATCCCCGTCTTTAAAAAATTAAGAAACTGTGCTGACATCAAAACCTTAAATATAGTGTATACAGCACTGGCTCAATCACTACTAGGGTACTGTATAACATCATGGGGCGGTACAGATGGCACATCTATGCTCCGTCTTGAACGTGCTCAACGAGCGATCTTGAAGGTGATGACTCGTAAACCTCGGAGATATCCCACTATAACGTTATACAGTGATACCAAGGTGATGTCAGTAAGACAGCTATATATCTTGCGAGTCATACAAAAAAAACACTCTTCTCTAACTCCTGACCAAGTGAAATCGGGCAGACGTGTAATCATCACTACTGAAGCACATAGAACTGAATTAGCCAAGCGGCAGTTCTACATAACTGCATCGCGCCTTTATAATAAAATTAATAAACTTAAACCAATCATATATACTCCAATTAATCAATGCAAACATATAATTAAAACAATGCTTCTCACCTACACCTACAAAGATACCGAGGATTTACTAAAATAAACACCCATCATGCACCCAATAAGTAACGTACATTTCACTCATTTTATACTCCCACACACACACCGCCACTCTCTTGCCCCACAACCACACACACACAGACCCACACACACACACACACACACACACACACACACACACACACACACACACATGCACATTACATTACAAGCTAATATATACCTAGCCTAGTCTTATGGTTATAAATAATATAGATAATATTGCTATGTATTCATTCTTTCTTTAAATGTATGCTAGATTATTGACATAAAGTCAAAGGAAACGAAATAGGGAAGACACTGGCTCCTGTAATACAGTTCATACTAGCACAGGAGGCAGGGTTCTAACAAAACATTGTAATCATTTTAATTATGTCAATAAAGATTTTTATTTATTTATTTATTATTTATCCGTCTAATCGTTTGCACTCCTATCCCATAAAAAAAACCTACCTACTAAAAAATCACAGATATATTCTTCAATTATTATCTTACATCTGATCTGCGATGATATTCTTTTCCTAAATTATGTATTATGCTGGTTTATAATATTTTGACTTGTGCCTTTATTGAATTCAGTCACTGAAATGTGAATTTAATTATAGTTAAGTTGTTGTGAAACAAGTAATTGTTTCTTACCAACATACATAGCAGCGTTGCATTAAACCATTAGTCCCTCAATGATGTCTAACCATTCTCATGGAACGCATCTATCTAGAGAAATAAACTTAATGTAGAGCTAATTTGTCGTGACTGACACTATACTCGATAAGAACCAAGTAGTAATCCAAACTAATTTTGGTTATAAATGCGATAAGTAAGAAAAGTAACTCCGTCTGTTATGTGTGTTCACGCCTAAACAATATTGATTAATTTTGGTAGAAAAATAGGTTCAAAAAGTCCTTTTTTACAGTTACTATAAATATTATTGCGCATACTATACGTTCTATTTAATTGATTTATTCCAATAATAATAAAATATTTATATACAGATAAATTTGTATATATAGATTATTTTTATATATAGATGGTTAATCGGTAAAAGTGGCAGTTTAATCAACTGATCAGAATTATTATTATTAAACCGAAAAATTATATTGTAATTTCATCACATTCTATAAGCAGTTCCCTTGCTAAAGTGCAATAACACCATATAAATTAATTTAATGGCTGGATGATTCGTAAATCTGAAATTTCTGTTATATTCATTCTCGCCTGCATCCTGCAATTGACGCAAAATAAATATTAACTACGTCACAGTCACCACACATTACAATCAACATGAAATCTCTTTGTTTTGTGAGCCTTTGGTGTGTAACTGACTGCATCATGTACAATTGTCACATAGCATAACACATTTTGCTTCTTGGACCGTCCGTATTCCCTTGCATTAGCGGTGCTTTCTGTAGGACCGTATTGTAGTACTGTGCCTTAGCTTGACGTGTTGTTGTGCATACATAGCATTCTAATTACGTTGCTTATAAGCATCTCTTACAAAATTCAAAACAGGTTATTCCACATTTTAACCTGACATTGCAGTATGCAAGCGGGCACAAAATAAAATTTCTCCGAATTGAATTTCGATACCTACCTGAACGTAGTTTTTATTGTAATTACATGATTTACAACACTGGCTGCGCTTCTCCGAATTTGAAACGCAAAACTTGTAAGCTGCATCTTTCTTGTTTTAATACCTGTCTTCGAATGCGTGATAATTTAACTCCTTTTTTTATAAATTGAATACATTCATTTTTTATTTACCAGAAGACTGTGACAGAGAAGTCCTATTTAAATGTTTTAATCTCAGAGGTTTCAATACTAGATTTTATTGTTGTCAATGTCTATTGGCGATTTTGTACGGGCACCGCCAGCATTATTACTCGCTTATTCAGTAAGATAAACATAGAAATTATAAAGATAATAACATAATTCTGTATTCAATTTATCATGTTTTTAATTAGCGTTTGTTACTAAGTGATTAAACAATCATCTATACTTATAATAAATCTGTAGAGAGGTCAATTCTGTACATGAAATATATTTCCAAAATAACTATCAGCGGGTGATTAGTGATCGATACTGACGCCAAAAATGCAATCAGTAAAATTTTTGTCTGTCTGTCTGTCTGTCTGTCTGTATGTTCGTTATAGAAACAAAAACCACTCGACGGATTTCAACGAAACTTGGTACAATTGTTCTTCATACTCCTGGGCAGGTTATAGTATACTTTTCATCACGCTACGATCAATAGGAGCAGAGCAGTGAAGGGAAA
The DNA here is from genome assembly GCA_910591435.1 of Acronicta aceris. Taxonomy (NCBI): domain Eukaryota; kingdom Metazoa; phylum Arthropoda; class Insecta; order Lepidoptera; family Noctuidae; genus Acronicta; species Acronicta aceris. The sequence continues at coordinate 1,930,236 of OU342775.1, forward strand.
TGTTGGGAAAACAGGAGAACTTACTCCATTTTTTAAGCTTCCGTCGCGTGTGCAGCCTTAATGGTTAAAGATACACAGAAATCAGGTATGACGGAAATGTTCTCCTTAAAATTATATAAAAAATATTCCACGACAGCAAATGTCTATCTTTTATGGTTGACTCACAATAACACGTGTAACTCCCGATAGCTTAGGAGTTCGGAGCTTTCTGATTATATTTGTCTACTCTTACGTTAGTTGACTGACTGACTGACATAGTGATCTATCAACGCACAGCCCAAACCACAGGTTATAGTATACTTTTCATCACGCTACACGCTACACGCTACATCAATAGGAGCAGAGCAGTGAAGGGAAATGTTGGGAAAATGAGTGATTCATGAGAAAGGTTTCAAGCTATAAAACATCACGCTACACCCTTAGGAACGGGGCAACGCAGGTGAAACCGCGGGCGAAGAACTAGGGAACAAAGTAACTATTCCACGCGGACGAAGTCGCTGGCAAAAGCTAGTAGTAAATAAAATGAAATATATAACAATTATGATAAATTAGACCGATAATAAAAACGATAAATTAAGGTGTAGATAGCTCATTGTTCGGGACATCACGCCATTAGCTCATACTTGAGCATGTTACTTAGTATCAAAAGACGAACTAAATTGTAAATTTCTAAGCGCTAGATGCTCACAGCGCGGCGTCCCTGGAAGATTTTTTTGCAATGATTTTATTAATGTTTTTATTTGATTTTTTAAATCTCTGTTACTTTCAGACGGTTACGCATTCCTAATGTATGTAGATGTGAGGGTTTTATTCAGTGAAATCTCTTGCTGTCTAGAGTCGAAGCATCGATATTTATCTTTATGGCACGAATGCACGATTATTCCTTCCTTAACTGATAAGAAGATACTTTTTAAAGAATATTTATATTATTTTACTCTTTCTTTATAATGAATGAGTGCACGTTTTTTAACTCTTAAATCACAAACCGTTGACTTAATTCACTAAACAGTAGCACAAGTAAAATAAACGCATTCTTAGATTCTCCTTTAAACTACGTAGTTAGTACAAGTACTTACTTTTATGGACTAAAGTACATTGTTCACATATTTTGACTTAGTATTTGCTGGTTCACAATATTTTGACTTGTGTCACTATTCAATTCGTTGTCAGAGAATTGTCGTTAGATTTAAATATTTATTTGCTTGCTATGCACGCATGCACGATTGCACGTGCAATGTTATAAACTCGGCACTTCTAGTCGCACCCACGCGATAACCTTGGCCGGTATCAACATTCGTATTACTGTTTGTTTTTGTTTTCTGTTTACTTCACGAAATATGAGGAAAACGTGAATTTAACAGTATTAGCTTGCACTGAGGGCTTACCTATATGCATTGCATGAGATAGTATAAGCATTTTTTTTAAATTAGTTACCTATGGATCCATTATGATACATCCATTAATATCATAACCTTCTGTATTGTAAGCAGCAATCGCAGCGGCCAAAAATACCAGTGGTATCACATGCGCGTTCTCATATTGAGTAATTTCACTGACTAAGTGTCTTTATTACCCTTCAAGCCGGAAAACAATTATGTTAGCACTTTATTAGCATTTAGCGGAAGAATATTTAGTAATGCAGCGGTACCAACCCAGACGGACTGAACAGAATTCCTTCATTTTTTTCTATGGTTCTACCGCCTCAAAATGTTTATTTATTTATTTCTCACAACACAAACTCTTTACAGGAGAACTCAATACGTAATTACGTACGATCATTTCAAACGTGGGAGAGCCATGCTTCAGCACGAATGGGCCGGCTCGACCGGAGTGAAACTACGGCCTCACAGAAAACCGGCGTCAAACAACGCTTACGTTGTGATTCGCCGAGTGAGTGAGGTTACCGGAGGCCCAATCCCCTTTTAAAAAGTGGGCAACGCACTTGTGACTCCTCTGGTGTTGCGGGTGTCCATGGGCGGCGGTAATCGCTTACCATCAGGCGATCCGTCAGCTCGTTTGTCCCCTATCCCATAAAAAAAATACGGTAGCGTGGTTTTGAATTAAAAAAATCTTAATTAAAGTACACTGTAATGTAATACGTACAGACAAGTTTTTGTAAATTCACTTAGAGAGCACGAAAACAAATCTATTTTATCAGCAACATCGTTAGGGTATGTAACGCGCGCGTAAATGGTGCTCTACCTAGCAGGTTGGTCCGTCCGTTAGGCACAGCGAGCATTATAGCGGCAACCCCGGGCGTCGGCGCCACATTACATCATTTTCTGGCACACTGGCAATACTTTAAAAATATACATGACAAGAGTCAAATCCCTTCTGGTTTCCAATATATTGTACCCCACCATGCTTAATACAAACAAGGTGGGGTACATAAATGGATAGAAAGGCCTCGTAAGTCGTAAACTTGTTTATGTTGTATTATGAGGCGGTAGAACTGTGGTAAATATAAGTAACCGTCTCTTATGAAAATCGGCATTGCTATAAGCCAAGCTATTGTTGCACTACGATCTTACCATAGTAAGATCGTAGTGCAAGCGATCATAATCGCTAATACATTTGTCAAGCTAAGTGATTATCACAATGGCTCTTGTTCATAGTAATTGCCGATAGAACACTGATGTACCTATAACTGTTTGTTATGTTGTTTAACTTTCTTCGAGTTTACTGTTAGCACTGCACTCAAGCGCGGAGCGACAGTGTTGTTATCTGATCAAATATTTCCTTCGTTCCCCCATTTGCTACTACTTAGCTTTGTGTTCGCTATTTACTTATTGTATCGGTCATCGATCAAAAAAGGTTCGATAAAAGATACTTTGATATTTTTTTCTGGACATCATAACATGATAGAGATAGGTACTGCCACCGCAGTTTCAATGTTTTACGTAAACAATTCTGATTGTCATAACTACAATCCTGAAGATATCAAAATTCAAAAATAATTTAACAATAATCAAAATATTTCTAGAAAACAACGTGTCGTTTCTATCCATGCTATCCCATATTGGTTAAGATACAATAGTTTACATCCCATTAAAGTCCCGGGTTATGCCATGTTTACATAACTGAGCACGGCTGGGGTCCAATGACAAAAACATTATCTATTGTTGGAATTCTATCCTATCGCGATATCACCCTAGACGGCATACCGAGACCAATCAACTATGTAATATGTACGTTTTTATTTGTACTTCAAAAACGTTTTTGTGAGTGTGATTTCGGATTTATTGTTTTTAAAAATCGATTAATAAAATGATAAATTATCTATGACATTTTATTTTCTTCCTCTTTGTGGTAATAAGATAACATATGATTTAAATGATTGTTAAAGGGTAATGAAATAATATTAAAATTGAAAGTGACTTTATTCGAGAACTTATTTTCACTTAAAAATATTATATTTTTGGTTTTACTACAGTGGTTACAATACATGGTTTTGTTTGTTTAGGTGTAGGCCAAGGTGTAGACTAAAAATGCCTTGATTAACATAACATAACATAATCAACCCATTATACTGTCCCACTGCTGGGCACGAGTCTCCTCTCAGAATGAGAGGGATTAGGCTATAGTCCACCACGCTGGCCTAGTGCGGGTTGGCTGACTTCACACGCCATCGAAAAAATCTCTCAGGCATGCAGGATTCCTCACGATGTTTTCCTTCACCGTTTAAGCGCATGATAATTAACTATTTAATACGCACATGACTTCGAAAAGTCAGAGGTGCGTGCCTTCGGTTCTAACTCGAGACCTTTGACTTGGCAGTCTAACGGTCATACCACTAGGCTATTACTGCTGGGCTTGATTAAGAATGCTGTTAATTGCGGAATCATTATTGGTAAGCAACTCTAACCTTTACTACATAGTATAATAATTGATCTGAAATAGCACCTGCTATCATCTTAGTTTCTTTAAATAGGTACGTACCAAGTTTTATGTAAAACAATTTGCTTTAAAAAAAGATTATACCTATCTCGTTCTATATTTTTCTTTTTATTATAATTCTATCGAGTTACCGGCTGGTTGGATTAAATTGAAATCGCTCGATATGCACATTGAACACGAACAATATAGGTATATAAATATAGCGAGTAAAAATATTATGATTGTTATAACATGTATAAAGTTTACTTCATAGTGCCATATAGGGGTATAATATACCTAAATTATATTATAAACGTGTGTTGCACATTTGCATAACAGATGTGATCACATTGTGTAGATTCTATCGTAGATAATAATATAGAATACATCTAAACACTTAGGATAAAGTTGAATAAGTAAGTAATTACTTATTCAAGAAGAAAGGCTGAATTCTATACGTAGGAGATATTTTAATAAAAAATAAGTCCTTATATCAGCAATAGAGCCAAAACAATTCTTTTTAGATGTTTTTTGACTGTCTGTCTGTATCCGTATGTTTATTACGATTGGTCTCACCATTACACGAAATTGGATGCGGTTTCTAGAGTTGTAGGTATGCCTTAAAATCTGGTGCAAGTTTCATGATCTCCCAGAAGTCAAGTTATAGTTACCTAGCCAGTAAAAAGTAATAAATGAATATAAATAATCCGAAACCTACCTTCTACCTTTATAATATTTTATAAATTACTGACTAAAACCAAGTAGGTATCTTAATTCCGAATTTCAATCCGAAATTAAAATATGAAACAACATTTTAAAACAAATTACCTTTTTCCAAGGTTTAAGTATTTAAATATCACTTAGTATCACAAGGCTTGTGTACACTGTTTAAACAAGGTTTAAATTAAACACAAATATAAAACGCGTCAGTCTCCTGTCACTACTGCTATCAAACTGTCTGTCTGTCTGTTTGTCCATTGACTGTCCGACGACCTATCTATTCTATTCACGAAATGTCTTTCTCGTAAACAAGCTGATAAATACCAACAAACAAATATCTCAGCAACTATTTAAAACAAAGTTGTAAAGATTAATAATGTTACCATGTTTTTTTAAAGAGTTCTCTAGAGATCTATGGAGTTTCTTGCCGGAACCACTTTTTGAAACCGTGCAACTTTTTTTTTATGGGTTAGGAGGGCCAACGAGCAGTATGATCGCCTGATGGTAGGCGATTACCGCCGCCCATGGACACCCGCAATACCAGAGGAGTCACGAGTGCGTTTCCGACCTTTTAAAATGGGATTGGGCCTCCAGTAACCTCACTCACTCGGCGAAACACAACGTAAGCGTTGTTTAACGCCGGTTTTCTGTGAGGCCGTGGTACCACTCCGGTCGAGCCGTCCCATTCGTGCCGAAGCATGGCTCTCCCAACTAGGTTAGACTTTTCAAAAGTACCTTTTATAATGGTCTAATTGAAATAAAACATTTTGACTTTCGACTTTGACAAATGAAAGTCTTTCGTAGACTTTTATTTAGGTCTAGTCTTCTTCATAGTAATTTTATTTGACTAAATTTTATAATTAGGTGCATAATGAATGAAGCTTAAGTAAGTAATTTGTGTCGCATTGTTAATTAGTGATTAAATGGAATGTTCAATTACTTACAGTTACAAGTGATGAATGGCTTGTTGTGTTAGGTATGTTTAGGTCCCATGTAATAGGGTCTATGCAAGCCTATTACGATCAACCGTGCACAGATCCCGAACTCCAAGCTGCTGCTGAGAATTTCATAGAAAAACCCATTAATACTTTGCCCGACCTAGGAATCGAACCTATCTCTAGTATAGCAGTCGCACTCAGGCTAATGAGGCAGTTTTAATTACAAATAATTTTAAAATTAGTGACTCTAGTTATGTGTGTTTATTGAATTAATTTTTATTGAATCGCCCACGAGTGCACGAGTTATCTAGGTACCTACCTCAAAATCCAATTAATTATACAGCAATGCACTCCTCGAGCCGTTATTAATTATTTATAAACTATGTTAATGTTAATTGTTACACGTGACCTCATTAACTTTTATCTAATTTATCATTACCATTACAAAGAAGAGATTCAACTGAAGCGGCGTGAAATGAAAATTTTATGAAATGATAATTTTGCCTACTACCTAATTACTTCGAAAAAAAAACATAAGGCCGGCCATCCACGGTGATCGAAAGCAGCTCTCCATCGTAGCACGAGTTATGATTTTATACCTATTCTACGAATGACGCAGTAAATAATTTTTTTTTATAAAACTTATCATTTATTATTATAATTATCCTTTACATAATTTTATGGTTCCAAACGTTACTAACCCTATTTATCTACAGTTTTGATGAGGAAAACGAGTGTAAGACCACATTTTTAAATTTTGCTTCAACATGTTTTACGAGGGACGCTGTATCCTTAAATAGGTCATATAAAGTCCAGATAAGATAGGTACTTACATAATTAATTATACTATCGTTATAAAGTATTACTTTATGTATGTACTTAGATTATATACATATATTTATGTACACTTTTGATGAGGAAAACGAGTGTTGGAACACATTATAACTTATGGAAATCTCTTATCAATTCAGGTACATACGTACGCACGTGGTTTTTACAACTGTAAACATTATTTCACACAAACACATATTTGCAGTAAATACCACTGTAACTAAATTAAATTTATATGTACCTATATATTTCATATTTAATTTTTTTTTTTTTGCCTAAATAGTACCTACGAGGTACCTATTTAACAAAGACAAACGCATGGCCAACTTAAATTGGTATCAGTATTGCATACATAAATCTTATCAATGATTAAATTTTGAACGGATGACAAAATATCACACCGGTATTTTTTTATCAACACGTGCAATTCGTGAAATCGATAATATATTTGGGTCTACAAATGCGTGTAGGTATACTCACAAAGTATGTGTTTGTTATAAAGATCATCTATAAGGTACCTAAACGACAACTATAACCTATAGGTAACACATGAACGGAAAGAAGGCTTACCTTTCTAATACTATCCTCAATAGACTGACCTCCTTAATACTATCCTCTATAAAGTATAAAGTCTATAGTAATATGGAGATCCTCATGGAGTTCAGTGGCTTACAAGAACCACAATAGGATTCTTGGTGGTTCAGTAACATTCGAGTTTTATTAAAAAAAAAACTGAAGTGTCAACATTTTTAATTCAGCAACGCTCATAATGATCCTCGGAAACCAAAACAAAAGATTTTGTATTGTGTCGTCCACGTTACTTGGGTTAAAAAAACATGGTACCAAAACAGGAATTTTAGAGGCCTTCTTCACCTTCACGTCATGGTCACCATGATCGGAGTATGGCAGTCTCCAGCTTAGCCCAGCATAAAAATAATCCTCAAGAAAAGAATACTTAATGTCGAAGAAAGTCACAAGTCACAAAGGACTCTAACCAGGTAGGTATAGCCCCTAGGAACGCCGCAAATTAAATAATAGGCACATTCATTCGTTACGAAAGTAAGTTCTGATTTACGCCTAATATTTTCTACAATGCCTAATAAAATAGGTAAAAGAGCAAATAATTAAATTATATAATAAAAAACACATTTCATTCATTCTTCAAATTATTTATAATTATGAATCTAAAGACTTGAGTGATATTATTAAATATTTATTAGCTTACCTTTTTTATTCTAAATTTCGTTTTCACTTTCGCAGATTTTCTTTTCCCGCCAAAAATTATGCGAACGGACATGCAATAACACTGATTCAAAGTCACTGACTGACAGACAGACTAAGTTAGAGAGGCGTAGCTGATGAGGGCTGACGATCTCCCGCTTACGTTTATTTCATAGAACGTATACTGATCACATTAAAATGTTACACCAAATGCATAACTACCTATGTAATAATATCTACTTTACTTAGGTATGACTTGAGCATTTGTAGTATTTACAATTACATTATTTACATTGAGTGCGTTTTTGTACCTTTATGTATCATTTAAAAAATGCACGTTTTACCGCTAGCACCAGTCAAGAAATACCCATAAAAAATAATATTTATTTATTGGTGAGTAACATGACAGCATAATAAAGGTGATTTTGAAATAATGTGAAGGTAAAGCATAAATAGTTTATTTTGTCCATTCGAGTATCATGATTTGGATTCCCAATTCATTCATTGAAGATATTGGTCAATCCCTAGCAATAGTTCCGAATCACGAAGTGAATGTTACCAGTAATAAAATTTTTAGTATTTCTAATGATTCAACCATTGTATTCGTTGTTATGGTTTACAGTTGTGATTATAATAACACATACATAAAAAATTGGTTAAATATTTATAAATTTGAATTTTAGTATGTAATATCGAAAAAATTCAATAAACAAGTTATTATTTTTTAAAGTTTTTAATCTACACTGGCAACCGTTTAAATTGTCTTTCAATTTTTGTGAAAAAAGCTCGTTGTATCGTATTGAGCGATTTCGAGCATTTTGCAGAAAACTATTGTTTTAGTTTGTGATAATTGTTCATCTAATCTCATAATTTAGTTGTAAGAACAAGCTGTTATTTAAAATAACTTGAAACCAAAGTGGTAATTACTTAAATGTAAGTTTGTTGGTCGTGAATAACTGACAGATCGATTCGGCGTTGCGAAGTTGCAGGTTATAATAAAATTAGATTGATTTGATTGACCAATTGATTGCAAATCATTGAAATGGAGAGCATGGATGTAGCGCAAGAGGGTACGTCTGCGGCATCCACGCCGGCGGGTGAAAATGGTAAGAAATGTTTTATATTAGCCGACCGCTTGGGTTCGCGGAAACGTGCTTCGGTTTTTTATGGTTTTTTTCTGTTCTTTTGTCGCGTAGGGCCCGATAAGAATGTTACGGCGGAGGAAATGACCTCCAGGGACTATTACTTCGACTCTTATGCACACTTCGGTATTCATGAGGAAATGCTCAAAGACGAAGTCAGAACACTCACATACAGAAATGCTATGTACCACAATAAGCACCTGTTCAAGGGTAAAGTAAGTATCACTGCATTTACTGCACAAGTATTCCCAGTTTAGACTTGGTTTGGTCTCCTAGGAAAGATATGAATTACTGATTTCTTTGTTACTCATATAGGGTACTTTCTCGTTTTTATAACCTAAAATATTTACACATTTTGAATTTTAATACAGAATGGAAGTAGGTACCTAACATTTCATCATCTTTAAAGTGTCCCATCATTAAAATAAAAACTTGCCTTTGTTCAACCAAAACAAGCTAAAAATATGTAAAATTGTGTTATTATCAATACTTTTTTGAACTTCACCTTGACTGTTGTTTCCACATGGAAACCTGCCAAGCTAAGGTCATGGTTCTAGGGAACCTGTTATTATTAAGTACACTGTATAGGCAAACATATTTTTATATAAACCACACATTACTGTTTATAATGTACTTTAAAAAATAGAAACATAAATTGTGAATCTCTTCTTTTTTTTATGTCTGTTAAAAAGCACACACTTTATATTTAATTATAAATTCAAAATAATCCTCATCATCCACGAACTCCTTTGATTGCAAAAAAGTTAACATGCTAAACTAATTTGTATGAAGGATTTTCAGTAGGTAACTATAAATTTTAATCCAAGCCTCGCATGTTAATTTGCCTAGAAACAAATAATTTCATAATGAATAGATTTGTGTCACACTATAAATAAATGATTTTCAAATTTATAACAACATGATCTTCCCTAACAGACAGTGCTGGACATTGGGTGTGGTACAGGTATCCTGTCCATGTTTGCAGCCAAGGCTGGTGCAACTAAAGTCATTGCAGTAGAGTGCTCCAACATTGTAGACTATGCCCGCAAGATTATAGAGGCTAATGGGCTCAGTGATATCATTGAGATTGTTAAAGGAAAGGTGAGAGAAGAAACTATTGATTTTTTTCTAGCTCAGTTCATCCGTCTGCTTGGAAAGGCCTCCCTGTTAATAATGATTATATTACTCCATTTATTTAAGTTTACACAAACTGGTTACAATATTGTGTTAGAAAAATAACACTAGATTGAAAATCAAACTTAGAATGATAATTTTCATAATCTTCAAATATTATTGCTTAAAAGTCTTTATAATAATAATGGAATAAAGTTTCAGAGAAAAGTGGAAGTATAAACTTATAGATAGGTATAAATATTCTTAGATGCACACCAAAAATAAATGCATAGAATAGTACAATGGTCTTATCTTACTTATGAACAAAAAATATAAGCTTACTCTTAGAATCATCTCTGAATCAGCCATTGCGGACCTCTTGTCTTTCTGTACTTGTTGTCCAGTGTTATATTTATTAAGACAAGAACTATTATAAAAAGTGTAATTTTAATCTAAAAGATGCTTTCTTTTCACTAGGTTGAGGAAGTGGAGCTCCCTGTGGAGAAGGTGGACATCATCATATCAGAGTGGATGGGCTACTGCTTGTTCTACGAGAGCATGCTGGACACAGTGCTCTATGCTCGGGACAAGTGGCTCAAAGAAGATGGCATGCTCTTCCCTGACAGGTGAGCTGTAGTAACTGTTTCTATTTCATTAGAACTTGTTTTTATGTAGACTAGCGACCCACCGCGATCACCCACGTTGCTCTGTTCCTAAGACGCGTAGTGTGATGTATAGTCCTTCCTCGATAAATGGCCTGTCCAACACAAAAGAATTTTTCAATTCAAACTAGTAGTTCCTGAGATTAGCGTGTTCGACCTAACAATAAACAAACTCTTCAGCTTTATAATATTAGTATAGATGTGTAGAACATTACATAACATAATTTCTCCTTTAAGGTTGAAATTAATAGAGTAAACTCTATAATGTTTCAAAATTGACCAGTATTTTATTGCATTATAGTGTTCTATTTCTCTTTTAGCAATGACTTGATAAACAGTTTTTGTTAAAGGGAGAGTAAAACAATATACAATTAATGACACTTTTTCATTAATACATCCCATGGCCTCATTTAAACAACATGGGCTCGGCTAGCACAGGCTGGTCTGAGGACTGGCGCCAGCGTTACTGGCTTCGTCTAAACCTTCCTTAAGAATAAAAACATGAAATATTTACGACTCGAATGACGTATTGTTTCGCTATTGACAGTGGTTGCTATGCTATATGGTATAGTGTTTCAATATAAGGGTAACAATGTAAACCAAACAAACCTTGGCAATTTCTACGTTTTAAAGAGGTTTTCATTCAGAAGAAGTTTGCAATATAGAGTTTGCACTGTGTTTTGATGCCATGCCTCAATTGAAATAACAGGTTAGAATACAGTTCCTCACTGCCATTCAGATAGGCATCTCTTAAGAGCCGAGGAAATATCTGACTTGCTAGGTGTTAGGAGCTCTCGGGGTCTGACTGGCTGGTGACCATCCTTATTTCGGAGTCGTAGAGCACCTTGTTGTGCGTTTCGACTTTTGCACGCAAGAGCCAGTTCCGCCTCGGTTGCTGCGACTTTGGCAGTCTACAGTCCGTAGGGAATCTTAAAGCTCGGTAGCGCATCAGCACCTCCTCTGGTGTTGCAGGCGTATATGGGCGACGATGGCTACTTACCATCATGTGGCTCGTCTGCACGTTTGCCGATCAATAAAAAAAAAGTTTTTCGTGAATATGGGTACAATAAGGGTGTTTGAGCATACATAATTTATAGTTGGTGTACCTAATTAAATAAATAAATATGAAAAACTAATGTGTACAGAATACTTAATAATTAATAACTTAATAATAATTATAACATACAACAACACAAACATATTAATCTATAAATCTATAATAACATTTTTTATTAAAAACTAGTTTCTGCCCACGACTTCGTCTGGGTGGACTTCAGAAAAGCCTATATGCTATAATATTCCAGACTGTAATCCATCTCTGTGCCAAATTTCATCCAGATCAGTTAAGCCACTGGCATGATTGAGTAACAAACATCCATACATCCTCCCAAACCTACTTTAATCTATTAAGAATCAACAAACAATAGACAACCAATTGTTTGAACCTTCTAGAAGCTTACAGAGGGTCACAATTTTTTTAATGTAATATTTTATAACCAAATAATATCAACAGATGCACATTATTCATCTGCGGCATTGAAGACCGTCAGTACAAGGATGAGAAGATTAACTGGTGGGATGATGTGTACGGCTTTGACATGTCCTCCATCAGGAAGGTGGCCATCTCTGAGCCACTGGTTGATGTGGTTGATGCTAAACAGGTAACACTGAATGTTTTATCTACTAACGGCTGGTGTCTACATAAAATCTGTCAGTAGATTTGCTTACTAGAGATAGGTTTTGATACAAGGTCCAGGACAAAGTTAAAGTAAAAATCCTATCTCTAGTAAGCAAATTACTCTCAGAAACTAACTGTTAATTGATTCTTTCTCTATTTGATTAAAAATACTTGTTTTCATACATATGACCTTCAAACCTTCAAAAAATGAAGGTACTCCCTTTTAAAAGGCCGGCAACGCACTTGTGACTCCCCTGGTGTTGCGTGCGGCGGTAATAGCTTACCATCAGGCGATCCGTCTGCTCGTTTACCCCTATCTCATAAAAATAACTTATGGATATAGGTATCCTTTAGACTAGTGCAATATTAGGGAAAATAATTTGATTTTGATTCGATTTTTCAAGAGTTTATTCAGAACACACCCAGTAAAAGCTTCTTTAATCAGTGAAAACAAATTTTGAGCTGTATATTACACATTTTCCAATTTATTTGTTTGCAGGTGGTCACAAATTCCTGTTTACTGAAAGAAATAGATTTATACACAGTGAAGAAAGAAGACCTTAACTTCGAATCCAAGTTCCATTTACAGGTAAGAACTTAACATTTGTATTGCTTGTTAGCAACTACTGGAATAACTTTGTATTCTAGAAACCTATGTTCTTGATTAATTTTAAAATCTAGAATTTTTTGGAGTAGAAGAGAAGATAAATGTGATAGTCTGTGTCAGGGAAAGGAAGACAAAATATTATAGCTATAAGAAGTTTTAAATTCTTATAATTATGGTGGTACATATTGGTGTTTGTCCATGCAGGTACGTCGCAACGACTTCATCCAGGCGCTGGTGACGTTCTTCAACGTGGAGTTCACGAAGTCGCACAAGCGGCTCGGGTTCAGCACGGCCCCCGAGGCGCCCTACACGCACTGGAAGCAGACCGTCTTCTACTTCGACGATTACATGACTGTAAGTATTTAATGTGTTCTTGAGTAGACACCGCGATTCTACAAACGTAGCGGAGGACGCTCCCCAGCAAGATGGAGTGACGATGTGGTAAAGGTTGCTGGCGGAAGCTGGATGCCACAAAGGAGGACGAGTGTCATGGCGCACATTGAGGGAGGCTTACGTTCAGCAGTGGACTGCTGATGATGAAATATTTACTTAATGCCTTCTGTATATTCTGGTGTTTCTTTTCAAATATGTAGCAGGTCACCTCGAAACTCTTTAGAACTAAAATCGTGGTGATACCGTTAGCACAAACAGGCGGCTCTTAAATTATCAAGGCTCCTTTGGATCACAATTATCCAGATTTATGATTAGACCTTTGATTATATACATTGGAATAAAAAAAAATGTTTTGGGTATGTTAAATAAATATGATAGATGAGTCGGGATCCCTCCCTTCCTTTCCTTGACATATAGTCACGGATATATGATAAGCGACATAAGTAAAAGCCTAAAACAATGTAAGGTATAAGCCAAATTACCAAGAAACGAGACTTAACTATCCATCAATAAAAAAAAAAAAAATTTTTTTAATCCTTACTAATATTATAAATGGGAAATTTTGTGAGTATGGATGTACGGATGTATGAATGTACGGATGTTTATTACTCTTTCACCCCAGAACGGCTGAACCATATCCGGTTGAAATTTGGTACAGAGATAGAGGTCGATCCAGGTCGGACCCAATTCTGAAGTTCACGCAGACAAAGTCGCGGTTAAAAATATGGTTACAATGTAATACTTACCAAAACTTAATATTACTGCAGGTAAAAAAGTTCGAAGAGATCACCGGCACGTTTTCGATGCGTCAAAACGCACGGAACAACCGCGACCTGGACTTTGAGATAGAGATTGACTTCAAAGGCGAACTGTGCCAAGTTCGGGAGAAGAACCACTACAGAATGCGCTGAGGTAATCGAATGGGGCGCCCGCAACACCAGCCTTTACATAGACAGACCTTCTATACACCCCTACACTCGAAATCCGTTGATAGAAATAATTCAAGTCTTTTCAATATGAGCAGCAAATGCCATATAACATTTTTATAACAATAGTATTATTTTCCTTTAACATGCACGATGGATACTTCGTAGGATCTCGTGATCTGGCTCGCTAGTTACCATCCACATATAGGGCTTGTCCACAACACCACGTTACGACGTCGTTTCACGTTTACGTTACCTGTGAAATATCTGTCTCAACAAATCAGAATCAATAATTTCTGATATATTTTTTGCACAACTAATCGTTAAGACAAAGATACATCAACTGAGCGAGCGCATCATAGCCACTTGCTTCCAACGATGACCGGCAGTGTTGCCGTACTGTGCATTAGCACCTCACGAGTCACGTAAACGCACCATTCCACATTGAGGACGACGTGACGTGGTGATGTGGACAAGCCCATGGACCGGTTCTAGTTTTACTGTGTGTGTGATGGTTATACTTTACACCTTTACACGGCTATAATATGGAGGTGAAACTCATTCAAGTCAGCAATTTAAAAAACAAGGTTTCTGACACTTACGCGAATTTTCAATGTCAATGAATTATCATGATTACCTAAAACCGTGGAATATAAAGCTTTATCTGTTGATATTATTCAATCACTTAACACAAAATTCTCTATGTTTGTTTCTCTATGTTACTCTGGCGCTTATGATGTTCTTTCCGAAAAGGCTCGATTATTACTGTCCATTTGGTCTGCCTTGTATTCTCGCTTACTGTAAGATAATTAGCAACTTGGAATATTGAACTTGCTTATTTCAATATTCCTAGATGTGTGTTCTTTGAAATGTAAGTCGTATTCACGTGACAATGTCGTTTTTATTTTTACTGGCGCTAGTTAGTACAGCCTACCTCCAGTTTGTTCCTAAATGCATGTCTAAAATCATAATTAATCTGACTTTTAATTTTTACACTTAAAAAGATAGCTTAAAAAGTAAAAAGGTCCATTTTTGTTTAGTATTTTTTTATTGACAGGCTCCCATAGACTGGATCTTTTTATTACGATTCCATTTTGACAAAATAATAAGTGCAATTTGAACATGTTCCTAAAATAAGAGCTAAAATTGACACAACACGTAATTCCAACGCATTGGTTTTTAATTGATCTACCTTTATAAAATGTTCTATAAATTGTTTCGTTCAATCGAATCGTCTTATATTTAAGTTTATTTTTTATTGTAGCTTTGTATATAGGGGCAACTATAACAATGTCCGAAGGCTGGTCTTTAGTAAACGAATTTTGTAACAACAAAAATATTAAGAATATGGTCGCTGTGTATTTTTTAATTAATTAAGTTGTTCCAGCTTACTTTATTCGTTTTAGTATATTTCCATTACTCTATATTTCTGTGTGACATTTTTTTTATGTTTCACATATATTAACTATGATTATTAAAAAAATATAGATAAGTACATATCTATTAATTGAACTAATCGCGTAAGAGCCCCAGCATCCATGAATAATGTAATTTTTCAAAAAGAAAGTTTTAAAAATATGAAAATGATATTTATACTCAGTCGGTAAACAATTGAGTCTTTATATACCTGTCAGTATTTTTGTTTTTATAATCGTTATCTCGAAAAAAGTAAGTTGGAATCATTTGACGATGTTTATGAACTAAGTTAGGTATCTCACGTTTGTATGACCGCCTAAAGGATACTGCGAAACCCGAGAAAGGGAGCTAATATAGAATTACATGAAACACTGTGTTATAATACTTAATGTATTGATAATAACCTGTTAATGGCAGTTTTGAATGAGATAGCTTTCACGGAATCAAAAGAATTAATGGAAACTAGGCAATTGGCCAATTCGATTTGGTATTGTTCTGTAATGACTGCATATGTTAGGAGTTTAATCTTTTGGCAATAAGCTCACCCCATCAAGTTCAAATGTTTTTATTTCAAAAATGATTTTAGTTGCACGGTTCCAAAAGCTCGATCCTATGGAGAATAAATCTGGCAAGAAACTCCATGGACACTCTTTTAATATATATATGGTGTTACAATCTTCACTGGTACAATATTGCGATATCAGGATGTGTGAACATTGAATGTCAAAGTTGGACTAAAGTCGATAATTACTAGAAGGTCCTTAGTATTTGAGAACTTGATAACATTATAAGAAAATAAATGAACTATGTGGTAAAATACACACATCATCAAAGCAGGATAAAAATTCTCAGACATGCCACAATGTACACACATTTAAAGGTTCAGTTGAGGTAAACAATACTAATCATATTATATGAAGACATCTCGAAATAATCTCTATTACACAATACCCAGGCAAACTGGGCACAGCCCTAGTTTGTCTAAACCTTCAAGGCTGTGATGATATTACCATGATAATAAAAAATTGACACTTTTGTGGAATGAGTTGTTTATTGAAATTTAATCTTTTGATTCAATGAATAAGATTGAATAGTGAACCCAGTGACAGATATATTATTGATATGTAGAATGTAAGTATTAGATTTTGTATGGCAGACTTGATATTATTTTTATACCGAAATTGTAACGCAACGCTGTAAAAAGACAACCGACTTTTAATTTATAGGTTGCGTAACTTCGAAGACGATATAGGACTATCTCTGGAGTATTCTAATCTATCAGACAAGAATAATCATTAAAATATAAAAGAATTGAGAATTTCCTCCTTTTCTGAGTTCGGTTAAAGACCGAGTGGTTTATTCGTGATTTTTTAGATGCAAATTTAAAACTGCCATTAACAAAGCGTTTAGTTTTATGAGAAGCACTTCATTGTAATAGAGTAAGTTTCAACTACCGATGCCAATGTCGTCACCGAGTGGCGTTTAGTAAGCTATTTTTTACGGTTTAGCGACTGTGTGTATGTGGTGTACGAATATTTGTGGTGCATTCATAAATAAGTACCTACCTATAAGCAAGTTGTCGTTTTATTTTGTATCTCCTTACCCCTCATTCGTGTAACAAATCGATAATACTTATGGCAACTTATTAACATCATGGCAACCTTATTAACATCATGGCAACCTTATTACCATCATGGTAACCTTGTTGTAAGGCATCCAACTTAGTAAGTGTGTAGGTATGTGATGTTACAAGGATATTCCTTAATAGAGTTGCCCATTTTTTTTTAACAATAGTATTTCCAGAACAATAATATAAGTGAGAGCATTGTTTTCCGAAAAAAGGTTCGATGTCAAAAAACTATCCAAATTAAATAGGTATCGTATTTTGTATGTGTATAATATAATAAATTAGATTTCTTCAACAGTATAGTACTTACGCAGGCCCGAAACTTATACAGTACTATAAGCATAAATTATGCTGCATATATTATGATTATAGTACGGTTGGCAACCCTATATGATAATTTATGTTGCTTTGTGTTTGTTTGCCCGCTAAGTGCTGACCATTTGTTGACTGACTACGAAAGCCATAACGAAGTACGGGGTACAGTGGTAGGGTGGGCGCTGTTCGTTCTAATATTGCGATGAAAAGATTATACATAGAAGAACGATCAAAAAAAAATTTACACTAAAAAATACCTATATTTTATGAAATTTTGTTACAGTGACTAACAAGTTTCTATGGACCTACTTATCTAATCTTAAATATTATAAAGCCCAGTTGCATCAAACTAATAATATTTAGTATCTAAACAAATGAAGAAACATTTTGTAATATAATTTCAACATTTCTCCTTTATTTATGATCTTGAAAACGTCCCACGTGTAAGCCCAACAATTACCCACTAGTCTGTAAGAAAGAGTATTTTTACCACCAGAGGCGGTCCCAGCCAGATTGGGGGGTCATATTCACCGAGTAGGTACTCGTGAATAAGTAATAGGTTTGTTAATTGTACGTAAGAGTGGGATCATAGATTCCAAGGGATCCAAGTGAGATAAAAGACGCTGGAACTAGGGTCGCCAGACGTCCGGATTTAGCCGAACATGTCCGGCTTTTTACCGTTGTGTCCGGACAAATTATGGGCTTGTCGGGCTTATGGTCAACCCCGCCCCACCGTCAGATGTCGAATGAATGCGCGCGACCGACTCGAGCAGATATAAGTACATTTTTTTTCATTAAAGAACCATTGTTGTCCATTACCATGTCCGGCTAAATATGCATGTGTTCGGCTTTTCTTATAGTCCTGGCAACCCTAGCTAGAACATTTCTCCACAAGGATATTATTAGTTTAATGCAAGCTGAGTACAACCTAATGGCTGCCACATCAATTTTATTTCAAGTCTTATAACAATGTCATTAAAGTACATTATACGACGACGGGCGCGACCGGCGCGTTGTTCTTATACAAGTCGACACAGCAGCAGTCGGTGATCAGGTGGTGTTCGTCGCACGAGTTCGCGTACAGGAACTTGCAGTCAGTCTTGCCACAGTTGTAAGGATTAACTGAAATATAGGAAAGTGAATTTTTCATACAAGTTCCGCTTTTGGTACGTTTTTGAAGAGCCTATTCCCATTAAACGGGCACAAATTAAGACTTCGAATTGCTAAGAATTTCATAAATAATTCCAATAAAATTTTTGCTTGACCTGGCCTAGAACCTCACGCTCAGCAACCGCTTTGTGATCACTAAAGCTACCTATAACTATTGTGTCCTGAAACACAGGCCTCGAGCCTAGCTTAGGCACCAGTCTCCCACAATATGAAATGTACATTTGATGATAAAAATTTTGTAAAACTATTCTATTGCGGCGAGAAAATAAACTAAAGTAAATTATTTTAAACTATAATCTTTTTTTATACCTTGTTTAAAAACATGCTTTGCATATTAACAGGACCCTTTTTTCCTGTCGTCACTGGGCAAGTGCCAACGGCATCGGGACCCATGAGGCCCCCTAGTATTTTCTCCTTTTGCTTTTGTTAATAAAATAGTCCTCGCCTTAATAGTCATAGTACCCAACGTCTCTAATAGGTTAAAAGTAGTAGTAAGGTACTTACAAACAGAACTGCAGCAACAGGAATCGTGTGCCTGCTTGTGGGAACAGTAGCTGTAGACGGATGAGTCACATAGGGGACACCCAGGATGCGCCCCCGGCGGGCCGGGCGGATAATGGCCGGGCGCGTAATGTCCCGGCCCGTAATGTCCATTCCCGTGCTGCCCCGGGTAATACCCCGGCCCGGACGGGTACGGGTAGTTTCCATAGTTGCCTCCTAACAAATAGTCCAGTATTTCTCTTATTCCGAAACCTGTTGATGAATGATGGTGATGGCGATGAGAGTTAGTCATGACTATGGAATGAAGACCTGTGAGTTTGGTGAGCCCAATACCGTTATTATGTGTCTTCCGCTTAATTGAGAATGTGTCTAGGCTGTATGTAGGTCGTTGAGTATGTGAACTTAAACTAGTTCGAACGTGATAACTGAAAAACAATAAAAAAGGGAAAAACCTACTGACTATGATTTGATAAGTAGGCTACCAGTTTAGCTGTCAGCCCATGCCATGCAGTTTATATACCTTATATGGGGATCAAACCGTCGTTATTAAGGTCGGTATAGAGTGTAGATATGAGAATTACTCAAATGAAAAGTAAAATTTCACCCTGTTCGAGCTTCCTTCATCAAAATACACCGATGACCAAATACTAAAACGCTAGGTACTCAATTTTAAGATGCCTTTAAGTCTCGTGCTGGGACACTTAATTTGAAGACCCCCCGAGACAACGGGTGTCTTAGAATAAATAAAGTAGCGCCGTTTACTGTAAGATTGAATTGTTTATCTACTTTCTCTCTAAAATAATCGTGACAAAGTTGTAGAGCCTTCAAAACGTTCGGCCGTTAGTTCCAAATTTCGTTAGGCCAAAGTTCGGCTTATGAGCATAATACATACCAGTACTGTGCCAGTACCTATATATGAGACTTGATAGAGATTATTTAGAACGCATAACAACAATAGAAACCTTGTTATAACATGCCTTTTGAGAACAAATCGCCCTTAATTATAATGGGAGGCGAATCTGGTAAACTAATCAGTAGCATTATTAACGAATTGTTTTAATGTAAACCAGATATGCATCTTAAACTTAACATGGCTAGCAATAATTACTCCCGTCTTGATAATTTTAGATTTAAACTTAACATTCAAAGATTAACAAAACAGATGTGACCTTGCAATGTTTCCTTATTTTTGGTAATTAGTATAGCTGCCTAATTAACGTTTAGTTAGCGTGACGCAAAGCTATTGTATGATATAAAGATGACACGTTCGTTTTTTTTTTGGAGTAAAAAATCCGTGATGTTCTAAGGTGGCTGCATTATTGTGTGGAGGTGACAATATATTTAATAGGAAGGTGCCTATCCCAGTTCCTGTGATGTCTCGATCGTAATAGACCGACTGTGATCGCAGTGATAGGTACTATCATAAGATAAAAAATAAGTAGGTATTAGGTAGGTACCTATATTAATTAAAGGCGCAAATTAAATAAAATCCCAGTTTCTCTCTTGTCAGATCTTTTACAAAAAGCAACATTGCGATAAATGCGTCTTTACTGACTATCCAAAATATTTCCTAAGTTACATAGATATGTTTAAAGAAAGCAATCTGTTCTATTTTACTTTGTTGTAGTTTGCCATAAATACAGACACCACAAACGTACCTACTTATTTTGAGTAATTGGATATTATCAGTAGTGTAATATTATAGGTAGGTAAGTAAAACAAGTAAAGTACAGAATTCCCCGAAACAAAGTTAATTTAGTGGAACGAAATAATAGCTTTAAATGTATAATTGCATACGCAGGTGAGGCTAAGGTACACCTGCTATATTTTCATTACTGATTCAATTTTATTTACTAAGTAGATTGGTAGCATCAATACGTTACGAAAACCTTTTTTTTTTCTTAAAAAAAATAGTTTTCTTACAGGGATTTTCTACTGTATCCTATCCAGCCTATAAGTGCCTGCCTGTCTGCTTGCCTTTTTAAATGGAACTATCTTACTGAGTAGGTACTTCGTGATAAGTTTATTTAACTATTGTATTAAATTTGTTTCTGTGTACCTAGTGAGCATAAATTATAAAAAATGTATTGTTACATTGTTACTGATAGGTTTATACAAATGTAAGCCATGCAAATTCTTGCATAAACGAGTAATCCAGTGACAGAAAGGCAGAAACAAATGAACCCATGCAGTTTGACAGAATTTGACGAACCATAGTGATGACTGATGATCAATCCATCAATTTGAAATCACATGCGTTTATGACAAGTTTATTGAACACTGTAATGATGTGAGTACCACGATAATGGCGATGGTAATGACTTTTTGTGGTGGAACTTACCGCCCACGCCCAGCTGGTTACGGCTTATTTCGTAATTCGAGGGCTGAACACCTATTGATTGACATTAAACCATTTTTTAAAACAAATTAATCTGGTTTGAGTATTAGTACCCAATTAGGTAAATTAAATCTATATGTATATGGTAATTTGAGGATTAATCATTACTTTCTGAAAAATCTTTTTTATGTTTTTTTTTTAATAGGTAGGTAGGTTCCTAATAAGTAACACTTCTTACAAATTTATAGTTCATTAGAGTTGCTAATCACATTTTCTACGAATTTTAAATATTACTTGATGGTGATTAAAGGCAATAACATCAAACATGCCTACCTGCTTTCTTATTTTTATTTCTAAAATCTATCATTGCATATTATGTACCTAATTATCACAGAAGGGAATTTAAATGTAGACAAAATATAATTATTACGGCCAATGTAGCTGCAATACAATTTTATTCGTGTTAATATAAATAAATAATAATAAAAATAAATAATGATTTTCGAATTTCGTGCTACTTACGCGTTACTTATCACGTGATTTGATTGAAAAGTAGAAAAATACCTAAACTGTTTATTAAAGAGAATTTGTGGCCGGCATTTTATGTATACTTTTTTATATAAATAAATTAATATTATTTAATTTACTGAAACATAATTTAATTAATATGTCGTTCTAAAAAACTGTCATTTAAAAAAAAACAGATTTATTGTTGTCACTAGGATTTATAAAAAATTACATTTACCTATATGTACCCAATAACAACACTTATTTAAAAAAAATCTTAACATAATTCAAAACTAAATTCGAACGTAAAATTATTTTAAATATCGAAAACTCACCGTCGCTCATAGCCAAAGTAGCCGCAAAAATTAAAAAGAACATCTTCTTGTACATTTTGAAACAATTTCGGTACGTTCACTGATTATGATTTACAATACGAAAATTAAAATAAATTACTTGAACAGTTTGTAAGTTATCTGTTTGTGCGTGTGTTTGGCACGGTCGCCGTTCAAGAGCGTCGTGTAAATAATAAAATACACCATTGGCATAGGGAGCTGGACTGGACCGGTGCAGTTGAGCTCAAAAGTGTAAGAGGAAAAATATGAATTATGCCAAAATCGTTGGACTAAAACAACAAGGAAGATGATAAGTAATTAAATACCCAGTGTTTGTGACTTCAAATGAAAACGCAAGAGTAAGATAAAATAAACATCGAAACTTATAACTAAATAGCATTTTCTGTAGCGGCCTTAATAAGATTTCAACTCTATTATTATTTCTGCAAAATAAAAACCTATCTTCAGAAATGCGCCTGAAAACACCAAGGTACAGCAAATACATTCTAATAGCTAAAAAGTTACATAAGTACGTTTTTAATTTTCGGGGATTTAACGGAATGGGGCTAATTAATGTTGTAAAATTGATCATTATGCACTTTTTTAGTGACTCGACTATTGGGACCACTGCTGTAAGTTCCTGAAGGAATTATAGTATGCTGAATAGTTTTTATGCTACAAAGCTAACCCAACCGTGT
This sequence comes from Acronicta aceris, assembly GCA_910591435.1. NCBI lineage: Eukaryota > Metazoa > Arthropoda > Insecta > Lepidoptera > Noctuidae > Acronicta > Acronicta aceris. Next base: position 1,953,247 of record OU342775.1, read on the forward strand.
TACGCCCAGGTATGTATCCAAGTATAATAATTGTATTTAGCTTAGGTCAGATTTTTCCAACGCCAGATAACTTTATCGGAGGAATAAATTCGAATTTTTGACAGTTTTTCTATACAAAACCTGTCAATTTTATTTCTCAGTTAAAAGTTATTAAACGATTGAAAAATTAGCCCTAACTCAAGTTGCGTTTTGCTCTGTTATTTAATGGTTAAGGTATCTAGTTTTAATTTAGTTTTTCCATCAATATATTTTTTATTGTTTCGCGAAACACTTTTGCTCTCGCCTGTACATCAAGTGCATATATTATATACCTTGCAAAGGGTTAGACGCTAGCGCGGTTGTCCTTAACATCTGAGCGGCCGTTCTCTATCGATTATCTAACTAATTATCTGTAGAACTGGATATAAGTTCTGTGCGTAATGTAATGACGAGTGACATAAATTATGTACTAGGAAAATTATTATTTAAAAGGTTTTAGTTATACTTTTGTTTATTAGAATGTTATAATGATCCAAATCAATTTTGAAGATGGTAAGGGTAGTATTTTGTAAACAGAATATTTTTAATTTTTTTTTTTTTCATATTAATTTATAGACATGCATTAAAGTTGAGGTTATTAACCGTTCATTTTTATTAAATATAGAAAATATAGTATTGCCTTAACGGATTTTATATTTTGTTTAAGGACGAAGACCACAAGAAATTAAGCTAAACATGTGTTTTTTTATTAAGAAAAATACTCATAATTTCGTACAATTCAATGTTATTATGGTGTTGCATTAGTGCTACATAGAGTAAATATATAGTACATAGATATATATAATACATAGTGCAACATAGTGAAGCCAATGTCCTATATATAAGCCTATGACTCGGGATAATATCCCTAGTTAACAACTGGACTTGACATCTGCAATTCCGCAGCCGACAGGTTTTATATCGATGAAAACATTGATTAGGATTCCGTACATTATGAGTAGAGACCTTCTTTTAATATTAACCTTCTTTTTGCATTTACTTTTATTAAAGTAATTATATTTTAGACTAGCTTCTGACCGCGACTTTGTATCCGTGTTTGACTTGGATAAAATGTATGTGTCTTATTCCATGGCTATAATCTGTGTGCCAATTTTTTTATGGATGTATGGATGTTTGTTACTCTTTCACCCCAAAACAGTTTTTTGGGTACGGATACTACTTTCTACTGATTGTATCACGCTGTGCCTATTTATATTATCTATTTAATTCCCGGCATTTCGGATCCTTCACAGCATCCATGGTCACAGTCAGACTGAAACCAAACCAATGTTTAAAAATAAAATCTGCCTATTAAAAAGACACGCTGTAGAATGTAAGTAGATGTAGGGGGGTATAACTATACTTTACACACAAAATCAACGAGTCGAAGCTAGTATTGACACAGGCTATCATATTCTTAGAATAGCTCTCACCACCTGAGACATCCTGTGACATATTGACAAAATACACACAGAAATGGAACGATTGATACCCGCTATCGGGCATTCTTGTAAGTCAAGTCCATGGAAGAAGACTAATGGTGCCGCAATTCAAAAATTATGTAGTACTTAGAACTGACTATTAGTTTACATAAGTAACCTTTCGAATCCATGAGGATATCTACGATTTATAAAACTACCTTCAAAAATACTACATCTTGCCGTGCCGACAAGGCCCACACATGTTTCTTATATTATACCATTGTAACATCTATTTAACTTGTGGAGTGCAATAAATGTATTGAGTATTGAGTAATATAAAAATAATGTTAGGTGCAAAACAGTTTCGGAAGTCGGTGGCTTCGATTTGCTTTGAACTTTTGTTTTCGCCACCGACTTCCGAAACTGTTGTGCACCTAACATTATTTTTATGTTTTTGAAGGCGGTTCTACTTTTTGTTAAAAGTTATATTATTTCAACATTTTTAGTAGCGAGTAAAATTTTACGCATTTTTTCTTTATCATTTTATCATTTACGTTTTATTGTCGTTTTGTTCTAAATTTTGTGATCAGATCTTCTTGAAAAAAAATTATTGGACCACACGGGAAGCACCAGCCTTCAAATAAAAAAAGAATCATCAAAATCGGTTCACCCAGTCACAGATACCAAGTCGAATGTTCTGAGGTAACAAACATAAAAAAAATACTGTCGAATTGAGAACCTCCTACTTTTTGAAGTCGGTTGAAAACGGTGAAGCTTAAAAAATAGTAGATAAAGACCCAAAACGGTAGACGGAGCGGTTGGTTTTGGGGTTGAAACCGGAGCTAGATCACAAGGCTATCAAGTCTACGGCCATACGGAACCCATCTCTTGTTTAAGATTTCTGTGTTAGCCTATTAATTACGGGTCTATTTCGAGTCGGGTATAGCGGAGGTGCATGACCTATGGACGGGTACCGTTCGCAAACCAGTCCTCGTCGAGAGAGGTATAGCCACTTTGTTTTAGTGTATTTTATTAATTTGTACCCAATACTTTAGCGATGCTGTCACTTTCAAATTGATCCCAGTTGATAATGCGGAGTATCTGACAAGTTTTAAAAGTCTACCCGTGATCATGGATGCTGTAAAGGATCCGAAACGTCGGGAATCAAACAATATCAGTACAAATTCAAATAGTTTATTTGTAATGATGGATGATGGGTACCGCTATGCTTTTGCCTTGATAGGCGTACAAATGTATTAATAACCTAAATTACAGTAACATAAAATATATAGAGTCTAATGAAAAAGTCGGACTTTATCTGTTATGAATTCATTTACTGAATAGTATGACTTTTTCACCAGAAAACTTATTAACTTATTTTTAAATAGGTATAAACAACAACAAGAGCAAATCCGTAAAAAGTAGTTTTATTTCAATGTCTAATACTCGCGTAGTGTCAGAGTAAGTGTCAGAAGTTTTAAAAAGGTTTTTTATTCACAAACATACGACACATTTTTTTATTTGTGATAGGTTTACGTTTGACCGCTAGGTCGCCTGATGTTAAGCGATACTGCGATCTACGATGGAGCGCGCTTGCCTAGAAGAAACCGATTGACTCATTGATAACTTAAAAGTGTCATGAACAAAATCATCGTTATTGCCGTAGAAAACGGGTCGTTCATGCATGCTATTAAGCTTGCCGCGGTATCGTTTGTACATACGGGGGTACACCACTTTACCATCGCGCCTGGATTCTCCAAAGGGTTAGGCAGAGACGTAACTTAATGTATACCCACAGTTCGCCGGTATGTTTAGGTCTCATGATAGGGGGCGAGCCTATAGCCATTCACGCCTCTTTATGCGCTCCTAAAAGCAACCTTCAACTAACCTTCCCTTGGCTTACGTCAAACCCACAGGACTGGAGAATAAATTTAGGTACCACCACGACGGTACGACCACGAATACCCGTCGTACAATAAGTTTTTCTACGAAACCTATAATTTATTTGTGAAAAATAAATACATTTACAATATACAACAATAGACCACATAGGCATGTATGATATGTTTTTTTTTATTTCGGTTTTATATGGTAAGTTTGTCAGTACCGGTAGAATCACCCCTTTAATGGGTTCAAGGTGATTAAATATCGGCATCTGTATATAGGTAGCTGTACCTTGAAATGAAATGATATCTATTTCTGTAAATAGATCATTTGAGGGTCCGTTGGAGCTTGAATCGCCCAGAAAAAGTTAATACCAAAATAAATCGTAAAAGACAATATTCTATCAAATGATGTTATTATTCGGATGTGGATACCGTTAATCTAGGTTCCTACCGTACTATTTCGTTTAGTACTACTTCACTGGAAATAAAAGACCGGAAAATATTTTGAAACTTTGTAAAGTTATCAAAAATTGCATTCGTTTACATTTATTTCCTGGGAAGTATTTTGGACGAAATGGTAGAGTAGGAACCTAGATTAACGGTATCGGAATCCGAATAATAACAAAATTTGATTAAATTGTGTTTGAATTACGAATTATTTCGGTATTATGTTTGTAAAAGAAATTCGGTCCGCCGGACTCTTGGACACTTTTACTCAATGTCAAGTCAATGTTGTAATTTTTTAAATCTAGATGGCACTTCAATCTAACATACTATCACGCTTGTATTCCCCGAAAGGTTTGGCAGAGGCGTACTAATGTATACCCATAGTTCGCCGTTACGTTTAGGTCCCATATAATAAACCTATTGCCAAATCCTAAACTCCGAGCTGCTACTGAGAATTTCGTAGAAAGACCCAATAACACTGCTCGACCTGGAAATAGAACTAGGACTTCTAGTGTAGCAGTCGCGCTCGGGACCACTAGGCTAATGAGGCTCTACTTCATAAAAAGTTCCGTAATTCTTAACGAGTGATCTCAATCAAGCTATTAATTGTACAACTAGTTATTTTGCCCTACATCAGTCAGTCTTGTCAGTAACTAATAAAAATGTATCTCACGTACCGTTGCTAACGGTACATGGATAAAAAATAGTACCAACACTTTTTTAAAAGTATAAATACCATATTAGGAATGGGTCAGAAAGGCATACAGTTGGTGTACGGTCTCTACGGATCTTATGTGTGTTACGAGAGCAGATATTATCATTTTATCAAGTACCGTGGATTGGACCTATTTGGCACATCCGTGGGGCACACAATATTTTATTCTATAAGTTGACTAGCTTGTATTCCTCGAAAGGTTAAGCAGATGTGTAGGACTAATGTATACGCTTTTTGCTCGGTAGTAGGACAGTGTCTCTGCCCCATGGATGAGACACTGCATTATGCTGAGCGATATGGCCGCTTTTGCGTGGGTGTGACGCACGTCTTCCATAGGCTCTATTTTGTGGTTATTTTAACTTTCTGTGTGTCATGCCGACGTAAATAAAATATTCTTTCTTCTTTCTTTCTTTAAATAATTACTTAGGTATTTAAAAAAAAACGTTGATTCACATTAGTATCTTCACCTGTATCGTTGGTGCGTTTCCAAACACTTACAATATTGGTTCCACATGAGAATCGAATCCGTAGCACAGAAACCGATAACTCAGCCATTGCGCCATTTATGTCAAATTCCATAATTTTCTCCTATTCGTGCCAAGAATAAGCCGCTCCACCTGTGAGTGAAGCTTGAGGGTGTTTCTTATGATTATAATGTAGATCCCTAAGTATTGGCGGGATTTTTCCTTGACTAAAAATAATGGGATTTTGGTGACAAGGATGAAGGGGAAGAGGATGAAATAATTCGAACAATCGTATAATACACGCACTAATTTAATTTAAAGCTTACACATTCTTAAAAATATTATAATTACTCTAAAACAATATTGGCCTTTATCAGGTAACAGCGACTTAAAAAAGACAATAAAATATTGAAACACAATTGTAATGATTAATATTGTACTTAATCATATTCTTTAGAAGGAGTGTCTAGTGAGTTTCTCACTGGCTCTTCTCCATATGACCCACTTTTTGAAACCGTGCAATTAGTAGATTTAACTTTTTAAAAGTAGGTAGTTACCTATTTTAGTGGTATATATGGAATAAAACATTTTGACTTTGACTATGACATAGAGAAGCCTGAATTGTCGATATATGTGTATATATATCAATACTTTATTATAAATAGATTCTATTTACATATGTATATAATAAAATGAGAAAAAAATAATTAAGATGGAATATCTCCCGTGTGACTTACACCAAGGGAAAACCTATTCCCAACCCGCATACACCTACCTATTGTAAGAGGAGACGTGGTTATGTCCTTCTGAGATAACTGTTTTCTTATATCTTTATAGCTTCGGGTTTTTTTCTTTTAACAGCTATGTATACTTTAAATGCTATTCAAACGCAGCTGAATTACCGTTCTTTTCTTAAGAGTCCGGCGGACCGAATTTCTCTTACAAACGTAATACCGAAATAAATCATAATTCAAACACAAGTTAATCAAATTCTGTTATTATTCGGATTCCGATACCGTTAATCTACCTTTCCTACTCTACCATTTTGTCCAAAATACTTCACTGGAAATAAATACAAGCGAATGCAATTTTTGATAATGATTTTCCGGTCTTTTATTTCCAGTGAAGTAGTAGTAGACGAAATAGTATCGTAGGAACCTAGATTAACGGTATCCAAATCCGAATAAAAACATCATTTGATAGAATATTGTCTGGATTACGATTTATTTCGGTATTACGTTTTTGTGGGCAATTCAAGCTTCGCCGGACGCAACTAAAGATTTATCAGTCAACCCGCTTGGATGTACGTTTTCATTGAAGTTGAAATGAATGCGGACCGATCCGTTACAAAAGCGGAATAGAGTGAGATTTACAGAATTGGGTCCTAACTTTAACTACGATAAACTAAACTCTATTCTAATACAATATATGGTTCAAGTTTCATTGCTCTCATGATGTCGCCTGTAACGGAGCAGCGGCCCGCTTGCATAATGACCCTCGCGTTTTCACGGCCCTGCACTATCTGCTTGAAGTAGTGCTCGTTTAAGGTGAATGTGGTGTCAGGGTCTTCTTCAGGTTCACCGTCGTATACTGTGACCTGGTTTAGATCCAGCGCTGGAAGTAGAAATAGTAGCATATTAGATAGAGGGCTAAATTGACTTCGGAGCGAGGTGAAAATCTTTTTGCTTGGAGTTTCCAAAAACCAAATAAGGACTAGTACCTACCCTGAATTTTTCGAAGAGTTAGGTGAGTTAAAACATTGCAAGGTCCAACGTTGTTTCAGGTATATTTGAGAATATCCAAGCTATAGAAATTGCTCAGATTTATTTAGAATTTTTAAACAACGAAACTCTTTCTTATGTACAGAGTTCCTTAAGTGTCATGTCACGGATTATACTTTATAAATCCTGAGTATAGACCGAACGTGTAATTATAGTGTTTTATCTTGTATAAAGGGTTGCCATCCATCCGGGTTTCCCCAGAATCATCCGATTGGTGAAATCGATCGGTGAAAGCTAGTCTTATATAAATCCTATACCATTCATCCAATTGCAACTCCAACACAGTTAGTAAACTATAAATTGTTACAAATTGTGTAAGGAACTAACGTCGAGAGAGTCGCGACTGCGTTAAAAGATAAGTGGAGTGCTGCTCATGTGAGTCATGAGTCATGACGTCAGCTACTGTGAAGCTTCGAGCTGAACATTGATCACTCCACTCACTTCAATGCTTGCAACCAGCAAACATTTACACAATATTCTTTGAAATAGCTAATACGTTGCCTCGTTGGTCTAGCGGTCTCAAGCGCGACTGATACGCTAGATGTCCTAAGTTCAATTCCCAGGTCGAGCAAAATATTATTGGGTTTTTCTATGAAATTCTCAGTAGTTCTGAGTCTGGTTTAGTGGCCGGTTAATGGCAATAGACTCGCCCCCTATTATATGGGACGTAAACTGTGGGTGTACATTAGTGTACCTCTGCCTAACCCTTCTGGGAATAAAGGCGTGATGGTATGTTATATAGCTAAGACAAAAAGAAAGAAGGATTATAAGTATTTAGCGAAATTTCGTACTACGTAAGATTGATTTTCTTAACTGAAGTAGGTACCTACAGTAATCTGGAGCCAATCCCCTTTACATATTTTAATTTATTCTAATATATAAACATATCATCATGACTGTATTTCCCGAAGGGTTAGGAAGGGATGTACTATTGTACACCTACAGCTGGCCGGTTGATAACTATAGGGCGTCTGTGTATCTACGAGTGTACGCAAATGCACGGTAAATCTTGCTAGCGCGGTTCAGAATCATTGTAGTTCTACGTACAGGGAGTACAGGGGATAAGAAGTGGATAAGGCGTGTACTAAGACATGATTCGTCGTAGTTCCTATTTAGCGCGATAGATGTCGCAACATCACTTCCACTTAAGCCCGGTTGTTTTGCAAAATTATCCATTTCTTATCCTGTACTTTTTACACCTTATGACAACAGACAATACTACGAGAACTTACTCCAAGAATAAACGGTGGTTCCTTTGATGATATTGAACAGGAACACGCCTCCTAGTTCCCTGGCTTTGTTCGGGTCCACAGACGCGAGACGCGCCTTGATCTTGCTGACCAGGTCAGCCTTGTCTCCCTTTGGCACCTGCTCGCTCTGGGACGCCCCCTGGAAAAGTTGGTGAAGATTTGGTAAGAGTTTAGATAGAAGGGCGTCAAAAGCATGGGCTAAATGAGATATTGAGACTCGATGAAAAATTAATGAAAATACTCATCATTCTCATTTTAAAACAAATTAAGTACTTAAATGTGTAATGAGGTTTATTTATATATATATATATCTTCTTTATATATATAATTCTTCTGTGAGTGTGTATGTGACTGATCTTCTCTCAAACGACTGGACCGATTTTGATGAAATTTTTTGTGTGTGTTCAAGGGGATCTGGGAATGGTTTAGATCAAACGACTGGACCGATTTTGATGAAATTGGGGATCTGGGAATGGTTTTGTCCGCTGTCCGCTGTATTTCGCTTTATACGTAGCGAAGCACGTACCGGGCCGCTAGTATATATATATAAATAAACCTCATTACGTTGTGATAGGAGGGCAAACGAGCAGACGGATCGCCTGATGGTAAGCGATTACCGCTGCCCATGGACACCCGCAACACCAGAGGCGTCACAAGTGCGTTGCCGACCTTTTAAAAGAGGATTGGGCCTCCGGTAACCTCACTCACTCGGCGAAACACAACGTAAGTGTTGTTTAACGCCGGTTTTCTGTGAGGCCGGGGTATCACTCCGGTCGAGCCGGCCCATTCGTGCCGAAGCATGGCTCTCCCACGTGATCCCACGTTATATACTATTTTATGATCCGAACAGGGGGTTTTTGCGGCTATAATTTTAACAACTGCACTTAGACCATCTAACCCAGAGGTCCCCAAAGATAAAGGTTTTTTATCTTGTCGACCACTTCGCATGTTTTCCTGTTTTGGATATGGACCCCCTGTTTATTTCAAAATTTTTGTAAATTGAATGTACAATAAATACCAATTTACATCTCATAGATCCTTATTTTATTTTAGTAGATCGTCATCGACCCCTGCGGGTCGATATAGACCACTTTGAGAATCACTGATCGAACCAATCTTGGTTAGATAATCTAATCCAGGGGTTCCCAACCAGTGGTCAGCGGACCACTAGTGGTCCCCAAGACCTAAAACATGGTCCGCGAAAGGTCTAAAAATCATGTACTCATGTTAAAAGTTTTGATTTAAGTTTAATTCCAGATTGACACATTTGTAGGATCGGGGCTTTAATGAAAATATTTGTATAAATAGAAATATTAGTTTTATTTTGCTCTACTTTCAAGTATCTACAATTTATTTCTATATTCCTTTTTCCTAGCACACACCACACTCACCTCACGTCTCTCGTCTGGTCTCCGTCGCCATCTTCCATTTCCTCTTTCTTCCCTTTCTAACTATCTAGTCCTTTCACTCACTCCTTTACATTCCATTTCACACACCTTCTGTACGTTCCGTTCTCTCATCCTACACATTTTACATAAATATTGTGTTCCCTGCTAACAACAATTAATTCAAAGTGGTTCCGGGTCAAAGAAGGGATGGGAACCGCTGATCTAATCAATCAAATCTTGGTTAGATGGTCTAAGCAACTGGAAAGACTTAGATGACATACATGATTTTAATATGTAGTGTTAGCTGTTACTCGTATCCTACAGGATTTTTTGAGACAAAAGATAGCCTATGTCCTTCCCTAAGACCCAATCTATATCTATACCAAAATTCATCAAAATTGGTTCAGTAGTTTAGGCGTAAAAAATAAACGAACAGACAAAGATACTTTCGTATTTATAATATTATAGTTTGAGATTACCAACTTGATAGTTGTAAAAGATGCTTTAAAAAATTGAAAGTAGTTATACAGTAATAATCCGGTTGAGACTAGTTTATCGATACCTACTTAATTTATCTTTTGCAGTATTTAGTTCCGTTAAAAATATTCCACTAATTATCTAGGAGGACTATTGCATGTATATACGTGGTATATGTAATAATTAGATACTGTAAAAAACTGAAATAACATATTCGTTTGCTGTGATTATTACGTCAATGCATTGAAATAGAAATCATTAGAAACCTTGAAACTTATTAAATTAATTCAACTATACATTGTGTGGGTACATAACATAACCCACACCCTGAAAGTAGTTCAGGATCGAGTACTGAATCGATTTCGGTCATTTTTAATATACCTAGGTAATTTGTTATTCTAAAAATAAATAAAATTAAGTAAATTACAGTCAAGCCTTTAGCTGAACAGTCGAAACAAACGATAATGAAACGTAAGTCAAGGCAATAAGACTTATTAAATGCAGTTATAAAGAAATTCCGTCAAACAATACAAAATAAACCAAAATGTGAATTATTTCAATGAATATAAAGTCTTCACAAAAGCAGTTATAAAAGTAAGCGATCAATACGATCGCAAAAATGACCGAAACCGATCAGGGTGTGTGATATCAAACCCACTAAAGCAGTGATACCCAAAGTGGTCTATATCGAACCCCAGGGGTCGACAACGACCTAAAAGGGGTCCATGTCAGCGGGGAAAAAATAGGTATCCATGGGTATATGGTATATTCAATTTGCAAAAAATTAGAATTAGGCAAACACAACGACCAAACAAAAAACTACCCAAGCCTACCTCAAACCGAAAAACATGCGAAGTGGTCGACAAGAAAATTTTGGGAACCTCTGCTCTAAAGGATACAATGGTCACAGCTTCCGAATTCCGAAGACTGTATTCTAAATCCCGGTATTTAGAGTCTGGCGGACCAAATTTTCCATACAAACGTAATACTAACATCAATCGTAATTCAAATACAATATGAACAAACTGTGTTATTATTCGGATTCGGATACCGTTAATCTAGGATTCCTACTCTACTATTTCGTCCAAAATACTTCACTGGAAATAAATGTAAGCGAATTTAATTCTTGATAACTTTACCAAGTTTAAATCGAATTTCCGGTCATTTATTTCCAGTGAAATAATAGTATTCGAATTAGTACACTAGGGACCTAGATTAACGGTATCCAAATAATAACACAATTTGATAGAATATTGTCTGGATTACGATTTATTTTGGTATTACGTTTTTGTGGGCAATTCAATCTCCGCCGCACCCTTAATCAATAAATTCTGACGAGACTGACAGACTTCTGACCGTAATTACACAGGCCCAATAGAATAATATTTATCTTTCCGGTAACGCGCGTACGTCTTTTAATTTGATAAAAGCATGTAGTTTTTATTTGGTAAGCATCGAATATTAAATAATGAGCGTAACTTACCATGATGTGGTGTGACGGGTCTCGTTGACGGCAATGGTGTGCTCAGACGCTTGAAGCTTTCACTCTCAGATTGCAAAACACAACATTTTGTATACGCTCCAATTTGGTGACCGTACGTTGTGTTGTGTGTGGGACAAACCAGTTTAGGAGATGTGTGTTTCTGTGCGGTGTCAGTATCAAAATAATACGGATATATAATTTTAAAACCTTTTAAAGCCTCTTTTTAGACAAAAACCAACACGGGCGTGTAATGAACTCATAAAAACACTTTAAATACATTAGATTTAAATTTACATAACAGTACAGGCCTATTACTTTATCGTATTACTCGTGGGTTTATTTAAATAATTCACTTTAACCTAATATTACAAAACTTCACAGGTAAGTTCACGAATTTTATTCAGAATGGTTACCCTACTGTTTGTATTGACAAGATAAGGCATAATACCTCTATAATACTTTGTTATATCTATACCCGTGCGCGTAAAAAGTTTTCACTTTTTTTGTTATGCATGCATGATAAGTACCTATCTACTTTAATACAGATAGTATTACATTTAGGTACGGATATTTTCCAAGGTCCAAAAACATTACAAGGTCGCCTCGACGACATTTAACGAGTTTAATATTGTGATAATGTTTGTTTTTATCATTATTAATAATTAGGTTTCATAGTCTGCCAGTAGTGCCAGTAGGTACGTCAGTAAATATACTAAATTCAAGATACCTACACGTTATTATTTACTGAGAAATACAGCAGCAGAAGTTGAAGGAAAGAATGATAAAAATAATATTCTGGGATTTCGTACCAGTCTCACTGGGAGACTTCTAGGCACTGGGAGAATGGTCAAGACCGTGATTGAGATCTCGGCTGGACCTTAGAGATAATAATAGTTGACATTTGGACTCGGCTTTTATGAACTTACATAAGTTATGGCAACCAGACTACTCTTGCCAATGATTAAGGCTCGATGCCGATTGGCAAAGATTTTGCTAAGCTTAAACCGAGTTTAACAGTCCGGCCTGAATCAAGAATTTACTTTGAAAAGATTTTTAGTTTCATCATTTATGTCAACCCTTGCAATGACCTTGTAAGTGTATTTTTTACTTCATATTTTGTGCGTTTATAGATTGATATTTTTTTATTAATTTTATTGTAAAGTCGAGAGCTTACAGCGGTTAATCTAGATTCCTGCTCTACCATTTTGTCCAAAATACTTCACTGGAAATAAATGTAAGCAAATGCAACTCTTGATAACTTTACCAAGTTTGGAACGATTTTCCGGGCGTTTATTTCCAGTGAAGTAGTTGTAGACGAAATGGTGCTGTAGATTAACGGTATCCAAATCCGAATAATAACATAATTTGATAAAATATTGTTTGGATTACGATTTATTTTCGTATTACCTTTGTATGGACCTTTTTATTTTTCTTTTTCTTTGTGGATTAATTAAAGTAAATAAATAAATTCAGTGTCCGCCGGACTCTTATGAAATTCTATTAAAGCTTTATAAATAAAACGTTGCTTAATAAGTGTTTTAAGATATCTAAGTACAATAAATAGTGAAAGTGGGTTAAACGAAGACGAGCTGTTAGCTGATGGGCGTTAACTGCGTGATAATGACCTGCCATTGTTTGACGTGACCACTTAAATTGTCGTTTATACTTAGAGATGGCTATTGTAGCGGATTATGAGGAGCTTTACGGATGACTGGCCGGGGAAGATGTGGACAGAATTGGGGGAGAGCTTGACCGAGTAATGGGACAGAACAGGCTAAATAAATGAGAATAGTTACTCGCATGGTAAGACTGGATTAACTAGTACGCGGTTTACAGATAGATTGGAGTCCTGTAGGAAGCGAATAAAACTGTGGGTAACAGTTAGTATAAATATAACGCGATAAGATATTTTAAATCAATAAAACCACCTGTTATCTATCTTCTATCTATCTATATCTATACTTATAATAAATCTGTAGAGAGGTCAATTCTGTACATGAAATATATTTCCAAAATAACTATCAGCGGGTGATTAGTGATCGATACTGACGCCAAAAATGCAATCAGTAACATTTTTGTCTGTCTGTCTGTCTGTCTGTCTGTATGTTCGTTATAGAAACAAAAACCACTCGACGGGTTTCAATGAAACTTGGTACAATTGTTCTTCATACTCCTGGGTAGGTTATAGTATACTTTTCATCACGCTACGATCAATAGGAGCAGAGCAGTAAAGGGAAATGTTGGGAAAATGAGTGATTCATGAGAAAGGTTTCAAGCTATAAAACATCACGCTACAACCCTTAGGAACCCCGTTCCTACTTATTTCTTCTACTACTTCCTACAACCCTTAGGAACGGGGCAACGCAGGTGAAGCCGCGGGCGAAGAACTAGGGAACAAAGTAACTATTCCACGCGGACGAAGTCGCTGGCAAAAGCTAGTTAATTATAAAATTTTCAATTAAATTCTTTATCCCCCAATGTTGATACAGTAAAAATCCTGGTTTGCTAAAAGATAAAAATTGCATTAAAAATGTTATAAGAACCGCGTTCACTCCGAACTAACGTTGGTCGCTAAATGAAATTGATGCATCATGGATGCAAGCTTAATGTAGGCATCGATGTGGCTTTTTAGCAATAGAGCCAAATACCTATTATACAATACTCTATGTCTGTGTCATAGCTACGCATGTTCAAATGCTATTGCGAAAATATCGCGACAAATTAGACTAAATTTAAATTAGGTAGACTGCCTTGAAATGATGAATGGTCTATCAAAGTATTTCAACTTCGGATCTTAAATGCTTACCTATATTTTATGGTAAGAATATACTACCTTCCATATAAATAATTGAGTGCAAATATTGATTTTTGTGGTATTGTTTTATACAGAATTCTTATAATATTTTAGGTAGGTACTTACCTACATATATCTGATTGTTCTAAGTAAAATTTTATCTTTAGTGAAAAGGAACTTTGTTCTTTCTCACTAAAGATTCTTTGTGGTTTGGAGTGTGGTGTAAGACAGGGGGGCTTAAGTTCTCCCACACTTTTCAATCTGTACACAAAAGAATTGATTCGAGAACTGAGCGACACCAGAGTCGGATGTTATATTGACGGCATATGTGTCAACAATTTAAGCTATGCAGACGACATGGTGCTGCTCAGCGCATCAGTTTGTGGTTTGAGGAAACTGGTGAAAACCTGTGAAACATATGCTAGAGAGCACGGACTTTTGTATAATTGTACAAAAAGTGTCGTCATGGTTTTTGGGGCTGGTGGAAAATACCCTGAAATGGTGCCACCAATCAGACTGAACAATGTTCCCTTAGCTAGGGTACACTTTTCAAGTACCTTGGGCACGTAATGCAAGTTGATTGCTTTTTCGCTATAATGCGAAAAAGATGTGCATCCTTGGTGCGTCGTGTGCGGGCCAGCTCCAATAGTGTCCTGGGCATGATTGCCGATAGGCTGGATTGCTGTATTGTGAATCGTTGCTCCAGAATTTCAGCTGGAATTCTGAGGTAATGATTCATAATTATATTGAATACAAAAAAAAACCACATGTTTGTATTACTAACATACTTAGTTTTAAGTAAATATTGTTACTAACACTATGAGTCCTGGTCACTCGAAATAAAGAGTTATTATTATTATCCTCAATAATAAATATGTAGCCATTAGTAAGATTAACAATAATACAAGAAGAACGTGGGTATAAATTTATGTTCGCATTTTGAAAACGTTCTTTCAAAGTCGCCATCTTTTATTTTGAAGTGAAACTAATGTTGCTGTACTGTGGCATTCCATATAAATAGTTCTTAATTCAAAGTATAGATGTCACTGTCCTAAATTTATGAAAATTACAATTAGGCATTTTTAGGCATCATATTTTGGGTTTTGGATTTGAATTTTTAATGGCCAGAGGTCGTCGATCAGAGCACTGTGACTTTTGGGATTGCTAACACCGTAAAAGTATGATTGAATCGCGCCTGTTATTATTTTACTGGCAAACAAATAGATACGCTGCAACGCTATTTTGCTATTGTAATTATGTACCAGCCCAGACAATTACAATTTCAAATGATAAATATGATTTATTTGCCTTGCTAAGTTCTCTGTAGGTAAACATGAACATGAATATATTGAATTTGAATGAGAAAATGGTTTGCATTGAATTGCTGAAAACGACGGAAAAAAGTAAAAAGTTTATTGATGCAGCAATGTGTTATTGGGGTTCGTGGCTAATAGTATTCCTCGAAGGATAAGGCAGTGTACTAATGCATCTTAAAATTTAAGTAGAATCAATCTCCCACGCACCGTTAATTTTATTGTTTTATTTATATTATAATATTTGGTTAGCCTTTAGTATAATTATTTATAAGATTTTCCGTGTGTAACTCTAAATATGTGCTGTTTGTAAAAAATGTTGTAAAAAGTTTATTAATACAATAATTTTTATTTATTTATTATTACATTTAGGTACAGTTCGCCATTATCTTTTAGATTGGGCGATTAAGCGAGCCTATTGCCAATAATCCAGCCCAAATGTACACCCTGGACTGCTACTGAAAATAACACTGTTCGACATAGTAAACGAACTTAGAACCTCATGCTCAGCAGCCGGTACCGACAACTATATTATTGTGGTGGTCTCTTCCTTCAAATTACCTCTATACCTCTGCTATCCTTCGGGGAATACAGACATGGTAGTATGTTTACTAATAGATACTATAACTCAGTAATTGGTTCACTAACAATAATTAGTGATTGTGTTATGATGATAGTCACACATCAAGAGTCCGGCGGAGCTTGTATTGCCCATAAAAACGTAATACCAAAATAAATAGTAATCCAAACAATATTTTATCAAATTATGTTATTCTTCGGATTCGAATACCTTCCTACCGTATCATTTCGTCTACTACTTCACTGGAAATAAACGACCGGAAATCTTTCCAAACTTGATAAAGTTATCAAGAATTGCATCTGCTTACATTTATTTCCAGTGATGTATTTTGGACGAAATATTACTCGACTCTTATTAGACATGATTTTTTAAATTTTCAATAAATGCCATGTGACACTTATGACATCTGACACCACACTAAAAGCATTCATAAATAGAACAAATATGTCTCAAATAGATACGCCAACGTTCGCCACTTATATTTTAATTCTATCAAGTCTTGACTTACCTCACAAACTTATAATTACAATTCGAGACCCACCCACGAATACAATCTCCGCCTTATTCCTATAAATAGAAGATTTAAAATAGTTTTCAGGTTATTTTCAGGATGTATAATTAAGATTGTTGGGCTAGGTTATTTGAGTAGTCCTAAACAAACGCAGGCCACTTCCTTGAGTCGTATTTAACATGTTGCCAATAAAAAAAGTTGTTTGGACTACGTAATGGATTTCTTGTTTCCCTTTCCAGTTAGGTTTAGCTGTTGCCGTGTTTATTCGATACTTGTGTTTAAGTTTAACTGTTATTGGTAAAGGTAACTTTGTTGTATAAAATAGGTTGACTTTGAAAGGGACCTTATACTTGACTGAGTTTACGGGGGTTGTTTGTTATTGTTAAAAAACTTTGCTGTTATTGGAACTCCGTAAAGAAATTGGAAAATATAGATAGGTTTATCCACCAGCCTTTTTTTAGGCAGACGAGCAGACAAGCCACTTGATCGTATGCAGTCATCGCTACTCATAGATACCTGTAACACCAAAGGAGTTGCTGATGCATTGCCGAGCTTATGCACAGCAAACTGCCAGAACCACTGCAACCGAGGTGGAAGAGTCTCTTACGCGCAAGAGTCCAAACACACGCCAAGGCTTTATAACAAATTCCGATTATAAAGGTGTTCGACATCCAGCCAAAAGCTAGTAAGAGGTCCTACCAACGAGCAAGTTAGATATTTGCTCGCCTCTTCTCCGTGAAAGGGGTAGGTAGGTACATTCCAATACCAAGCTATAAAGATCAAGTCTTAACTCAAAATGTTTAGTAATCCCATTAACTAATGGAAACACTTAAGTTAGATATTTGCTCGCCTCTTCTCCGTGAAAGGGGTAGGTAGGTACATTCCAATTCCAAGCCATAAACATCAAGTCTTAACTCAAAATGTTTAGTAATCCCATTAACTAATGGAAACACTTTAAATTATATACTTGTCTGCATAACTTTAACATTCATGTAGTGAGACGGAAATCGATAAAAGCCTAAGTTTTACAGTGATTATAGGCAGCGACATCTACCTCTTGACATACGTTGCGTTATAAATAATGATCCGCTAAAGGGTATTGGTATGGCAGCTACCGACACCTTTTTTTTGCGTGTGGAAATTCTGATGGACTTCTGCCGTCCGGAACAGTGACAACACTGGCCCGCAAGGCGAAATGGACATCCAAATCCCGCTGTACTGACTGACACGTTTTTTGAATTAATAAATTAAGAGCTTATATTATGCACCTTGGCTTAAACAAGTAAAGCCGATGTGTTTACTGTAATTGTCTAAACAACAAAACACAAGAACACCTATCCTATCTGGTACTCGAATTTGAATCTGTGTGCGTCACGTTAAATAGCTGTGTTAGTAACCAAAGAGGCCGATCAGTTTTCCTTAAATCCAATTACATTCATTCATGAGATTAAAATGACTAACTAGAAATCCCGTACCAATAATAAGGCTAAAAAACAATACAGCCTTACAAACCAAAAATAAACCTTAAATATCGATAATTACAGCACAAAAATCATAATGATTTTTGTGTCATATGAAAAGAAAACATTTTTAATATTCTGATTACACACGAGCGCACCGACGTTGAATATTTGATGGCATACAGTGTGCCATGCTCATGAATTTATGAATTTCATTAATGTGTATGACAGTGTGTCTCGGCCTAATTTACTTTTCGATATTTTCGCGGACGTAATGGAGACGTCGATGTGGAATCGAATTTTTTGTGATATTATTTCATTGGACTATCTGAATAAATTTATATAAGACGAAACGACACGAGACGACAAGTTTGGCGTAGCGGCTGAGCGATCGGCTTCTGCGTCACGTGTTGTGGGTTCAATCCCCACACGGAGCAAATATTTGTATGATCTACACTCTACAGGTAGTAGTTCCTGGTCTGGGTGTTTGTGTATGTGAGAATTTGTGTTTGTGAACGCACCCACGATACAGGAGAAAATCTTGGTGTAGGGCAACGTTAAAAAAAAAACCGGAGTATACGACTGATTGACTGACATAATTAAGGCAAAATCAACCGTAATAAGAAACTTATATCTAGCTTTCATATTAAAGAGACCACCACTAAGACGAGATGTGAAGAACTTCGTATGAAATTACAAAAAAAGATCAACCCAAGTATCACGACTCGACTTCGATAGTAATAGTTACTTTTAATTTTTTCTATTTTCCCTTGTTATCATTGTAGCCTTTTTTACGTTTACGGGGCCAAGAAATCGATCTAGCTTAATGTAATTTCTAGGAAAATTAGTTTTCCCCGTGTATTCGTGCAAAAAGCAATAAACTTGACTTCCCCTCAAAATAGATCTAGCTAGATTTATATTAAGCAGTTTCTCTAGAATAAATTCATATAAGAATCCATAGCAGCTATTTAAATGTGAATCTTATTATGATTCATGAAAGCTGTCCATTTTAGTCTCTCTCTCTCTCTCTCCATATGTTTATACCACCTTAGTGTAGTGGTCCTACGTGCGACTGCTATGATAGAGGTCCTAATACCGATTCCCAGGTCGAGAAAATGATAATGAGTTTTTCAATGAAATTTTCAGTAGCAGTTCGGAGTTTGGATTGGTTTGTTAATGGCAAAAGACTGGCTTCCTACGTGGGACTGTCTTTATACAATGTATAATAAGTAACTTCAGAAGTGAAATATTATCATTTTAATTCTAGTGAAGTAGTGACGTCACCAATACCCGCTGTCTGTAATATGCCTCGTCAGTCGATTGATCGTTCAGTTTATTGGATTCACACAACGCTGAATTTCAATTGAAATGAATTATTTTACTTTGTTTGACATTCAGTTATTAATTATACATGCTGTATAAACAATGATGTATTGATTGGTTTGGGGGGAGGGAGACTGGTCCTCCTGTCAGTCCACAGGGAAGGACAATATTGAATGAACTTGGCGTAGCGGCTGAGCGATCGGCTTCTGCGCCACGTGTTGTGGGTTCGATCCCCTCACGGAACAAATATTTGTATGATCTACAGGTAGTTGTTCCGGGTCTGGATGTTTGTGTATGTGAGAATGTGTGTTTGTAAATGCATCCACGATGCAGAAGAAAATCACCCTAGTATGGGATTTTTACATTTTAAACAAGAATTTTAAGCCATGCTAAGTTTATTTGTTTTAAGTACCTACACCTCTGCCTGACCATTAGAGGATCGCAGGCGTGATGGTATGTTATATTAAAATCAAAACTGGATTTTTCAATCCTTTCTGGCTTATATATTGTCATCCTAAAACTGAGATTTATTAAAATAAAGAATAGTAAATCTTATTGACACGTGGCAAAATTCTTTCATTTTCAGACTTGCAAATATTGTGACTGCATTTATTTAATCTGAAATCAAAAGCTTGAATTCATATTATTATGTACGTATGTAAGTCTTGAATAAATCCAATATTTTATCAAATAAATCAAGTTGTGTAAAAAGAAAACTACGCAAAGTAAATCTTGATTCTAATTTCTTTGGTAAACTTGTTTGCAGCGCTAACTTGTTTTTTCTGAAGTTCGAAAGGTCACAACTAGTTGAGATATTAATTTCGCAGTCGTTAGTTGTCTGAAAATGTTTGTCAAGTCATTGATTGTAATTATAAGACAAATATAAGTATAAATATAACAGGTTATCGCGCCTGTATTCCCAGGGTTAAGGCAGAGAGAGGTAGGGAATAGTGGACTCCAATAATTCCACTCACGATTGAAGCTGCTCGACTGGGGAAGTACCTCCTGCAGAAAAACGTAGTCAAATAACATAGCTCCGTGCTATGTTGTGTCCCTAACGGTGAGCAAGGTCGCCAGATTTACGCGAGGAAGCGTTATGTTGGCAGTGGAACGGTGGTGTTTTGTTACCGCTACTGTCATGCACGGCAGTATGTCTCCTATGCTGCCAGCCCAACTATTCCTCCTTAATTTACAGGGTCCACAACACGCGAGTGATACCCCTGGTGTTGCAAGCGTCCATAGGCTAAGGTAACCGCTTAACATCAGGCGGGCCGTATGCCTTTGCCAGCTTAGTGGTATAAAAAAAAAGATGTTCACCCAATAGGTTTATTGTCCGAGTTGCTAGTGAGAGGGGATCGTGGCGAAGTAATAAATGCACCGATCAACCAATCTGCAAGGTTAAGTTACGCTTGCTACGGTCAGTCTATAGCTGGGTGACCATTCTCAAGATATCCAGAACCCTCAGAGAGTACTTAAAGCAGTCTATCCCGTTTGTAATACGAACACACATGACAATTGTTTGTTGTAGTTGACGCCAAAAAGCTTCACAACCAGAACATCCTCAGAATACCAAAAGGAAAGATGCCTATCCTTCTCCAAGATCCCATCTATCCCTATACCAAAATTCTTCAAAATTAGTTCATCAGTTTAAGAGTGAAAACGTAACAAACGTATATACTTTAGCATTTATAATACTTACCAGTTTGAATTTTACATAACTATACATATTGTTCACACTGAACAAATAAATAAACTTCATTAAACTACAGTACGATGTAAAATGCTTCAGTAAAACTACTAGCAAAGATTAAATAATAGTTTTACGTTTTAAAAGCAAGAGCAGGTAATATAAGCATAAAATCCGCGCAAACAGTATCAGTTCACATAGCGGGAAACGGGCCGAGCTTAAAATAATAAAATCTGTCCGTTTAACCAGAGCATTGTGGGGTAAGTAGTATCGCTTAGCGAGCGTTTGAACGAGACAGCTGCTTGAATGTATAGGCAAGTCGTGTGGAACAGTAATCCTTACTAATATTATAAACGTGAATGTTTGTGAGTATGGATGTTTGTTACTCTTTCACGCCGGAACGGCTGAACGGATCTGAATGAAATTTGGCACAGAGATAGATTATAGTCTGGAATAACATATAGGCTACTTTTTATCCGGGTCGGACCCAATTCTGAAGTCCACGCAGACAAAGGCTAGTGGATAATAATTTGCGCTAGTATGTCATCACCATTTGAATGTGTTAGTGTGAAACATAATGTGCATGTAGTAAATAATGCGGTTAAGAGCTTACCTTAAAATAAAATAATAAAAGC
This sequence comes from Acronicta aceris, assembly GCA_910591435.1. NCBI lineage: Eukaryota > Metazoa > Arthropoda > Insecta > Lepidoptera > Noctuidae > Acronicta > Acronicta aceris. The sequence goes on from OU342775.1 coordinate 1,974,880, forward strand.
TGTCCCTGCCTCAAGCCTAGTGGTCCTGATCGCGAGTGCTACACTAGAAATCGTGGGTTCGATTCCCCGGTTAAGCAAAGTGTTATTGGGTTTTTCTATGAAATTCTCAGTAGCAGCTCGCGGCTTAGAATTTGTGTCCAGTTAATCGCAATAAGCTCGTCCCCTATTACATGGGACCTAAACATACCGGCGAATTGTCGAAGTACATTAGAACACCTCTACCTAACCCTTCGGGCAACACAGGCGTAATGGTGTGTTATTTTATGTTCTGTCCGCCTGTAACAAGCTGAGGTTCAAATAATCTGTCTGTTTTACCCCTACGTACTCGGCAATAGTGAGTGTTTTAGCGGGGCAGTTACTTAGATATAGTAAAGTAAGACAGGTAAGTAAGCGGGATAGTTGTTTGAATCTGTTCGTTTCACATGAGTATTGCAGAATAAGTAGTACTTATCCGCTAAAGCGAGCGTTTGAACTGCGTGGCTACTTGCATATACAGGCAAGTTGAAATAACAACTAGCCAGACATATTTGCAAGTACTATGCCCTACTAAATGCTCCCAAAATCGCGGCCACTAGGGAAATTACCCCAGGCTGAGGTACCCAGCGTGTAGCGTAGTATCAACGCGTTACATGTCACGGCAAGGTCACCGGTTGAGTGGTGTGCCGCGATATTGTGAGCCTATTTGCGACTAAAAACACAATACTACGTTCAAAAAGCCAGATTCTATGCAGGCGTCGGTCATCCAAATTGTTAGGTGCAGAATTATATTTGTTGTTACGTAATACGTTATTACGTAAACAACTTTAAATTGCGATGAAGAGGGAAATCAGCCACCAAGGTCACTATCACCACGGAACAAATTCAGCAAAGCACCTAGTAAAGTAGAACCACTACCTACTGACCAGCACTAGCAGCTACACTGCACTGCACTATAGTACTAACCTGGCGTATGACCGTGGATTCTGGACAAATTTTCGATCCGAGAGGCGCACCTCTAGTCGCAAGCAAGACTGCTGTGTTAAAGGTCAAGGTTTTATAGGAAATATTTTTTTTTATTATTTGCTTGCGGCTGTAGCATCACTGCGACCGCAGTCGGTCTATTGTGATCGCCACTCGTTGAGTTAGAGTTCACCGCTGAATCCTACAGCTACTATGAACTGCAGGATTTTCTTAGGGGTGAGCTCCTTTATCTCATCCGGTCGTGTACCTACCATTAAGTCATGTCATGTCTGAGTGGACTCCCAATTTATCCTGCTTTAATGATGTGTGTACTTTTCCACATAGTTCATTTATATTCTATTATTGACATCGAGTTCTCAAACACTGAGAACCTTCTAGTGATTATCTCGACTTTGGTCTAACTTTGACATCCAATGTTCACACATCTTCAAATCGCAATATTGTACCAGTGAACATTGTAACACCATTTATTTTAAAAGAGTGTCCATGGAGTTTTTGCCGGATTCTTCTCCATAGGATCAACCTTTTGGAACCGTGCAACTAGAATCATAACGTTTCATAAACGCTTGCTAAAGCTTATTTGAAATAAAAACATTTGAACTTTGAAGTAACTAGTACTTGGAAGCATGTATTTAGCGTTAGTTTTTGGTGTGCAATATTTTTTTTCCATCCGTCTATCTATATTAACGTGTGTTTCCCAGTGATGAACACTACGCTTGTGTATTAGCGAACCGCATCTCCCAAGAAGGTGAAGTGGCGTATGAAACTCTTAGTAGCAAGTCGAAGTTTGGATTTCTGCCTGGTCAATGTCGGTTAGGTTAAATACATAAACTGTGGGTGTAATTATATTACAGCAGTATATCTCTACCTCATACCGTACTGTATATTCTGTGTTTGTTCTACTAAGCAAGCTGGAGGTTTATTATATAATAAGCCCTCATTCTCCTCCCTTTGGGCTAATTTGGCCTAATTAGTTAGAAATCATGTACGGATCAAAAGCATGTATTATCCTATCACTTATCACGCGTTGAAAGACGCCATTTCAATCTGTTGAGGGTATCATCCATACTAATTATAAATGCGAAACAGTTTTTTTTTCTGTAACCTTTTCACGCTTAAACCACTGATCAGATATCAATGAAATTTGACAAGGAAATAGATTACATCCTGGGGAAGGATATAAACTACGATGTTTTAAAAATCTAGTAAATAGTCCTTCTGGGATGCGAGTGAATCCGCGATCAACAGCAAGTATTATACCTGTAAATGAAAGGTGTTAATATTCCCAAAACCAAGACACACAACCTTCAAATCAGGACGGCAACAAGTTTGACAACGAAACAGCCCTCCAAAGGCTTGGGATTAATTTTAAATAAGCCTCTAAGATGCGTGTAGTAATTATTTCTCATGTCAGGCCATGTTATCAGGACTTGGTTTCTCTGGGGTGCCTGAGATGTCGGGCGTAGATCAGAGTACCACAACGTGTTATTGCGATCATTTTGCGATTGAAAGAAAGGGATGCCGTTCTAGACATTAAATAGCAGCATCCCTTTTTTACAATCTAAAAATAATGGGTAGGTAGATCTGAGGACAAAAGATTTTAGTATCTACATAACATAGCATCACGCCTGTATTCCCCGATGAGTTAGGAAGAGGTGTACTAATGTATACCCCCAGCTCGCCGGTATGTTAACTCCGAGCTGTTACTGAGAATTTCATTGAGAAATCCAATAACACTGCTCGACTTGAGAATTGAACCTAGGACCTCTGGCGTAGCAGTTGCGCTCAGGACCACTAGGCTGATGTAAGGTATTAATAATTATGAATAATCCGGAGCCAAGAAACTCGATAACTTTTAGATAGAACCCATTTTAGATATCGTGGACATCAGTTATGTACTTAGTAAAAAATACAACATTTTCTCTTTAAATAACTGTCTTAGATCTGAAAAACATCTGGTCGATTCTACCCATTTCAGAATGTAGACAAACCGGTGACAAAGGCCTTCTGTTCTGGCATGTTTTGTGCGATAGATTATAAAGATTAATTAAGTTCTAAGTGTTGTTAAAGGCCACGACGACATTTCGGAGATACGTGGGAGTTTATTAAAACATCTTGATTCTTCTTATGGGATGCAAACGAGCAGAAAGATCGCCTGATGGTTAGCGATTACCGTCGCCCATAGACACCCGCAACAACAGAGGAGTCACAATTGCGTTGCCGGCCTTTTAAAAGGGGGTTGAGCCTTCGTTATCCTCACTCGGCGATTCTGAGTAAAATTTACGTCAGGTTCTAATTGAATAATTTTTTGTCATCAAGCGGATAATCATTGTAGAAGTTCCTATTGGTGACAACAGTCCAGGTGTATGAAATTGAATGAATTTGAATTTGAAAAAAGACATTGGTAATTTTTTTAATTCTTGCAATGCTTACGCTTGACCGTTAATTCGCCTAATTTAAGTGACACTACGATCTACGATGGAAGAAACCGATTCACTCGTGATTTAAAGACACCCAAATTATATCTATCAGGGAAGACCCACTCGGAAAGTGCATTACACATTTCAGCGGGACGCATGATAAAATTGGATTTAAAGCTCCTTACTAGGCTTTAAAAACGTAACCTATCTGGTACATTTGAGTATATCATCTTATGACCTACGAAACGTCTTGCTGATCAGTCGTGCGACGGGTCGTTGAGCTCCATAAATAATAGTTGAGCTAAGCGATGAGTGACCCCAGGACAGGTCAACTCAAAGGTTATTTTTTAGTAAAGGAAAAAATTCAATCGCGGGCAGGATTCGAACCTGCGTCTTCTGGTTTGATATACCAGACGCTCTGACCTCTAAGCCACCGCGAACCCTACCCGCATGATTGAAATTTTGCCTTCACATTCTGAATTTACGTCATAAGGTGACGTTGGTGACATCTATAAGAGGCAAGTTACCTTACTTCTCAACCGACACGACTTACTTTACAGTTAGTTCAGTGTCGTACGTTGCCACCTTACCTTTTAACTATCTTTTTGTGATTTTATTGCATTTTCCATGCTAAGATTATTTAGTTATTTTTTAGTAAAGGAAAAAATTCAATCGCGGGCAGGATTCGAACCTGCGTCTTCTGGTTTGATATACCAGACGCTCTGACCTCTAAGCCACCGCGAACCCTACCCGCATGATTGAAATTTTGCCTTCACATTCTGAATTTACGTCATAAGGTGACGTTGGTGACATCTATAAGAGGCAAGTTACCTTACTTCTCACTGACAAGTAACTAACTGAACTAACTGTAAAGTAAGTCATGTCGGTTGAGAAGTAAGGTAACTTGCCTCTTATAGATGTCACCAACGTCACCTTATGACGTAAATTCAGAATGTGAAGGCAAAATTTCAATCATGCGGGTAGGGTTCGCGGTGGCTTAGAGGTCAGAGCGTCTGGTATATCAAACCAGAAGACGCAGGTTCGAATCCTGCCCGCGATTGAATTTTTTCCTTTACTAAAAAATAACTAAATAATCTTAGCATGGAAAATGCAAAAAAATCACAAAAAGATAGTTAAAAGGTAAGGTGGCAACGTACGACACTGAACTAACTGTAAAGTAAGTCGTGTCGGTTGAGAAGTAAGGTAACTTGCCTCTTATAGATGTCACCAACGTCACCTTATGACGTAAATTCAGAATGTGAAGGCAAAATTTCAATCATGCGGGTAGGGTTCGCGGTGGCTTAGAGGTCAGAGCGTCTGGTATATCAAACCAGAAGACGCAGGTTCGAATCCTGCCCGCGATTGAATTTTTTCCTTTACTAAAAAATAACTAAATAATCTTAGCATGGAAAATGCAAAAAAATCACAAAAAGATAGTCAACTCAAAGGTGCTTTTGCTCAGTTATTGCTCTACATTGTAAAACTTACATATCTAAGAGTATTATTACTGTCTGGACTTTAAAAAAACCGTGATTCTATGTATTTGTTCCGGTGGTTCTACCCAGAAGTCGTCAGTTAGAAAATAGCGGCTCCATGTAGTTAATATTCTAAAACATTGACTTGTAAAAGTGTCTCTAAAAGATCTATTTATAGAAATCAATATCATTTGTCATCTGTATGTATCTAGATTTCGTTTGATGTATTGCGTTATTTCAATTAAAAGTGTCAAATGTTAAGAATTCATTCATCATAATTATAAATGTAGAACTATTTAATATTCACCACATATGCTTTTATGGTGACAAGGAGAACGAAAGGGAGACGAAGACGCAATGAGTATAGATTAAAGAAATGTCTCTAAATAATAATAATATCGATAATAATCATTATTTTGAAAAAATATATCTTATCGACTGCCTCATTAGTCTAGTGGTACCCGAGCGCAACTGCTACGCTAGAGGTCCTGGGTTCGATCCCCAGGTCGAGCAAAGTGTTATTGGGTTTTTCTATTAAATTCTCAGTAGCAGAGTCTGGATTTGTGCCCGGTTAATGGCAATAGGCTCGCCCCCTATTACATGGGACCTAAACATACCGGCGAACTGTGGGTGGAAATCAGTACGCCTCTGCCTAACCCTTCTGGGAATACAGGCGTGATGGTATGTATGTATATATATCTTATTTAATCTATTGTATACATTATGACAACAAATAATGTTAAAAATTATAATAGTAATTAATAATTATAGACACACATTGCTTCCTCTCTCCTACATTGCTGTGCCCGACGGGGTCCATAATGAACCTAATTTATTGCAAAATTTTCCATCTAACATAGAACTACATTGTGGAATGCAATAAATATTGATTATTGAGGTGATGAAATGAAATGATATTATGAAATTATTTATTCTGCAAGTAGATCTTTAGAGATACCTTTACATGTCAATGGTTTTTAGCTAGATGGCTTCGGCATTTCCTAATTGACGACCTCTGAGGAGAAACACCGAAACAAACTCAGAGAATCATGGTATCTTTTAAAGTCCAGACATGGAAGAACACTTATATGTGAGTGGTACGATGTAGGGTAATGTCTGAAATGACCTTTTGAGGAAAGAACCATAGCAGCTTTGAGTAGACCAGTCCCAAATGACGGCACGCATGCATCAGTCATCGTGTAGCTCAACCATAATTTAGGGAGCTCAACGACCTGTCGCACGACCATACCAGATCAGCAGGACATTCGTGTAGGTCTAATGAAGTTCCCAAAGCCTCCAGACTATAATAAGCTTGTTTAATTATCATGTATATGATGAACAGAGATTTACATATTAAAACGCTGTTTCAAGGAATTCTGGAATATCTTTATTTAAATCTGTAATAGGACACAATCAGGTTTGAATTACATTTTTATTTGTTGTTGCTCTTTTAAATGCTTTATTAATAGGTTTCTAATTGTTAAAGGATTTAGGACCTAATAATAATATACATAACGAGTCACTTAGAGGTAGAGTGCCGTCTAGTAAGCAGGCTGACTGTAAGCCTGGATTATTGACAATTCAATGTTGACGAAAAATTAATGATATATTTAGTTCTTTAGGAGTTATAGCCGCTGGGTGAGAAGTCTGACTGTTGGCCCTGCAAGCCTTGCTGGATTATTTGTCGATTCATTGCGACTGAAAAGTTGTCGGTACCTATTTATGGAGTTGCAAATGGAGGTCAGGTCGCCGTCAGCTGACTGTCTATTATCCCTGTCATCCTTATACATTTCGTTGAATCAATGTGAACGAAAATTTGTAGGTGTATAGTTAGCTATAGTAATTTAAATAATGTATGGCAAAAAATGGCAGTGTTACGTAATTTTTCTCATGATTTGGCGGATGGGAATATGCTTGGTGTGAATCGTCTCGAATCGTGGAAAAGGGCTTAGTTCAGAATTCTGTCATTACACGCTACATTTCAATCTACCATCTAAGTAACTTTCTTTTTCACATCTATTTATAACAGTAAAACAACATTCTTAAGTTTCGGCTTGAAATCTCTGAGCTGCCGAAATCTCTTGGCGATAATGTGACATTTCCTCAAAAAGTGGCCCTCCACGACTTCGTAATGGACCCAAGCATTGTTGATGAATATCATTGCACTTAGCATACCTCGGTACTTGTACAAGTGAGGGTCAGGCGATTCGTCTGCAAAGTACAAGAGTTTTGGAATAATCTTCTTTAGTAAGGTATACATTAGCCCTTCGCTTCTAATTGCTGTAAGTTATACTCGCACGAGGTGCTTCCAGCCTTGGCGCTGACCAGGGTCCTCAGTGAGGGCGTCTTGACAGTGTGCAGTGACGTATTAGTTGCTCCGCTTATGGGGAACTCTTGGTTCTCAGTTTGCTGTGATAGTTGTTCCTGACGGCGTTCGACTGAAAAGGAAGGAACTTCATTAGTAGAAATGAGGATTAGGCATTCCAAAAAATTGTTTTCTTAAAAAGTAGCGTAGTTGACTGGTGTTTGATCAAAAGTCCATAAGCACGCTAAGGATTACATTGCTATGAACAGTACGAGCGAGCTCGATACAGCCAGTGCGTGTCACTTGTTAACAACAATGAATAGAAGGTCGTAAGTCAAACTAATCGTCAAGCTATTGCATTGTGAGATTGCCTATGGACTTTTGGTCGCCACTGTACAATTATTTTTCCTTTTGTGTAACAAACAAAAAATGGCGGCGATACAGTGCATTTAAGGTTCGCGTTACGACAAAATTTGTTGACGTACAAAATAGTGACGTCACAACCTCCTACTCCGGAACTTTAATGCTCTTTATTTTAGTTTGTCAATTCTTATTATTTTGATAAAGCAAAAAATACGTGTTCAATATTTTTGGATAATCTAACTGACGGACCGAATATAATGATATTTTTTTAATCCAGTCATCATCCTAGAGAGAGAAAAGACGTTTTTGTCTATCAGAAAATATTCAGTAAGGGGCAATAAATGTCATCAAGTATCCCTGCAATTAAATAAATTAGGACAAGCTCACGAAGATGATGAAGTCTCCCTGCAAGAAAATCTAATATAAAATAAAAAAAATTAATATCAACATACTCACTAATTCGTCGCCAAAATGCTTCTATTCTGCGTTCAAATATTGTTCCCATCAAAAGGAACATAACAATTGCTAATACCACTGGACCGAAGTACCACCATTCCATAAATTTTTGACGTTTCTGGCCATATGAAAAATAAATACTATTAAGTCTATCATTCTCAATTGCAATTCGAGCTTGAATTGCACACAAAAACGTAATGCCAAAATAAATCGTAATCCAAACTCAATTTTATCAAATTGCGTCAATATTCGGATTTGAATATTGCTAATATAGGTTCCTACCGTACCAATTCGTCTACTACTACTTCACTGGAAATAAACGACCAAAATTTCGTTCCTAAATTGGTACAGTTATCAAGAATTGCATTTATTTCTGGTGAAGTATTTTGGACCGCATGGTAGAGTAGGAACCTAATAATAACACAGTTTTACTAAATTGTATTCAAAATACGATTTATTTTGGTATTACGTTCGTGTGGGAAATTCGGTCCGCAGGACCTTTACGTTTTATTTACAATAAAAGTCTGTATAGAAAGACCAAAAACCTCCTAACGTGGTCCCTGTGCCTGGTACTAGGCTGATTAGTTGATTACTGTAGGTACCCTTTCACAGTACTGACCTGTTTCTACAAATATTTACTTTTAGTCCAAGAGAACGCACCATTAGTCCATTGCCATCCAAAATTAAAAATGTAAAAGTAACTTTGTCTGTCTGTTGCGCTTTTACGCCTAAGCCGCTGAACCAATTTTGATGGATCTTGGAGAAGGACTACCTTTTATCTCAAAAACTCCTTTGGAAATGTGAGTGAAATTGATTGATATTATGCAAAATCTATTGTTTTACGCAGTTCGCTGAACTAATAGTAATTAATTTAGAAAAATCTTATAAAAAAACTCTCTAAGAAAGAGCTGTACCATACAAAACGTGGGAAATGTGTTACTTTAAAAAGAATCTGATTATGAAAAATATTTTTTTCATTCGAGCCATCCTTAATAATATTATAAACATGAAAGTTTGTGAGTATGGATGTATGGATGTTTGTTAATCTTTCACGCCAGAACGGCTGAACGGATCTGGATGAAATTTGGCACAGAGTTAGATTATAGTCTGGAATAACACATAGGCTACTTTTTATCTATGTCGGACCCAGTTCTCAAGTCTACGCAGACAAAGTCGTACTTATTAATTAGAAGAATAAGAAGTCCAATTCTTAGATAAAATGATGTCAAATACCAGTACGCTTTCCGTTGAGGAGGTACTAGGTGTGTTCATTTCTGTATTTATCCAGCACTCAGTAGAATCGTGTATACATCTTGAATTAATTCATCTTCCAATATATTATGAGACCGTCCTTTTCACTACAAAATTTCGAAACATAGTCATTAAGGAGCAATCATTATCATTTTATAACATTTCTGTAGTTTTAATAAAAATATGTAAAATGTCTATATATATAAAATACTTTGTCCTGACTGACTGACTGACGGATCAACGCACAGCCTAAACAGCAGATCGTAGTGACCTGAAACATGGAGGGTGTGTTCTTTGTATGACGTAGTCGATAAGAAAGGATTTTTGGAAGCTCCTAAGGTGGTGAAACGGCGGATGAAAGTTTGAATGATAGTCTGTCTTTTTTTAGGGGGTGAAACCGCGTGGTATCATCACGTCTATATTCCACGAAGGGTAAGGCAGAGGTGTACTAATGTACACCCACATTTTGTTGATATGTTTAGGTCCCAAGAGGCGAGCCTATGAAGCGAGCACGAAAAATCGGAGCTGTTACAGAGAATTTCATAGAAAAACCAAATAAAATTTTGCCGGACCTAGGAATCGAACTCAGGACCTCTAGCGTATCTCATAGCCACACCAACGACTAGTAGAATAACGACAAAAACAGACAGAAAAAGTATAAATTCACCATTATTTGCGATTTGGTAATCAATTATAGTTCCATCACTGACAAAGCAGTTTTGGTAGTTATACTTTCAAACAATTCATACAAGAGTGTTGCCTTTTTTGCTCCTATTGTAAAAACTCTCTTGTGTATGTAATTTGCACAAAATACTATGGCAGAGAAGTTCGGACTTATAAAATAACATACCACCACGCCTGTATTCCCCGAACGCTTACGAAGAAGCGTACTAATGTACACCCACAGTTCGCCGCTACGTTTAGGACTCATGTTATAGGGCGCGAGCCTATTGCCATTAACTGGGCAGAAATCTAGACTTGTTGCTACTGAGAATTTAATAGAAAAACCCAATAACACTTTACTGGTTTCTGACAAATAATATCAATACAACGCGATAAAATCCGTAAAAAGTAGCTTTTTTCGACCTGGTGATCGGACCCAGGACAGGGCACTTAGCACATTAGCACTAGACTAATGAGGCAGTAGTAGAAGAACACCAGGTATAGTATTTCGGTGACAGCTAGGTTACGTGGTTGGCTCGCGGCGACGTCATTGTTCGAAACGATACAACTATTTGTAAATACATTAGCCGACCAAAATGCATTTTTTTCACTTTCTTGCTTCTTTATTGGTGGAATTTTCGATTAGCAATGTTATTCAGATTACTTTTTTAACTAAATAGACGAATAACACGAGGCATAAATAGTTGGGCTAGTAAGCAATTTATTTTATATTAATCATGAATTAAAAATTTCCTGATTGGTATCGAAGCTCTCAATCAACGGCAACACTGACCGTGAAATCCGTGAGTTTCGTGACGTCTGGAATGGAATGGAATGGAATATCTGGGGCGTAAGCAAATCTTATTCTGCCATGGACGACATTGTCTGGTCGGGCGGCGGTGAACATTCCCCTTAATATAACATTAATTTCTTAGATACTAAGATAAATATGAACATGTGTGTCTGGATTTTGTTGTCTTGATGCTAGATATTTAGACAAGAATATTTACCCAGACGGTAATTGACTCATACATTTATCAAAACTGTTTGGGTCCGTTTATAAATATATAGAATTGTCTATATTTGTATAAGTACGTGGTTTTCTTTTTATTTACGGTTGGTGTTGAGAGAATCCATAACTTATACCCCGTATAAATTAACAAAATAGCATTTAATTTATGGGGAATTATATTCATGAATAATTAAAGCATTAATTGGAGAACTGTCCCATCTACCTGTCCTACCTACTCTATCTACATCTAGAGGGCCTGAGTTCGACTCCCAGGTTGAGCGGTGTCTTCTTTTTATGAAGGATTAGGACTAGGATAATGGTGACATTCCCAAGCTAAATATTGCCTCAGTTTCATAACAGCCTCGTTAAATATTCTCCAATGTTTCTCCAACATTATTCTGGGCATAGTCACTAGAAATAAACCTTAGACTTACATAAATATGTCGATATGAATTGTATTGCACCAGTGCGTTATAGTTATATTAGAATAAACAGTGCGATTCCCATTTTTATTAATTATTATTTTTATAATTTATTGCGATAACTTGGGCATCGCCCACGAGGGTCTACTTGTGACTTGTGTCAATTTTGACATGACATTCTTATATAAGAAGCTGGAAGTTTTGTATCGATAATTTTTCACAAAGGAGTATTATCGTTTAGGTTATGGTTTGGTAATATATGAGCAATATAGTCAACCGCTGTCGATGAAACCTTCAAATGAGAAAACTTTTTAGCATCAATTTTTACAAATGTTTGAAAGTCAGCATTGTGAAAATTATTTCAAAATTATCTTGTAGAAAAGAGATGATGATTACTGAAACTATTGTAATTGTAATTTCCAATTTTATGTTTAGTAAAATGTAGGCATATCTATGAATAAATAAATGCATGTGTTAATAAATAAACTATAGCGGCGGTATCCTAATGGCTAGGGCGTTGGACTGGCGATCATATGGTTGCCGGTTCGAAACCCACCCATTGCACTACTGACGTGAACTCACTCGTAACACAAGGATTTAGTTTAGCACGAGGGGTTAACAGGAATACTAGTAATGTGACACCACATTACTAGTAAGCTTAAAAAAAAAATACAGCCAAATACAACAACAAATATTCACATAATATTTTTTAAACAACAAAACCAAACTGATAAATAAGACGCCAATCGCATTATCTTATAAAATTTGCAAATCTATAAAATATGCAAACACCTAACAAAATGTATGCAACAATATCCCCCCGAGTTATACAATCGTGAATATCGTGTGCACCCGGTTGTCAGAGCCGGGTAACCCGGATAAAACCCGGGTGCAGAGCGGAAAGTGGAAACCGTAAAGATTTTACGGACGTCTGACGTCTCCGAGTTTACGGCTAAAGAAAAATTGTGGGTGAAGGAAAAGTTCACGATAATGATAGCTGCATTCTTGGTATCGGTCTTGGTTCCTTTTCTTTTTGTGTCGATCGGTAAAGCGTTTTATAATAAAATTGTTCTTGTGCAAGTTATGGTAGGTAATGGAAAATGTAGGAATGGATGGTTGTTTGTGTTGTGTCGTAGAAAATAAATTTAACATTTTAAAAGTAGCTCTATTTAAAGAACCTATTATCGGGTTACTATTTTTGTTTTGATGTTATGTAGCATAAACTCAATACTCAATACTCAATTCGTTTATTGCACTCCACAATGTTAACAGGTGTTAAAAAATAAATATAAAAGTATCAATCATGGACCCTGTCGGGCACGGCAATGTAGGAGAGAGGAGGACGGCTTATGTTTCGTAACCACAGATATTTTTTTAATACCTAAGTAAATACATAAAATAAATAAATAATAGGTAGGGAACATAACTTTGTCCCTGAGGATAATTATAGTACACTCCGTGTGTACACCTTCGTGTTACACCTTAAGCTATACCAGTTTATGCTGGCTTCTAATGAGAAGCCAGCATAAACTGGAGATTACTATAAAACATTAACTGATAATTTATAACTTGACGTGTAGCCGTGTGTACATAAGAATGTTCAAAATACTGATCTAATCTCAGTTTAGTAAATTTCAAATAGTATTCTACTCTCAACTAAAAACAATGTCAAACGCAAAGAAGTTCATTTTAATTGAGATTAATTATTGACCAGATGTTGACTTTTATGACACTAAAATTGGACCGAAAATATTCAATTGAACATTTTAACTAGAATTCTCCTCATTGTTATTGAAACATGGAGATTTGGCGGTACTGAAATTCCCTAAAAAACTGTACAGTTAAATTCAAACTTTATCTTTATGTTATAATACACTTACAACTGTGAACTGATACGTTTTATGTACCCTGATCATCCCTCCATAAACACATCCCCTATAAACAAAATCCAAAAGTTACATTGTTTTACACAAATATCCACAATATCGAGTTAGTTCACATTAGAACCTTTTAAGATTCGTCCCACGTTTGGGCGCCAACAAAAACAATCTACACGCAACAAATCCGACGAATGTTCGATGAAAACCAGCTAAAACTGGTTGTGACTGGACCGGGCCAGTTTCCACCGGATTATACTAACGGCTCCTAATTGCTACGTGGCGAGAATAGGAATGCGGTGAGAAATGCCTTAACTAATAGTCTTGCAGTTAATGTTGAATTTAGAATGGTTTATTTAAATGGCGTATTTTATGGTGTGCGGTTTTTTATGTGGGGTTGTGGTTTATGGTTACAGGACGGAATTGAAGGGTTGGAAGACGTCATGTGATTGGATGTTTCACCGTTGTCGTTGTTCCAGAAACAAATTAACTGGTACAAACAAGTTGGCAAACTTCCTACGGCAAAGTACTTTATGTAGGAAACGAAATGATTACAATTATCTCTACGCTAATATAAAGCTAAGTTTAGACAACGACACTTATACACACACTTACATTAAGGCCCAGTCGCACCAACGTCTTAAATATGTTTATGTATGGTCTTAGCGTATAATATGTCAACGTAAAATTGTAAATACCGTTGAATTATTATAATCTATCTCGCGACATTGTAAACTGTCGAAAGATTACGAACCGTAAGGTACTGCTTATACTTAGAAAACAAGCACACTCCATCGCAGATCGTAGTGTCGCTTAACATCAGGCGAACTGGCGGTGAGGCGTAAGCCTATCAAGAATAAAAAAATAAAATTGTAAGCAGTGGGTATGTTACGATTCAGAATCTTTTAACAGTTTACAATCTCGCGAGATAGATTGTAATCTAACGGTAATTAAACGAGTATACGACTAAAGTATCCTAGTCAAATTTAACCCTTATTTAAAGTAATAAATTCTTCAAATCAGAAAAGCATAAGTATTTTATGCCCGAAATCAATGCGTGTTCCATTACAAAAATCGTGTCTTTTCGTCTAGACGGTCCCTGCGTAATCGAAGGCTTCCGGGTTCGATCCCCGGTCGAGACAAGTTCGTTTCCGGTCTAGATATTGTGACGTGGGTAGGCCCTTCGACCGGAATGACCTTATTCGCAGTATTTTTCGCACAAAACTGTGCTTATACATCATTGTTGATAGTGGCGGAAAACAGTCTAGGTGGAATTGTAACATGACGTATTTTTTTGGTAATAAAATCCACTTTTTCTTATAAATGATTTTTTATAAAGGCTTCCACTATGGCTTGTTCCGGCCTAATACCTAAAAATTAATACCATTTTTTAAATTCCGTACTCACTCCGTTCTATATGCCTTACTGAGCCCATTTTTATATATAAAAAAAATATGATTTTATTATTTAGGAGTGAAAGAGAAGCAAAGAAATAAAGACTGTTCTTTTTTTAGCCGACATCAAATTCGAAAAAAGGAGTAGGTTCTATGTTCATCTGTATGTATTTTTTTTATGTATTGTGTTTTAGGATCAAAGATTATGATTCAACTCCATTGAATACACTGGAGATAAATCGCTTAGCAGGTACTTACGTATTGAGCAAAAGATATTGTAACTTTTTATTGTGTTCTATTAAAAAAACTATTATTTATGTGAACAATAGAAAAAAATTTGTAAAAAAGGTGTCAATAAAAAAAAACAAGATAGAATTTAACTTGAAAAATCTATTTTAATTATGTGACAAAAAATCTCAATTGTACAGGATCCAACAAATACGATGTTAATTGCTCATTACCCAGGATACCTAGATGTCCGCCATCCTGCAAATAAAACGGAAGGAGTTTAATGGCGATGTATTTCCGCGGATAGCTCCCAAAATGAAATTCATTGTGGCCGAAAAATGAGGTCTATTGTTCTCCTTGGATAAAACTGCAGGAAAATTACCGAGGCCTCGCTTGTGTAGTCATTCAGGGCCGGGTGTAACACAATATTGTCGGGTTTTTCGGATTCGGTTCGTTTTTGCTCAGCATTTTTGGGGTTGACATGGTATTATTATTTTTTTCGAGTGCATTGTGGGCGAGGATTGGCATGTGTATGAAGCCTGAATGATAATACGGCTGTCAGACTGTATCTGTATGGCAAGGACTTGATATGAAATTGTATTTGAGGGTATTACATTGCCTAATTACTTTGAGGATTTAGTCTTTGTGCTATCTGTGCTAGTATTTGTTAGTCACAGGTATTGCGGGGGTGCTTCACGCGGGGTGCTAGTGAGGTTTCGGGTATTTCTTTATTATTTCAAAATATTCACAGAAATAAGAAAATAAAAACAATACAAATTGTTAATTACGTCATTACATTTTTTTTGGTATAAATTTCATGACTAACTAGTCGTTAAAGAGAAAAAATACAAAATAGGTTAAAAAAGGCCTATTTACTTTAATTACGAGTATTATCAAAAATTGGGGAAAATTCATAAACATTTTAAATAATACAATTTGTTTGTGATAACCTTAAGTATAACATATAGGTATTTTTTATATGGCAAACGCACATAAGGATTCCACTAGAAACTTCTTTAAAGCTAGGGTGGTTCTTGGATTTGAGCGATGTAATGCCCTTAATATTCGCTAAAGATAGACACCAAGTTGACCGAAATAGTCAGGGTGATCGCAAGGTATGAGGTACTTCGAGCTCTTTCTCGGTAGGTTCCTAATCTTGACTTTGCTACATATGCATTATGCACTAATCCTTAATCGGTAAATTATAATGTATGTAGATTGAAACGTATTATATTTAAACTACTTAGGACTTTATGAAATGTTTTAATTTTACCGCAGAAATTAATTATTTTCAACCAGAAGTATTCTGAGTCAGTTTTAATAATATCCCAAATGCGTTCCTAGTGCGGGAGGAGGGTTTCATTTTGGTACTCAAACAGAAGACGACTTAATCCTCTCGGAACACCCAATTGTAACAAATTTCAAACTTTATTTTATTGTTATTAGAGTCTAGTTTGCAATGCGAGTGTCTAAATGCAGTTTTAGTGTTTCGCTAAAGTTTTTAAACGGCTATAAACAAGTGTTACGCTTTCGTTACGGGCTCGGAATATTTCAGCGCTGAACTACGGCTGTGCGAAAAACTGTTAAGTGCGAATTGACCTTATAGTCATTCCCTGTTTGTGTTTGGCAAGCATTGTATTTAGAGGAGGGCGGAAAGCGGTTTATGTACGTTTTTATGTTTGTTTTAGCTGCAATTTGGAAATAATTTAAGAAGAATGTTTTAGGAGTGCACTGTTGAGTAAAGTTTGAAACTCATCCACAGCTTTATTGATATGAAGTTACTCCTAGTACTATAGGAGCCTCCGCCTGGAGGATATCATAGACTTGTTTGGATAATGTTTTTTTTTTTTCACCATGAACTAGACTTCTCAGACAAGTTCTTCTGTCCGCCTATTGCAAGCTAAGAGTGAGGAGACAGGTTAGACTATTCTAATCAGTCTCCTTCCGAGAGGAGACCCGTACCTAGTGCCTAGTTGGTTGGTAAAAGGGTTCACACCTCTAGTGGCCATGTGGAAAGAGAAGAAAGAGAGAAGAAAGGTGTTGTAAGAGATTTTTGTACGTTAAAGTACTGTTTGCGACTATTGAATACAAACTCCTTGGGGCTACTGTTTTTATCTACGAGTATATAGAGAAAGATAGAACATCACTATATAGTGCGTTTTTAAAGATATTTTCGTATCTTCACAGATCAAACGAACATGGTCCAAAATGAATTGGCGTACTTTCCCTCTTTATTTTCTTATAATTATTTTGCTACCGTATTTTTTCGGCGCCTCCTTTTCCTGTCCCTTCAAACGAAATAATGTTTAACAATTTGCGGAAAAAAAGGGGTAGGCTGCTTTTATTATTGTAGTACGAGTGAATTCTAGGCAAGCGCACTCTATCGTAGATCGCAGTGTCGCTTAACACTAGGCGAACTGGTGGTCAAGTGTAAGTGTCACGAATAAAAAAAGCATCAAGTCATATGAAGACGTAAGAATTTACTTAATATTGGTAGTAAGACTATGTTATAAAAACTTGTAATAAATTAGTCTAATTTTGTTGACATCTATCAAATATTGTTTAGAACAGACAGACACACAATTACGCCCTCTTCCTTTAGAGGTAGGCAGAAACTATACAAAAACACTCGCTACGATTCTTACATTCTTCTTTAGCTTCGTTATTATTTTGTCTCTCGTCTGTCGTGACAATTGCGAGTAATACGCACATAGATACGATTTTTTACAATTAGAAAGTTTAATATTGAGTCAGGACTAAAAAGAAAACTATTTTCCTACAAACTTGTACGATAGTGAAATAGGTAGTGAAATCGCGGGCGGGTCGCTAGTTTATGATACAGAGACTAGATTTGAACTATAGGTTATATTTTACATATATAAAATTTACAAAATGGGCCTTCTACATTGCGAAATGTCACATGCGTACATGTGACATTAATTTGTATAAGAAAAATATATTTATTTAACTTTTTGTATTTCAATAACAAAAAGATTCCAGCTCACATTTTAAATCAAAAAAGTTCACAGTAAAAATATTTTTTTTTTTTTTTTCAAAAATCCAGTAGAGTCAGCGTACGCGTGATTCTCGTCACGACCAGCGTGACACGGGTCGGGTACGGTCAGCACAATTTGTCTCTTGACCGCAATACATCCATCAATTACACGTTGCAGATATCGGGATGCGGGACCGAAAAATGTAGACGGAACCTTACTGATTTTCTGTGATGTATATGTGAAACTGTTTTGTTTGGCAACTGTACCTAACGTTCGTTGTCAGACCACAGAGTGAATTATGTGTATGCGTCCTAAATGATTTTCACTATACTGACTTTTGTATCAATATACCATTACGCCTGTATTCCCTGGGATAGGCAGAGGTGTACTAATGTACAAAGGGCGAGTCTATTGCCTTTAGCCAGGCACAAATCCCCACTACCAACGATTTCATATTATAGAATCAGGATCTCGTCAGGATTTCATAGAAATACCCATTAACACTGCTTGACCTGGTAATTGAACTCAGGATCTTAAGTGTAGCAATCGCGTTTAGGCCTACAAGACGGATAAGGCAGTTTCTACATAAGCATTCTTTTCTGTAAAGCGGTTTCCTAGAACTGGGTACCGTACCCGCGGTTTTTAATATCCCAGTAAAAACCAATCTCTCATTGTAATGAAAGCATAATTTTGGGAAATTCCCAAGTGTTTGGGAAAAAAGTGTTATTTTTTTAAATGGGCTTGCCCTACGGTGGAGCGAGCACACCCAGAAGATGCCTACCCCTCCACCACCCAAGCACCAAGATTTGACGACACGATTGGCGCAGCGGTTGAGCGATCGGCTTCTGCGCCACGTGTTGTGGGTTCGATCCCCACACGGAGCAAATATTTGTATGATCTGCAGATAGTTGTTCTGGGTCTGGGCGTTTGTGCATGTGAGAATTTGTGTTTGTAAACGCACCCACGATACAGGAGAAAATCCTAGTGTGGGGCAACGTTTTTTTTTAAAAAAAAAAAAAAAGATACTTCACTCTACTTTTAAATAGATTCGGGTTGTACGTACTCGGAAATACAGACGCAGGATGGGTGTTCCACTGCTTGATGATTGCATAAATAATCAACCTGTGATACTGTCCCACTGCTACGCACGGGTCTCCTCTCAGAATGAGAGGGATTAGGCTATAGTCTACCACGCTGGCCTAGTGCGAGTTGGCAGACTTCACACGCCATCGAGAAAATCTCTCAGGCATGCAGGTTTCCTCACGATGTTTTCCTTTACCGTTTAAGCGCGTGATAATTAACTACATATTTAATATAATATGATGGGACAGAGCAGGTTCACTCGAATAAAACACGGACTGCGTGATAATAACTATTTAGATTTAATGTTCTCTGTTCAACCGCTGAGTATCAAGTGTCTTACATTTTGCTATTCAATTCAAACGAACGGTTGAAGTATGAATGAATGAATGAATGAATGAATGAACATTCATATTTCAACCGTTAGTGACATCAATATATTTCATTCGGATACAGATACGATATTAATAATCGATTATAACTTATCGATATTAGAAATAACTCGACTAATATTACGTAGGCTAACAACTCGGCCATCCTTATGAGAGTGAGTCCTCTCACTTAATATGCGATTTATACATAAAAATACAGAAAAAATTACTTAAATCTAAATACATAAATTTACTCATCTTAATTACGATTCACTTCACCTCATTATCATGGTCAATTTGCACAGTCTGTTGTGATCTACGGTCATCTGTGCGGTGTCAATTGCTTAACACCATTCACTATCTGCACTGACCGCTCACAACAAGACTTGTGCATTGTCATTGTCAATTAGGTTTGCACAGTCTGCTATGATCTGCGGTCATCTGTGCGATATCGATTACGATACCATTCATTGTCTGCACTGACCGCTCATAGCCCATGCTCTAAGTCATCTGCATGCATAGTCTGCTATGATCTACGACCATCTGTGCGGTGATTTATCATCACCTTTCGCATTCTGCACTGGACGCTCATAGCCTATGCTCAGATCTTATAATGTGTTTAGTCTGCTATAATCTACAATCATCTGTGCAATATCGCCTTCCATTATCGATACTTTTGCACCAATTGCTTATAGCCTAAATAATGTCAATTTCATTCACGTCAAGCATCTTGTCAAGTCGATTCAAGTAAACAACTTAGCAAATAAATTCCTTTAATGACTCAAGTACTTTTATTAACCGTAAATCTAATTCCCTTCTTTATTACATGTTATTATCTTCACAAATTAATTTTAAATCCTTTTAATCACAGGAAATCTCAAGTATTACAATTACATACCTAACTATGATCCGAGTCTGAACTTATTAGTATCATTCGTCACCACCATTATCGCTTTCGCTTCCCTCACTAGAAATATTTTTATAGTTTAGCCAGGGATGTATTTTATCCACTGCCACTACGTTTTCATACCTTTTGTTACCCCTCCTAGTTAGAGGGGTGTTCTCAATCAAAAACCTATCGTTTTCTAGAATTTTGTTTATTCTATATGGGCCATGAAATTTTGATATAAGTTTCTTAGATTTACCTACATGCTCTTTGTCTATTATTGTTCTTTCGACCCTAACAAGATCACCGATATTATATAACGTTGCTGTTTTTCTGTGCTTATCGAATGCCCTTTTTGAATCATACTGTTGTCTCTCTATTCTAGACTTAGCTTCTGCCCTCATTTTTATTAAATCATTATCACTAACACGACAAATAACCTCATTTAATACCTCATTTATTATATTTTCCGATGAATTTAAAACTTTAAAACCGAATAGCAATTCTGATGGGCTTTTTCCCGTTGCTTTATTTATTGTAGTGTTCATGCCTAACTGAATGTCGCCGATATATTCATCCCAAGTATTATCATCTTTACCGTGACATTTTGTGCTCAAAGCGTCTAATATAGTTCTGTTGTAACGTTCTATTTGTCCGTTCGCTCTTGGAGTGGCAACTGCATTAAGTACATGTTTAATATTTGTACTCTCCATGAATGACTTAAATTTCGAGCTTGTAAAACAAGTACCCCGATCAGTGATAAGGCGTGCTGGGGTACCAAAATTACTAAAATGATCTCTGAAAATTCTTATGGCTGTGGTACTTTTTGTATCTCGTACAGCACTAATATTTATAAATTTTGTAAAGGAATCAATAATCGCAAGAATATAGGTATTGCCTCTCTTGGAGCGAACAAACGGACCTAAATGATCGGCGTGAAGTGTATGGAAGGGAGTATCAGATTTTGGTATCGGGTGGAGCATACCTTCTTTACGACCCCCCGGAGCTTTATGGTGTGCACATTCAAGACATGCCGATACGTACTTTTTAGTAAAACGTCGCATTTTAGAGAACCAAAATGTTTCGCGTAGTCTACTAAGAGTTTTCTCGTAACTAAAATGACCTACATTATCATGATTCATTCTTAAAACTTGCCACCTAACCGCTCTGGGAACTACCCATTTTATTGTATCACCAACGATTCTGTACACGTGATTACCCTTTAATTGATAATTTTTATACACGTCTGCTATATAATTTATATTTTTGTCACGTAAAATGTCCCTAATTCTTCCTATTTCCTCATCGTTACTTTGTACTGTGGAAATCCAATCTTTAATATCAACATTTAAAACGTCTAATACGTGTGTCTCATCATCCCCTATTACGGGTTCGGTTACAGGAGCACGACTGAGAGCATCTACGTGTGCCATGCGAGCTCCAGGTCTATATTCAATTTCGCAGTCGTACTCCTGGAACTGCACCCACCACCGTGATATTCTTGGTATAAGGTCTCGTTTTGTAAGCGTTGTACGCAGCGCATTGCAGTCAGTAACAATTTTGAATTTTAAACCCAATAAGTAAACACGGAAACGTTTCAGTGAAGCTATTACCGCTAAGGTTTCTAATTCAAATGAATGAAGGTTTTGTTCATCTGTAGTCGTTTTCCGACTGTAATACGCTACAGGTCTAAGCATTTCGTCACTATGTCTCTGCATTAAAATGCCAGCAATCCCTAACTTTGATGCGTCAGTGTGTAATTCAGTTTCCAGTTTAGAATCGTACAAAGCTAAAATAGGACGGTCAACGAGTTTTTGTTTTAGCGTTTCAAAAGCCTTTAAGTGCTCATCATTCCATTTCCATGCGAAATTTGATCTGAGAAGATCAGTCAGGGGTCGAGCTATAAGAGCAAAATCTTTTACAAAACGCCTGAAAAAGCCGGCGAGCCCAACGAAACGTCTCACGTCATGTACGTTTTTGGGTATCGGAAAATTAGAAACAGCTAAAGTTTTACGTGACCCCGGTCTTATACCCTGACCGCTAGCTTGAAAACCCAAAAAATCTATTTCTTTATAGAAAAAGTTACATTTCTTAAGTTTTAAGGTCAGTCCTGCTTCATGGAATAAATTAAGCACTATCTCTAATCTTTCAAGACCCTCTTGGAAAGATTTAGCTGGTATTAGGACGTCATCCATAAAAATAATGGCAAAATCAACTTTTGACTTTGCCAGAATCTTATTCATGGCCCTTTGGAAAACCGACGGAGCATTTGCTAAACCAAATGGCATCCGTTTAAATTGATATTGGCCATCCGGCGTAACGAATGCCGTCTTGTACTGGGAGCTCTCTACAATAGGTAGCTGGTAATACCCTGATGCGCAATCAAGTGTAATGAATAGAGAATATCCAGCTAACATGTCCAACTGGTCGTCAATCAATGGTAGAGGATAATGCTCTTTCTTTGTCTTATTATTTAGAGCGCGATAATCTACGCAAAGCCTTTTCTCACCAGTCTTATTCTTTACAAGTAGAATAGGACTGGCGTACTCAGAATTAGACTCGCAAACAATATCCGCATCGATCATTTCCTGTACCATTGATCGCACCAGCTCGCGTTCGGGATAAGAAAGTCTATATGGGCGATATACGACTGGTTTGGAATCTGTTAATTCAATTTCCATTTGTACTATGTTGGTAAATCCCAAGTCTTTTAAATTGTTCGAGAAGCATTCCCTATATTTATTTAATAGATTTTTTAATTTTTCTATTTGGTCATTGGTTAAATTCGAGTCATAGTTAAATTCTGCATCAAAATTGTTATCATTAATATTTAAAACATTTACGTCCATATAGCTATTAGTTCTAAGAGCACGAGTTAACAAAGAACCTTTTTTTAGCATAATTACTTCGTCCGATACGTTTTGAATCAACAAACAGCCATAACCATTATCTATTTCATATTCTCCTGGTAGGAGGTAAAACTGATTGTCAGTCCTTCCACGAAGGGAACCACGCACGTATACAGTACCCGTATATCCGACAGTGCACTTAACTTGAGTTAAGCACATTTCCTTAGCCCGTATTGAAGTATCCGAGACTAATATAAGATACAATTTGTATCCGACTTCCCGTGTAAATATTAGTGAATCGTATGTTTTTGTTATCACAATACCCGGTTTTTCAGTAAAACTATGTCCTATTAGTACAGGGTATTTAATAATATTATCATCTACAATAAACGCGTCTACATTTTCTATGACATTTTGAATTTGTATAGTAACAGTAGCAAGCCCAAGTGGCAACACAATGTTATTACCAATACCTCTCATTGTAGGAAGATCCAAGTTATTTGACCAAGTAATTCCTAGTTCTCTAGCATCGCTACACCGAATTAAAGTGCATTGACTACCTAAGTCTACATAGCCTACTACCGACTGTCCATTAAGCATCAGCTTCATGATATATTTACTATCGTTTCTGACAGCGCTTTCGGCGTCTATACGTAATATTTCCTTTTGACTCTGACCTACCTTTTCACCGTTAGTATTATTATTTTCGGAGGGTAGTTTTGTACAATTTGTTGAGGTATGTCCAAGTTTATTACAGATGTTGCACCTAAGTATTTTCTTTGTACATTTAAAACTAAAATGTCCCGGTTCATTGCAGTTAAAACAAACAATAGAACTACTGCCATTTCTAGCCTTTGTGTCACTGCTAATTGGTTTTGCATTCAAAGGAGTGTTATGTCTCTTATCAGCATAGGGTCGAGATCGATCCGAGTCGCGCGGTTGTTGTTTAATAGACTGAAAATATTCTAGCACTTGTTCCGGTTCCTGACACTTTAGCGCCTTGGCGCCTAATCTTAATGAACGGTCTTCGATCCCGTACAATAAACAATCGACTGCCCGTTTACCCTTTATATCACACCGGTGTAATAAATTAATCTTTTCAAAATAATATAATTCTAACGGTTCATTATATTTTACGCGTTTAGATAACATTTCTGTAAGTAGTTCAGCATAGTCGTCACTGCTAGGGAACGATTCTAATAATTTATTTTTCCACTCGGGCCACGAAAACGACATGGTGGGTAACGCTTGATACCATGTTTTAGCTATACCTACTAATTTTGGTAAGGCATAGTGAATGACCTGATCATCACCCCATTTGTACAACCTCGCACATTCGTCAACTTTATTGAGCCACATCTGTATAGTTTGTCCCTTTACCATCGGATCAAAATCAGGTATGACATTTCCTAACATCGGAAATTTGTTCCCTTCAGATCGACTATTTACCAAGGTATTTACTAATTTAGTCAACAGTAAATGTGTCGCGTCGTCAGTACTATTATTATTGGAATGTCTTACCGGGGAGCAGGAGTGCTTGCGGTGGCGCGACGATCTGGTTAATCTGCTGTTGCCACGTTCATCAGCCCTGCTGCCCCGGGTATGTTCGCGGCGACTGCTTTCACTCCTATGATGTTCACGGTGATCCCGTCGGCTGCTATTGCTCTTTCGATGCACCTGGTGATCACGGTCACTGCTCTGATCACTGCCACTCCGACGGTGGTAACGACGGTACTCATGACGCTCTTGACTACGGCTCCTTCGCGATGATACACTCGTGGTATCTTCGCTCGTTGATCTGCGTCTACGCCGTTTTCTTTTGTTCTTGCGATCATGTAGTTTTCTTTTTTTTGAAAACGACGACTTGTGACTGTTGATTATGTCGGTAGGTGTAACATTTCCATCCTCCATTTTGTTGCGATCCAATCAGAATCGACTCCCTTGTAACGAAGCCTTTGAAATGTGAGCGTTTTTAGCTATAAATTTCTAGCTAATTTGTCCAATCCCACTTCTGAGATGATGGGACAGAGCAGGTTCACTCGAATAAAACACGGACTGCGTGATAATAACTATTTAGATTTAATGTTCTCTGTTCAACCGCTGAGTATCAAGTGTCTTACATTTTGCTATTCAATTCAAACGAACGGTTGAAGTATGAATGAATGAATGAATGAATGAACATTCATATTTCAACCGTTAGTGACATCAATATATTTCATTCGGATACAGATACGATATTAATAATCGATTATAACTTATCGATATTAGAAATAACTCGACTAATATTACGTAGGCTAACAAATAATAGCACATGACTTCGAAAAGTCAGAGGTGCGTGCCTTGGGTTCGAACTTGAGACCTTTGACTTGGCAGTCCAACGGTCATACCACTAGCCTATCACTGCTTCTCTGTAACTGATAATCGTATTATTATTATTATTATTCAGCCGTTGTCGTCCCACTGCAGGGCAAAGGCCTCCCTACCCTCTTTCCACTCCTCACGACTCAAGGCTATTTTGGGCCAATCCTTCCTAAAGAAGTCAAGCTCATCCCGCCATCTCCGTCTAGGTCTGCCGCGTTGTCGTCTACCGTTAATCGTAATCGTATAACGATCAAATATTTTTTCTCAGTTTTTAATCTTACAGTAAATTAATGTTAGTGAGCGAAAAAGTCTCCAACATTCTACAAACATATAAAGTATAACACTCATCGATAACCATGTTATAAAACAAGGGAAGTACCAAAACTTGCACCATCAGTGACATCCAGTGATGCATATCAGCGCAAACAGGGAAGTACGCAAGTTACCGTGTTCCAAGTAATAACAAAGCTAATAACAATTTGCAACTCCTTACACGAGGACTTATGTACTCGAGTCAGTACGTTGAGTATGTACCGATATTGTTGGCAATAGTTCGAGTGTGCTGTAGATATTACGTCATCCTCAATATATTTAACGTGAAACTGTGTCTGTTTGTTCTAGCTTTTGTTTTTTTGAATATGTCAACATATTTTCGTGACTATGTCAATGTTAGGGTATTTTTTTGTTATAATTATTGAATTTTGTGACAAATTCACTATGAATTCAAAACTTTTAATACTTCTGAATGATTTTCATCTGACTGTATTTTGACATTTTTTCTCAGATGTTGCCAGTTAGAAAATGCCAACGCCATCTAGTCTTATAAAACTTTAAAAGATTTAACGAAATTGTATGCAGCGCTGAATTATTTATACACTAAAATAAATGTCACTAGGATTTATTATCTTTTTGTGATTTTTTTGCATTTTCCATTCTAAGATTATAAAGTTATTTTTTAGTAAAGGAAAAATTCCGGATTTGAACCTGCGTCTCCTGGTTGGATACACCAGACGCTCTGACCTCTAAGCCACCGCGAACCCTACCCGCATGATTGAAATTTTGTCTTCACATTCTGAATTTACGTTGAACGAATTTACGAAATTACGTTATTTACATGGTATAATTTTAGGTTTACCTTAATTTTATTGTATTCAATAGTAATTTTATTGCTGGATAGTTATCAACAAATTAAGTAATTGTATGGAGACCCCTAAAGAAATTAAAAAGGTGGAGAAATGGCTTTTTATCAAACTACCCGCATTTTTTATATTTTTATGTGTATCCTTGTCTTTTGTACCGTACTGAGTTCGTTCGTTTTTCAAACAGTCTGTGTTGCGTGATGAACCCATTCCAGATGGAAATCGTATTGATCAGTATACCCGGTGCGCCTGCTGCGTGATCATAACCGCTTACCGCTACCGCTTGTGGTCAACTCTCTTCATCGTCAGACCTCGTTGTTTTTGTGCCACAGTCTCGGGTCGTTTTATTTTTATTATATTTTGTGCAGCTATAATATTACTGCGACAACTTTCTCGTGTTAAGTGTTAGTGTATAGTGAATCTGTGAATCAAGATGTTCTACAAGCGGCAAACGAGAACTGGCTCCAGAATGAGGAGTAAGGTGAGCAATAGTTTTTGTTTAGCATAGCCTTATCAGCATTGATTTGTCTGTAAGTTTGTGTTTAGGTTAATTTTAATGGTATGTAAATAAAATCTATTTCACATAAAAGCAACACAATAAAGTTAAAACGCTTAAGTCTCTTTTTGTGATTTTTTTGCATTTTCCATGCTAAGATTATAAAGTAACTAGAATTCACCGGCGTACTTAGGTAATTATATTTCTAAAATATAGTGTTCCCACTGTGCCTACACCATGGAGGTTTCATAATATCATAACCACCTTAGGTTTGAGTTTACAAAAATCCTTTTTAGTGCTCGTCTGCAGTGCAAAAGGAACCAGCGTGCAAACTTTCAGGGATCTAGCTCCTGCAGTTTCGGCTGTGCGTTGATACGTCACTCAGTCAGTCAGGTTGTTTTTTATTAATAATAGATATATAGATAAAGATTATAAAATCCTGTGTGACAATGTCATTAAAATAATCTTATATGTATTTTATTAATAAAAACACTACGCTGCTATACAATATGTTAAGAAAACCATGTCCGACACGGGAAGGCATTTTCACTCCAAAAAATGCCCCGAAAACATCTTTTATGTATCTACCTTGTTAATGATTTTTTTTCACAAGAGTCCTTCCAAAGGTTATCTGTAAGAGATCGCTTTTCGCGAAAGAACGACCATTGTACCTAATACTTAGAAGCACGTACTTAGCATTAGTTTTTGGTGTGAAATAAAGAAATATCCTATCTTTTTTTTACTGCCAGTTCGCCTGATATTAAGCGATACTGCGATCTATGATAGAGCGCGCTTGCCTAGAAGAAACCGATTCACTCGTGATTTAAAGACACCCAGATTATATCTATCATTACTTATTTCTAATATTTTAAAAAATCTAGCCTGTAATAACATGCAAACAAGTACCTACTTACACGCTCACCATATTGCTAGATCTTCGTAGATAAAGTTTAAAAGTGAGAACTTAAGTCGAGAATATCGAGATTTTAAACTATCGCTAAGAGCCGACTAACTTTCTTAATATAACTGCGTTTATCCTCAGCGGGCACCCGCTCAACCGGAACGCCTTCAGATTCTTTGTGAATACACGTGATTTTTCCTGAGCCTAATATATTTGTTTTAGCTTGGAAATTTTAAGCCTTTGAAGGAATTGGTTGTAGGGAATTTTTATTTATTAATTATAATATTTTATCATGAACCTATTTACTGTACACGGGTCTAATCTTGTTGGTGTATACTATAACACATCTGTCTGACCCCTCGGGGAATACAGGCGTGTTGGTATGGTGTCGATGGATATTATGAAATGAATGGCATTTGTAAAGACGCTATCAGAATATTCTATCTACCATCACGCCTGTACTCCCTGAAGGGTTAGGTAGAGGCGTACTATTGTATACCCGCAGTTCGCCGGTATGTTTAGGTCCTATGTAATAAGGGGCGAGCCTATTGCCATTAACTGGGCACAAATTAGAAAAACCCAATAACACTATACTCGACCTGGGAATCGAACGCTCTAGCGTAGTAGTCGCGCTCAGGACCACTACGCTAATGAGGCAGAATATTTATCTAGTAAGTACTAGGCTATCTAACTAGGTTCTTTTGATATAAATAGTAGAAGAAAAATTCGGTGTCTGGTAGTCGAGGTTCAAACCTGCGACACCGGATTCTTTAGCCAACTAAGCTACCGAGACTACTAAAAGTGTCTGGTGTAGGTACGTAACTGGAGGGACGCAGGTTCGTACCCTGCCTGAGATCGAATTTTTCTTCTACAAACATTTATATCTTTGGAAATATTTAGCATGCGTTATTGCAAACTTTAAAAAAATAACTAGGTTGTTTTGGTTATAATATTATATAACTGCGTCATTTAATTTGCCAAAAATAACAAATTAAAGCAGAAACCAGTAAATTAAAGCAATTTAATTCTTTTTTTTAGTAACAAAACTAATTAGATACAGAATAAAATAAATTAGTTGAGAGAAAGTAGGACTTCCTTGAAATAACAATCCCAATTAACGTGTAATATTTTTTATTAAAATGTTATTATTTTAATCAATAACAGAGGCAGAATCCCGACATACCTTTGCCGACATCAATGTTATGAGCAATGCATTTCAACTTGTCCAACGTCGGGATTTTGCGGGCTATCATTTCGGAAATATGCGCCATATCAGGGTTAATCATCACGATGTACTCATCAGAAACTTTTTTCGCCACAACCTTGACCATCTTACTGCACTCCAACATCAACCAATTTTCCTCACCCATGAAGAGGATGCCTCCCTTCATCTTCATTAGAGGCGCATCTAACTTCAATTTCGCATCCGACCAGTTGAATGGAAATGGACTAAAGCTGGCACATTCGGCTTCTTTTGCTTTAATATAGTCTGGAGTGATAGCTTCAATAGCAATTTCCGGGCAAAATTTGAAAGCAGCGTCGTCATTGACAAATTCCCGCTTGAATTTGTTTAGGCTGTCCCAATGGTAGACGTAAGTCCAGTTTCCAATAAGGTCGTCAGGGTTCTTGGTTACTTGAGATACAATTTCCACTCCATCTTGGCAAGCACTTGAAAAAGCAGTGTGCAACAGAAAAGTGAAAATGAGGATATGAATCATTTTGAAAAACTACGCTAGTTTTTTTTAAAGCCAATGTACTGTCTTCGTTACTCTCTGCTCTTTAAATTATACTGCTGGTGTAAACTTGTTGAAGAATTTGTTAGTAATGGCTGTACTTCTCAAATGCGTCTCATTTTATACGTAAATGTAGTCAAAGAAAATGCTTATACGTTTTTAATTAGTTTCTCGATTCATTTTTGCATAATGACTTAAGTGTGACGCACACATTGTTAAAAGTGATTGTCATTAAGTTTTAATTACTAATTTTAACTTGAACCGTTTCCTTTGAGTAAAAATACCCTTTCTATGTGTTTGTTCCAGACATAGTTTATATATTTTTAATCGATTCCTGCTGTGTGATAACTAACATTATCTCTCTAATGATTTCATTTATTATTTTCTAATGGGTCTTATAGTATTTTGTTACTTAGTTCTAATTGTTCTAACTAATGCTTGTCTAGTTTATAACTGTGTTCTTATCTATGTAATTTGGGTAAATAAAATAAATTTAATATAACTGTTAATATAATTAATTTATTCAATAACGCTAATTGGTATACACACAAATTTTAATTCTTGTAACATAACCCGATTCCCTTTATACCTCTTACAGCGTCCATGTTGTGAGCGACACATTTCAGCTCATCTAACTCTGGGATTTTCTTGGCGATCATTTCGGAAGCACCAGGAACATCAAGGTTGGACATCACCACGTAATTATAAGATACCTTCCTGATTACAATTCTAGCTGTGTTCATACAGTCTACCATCAGCCACTTCTCTTTCGATCCAAGTATGAGAATTCCACCCTTAATGCCCATTCCTCGAGAATCTATTTTCAGTTTAGCATCAGCCCAATTAAAAGGTATTGTGTAATTCGCACATTCGACCTCTTTAACCCTAACATAGTCTGAAGAGATTTCACTAATTTCTATTTGGGTACAATCGGCTTGAGTGGAGTGGTCTCCTCGGTCAACGAATTCATTGGAGTATTTGTTGCGTCCATCCCAATGGTACGCGTAGAACCAGTTGCCTAGAAGATCATTAGGATTCTGGATCTCCTTCGTTGGAATTTTTAATCCGTTCTGGCATGGAGTATTAGAAAAAGTCGAGTGTAGCAGCAGAGTGAAGATGTCCCAAGGTAACATTTTGCTTAGTTTTGTCTTTCCGAATAAAATAGGAATCTTTTCATAGTACACTATTGACTTCTCTGGTTTGCCAAGCATTTTTTTCAGTAGCATGACATTTTATAAAAAAATATTATCTCAGGTATTATTTGCTGATAGTTTTGTGGCTTTTTGATAGATATCACAATAATGTCAGGTAGTATCTTGCTTTTGTTCAAATAAATGACTTTGTCACCGTTACTTTGCTCATCTTAATTATCATTTCAATAATTATTTTCTAACGTGTTTTATATTGTTATCTATATTAGCTATCAACTGCTAATTACTGCTACTGATATATTTATCATCAATATATAATGTAAGAAATATTTATACAGAATATAAATTCAGACTAGCTCGGTTGCGGAGCAGTCTCCATACAGAATTTAAATATACCTGGATGGATGCACATATTTTAAAATCTCTATAGATTTTTCAATCTTGGTAGAGTTTAAAGTCAGATCTTTAATTAAAAAAAAACCGTAATAGTGCTAGTCGGACTCGCCCACCGAGAGTTCCGTACAAATTTGTAGGTGCATATTAAAATTAATTACAAATGGATAGTTTTCAGATTTTTCCTATACTTGTAGTATAAGACAGTATTACTTGCCAAATTTCATAGTTCTAGGTCAACGGAAAATATGCCATAAATTTTGATTCCCTTGAGAGTGTCGAAATATACGTTTTTTGCACCATAAACGGCTGTATACGTTTTAATTTCAATTCGATACTTCCACGCGTTCCCTAGATAAAGGGTCTTCACAGACAGACGGACGGACGGATGGACAACAAAGTGATCCTATAAGGGTTTCGTTTACTCTTTTTGAAGTACGGAACCCTAAAAATGTTCAGAATGTTTGAACTGCAATGCTAAATTGAATTTGATTCAATAGTTCTACAATATGTAAAAGTCGAGGATAAAATATTAGAAATTGGAAAAATCAAACTGTCAAAAATATTTTCAATAAGATTTATTGCAATACTTACAAATTTTATTTTTTGTAACATAAGCCGATTCCCTTCATACCCCTGACAGCGTCCATGTTATGAGCCACACATTTCAATTCCTCCAAACTGGGGATATTTCTGGCGATCATTTCGGAGGCACCTACCACATCTGGGTTAGTCATCACCACGTAATTATCAGATACTATCCTAATCAACACTCTGACGAATATACTACAGTCTACCATGAGCCAGCTATCCTTCTCTCCAATGGCGATAATACCAGTCATGTTCATTGCAGGAGCATCCAGTATTAGTTTGGCGTTATCCCAGTTGAAAGGTACCTTGTATTTTGCGCATTCTACTGCCTTAGATTTAACATAGTCTGGGGTAATTGCTGCAACTTGCATTTCTGGGCAATCAGCCTGACTTGAGTGGTCGTATTTGTCATCAAATTCCTTGGGATATTTTACCCGTTTGTCCCAGTGATACACATAAGTCCATTTTCCGAGAAGATCTGCTGGGTTTCTTGTCTCCTTCGATTCAATTTCTACTCCATCTTGACATGTCAAAGCCCCGTGAATCAGCAGAGCGAATACAATATATAGATAAATCATTTTGTTGTCTAGATTTTCCACACAAAGGCCAAATTCTTTGGGTTTTAATTAATGACGATCAACTCGATCCGCGTGGACTGTAGATTTTTCTCAGAAACATGTCATTTTATAGTATTTATCTCGTATTATCTAGTGATAACTTAATGAGTTTTAATTGACATCTCAATTGATTTTCATAGTAACTCGCGTTTTAGGATGAAATGACAGAAACAATTTCAATGATCTCTTTTTAATGTATTTTATAATAGCTATATCCCGCGGTTTCGCCAGCTAAAAAATGTCGAACTTTCATACAAACTTTCACCCTCCTTTTCGCCACCTTAGGAGTTGAATTTCGAAAAAACCTTTCTTCTGATACCTACGTTATACAAAGAACACGCCCTCCGAGTTTCAGGTCTCTACGATCAGCGGTTTAGGCTGCGTTGATCCGTCAGTCAGTCATTCAGGACAAAGCATTCTATATGTATAGATTTATTCATTGTCTACTTAGGTTGATATTAAAGTATTATTTATTTTTTATTTTAAATATTGTATCTGATAAAATTTCGGAGGAATAAATTGTACACTTCGACAGCTTTTGTATTGAATATCTGTCAAGTAGTCAAATTAATTGCTCTAATAAAAAAAACATTTGCTTATTTGATAAAATTTGTTTCATATAATGAAAAACTGGCTTTAGATTGAATTATAGAACCAAAAGATATAGAATATTTAGATCATAAGACCCTAATATCTATGAAATGATATTGTTTTTACCACGGGAGAGCCATGCTTCAGCACGAATTGGCCGGCTCGACCGGAGTGATACCACGGCCTCACAGAAATGCGTCGTGAAACAACGCTTACGTTGTGTTTCGCTGAGTGAGTGAGGTTATCGGAGGCCCAATCCTCTTTTAAAAGGTCGGCAACGCACTTGTGACTGCTCTGGTGTTACGATCGTCGCGATCAGGCGATCCGTCTGCTCGGTTGACCCCTATCCCATAAAAAAAATGTGATGATTCTATGTGACATTGAATCTTAATGGTATTGAACTTGAACTCAGGTGTTCAACATGGAAACCGAGAAGCTTACTTGCAATGTGGGTCGCACAATACTAGTATTCATTTTAACTCCTCGTGCTAAGTTAAATGCTTGTGTTACGAGTGGGTTCACGTCGGTAGTGCAATGGGTGGGGTTCGAACCTGGCAACCAGATGATCACAAGTCCAACGCACTAGCCATTAGGCTACCGCCGCTTCAAAAAAATAACTTGTAATGGTACTAGCTACACTTTTCTCCAGTTTGACCACAATTATTTACTTTAAACATAACAACGCAACGACGCGATAACTTTATTTTTCGTCATTATTTATCTACTTAATTGATATAAAACATACTCTCCCGAGATTACATGACGCAGCATTCTGTCAGCTGTGTATAACCACATGGCTCAAACCGCAGAAGCATCATTTGTCACCATATAAATATATTAAGTATTATAAATAACACTATTTTATCTACTTTTTGGTGATACCAATACATTAATGGACCACGAGAGATTACAACTAAGTGCAGCAGTAATATACTCAAATATAGATAAGTAGACTTCCTCATTAGTCTAGTGGTCTCAAGACTGCTACACTAGAGGCCCTGGGTTTGATCCCCAGGTCGAGCAAAGTTTTATTGGGTTTTTCTATGAAATTCTTAGTAGCAGCTCGGAGTCTGGATTTGTGCCCGGTTAATGGCAATATGCTCGCCCCTTATGGGAACTAAACATACCCGTAAACTGTGAGTGTACATTAGTACACCGCTGCGCAAATCTTCGGGGAATACAGGCGTGATGGATCGTATGTTATAGATAAGTAGGTATACTCGTAGTTACTTGCAAATGATAGAGATGCGTTTTGAATATGTTATTTATTACATACTTATCATTAACCCTGTTTTCCCCAAACGGTTAGGCAAAGGCGTACTAATGCACACCCACATTTCGCAGTTATGTTTATGTCCAATGTAATAGGGGGCGAGCCTATTGCCATTAACCGGACACTAATCCCAAACTACGAGCTGCTACTGAGAATTTCATAGAACCCAACACCTCTAGCGTAGCAATCGCGCTTGAGACCACTAGACTAATGAGGCAGTGTTTTTTGTTAATACGTTGATATAGATATTAATTTCATTCCAACAAAAGAACCACTTATTGTTAACTAGAGTTCCCGTGCACAGCTTCGCCTGCGTACCTAGAGAATTTTCGTTTCTAAAATATACTGTGCCCACTATACCTAAACCATGGAGGTTTCATATCATAAAATGTGTTAAGTCTAATATTTATGGAAGAAAACAATTGTCAAAATGTCAACAGCGAATGACAGCTGTACATAATCTTGACGATGTCATCGTTTAATAAATATCTCTGTGAATGTAACTTTCACCCCCCTTTTCAACACCTTAGGGGTTGAATTTCCAAAAATTCTTTCTTAGTTATTTTTTAGTAAAGGAAAAAATTCAATCGCGGGCAGGATTCGAACCTGCGTCTTCTGGTTTGATACACCAGACGCTCTGACCTCGAAGCCAGAGCGAACCCTACCCACATGATTGAAATTTTGCCTTCACATCCTGAATTTACGTCATAAGGTGACGTTCTTTCTTAGTGTTCGTCTACAGTGCAAAAGGAATCAGCATGCCAACTTTCAGGGACCTAGATGCTGTAGTTTCGGCTGTGCGTTGATACTTTAGTCAGTCAGTGAGTCAGGTTCGTCTTTTATATATTTACTAGCTGATCCGGCAGACTTCGTTCTGCCTCATTGTTGATTTTATTTAATTCCGAGTATTTTCATATTTATTCACTTTTAAAACCTTCTCTGGACTTCCACAAATAATTCAAGACCAAAATTAGCCAAATCGGTCGAGCCGTTCTCGAGTTTTAGCGAGACTAACGAACAGCAATTAATTTTTATTTATATAGATATAGTATAGAGTAACCAATACACAAATAAGGTTCATAATATGTCTGTTATTTTGCTATGTTACCGCATCCGATTTATTTTACCATTATCAAAAAATGAAAACTAATTTATTTGGATGACATTTCTCCAAAAATTCCATTTCATCTTTTGCCTTTCAAAATACTGTGTTAACAACTATCCAAATATTATGTGAGAAACTGATTTAAACGCTTGATATGAACAACTTCTTAAGGGTCCGGCGGAGCTTGAATAAAACGTAATACCACAATAAATCGTAATCCAGACAATATTCAATCAAATTATGTTATTATTCGGGTTTGGACACCGTTAATCTAGGTTCCTACGATACTATTTTGTCTACTACTACTGCACTGGAAATGAAAGACCGGAAAATCGTTCCAAACTTGGTAGTTATCAAAAATTGTATTCGCTTACATTTATTTCCAGTGAAGTATTTGGAACGAAATGGTACAGTAGGAACCTAGGTTAAAGGGTATAGGAATCCGAATAATAATACAATTTGATTAAATTGTGTTTGAATTACGATTTATTTCGGTATAACTTTTTTGTGGACAATTCAAGCTCCGCCGGACCCTTAAGACCAGAGGGTCACAAGAATTGACTGACTGCAAACTCCCCACAAAATATCTTAACAAACTCCACAACGAAACGCAGACTTATTTTCAGCCCATTTATCACAGGCTAACTCCAACAATAAGCCGTTTGTATCTAAATAGCACAAATACAAACACTTTGGGTTTGCGTCGTTCAGCCTTGGATTAATAGCTCGACACAGACTTAGCCGCTAAGTATAAGTGGTCGGTAATAACTTTGACAAATATTTACTGCAACTGTGTTGAAAGTTGTCGCCACGATTAAAAGGCAACGAGTTGTGTGCCAGGTTTTGTTCTAGGATGATTTAGTAGTTGCACATAGTGTTTTATAGAAAAAGTGAGAATGGAGTCGAATGTGGAGATGAGACAGAAGACGCAGGTTCGAATCCTGCCCGCGATTGAATTTTTTCCTTTACTAAAAAATAACTTAATAATCTTAGCATGGAAAATGCAAAAAAATCACAAAAAGATAGTTAAAAGGTAAGGTGGCATCGTACGACACTGAACTAACTGTAAAGTAAGTCGTGTCGGTTGAGAGGTAAGGTTACTTACCTCTCATAGATGTCACCAACGTCACCTTATGACGTAAATTCAGAATGTGAAGGCAAAATTTCAATCAATGGAGGTAGGGTTCGCGGTGGCTTAGAGGTCAGAGCGTCTGGTATATCAAACCAGAAGACGCAGGTTCGAATCCTGCCCGCGATTGAA
Organism: Acronicta aceris; assembly: GCA_910591435.1. Lineage (NCBI taxonomy): Eukaryota > Metazoa > Arthropoda > Insecta > Lepidoptera > Noctuidae > Acronicta > Acronicta aceris. The sequence goes on from OU342775.1 coordinate 2,011,500, forward strand.
TTTTTTCCTTTACTAAAAAATAACAGAAGACAGAGGATAAAAACAGTGGCCATTCCTCTACCGACAAGAGTCGAGTTTTAAGATTAAATAAAACGATAATTTAAAAAATAAATGACTTCAAAATTGTAATTTATTTAATTTATAAAAAACTATTTTTCAACCGACTTCAAAAAGGACTGTATTTTTTCTGTTCTCAATCCGACTGTATTTTTTTGTATGTTTGATACCTCAGTACTTTTGACTGGGTGAACCGATTTTGATGATTCTTTTTTATTTGAAAGCTGGTGTTTCCTGTGGTCAAGATCTAATCACAAAATTTAGATAGATTTAAGTGCACAACAGTTAAGTGTCAAACCAAATCGAAGGCACCGATATCCGAAACTGTTATTTTTATGTTTTTGATGGCCGTTTTAGTTTTTATTAAAAGTTACTTTATTTAAAGTCGGTGCCATTAATATTTGGAATGAACGTTGTCACTTGGTAGTCGTAGATTTACTTCTAGTCTGGCACCGATCTCAAAAAAATTGTTAAATCGTTTTTTTTAAGATACAACGTTTTATTTACCTCCTTTTTAGTTATTAATTAAAAAAAATTACAATTTTGAAGTCGGTTTAATTTTTTAAAATTACCATTTTATTTCTTAAAGTTTGCTTTTCTTACAAACCTTATCCTGACAATTATGAACACAGCAAAAATCCGCCAAATCGGTCAAGCTGTTCTCAAGTGATGATCTTTCATACATGGATCGATTTTTAATTACATTACAATTCTAGCGTTTAATGAAGTACAGATACCGTTATAATATTATTAATACGGCAGCAATTAATATAACAACAATTACAGTTATCAGTTATCTTTTGTTAAAACATAGTAACAAACTCAAAATTTTAATACAATGCAAAATCTATCGTTCTTGTGCCTCGGAGCCCTTACACGATTGGTTGATTTTTTTTAACATGAAATAAGGCCACTGAAAATTCAGACTAAAGCAAAAGTAAAACGAATAGACGTAAACGAAGAAGCACACCTTTCCACTCAATCTGCAGAACCATTTTACCGGTCCATTTGGGGGTCAAACGTCGGAATATAAAAGCCATTACCTACGAAAAATCTTCAAAAACCCGACATTAATGATTGTCCATTGCACTTGTGCCAAAAGGAATCTTTTGAAGCACACCATCGGGCGAAGTGTCTTTGACTGTTGAAAACTGAGTGGAGTTTTAGGTGCCCAGCCGTGACAAGTGAAATATTAGGTGGCTAAAATGCTGCTTTTATATGAACTTCTTTTTTGTAGATAGTTTTGTAGAATATTGGAATAATTTTGGATATTTTTAAATTCGACTGCTACGTTTAAGGTCCAGGGTTTGATTCCCAGGTCGAACAATGTGTTATTGCAATAAAACCTATCTATTTTTATAAATAGATCTTTTGAAAATCTTTTCTCTTCTTCTTTTGAAGATCTTTGAAAAGTCACTTTTACAAGTCACTGTTTTAGATAGTAGCAGTTCGGAGTTTGGGATTGGGGGGCTCGGCCTTATTAGTACGCCTCTGCTTTCCTTTCGGGGAATACCGGCGTGACGTGTTACGTTATTATGGCATACCTAGCGGCAGAATATTTGGAAATACGGTGATACCAACTCAAATAATATTAGCCTTTTCCCAACTATGTTGGGGTGTTCCAGTCCAAACAGATCGGCTGGATATCAGCATTTTACACGAAGTGATTGTCATCAGACATCCGCTACCAACAAAGTAAAAGTCAAAATCTTTTATTTCAATGAGACCATTAAAAAAGGTATCTTTGAAAAGTCAAAACTAATTGCACGGTTCCAAAAAGTGGGTCTTATGGAGACGAGCCGGCAAGAAACTCCATAGATATTCTAAAAATGTGATTACAGTATTAATTTTTACAACTTTGTTTTAAATACACACACACATCTCCTGTACTCGTTATCGTATCGCTGTCTGCTAAGAGCACGCCAGAGACAAAGTACTCTGTGTCAAAGACTACCAATCTAAAAGATACACAGACTATACGAGCGCCGCGGTCACGTAATTAATTTGTTGCCATGGACAAATATTTAATGTTATAAACAGCATACATCATTTATGTACTCTATTCTACTATTTCATATTTAGTAGCATAAATTACTATTACTTATTATAACATAACATACCATCACGCCTGTATTCCCCGAAGGGTTAGGCAGAGGCGTACTTAATGTACACCCACAGTTCGCCGGTATGTTTAGGTCCCATGTTATAGGGGGCGAGCCTATAGCCATTAACCGGGCACAAACCCAGACTCCGAGCTGCTACTGAGAATTTCATAGAAAAACCCAATAACACTTTGCTCGACCTGGGGATCGAACCCAGGACCTCTAGTGTAGCAGTCGCGCTTGGGACCACTAGACTAATGAGGCAGTCTTATTATATATTTTTTTATTTTATTTATCTATTTATTTAACTCAAAACTTAAAAGTATTCCTGTTTGAGGATGCACCGTCCGACGTCAATATGTCGACACCGGCTATCGCTGAAAACCAGCGTTGTGACTCTGCCCCGGGCACGAATCATAGCAATAAGCTGAGCGATGGCCGTTTTGCGTGGATGTGACGCATACTTACCCACCTTCACATTTAGTTTGCTTTTTGTTTGTTTGTATATGACTGCTGTGTGCGTCTTGCAAATAAATATATTTTCTTTCTTTCTTTCTTTCCTTTCAAATAGTTTGAGAATTATGCAGTTTGATGTGTAACGTTCCATGCAATACCGATATCCGGAGTATAGACTAGTTGTCAGGCTTTTTGGGCTTCTGACTACAACTAACTATTGTTATATATACATATTTGTATGACACCCGGGGTCGACGGCTTTACGTGCTTTCAGAGGCGTGGAGCGGTCTCGATGTGTTACGATCGGTCATCCATTTAGACACTGTTTATATTCTTCGAGTTGCATAGTGCAATAACAGGATGTGTGAACATTGAAGGTTAATGTCCAAGTTGGACCGAAGTCGATACCATTAAAAGAAGGTTCCCCTCATTCGAGAACTCAAAAATCCTTATAAAAAATTTATAAACTGCTAGTTTCTGCCCGGGACTTTGTCTGAGTGGACATCAGGATTGGGTCCAACCTGCATAAAAAGTGTTATTCCAGGCTATAATCGATCTGTGTGCCAAATTTCATCCAGATCCGTTCAGTCGTTCTGGCGTGAAAGAGTAACAAACATCCATACATCCATACTCACAAACTTTCACGTTTATAATATTAGCAAAGATGTCCAAAAACACACATCATCAAAGTATATAAAATTAGATGTCCACGAGCCTAATAATGTAGCCACGAGCCCTTTAAAGTAGACATTTTGAGTAGGTAGTTGAATGAAATAGATCAAAATTCATATAGCTTTTAAAGCTTCATCAAATTGTAGCAGCTTAGAGCATCAATTTAGGCCCATTTCTCTTCGGTGCTCTCGAAAACCGTTTTTGGAGTAATGGCTCTTGTTTAGCTCGGAAATGTTTGTCATCGTCCAGGTGGGAGGTTTTGATTTACTGTTAACCGACTGCGCTATGAAATAGCGTGATGTATGCTCTTTGATACGCCTTAAACGGTTCCGTTAAGCCTAAATTGTGAGGCTATTTCACAGGAGTAATGTTAGCTTACTTTTTCTTTGTTTTCCGATAAATTTATGTTCACATATACTTTTCAAATTTGAAATTAAAATTACCAACATTTTCTCAATTGGAAAGCCCAATAACTCTTTCCATGACCTGGGAATCCAACCTAGGACCTCAAGGCTCACAGTCAGTAGCCACTTTAGCAACAAAGAAGCAGCCTTATAACAGAAGAAACGGCCAAAAAAGGTCGTATATAAAAAAGAAAATAACAATTACGACGCGGCAAAAAACAAAAAAGAGATAAAAGAATATGTTTCAACAACACCGCATAAGGAAAACTTAATTTATTACTTGACAATGTATCCAGTGAAGGGGTTAATGTGGGGGGGGGGGGGATGAGGGTAAGTGCACGCACCCTGTGGCAAACGTGATCTGAATATAGAGGGTGGCGCGAATTGTGTCACTGGTTTACTGGGGAACGTTGAAATGCGTGGTGAAATGTGACCATCCGAATTGAGACTAGTGAATTATAATTTAACTAGCCTCTGTCCATGACTTTATCCACATATTTTATAGAATACGCTGGCATTTGAACACTATTTCTTAAGATTTTAAGCGATACTGCGACGATTGGTAACGCATTTTCAAGCAACGCGAATCGCTTGAGTCTGTTTCTAGATAACTGTTGGAAATACAGACAAACAAAATTAAATGAATGTGTAGTTTTTTTCTAATAATTTTTCGCTAACGACAATACAACACATATACCCTATATTAAAACAAAACCAGTTTAAGAATTCTATCGCATCAAACTCACATTAAGAAATCCCGACGTCTACGTGTAACGTCGGGATTTCTTAATGATTTAACTTAATTTGTTAATGTGAGTGAATCATTCCACTTTGCCCCACCAAGCTGCTCCACCAGTGGGGCAGATTCCACTTTCTTCTTTGCAGTGGAATCCACTGTAAATGGAAAACTGAATGCTACTACCCATTGTACCACATATTATTACTTAAATATTTTTACCAAAAAAATATTACAATTTGAGCAAACTCTAAAGTGCCGTCCTTAGTGGGGCAGATTCCACCACATTTTTAGCTAGTTGAAACACCCCCACTAAAGTGGGGCCGATTCTACTGCAAATTTGAAGGGAGTGGAATCTGCCCCACTGTTGGGGCAGCTTGGTGGGGCAAAGTGGAATGATTCATGTGAGTTAGACGCGATAGAATCCGTAAACTGGTTGTCGAGTATTCGCGTAAGTTTCAGAAATCAATATGTTAATCAGTATGGACTGCCTATTGCTAACATATACCTATAGTTTATTTTCTCCACCTTATAGTTAAAAATGTACAGGTATGGATTGCATTTATTGTACTGATTGATTAGGTTATGGAGACTAAAGCATATATTAGAAAAAAACTTTTAAAACTAAATAAATAATGGTCTAATCTTTTAAGCACGGAGAAGTCTATTGTAAGCACAATTTACGTGCACCACGTAACGTAACAGACCCTGATGTTATTTCATTTAAAAAAAGATAACTCCCGCACTAGGAATCGTGGGGAGTTTAACGAACACAATTAATGTACTCAAAGTATACCCAGGGTCGAAAAAATATCCGTGGTGGAGCACCCATAATTTTGTCTCGCGTAGGAATCAAAACCACGACACGCAGTGTAATGGTAGAGGCGTGGTGACCAATATACCATCGACAATGTTCACAATTATTGTCGTATCAATAACCATCATGCTTAAAGAACAATTGAGATTCCATTTATTTCCGTAGCAGATCAATACTTAACCAAGTTTTTACGGAGCCTACATTGACAAGGCTATATTCGATAGCCTACCTCCCTTTATGCGCGTTGAGAAAGCTCTGAAATGTAAGAATAATACGCAAAAAAGCTAAAAGTGAAACGGCGCGAGTCATCTGCGCTACCGGCGATTTATGGCTACTTAATATTGAGTGAGGATTTTGACAGAAGCGAGCGAGCGAATGCGAAATTCTTTATTCCTACGATAAGTATAAAAATTTCGCGCGCATCAGAAAGCTAAGTATAATCTGCCAGCGGCTTCGCTCACTTAAGATACCTAACCTAAGAAAATGCATAAGGTTTAAGACGATACAAAGTACCCTAAATATTGACCAGAAATACACCAGGTTTTATAGAAATATAAGTAGATCTTGAGTTATAAGCAGACATGCAGATAGACAAAAAAATAAACTTACATAACATACTATACCATCAGTCCTGTATTCCCCGAAGGGGTAGGCAGAGGCGTTCTAATGTACACCCACAGTTCGCCGGTATGTTTAGGTTCCATGTAATAGGGGGCGAGCCTATTGCCATTAACCGGGCACTAATCTAGACTCCGAGCTGCTACTCAGAATTTCATAGAAAAACTCAATAACACTTTGCTCGACCTGGGGATCGAACCCAGGACCTCTAGTGTAGCAGTCGCGCTTGGGACCACTAGACTAATGAGGTAGACAAAAAATTAAAAAAATCCTTAATTCAGCATTTCTTTCGATATCGTTTCATTAGTCTCCTCTACCTATTTTTTTAACATAATTTTTCATAAATTCCTCGATGAGTTAGACAGAGTCGACCACGGCGAACGTACCACAACCAAATTGCGGACGTTCTCTAAAAAGGTCACCCTAAACCGACGATCATGCATGAGGAGGTTAATGAACGTAAATGAAGCGAAAGTTGTGTGCCAGGATCATAGCAAGTGGAAATATAAGATATAATCTTAGCATAATATTAATGAGCGTATCCCTGTGGTAAATTTAACCGGCCAGTTCGTGTATCTATCTTAAAAACACTACATCTTACCTACTCGTACATATTGTTTAAGTCTAGCTAATAACAAATATATATCCTATGCATGCTTCGTCACTAGACGACAATTTTATTTACTTTTTTAATAGTTTTGTAAACTTTTTTCTCATACCAGTGAACTGTAATTGTTCTTTTGAGAATAAATTCTTTAAACCTAATATATAGTCTCTACCTACCTCAATGGGAGACAGGCGTATTAAGCGTATTCTTCCAGAGAAAAAAATCATCAATTCGCGAACGCATATTCTGCGTTCGTCCCTATGTTACTGTAAAACATATATTTTAACAAACGGCAAATGTATTCGATATTATAACGGATGGCACATCGAAGCTCGGGGTTGACTTAACGAATATTTAACATCGCTCCCCTCGATTTATGTGCCGCACCAAATGTATTGTGTCTTATGGTTTACGGTGGGACGCGAAAATGGTTATTTTATCTGTTTATTTATTTAATGGTATCTATCTCAAGTTATTTTTATTGTTATACGAACAAACAAGTAATTTAATGGTAAGTAGTTCTCGCCCATGGACCACCAACCCCAGAGGAGTTGCTGATGTATTGCGGAGCTGCAGTAACCGAGATCGCGCGAAATACATACCTTTCAAGGCGCTTTACGACAGACTGGACGAAAGGGTGGTCGCCAGCCAGTCAAACCCGATCTCTTACCACCCAGCAAATCGGATCTTACGAGATGTCTATCTGAATGGCAGTGAGGAACTGTACTCTAACCCGCCCCCGTACAGCGTATAGTTTACACTTTATTGAGATATATCAAGAAATCAACTAAATGCAGAATTAATCATGTTTACATAACATACATAAACATAATCAACCCATTATACTGTCTGTGGGACAGCTGGGCACGTGTCTGCTCTCAGAATGAGAGGGATTAGGCTATAGTCCACCACGCTGGCCTAGTGCAGGTTGGCAGACTTCACACGCCATCGAGAAAATCTCTCGGGCATGCAGGTTTTCTCATGATCTTTTTCTTCACTGTTTAAGCGCGTGATAATTAACTATTTAATACGCACATGACTTCAATAAGTCAGAGGTGCGTGCCTTGGGTTCGAACTCGAGACCTTTGACTTGGCAGTCCAACGGTCATACCACTAGGCTATCATGTTTACAAAAATCATACTAAGAATCTTGTCCGATAATTATATTATCATCTTTATAACATAATACCTATGTTATGTTCATCGTTCAAATAATCGTTCACCATAAACACGCTTACTCAACTAAAAAATTAACGTTTCCGAGCATCGAATACGCATACTTCACTATACCAGAAACCACTAACTGTCATGATTTACGATATTATAATATGGGCCACACCTCAGTGATTCCACACACGCTGGCATTAGTGTTGTGTTCACCATATGTGATTCCGGGATTAGAACGCGATAGAAAATGTACTAATTGCATATTTTAAGAATTCTTTTAATCTATATCCAAAAATTTGTGGGAGAGCCATGCTTCAACACGAATAGGCCGGCTCGACCGGAGTGATACCACGGCCTCACAGAAAACCGGCGTCAAACAACGCTTACGTTGTGTTTCGCCGAGTGAGTGAGGTTACCGGAGGCCCAATCCCCTTTTAAAAGGCGGGCAACGCACTTGTGATTCCTCTGGTGTTGCGGGTGTCCATGGGCGGCGGTAATCGCTTACCATCAGGCGATCCGTCTGCTCGTGTGTCCCCCTATCCCATAAAAAAATGAAAGTTTTCTATGTAATCAAATATACACACCTGTATTTACAGAAGGATTAGTCAGAGATATACTGCTGATGTACGCCCTCAGTTCGCCGTGTGTTTTAGATTCTATGGAAAAGAAAGTGAGTTTCTGGTTACTCGGTGCTCGGTGGTACGACATCTTGGGGTCTGACTGGCTGGCGACCACCCCTCCGTCGGAGTCCGTCGTAAAGCACCTTGTTGTGTGTTTCGACTTTTACACGTGCCAGTTCCCCTCTGGCAGTCTGCAGTCCGTAGGGGCTCTAAACGGTCGGCAATGCATCAGGAACTCCTCTGGTGTTGCAGGTGTCCATGGGCTACGATGACTACATACCACCAGGTGGTTCGTGACCTCGTTTGCCGATTTAATCCATAAAATAAAGAATACCAAAGTAGCTGCCATTGAGAATTTCTAAATTTAAATCTCAAGAACACTTTTCTCGACCAAGGGGGTTATATGGTCTCTTTTGATGAATCTTAGTCTCCCCTGGGAATTGATCTCATCACGCTCAGCAGCCACACTTGTGACTATTACAATGATGGAGTCAATCCATCCATATTACTTCGGTACCTAGATATAAAGAGTTATTAAAGTTAGCTGGTGCACATTGTGCTTTGCGGGAGTTCAGCAAAGGATGTTGAGACTAACCCGAAATGGGGTTGTAAAGTCAAGACAAATAGATGATCAAGTCCTGCCTGACCTGGCATGGAATATATTCTATCAGGTTAGGTCCTTAGTCAACAGGAGCCTTCCATAGTACTTCAGCTTTCCGAGGATGGAAGGTTCATCCGTCAATTAACTCACAAAAACTACGCACACAAATGGAGTCGATGGATGATTTATAGATGTTGTTAGCTGTCCATACATTTTTGTATGATTAAGTATATAAATTATTACATAAATACCATGTCCATAAATTTAAATCATACTCAGCGACACTGAGCTATCTATGACATAATTTAATAAGTCTGTAGAAAAGCCGTATCTGTAACTGCAAAATGGTTGGATAAAAATTAATTGGATTAATTGTTCGATTCTTAAGCCGAATTAATGGTGATTAGAATTATTGTTTGTCGGCTTAAAACTTAAGATCTATTTGACTGATATCTGTGAAATCTGGTGTTCACCTAGCTTGGTCAAAATTTAGGTACTTACTGGTTTCTGACACTAAACTTACGCGATTATTAACTGCAAGACCAAAGGACACGGTGAGCTCGTTCTGCGTGAATCGGATCGCCAATAATTAACAAAAAATTTAAGGTAGCTGTTAGTAATTTTAACATTAAGACGTCCAACACCTTAGTCTACCCGTGACCATGGATGCTGTAAAGGATCCGAAACGTCGGGAATCTAATAATATCAATTCATCGCAACAAAATCCGTAAAATGTAGTTTTATTTTAATTTACGTACATTTTATCCCTTAGGTACTTTCTTAGGCAGGTATCCGCGAGCGAAGCAGCTGGCAGAAGCTAGTCTTCAATAATTGTATGCAGCTGTAACAATGTTTTATGATCACTTAGCTGCACTGCACATCTTTGTAATAGAGTGTCTATTAACCTAGTTTACAGTGTATAAATTCATTGTAAAGTTATTCAAGATGTCGTGAAATATTTTAGTCAAAATACTTGTAGTGCTGCCACATTTTTGTAGTGGTCCATGTCTGTACGACTGCTATGCTAGAGGTCTCGATTTCCAGGACGAGCCAAGTGCTATTGGATTTTTCTATAAAATTCTTAGTAGTATGTAGCACGGAGTTTTGATTTGTACCCGGTTAATATCATGCACGTAGTGGAATACTGGGTCAATCTAGTGTAATGTATTTTTTTATGGGATAGGAGGGCAAACGAACAGACTGACCGCCCGATGGCAAGCGATAACCGCCGCTCAAAGACACCCGCAACACCAGAGGAGTCACGTGTGCGTTGCCGACCTTTTAAAAGGGGATTAGGCCTCCGGTAACCTCACTCACTCGGTGAAACAGAATGTAAGCGTTGTTTAACGCCGGATTTCTGTGAGGCCGTGGTATCACTCCGGTCGAGCCGGCCCATTCGTGCCGAAGCATGGCTCGAAGTAACAATTTGTTACGTGTAATGTTTCTATTGATTTATTTTCTTTTGCTCTTCCTTTTCCGTTTGCTGATAAGAAGTAGAAGAATGCCAAACGCCTGACCCCATATTATATAGGACCTAAAAAATCCGGCGAACTGTGGTGTACATAACTACATTTCTGCTTAATCCTTCAAGGAACACAGGCGTGGTAATATGATGATATGTACTTGAAGTAAGGCTCCTTACAGAGACAAAATTGTGTAGAATAATTCAAATGTACCACACAGATCGCCGCACAAAATCCGGGATCAGTCGTGGAATGCAGAATCAGGAAACGGAGATATCTCGTATCCCGGGATTATGAAGACGGTGCACAACACTACGTACGGGCTAGAGACCACTATGAAGGGCTTACTTGAGAATTATTGTGTTAAGTGAATTCCACAACGGTTAAGGCTAGATAAAGAACGAGTTGGTTTGTTTAATTGCTTATTACTTTAGCTCAGAGAGAACGTTTAAACCTGTGTCCCTCACACTCTTAGTAGTCATCATGAGTAGAGTTGAAGAGAGATGGAATTTTGAGCCTATAAAGCACTCTTTAAAAAATTTAATCATGTAATAGGGGGTTAGCCATTAACCGGGCACAAATTCCTAACTCTGAGAAATTTATACAAAACTCCGAAACACTGCTGGACCTGGGAATTGAACCCGGGACCTCTAACGTAGCAGTCGCGCTCAGGACCATTAGGCTAATTTAGCAGACTCATTACGTCAAAAATCACGTTTCATTTCTGCATTCGATAACGTGGTTCTATCGAATTTTACAATTCAATTTCGATTGCGATTTCGATTTGAATGTACTATAAGTACACCTAACCCGTCGGGGAATATAAGCGTAATGATAAACACTATATTTTTTCATTATACTCAACACTGTTTTTTAAATATCTACCTTGTTATTGTTATGTTCAACCTTCATAAAAGAATCGTATCATCGACAATCTTAGGGATGTCGCGTCCGGCGTTTATGGGGAAAAAGGCAACGAATTTGTACCATAACTTTGTGGCTATAAAGTGGTGACGGGGCCACCATAACGCCATGCTGTATTCACGTAACCCTTGGCATCAACACTTATCGCTCACCCCGTTGTTACCCTGTTCCATGGAAAAGCTTGGAGTATTGTAATGTGGATAAGAATGCTAGAGAATAGAAAAGTATAATTAATTTAAATTACTTTCTAATAAATATTGCAATGATTTTTCTTTAATTTTAAAATAAGATTGTTTTTGATACAAATACCTAACACATGTCAGTGAAGTCGCCACGCTGCCGCTGCCGCGCCGGTAGAGTACGCTAGAAAAACATACTCCGACCTCGTTGGTGAGATCCTGCGACAAGTTCAGGTGCGTAGTACTCGCAACCAGTGCGTGCGTATGACAAGATGTATGAATGAAGCAAAAGAGGTGTGCAGGAATCGGAGCAAGTGGCGTTCTGTAGTTCCTGCCTACCCCTATAGGAAAAGGGCGTGAGTGTATATATGTTAAATTTATTTCGTAACTTTTCAGTGTTATGTTTCACCAAAGTAAGATCAATGATCAGTAATAAGTAAGTTCAATCATTTAAATATTTCAATATATGCAAAGATTTTTATGCTGTTATTTCATAACATAATTATTTTAAAGCATGGCATATATTAAGGCATTGGTAATACCAAATTTCACGAGGCGTTTCATGTCGCCAAAGACAGGCACAGGTGGCGCAACATTGTTAAAACAAAATTCCATGGGAAAATCACGATCCTCAGCAGTGAGGAACTCGATTTCAGGAGGAAGATAGTATGGCATCGGTAAGAAAACCCTTAAAAAAATCATGTTAAGGATTCTTTAATCATCATCCCTCATTATACCACTGCTGGATATAGGCCGCTCTGTAACTATAGGTACTATTTTTCTTGGTCCTGTTTAAGCCCTTGATCTAAATATTTTCTTACATATCCTGTTCTCTCTAATCCGTGTAGCTAACTATAACGTGGTGTAGGTACTGTAATCCCTATTGTTTGGCGCAACGAGGGTGTGCTTCGCAGATAACACCTTTATTGTATCTCAACTGAAGCGCGGCTGGATCGCACCGGGATCGCTACACAACTAATTTACATAGTGCCTCCACTTAATTGAATTGTGTCGAGTTCGTTACATTCGTCTTTGTATGTTTCATTGGAGACTTGATTTATGAGGTGATATTGTTCCCGCAGAATTGTGGCCGCCGTTAATTGTGATTAAGGAACGGTCGCGGTTTGACGATCTTGATGATTTGTGTTTAATAGTTCAATTAACTGGTCAATCATTAACTTTGTGGTTTGGTGACATATCAATTTCTCTTTTTTAAACAAAGGAAGAGGTCCCAATTCATATTAGTTTTTTTTGTTTGCTAGGTTACGCGATATCTTCGTCAATCGTTTGGATTTGATAAAATATATTATAATTTCCAAGATGAAGATACATCACAAAATTCTTGAAGTCGGTTTTCTTAGAAATTGTTTTATTTCAAATATGAAAGTTAAAAAATAAATGTGTTTCTTTCTTTCTTTCTATACTCTCAATAGTGTAGGTCGATTGTCATAATAACGCCAATTGCAGCTGTGGGCTGCAATAGGCGGTAACGTTAGGCGTTAGCGTTTAGAAGCCGCATACGGTTCGGTTCGGATTCTGGTTATAACCTGAAATTGGTCTAAGACTAGTATATATTTATTTTCCAGTAAGACTGTAACAAGATCAAAATGAAAAAAGCCCATCTTAACATCCTCGTATCATTAGAACGGCTTGATATAATACAATTTCATACTACAAGGGGGAACTAAACATTGACCAAACGCCATAAACATTGACCCTCTTCCGCCTTACACATTCACGAAAAACAAAAAATTCTTACAAAACATATTTTACAGCTCTGCCCATTCCGAATTGGTGGCAGCCGTAGAAATACTCCCAAGAAATTCAAATTAAAACGCGCGTCAAAAGATTGAATACTTAACCGACAACAAAGCGGGTATAATGCCACTGTAACAAAGAGCTCGCGAAATAATTCAGAAGGCATTTCATATGAGCATTGCTTCCTTATGGAATACGACATATAAGGAGGCGCGCCGTCTTAATAATACATATCTGATGGATGTACACATTCGAGAAAATTCTCCGAAAAATCTCCGTTCATTCATCCGGCACGGCAGTGTACGACCTTACAGGAGATGATAGAAAGATTCTACAAGATATACACGTATCAATAGAACATTTGCTTTATATTTTGAAATTTCTTCTACGATTCTGCGATATTATATTATATGATATGTTTTTATCATGCGTAGGCAAGCGCGCTCCATCGTAGGTTGAAGTATTGCTTAACATCAGGCGAACTGGCGGTCAAGCGTAAGCCTATCATGAATAAAACAAATATGGTATTAAAAATTCGCTGAATAAGGTTTTAGTGTAGATATTCGATTATCCTTGACTATTAAACGACTAAACCCTGTAGCCTGATCCGGAGGTAGTGAGCGATATTTTTTTATACAATACAAAATAGGACATTTAAAGAAACTGTAAACATAAAAATCTTTTGATAAAATTTTCCGACATGCAGAATTGATCTTTAAAAATAATTTTAAAGATCAATTCTGCATTAGTCTTTAATATTAGTTTGGATTCGTGCCCGGTAATTAAAAATAGGCCTATGTTTAATGGATCAAAAACCACAATTCGCCCAAAATATATTACGGGCAAAATGTCGCAGTATATCAATCTGCCTAACCTTTCAGAAAATACAGGTGTGATCACCATCACGCCGAAACACCTTTCGGGTACTAATTAAAAATGACGCACGAAGAATTATAAATCGTCCAGCGAATTAGGCAACATGCAAACAAAACACCGATGTCACGTCCACAACAATAAAACACGGCAAGTAGACACTTTTATACCTGCCTCAAATAAATAACTTGAATATAACAGCCTTACGAAATTAAAAGTTGCCCCTTATTACACATAAATCACCACCTAAATCAAGTGTTTTGTTATAGTGATGTCTCTTAAGATGCGCCGATGTGCAGTTGAATTTTCGTTAGTCGATTATTTTTGAATCGATTTGAAACGCACATTGATTCGAATGAGATGATTATGAAATTAACGTTTGTTTTTTTATTTTATATCATCATAAAATTTAACCTAGATATCGAAAGAGGAGCTTGTGGCTATTATTAGCTAGCTATTTATATAGCTACCAATCGATTTGTTAAGTTAAGCTATGCCACCCGTGTCAGTCTATGGATGAGTGGACCTTCTTAACATATCGAGAACCACGGAGAGCATGTAAATCCGCCGGTCCCGGATGTCATACGAACACCTATGACAAAAAACCAGTCTATCCTTGGGATATCGGTATAACCCAGAAATTAAGTTACCGAGGTCTGATGGCAGTCGCTTCGAGTTAAATACTGATATACAACCTTGGTTAGACTGGAAAAAAATTGGTTAGACTGGAAGACCCCAACATAGTTGGGAAAAAGGCTAGAAAAATAAAAATTTATGAATAGTTCAATAAACTTGAGGTTCATGGCCGATGAGATCCATTAAATTTGAATAAATAATGTAAAAGCACTTCAAAGCAGGAAAAAGTTAATAGTGATTAGGTTCCAACACAAATTAAAATATCGTTTCGAAATTAGTCGACTAATCGTTAATCGATAGTCAGTTCTCCGACCTCACTATATAATTTCCCTTAATCACGTACGTCTCTAAAATTTACCTATAAGCATAAAAATGGTAATTTTTATGTCCCTCCATTGTAATAAAGCTAAACCTTAATTCTTTGGAGAATATTTTGTTAGCGTTAAACAGCTGGCTTTAATATCGTGGACATTGCTTAATGTGCTCAAGAAAATATTAATTTTGACCAAAATCCATGTTCTGAAATGGTTAACGGTTACAAAAAATGCTTTGGTTTTTTGGCCTGTCTGATGTTTTTATTGCTACATGACTGATGAGAATTATAAATTATGAATTATAGTCATTGGTGTGGCTTCTGGGCGAAGGCTTCCTCTAAAATTAGCAGTTAGGTTAGGTTAGAAGTCTATCCCGAGATGGCGGCGCGGTAGGTGTTGCCGCGCCCCACTCAAGTGGATTGGCAGGTGGGGGATCAAAACAGTTCCCTTCCATTACGCTGAAGACCGCAATGGCGGTCTGCCACTTACGTTACAGTTACGATAAAAAAACTAAGGAGACAGTTTATTTTAACAATGATTTCACTTATTCTCATTATTTTTTTATGGATTAACTTGGCAGACGTGCTGACGAGCCAACTGGTGGCAAGTAGTCATCGTCGCCCATGGACACCTGCGGCACCAGAGGAGTTGCTGATGCGTTGTCGACCCTTAAGAGCCCCTACGGACTGCAGACTGCCAGAGCCGCAGCAACCGAAACGTGCAGAAGTCGAAACACATACCAAGGTCCCGACATTCTCCGATGTAAGGGTGGACGCCAGCCAGTTAGACCCCAAGATGTCCCACAACCGAGCAAGTCAGATAATTATTTTCACGCCTCTTACGCGATGCTTGTTTGAAAGGGGGTGAAATTATTCTGAGTGTATCACTACATAGTATAAAACAAAGTCGCTGTCGCTGTCTGTCCGTCCCTATGTATGCTTAAATCTTTAAAACTACGCAACGGATTTTGAAGCGGTTTTTTAATAGATAGAGTGATTCAAGAGGAAGGTTTTAAGCTATTTAAAATTACGCTACGACTCGTAGGAATGGAGTAATACGGGTGAAACCGCGGGCGGGTCGCTAGTCTTAAATAAAATGATAAAAATCAACCACGAATAAAATCTCCGTAGTTTTAAAACAACCTCATCAGCAATATGCACTAAGAAAACTACTTTCAGCTTAAAACTGTCATTTTTTACCGGACAGAGCAAAGAAGATTAATGTTCTGCTTGTTCAGGTGGCGGTAGAGTGCGGCTTATTATCCTAACGAAAATGGGCGCCAAGTCACGGCCAAAGCCTTACTCCTTTATATTTACGCTTTATGTACCTACGAGCTACGTTGAGATGGAGCGTAAAGGCTGGGCCACATAGAATGCTTGTGTAATAGAATAGAGTAGAATATAAATTTTATTTATTCGAGTGACGATTTTAAGAGAGGTAGGGCATAGTGGAATCGAATAATTCCACTCACAATTGGAGCTGCTCCAAAGGGGACGTACCTCCACCTTGCAGAAAATCGTAGCCAAATAACCTAGCTCCGTGCTATGTTGTGTTCCTAACGTTGAGCCAGGTTGCCAGTGCTTCACGAGGAAGCGTTCTGTTGGGAGTGTGGGGGACCGGTGGTGTTTTGTTACCGCCGCTGTCATGTATGGCAGCATGTCTCCTATGCTGCCAGCCCAACTATTTCTCCTTAATTTACAGGGTCGGCAACGCGCGAGTGATACCTCTGGTATTGTTGCAAGCATTCATAGCCTATGGTAACCGCTTACCATCAGACGGGTAGTACGCTTGTTTGCCAACTTAGTGGTATAAAAAAAATACGATGACTCATTATTTTAGTAAAACTTAACTCTATATAGCTGTGCCATCTTGTGGGAGATGGCGCAGCAACAGATTACTTAAGCGCAGTCCAGCCTGTTACCTATTACACTTAGGAGACTGGAATACTTATACCAATTCATAATAACATTAAAAATACATACTATCACTCCTGTATCACCCAAAAGGTTAGGCACAGGTGTATTAATGTACACCCACAGTTCACAAATATGTTTAGGACTATGTTAGGAGGCGAGCCTATTGCCAATCCAATATCTGAGCTGAGAATTTTTTAAGAAACCCAATAACACTGCTCGACCTGGGAGTTGAACTAGGACCTCGAGCTTAGCAGTTGCGCTTAAGACCACTGGGCTATTGAGTTCGGACAGGCGAGATAAGACTAAAAAACTATGTTGAAAAGAAAGTTCAAATATTTTTAAGTATGATAAGTTAAAATTTCAAAAAAAGCTTTTTTTTATAATCACAAACAAAAAATGATGGAACTAAAGCTCAAAAAACATGGTCTACGGTAAAACATCGATTATTCGTAAAAATTTGCAGGTAATATCCGTGTGCACTGAGATGGGTATCAAATACCGGAGTAGTGAACACCGTATGCGCTGCGCGACCAACAACGGTGCGAGCATTACCACGGAACACATGCGCTGAGACCGCACCATGAAAAATTCATAACTGGTGCTACAGACCAACTCGCAGACGGGTTAGGACGTATTTTTATGTGCCTATGAAGTGAGTGCCTCTGTGAGGATGAAAAATATTGTGGTATATTTTATGTCACTAAATGTGAAAAGGTACTATGTTATTTTAATTTTTTATAACAGCAGGATTGTATAAGGTTCTTCAATTGTTTTAAATGAAAGCTTGTGTAGTTTTTTGTTAATGATTATGTAAAACTTTGTTCTAGTTTTCACAGGGTTACTCCATAAACATTTCAATGCTAAATAATTGAGGGGTTTAACGATTTATTTTTATTTGATACTAGCTTTTCACCTACGTTGCTCCGTTCCTAAGGGTCGTAGTTTGATTTTTAATAACTTAAAACCTTCCTCGTGAATCACTCTGTCTACTGGTGAAAACCGCATGAAAATCCGTTCAGTAGTTTTTGAGTTTATCGCGAACAGACGGAAGCGGCGGTGGATTTTGATTTATAATATTTGAGGAATGCTCGTAGTTTACGTCTGATGATTACGAAGATAAATTACCTACTAGACGCTTGAAGTCAGTTTCCTCTTTTATGTGTCTCATAATGTTTCAATGCTGACAAATATTATTTTGTTTTGCCTAGTGAGAACTTGTATTGCGCACTACGTACGCGCGCGAAAAAGTAAGAACCACAAACCGCGTAATATTCAGTCATCACTTTTGCGACTTACATAATCTTTGGCTTCATGTCGTAGCTTGCTAATAATAATGTGCTACACAGTTCAGTACGCGGACGCGCGCTATCCGTACTGACAACAAATCTTACACAGCGAGCTGTTTGTTATTGAAAACTGGATCCTAGATATTATAACAGTGTACCAGAAATATTACACGTTCGTGGAACGAGCTGTGATGCTCTAGAAATATAGTAGGGTTGCTTTCTTCGAAGGCTTAATTTAATTTAATTTATTGTCTACTACCTAACTCTTCTTAGTTTCCCTAGAACCAAACCATCACGTAGAAAGAAAAAACATTTCTCTGCACAACTCTTACTAAATAGAAAAGCACTAAGTTTTTCTCAATTTTTCCAGTATATTTCAGTTTATTTTCCATTTTTTCTTCCCCTCAAAACCCTTATTTAGTATTTATTGAAAAAAAAAAGACTTATTACATACTATCACTGGTGTATTCCCCGAAGGGTTAGGCAGAGACGTACTAATTTACACACACAGTTCACCGGCATGTTTAGGCCCCGGTAGGTGGCGAGCCTATTGCCATTAATCGAGCACAAATCCCAAAGTCTGAGCTGCTACTGAGATTTTTTAGAAAAATCGAATAACCCTGCTCGATCTGGGAATCGAACCTAGGATTGGTAGCGCTGTAGTCACACTCAGGACCACTAGGTTAACGAGGCAGTTATACAAACTTCTGAGAATTTCTGAATTCAATGTCGCCAAGAATAATACTTTACCCAAATTGAACCAAGAACGTCATGTTCTAAAGCCACGCTTTTAATCACTATACGACAGGGAGTTGAAGTTCTATAATTAATGGAAAAGGGCTTCCGAGGCCCTTTTCGCGCCCTAGTGAGTGTTTGCACCGCGCGCCCGGGACAAAGGGGCGTGCGTGTTGGAAAAACAAAAGACGGTTGTATACACACATCATCTTAGTACTATGTACATGTATTAACATGCATTGTTAATGTATATATACATACATCTTCTAGTATTAAGGGTCCTACGGAGCTTGAATTGCCCACAAAATGGTAATACCGAAATAAATCGTTATCCAGACAATATTCTATCAGATTATGTTATTATTCGGATTTGGATATCGTTAATATAGATTCCTACGATACTATTTCGTGTAATACTACTTCACTGGTAATAAAAGGCCGGAGAAACGTCCCAAACTTTTCAGTGAAGTATTTTGGATGAAATGGTAACGTAGGAACCTAGATTGACGGTATCAGAACCAGAATAACAACAGAATTTGATTAAATTGTGTTTGAATTACGATTTATTTCGGTATTACGTTTCTAAGAGAAATTCGGTCCGCCGGACTCTTAAATTGCAGAGGCTATCTACAATCTGCAATCAAAAAACAACAGCGATAAAAAAATGCAATATTAAAATATTGTAAAGAATCTCCAAGTTAAATCTATATTGAGCTGTTGACGGATAACATAACATACTATCACGCCTGTATTCCCCAAAAGATTGGGCAGAGGCGTCCCAAGTAATAGGGGGCGAGTCTATTGCCATTAAACGGGCACAAATCCAAACCCCGATCTATTAAAAAAATCATAGAATACCTCAATAACACTTTGCTCGGTCTGGGAATCAAACAGAAGACCTTTAATGTAGCAACCGTGCTTATGATCACTAATACTATAAGCGGCGGTAGCCTAATGGCTAGGGCGTTGGACTTGCGATCATGTGGTTGCTGGTTCGAAACCCACCCATTGCACTACCGACGTGAACCCACTCGCAACACAAGCATTTAGCTTAGGATGAGGGGTTAACAAGAATACTAGCGAGCTAATAAGCGACCCACATTACAAGTAAGCTTAAAAAAAAACGACTAATGGGGCATGGGATGAATGGTATGAAACAGTAGTGGGGGTTTCCCATGCATGCATATCCTTGGAATTTTTAGATAACATCCCTCTGTCCCGTAAAAACTCCTAGCTACGCCAATCATTAAGAAGTTCCCGCTTTCGGCCGTTTCCAAGAAAAAGACTTGTATATTTTATGAATCCTCCTCGTTTTTTTTAATTTACGACTACGCTAAAAGTTTCATTTGTTAACGTAAATTACTTTAGCGTTCTGCGTTAAGCGTTGACCGCGCGAATTAGCGGGAATGCGCCCGGCCGTTTGTTAAAGATATTTCCGTTTGTTACGGAGAGAAAATGTATCGGCTGGTTGCTTTTCTGCGGTGCTTACTATTAAAAAATATATTACTTACATAAATACCTAGTTTTATAGTTCTCTTGCTGTTGCCCGCAGTTTCACTCACGTCAGATTTTTTTTTATATATATTTAGGCTTCGGCAAACGAGCAGACGAGCCACCTGATGGTAAGTAGTCATCGTCGCCCATGGACACCCGCAACACTAGAGGAGTTGCTGATGCGTTGCCGGCCCTTAAGAGCCCTGTATACGCGCCGTTTGAAGATCCCGATGTCATAGCGCAGTGGGAACACCTCAGGAGAAAGACCATTCCAAATCTTGGAGGTACGCGGGAGAAAGCCTCGCGACGCTCTAACCATGGGGTTGGGCCCTACTCCTGAGGCGGATGGTGCGGTGATGAAAAGGTGACGGAGGCACCAGTTCGAACAGATCCTCGGAACACTCCAAAAAACAGGCGGTAGAACACGCACAGAGAGCCAACGTCTCTCCGAAGGTTAAGGGTGTCTAGATCGTCTGTCAGTGAGGGATCGTCGACTATACGAATAGCCCGGCGTTGGATGTAGTCAACGGGAAGGAGTAGATTAACTTAAGTCCGATTTTAGGCAGTGTATCAAGATGGAACATGCATCAAATTTTAAGTTAGATCTCTAGCAATACATCGGTGAAACCTGCATTCAATTCCATGCAGTAGTTTTTGCGTGATGCGCGTACAAACATACAGACAGACCGACAGATAAAAATTCTAAAAATTGATATTTTGGCTTCTGTTGCTTTAATAAAGATATTTTTTATTTAATATCTATAATGTATAGACATCTGTTACAATTTTATTATAGGTATAGTCATATAAGAAGAACATGAATGCGTTCTTATTTCTTCTGATTTCGTAGACCAAAGATCACGAAAGAAGAAGTCCGGCGGACCGAATTTCTCTTACAAACGTAATACCGAAATAAATCGTAATTCAAACACAATTTCAAATTCTGTTATTATTCGGATCACGATACCCCTTAATCTGGATTGCTACTCTCCCATTTCGTCCAAAATACTTCACAGGAAATAAATGTAAGCGAATGCAATTTTTGATAACTTTACCAAGTTTGAAACGATTTTCCGGTCTTTTATTTCCAGTGAAGCAGTAGTAGACGAAATAGTACTGTAGGAAATTAGATTAACGGTATCCAAATCAGAATAATAACATAATTTCATAGAATATTGTCTGGATTACGATTTATTTCGGTATTACGTTTTTGTGGGCAATTCAAGCTCCGCCGGACCCATAAGGGCTGATTTTTCAATCGTTCGATTACTTTTACATAAAACAATTAATTATTTTTAAAAACGATAAAACAGTGACTTTTTTTGCGGAAACTGACGTCACAGTACAGGCAGCCAATCTGGCGGCGTTTAAGAATAAAATTGACGTAAGACAAATTTTGTATAGAAAAAATAAAATTGACGTTTGACAGATTTTGTATAGAAAAACCGTTAAAAGTTTGAATTTATTCCTCCGACGATGATTTGAAAAACGAATATTATTATATTACGTACAGTATCGAATAATTAATTGATTATTTGAAATTTTATGTATTCTTAATTTAAATCTTTAACCTTAAGTGGTACATGCTTTATAATCGAGCTATGATTGCAATACTCTCCGCTTGATGCAGCGTTGTACCTCCTCAAGTGAAACGTTAATTCCGCTGACATTTAGCGGTATACCGCACGTTGGTGCTGTCGTACAGCGGTTAGGGCACACATCACTTCGGTAATTCGGTGTGAAACTGGACCATATAGGTAATATTGGGTATAACATACGTACTATTATGCTTATATTCCCCGAATGCTTAGGCAGAGGGGTAGATACTAATGTACACCCACAGTTCGCTGGTATGTTTAGTTCCTATGTAATAAGCGGCGAGCCATTAACCGGACACAAATTCCAAACTCCGAGCTGCTACTAAGAATTCCATAAAAAAGCCCAATAACATTTTGCTCGAACTGGAATTTTGTTAGAACAGAGGGGAATATTTGTACACCTCTGCCTAACCCTTGGGGGGAATACAGGCGTGATGGTATGTCATGTATTTCACTAATCTGTGTCGCTTATGTTAAATGGCTTAAAACAAAAAAAAACTAGTTCAAACGTGAACAGTTAATAAACAATAGATTTTCTATGGTGTATTCCTCTTTAAGGGATGGTATTCCGATAACCTGTATTCATATTCACAAACACATAGGTATAATTATCTCATGGTATAATTAATCAAATCTACGTAATTGCTCAGGGCTGCGTTTAGCATAGTTATTATCATTAATTAACTAGGAAGCGACCTACCACATGCTGTGTTGGATAAGATAATGCTTTTATAACCTTATGGGACATTTCTTCTGAATATAATTCTTCCATAAACGCAACGCTCGCCACACTAACGCCCCCTAGTGGCTGTTGTGCGCATCACTCCGCTGGCTGTCATTACTGTCAACGATTCGAAGAACGTAAGCAATCCCGTAAGTACTTAGAATAATCCATTTTCCTATTGATCTCCAGTTTTCTGGCTGATTCGATTTTAGGAAAAGCGAACTAATTTTTAGCATTAACAGATAGGTACAGAGTGTGTACCTTTCTAAGGACGTATAGGATATTGCTAACTTTAATGCCCAATCAGCAATACAGTAGGTAGGTACATAGGCCATCAGTATAGCTAATTCAGGCTTCTCAGTTGACTTAGTTCACTCCTAACTTTCAATACGAGCGGGTCCAGTAAGGCGATGCCTCCAGCCGCATGGTCATCTTATTTCCATCTTTTTGACAGTCAGGATTTTTGTTTTTTAATTAGCTTTTTTTTTACCAGTGCTACTGCTTCATTAGTCAAGTGAGCTTTTTTATTTTACACTTTTTAGTTCGGGTTTCATCATTTCTCATTACAAATTTTAACAGGTAAGTTGTATATTTTTATAAGCTATTCATAAAACCCTTTTTCTTTTAAAAAAAGCTTACTAGTAATGTGGCTCACACGTTACTAGTATTCTTGTTAACCCCTCGTGCTAAGCTAAATACTTGTGTTACGAGTGGGTTCACGTCGGCAGTGCAATGGATGGGTGTCAAACCGGCAACCACAAGATCGCAAGTCCGACGCCATAGTCTTTAGGTTACCGCCGCTTCATTACTTTGATACCCCACTCAGGTATAATAATGGCGCCAAATATCGGCCTTTTTATTTTCATAATTTTGATATACCTAGTGTCACTCTCACAATTGAGACGAATCTAACGAAACCTCTCAAGCTAAAATCCATCAAACCGTTTAGGCTGTAGAGCGTGACAAAGAAGAAGACAGGTACATACATTTATAATATAAACTAACGGGCCCGGCAAATGTTGTCTTGCCCTGTATTATCATATTCTTGCCGTTGTCACAATTTATTTGTGGTCGGCGCAGCATGCCGTCACATCAATCATTCACTCCCTTTCCCATACATACATACATCACGCCTTTTTCCCAAAGGGGTAGGCAGAAACTATAGAAAAAAATTAACTATATTCATCTCCCTTTCCCATGTCTTTAAAAAAATCATAGAACCCGAGTGTTGTAACAAACCCGACTGTGTTTTAATATAGATATTATAAAAATAAATTATTAAATATTTATTTAATAACATTATCAAACCATTATACTGTCCTACTGCTGGGCACGGGTCCCCCCCCCCAGAAAGAGGGATTAGGCTATAGTCCACCACGCTGGCCTAGTGCGGTTTGGCAGACTTCACACGCCATCAAGAAAATCTCTCAGGTATGCAGGTTTCCTCACGATGTTTTCCTTCACCGTTTAAGCGCGTGATAATTAACTATTTAATACGCACTTCGAAAAGTTCTCCGTACCTTGGGTTCGAACTCGAGACCTTTGACTTGGCATACCAACGGTCATACCACTAGGCTATAACTGCTTTATTTAATAATTTACTTGAAATATTACATGCATCTAAATATAACTAAGGCAGTATCCAAATAATTACGTTTATTGTACAAATGTGAAATTGCCTATTTCGCACGTATCAGATCGCACGTCGCATATGTTAGGGCTGTCACTGCGCTTATAAATTATTGGTCGCAGTCTGCTTTTGAGCCATAAAATAAATATAAAAGCCTTTATAGGCTTACATTTATTTGTGGCGTGTTGATTTTGGATTACAGGTGGCTATAACCCGTCGTCATGGAAAATGACGTCATTTCTATCCAAATATTTATTAGTCACTTCTATAAATAAGTAACCTCCGCATTATTCAAAAATTCAATAGTATTGGCAGGAGCACAAATATTCAATAAATTACCAAAAGATATTAAAGACAAATTCTTTGACTTTATTCAAAAAATCATTAATGAACCACATTTAAAAAAAAAAACTTACATTAATTTTTGTATCCTAAATGTACTTGGATGTGCCTGAATCTGCTTGAAATAAGTAATTCAGATACCTATAATTGTTGTGTGTATGTTCTGTAGTTAACGCTTTATTATTTTAGTTTATACTCAGAATTTTGTTTTCTCAGTGAATATATATTTTTGTGAGAAATAAAGTTCTTAACCATAAACCATAATTCTATACTAATCCTAATCGGGACTATACCAATGACAGTAGGAACTTGGAGTTCGGATTTATGCTGGTTAATTTAGGCAATAGGCTCGCCCTCTATTGCATAGAAGTAGGTATGTATGAGAAGATGTATGAATGTGGAAGAAGCAAAAGAATCGTAGCAAGTGGCGTTTCATAGTTTCTGCCTACCCCTGTGGGAGAAAGGCGTGCGTGTATGTATGTAGGTATATCAATAACGCCTGCACCTCATTGTCGAGTTCAAGCCACCCTTCAAATTTAACAGAGCGTGAAGGTAAGGAAGGAACCGGTCATATTTCACGTAAACATCGTTATGCCTCGTCTGCCTTGCTGTGCAAAAAGTTCCAGGATGCGCAAGAGAGCAAAACAATGCTTTTATGATCAGTTTTTACATGTTAATGGCGGAAGACCCTAATATCCTCAAAATAAGAGTCTTGGGGGAAATCAAAAGAGTCCCAGCAAGTGACGATAATGGGCAAAACTTGTTAAAATATCATACATAGGTACAGTGGCGACCAAAAGTCCATAGGCAATCTCACAACGCAATAGCTTGACGTTTAGTTTGACTTACAACCTACTATTTTCATGCATCATCATTGTCATTAACAAGTGACACGCGGCTCTGGCTGTATCGAGCTCGCTTGTACCGTTCATAGCAATGTAATCCTTAGCGTGCTTATGGACTTTTGAATGTTTACATGACACCACTATTCTTGTATACTTCTTTTGTTTCAACCAAGTTCGTACATCTTCTTATACAATAGCGCCGTTGGCGAGTACTACGCTACGCACCTAACCTTTTTGAAGGATTTCACCAATAAGATCGGCGTATGTCCTTCTAGGGCGACCTCTTCGGACGCTGCCGCTGACATTCGCCTTATAAATTCCTTTCGTTAATCGTCTTTAATTCATTATCTCAACATGTCCAAACCATTTCAGCATATTCTTTTCAATACGTGTCACTACATTATCTTTTAGTCCGCAACGTTGTCTTACGGGTTCGATCCCCAGGTCGAACAGTGTTATTGGCATTTTTTATGAAATTCTCAGTAGCAGCTCGGAGTCTGGATTTGTGCCCGGTTAAAGGCTCGCCCCCTATTACATGGGACAAAAACATACCGGCGAATGTGGGTGTACATTAGTAAATCTCTGCCTAAACCTTCGGGGAATACAGGCGTGATGGTATGTTAGAAATAGGATCAAAATGTTCTTAAAATACTATGTTATAATAGACGGAACCATATGAATACTTAGTATACTTAAAATTGATAGTTATTTACATCGTTTTATTCAAACAAACCGGTTCATGGTAATTTGAATAAATACTACCATAGTGTTCAGTAAACACTTAGTATTTCAACTATTTAATCACTGCGTTGAAACTGGGTGTCTAAACGCCTATAGCGGGGTTGAGGTGGAGTCGCTCTGTTAGCGATGCGGTGAGTATTAGTATTGTTTAAACGCTGTTAATGTTTGAATCAACGAAAGCGGGTAGTTGATAAAAGGTGATCAAAGCTACTGTCACACGTTTAGCACTATACAAGTTTATGCAGTTACTTGGATCCAACAGCGAAGCAAATGTAAGAATATGTGCTATGTCATTTCAAGATTTTAAAAATATTCTCCATCTTTGTCAAAACTGCGATTTACATAGTACTTGTAGATAAGTATAGATTGCTGCTATACTGTCATTTTTTCAATACGACATCAAGATACATTTATACTTAATAAGTAACAATACAATTTAAAAAAATATATATAACCAACATGAAATATTAGATGTAAACATTAAAATTACACAATATTCTATAAACGCTATCATTGGTGCCATACCCAATCTTCAGTCAAAGAGACCATCTCAAAGCGCCCGGGTGCAACCAAAATTCATAATCACAAGATACTGAGTGGTACAATGGAATTCTGCTAATAAAATATACAGAATAATTAATATGTAAGGATAGAGAACTCCGTGGAACCTTCGATAGGTATTTCAATCTATTTATTTTTACTAAGCTGTTTCCTGGGTTAAAACACACTAGTTTTACAGCTCTGTGCCAAATTTCGTTGAATTCGCTTTGAGATGTTTAGAAGTAACAAGCAGATAGCCTGTTATTATATATACGTAGATGGATAGGCCATTACTTTCCTACTCAACAAAGGCCTTACAGAATTGATCTATGGCAGACCAAGACCTCTTGAGGGCACGGAACATCCAGGCTCTGGGGCTATAGGTAATATCAAAATCACCTTGAGGTTTAAGCCCGGAAAAGTCTGATAAAACACTGCAACTTTATTAGGAGGAGCTAAGTATTTATAAGGATTTCTACACATTGAAAAATAGTACGTAGTTTTGGAAATCTTTCGAATATTTTCCCCATACAGACAGAAAGGGGAAGCTGGTAGGATTGAGAATATTCTCCTCTCCAATGTCTTTTGTGATATGTAGAACACATTAGGCCTGAATGCGGTTACCAACGACCTAGTTTTCACTCATAAATACAGATGAACCGGAGCATTGGGCACTAATTGGCGTACCTTGCTAGTTATACGTACTTAGACATGGAGTCACCAGTGAATGGAATGCTAGCAATATTTTGTTCCACCAAACTGTGGAACCTATTAATTACGTATCGGCAATTTGAGGGATAACCCAGAAGGCAGTTGGACTTTTTAGAAATTTTCATTCAATAGTATAATTACTCTTTTGTACAAAAAAATCTTCAGAAAGTATGTGTCATAGATCCTAAAGGATTATTTAATCATCATAGTCGAGTTTAGTAGACTTTTACATGCCCCGTTGAGAAAATATCAAAGGCAAGCAGGTTACTTTACGATTTTATAGGTTACCCTCATTATATGACTTCGGAAAGACAGTGTTACCAACCACTGCCAGTTTGAACTCAAGATCTTGACAGTGTCTGTTACTTACGCATACTAAAAGGTTATCATTGCTTTAGGTCTTTTATTATCACTGTCTTATAACTCATTATTTAGAAGGCATCATCATCCTCAGATCGATTTCACCCACTGTTGGTATACATCTCTCTTTTGTAGTTCCAATGTTTACGCTCATGTGCCAATCTCATCCCTGCAGTGTTAAATGATATTTATTTCTGTACATAGATAGTAGATCTTTTCATTTTATTGTTTTATATTTTTTAAACTAGATGTCACCGATATTCTCTCTCTCTTGAACTTTGAGAAGAAACAACGAATTAAACCCAGAGAATTATGTCTCTTTTAAAGTCCAGACACTAGTAGTATTGTCAGAGAACTTTTGAAGAAAGTGTCATCAGTGACCCTCAGGTCGTCTGGTAGAAAATACCTGAGGCATTAAACCACCTTTGTACACTTCTGTACATGAAGCATAAATAAATAAACAACAATTATTTAAAGCATCGTATTCGCGTTGGTCTTGACGGGGAGTGATTGGTGACTAGCTTCACCTTGTGTTTCCATTTGCGTGATACTCTGTGTTCACCCGTGTTATGTCCGCTGCGTATGTTACGTACTAATCGGGACTTAGTGCCGACTTGATGCGTTCCTAATCTGATTGAGTTGACAACGCTGTTGTATCGACGACCAGGTAGGCTACAGGAATTTGTGTGAATCGTTATAGTGGGTCAGTTTATATGTGTAATAGAACAAAGAATTTTGATCCTTACTACTTACCTATTTGCCTGGGTTTTTTATTTACTGCTATTTACATCAGGCATTACTAATGTCTCTGTAGGTAATGCTAATTTAATCATAATTTCAATGGTCATTTAAGTATCATTTGCTTTAAACGGTGAAGGAAAACATCGTGAGGAAAAGTGTGCTTGATAGATTTTTTCGAGGGCGTGTGAAGTCTACCATACTTCACTACACCAGCATGGTAGACTATAGCCAAAAGAAACATTTTGCTCGATTTGGGAACCGAACCAAGGTGCTCAGTTGCCGCGTTTATTGCCAATGAGAGAGTTGTTATTGTTATATATATAATGGATCCGTATTTAAATTTATTTGATATTAATCAATACGTTAAAAACTTTTGAGGTCAGTCCTGGGTCGCTTCGTAGCGAGGCAACTCTGAATAATTGATGCCGTATTAATTACGTAATCAACTGACGAAATAATTAGCCGTTCGTTACAGAGGAGAAGCCGTACGATATGTATATGTATGTGGTGTATAATATGCCTGAAAGGTTTCTTGGCATTAATAATTTATGTGTATTACTGAAGCTACTCTGTTTGCTTACAAGAATTACCTTCCTTTACTGATTTTCCCGTGTACTTAGATTGAAGAATTTGATAAGACAACTTAATTGAAATGAAATGTTGATTATAATCACTCACCGATCACCGATAAACACAGAGTTCTCGAGTGGAGACCGCGTCTAGGCAAACGTAGTGCGCCCGCCGGCCAGGTGGAGTGACGACTTGCGGAAGGCATCTGGCAGTGACTGGATGAGGAAAGCCATAGATCGGGGTCTATAAAGGCTGATGATGTTGATTATAAGTTAAAGATATTTTGTGAAAGATAACGATTATACCATTTTAGACAGGGATTGCAAATGTATAAGACTTACTTAATATCATTTACGCGGACACTCGTCTGTGAAATTAGCTATAGTGCCTGAAATGATGGTGTTTGCATTTTCCTAATGTTTCCCTTTAATAGTGACCCACTGCCGCTTATAATATATGTGTAGCTCGTGTTAGGTCAAATGGTGATATAAAGCTGGTTTTATATTGAAATAAATAAATGAAATATTAGATATAAGATGTATGAATGCGGAAGAAGCAAAAGAAGTATGCAAGAACCGTAGCAAGTGGTGGTCTATAGTGAGTGTATGTATGTTGTTTTATTATATTTGACTGAAGCTAAGCATTTCTAAAGTTTTTTTGCTTCCAAAAATAGCAGGTGCTCACATTATTATTATTATAAGGAGATAAAACGGAGATTTCCTGACAGTGGCGCTGGTTACAAGTCCCGCGTTTTTTTTTAAAAACGCTTTAGTCAATTTTAAATTACTGAGATATTTCTTCATTTTTTATTAACCGTTAAATGGAGAAACGTTTCATAATTTAGGTTCGTGGCCTTGAATTTATATTCTCCCCGACTCACATTACCAATAGCATGTTCTCGGCTCCATCGACTTACAACTCAAATTTTCCAAACACATACAGTGCGTATTTATGTACCACGGTCATTCATATATCTGCTGTCCTCTCCTGGTAAAACAAACGTCAACAACCCTGTATAACTCTCAATCTACACACGTCCCTACGCAGCTAGGGCTGCCCATAAATTTTGAGAAATCACCCTTTTTGTCAACTGGACATGTTTAGGTTTTCGGAGCAGTATGATTTATAATTTTGCGAGCCAACCCTATTGCCATGTGTTTTTTATTTCCTCCCCGCGATACATTTTCGCTGGGCCTCGATGATTTTAGGAAATGATTTTTTTCTCGATCCAATGTTGGAGAAATAATGTAAGTTACTTTTTCGATTCTTGTTGAAACAGATGATTGGAGACGATTTTTCTTATCGACGAGTGTCCCCGTGGTTTGATATCGATATTGTGTTTTGTATCAAGCGATAAATTAGGGTTGTCATAAACTTTTGTCGTATGTATACTTTAAATCTGTCAAGTACGTTTGATAATTTTTGGTGTCGTACCGTACGGCTCTCTCGTGAAAGGATTTTTGTAGAGTTGGCAAAACCTGCATACATGCATGCTGTTGTGAGAGTCTAAAGACTACTGCAGTCGCTTAAAGTTTAAGAAAACTCTCTATTCGTTATTAGTTGAAATTTTTTATTAAGATTTTATAAATGATAACATTTGATATTTCATGTGTTTCAATACCTTAGCTGTAATTTTTTAAGTTATCTATTACCATCATACCATCACGCCTGTATTCCCCGAAGGGTTAGGCAGAGGCGTACTAATGTACACCCACAGTTCGCCGGTATGTTTAGGTCCCATGTAATAGGGGGCGAGCCTATTGCCATTAACCGGGCACAAATCCAGACTCCGAGCTGCTACTGAGAATTTCATAGAAAAACCCAATAACACTTTGCTCGACCTGGGGATCGAACCCAGGACCTCTAGCGTTGCAGTCGCGCTTGGGACCACTAGACTAATGAGGCAGTAAGTTATCTATTGTTTGTTTTAATTTAGTTTTTAAATTGCCTTAGTATTTGATGTATTCATGTTTAAGCCCATTGATTTGCTATGCGTGTCTAGATCTGTCAGCATATTTTGAAGCTCATGAGAGGACTTTGCGAACAGAATAATGTCATCAGTAAATCTTAAGTTTCTTCTTAAGATTGCAAAACATATGTAGGTTACCTAACTGGGCGCATGAAACTTATGTATTTACATAAAGGTATTATGACTATATTTTACAAATAAAAACCTATTCTTATTCCTATTAAAAAACTAGCTTTTTGCCCGCGACTTCTCCCATGTGGAAATGTTACTTTGTTCCATATGAACTTTCATCCCCTATTTCACCCCTACATACGTCCAAAATTTATCAAAATCCTTTCTTAGCGGATGCCTACGTTATATCATCTACCTGCATGCCAAATTTCAAGCCCGATCCCTCCAGTGGTTTGGGCTGTGCGTTGATAGATCACTATGTCAGTCACCTTTGAGTTTTATATATATTTAGATAAAATCTTAATCGTACTAAAAAAAAGCTTGCTGATTGGTCGAACCGTTAGGTACCTATGTACGTGTTACTGCACCGTGAAACAAACAAATTAAAATAATAATTTTAAAATATTCGTTCTTGTGTTACTTACACACTTAAATGAAACTCTTTTTAGATCTTGACTGTCTTCTTATTTCATAATTTTAGTATTCAGTTTTGCCTTTTGGAATTATTTTGAATATCCTTTGGAAAACTGAATAAAATATTATGAAAAAATAGGCATTACTTAAGCTCTCCGTGTGCTTAATTAGTATTTTAGCAAAAGACGTTAATGCATTCTCGGAAGGAAGTATAAAATAATATTTTCGTTTCGCTAAGCTTCAGTGCTTACGCTTGGCTCAGCTATGGCATTATCCTGTGGGGAAACAGCACAGAAGCACCATCACTTTTTACTTGTCAAAAGAAACTTATACGAATACTTGTACATATAGAGGATACTGATAGCTGTAAGCCGCATTTTAAAGAACACAAAATACTAACGCTACCTAGTCTATACATTTTGGAAATATGTAAGTTTGTTAGAAGCCACCAAAATTTCTATGCAACACGAGAAGACAAAAACCAGAGTCTAAGACATAAAAATAGATTAAACCTACCAAGCTCCCGTCTTAAAATGCACTCTTCTAGTCCACATGTCATGTCGATAAAAATATATAATAAACTACCCCCACGAATAAAAAATGAAATTAAAGACAGCATATTTATAAAAAAATTAAAACATATCCTATTAACTAAATGTTACTACCATATAAATGAATACCTAAATGATAAAAGTATATGAAATATAATAAATGGAGATTTAAATGAATACTAATAATAATATACCTAATAATAACATAAACACAAATACATACATATTGTACGGTGCAACCGCACATTGCCATTACTGCACTTTCAGCAAATTTGTAATATTGATTCTCAGTCATTTCTTCAAGTTCAGTTCACGTACAAATCGCGACACAGCAACACCTCATAATCATTACTTAAGTAAAGTGGACTCAATACACGTATCAAGTGACAAATCTATAGTTTTATTCCATATCAATCATTATTCTATCAAGCAGCAAAAGACGTATGGTGAGAACCGTACATCTTTTTGGTCCTTCGAGCCGGATCTCGTAATCAGTGACTATTCGGTGACTATCAGTGACTATCAGAGATTATCAGTGGCTATCAGAGATTATCAGTGGCTATCATTAACTCTATCAGTGACTCCTTAACTCTATCAGTGAATACATTCTTCTCCAAAACTGTGCAGTGTTACCATTAGGAAAGCAGTACTACTACCCAGGGAGTTGAAAGCAGAGCTGAATTTACAAGTAAGATCGTTTTAATTATATCACTCACGAACAACTTTCATCATCATCATGGAAGGTGTTCACGCGAATCAGACTGAGATTTTCGACGCTATGGTCAAACTAGCCGCCAATATCAAGAAGGATAGTTCGAGTCGTAAGGTTGGTGATTATTTTAAACGGCGTTTGGAAACATTAGAGGCTTACTGGGCAGATTTTCAATATAATCATGATCGCCTTTGTACGGAGGAAAGTAGGTCTCATCCATATTTCATTAAAAACGAATACGCACGGGCAGTAGATTTGTACAGGTCTGTTAAAGCATTAATTAATCAGCAGCAAGAATTGGTAAAAACAGGGCAATCTGATGTCTCAACTGAGGAACAGAAATCTCAGGGGCGAGAAGGTCAACCTTCAGGCACGTCCATGACAAGCATGCGAGATGAACAAGCAACAAGACGTTCGTTTCCGGATATGTCATCAAGAGGAACATCTAGCAAGACAGATGATATGCTTAAAAAGCAAGCTAGCAACATCAGAGCATTTCAGCGGACGGTAGCAAGTATTAATTTGGACGCGATTTCCGAGAAGTGGGAGATGGAAGATACTCTGAAGACTTTACAATCAAGATGGTCTGTAATTGACACCTTGCATTGGGAGTTGGATGGAGAATTGGAACAAATGGATCAACAATACGAACAAGCATATTCCGAGCAGGAGAAAACCTACAACGATTTAAAAAAGGGTATAAATATCAAGTTGTGGTCGGTGGCCCACAAGGTAAAGTCAACACCAAAATTGGACATTCCCGTTTTCAGCGGATCTTATCAACAATGGACGTCTTTTAAGGACTTATTTACTGAAACAATCCACGATAACTATTCTCTATCCAACGCTCAGAAAATGCAGCACCTCAAAAGCAAGTTGAAGGGGGAACCCGAAAAATTAATTCAACATTTACAAATTTCGTCGGATAATTATAATATTAGTTGGGACATCCTTAATCATCGCTACAATAACCTTAATTTAATTTGTCGTTCTCATTTAGATACATTACTGAACATTCCGGCTTCACAACATGCTACTATCAATCATATCAAGCGTCTACATGACATTACAGTCGAGAGTTTAAACGCTATCAAGAATTTAGGGGTGGACGTTAGTTCCTGGGATCCTTTACTAGTTCACATTTTGTCTCCGAAGCTTGATTCAGAGACTTATGATGACTACGCAGCATCAATCAAGGAGCCTAGGGCGATACCTAAACTTCAAGATTTTTTATCATTTTTAGAAGGAAGATTTACTACAATGGAGTCTGCAAGCAGGAAACAAGACAATCATTCTAACAAATCATACAACACATCAAATTTTAGGCAATCGTCATTTGGAGGAAAAACCTCAAAACATAACTATATTTCGCAACAAACATCCGTTGCGCATGGTGAAGTGGTTTCGCAATCGATAAACAGCAAAAACAACAATTTAATGAAGAATTTTTATAAGTGCCCTATTTGTAAGACAAATGAACACGGTATTTTTTATTGTCAGCAATTCCTCGACATGTCACCACAAAATAGACGAAAAGCATTGTCGAAGTTCGACGTATGCCAAAATTGCCTTTATAGTCATAATGGTAAAGCCTGCATTTCAAATAAACGATGTCGCGAATGCAATGGAAATCATAACACTTTATTGCATGCAGCATTTACGCAATCAAACCGCACATCCGTTGCTTGCAAAGCAAAAGCTAACGATAACCCGACACGCGCCACGAATTTCGAAACACCACAGCTATCACGAGGAAACTCGCACGTGTCACTTCAACAAAATATGCCGGATGTACTTTTACCTACTGCAATGATTAAAGTTCAAGCACAGGATGGATCGTTTCAGGTTTTGCGAGCACTATTGGACCAAGGTTCTCAAATGTCCCTCATCAGTGAAAACGCAGCACAAATCCTGGGCATATCTAGACGGAAAAGCTCGGGCGTTATTTGGGGAATAGGTGAAAAGGAGTCCGATTGCAAGGGAGTTATGAATATCAAATGTGTATCAGCAAATAACAACTTTGAGTTTCGAGTGGATGTTTACATCATGAATAAATTAGTCAAAAATTTACCTAATTGCTCCTTCGAAAAACCAACATGGTCCTATTTAGATAACATTACCTTAGCAGATCCGGATTTCAACATCAGACGACCGGTTGATTTACTTCTTGGTAGTAGTGTGTACTCAAAATTATTATTGGAGGGAGTTTGTAGAGAGACTGAGGATTCTGCCTCAGCACAAAATACAAGATTAGGTTGGATAATAAGCGGAGATATCGTAAAATCATTTCAGTGTAACGTCGTCTTACATAATCTGACCGACATTAAGCAATTCTGGGAAATAGAAGACATCAGTGACCAAACTACATTATCATCAGGAGATCAACAAACAATTGATTATTATCAGAAAACTACGACGAGGCAGGAGGATGGTCGATATCAAGTAAGATTACCTCTACAGCCCAATGCTACAGAAATATTAGGTACATCAAAACCGAAAGCCGTAGCGCAGTTTAAATCGCTAGAGCGGAAGTTCAAACAGCATCCCGAAATTCAAGAAGAGTATAAAAAATTTGTCATAGAATATCAAGAATTAGGTCACATGAAACCTGTGACCAACGCTTTAAAACCTGATTGTTTTTTAACCCATCACAGCGTACTGCGTCCCGACTCAACCACTACCAAATTGAGGGTTGTATTCAACGCTTCGGCTAAGACATCATCAGGCTACAGCCTAAATGACGTCATGGAGGCCGGGCCGAATTTACAACAAGACATGCAATCCTTGATTCTCAAATGGCGACAGTACAAATTCGCTTACACAGCGGATATTGAGAAAATGTTCCGCCAAATTATGATACATGAAGATGATCAACGTTTTCAGAAGATTATTTGGCGAAACTCCATAACAGATCCTATACAGGAATATCAGTTAACCACAGTTACCTACGGCACCAAAGCCGCTCCATTTCTCTCGTTGATGACATTAAAACAACTAGCACGTGATGAGAAACCCAACTACACGGACAGTTTAGCCACAGAAGTACTTGAAAACTCGTTTTATGTTGACGACTTATTACATGGATCCCATTCACCTGAATCAGCAAAACAGCTAACCGAAGACTTAATCAAACTTTTAAAATCGGGGGGCTTTAATCTCAGGAAATGGAAATCAAATGTTCCTGAGTTATTAGATCACATACCAAGTGATAAAAACTCTCAAGATAATTTTAATTTCAAGCAAGCAGAACAAACTAAGACCTTAGGCCTCATCTGGGATCCCAAGGAAGACAAATTCCGGTTCGAATTTAAAATCGAACCAACGACTGGGCCAGTGACAAAAAGATTATTATTATCAGATATTTCCAAATTATTTGACCCCTTGGGATGGTTATCACCTCTGTCCACAAGACTTAAACTCATATTTCAAAAGGTATGGTTATGTAATATCAACTGGGATGATACCATACCCGAAGACATTTTTAATGATTGGATGAGCATAAGAGATAACATTTGCCGGGTAAATCAATTACAAGTGCCGCGTTGGATAAGTACAAAAGAACAGAATAGTATTGAATTACATGGATTTTGCGATGCGTCACAAAAGGCGTACGCATGTGTGATATACAGTCGGATCAAAGGGAGTGAGCAAGATCAGTCACCAATACTACTAGTAGGAAAAACAAGACTCGTACCGGCCAGCAAATCAGTATCATTACCAAGATTGGAGTTATCTGGAGCTCTATTACTGTCAAAATTAATGTCAAAGGTTCAACAGAATTTATCAAATTACAATTTACATATTTACGGTTGGATTGACTCTATGGTTGTGTTAGGATGGTTACAGGGTGAACCAACAAGATGGAAAGCATTTGTAGCAAATCGAGTTCGCAAAATAACTACAATCATGCCCGCCAACTGCTGGCGTTATGTTAAATCAGCAGACAACCCAGCAGATTGTGCTAGTCGAGGATTGAACGTAAATCAACTCGAGAGTCATTGTCTGTGGTGGCAGGGTCCTTCGTGGCTTTCTAGTTATAACGCAGAAGAGGCACCAATATCAACATTTACAACAGATGAAGAAATTAAAAAGAATAACAAATTACAAGTGAACGCAACTCAGCAAAATGACGACTGTAGCAGTATAATACGCTATTTGATATCAAAGTACAGTTCATTAACACGACTTATAAAGGTTTACGCAATACTTTTACGATTGTTCAAACGTTTAAAATTTAAAGAAATTACAAAAACAAGATATGTATCATTAGAAGAAACTAGAGTAGCCAAATTAAAGATAATTAAATACGTCCAAGAAACCGACTTTGCAGAGGAAATACATAAATTGCAACAAGGCAAACCTATATCAAGTAAGAGCAAATTATTAGACCTGAATCCTTTTCTTGATCAAAACGATATTCTTCGAGTTGGCGGGAGGCTCAAACATGCCAACATCGATCATCAAATGAAGCATCCCATAATTCTATCAAAAAATAGTCGTTTCACGGAACTACTAATTGATGAGTCTCACCTTCTAACATTTCACGGTGGACCTCAACTAACATCAGCATTTATACGACAAAAATATTGGATTGTTGGCGGAATCAGGGCAGTCAAATTCCGAATCCGGCGTTGCGTTAAGTGCCGTCGTCACAACCCTATCAATCAGTATCAAATTATGGGCGATTTACCAGCAGAAAGGACGAACCCGTCTCGGCCTTTCCAAAATGTTGGTGTGGATTATACTGGTCACATCTTTATCAAGGCCAACAAAGGTCGTGGCATAAAAACCACAAAGGGCTATGTGGCCGTATTTATCTGCATGGCAACTAAAGCTGTGCACCTGGAGTTAGTCTCGGATTTGACAACATCATCATTTATAGCCGCTCTTCGTAGGATGATTGCTCGTAGAGGACTTCCAAATAATTTATTCAGCGATCAGGGAACCAACTTCATTGGAGCGAACAAGGTCTTACTGGACGAATATAAAGAAATCATAAGCATATTTGATGAAGATTTTCAGGCAGAAATCACAAAGATGGGAATTGAATGGCACTTTAACGCTCCTTCATGGCCATCAGCAGGAGGTCTATGGGAGGCAGCCGTTAAAAGCCTTAAATATCATCTAAAAAGAGTAGTGGGGGAGCAAAAATTAACATTTGAAGAATTTAGTACAATACTTTATCAGTTGGAAGCTTGTTTAAATTCAAGGCCGTTATGTCCATTGACCGAAAATTCATCTGATTTGAATTTCCTGACACCCGCTCACTTTTTATCAAGTGGTCCAAACTTAACACTATATGAAACAGAAAAAGATTTGCGCACAAGATGGAATCTATCTCAAAGAATTTATCAAGACATTTGGAAGCGCTGGCGAGGTGAATACTTGACGCAATTAAACATTAGGAGCAAATGGAAACGCCCTCGAGAGAATATCAAAGTAGGCGACTTAGTGGTAATTAATGACGCCAACCTACCATCAGGAAAGTGGCCAATGGGAAGGGTGACACAATTACACCCTGGTAGTGACGGCTATGTCAGAGTAGTCACACTTCAAACAAAAAACGGCTTAATGCGAAGACCCATCGTCAAGTTAACGCCATTGCTAGATAATCATTTAGATGAAAAAGATGCCAAACAATTGTCGTCTTCGGTACAACGGAACCAGGCCTCACAATCACCACCACTCAAGCAACCCCGACGGTGTATCGGTAACACTCTTACTACGATAATGTTCTTACTTATGCTAACATTATCTTTAATATGTAACGTGCAAGGTGCCTACAATATCAGTCAACTGCAAAGCAATCAAGCAATTTATTTTGATAAAATTTCTGAGATGAATCTGATTCAAGATCAATGGAAAATAGTAGTATATTACGATATGCAGCCATATTGGCGTGGGTCGAAAATATTTAACATTTATATGAAACACCTTGAAAACCTATGCACACAAACAGAAAGGAGATACCACTGTGACGTTATCATGTTGCAACTACGTCACGGATTCATGGAACTAGAGTACTATGACCGCATGTTACTCAATCAGCACTTTGAAGCGCATACGCGCACGCGACGAGGTCTTATCAATGGGATCGGTTACGTTGCGAACAGTCTCTTCGGCGTACTCGACGAACATTTCGCCGAACAATATCAACGAGACATTACATTAGTCAGGCTAAATCAAAAACATTTAACATCACTTTGGCGTAATCAAACATCTATCATTGAAGCAGAAAACAATTTACTTAAACGGGTAGAACAGACAATGGAAAAACAGCATAAAATATTTAACCAGCACCTGATAAACTTAGATCAATCAATCACCAATCTAAAAAATAAAGTTGAAAAAGTAACAGCGAGCGAAGATTTTATACTGTCAACTTTAATTGCGAACAACATCCTCAGCAGCTTAAAAAACATTCAAGACTCGTTGTTAGATACGATCACTAATGTTCAACACTTCAATGTTCATCTTATAACACCGGCTCAACTTCAAGATGAGTTAAATATTATTTCGAATCAGTTGCCCAAAGAACTGTCGTTACCTATTAACAGCATTGTATCAGACCTGTACAAGATCTATCAAATTATGCAAGTCAGAGCTCGGATGACACGTGAATACTTTATATTTGAGATACAAATTCCTCTAGTTAACAGAGAGAGTTATGATATTTATCAAATGATTCCAATTCAACATCAAATAAACAGAAGTATGGTTAATGTAGTACTCATATCAGAGTATATAGCAATCAACATTAGGAAGGATACCTACTTGCCTATTGCTGCACATGAGCTCCAAAAATGCATACATTTAAATACCGATACAAATCTTTGTCAGCTGCAAAAACCAATTTATCAGCGAGATTCAGACAAAAACTTTTGTATCAAAAATCAAGATAAAGATACCTGTACAACTATTACCGCTACATGCAAAACTAAGTGGATAGAGCTCAACTTAATAAACACATTTATAATAACTTGTTGTGGTCATTGCACTCTGAGAATCATATGCGGGGATCAAGTTACCACTGAACAGGTGACCGGAGTGAATATTATCGCGCTCGGAAACAATTGTGTCATCAAAGGTGAGACCTTCATAATTACGTCGCATAAACAACAGACAATCGATATGAAAGTTAAGCCAAATGTTATTGCCGTAGAAATCGCTCCCGTCAATAACATAATCAATTTATCAATACCTCACAATGAGTACAAGGAAGAAAGCTACGAATCATCTTTACGAAATATCTCCGAACAAATAGAAAGCATGAAAGCAGCATCAGAAAGTGTCATCGTAAATGATGGAGTGTCATATCACGATGTCCATCATTATGTGGCCATCTACTTCGTGGGGGCGGCAGGGCTAGCCTTTGCGATGTTCATATGTATACGTTCACGAAGGCACCGCACAGTACAGTTGGAGCCCATATCGGCACAACCCAGCGTACACTACCGTGCCAGTACCAGTGATCTTAGTGCTAGTGGTATAACAAATCAAAGTGATCAGTGCACGAGTGTAACAAACAATTCAAGTGTGTTCGTAATTGATAAGGCAACTTCACCTATTATTAGAAAATGTAGTTTTAAAAACATCTAACAATTTAGCAACATAAGTACGATTGTTCTATCACCATGTATCGCTCAATCATACTAACTCCACCATCGCTCATCATAATCATAAAGCATCTCGAGCCCGGGAGTATGTACGGTGCAACCGCACATTGCCATTACTGCACTTTCAGCAAATTTGTAATATTGATTCTCAGTCATTTCTTCAAGTTCAGTTCACGTACAAATCGCGACACAGCAACACCTCATAATCATTACTTAAGTAAAGTGGACTCAATACACGTATCAAGTGACAAATCTATAGTTTTATTCCATATCAATCATTATTCTATCAAGCAGCAAAAGACGTATGGTGAGAACCGTACACATATTATATAAACAAACATGACATACATTTATGACTATGATTTAGGACATTTAATTTCTTTTCCTTTTACAAACTCTGATAATAATGACATAACTACAATAATATATAGTTAATAAAAATATAATTACATATAAATAAAACAATATAGTTATAACTACATAATAGAGTATCATATAATAAAAATAGTTGTAGTAATATAATATAATATATATATATAGAAATCGCAGCTTAATAATTACCTATATAATATACCAAATAGTCAATGAATATCAATTTAAGTAAAATATGAAAATAATAAAATAAATATAAAACTTCCTCCTCTCTCCTACATCTTGCCGTGCCGACAAGGCCCACACATGTTTCTTATATTATACCATTGTAACATCTATTTAACTTGTGGAGTGCAATAAATGTATTGAGTATTGAGTATTGAGTAAATCTGATACTACCAAACTTTTTTCTAGGAGCAAATCCTGGCGAAAAAAGTACATTAGCTCACAGATTAAAAATGTGTCCTAATTAATACAGCTGGAATGAAATTTTTAATAAAGAAAATATAAAATTATGTTTTTGAAATAATAATG
This sequence comes from Acronicta aceris, assembly GCA_910591435.1. Lineage (NCBI taxonomy): Eukaryota > Metazoa > Arthropoda > Insecta > Lepidoptera > Noctuidae > Acronicta > Acronicta aceris. Next base: position 2,053,076 of record OU342775.1, read on the forward strand.
AAAAAGTATTGACGTTCAGAATTATATACAGTATGTTCTTACATATATAACAGATCAGACAAAATATTTTTTCACAATTCATGAATTTAATCGCCTATACTATGGGGAGTGCTTCGAGGAATTGTTCGGATTGATCCCTACTGCCTCTTTCCGCCATCGTTCTACGCGGCAGCAGTTCCATCCCCATCATCTTAATGGTTGACAGTCCACAACAGTGCGTTTCTCTAGAAACTTTATGCCTCGCACAACAAAACTGTGGAATGAACTTTCGCCTGCAGTATTTCCGGACGACCTTCAAACCTTCAAGAAAAGAGCGTACTCCTTATTAAAAGGCCGGCAACGCACTTGTGACTCCTCTGGTATTGCGGGTGTCCATGGGCGGCGGTTATCGCTTACCATCAGGCGATCCGTCTGCTCGTTTGCCCACTATTCCATAAAAAAAAAAAATTCACGCTATCAAGGCAAAGTAGTTTTTATTGCTTTTGATATGAATTCCATTACGTGTTTAAATCACCTGGACGCTATTATACAGTACATAGCAGTTCGCATATTTATATATAATATCATATATATAAATATATTCATAGCATATTTTTAGTATTTTTACGTGGGAGAGCCATGCTTCGGCACGAATGGGCCGGCTCGACCGGAGTGGTACCACGGCCTCACAGAAAACCGGCGTTAAACAACGCTTACGTTGTGTTTCGCTAAGTGACCCAAATCCCCTTTTAAAAGGTCGGCAACGCACTTGTGACTCCTATGGTGTTGCGGGTGTCCATGGGCGGCGGTAATCGCTTACTGTGAGGCTATCCGCCAGCTCGTTTGCCCTCCTATCCTATAAAAAAAAGTACAGATAACTCAGTAGTCACAGTACCAATAAGTATGGTTAGCAAAAAATGTTCCATGTGAAATAATATGTAGAGGCGTACCAATGGCGGTAAAAGCTTACTCTTTCAATAAAAAACGGTTTTTTAGCCTTTTTTGTTGCGGTTCTGTAGATAGTTCCAGTTATTTGCTTTACGGGATATTTCCAGGATTCATTTCGATAAGTGGCTGTTCACATTTATGTGTGTTTGGTGTTTGGTTTAGGGAATCAATTAATATCATCAATCCATGTATTGTAACACTGCTAACCTAACCTAATCCAACCTATGGGTTACGCTGGTCTCGTGCTGCTTGGCAGACTTAAGAAAATTTGACAGGATCCATTATGGTGTTTTTCTTTAACGTTTAATCAAGTTATAATTAACATTAGCACACATATGATTACGAAAAGATCAGAGGCCTTAGATTCGAATTCGACCTATTTATTTGCAGTCCACTGATTTTATTATTGGATGCTTAATTTTACTAGGATTTTTCCTGCATCTGAGCAGGCCTTTCTTTTCAGGCACTATACGGCCGCATCCATGAGGCCTCCGTTTTCCTAGTTCTTTTCTAGGAGCTCCATTATCCTAAAGTGCTCAAGGCCTCCAATAAGTTTGCATCTTGACACAAACTTACTTGAGTCTAAATACTCAGATCTATCGCACGTCTCTGAGATTTGCTACTATCAGTAGCCGACAACCAGGCTTCCATGATCAGTAGCCACGTTTACCATCATTAGACTAACAAAACAGCCGAATTTTAATTTATAATGCTTACAAAAAAAAACTCTTTTTACATAATATGCGGAGCCCTACACTCTCAATATTCCAGTGCTGGCTATAAATACGCAACTACGTAAAAAAGGTAAAACTGTAACATTGTACGGGAAGATTTATTGTGGAGGCTTCGAGCGGTTTGACATCACACATAAAAATATATTCTGTTTATTTGCTTGTACATAAAATATTGATGAGCTGGAGGCTAAGCATTTCCCCCTTTTACCCATTAGGGACGGATTAGAATAGAATAATTTCTCACTAGCATTCAGATGGAAAGCTCGAAAGAGGCGAGAAAAGAATTATTCCACTTTGCCCCACCATCCGCACCACTGGTGGGGCAAAGTGGAATGCCGTAAAGTTTGCAGTGGAATCTACCCCACTAAACAGATTTTAATGGGGCAGTTTCCACTAGTTTAAAATTTGGCGGATTCTGCCCAACTAGGGTCGGCACTTAAGAGTTTGTGTAGGGAGGTTATGAGCATATTGTAATATTTCTTTATAAAAGTATTTAAGTAATATGTAACAATGGCTGGTAGAATAAGATATGATACATAGGTAGTGTTTTAAATAAAACTAAAAATTATATTCTTAGAAAGTTATTATTTATTACTTGGGGTACTTGAAAATTTTCTTGTAAAATGTCAATGTTCAAATGTCCGAAACATCGAAAACTTATTTAACCACCAAATTTTAAGCTAAGATTCCACTGCGAATTTTAAGGCATTCCACTTTGGCCCACCAGTGCAGCGGGCGGCTTGGTGGGGCAAAGTGGAATAATTCTGAGAAAATATCTACAAAAAAATACTAATACGTACAGTCAAATTGAGAACCTCCTCCTTTTTGAAGTCGATTGAAAAGAAATTACAACTATGCTGATTACTCGATTAGGACTTGAACCATTGATCCAAGTTTGCTATTTCGTCATCGTGCGTCGTCTAAAGGCACTAAATTACATAAATATTGACAAATTTCATAGACAAAACTGTCATAAGTTAACCATTCTGCAGCCATTGAGTGACGATTTTGAAATAATAAAGTAGCAAACTTGGGCACTGTTTTTAATATCTTTATAGCATTTTTACCTTTAAGTTAAAGCATAAAGTGTACAATTTCCTATAAAAAGTTCATAGTAAACACCAAGTGTAGACGATGCGGTAAGCGTGAACAATATTTTAAAAATCAATTTAACGCGGGATCCGGGATCCAGCCCGTACATCTCACCGGAGTCAACTGAGCGAAAGTTATTGTTCCCCCATTCCCCCCATAATGTATTTGATCGTTTTTAAAAAATATCCCACAGTTTGTAGCGTTCAGTGTGCATTTGAAACTCATCGTTTTATGATCATGGTTAGATTTGACATTAAAGTCGATTTTCATTTTATGTTTTGATTTATGGCTTTGAAGAGTTCGTTTGTTTTTGTGCAAATGAGATTAATGATGATGTTGTTTTTTTTTTGTCGCATAAAAACATAACTGAGGTCTTAAGATGACAATGCGCGAGTGATATCACTGGTGTTATATACGAAAATAAATAAATAAACACACACGACCTTATAAACTCACAAACGAAAGCACGCACGTAGGTACGCACACACACGTAATCACGCACGCGGCCACATAACCGCACACACACATACACACACACACGCACACCACGCAAACACACATACTTGTGCGAAGTTCTATGTCAACGGGACTGAAAGAGACTAGACCCCACGACACAGGGAATTCTAGTGTGGGGTCCTAGGGCTGCTTACTGTACCTGAAATATTTTTGGCACAATAAAGAAATTTTAATTTTAATTTTAATTTATTATTACATGCTACGATTACCGAATACGTAACAGGTACAGTACCTACAGGCCGCTGTATACTTGTTTGTCATCGTCAAAAAAATATTCACACAACACAAGAGAGGTATGGCATAGTGGAAACGAATAATCACACTCACAATTGGAGCTGCTCGACTGGGTAAGTACCTGCACCTTGCAGAAAATCGTAGCCAAATAACATAGCTCCGTGCTATGTTGTGTTCCTAACGGTGAGCAAAGTCGTTAGAGCTCCGTGAGGAACCGTTGTGTTGGCAGTGTCGGGGACCGGTGGTGTTTTTTTACCGCCGCTGCCCAACTATTCCTCCTTGATTTACAGGGTCGGCAACGGGCGAGTGATACCCCTGGTGTTGGTAGGCGCCTATAGGCTACGATAACCGCTTACCATCAGGCGGGCCGTATGCTTGTTGGCCATCTTAGTGGTATAAAAAAAACAAACATCTTTTTCCAGCTTTTTTGGGCGTAGATATGTACTTTACACGAAGCGGTAGCCTAATGGCTAGGGCATTGGACTTGCGATCATGTGGTTACCGGTTTAAAACCCACCCATTGCACTACCAAAGCTTTTTTTAAACAATGCACTACCATTGTTTAAAAAAAGCTTACTGGCAATATGGGTCGCACATTACTAATATTCTTGTTAACCCCTCGTTCTAAGCTAAATGCTTGTGTTACAAGTGGGTTTACGTCGGTAGTGCAATGGGTGGATTTCGAACCGGCAAACACATGATCGCAAGTCCGGCGCCCTAGTGTTTAGGTTACCGCGGCTTCATTACTTTGATACCCCACTCAGGTATAATAATGGCGCCAAATATCGGCCTTTTTATTTTCATAATTTTAATATACCTAGTGTCACTCACACAATTGAGACGAATCTAACGACACCCGACGCCCTAGCCATTAGGCTACCGCCGCTTCTTGGACATATATTAGCAAATTTTTGGGTAATAATATTAATTTTGACTGCCTCATTAGTGTAGTGGCACCAAGCGCGACTGCTACGCTACAGATACTGGGATCGATCCCCAGGTCGAGCAAAGTGTTATTGGGTTTTTCTATGAAATTCTCAGTAGCAGCTCGGAGTCTGGATTTGGGCCCGGTTAATGGCAATAGGCTCACCCCCTATTACATGGGACCTAAACATACCGGCGAACTGTGGGTGTACATTAGTATGCCTCTGCCTAACCCTTCGGGGAATACAGGCGTGATGGTATGATGGTAATATTAATTAAATTACATAATATTTAGCTTCTAATCTAATGTTGGTGATATATGAGACAGTTATATTTAACGTACCAAAAGTTTTACTCACATAACACCACGCCCACGTAAAACTTTTTCATACGAAGAAATTTATCAAAGCGTACGAAAATAGGTGTAAATATTTTACGTCAAGTCAATTTCGTCCATTTATCACCTTGGCTCACATATAGGGGGTTGCTACTAATTCATATTTAGTTAAACGCTTTAAGTCCACTTTCATCATGCGTATCGCTGAAATGTGGAATACGCTTCCCGAGTGGGTCTTCCGCGATAGGTATAATCTGGGTGGCTAAATCACGAGTGAATCGGTTTTCTCTAGGCGCTCCATCGTAGATCGCAGTGTTGCTTAGGGTCAGGCGGACGCTGAATTGCACATACAAACGTAAACCCAAATAAATCTTAAGTACACAATTAAAATTAAACACAATTAAATTATATTGTTTTAGTATTCGGATTCGGATACCGTTAATATAGGCTCCAACCCTACCATTTCGTACTACTTCATAGGAAATAAACGACCGAAAAACCGGTCAAAACTTCGTAAATGTATCAAAAATTACATTCACTTACAATTATTTAGAGTGAAGTATTTTATACGAAATGTAGGATAGGAACCTAGATTAATGGTATCCGAATCCGAATATTGACGCGATTTGATTAAATTCTGTTTGAATTACGATTTATTTTGATAATACGCTTGTATAGGAAATTCGCTCCACCGGATCCGTAACATCAGGCAAACTGGCGGCTAAGCGTAAGCCTATCAAGAATAAAAAAGACGTGTGGCACTCGGGGACTGCCGCGGTAAAGCTATTGCATAGCGTTTTTTATCAACTTATGTAATACAACCAATGCCACCTAAAGGCAGGTTGCTGAACTAAAGAGACAAGCGTGTTAGGTTTTTTTCGTTACGGAATTTCTGGATTCCGTCCCCACGCTCAAGGCCCGCGATAGAAGCTATGCAATAGCTTAAAAAAAATTGAACCCAATAATTAAAAAAAAATAAAACATTTTTATGAATAGGTAGGTATCTAATATTTAATTTTGGCATAACGTCGCAACTGCTGGCAGATTTTTTTTATTCAACACGTTAGAATCTTTCCGTCACAAATCTTTCAACCTTTCCACGCAACATAATATGACCATAACGCAATAATGCTAAAAGGCCGTTACTCAGCGCGCTCGTGAAATGTTATTGGCTGACGGAAAGAGCCGATTGCTGCCGAAACTTATTGAGTGTGGTCCGATGGTAATATAGTTTTGCATTGCCCAACAGGCTATCGGCAGGTTAGTTATCATTAGGCATGGAAATGATTGCTACTTTTAATTCATTTTCATGTGATTATTTTTTACAGCGATTTCACTTGCGTAATTTCGCAGCTTGCTACTTTTCGTCGGCAATAAATTTTCATTAAAAATTATTTATTGCCACACTTGCTATTATAAATGATAAATGATATTTATTTCTGTAAATAGATCTTTTAGGACACTTTTACAAGTCATTTTTTTTAAACTAGATGACACCGGCATTTCCTAACTGACGACCTCTGAGAAGAAACACCGAAACAAACTCAGAGAATCATGGTCTCTTTTAAAGTCCAGACATAATACTTAGTAGCAAATATGTGAGTTCCAATGTAAGACAATGTCTGATATGGCCTTTAGAAGAAAGAGCCATTGCAGCTTTAAGTAGACCAGTCCCATCTGACGGCACGCATGCATCAGTCATTGGATAGCTGTCGAGCTATCCAATGACATATAATCTAGCGAGCTAAACAACCCGTCGCACGACGATACCAGATCAGTGGAATATTTGCGTAGGCCAGATAAAAATCTCAATATTTATTATATATTATTTATTATATAATCTATTTTGCTACTTACAATGAAATCTTAGAACAAAATGGGATTTTATTGAAATGCGATTTTGAGTAGAGTATGTACAAAAATGTCGCAGATGTGACATACAATTATTTCATGTGATTTTGCACTAGCTATCTATGAAATGTTCCATGCCTAGTTATTATTATACTGTTCTTTCTACAGACCATCACGCCTGTATTTCCCAAAGGGTTAGGCAAATGTGTTAGACTAATGTATAGGTACATACCCACAGTTCACTGATATGTTTAGGTCCCACGTAATAGGGTCGCCCGCTATTACGTATTAACTAGGCAAACTAGGTAATATTGCCATTAACCAGGCACAAATCCGAACTCCAAGCTGCTATTGATAATTTCATAGAAAAACACAATATCACTTTTCCTCGGCGTGGAAATCGAATCCTAGGATCTCTAGTGTAGAACTCTAGCATAACACTTAGAGAAATAAAGACGTAAAGGATGATGATATTATTATATTACTTTTTTATTATATTTTTCTCTATCTTACTTTATAGATAGAATAAAAATAATATTTTGTTATATGGTCCATTCGCGAAATACGTTTTTATTAGACTCAAGAAAGTGTTTGGGCGTGTAGCTTTCAATATAATGTTACTTAATGTGGGCACATAATACAATTAGATTGTATCCCAACAGTTCGAAGTTCGTTTATGAGCTGTGCAATGTAACACTCTTTGTGTTGATACTTGCTTCCCGACTGCGCAGTTAAGGGCAGATCATGTATTGCGCGCACATAAAGCGACATTACACCAAGTCGGAGTACCCTATTCCCCGCATAAATTAAAAATGGAACGAAATTTCTATGAAAATAATTACCGAGTAATATAAATAGAACTTACGAGTTGGTGAAATTCGACCTTACATTCCACATTTGAAATAAAACCTTTTTTAAACTAAACTTTTTTTAGCAGTTATTGCTCAACAAAGTTTTCTTTCTGTTTTTCTTCAATCTATACCGCCTCTTTACAGCTGTAATAACTCCACTCACTAACCTCTATACTCTATCTAATAGCGTAGAGAATATTCCACATATTCCTATTTATCGTTTTCTTTTGCCATTCATAAACGGAACCAGAAAGTCTGACGTGCGTTTCTGCTAAATTTATTCACAAAAGAAAAGGTAGCACTATTTTCCTTTGGTGATCGTTTTGATTCTTTTTGATCGGTAAGTCATACTTCAGAGGTAGTCCCATAAAATTTGGTCAATATCTGATTACAAAATTTAGAACAAAATTACAATAATACGTAACCACCGAGTAAATGATAACGTCGTCTAGGTAAAATCTACTCGCTACTCAATATGTACAAAAAAAAATTTTTAAGAAACGGTAAAACCGCCTTCTAAATCATAAAAAATAATATGTGCGAAACAGTTTCGGAAGTTAGTGGCGAAATCAAAAGATCCGATCAAATCAAAGGCACCGACTTCCGAAACTTTTTTTTAAGATAAAGACGAGATTACATTTATTTTTCGAGGTAGTTTATGTAGAAACCACACCCTGCTATATAATTCAGGGAGCATTGTACCGCAATATGCGTTCAATACATTTTTATGTTGCCTAACAAGTGGCTGGGCGTGTAGCTCTCGCAATAATGCACAATTACATTGGATTCCAACCGTTTAGTGAGGAGTCTGCTCGGTACAATGTACTATCAACGTCTACTTACTAAATACGATACTGTTACATGGAGGTTTGTATTGAGATTAGAAATGCGACCATGCGACCTTCTAGTTTCGCATCAGCAGGAAATATACAGTATAATAAAAGCTTATGTCGCTTGGCTTCTATGCACATCAAACTGCATAATTCTCAAACTATTTAAAACAAAGTTGTAAAGATTGTAATCATATTAAAAAAAAATTAAGAGTATCTATGGAGTTTCTTGCCGGCTCTTCTCCATAAGACCCACTTTTTGGAAACGTGCAACTAGTTTGACTTTTCAAAAGTACCTTTTTTAATGGTCTAATTGAAATAAAACATTTTGACTTTGACTTTGACTATGAATTATTTTCAAAAGGCCACTGAGATACTATTTTTTCTTGTATTTTGCCTCGTTAGCATAGTGGTTCCAAGCGCGACTGCTACTGCTTATCGGATTTTTCTATGAAATTCTCAGTAGCAGCTCGGAGTTTGGAATTTGGGCCCGGTTAATGGCTCGCCCACTATTACATGGGACCTAAACATACCGACGAACTGTGGGTGTACATTAGTACGCCTCAATCTTTCGGGGAATTTTGTAGGTAGTATGTTATGTTCTTGTATTTTGATGACTTCGTATCTTATGTAATCCTACGATTATTTTATAGAAGGGAAGAAAGACAGAAATATAAAATGTTTATTTCCGTACTTATGACGCACAACAAATCATAGTACTTATAAAGTTATAAACTTAAACTAGCAAAAGTATGGGTGCGTAAAAAAAGGATAAATGGGAATAATTGCTTAGGGTTATGAACTGTCATGATGATATTGGATGTCTATTTCGGTTACAGTAAGGGCCAACGTTAGTCCATTTATTGTAACACGTCGGTGAATGTAGCCAGCCTTACGCCGTGTTAAGTGGATTGCCCTGTAGGATGCCTTTCAGAGCTTTTGACGAGGTATATTGATTTGTGTGTGGTACTAAATAGGGAATTAGATGCGTAGCTGTTGTATACGATGGTCTGTGAATAAACTATTGAGATATACTTAATGAGAAAATCTCTAAAAAGATGTCGTAGATTTTAACATGCCGTTCATTCTAAGCCCACCGTTATCGTTCCTATTTTATGATTATTGGTTTATTTATTTAACAATATTTTTCATGGCAACTGTATTTATTGCTTTTCACGGGGAATCGATAGTACTCTTAAAATATAATCACAGCATTCACAACGCATTTTATTTTGCAGTATTGCTTTATTTAATTTTTACCACAGTATGATTTAATATTACTTGTTATATACAATTATTTGTTGAAAATTTTACGACTTCATTTTTACTAATAACTTAACATTATTAATTAAATAATGCCAAATTTACCTAAATATGTTATTGGTTGTTTACAATATTCAATTGTAAGACATAGATCGTCTTTGTACCAAAGAATTGTAAGGTTATAAGGCCACTTTCCTTACATCACAATACGATTCACATTAAAAAATTGCTAATACCTGCGACGCATTTTAAATATTAATTTATTCTAGAGGAAGGAAATAAAGAAAGTTGTCCAATTTGAACTTTTTAGCACCCTGATCTCTTAATACAACTCGATATACTGGGACAAAACCACAGGCCTAATATCGCCATTAAACCCCCATACATATTCACTCCCATTCAAATCTTAGGCACACAAGACGAACACCAGGCTTCGCTTACAGCTAATCGTGGCGCAACATCGATGGCCCTTCAGCTGAGGAGAGGCCGAGGAGCTTCAAGAGCTCTCTACCACCAAGCCATTTCACCCGTATATTATAAACTTTGAGAAACTCCAATGAGTTGCGTCGAAATAGAAAAACTTTTTTGATGTTGGGATTATTTTGTGAATATTGTATACAATCACGCCTCTATTCCCCGAAGGGTTAGGTAGAGGCGTACTAATATATTATCTGGGTGTTTTTAAATCACGTGTGAATCGGTTTCTTCTAGGTAAGCGCGTTCCATCTTATATTGCAGTGACCCATAACATCATGTGAACTGGTGGTCAACCGTAAGCCTATCACGAATAGTAAAATACTCATATGTTATATGGTTTGACTGGAATCTGAGTCTGTTAATTTTTTTAAGGGATGAAAGTACTCCATTTCTAACAACTTTCACTTTAAAACCAGCCCTGAAATATCGAAACAATATCTCATCAGATAATATCAGATAATATGGAATCAATCTAAGTGCTAATGAACTTAATTCACAGTAAATATATCTCAATAATGACGTCACGTTCGCTTGGCTACTAAACACCGGCTATCGCAGGATCGCTCGCTCAGCCCACTTTGATTAGCAGAACTAAATTGGCCCCACGTTTTTATTTTTAATAGCAAGGTCGTGCTTACCCCAGCATTTTTTCGACGAGCCAAACATTGTTCTACAAAATAGACCGGTCGAAGGTAAGCGAAAAATCGGAGTAAAGGACTCGATAATAAGGTCGTTGAGATTTTGTTTGGGTCATGGAAAGGCATATGCTATTGTTAAAAATATCTGAACAAAAGTATTTTAGGTACCGACCTATTTTCACATACGTGACGGGTTGTGTAAATTTGGGCTCTCAAGACTGACACCATTTTGGTAAAATAACATAATTTTAATGTTAACAGTTATTGTAAAAAATATTTACCGAATAAAATGTAGTCTTTTTTAACGCTAGATGTAATAATAAGTCTAAACACAACACAAATCACAACAGGAAAATCAAGTTACATTAGAACATACAAGGAATACAAACTTTTTAACAATAGAAATAATAAATAATACAAAAACGTGTATATACTGCCATTAATTTTAATAAAACTTAACAAAACCCTTATCAGATTTCGTGCTAATGAAATCCAAATTTCAAAATGCTCCCAGACAACCCTCAAATGCGACGGTCCCATAAAAAACGTCGACATATAAATAGTGGTTTCAGGTTAGAATAAATTAAGCCGACTAGCCGAATAATTGTTAACTGCTGGATAAATACTACAAATTATACGTCTAACCACATTTATCTCCGGCAAACACTCGAACCGGGGATCGGTGACCCATTAAAGTGTGGACTTGGCGCAACTTGAGATTTTATGATTAATTCCCGCAACAGTGGTGAGATAGAAATAAGACTAACCCAGCCATGGGTGGTAGTTACTATTTTTTTTTCTTCCCTCATTCCAAGTCGTTCTGTCTGTGGTTTTAGTTACTAGTTATTAAGAAATATTTGAATTTAAACCTAAAAAAATATTTGTATTTTTTTCGTTAATACAATTAATGATTTTTGTTTGGTTTTTGTTCTTGTTCAGTCAAACAAGAATTTTAACTTAAATAAAAATAATTAAATCTTTCAAATGAATTGAATATTATAAATTTGCTGCTCTTTGATTTCAACAAAGCTAGAAGTTAAGATGAAGCCAATTTTATATAAAACAACTAAATTATTGATGGTTTAAAATTAGTTAAAATATTACAAGTTAATAAATGGCTCAATATTTTTCTATTAGATACACTATAATGTAAATGAGTTCCATAGTTCAGAAGAGTGCAATTTAAATCAGTCCTATATTCTTAAGTTATGAAGTCCACAGTTTTCGCGTCGGATCACCGTCCTCTGTTTTTCCATTACCCGGTCAGATCCAAGGAAAATGGCTCTTTTATTTGCTGAATAGTGAATGTTGAGCACTTATCCTTACGGGTTAACTTAAAGAGTAATGTGGACACTTTACAGCGGCTTAGTCCCTGCGCAGACTTGTCAAAGCGGTTGGATTTGTACCTAATTTTAATTGACTTCATAGAGGACTCGTGAATAATTTGTTTGTCAAAACCATTTCCAAAATTGTATAATTAGTTCGAAGAATAATATTTATCTTGATGCAGCTTACTGGTATGACCATTGGACTGCCAAGTCAAAGGTCTGGAGTTCGAATCCAAGGCACGTGCGTATTAATAGTTAATTATCACGCGCTTAAACGGTGAAGGAAAAAATCTTGAGGGGACTATAGACTAATATCCCTCAAAGTGATAGGTTGATTAGGTTATGTATGTATTTATATAATTATGTAAGTGTAATGAATGGGTGAGTGTAAGTTTCTAGTTCTTTAAAACATACATTAATTATTAAATTAACATTTAACGTGATAAATATCACGTTTTAGTCATAGAAAATATTATGAATGAAATATTCCGCAGCTTTCAAAATAATATTAAATTTTAGACAAATATAATTATATTGCGGTTGTTAAAGCAATTTGAAGGGGCGTTTGAAGCTTTTTACTATTATTTTATTTAAATTCAAATTATTCGGGTTCGTTTAAATTTTATTTTTATTGGCCATTCTATTTTTTATTGTTAAATTATTCAAGGAGACCTGCTTATTATATTTTAAGTAATTTTATATTTCTACTTAAATAGATATTTATTCAGTTTTTTTTTCCAAAATTATTGTTGAATTCTGTAATTAGCAGGACTTGGTAACCTTACCACATATGAAAAGACAATCACATCTGCATCTATTTATTCATAATCTTTGGCGCGTCTCCGTCACTATCAGACCGCTGCACCATCTTCCACCGAAATTAATTAATTCAGAGAAACTTCGCGTGTTTTTCGGCGACGCAGTGTTTTGCTGACGTCACCAAAGATACTTGGCTCGAAATTATTTATATCTGACTCAGTAACTGTATCTTGAGATACAAGATTTATTTCGGGATTAGGTTTAGTCGGGATAATAGGTGGAGTTTTACTTTTATGCTGACGTAAGGATGAAGGGGTGCAATGGCTGACGTCACTGTTTCATTATCTTGCACGCTTAGAACTTTGCGGGGAAAGATATTTTAGTGCTGGCAAATACTGGAGCTCGTCTGCAAAAGTCCGATATTCAAATTCTAGGCACGCACATTTCATTTTTCGATCCCCATTTCGATTCGATATTTTTAGTAGCAGCTGGGAGTTTGGGAAAAAATAGCGCGAGAGTGTCGCCCTCTATTATAAACTTTTTTTTTAAAGCTTACTAGCAATGTGTATCGCACATTACCAGTATTCTTGTTAACCCCTCGTGCTAAGCTAAATGTTTGTATTACGAGTGCGTTCACGGCGATAGTGCAATGGGTGGATTATCGAACCGGTAACCACATGATCGCAAGTCATATGCCCTAGCCATTAGGCTACCGCCGCTGCATATCGGTGAACTGTGGATGTACAGATGACAAAAAAGCTAATGACACGCATTATGTGTCAAAATGTAGGTGCAAATCCATTCTCGGATAAAATAATCAACCCATTATACTGTCAAACTGTTGGGCACGGGTCTCCTCTCAGAATGAGAGGGATTAGGCCTATAGTCCACCACGCTGGCCTAGTGCGGGTTGGCAGACTTCACACGCCATCGAGAAAATCTCTCAGACATGCAGGTTTCCTCACGATATTTTCCTTCACCGTTCAAGCGCGTGATAATTAACTATTAATACGCACATGACTTCGAAAAGTCAGAGGTGCGTGCCTTGGGTTCGAACTCAAGACCATTAACTTGGCAGTCCAACGGTCATACCACTAGGCTATCACTGCACTCTAATTGCACCTTTCACGGATAATTATTCAAAATGCAATCTATGTCAGGAAACAGACGCCGTTAACTGCCTGCATACTTACTTATCTCCTTTATCGATTGTACTTCAGTAGAACTCTGCTTAACGTTCCCGGGAATACAGGCGCGATGGTATGTTCCTAATATTTACTCATAACATCAAACTGTAATACAAAGACAACCAATATACGTTAAATGGATTCATTTGTAAGAATGTAATTAAATGTAATCTTGAAATTAATCAAGTTGTGTAGTAAAACAAAGAGGGGTTATAACACAAAATTGAAATTTAATCGAAACATTGTTCGCCAGTTTCGACAAAATCAATTTGTTTAGCAATTATTGTTTGTCTACAGATTTTTAATTACGATTATATTGTTTTTAGAATATTGTTTTGATAAAACATCATTTAACTATGTTGAATTTGAGAATTCATCTAATTCGTGTCTTTATTTAGTCATTTTTTTATCACTGCCTCGTTAGTCTAGTGTTCTTGAGCGTGACTGCTACACTCTAGTGTAGCAGTCACGCTCAAGAACGCTCGATCTGAGAATCGAACACAGGATCTAGAGATCCTGTGTTCGGAGGTGTGTGTGTAGAGATCGAGCAATGCGTTATTTTGTTTTTTTTTTTTATTAAATTCTCAGTAGCAGCCCGGAGTTTGAAAATTGTGCCCGGTTAATGGCAGTGGGCTGGCCCCCTATTGCATGGGACCTAAATATACCGAACTGTAGGTGTACAGTAAACGCTTAAAAGTCCATAAGCACGCTAAAGATTACATTGCTATGAACAGTACGAGCGAGCTCGATACAGCCAGTTACTTGTTAACCTCGTCACTTGTTAACGACAATGATGATGCATGAAAATAAAGGTCGTAAGTCAAACTAAATGTCAAGCTATTGCGTTGTGAGATTGCCTATGGACTTTTGGTCACCACTGTACATTAGTACCCCTCTGCCTAACCCTTCGGAGAATACAAGCGTGATGCTATGTTATTATTTTTTTTAATAAATCTAGTCTCGTCTGGTATTGGTAGTGCTTAGCAATTGTGCACTTGAGTGTGTTTCATGTCCAAAATTTTATAAAAAAATATCCGAATAATTAAGTTGAAAAGACTAGTTAAGATATGCGAATTCCAAGTCAGGTAAAATGTTATTACTTTTTGAAAATTAGAATTTTGGTATAAGGTTCTTTATTTTTTTTTATTTTTTTTTTTATTTAAATATTTTGTTGTCCTTCATGAAACAGAATGTATATACGGTCAGATCAATCATCGATACAAAATAAGAAATTAAGTACCTCAGAGTAGGTACTGCCAACAAAAAAAAATATACACAGACTTTAAGAAAATCGACCCTGAAAGTTTAATAAGTTGGTCCGGAATCTTCATAATAGAATTACATAAGTCCTGAGCCGCTAGGTAGGTACGTTGTATTTTTAACAAAGGTTGCTTGTGTTCGGTAGTACATACATTATACATTTGCGTACATGGAGCTACGAACGTATTAGATTCTGGAGACAGTATTTCTCTCAGTAGTCAAAAAGATAGCGGACCATAACGGGGCAATGTTGCCAGTCTTCTGGGCAGTGTGACCGATTGTGGCAATTCCTACCATTATGACAGATTTGGCTATTGAATTTTCGCTGGGCAGATAACGTCGACGAGTTAAAAAAGCGGCAGGATTTGCAAATTCGAGAACATTTTGGAGAAAAATAAAAACTTGTTAGTTAACACAAATTACCGATTCAAAGAATGACACCCTAGAAAATCCTGCGGGCTTACTCTTGAAAACAATACCATACCAATCCAAACGTGATTCGATTCCAATGTCAATTTGGCTGTCGGGCGATTTCGTACTCTTGAGCACAAATCCGTTAACCTTGTATCGGGGTCCATGATTGGCCAATGGTTGGGGCGTTTCGTTTCGCAATCCTATTTAGTTCACTCAATCACCGCGCAATATTGAAACAATTTAGCGCTAGTCTCGGATTCAAGAGTACGAAACTTGACGAAACGGCACAATTCCAATGTCGATGTATCGGAATTGAGTTCAAGAGTAAGCCCCAGCTTCGATTTTTCTTGTTTTGATAAGAACCATAAAAATATTTATTAGTTGAATGCACGCAAATATGAGTAAAGAAATTACAGTTTTTCTCGTAAGTGCTCAAAAACTCGCGAGATGGCAATGTTGCTTAGTATGTGGTAGATATTCAGCTTACATTTGGTAGATTCTCAATTTTACAGACGGTTACACTGCTTCTGGGTCTTTTTGATGTTGCATCATAACGTGATAATGCGATTGATAGAGAGATATGTCGCTCTACATATCAAATAGTAACATCTTTTTCTCACATAACATACCATCATCATCACGCCTGTATTCCCCGAAGGGTTAGGCAGAGGCGTACTAATGTACACCCACAATTCGCCGGTATGTTTAGGTCCCATGTAATAGGGGTGCCCAATGCCATCACCCAGGCACAAATTCAAACTCCGAGCTGTTACTGAGAATTTCATAGAAAAATCCAATAACACTTTGCTCTACCTGGGAATCGAACCTAGGACCTCAAGCGTAGCAGTCGCGCTCAGGACCACTACCTACTGCTAGGCTAATGATTCTCACAAACTAAACTAATCGCATAAAAGGTCATGGTACACCCTCTGCTCTTAAATATTCTTAGCTTCTTGACCTCTGAGAGTTCTAGTCTCATGCAGAACAAATGCCTGTGCTATTAGCCTCAGAGGTGGCGTTCACGAATATTGCCACTGTAAAAGAAATCTCTGCTAGAATCAAATTCAATTAGGTTGGTGTTGGATATTCAAACGATTTTTGTTAAAATTGAAGACGAAACAGAGTGTGTTAAGCGATCTTTGAGGTTAAGCTCCGATGGCCGCGGTTGGTTCGTGGATGAGTGATAATATTTTATAAATAATCATAATAAGCAAATTAAATATCTAGACTTGGCGCATGAGATTGTCGACATGTGGGATGTTGACTCGGCAATCATTATACCGATAGTTGTGACCGCCAATGGTCTAATAGCCAAGAGCCTCGACTCACACATATGGAGGCTCTCGTTAGACATGATACAGAAAGCGGTACTCCTGGATACGGCGCGTATTGTTAGGAGGTTCCTTTCTGTGGGGCCCTGACCGCCGGTAGCTTGGACCCTGCTCCCGATACCGGTGGACTACTATTTTTTTATATATTTAAATGTTTTTATTTTTAAATTTAAATATTTGAAAATGTATTTAGTAGATATATGTACATAAATAATGAATAAAGAAAATCATAATAATAATATTCACTGCCTCATTAGTCTAGTAGTTCTAAGCGCTACGATAGAGGCATTCATTTCATTTAATACTAGCTTTTGCCAGCGACTTCGTCCGCGTGGAATAGTTACTTTGTTCCCTAGTTCTTCGCCCGCGGTTTCACCTGCGTTGCCCCGTTCCTAAGGGTTGTAGTGTGATGTTTTATAGCTTGAAACCTTTCTCATGAATCACTCATTTTCCCAACTTTTCCCTTCACTGCTCTGCTCCTATTGATCGTAGCGTGATGAAAAGTATACTATAACCTGCCCAGGAGTATGAAGAACAATTGTACCAAGTTTCGTTGAAATCCGTCGAGTGGTTTTTGTTTCTATAACGAACATACAGACAGACAGACAAAAATTTTACTGATTGCATTTTTGGCGTCAGTATCGATCACTAATCACCCGCTGATAGTTATTTTGGAAATATATTTCATGTACAGAATTGACCTCTCTACAGATTTATTATAAGTATAGAAGATAGATTAAAGCCTAGGTACCTCTCTAGAATAAAAAAAGGCTTACTAGCTAATTTGGTCGCACATTACTACAACATTATTACAACACCAGAGGAGTCACGACTGCGTTGCCGACCTTTTAAAATGGGATTGAGCCTCCGGTAACCTCACTCACTCGGCGAAACACAACGTAAGCGTTGATTAACGCCGGTTTTCTGTGTTTCAACACAAATGGATCATAAAACCACTCATCTCTTGCAAATTGTATCAAATAAACTACCCCACGTAATTATCACAACATAAAATCACAGTAACAACCCACCTCAGGCCTTAATTGTAACATCGAGCCTAAAATAACAAGCCAGCATCAATCGTAATTACAATTTTGATACAATGAACCCGTTTTGAAATCCCACACGTGTTATTGCGATTATTTTAAGTTGGTAGAAAGGGATGGCGCTATTCAATATGTAGAGTGCCATATCTCTCTCTCTCTCTCTCTCAATTGCAATACACATCATGGTACGGCAATTGTTTTCGACGTACTCATCCAAAATTGATGGCAGAACTATTAAGAAATTATGGTCATAATGAATTGTTTTACAGAGATACTGCGGTCATTTGTGTTTACTAGATGTGGTTTGCGACGAAGAATTTTTTTTTTAGTATAAAAATTAAACCGACGATAAATGAAACTGGAAAGTGAAAAATGCATTAAATAAACCTTTTAATTCTTATAATCAAATCTTTGCTGGGTGATAAAACGTGAAGCGGCGGTAACCTAATGGGTAGGGCGTCGGACTTGTGATCATGTGGTTGCTGGTTCGAAACCCATTGCACTACTGACGTGAACCCACTCGTAACACAAGCATTTAGCTTAGCACGAGGGATTAACAAGAATACTAGTAGGTATTGTGCGACCCACATTGCTAGTAATATTTAGAAAAAACTAAACCTTTTGGTGTCTAACTGGCCATCTTTACGTTGGATTTTGGAGTAAAGAATCATGGTGAGTATTGACGTTTACGCGTGAGATTCTGGTCCTACTCTAGGTTGCTGCGGCTCTGGGATAGGAACTTATAAAGCTCCACAATTCATTAGCAATTTCTCGAGTGAAGTCTATGCACGAGCTATTCTGTATGCAGTAGAACTATTAGATACTAGCTTCTGCCCGCGACTTTCTCTGCGTAGTCTTCAGAATTGGGTCCGACCTGGATAAAAAGTAGCCTATGTATTATTCCAGACTATAATCTATCTCTGTGCCTAATTTTATCTAGATCCTTTCAGCCGTTTTGGCGTGAAAGAGTAACAAACATCCATACAATCATGCATCATCCATACTCACAAACTTTCACGCTTATAATATTAGTATTCTGTGCAAGAAATCAGGGCATACCTATACTCCATTTATTATAACATTAGACAACTATGGTTAGCCTAGGGGTTCTGGGCGCGACTGCTACGCTAATAGTCCTGGGTTCGATTCCCAGGTCGAGCAAACTGTTATTGGGTTTTTCTACCAAATTCTCAATAGCAGCTCGGAGTTTGGAATTTGTGCCCGGTTAGTGGCAAAATTTTCTTTTTTTCTTTTTTACGCCTCTGCCTAACCTTAGGGAGAATACAGGCGTGATGGTATGTTATATTGTGATGTAACTTTTGTTAAAACACCATCGTTATTTCGATCTAAGCGTTTAATGAGCTCTGTTATTTTACGATAAATACAAAGGAATGCAGTTTATTTACGATTTGCAAACAAATTTAAAATGTTCTACGTTAGTTATAGAGTACATATTTGTTCTCTCTTGTAAGCGAACATTGTAACTTTTACAGAGAAAATAAATAATTGTTGTCACCGAATATAACAAAATTATTAGCAGTCATTATTTGGAGTATTATAGTTAATCAAAATGACAAAGTCAAAGTCAAAATTATTTATTTCAATTAGACCATTAAAAAGGTACTTTTGAAAAGTCAAACTAATTGTATGACACTTGACATAACACTTGACAATGACACTTGACAATGACACTTCTTGTACATTTAGGTCTGGTCCACACGATCAAATTACAACGACATGGCGCACATGTGCACATGACCTACACAAAGGAAAAGCGGTCTTTGTATTCGGACCTCAGTTTATGCGCGATTTTATTATCATTATATAGAGAAGTAGTAATTTATGGTCGGACGTTAATTCGGGCAAGACTTCACGTGTGTTTATTACTTAATTATTTGCGTAACTGCCTCATTAGTCTAGTGTACTACTACACTAGAGATTCTGGGTTCGATTTATAGGTCGAGCAAGTGTTATTTGGTTTTTGAAATTCTCAGTAGCCACTCGGGGATTTGGATTTTTTTTATGGGATAGGAGGGCAAACGAGCAGACGGATCACCTGATGGTAAGCGATTACCGCCGCCCATGGACACCCGCAACACCAAAAGAGGAGTCACAAGTGCGTTGCCGACCTTAAAAAGAGGATTGGGCCTCCGGTAACCTCACTCACTCGGCGAAACACAACGTAAGCGTTGTTTAGCGCCGGTTTTCTGTGAGGCCGTGGGATCATTCCGGTCGAGCCGGCCCATTCGTGCCGAAGCATGGCTCTCCCACGTTATGATATGTGTGTGAGTTCAATAATAGCATCGCGTATTAATATAAAATCTACGGCCTTATAACGATATTTGACGTATCGACATCGGATCAAATCGATTTAAACGATGTTTATTCGAAATTTGCGATTGTTTCTGATATATAATTTTAAAATTTGTGATTGGCTCGCTCCCTATTACATGGCACATAATTATACTGAGGAAGTATGGGTGTACTTTAGCTTCAACACCTCTGCCTAACCCTACGGGGAATACAGGAGTGATGGTATGTCTTTTGGAAAGTATAAAAACATATAAGTTGATGGGATGAAAACAAACTTAACAATCTGTTTACCAAATTCTCATCCAAACATTTCCCAAAAGCAAAACACGGTAGGTACCTGACAAAAAATTGCTCCCAAAAAGAATTTAATTGCATAACGCCGGTTGGAGGGCATTAGCGCAAATAAAATAAACACAGCCGTCGCCCTCTGGCGGCAGGAAATGAAAAAGCACTCGACGTTTTGAGAGGCGCGGTTTCACCTGCGTTGCCCCGTTCCTAAGGGTTGTAGCGTGATGTTTTATAGCTTGAAACCTTTCTCATGAATCACTCATTTTCCCAACTTTTCCCTTCACTGCTCTGCTCCTATTGATCGTAGCGTGATGAAAAGTATACTATAACCTGCCCAGGAGTATGAAGAACAATTGTACCAAGTTTCGTTGAAATCCGTCGAGTGGTTTTTGTTTCTATAACGAACATACAGACAGACAAAAATTTTACTGATTGCATTTTTGGCGTCAGTATCGATCACTAATCACCCGCTGATAGTTATTTTGGAAATATATTTCATGTACAGAATTGACCTCTCTACAGCTTTATTATAAGTATAGAAGATAGATTAGAGCCTAGGTACCTCTCTAGAATAAAAAAAGACTTACTAGCTAATTTGGTCGCACATTACTAGTATTCTTTTTAACCCATTGTGCTAAGCTGCTTGTGTTACGAGTGGGTTCACGTCGGTAGTGCAATGGGTGGGTTTCGAACTGGCAACCACATGGCAAGTCCGACGTCCTAGCTTTTAGGCTACCGCCGCTTCTAAAAGAAGTCAGGGCATACAATTTACTTAATTTACTTTATACTTACACAAACATAAAAGTTAAAAGTTAAAAGTTTGACGACACGTTTGGCGTAGCGGCTGAGCGATCGACTTCTATGCAACGTGTTGTGGGTTCGATCCCCACACGGAAGAAATATTTGTTTGACTTACAGGTAGTTGTTCCGGGTCTGGGCGTATGTGTATGTGAGAATTTGTGTTTGTAAACGCACCCACGATACAGGAGAAAATCCTAGATGTATGTAGAGATCTATAAATCATGCAGATACCATAAATTCTTTTTTTTATGGGATAGGAGGGCAAACGAGCAGATGGATCGCCTGATGGTAAGCGATTACCGCCGCCCATGAACACCCGCAACACCAGAGTAGTCACGAGTGCGTTGCCGACCTTTTAAAATGGGATTGGGCCTCCAGTAACCTCACTCACTCGGCGAAACACAACGTAAGCGTTGGTTAACGCCGGTTTTCTGTGTTTCAACACAAATGGATCATAAAACCATTCATCTCTTGCAAATTGTATCAAATAAACTACCCCACGTAATTATCACAACATAAAATCACAGTAACAACCCACCTCAGGCCTTAATTGTAACATCGAGCCTAAAATAACAAGTCAGCATCAATCGTAATTACAATTTTGATACAATGAACCTGTTTTGAAATCCCACACGTGTTATTGCGATTATTTTAAGTTGGTAGAAAGGGATGGCGCTATTCAATATGTAGAGTGCCATCTCTCTCTCTCTCTCTCTCAATTGCAATACACATCATGGTACGGCAATTGTTTTCGACGTACTCATCCAAAATTGATGGCAGAACTATTAAGAAATTATGGTCATAATGAATTGTTTTACAGAGATACTGCGGTCATTTGTGTTTACTAGATGTGGTTTGCGACGAAGAATTTTTTTTTTAGTATAAAAATTAAACCGACGATAAATGAAACTGGAAAGTGAAAAATACATTAAATAAACCTTTTAATTCTTATTATCAAATCTTTGCTGGGTGGTAAAACGTGAAGCGGCAGTAACCTAATGGGCGTCGGACTTGTGATCATGTGGTTGCTGGTTCGAAACCCATTGCACTACTGACGTGAACCCACTCGTAACACAAGCATTTAGCTTAGCACGAGGGGTTAACAAGAATACTAGTAGGTATTGTGCACCCCACATTGCTAGTAAGATTTAGAAAAAGTAAACTGTCATAGTATTAGTTAAACTATTAGTAAGTAATACAACACTGGAAAAGCGGGACAGCACTATTGACGCCCGCCACCGTAGTGTCTATGCCTGTGTTTTAGTGTGTGTGTTTTATGCTTGCAATTTTGCATTTAAATAAATAAAAGTATGTGGATTTTTGGATCATAGATTGGTATTAATTAATTACCCATAAATAGAAAAAGATATAACATAAACCTTTTTGTGTCTAACTGGCTGATGACTATCTTTACGTTGGATTCTCGAGTAAAGAATCATGGTGTGTATTGACGTTTACGCGTGAGATTCTGGTCCCTCTCTTGGTTGCTGCGGCTCTGGGATAGGAACTTTTAATGCTCCACAATGCATTAGCAATTTCTCGAGTGACGTCTATGCACGAGCTATTCTGTATGCAGTAGTACTATTAGATACTAGCTTCTGCCCGCGACTTTGTCTGCGTAGACTTTAGAATTGGGTCCGACCTGAATAAAAAGTAGCCTATGTATTATTCCAGACTATAATCTATCTCTGTGCCAAATATTATCTAGATCCGTTCAGCCGTTTTGGCGTGAAAGAGTAACAAATATCCATACAATCATGCATCATCCATACTCACAAACTTTCACGCTTATAATATTAGTATTCTGTGCAAGAAATCAGGGCATACCTATACTCCATTTATTATAACATTAGACAACTATGGTTAGCCTAGGGGTTCTGGGCGCGACTGCTACGCTAATAGTCCTGGGTTCGATTCCCAGGTCGAACAAACTGTTATTGGGTTTTTCTACCAAATTCTCAATAGCAGCTCGGAGTTTGGAATTTGTGCCCGGTTAATGGCAAAATTTTCTTTTTTCTTCTTACGCCTCTGTCTAACCTTAGGGAGAATACAGGTGTGATGGTATGTTATATTGTGATGTAACTTTTGTTAAAACACCATCGTTATTTCGATCTAAGCGTTTAATGAGCTCTGTTATTTTACGATAAATACAAAGGTATGCAGTTTATTTACGATTTGCAAACAAATTTAAACTGTTCTACGTTAGTTATATAATACATATTTGTTCTCTCTTGTAAGCGAACATTGTAACTTTTACAGAGAAAATAAATAATTCTTGTCACCGAATATAACAAAATTATTAGCAGTCATTATTTGGAAGTCAAAAGTCAAAGTCAAAGTCAAAATTATTTATTTCAATTAGACCATTAAAAAGGTACTTTTGAAAAGTCAAACTAATTGTATGACACTTGACATAACACTTGACAATGACACTTCTTGTACATTTAGGTCTGGTACACACGATCAAATTAAAACGACATTGCGCACATGTGCACATGACCTACACAAAGGAATAGCGGTCTTTGTATTCGGACCTTAGTTTATGCGCGATTTTATTATCATTATATAGAGAATTTATGGTCGGACGTTAATTCGGGCAAGACTTCACGTGTGTTTATTACTTAATTATTTGCGTAACTGCCTCATTAGTCTAGTGGACTACTACACTAGAGATTCTGGGTTCGATTTACAGGTCGAGCAAGTGTTATTTGGTTTTTGAAATTCTCAGTAGCCTCTCGGGGATTTGGATTTTTTTTTATGGGATAGGAGGGCAAACGAGCAGACGGATCACCTGATGGTAAGCGATTACCGCCGCCCATGGACACCCGCAACACCAAAAGAGGAGTCACAAGTGCGTTGCCGACCTTAAAAAGAGGATTGGGCCTCCGGTAACCTCACTCACTCGGCGAAACACAACGAAAGCGTGGTTTAACGCCGGTTTTCTGTGAGGCCGTGGGATCACTCCGGTCGAGCCGGCCCATTCGTGCCCAAAAATTTTTGAAAATTTGTGATTGGCTCGCTTCCTATTACATGGCACATAATTATACTGAGGAAGTATGGGTGTACTTTAGCTTCAACACCTCTGCCTAACCCTACAGGGAATACAGGCGTGATGGTATGTCTTTTGGAAAGTATAAAAACATATAAGTTGATGGGATGAAAACAAACTTAACAATCTGTTTACCAAATTCTCATCCAAACATTTCCCAAAAGCAAAACACGGTAGGTACCTGACAAAAAAATGCTCCCAAAAAGAATTTAATTGCATAACGCCGGTTGGAGGGCATTAGCGCAAATAAAATAAACACAGCCGTCGCCCTCTGGCGGCAGGAAATGAAAAAGCACTCGACGTTTTGAGAGGCGCGGTGTAAGGCAAAAGTACTGCACTAACAAACTGCTTTGTTCACGCCAGTACATTTTGGGGTGATTGTTGTACGCTAGCAACGGGTAACTTACTAGATTTTATTGCTATTATAAACTAACTAGGCTGAAGGCAACACTGTGAGAGTTGAGTAGAAACAAATAGCTAAAATACCTTATTAATTGATAAAATAAATAACTTACTAAAAATACAAACCTAAAAATACTAACCTATAAATAACTTACTTAAACTCCAATAATTTAATCTAATTTCAATACAATCTAACAGAGCAACTATTTCACACGAAATCCGAAGTAAAAAGAGAGCGAGCCGTTGGTGTCCAGTCTTTTTATCTTCTCGTACTGACAGTAGCTAGGCAAGTGATCACGGTCGTCCGGTAGGAGGCGCTGGGGTGGCTGCTACCGGTCATTGGGTTGCCAACACTATAATATTGCGGTTTAATATTGAAGAATAATAATATAGTGGTAATCTACAAAAGTACATGTTTATAAATAAAGGTATCTCCACCAACGAAATATCTGACTGTTAGTAAAAAAAATAATTCCATAGTTCATGGTGGTGTGAACTTTATTAATTTTATTTCAGTATTTATAATATGATAATTTACTGCCTTCTTATTCTAGCCATCGTAAGTACCCGTGAGTTAGCGTTATTGGGTATAATTTTACAGTTTGAGCAAAATGTTTTTCTATGAAATTGTGAGCCGCTCTAATGGCAATAGGGTCGCCCCTTATTACATACGAACTGTGTCAGCAATAAACCTCTGCCGAATCCTCCAATACGGTAGTGATGGTATGTTGACACGATAGTTTACTGTGAATAGGTATCACTAGTACATTGTATAAAACAAAGTCGCTTCCCGCTGTCTGTCCGTCCCTATGTATGCTTAGATCTTTGAAACTACGCAACGGATTATGATGCGGTGTATTTTAATAGATAGAATGATTCGAGAGGAAAGTTTTAAGCTATTTAGTATTACGCTACGACTCTTAGGAATGGGGAAACGCGGATGAAACCGCGGACGGGCTGCTAGTAATCTATATAAATAACATCAGGTTATTACGTGCCTTAAAATCATACTAAGTAATAGCGAATTTCGCGTTCGGTATTCACGACGGAATGTCAAATATTCTCCGCGTTGGTACAGCGATGACACTCAATTAAATATTTCTGGTTACCACAAAGGGGAATATAAGCGTGTGGATATTTACATTATTAGTGTACGGGAATGGAAGGGATGGATAATTTCAACCGGGAAAAGCGTGTATGTGATCACTGCAATCCTTACTAATATTATAAACGTGAAAGTTTGTGAGTATAGATATTGTATGAATGTTTGTTACTCTTTCACGCCAGAACGGCTAAACGGATCTGGACGAAATTTGGTACAGAGATAGATTATAGTCTGGATTATAAATTTTTTATTCCAGGTCGGATTCAATTCTGAAGTCCACGCAGATAAAATCGCGGGCAGAAGCTAATTATAACATCATTTTATTCATTTTAAAATGGGATAATAATATATATTATGTACATTACATGCTCAGAAGAAATAGTTTTTTCAGTTCTACCTCAACATGCATTTAAGTTGGTAGGGCTTATCTTATATACATAAAACGTAAAAGTCGGGTTAGTGACACCATTTCATTCAAGATTTTTCTGATCATTGATTTGATGGATTTGTATTTACCCCAAATAGCAGAATAATTCGAAGTGGCGGTAGCCTAATGGCTAGGCCGTAGGACCGTAATCATGTGGTTGCTGAAACCCACTCGTTACGCAAGCATTTAGCTTAACACGAGGGGATAACAAGAGTTTAAAAAAATACCTATCGAAAAAAATTCATGAAAAAGAAAATTATGACGAATTATTTATCATACATTTTGTGTCGGAAACGGATTGACTGATTTCACAGAAATGAAACACGAACAAAAATGAACATCAGTAAGGAGAGTAGATCGTGTGCATTGTCCGAACTACTCCTAAGCGGCTGGTGTGATTTTTCGTAGGAGTTTTTATGATGCGGTCATCACCGGACCGATAAATTGATGACTAAACATGTACTCTGGAGGTACGTAGGAAGCTCGATGTGCTAAGAATAATTATTCCATATCGACACAATTAATACCTTAGTAGTCTAGTCCTCAGCGCTATTGCTACGTCAGATTTATGACCTATGTACTGTTTTTTTATTCGTGATAGGCTTACGCTTGACCACCAGTTCGCCTGATGTTAAGCGATATTACGATGGAGCATGTTTGCCTAGAAGAAACCAATTCACTCGTGATTTAAAGACACCCAGATTATATCTGGGTGGTTCCTGGTTTCTCAGGCTGAATAAAGTGATGATGGGCTGTTTCTATGCAATTCTCATTAGCAGTTTGGGTTTGTGCCCAGTTAACGCCAGTAGGAACGCCCCCCTTTACATGGGATTTTGTTTAAAATCCCATGTAAAGGGGGGCGTTCCTACCGGCGAACTCTTCGAGGAATACTGACGTGATGGTATGTATTTAACGACGTAATTCCTATCGAACCAAAAGCTAAAATCTGCTAAAATATTCAGCATTTAATGCCAGATACCTCGTTCGCTTAGTAAACAAACCAACAGAGGCAAAAATTACTAGTCGATCGGAGTGAACTATCGGGGTCCGTACTGCGCGTGTGCCTAAGACATTTTCAATAAATATTTTACAATTGCATTGCATTTAAAAACAGCTTTGAGCATTATAAAGTTATTTTAGTGAAGGAAAAATTCAATCGCGGGCACGATTCGAACCTATAATATATTTATAAACTTAGCATGGAAAATGCAAAAAAAAAACACAAAAATACAGCTTTGAACATTTATTCTATTATAGAAAAGCGTAGAGCGAATGACGTCTGCTCTGGGGCCCAATACTGCTAATTTAACATACATAGGTACAATTGAAATCGTAGGATTCGTTTTCGAGAATGCGATTGCAAACAAACATACATTAAATTTTGTTTGTATAAGAAATGGTAAGGATGTAGTGCAGTTTTCGGTATAGATATCCAAACTTTAGAGTCAATGCCTAGGATCAAAACATGTCTATATTCCCCGGTTTCGTCAATTATGGCGATAGACGTAATTGACATGCTTATGCCGTCATCATATAGCTTTTTCTAAACTGCCTGAGCCGATTTCTCGTCGATAAGTGTAGGGTTCTAAATCAATATCGCAAATAATGTCATTTTAGAGATAATTGCACTACGATGATGTGTACCTACCTAATAAAATAAAATCGTCAGATTTTAATACGTGCTTTCTCTCTGTCTTGCACATTGTTTTAGTGAGCGATGTGCAAAAGAGATTGCCAGTTGCATAACTGCATCGTCATTATTTATTTGTATGGATCATGTAAGAGTTATTTTCTATTAAAAAGCCCAAAATAGTTATGCTATTTTATATGTTATTTTGTCAGTAATTTCATTGGAAGTCCATTGGTTTAGCGCTAGCATTACTTAAAGGCAATATGTTATGCTAGAGTTTGTGTTACAACTCAAAGGAATAGCACGTCGTTTGAGGTGGTCTGTGGAGCATTTCCAGCTAAATAGTGGAGGGAAAACCATGCTACTGTAAAAGGACATTGCTTTTTTAATTATTAAGAATTCCAAAATGTGAGTTATGCAGCCTAATTTTGAAAGTAAGGTGAGTCAGTAAGATCCTAATAATTATTAGCCTATTGTAAATTAGCCGTAGCTGAGATAAGATTTGAGATGGATGCAAAAGGCGAAGGAAATTAGTCTGGATTGATAATATCAAATACTGGACAGACATCAACAATGATTAAGTAAGTTACATGGGGTGGTCATTGATATCCTCAGCGGATATCAATGACCACCCCATGTAACTTACTTCTTCTATACAAACTGAAATCATTGTTGATGTCTGTCCAGTATTTGATATTATCAATCCAGACTAATTTCCTTGCATATGGCACGGAAGGTTTAATAGATCTTTCTTATCGAATCTTTAAGAGATCATGACAAACGAGCATACAGCCAGCCTGTTGGTAAGCATATAGACGCCAGCAACACCAGCACCTATCACTTGCACGTTGTCATCTCGAGATCTTAGTTGTCTGTCACATTTGTCCAGTAATTTCATTTACAGAAATAATAATCATTTAAAAATCATTATAAAGTTATTTTAGTGAAAGAAATATTCGATAGCGGACAGGTTTCGAACCTGCGTCTTCTGGTTAGATACACCAGACGCTCTGACCTCTAAGCCACCGCAAGTCCCACCTGCTAGATCGAAATTTGCCTTCACATTCTGAATTCACCTTATGACGTAAATTAACTTTATAATCTTAGTATGGAAAATGTGAAATAAATATTATCTCTCTGTTACTAAGTAGGTCGAAAGACAATCAGCTCAGGGGACGCTGTATATCCGGTTAGCCTGATACAACGTGACGTCACGCATTGTTACGGGCAAGGGACAAGTAATGCGATTGTGATGTTTGGGTAGAGAATAATTTAGGATCTATGATGGATTAGACTTGGAGACAGTGTTTAGGAATTAAGTTGCGTAATAATATAATGATCGAAATAAGTTAACTCTGAGCTGACTGCATACTTAACATCAAACTCAAACTCAAACTCAAATTTTTTATTTCAATTAGACCATATACAGGTACTTTTGAAATGTCAAAACTACATGCACGGTTCCAAATAGTAGGTCTTATGGAGAAGAGCCGGCAAGAAACTCCATAGATACTCTTTTAAATAAATAATTGATGTTTACATATTTTTTATTCTATCATCACGCCTGTATTCCCAGAAGAGTTAGGCAGAGGTGTAAAGAAAAACCTTTTAAGGGTCCGGCGGAGCTTGAATTGCCCACAAAATCGTAATACCAAAATAAATCGTAATCCAGACAATATTCTATCAAATTATGATATATGCATATATGAATTATTTGATTAAATTGTGTTTGAATTACGATTTATTTCGGTATTACATTTGTAAGAGAAATTCGGTCCGCCGGATTCTTAATTGGTAAACCATATTATAAGAACAATGACAACCAGTTAAATCACATTAGAAGCGGCGGTAGGCTAACGGCTAGGGCGTCGGACTTGCGATCATGTAGTTGCCGGTTGGAAACCCACCCATTGCACTACCGACGTGGACCCACGAGACCACGTGGACTCGCAACACAAGTATTTAGCTTAGCACGAGGGGTTAACAAGAATACTAGTAATGTACGACCCACATTGCTAGCAAGCTTTATAAAAAAATAAAGAAAATACCAGATTACAAAAATAAACAAAAACTGCCTCATTAGCCTTAGTGGTACAGAGCGCGACTGCTACGCTAGAGGTCCTGGGGTCGACTCCCAGGATGAGCTAAGTGTTATTGAGTTTTTCTATGAAATTCTCAGTAGCAGCTCGGAGTTTGAAATTTGTGCCCGGTTATTGGCAATAGGCTCGCCCCCTATTACATGGGTGTACATTAGATGTACACCGTGGGTATACATTAGTACCCCTCCCCTCCCCTATTTTTTAGGTACGTTAAAATTAAGATAAATAACAAACTGAATAAAATGTACGTGTCTTATGATGGGATCAAATGGCTCTCCAAATCAGCATAATATCAAGCACAGTACAGTGCTTGACGCTGGTTTCCATACTAATAATATACATTCAGTTCGCCAGTATGTTTAAGTCCATCGTAAGGAGAGCCTATTGCCAAAAGGGTACAAATCTAAACTAAGAATTTTATAAAAAAAACGAATAACCTTCGTTCGACTTGCAAATCAAATCCAGGTCTTCCACCGTGGCAGTCTTGTTTAGGACCAGTAGTAATAAGGCAGTTTAAGAAACGATCACTTATTAAAGCATACCTTTAAGCTCCCTGTATTAATGTTCACCAATTGTCATGGGTCTCGTTAGAATCAATTATGGAATTTTGGCAGTTTATTGATCCGTAACGTTCTCCCTAGAGTTTTGTGATTTTAAATATCAATTCGAACTTTATACGAAGCTGTCATGAATGTATTCCCATGGTGCACTTGTATAAGACTCTTTAAGACCTCCCTGAGGACCCTTCATCGTATTAGCCAGTATAAGTCCACTGCTGAATAAAGGGCTCCCCCAAAGACTCAAGGACCGGTTATATGCCGCCTGCATCCATCTACTCCCAGCGACCTTCTCCAGGGGCAGTAATATGACACGTTAGGCCATCATTATTAGGTTGTAAGAAAGAGGTGAGGCTATTTAATATGTAGAGCGGCATCTCTACAACGTGACAAAATGTTGGCGTTAACATCTCATAATACGGCCCTAGGTCGTCCGTCGATCTCGTTGGAGGTGCGGATTCTTGGAGGACTTTGATCAAATCCAAATTTATAAAGTAGTTCTCGACGCTTTAGGACTTGTGCAAGCCTTCCTATCGTCGTGTTCATTGTGTTAGTGTTTCCTTCAGGGAATAAAAAAAAATTACTTACGTGTATAAATACACTTAACAAAAAGTCCGCCTTTTAAAACCTGTAAAAAACTTAAAAAAATATGTTAGTTACGTGCAAAATTGTTTTGGAAGTCGGTGCCTTCGATCGGATCTTTTAATAACACTACCGACTTCCAAATTTTCGATTTTTCCAAACTTTGCACATTAACATTATATTTTAAGTTTTTGTTGAAGTTTCTGAAGTCGGCTAACAATAGGTAGTTTATTGCTTGCATCTTAAAACTAAAAAACTCTGAGTAGTAATTTCGAGTTTAGAAAAATACTTGCAAAACCTAAAACACTATAAAATATCCAACCAAACGTTGTTCATCGTACACAGTCGATAAACGCCGATAGCCATCAAATTAAAAGCTATCAATCAAAGTAGAACGTTAGATCCGGTTCGATCCGGTCTCCGCCGGTCCTGACAGCCTCGGTCCGGTCCGATTCGATGGATAAGCCCCGATCTAAGCGGTGACAACTTATACTTGACGTTTTTATCTGCCTTGAGTCTGTGATAGAAACGGGTTATACGGTAGTTAGAGAAAACGAAATTTGGCGAAGCTTGTTAGGGCCCTGGGGCAATACAACAGTAGATTTTGTTATATTTGTTATACTGTTTGATTTGTTTGATTATAATATTAACTATAGTTACAACCATAAATTACATAGTATAGTTTTTGATGTGGGAGAGCCATGCTTCGGCACGAATGGGCCGGCTCGACCGGACTGATACCACGGCCTCACAGAAAACCGGCGTTAAACAACGCTTACGTTGTGTTTCGTCGAGTGAGTGAGGTTACCGGAGGCCCAATTCCCTTTTAAAAGGTCGGCAATGCACTCGTGACTCCTATGGTGTTGCGGGTGTCCATGGGCGGCGGTAATCGCTTACCATCAGGCAATCCGTCTGCTCGTTTGCCCTCCTATCCCATAAAAAAAAGTTTAATAGTATTTTTTTTATGTATGTTGTAACAATGAGTACTACCTACTTTTTCATGACAGTATTTTATCAATCTTCTTCTATATATCTGCATCTATCTATCTTCTATATAAAATAAAAATGAATGTTTGTCCTCTATGCATTGCTAAACCATTCATCCTATTGCGATAAAACTTTGGTGAGTTGTTGTGTATGTGCTTGGGAGGGTTTATGAGAAAAAAAAAACCAATAAAGGTAGAGGCATTGCAACGCATGCCGCGGGATAGTTAGTAGTATAATATAAAATACTTTCATGAGTAAGTATAATAATGTATAGTAATAATAAGCAATTTATTACTGACAACTGTTTTTTTTTTAAAAAACGTTGACACCAGATCCGGAACAGCTACCTGTAGATCATACTTATATTTACTATACATTATATTTGCTCCGTGTGGGGATCGAACCCACAACACGTGGCGCAGAAGCCGATCGCTCAGCCGCTACGCTAAACGTGTCGTCAAGTCGTACTCTGTGTTCTGTTTCCCTCTGTATAAATAAATAGTTTATTTTAACTATACAATTCCTCATTGCCATTATGATAGGCACGAGATGCCTGTATGAGACGATACAGACACGACCGGTACCGAAAGATACGACCTAATCATACGAGACGAGAAAATATCTGACTTGCTTAGTGGTAGGACCTCTTGGGGTTTGGTTGCTGTCGGCTCTGGCAGTCTGCAGTTCGTAAGAGTTCTTAAGGCTCGGCAACGCATCAGCAACTTGACCTCTGGTGTTGCAGGTCTCTATGGGCGGTTATGACTACTTACTATAAGGTGGCTCGTCTGTTCTTTTGCTGATAGAATCAATATTTTTTTTGATATTTTTTTAAGACTCGCCAGCGGGATTAGTATCTACTTAAACTTATATTCATAACATATCACCACGTCTGTATTCCCCGAAGGGTGAGGCAGAGGTGTACTAATCTACATCCACAGTTACGCTGGTATGTTTCGGTCCCATGTAATAGGGGGCGAGCCTTTTGCCATTCCAGGATCGGGCACAAATTCCAAACCTCGAGTTCCGAGAATTTCATAAAAAAACCCAATAACACTTTGCTCGACTCGGGGGTCGAACTCAGGACTTCTAGCGTAGCAGTCAGTTCAGTTTGGTATTCATATTGTCTTCAATACGGTATTTTATAGAGAAAATATACCCACGATGTTTTTGATGTGCAGCTATCAATCTGCCTCGCTCACCAGTGAAGGCCATCCATCATGATTAGCTGGATCGACGATGCGTCCATTATACTCAGATTTTACGCGTTGCCAGCTTTAAAAATCAATTTTCGACACGTTTCCACAAAAAGTGTTGACGCTTCAATTTAGATTCTTGTAATTATTGAAGATAGGAAAAAGTAAACGAGAACAACCACTTCGTTGCGGGAAGTTGTAATAACAAAAAGCTCAGTCCGGTAAATTCAAATTTTATTTGGTTTTTCGTAAATTTCAAACATATATCATCACGCCTGTATTCCCCGAAGGGTTAGGCAGAGGTGTAGGTACTAATGTGCATCTACAGTTCGCCGATATATATATGGTAATAGGGGCGAACCTACTGTCATTAACCGGGCACAAATCCGAACTCCGGGCTGCTACTGTGAATTGCATAGACGGCATGGGGTTCTTCACAAAAGTAGTGAAAAGATTTTTACAGGACATCTCTAATGTTGCAGATCCATAGTCTACGGTAACTGCTTACCATCAGGCGGGCCGTAAGCTTGTTTGCTTCCTCAGTGGTATAAAAAAACAAAAACCCAATAACACTTTCTTGACCTGGGAATCGAACCCAGGACTTTTAACGTAGCAGTCACGCTAGGTACCACAAGACCAATGAGGTGCAGACTACAGGTTCATGAAAATAACTTGTAATTAAATCTTAAATACTTGTGTGATCTACGGGTCGTTGTTCCCGTTCTGGGTGTTTATGTATGTGAGGATTTGTGTTTGTAAACGCACCCACGATGCAGGAGAAAATCATTCACGAGGAGCAACGTTTTTCAAAAAAAAAATGGGTTGCCGCATTGATCTCGTGGTCCCAAGCGCGACTGATACTCTAGAGGTCCTGGATTCGATTCCCAGGTCGAACAAACTGTTGTTGGGTTTTTCTATGAAATTCTTAATAACAGCTCGGAATCTGGATTTGTGCACGCCTCCTATTACATGGGACCTAAACAAACCGGCGAACTGTGGGTGTACATAAGTACATCTCTGCTTAACCCTTCCGGGACTACAGGCGTGATGGTATATTATTTACAATACCTACATAATTAAAGATTCAAGTAAACGTTAATATTTTAATTTCTATCGAATCAATACGTAATTCGGCACCAATGAGATATTTCAGCTTAAAATTAGTCCCCTGTGTATACTTAAGATCGTTTGTAAGCTTCATTACAGGACCGCGGCAGTACACGTGACGTCACGATCACGTAACAGATCGTCCCCAGAGTTGAGTGTCGCTCCACCAATTAGTTGGGGGGAACTTGATGATAGTAAAGAATACAATGATGTCCAAATAGTAAATACCTCAATAGCTTAGAGTTTGGATTTGTACCCTGTTAAAATGATGGTAGGTTCATTGTGGGCTTACAATAAACTGCCTAACTCTTCGGGGAAGACAGGTGTGATGGTGCCGATGACTGACCACCTTGAGCTCTTGGGCGTTACTCTGACGTCAACCCTCAACTTCGGCTCCTATATAGTGTCCAAAGCTCAAATAGCGGCCAGAAAGCTGGGTATCCTCTCGAAGGTGCGGCGTTACTTCACGCCGGAACAATTGCTCGCATTGTATAAAGCACAAGTTCGGTCGTGCATGGAGTACTGTTCGCACCTTTGGGATGGATCGGCTAAGTACCAGCTCGAGGCGTTAGAGTCCATCGAGAAACGTGCCAAGAAGCTCATTGGCAACGATTCCCTTGTCCGGGCTAAACTCCAAAGTCTTGAACATCGCCGCAAAGTTGCTAGCTTATCGGTTTTTTATCGGATACATTTCGGAGAGTGTGCATCAGATCTCTAAGATCTTATCCCCGCTAGCCCTTTCCACTATCGTACGACCAGAAGCATGAAAAAGCGTCATCGATTCACGGTGGACATTCCAAAAGCCCGAACGAAACGGTTTAAGTCCACTTTTATAATGCGTACTGCTGAAATATGGAATGCACTTCCCGAGTGGGTCTTCCCTGATAGATATAATCTGGGTGTCTTTAAATCACGAGTGAATCGGTTTCTTCTAGACAAGCGCGCTCCATCGCAGATCGCAGTGTCGTTAACATCAGGGAACTGGCGGTCAAGCAAAAAAAAAAGTTGCACAAATCTAATGGTTATGTGTAATATCT
Organism: Acronicta aceris; assembly: GCA_910591435.1. Classification (NCBI taxonomy): domain Eukaryota; kingdom Metazoa; phylum Arthropoda; class Insecta; order Lepidoptera; family Noctuidae; genus Acronicta; species Acronicta aceris. The sequence goes on from OU342775.1 coordinate 2,088,652, forward strand.
ATTTAACACAAATGTAGTACGACATTGTTGCAACCTCATTACACGCGCGTGTGCACGTGACGTCACGCTTATGTCACAGATCGTCCCCCGGGTCGGCTGTCTGTCGCCCCACCAATTAGCCGTTCCAGGATAGCGGGGGACTACTGGTTACGAATCTACGTTGATTCTGATACAAAATTATTACTTCTGTTACCTAGAACATTGTCATTTTATACGTACGTACGTCTGTATAACTGTACACCGTATATGACTGTAAGCTAAGTAAATGAACTAACGTGACTGTGAACTGACTTGACGTGGGAGAGCCATGCTTCGGCACGAATGGGCCGGCTCGACCGGAGTGATACCACGGCCTCACAGAAAACTGGCGTTAAACAACGCTTACGTTGTGTTCCGCCGAGTGAGTGAGGTTACTGGAGGCCCAATTCCCTTTTAAAAGGTCGGCAACATACTTGTGACTCCTATGGTGTTGCGGTTGTCCATGGGCGGCGGTAATCGCTTACTATCAGGCGATCCGTCGGCTCGTTTGCCCTCCTATCCCATAAAAAAGAACTCAGTTACTCTTACTACCATCATCTTACTGACCTTATCTCAATTTATTTGGAGATGGCGCAACATGTCCTTTTCTTCCATTCATCCCTATCAGCCGTCACCTCATCATTCACTCCCTTTCCCATCATATCGGCCTTAACAAAATCCATCCATCTTTTCTTTGGTCTCTACCCCTCCGTCCCTCCACATTCATATTTACTACTCTTTTAGTTAAATGCGTTCCATCCCTCCTCATCATATGCCTTTAACAAGACAAACGATTCCCTTTCAACTTTTCAGTCACTGGCGCTACTTTCAGACTTCCTCTAGTTACTCTAACTGCCAACTGTTCGGATTGACCAACATTATAAATCAGCAACCAAAGTAATTCCGAAAGTTTCCCCTTCTCGAAACTTAATTAAATAAAAGAGGCATGGATGCACTAGATATAGCATTAGATTTCACGTGGATAAACTAATTTATAAGCCCTAAAAATCCCTCAGGAAATCCAAGCTTTTGATTTTAGTTAAAATTCCGAAAAGTACATTAAAATCAGGGTTTGTGCTAGAGTGGTAATAGGTCTAGATTTGCGAGGTCTAGATCCCTAGGGTAAGGTGCCAGTCACCGCACTAATTAGCTGTTACCACGTGAAAATAGCTCTTAGGTAATGTGTTCCTACATTTTGTGGCTTTAGGCTGTGTTCACGTTACGCTTACAGTTTGTGGCTCATGGCCTACCCTTAGTTAGCGCCCAATACTATGTAGAATACAACGTTTGTTGTCGTTCCTTATTAAAAAATCGAAGCCATTTGGGCCTTGAAGAGCGCGTACAGCACCTCATAAAGCAGTCATTTCCGTTAGTTATATGAACTATATAATCAATGACAATTATCATTAGTAGTCACAAGTCCGAAATGGCTGACAACCAATCCATCCATAAGATGTTCGATGACGTCCTACATCCATATCTTATGGAAGTTGGGCGTAGGCCCTAAGGTTGGTATCCTATCTGAGATTTAATTATTGAATTGTTCTATTGTTAGAATGTACACATTGAAAATGTTCGCCGAATATTTATTTTATAAATACTCGGAACATGGACCTTTAGAAATAAGTAGCTCAGGAAACTACAAAGATCTCATCTGAAATAAGTTACGGAAAATTCTTTATCCCTAGATACAAAAAACACAATTTTTCACAAAGATATTCCAGCTTAATTTATTTATGAAAAGAGTAAGTTATTGCGATGAAGATCAAATCTCGTATTTAAGCATAGTCGCTATGGGTACCTGTACCTTGACTGAGATGTCGTCTTGTCCAAAATAAATAAACCGGTTTTTAGGGTTCCGTACCCAAAGGGTCTAAACGGAACCCTATTGCTGTCGCTAACGTGTTCATCGGCCATCGTCTGTTTTACAGCCAAACGGTTGGAGTTACGGTCGCTAAATTTTCGTAAAATAAGCATCTTGTTGATTGAAAGCCATGCAAATTGTCAAAAAATATTTTTGACATACCTACCCTACAAGTTTGTACGGAACCCTTGGTAGAACGAATTTTTATAACGCGATAAAATCTGTAATGTGGTTTTATTTCAAAATGTCTAATATTTGTTTAAGTTTAAAAAATCGGTACGGTTTTTTGTTGGTTAAGTCGGCAAACGACCTACCTGATGGTAGGTAGTTATCGCCGCACAAGGACATCAGAAACACCAAAGAAATTGCTGATGTATTACCGAGCCCTAAGACCCTGACTTTTTCCGTCCCGCGGATATCATTCTGATACTTTTTTGGTCCACTTTCCAGTTGTTGATCTCATCATGTGACCAGTCCATTTCCATTTCAAGGTTCGTGTTTCTACATCTGCTACTTTGGTGATGCTCCTAATTGTTGTAGCTTTCCATTTATCTTTCAACCTTAGTCCTGACTTCCTCTTTCCATTCCTCTTTGGCATACACCCGGTTGGTTAGCATACACCCGGAAAAAGACGTAGAGGAAGGCGGAAAAGAAGATGGGAAGACGATGTACCCAAAGGTTAGAGAAGGACAGCAATGGACAGGTAAAGGTGGAGGGAGAAATTGAAGAGACCTATGTCTCAAGACAGCCTGATACTAAATGTTATGTTATATACATATAGGAAAAAAAATATAAATAAGTATAGTTGGTATAGAATAGTTAAGTAATTTATATTTTATTAAATTGTAAATTGTGTAAAGGTCAGAGTAAATAAAGGCTATTTTATTTTTATTATTTATTTAGTTATAAGGCCCAGACTGCAGACTGCCAGAGCCGCAGCAACCGAATAGAACCGGTCCTTACGGGCAAAAGTTTCGACTTTTGTCCTATAGGACAGACTACGACGTAAGAATGATCTTACAAGCGAAAAAAAGTTTCTATCGTTCAGACTTAGTTAAAGAAAATAAATGGTATACCAGTACTATTTTGGGATGATTTGATACTACGTATTGGTCTTTCCAAATCAAGTTAGAATCAATTTCACTGCACGTCACTATACATTTGCGGACTGTTTGACGTCCAGTGTGTCTCAATATTCCCCCGCGCGAGCTGTCGTGTAATTTGGTCCCCGCGCGAATTAGCCAACATTCCGAGTAACAAGATTGAGTTAATTCCTGTCTTGTCCCATTTTTAGTCACGTATTGTACTTGAGCTGATTACTTTAGGTATATTGTTTTCAGTTTTCCTGGTTTTTAGAGCATGCAACTTTAAAATAGAAATGTAGGACTTTTTATATGAAGAAGGGTCAATTTCCAGTAATATAATATACGTAGATGTAAATATTGTCTGTAGGATCCGAAACGGCCGATTTATTTGGCGTATGAACGTATGCATTCTTACGCTAACTAAACCGAACGCTTAACACGCAATTGTTTTGGGTATTAAATGATAAAGTTAAATTTTTGTAGGGATAAAGAAGATACCTACAGTAAAAATCGACCACGGGTAGGACTTGACCCTGGATTCTCCAGTTCAGTACAGTAGCAGTTTTAGCCTGACCTTTTAGAAGTTTCTTCTTGTACTTTATTTTTCATTACAATCTTTCACCAATTTTGGTGAACGATGAGTAGGTAGGCATTTGTCTACCTACCTATTAGTACTTTAATATTCGAATACTTTTAGATGTTGCTATTTAGATAAGTATCACCATCATCATCATCATCATCATATCAGCCAATAGAAGTCCACTGCTGAATAAAGGCCTACTTACCTCAAAGACTTCCACAAGGAAGCGAGCTATGGAGCAAGATATGTATGGCATTTATTTACACGATAAAATCAGAAATGAGGAGATCCGTAGAAGAACTAAAGTTGCCGACATAGCTCAAAGGATTAGCAAGCTGAAGTGGCAGTGGGCGGGGCACATAGCTCATAGAACTGACTTGCCGCTGGGGCAGAAAGGTTCTCGAGTGAGGACCATGCACCGGAAAGCGCAGCGTGGGACGACCTCCAGCGAGGTTGATAAACAACCTGGTAAAGGTCGCTGGGAGTCGTTGGATGCAGGCAGCATATAACCGGTCCTTGCGGAAGATCAAAAATCTATTATTATAATATTTTATTTTGCTTTCTATCGCAAATATACCCATCTGATAAATTCAACTATCTTTGACACTGATACGGAATAATTTATCTTCTTTATTATACTCATAGTATATGTTATAAAAACAAAAGCGTTGTGCTCGAATAAAACAAGCAATAAATAATTCAGAAACGTCAGTTTGGTGGAATTGATCGCGGCGATACATCTACGGGGACAGCAGGTTTGTTACTGATTGAATGTAACGATATGCCCAATTTGATTTAGGAAAAATATGCGAAAACAAAGGTATTGACGTAAAATCTCCAAAGATCCTCAATTTATAGATTTTTTTACAAATTATCTAGCTATATAATAAAATAGTCATTTCATGTCCCTGTGTTATTTTCATTTTTGGGAGAAAGGCACACAATAACAAGAAAACATTACACCTGCATCATTAGAGGTCTGGTTGAAAACCAGCGTCGGGCAAGTCTGTCTGGCATAATTATGCTGAATCAGATTCTTTTCGGCGCAAACATGAGGGCATAGTACTTATATTATTAATATGTATATATTTTTTGTTTTTATTTTAGTTTATTCTCAGCATGAGTGTACTTGTCTTTACATACAACCTAATCAACCCATTATACTGTCCCACTGCTGGTCACGGGTCTCTTCCCAGAATGAGAGGGATTAGGCTGTAGCCCACCACGCTGGCCTAGTGCGGGTTGCACACGCCATCGAGAAAATCTCTCAGGTATGCAGGTTTCCTCACGATGTTTTCCATCAGCGTTTAAGCGCGTGATATTTAACTATTTAATACGCACATGACTTCGAAAAGTCAGAGGTGCGTGCCTTGGGTTCGAACTCAAGACCTTTGACTTGGCAGTCCAACGGTCATACCACTAGGCTATCACTGCTTTTTTGTCTTTAATGTCGCTGAATATTTTTTTTTTTTTAAATTGCCCCTCACTAAGATTTTTTCCTGTATCGTGGGTGCGTTTACAAACATAAATTCTCACATACACAAACACTCAGACCCGAAACAACTACCTGTATGTAGATCATACAAAATATTTGCTCCGTATGGGGATCGAACCCACAACACGTGGCGCAGAAGCCGATCGCTCAGTCGCTACGCCAAACGTGTCGTCAATTATTTGATTCTTTCTTACCTGTATACCTAGACTATTACCAACTTCCTAATAAGTAAATTAAGGGAACAATGAGTGGTTCTTAAATGGTGTACAGCATTAGGTAGTTGTAAACGTCTCGTTAGGAGTAGGTTCATAACATAATATTTGTATCTGGAATTCGAACTTAAGGGTCCGGCGGAGCTTGAATTGCCCACAATAACGTAATACCAAAATAAATCGTAATCCAGACAATATTCTATCAAATTATATTAATATTCAGATTAAGACACCGTTAATGAAGGTTCCTACGGTACTATTTCGTCTACTACTACTTCACTGGAAATAAAAGACCGGAAAATTGTTCCTAACTTGGTAAAGTTATCAAAAATTGCATTCACTTACATAATTTCCAGTGTTCATCAGTTCAGTAAATAGGAACCTTGATTAACGGTAACAGAATCCGAATAATCACAGAATTTGATTAAATTGTGTTTGAATTACGATTTATTTCGGTATTATGTTTGTAAGAGGAATTCGGTCCGCTGGACTTAGATCATATTTTAGTCAGTGAGATACTTTTGGCATTGGGCTAATATATGTTCAATAAAATAAACCTTATTTTTCATTGTTTGGCATCCTCAATTTTATTTAACATGATGGTTTTATCGATGTTGGATATTTCAGCTTGTGGTATTCATTTGCTTTATTTATAACGAAGGTAGTTTGGATTTTGCTTTCATTTATTTTATTTTTATGAAAAAAAGGGCATTGCCCTTATTCCTATTGATTCTTTTCACGTTTGAAAGTCTTCGTAGATGTCTATCGCCTGGGAAAAATGACATTGAGGTTAAGTGATACCCCTGGTGTTGCAAGCGTACATAGGCTACGGTAACCGCTTACCATCTGACGGACCGTATGCTTGCCACCTCAGTGGTATAAAAAACACACACTACGTCACGCCCCGAAATCTAAAATGACATGTGTACCCAAGTAAGTATGTGCATAAATTGGTAAGATTGCCATTATGTTTTTAAAAATGTTAGGACTCCGCGCTGCTGAATATCGTCTACAGAGAAGGGCAGACGTCTCAGATAGAACGGCAGACGAGCAAACGGATCGCCTAATGTTAAGCGATTACCGCCGCCCATGGACACCCGCATCACCATAGGAGTCACAAGTACGTTGCCGACCTTTTAAAAGGGGATTGGGCCTCCGGTAACCTCACTCGCTCGGCGAAACACAACGTAAGCGTTGTTTAACAGCCGTTTTCTGTGAGGCCGTGGTTTCACTCCGGTCGAGCCTGCCCATTCGTGCCGAAGCATGGCTCTCCCATGTAAAAGGGTTCCTAATCTTTCTTAGTCCACGGCGCAAATACATGTTTACTATTTGGCTCGGCGCCCTAACCTATCTAGCTAGTCGAAATAGATAGGCACAATTTTTCTTTTATTTTAGCAAAACGTTGCCCCACACTAGGATTTTCTCCTGTATCGTGGGTGCGTTTACAAACACTAATTCTCACATACACAAACGCCCAGACCCGGAACAACTACCTGTAGATCATACAAATATTTGCTCCGTGTGGGGATCGAACCCACAACACGTGGCGCAGAAGCCGATCGCTCAACCGCTACGCCAATCGTGTCGTCCAATGTCCAACAATGAAACTATTTGATCGCTTCACAGTGCCATTTTTCACTTTCTACGGTGCACCAGGGCGCCGGTACCGCGGCACATACTTTGGGAATCCTGGGTTATGCTATTCTCAATGATGTGAAACTTAGCATTGAAATGGAAATCAAAACATCTCACAAAGTTCACAGTGAAGAGAAAAAAGGCGCGGGCTGTGAGGGCCGACCAATCTATACCCTCCCAGTCTGTCCTCTGAATTTTTAACGAACACCCCTCTACGCAAATTGAAAAAGAAACTACCAAGCATAAATTCCGACGAGATTTTTTCCTTTTTCTCCCGTTTTTTCGCTTTCACTTTATCTGTTTTTTTCTAAAAAAAGGAAAGAAAACTTTGTTTCTCCCGCTCATTGTGTCTTTTGAAGTTTGTCAAAGAAATTAAGTTAAATTTGATAAATTGCTCCGTGTTGTTGTTATTTTTTTCAAGTTCGTTTATTTGTTTTTGGACTGAAATCTGTTAATTATTATTTGCAGACAAGACTAAAGTTATTTTTGGGATTCTTAATTATTTTTGTAAGTGGATTTGTTTGCTTGTATTTAATTTTGTTTAATGTCAAAAGTCTGTGAAATCACTGGTGATTTTTAAACTGTATTATAGTATAATAATGTAAGGTCATATTTTGATGATATTTTTTTTGTTTGTTGAAACTGAGTTTGATATTAAATCCAATTAATGATGGAGCAGACGTCTCCTGCAGTGTTAAACCAACGGAATTATTATTAATTAAGCGTAATTCTAGACTGAACTGCTGTTTTTTACGTGGGAGAGCCATGCTTCGGCACGAATGGGCCGGCTCGACCGGAGTGATACCACGGCTTCACAGAAGACTGGCGTTAAACATCGCTTGCGTTGTGTTTCGCCGAGTGAGTGAGATTACCGAAGGTCCAATCCCCTTTTAAAAGGTCGGCAACGCACTCGTGACTCCTCTGGTGTTGCGGGTGTCCATGAGCGGCGGTGTTCGCTTACTATCAGATGATCCGTCTGCTCGTTTGCCCTATTATTCCATAAAAAAAAATGTAAGGTCATACTTTGATGAATTATTTTCTGTTTGTTGAAACAGAGTTTAATATTAAATCCAATTAATGATGGAGCAGACGTCTCCTGGAGCGTTAAACCAACGGAATTATTATTAATTAAGCGTAATTCTAGACTGAACTGCCAAAAATTATAGGAAGTTATTGGTAACATTAATTACATATAAAATATAGTATTTTTTTACATTTGCCATGTTAAAATACTCAATATATTCATGTCTTTTTCTTAAAGGAGGAGGCAGAAACAACAGAAAACCACTTGCTACGATTCTTGCATACATCTTTTGCTTCGTCCACATTCATACATCTTCTTATACACACACCCCGGTTGCGAGTACTAAGCACCTGGCCTTTTTAAAGGACCTCACTGGTAGGTCGGTGTATGTCTTTCTAAGGCATCCTCTCCCGGCGGCTCCACTGACATTCGCTTTTTAAATCCCTCTATTTAGTCGCCGTTCATCCATTCTCTGGACATCACCAAACCATCTCAACCTATTCTTCTCAATTAAATAATAATATCATAAATACCATCACGCCTGTATTTACCAAAAAGTTAGGCAGAGGCGTGTAATAGGGGGCGAGCCTATTGCTATTAACCGAGCACAAATCCCAAACTCCGAGTCGCTGCTGAAAATTTCATAGAAAAACTCAACAGCATTTTGCTCGACCTAGGAAGATCTCTAGAGCAGTAGTCGCGCCCAGGACACCTAGGCTAATAAGGCAGTTCTTCTCGATTAAAACGTATAAAATAGTTAAAAAATAGATATAGGTACCTATTTAAAAGTAAATCGACAAAAATTCCACTGATTTGAAAGTACTATTAGAGTTAGTTTGAGCAAAAACAGTATATAAAGTAGTTGTTTAGGAACAAAATGTCTGTTTGTTTCGGAATTATTTCAATCGCAAAGTTTTTCAATCGCTTCACTGGTTTTGACTTTCATTCAACCGTATGTAACTATTACGATTGCTTTAAAGGACTATCTTCTATACATTTTAAATAGGCAGATAAAATATCGAAAAGAGTGTTTTAAGATCCTTCTAGAATTGCATTTAAGGGGATTAAATTGTTTGTCTTAATTCGACCGGTCGGAATTATTAACATAAGCTATATATAAACACTATATATCTAGTAGGTAGTAATCACAATCAACCCATTACATTGTCCCACTGCTGGGCATGGGTATTCTCTCAGAATGAGAGGTATTAGGCTATAGTCCACCACGCTGGCCTAGTGTAGGTTGGCAGACTTCACACGCTGTCGAGAAAATCTCTCAGGAATGCAGGATTCCTCATGATGTTTTCCTTCAGCGTTTAAGAGCGTGATAACAAACTATCACGCCTATATTCCCCAAAGGGTTAGGCAGAGGCGTATTTAATGTTCGCCGGCATGCTTAGTGGGACCTGGTATATAATAGAAATCATTTATTTCTATCACAGGTATATAAAGATACATAGAAAGGTCTTAATTCTAGAATACTGACTTCTGTTATATACCATTCTTGACAATATTAAATAAAATAATACAATAACATCAAATGGTTTATCCCAATATTAAAATAGAAAATTACTTATATTATTAACATTATTTTAATTCTTCATCGTATAGGGGGCGAGCCTATTGCCATTAACCGGGCATAAATTCCAAACTCCGAGCTGCTACTGATAATTTCATAGAAATACCCAATAACACTTTGCTCGACCTGGGAATCGCATCCAGGACCTCCAGCGTAGAAGTCAATGAGGCAGTCTATAAGTCACTATAAAATAATTTAATCTTATGATTAATTAGACGATTTAAGAACCTTGTTTTTATTATGTGGTTTAAAATCAACATTTAATTTTATCACTGGAATCTAATAAGTAACTCAGATAAACTCAATGTAACTTCATCTCAAACTCCAATATAAAGATAACGGCAATGAACTGCTCGCATTATAAAGAGCGTAAACTTTGGTTAGTAATTAACTATTATAAAAAATGGTTGAATACGCAAGTCAGGGGTTTTATCCAGGGCGTCGGCATTGCGCCTGCGTTACGCAGAGGCGGTGGAGGGTGGTGCAAGCGACGAGCGGGCGAGATACTGAAAAAAAACCATAATTGTATACCATCAGTAACTTTAAAAACTATCTCTAGCTTCATACCAATAAGGTCGCAAATAAGCGTACGGCCCGCCTGATGGTAAGCGGTTACCGTAGCTAAGGGGCGCTTGCAACTCCAGGGGTATCACTCGCGCGTAGCCGACCTGTAAATTAAGGAGAAATAGTTGAGCTGGCAGCATAGGAGACATGCTGCAATGCATGACAGCGACGGTAACCAAATACCACCGGTCCCCCACACTGCCAACACAACGCTTCCTCGCGGAGCTCTGGCCACCTTGCTCACTGTTAGGAACACAACATACCACGGATCTATATTATTTGGCTACGATTTTCTGCAAGATGAGGTACTTCCTCAGTCGAGTAGCTCCAATTGTGAGTGGAATTATTCGATTCCACTATGCTCTACCTCTCTTAAAACAGGTAGGGCATAGTTGAATCGAATAATTCCATTCAGAAACACACAGGCATCAGCTAGTATAAGATAAAATAATTTGTATTCACATATTATATTTAGATAATTTGAGAGTATTGTGACTACTTATCAGTGCAGTAAAAATCAAAATACATTCGTCCTAGACTTCCCATGCGCAGCTTCGCCTGCATACTGAATGAATAATTGAATTGAATAATTGAATGAATAATTTAGTTTCTAATGAAACTGAGTCCGTTGTACCTACATCATGGAGGTTTCATATAATAAAATGTGTTAAGTCTAATTTATAAGGAACAAAACAATTATCAAAATGTCAACAGCTAATGACAGCTGTATGTACAGATCTTGACGATGTCATCGTTTATAAAATATGTATAAGTGTGTGTGTGGGCTTTCATATACTCGTATACTTTGCCCCCATATAGGGGCATAATTTCAGAAAATCCTTTCTTATCGGATGCCTACAGCATTACAAAGTTTATTACAAAGAACAAACCCTCCAAGTTTCAGGTCAGTGGTATAGGCTTTGCGTTGATCCCTCAGTCAGTCATTTTATATGTATAGAATTACTTAACGCAATATTATTAGTGACTCTTTAAAATAATTGATACACCGCCATCGTTTTTGCCTTGGACCACGCGTCAAGGGTGGTAGGACCGTGTGAACTTTGAGCAAGAGCGAGACAGAAATACTTGCAGTTATTGCTCTTATATTATAATACAGTTATTACACATACATCAACTGTTACGTATGAATACCGATGAATTAGAAAACAGGATTCGATTATAAACTCTTAACATCTCATTCTTACGTGGGAGAGCCATGCTTCGGCACGAATGGGCCGGCTCGACCGAAGTGATACCACGGCCTAACAGAAAACCGGCATGAAACGATGAGAGGATAACGGAAGCCCAATCGGCTTCCATAAAAAAAATGAAGGAAAAATTCTATCGCGGGCAGGATTCGAACCTGCGTCTTATGGTTCAATACACTAGACGCTATGACCAACTAAACCATCGCCAGGCCCACCCGCCAGGTCGAAATTTGCTTTCACATTCTGAATTTATGTCTTTTAAGGTGACGTCAGAGACATCTATTGAAAAGCAAGATACTTTGCTTCTCAACCGACATGACTTACTTTACAGTTAATTCGGTGTCGTAAGATGCCACCTTACCTAGCGTCTGGTGTATTGAACCAGAATTTTTACTTCACTAAAGTAACTTTATGGTTTTGAAGTGCTTGAACTCCTAGTTATAAATTACGGCGATGTTTGAACCTTACACATTGCATTAACCGTTGTTAGCACGCTATCGGTACACGTACGTGCTACATCCCAGTTAGTTTCGAACCGGGTTTAATTTACGGATTTTAAAATTATCGGGCGGATTCATATTTCGTATGCTTTGAAATATTTTCCTAAAAGTACTTTTTAATGAAGAGGGCAAACGAACAGACCCTTTGCGTAATGGTAAGCGATGACCGCTGCCCGTGGAAACCCGCAACACCAGAGGAGTCAAAAGTGCGTTGCCGGCCTTTTATTGGGCCTCTGGTATCCTCACTCACTCGGCGAAACACGACGTAAGCGTTGTTTGACGCCGGTTTTCTGTGAGGCCGTGGTATCATTCCGGTCGAGCCGGCCCATTTGTGCCGAAGCATGGCTCTCTCTCGAACTAAAGTGTTCGTGTTGTTTAGTTAGTATTTTATTCCAAAACATAACGATAACATCACAACAGAGTGTATTTATGGTGACACACTGTTTTAAACACAAAACCATCACTTATATAGTTACTGTGGTAGTACTCAATCTATAATTGCACACAACACCGCCAATATAGATCCAGAACAAGCCAATTCACAATATAAAACTGAATAGCTAAAGTTCAATTTCCTATAACTCTGGTTATTGAAGAGTGCTTGATCGGAAAACAAGTAGACATCGCGTTTATGTTAGTAGGATGGGGCATGTTTGTCTCTAATATAATACTTTATAGGTTGTCATGGTAAGTGTTGGCAAGTTTACTGTTTATCTTGAAGTAGTCATGTATTTTTACTCGACTGCGCGAGAAGGAGGGTAATGGTTTTCGAGTGTATGTATGTATATTTCTCTGTCACGCTCTGTAACCTAAACGACTTGAAGGATTTTAGCTTGAGAGGCGTCGTTAGATTCGTCTTAATAGAGAGTGATACTGGGTACCTATATCGAAATTATGAAAATTAAAATGGTCGATTTTTAGCGCCATATTATATAGATGGATTAAAATCACAGATTTTATTTGTGTATCTACATTAGGTTTTGTTACATACATTTGAAATTAGAGACCGGAGGCCCAATCCCCTTTTAAAAGGTCGACAACGCACTTGTGTCTCCTCTGGTGTTGCGGGTGTCCATGGGCGACTCAAATTTGAACGCGCACATGTCCATGCTCCGCTCCCGCTCGCCCCTTCTTAAAACCGGGTCCCGGTGAACTAAATACAAATTATATGCTGTGTGGGAACTATACTAAAGTTAGACTGCTGTGGGCTGCTGCCAATAATCAGTTACAAACAAATCGTGGCTGATACTTCTACTGCTCCCCACCCAGACTTCAGAGTCCGGCGGACCGAATTTCTCTTACAAACGTAATACCGAAATAAATTTTAATTCAAACACAATTTACTGGTTTCTGACACTTACGCGAATATTAGACATTGAAATAAAACTACTTTTTACGGATTTTATCCACATCAAACACAATTTAATCAAATTCTGTTATTATTCAGATTCCGATACCGTTAATCTAGGTTCTTACGTTACCATTTCATCTAAAATATTGCTCTGGAAATAAATGTAAGCAAATGCAACTTTTGATAACTTTACCAACTTTGGAACGATTTTCTAGTGTTTTATTTCCAGCGAAGTAGTAATAGACGAAATAGTACCATAGGAACTTGATAGAATTTGATAGAATATTGTCTGGATTATGATTTATTTCGGTTTTACGATTTTGTTGGCAATTCAAGCTCCGCCGGACCCTTAACCGCTGCAGTAAGTATCCTATACCTGGCGCCCACAGTATTAAAGCGAAAAACATCATCGAAAGCTGTTAAACCTACAAATACCAGGCGTAAGGCGATGTAGGTACCCAGGTAAAAAAATATAAATATTCGATAACCTATTTCTAGAGAGACCAAGTCAAGATCATGTCAAAGTTTATAATGTACTAACACGTGAACGAAGTTGTAGAGACTTGTTAGTTTTCTATATTCAATATGTCAACCTTTTAACTTTAGAAGGAGAAATTTATAACTTACTAACCGTGCCTCCAGCATGCGTTGCAATGCAACTTTTTTATTTACTTTTTATCATAAACTTTTTTAGACGTGCATACACCAACTCGGCAAAGTTTCTACGTAATCGGATGAATGGTTTAGGAACTCACAGAGGACACACATACATAGATTTTTTTAAATGATATTATTTCTTTATATTTTTTTTTATCTATTTGCTGTATTCCCCGAAGGGTTAGGCAGAGGTATACTAATGTACTTGTATATCGACAGTTCGCCGGTATGTTTAGGCGAGCCTATTGCCATTAATACAAATCAAAAATCCGAGCAGCTACTGAGAATTTCATAGAAAATCCAATGACACTGATCAACTTGCAAACCTAACCCAAGACCTATAGCATAGCAGTCGCATTTATGACTACTAAACTAATAAGGCAGCCCTTTTATTTAAATAGATAAACCAAAGGTCAATTACCTGTCATCAAAACCTTTAGTTCTGTATTTATACTTCAAGGACACCGATACTATAGGTATAAGTGGCCCAAAGATATCCTGCGTGACCTTGACATTATCTAAAGATAATATTAATGAATTGGTGACGTTTTGTTCCTGTCAAACGACATAAATAAGTACCCAACTTTACATTTTATATTTTTAAACCCAAAATCACATATTCAGAGAAAAATATTAATAGGTAGGTCTGACATTTTTATCTGCATAACAATTTAAAACAAAAAAATATCAAAATAATCCCCAGCGACTCCCAGCGCCTACGGGACATAGCAGCGGCGCGGGGTGGGGTCTACGCCAGTCGTAGCCCGCGCGTAGCTCGTAGCACTCGCTACGTCGCGACCCGGCCGCACGAATTACAATTCTGTTGAATTAAAGTACGAATTACTACAAGTAATAAGTGTTGGTATTATTGTTACTATTGTGTGTATGTGTGCATGAATATAAACACACGGATAGTGATGTGATTGTGAACTAGTGTTGTGTGAGTGCGGATGAAATCTTTTGAGGTAAATAAGAGATATTTACTACTGTGATACAAGGAAAATCCTTTCTATGTACTAGTTTTACTATTGGGGACGAGATTTTATGATGGAACGTATAAATTTGTTGTTAAAAATGTGATGTACTGTGTCTTTGTAGCGTTGGCGGTATTTTGTCTATACGCGTTCTCGAGATGATGGCGAGATTTTAGACTTTAAACTACCAAAAAAATATTAAAAATTGCCTAAAATATTTATAATAAATAAATGTATAATTGAATATTTTTAATTGAACGAATAAGTGGTCATTGTATCCAATGAATTCTCTGCTCTCATTCCAATATTCCTCTAAAGCTTCTCTGTATACATTTGCCTCAATAAAGAAACATATATGTATATTTATTTATTAAATTATTTATGCACAATTAGCATACAGAGGCCGACTTAATGCCTAAAGCATTTTCTACCAGTCGACCTTAGGGTGATGCAGAGACTGGAATTGATAGGTGCACTTATACAGTGTGTTTATAAACACAATAATATAATAAAATAAATGAGAGATTTTATAAAACTATTTAATTGGTATACATACATAATAATCATAACTTTATTTACCTACTATATATACTTAATATAAATAAATATAATAATTTATGAATATGAATATTATATATATAGACTAGCGACCCGCCCGCGGTTTCATCCGCGTTGCTCCATACCGTAGCATAAAGTATAATAGCTTAAAACCTTCCTCTTGAATCCTCTTTATCTATTAAAAAAAACGCTTCAAAATCCGTTGCGTAGTTTTAAAGATTTAAGCATACATAGTGACGGACAGACAGCGAGAGCGACTTTGTTTTATACTATGTAGTGATAACAAAAAAACGGGGAGAGATTAATATTAGGAATCTGCCAAAGAACTGAGGAGATGCTTCCGAAGTTTACATTTAAACGCGTAGCGACTGGTAGCCGTCCTAATTTCCCTATTTATATATACACATATAGCAAAACAAAACCACCACAGATTTATGATATTACAGATACTTTTTTCCTTGTAAAAATGTAAGAGAAACATTGAGTATATTATATGGTAACCGAACCGTTAATACATCTTTATTTCCCTAAGTAATGTAGTATCTAATTCTCTTTTTTATCTAGCATCTTTTTTGTCTATGTACCATTACGCCTGTATTCTGCAAAAGGTTAGGCAGAGGTGTACTAATGTACACCCACAGTTCACCGGTATGTTTAGGTTTAATGTGATAGGGGACGAGCCTATCGCCATTGCCTTTTGTGTCTAATATGATAATAAAAAAAAATAAGGTAGCTGTTAGTAATTTAAGTTGTGACAGTATAGTGATATGATCATAGGACTACCAAGTCAAAGGTCTCGAGTCCAAGGCACACACCTCTGACTTTTCGAAGTTATGTGCGTATTAATAGTTAATTAACACGCGCTTAAACGGTGAAGGAAAAACATCGTGAGGAAACCTACATGGCTGAGAGATTTTCTCGATGGCGTGTGAAGTTTGCCAACCCGCACTAGGCCAGTGTGTTGGACTATAGCCTAATCCCTCTCATTCTGAGAGGAGACCCGTGCCCAGCATTGGGACAGTATAATGGGTTGATTATATAATAATAATAATATAACGTACCATACTATCACGCTTGTATTCCTCAGAAGGTTAGACAGAGGCGTACTAAAATGAACACCCACAGTTCGCCCGGGTATGTTTAGGTCCCATGTAATAGGGGGCGAGCCTATTGCCATTAACCGGGCACAAATCTCAAAATTCATAGAAAAAACCATAACTATAATGACTATATTATTTAAATTTTCCAAAGTAAATAATGGTTATATTCTTTTGATGTAATAATAATTACTATATTAATTGATTTCGAATATTTTATTCCTTACCATGCTTATTAGGGGTTTCAGTTGGAGTTTGCTGGTATGTTTTAGGTCTCACGAAATAGGGAGTAATCCTATTGCCATTAACTGGGTACGAATCAAAAATTCTAGAAGCTACTTAGAAATTAATATTTTTTTTTTTATAAAATAAAGCTTATTATTATTCTTGTTAACCCCTCGTGATAAGATAAATTCTCATATTACGAGTGGATTCACGTCGGTAGTGCAATGGGTAGGTTTCGAACCGACAACCACATAATCGCAAGTCCGACATCCTAGCCATTAGGCTACTGCCGCTTTTAAACCACAGTATCATTTTGCGAGGCCAGGGAATCGTACCCAGCACCCAGATAAAATATTATATAACCAAACTAAAGCTCAGTCCTCATTCCAGACTTATACGAGCTTAAAGTAATTCTATACATATTAAGCCTACGTATTACCAGGTGTCTTTACCCCAGAGATTTTCCGCGTTGATAGCTTATGATCAAGTTTACATCTTAACTTGTGTCCCAGAGGCAAAGGAAATGATAGCTGAAGCCAGCCATTGTTTTGTTCTTGATATGAATAGGTCGCTTTACCTTATCTGGATACGCCAAGTTTTATCAGAAAGTTGGCATAATTATTGCAGTTCTTAGTTATCTTGGAGCTGGTATCGTTAGAGTGCGGGAGACGGTATTTTTTTGTTAGTTGCTTGTAGATAGAAGTATCACGCCTATATTCATTGACGGGTTAGGCAGAGATTTACTATGTACACCCATAATTCGTATGGTATGTTTAGGTTCCATGTAATAGGGGACCAGAATATTGCCATTAATCGGGCACAAATCCAAACTCCGAGAGAATCCCAATAACACTTTGCTCAATCTGAGAATCTAAGCCATGACCTCTGTGCAGCAGATACCCTTATGACTACTAGACCTAGGGTTTTTTAAATATATATATTATAATAATATAATATATAATAATATAATATATAATATATAATCATCGTACATAAAATAGCATTTGTGAGTTGATCTGATCAAGAATAGTTTTAAAATAGCCTTAAACTATTGATACTATAATAAATACATTATGTTATAAAACCTAGTCCAATCTGAAACGGGCATATTCATTAAAGTAAACATATTAATGAAATTTAAAATTCACAACTATTGCAATTTTAGTTTAGTTTATTTATAACTATCTTTTTATGATTTTTTTGCATTTTCCATGCTAAGATTATAAAGTTATTTTAGTGAAGGAAAAATTCAATCGCGGGCACGATTCGAACCAGCGTCTTCTGTTTGGATACACCAAATAAAATAAAAAACCAAACTAACATCAAACGAAAAGGTACGACATTGAACTAACTGAAGTTAGTTCAATGTCGTACCTTTTAACATCGTACGACATTGAACTAACTGTAAAGTAAGTCGTGTCGGTGAGAAGCAAGGTAACTTGCTTTTCATAGATGTCGCCAACGCCACCTTATGACGAAAATTCAGAATGTGAAGGAAAAATTTCAATCAGATGGGTGGGGTTCGCGGTGGCTTCGAGGTCAGAGTGTCTGGTATATCCAATCAGGAGAGGCTGGTTCGTATCCTGCCCGCGATTGAATTTTTCCTTTACTAAAATAACTATTGCCGTTTTAGTTTAGTTTATTTATAATTTTGTTTCGGAGTATTTTTTTTACTTGTAAATTGTAGTTGATTATATAAATAGAACCGGATCTCGATACCTACCTAACAATACCTTCACGGGCCAGACAGGGCTTTCTTAACACATTGTAGGTATACGAAGATAAACGAAATTTCTGTATATTTTCTTGCAATAAAGCTAATGATTTTCATGATAATGATTGACCAATTTAATATATTCAGGAACCCAATAAAGGAAAATTTCTAAATCCATTAATTTAACCCATAAATTCTATCGAAAATTATAGCAAAAACATGCTACGGTTTGCAGTTACCAAAACTAACTTCCAGCTAGTTCACAGGGGCGTCGTAAAAACGCCCCCAGCACTAATACATCATACCTATTATGACCGAATTGTGTGAAACTATGACCTGTGAATATTCTATATGGGTATGAATACAGTGCAAGATATAAGGTTCTATCGCTTAGATATTGGTGCTAGTCGTATTTTATACGGATGGAGAAGGGTTATCGTTTCGGCGGTAGTTTTTTTTTTAAATAAGTTCTCGTATATTTTTAACTTACCAACAGTTAAAAACAATGATATCATAGTGATATGACCATTGTATTGGACTGCAAAGTCAAAGGTCTTGAGTTCGTATCCAAGACATGCAATTTTGACTTTTCGAAATCAGGTTTTTTTTTTATACCACTAAAGTGGCAAATAAGCATACGGCCCGCCTGATGATAAGCGGTTACCGTAGCCTATAGACGCTTGCAAGATGGGGGGTATCTCGCGCGTTGCCGCGCTTGTAAATTAGGGAGGAATAGTAGGGCTGGCAGCATAGGAGACATGCTGCCATGCATGACAGCGGCGGTAACAAAATACCACCGGTCCCCATACTGCCTACACAACGCTTCCTCGCGGAGCTCTGACGACCTTGCTCACCGTTAGGAACACAACATAGCATGGAGCTATGTTATTTGGCTACAATTTTCTGCAAGATGGAGGTACTTCCCTAGTCCTACAATAAGTTCGTATTAATAAGTATTACTCACTCAAACCATTCATTTTAGCATCCCATATCCATCTTTAACAAAAATCTTCAGTTGCCTGCATCGCAAATTAGTCCGCTGTTGAACAAACGGTACAGAGCTTTCGGTTCACGCGTGGCCTGCTGTCTGCTCAATTTATCCCGAAGGCGTCACGTTACGTACGTTAGGTACACAATTCTTGCATGCTGACTATACGATTGTGAGAACAGAAGGTTCAGGCTTTGTATGTAGTGTTTCATGATGGAGTGGAAACTTCTTGCTAAAGTCTGTATTTCCCCTTATGTGCAGCTTTCTTAATGTTACCAGAGATCAGGCAAGCGTCGACAGCATCATCGCTTAACATAAAATGGCCACTTTTGATTAATCATTATAACATACCATCACGCCTGTATTCCTCGATGGATTACGCTGAGGCGTACTGTACACCCACAGTTCACTGATATGTTTTGGTGTCATGTAATAGCGAGCCTATTACCATTGACCGGGCACAAATCCCAAACTCCGAGCAGCTACTGAGAGAAAACACATGATTCCAAACACAGGAACAGCCGTTCCGAATAGGACTTCTTTATTTTTGTCTTGTCCTTCTGCGGTTATCGGTTGTACTACAAACATGTGAGTACTAGACCGGCTTCGAACTCTGAGGTGCTGTTAGTGGTCAAGCTCCGCGTGTGCTCTGGTGCCCTGGTACTAATTGTTATTGGTTTGTGTTAGTATTCACAACATGACATACCATAACCCCTGTATTCCGCGAAAGGTTATGCAGAGGTGTACTAATGTACACCCACAGCTATGTTTTGGGACCTTAAACTGAATGTGGGCGCTTACTGGGTAGTTATAGGGACGCGCCTATTGCTCTACGGGCACAAATCCAAACTCAAACATAGAAATATCCAATAATACTTTGCTCGACCTGAGAATTGAACTCAAGATCTATAGCGTAGTGGTCGAACTAGGAACACAAGATGTATAATATGATGATGATGATGTATAATAAATAAGGCGAGCCTATTGTCATTAACCGGGCACGAATCCAAATTCCGATTTACTACTGAGAATTTCATAGAATATAATACCATCACGCCTGTACTCCCCGAAGGGTTAGGCAGAGGTGTACTACTGTACACCCACAGTTCGCCTGGTATGTTTAGGTCCCATGTAATAGGGGGCGAGCCTATTGCCATTAACCGGGCACAAATCCAGACTCCGAGCTGCTACTGAGAATTTCATAGAAAAACTCAATAACACTGCTCGACCTGGGGATCGAACCCAGGACCTCTAGCGTAGCAGTCGCGCTTGGGACCACTAGACTAATGAGGCAGTCTCATAGAAAAACCCAATAATACTATGCTTAATCTGGGAATTTCGCCCAGGAGCTATAGCGTAGTATTCGCGCTCAGGATCACTTGATGTTAGTATTCAGAAATAACATAACATACCATCACGCCTGTATTCCCCGAATAATTCGGCCACAAATACATTGGGATGGGACAAGAGCTAAGATGATGATACAGGGCAAGACACCATTTGCCGGAACTGCTAGTACAGAATAAATAAGCCGAGTAACTGAGGTAAAATCAAGCTATGTATGTGCAAACATGAGAACAAGACAGTCTCCGAACTCTGAGGTGGTTGTTAGTGGTCAAGCTCTTCGTGTGTTCTGTGGCCCTGGTACTTATTGTTATTAGTTCATGTTAGTACCCGAATATACAGAATAAATATGGCAAGCGAAATCTGAGGTTGTATTGGTCAAAATGTTGAAACTAACATACAAGACAGACTATAAGTCTGTACCTATGTGTTGAGCTTAAATCTTGATTGAATCTTGTTAGTATATATAATTATGTATACCTTATAAATATAAATGAATAACATACCATCATACCATCACGCCTTTATTCCCCGAAGGGTTAGGCAGAGGCGTACTAATGTACACCCACAGTTCGCCGGTATGTTTAGGTCCCATGTAATAGGGGGTGAGCCTATTGCCATTAATCGGGCACAAATCCAGACTCCGAGCTGCTACTGAGAACTTCATAGAAAAACTCAATAACACTTTGCTCGACCTGGGGATCGAACCCAGGACCTCTAGAGTAGCAGTCGCGCTTGTGACCACTAGACTAATGAGGCAGTCTAGTGGTCCCAAGCGCGACTGCTACCCTGCTAGTAAATGAATAATAAAGGTTTAATAAAATTTGTATGCCTCTCATGGCGAAACATAGTGACACAATAATATTTATAATTTCCACCAAGTTTGTACATATCACCTATGTTTAACAAATAAATTATTTTGATTTTGATTTTGATAAATGATAAATGAATAAATGATATTTATTTCTGTAAATAGATCTTATAAGGACACTTTTACAAGTCATTTTTTTTAAACTAGATGACACCGGCATTTCCTAACTGGCGACCTCTGAGAAGAAACACCGAAACAAACTCAGAGAATCATGGTCTCTTTTAAAGTCCAGACATAATACTTAGTAGCAAATATGTGAGTTCCAATGTAAGACAATGTCTGATATGGCCTTTAGAAGAAAGAGCCCTTGCAGCTTTAAGTAGACCAGTCCCATCTGACGGCACGCATGCATCAGTCATTGGATAGCTCGATCATAATCTAGGGAGCTAAACAACTCGTCGCATGATATGTATACTAACTGCTATACTAATATATTAATCGCAATGGAAATAAAAGCCATTTTTATTTATTCATAGATCCATACACTCACGTTTTTTTCACACAAGGGTAGGCAGAAGTTACAGACAGGCTCACCAATAAGGTCGGCGTATGTTCTTCTAGGTTTCTATTTGTTGATTCATATAAAATTAGTATCTATATTATTTTATAACTAGCTTCTGCTCGCGACTTTGTCTGCGTGGACTTCAGAATTGGGTCCGACCTGGATAAAAAGTAGCCTATGTGTTATTCCAGACTATAATCTATACCTGTACCAAATTTCATCCAGATCCGTTCAGCCGTTCTGGCGTGAAAGAGTAACAAACATCCAGACAGCCATACTCACAAACTTTCACGTTTATAATATTAGTAAGGATGTTTACTAACCTACAGCTCTTACCAAATTGGTCAAATTGTGATCTATAATTTACAGCAGCCAATATAGTACCTAGGTCAATACTTGATCAACAGCTCAGTGATCATAGGGACTAAATTTTACCTCTCAAAAATACCTAGCACTTATTTTCTTTGCCATCAAATCCAAAAATAGGGATTTCTTTCATGATTTAATAGTGAGACACGGAAAAGCACTTAAGTTAATAGTTAGCCTTCAGTGGCGAGGTGCTTGACTTGCCCGGCGTGGGCAGACAGTTTCGTCATCTTACATGGTAATTATATTCTTTGAGATGGACATTGAAAATGAGTAACAGAGGTGAAAGGTTAGAAGGTCAATAACATAGAAGTCTTACAGATGTCGAAGGTCAAAGACCGCGACATTGTTTTCTTTTGTGTGGAACTGCTAATAATATTTATCATTGGTACCTATATATTATTTTCACATATATTATCTTCATTGTAAAAACTTTGAAGGTAGGTACGAGTACGTTTGGCATAGTAGCTGTAGAACCGGCTTATGCGCCATGGGTGGATTTAATCCTGACACGGAAAAAAATTGTATGATTTGAATTGACTTGAAACAGGTAGTTGTTTCTGTTCTGCATGATAGTGTGTGAAAATGTACATTTATAAACGATCCTAGAAAAAGCCTAGACAACGATTAAAAACATTATAAAAACCCAACACCCTTGAAGCGAAAAGTCTGTTCGAGTTCATAGCCCGATTATAATTTTTATTTTTTTGCTAGTTTGTTTGTATATATTATAAGCTTAGGGTACGGGGGTGGAGGTATGGGGCTGGAATACGCGCCCTTAATATAATAATTGAAAAAAAAAGCTTAATGACAACGCGGCAAGCATAGCCTATAGACCATCCATATACCAGTAGTTTTACTACCGTTTTGTCATCTTGAGATCGCACTTGCTAAATTTCATATGCCCTGTAGCACACATATTAATTACCCTTCAATCTGGAACACAATAAGGTTAAGTACATTTTTGCTTAACGGCAGAATATTTGGGAATGATGTATCACTTCAGACGAACTCAGCAGTACAGTTCTTACACCTCCAAAGTGCCTTATTATCAGAGTATTAAGTAAGTTAAGATACAATCAAATGAAGAAAAATCCCTTTAGTGTCATTAACGGTAGCTCAAAGACAAATTCTTTCAAGTTTAGGTACCATATCGTCTGTTAAGCTAGATTGCCCGACCTTCTTGTTTGTCTAGACCAATCTAGAGATCGCTAGGTCTGTTCTCTAATTGAATCTTTTCAATGTTCTGGGTTGTAGTTGTACAGTAAATAAAAAAGTTAAGTGTGCAGCTGAGTTTGTTGTTTTGACAAAAATTGGCTTATTTATCACACAATACTTATGTGTCAAAATGTAGGCTTTGTTACCTACATACCAAACGCTGTGGTTATTTATTTGCGCAGTCATACATCTTATGATAATTACCTGGCACGAACCCTACATCCCTCTCGTATTGAGCTCCCGTAGACACAAGACCATCATAATTATGTCAACATTGTAAATGTACAATCGACAAAAGTGTTAGGAAGGTATACAGATAGTGAACGAAAGACTGCGTATTAAC
Source organism: Acronicta aceris (assembly GCA_910591435.1). Taxonomy (NCBI): domain Eukaryota; kingdom Metazoa; phylum Arthropoda; class Insecta; order Lepidoptera; family Noctuidae; genus Acronicta; species Acronicta aceris. Next base: position 2,112,624 of record OU342775.1, read on the forward strand.
ACATTCTGCAATCTTCGGTAAAATACAGATACTAGCTACCTGCATACCTACCTATTTTGTCGATTGTACTTGTATACCAATCATTACGTGGCATACATGCGTCAAATGCATAAAATTTTTTAAGATGTATGTACAAATGTAGCATACCAATTTTCTTTCATGACCGGGTAAAGTGGAGTATCTCGTTAGATGCTTTTTTGAATTAAAAAGTATCGCAACGAATGGAATATGATATTAACTTTTTGAAAAATAAAATCTGTATGAATTTAATGACATTCGCAGTGCGCAGATAAACTTATCGTACACAATGAAAAAATTACGTTAAATATTGTTTTATCAAATGTACAGAAAACGTATTATCGTGTTACCTATGTTTATGCTGCGGTCATTCAATGGATGGGTGACCATTCTTTATACATACGAGACATTTCACTGACGGAAAACATGGATAGCATTGGTTCTGGTTGTAATTAAAACACCTATGACGATCTAGCCAAAATCATAATAAGCTTGACAATCAGTCAGATCCTTCGAATTGCCCAGAAAGAAATGAGTTGCGTAGGTCTGTTTGGAGTCTCATGTAAAATATACAACCACAACTGATTAAACTGGAAGACAATCTCTATTCATTGAACGAAGTATAATCATGCCAGTCACCCATCCAGTTTTTGACCGCTTAACCTCGACCAGCTCAGTAAGTAAAAACATCCAAACATAATTCCAATATCCGTCCCTTAAGTAACAGAATACGTAATCAAGGGCTAACTCATTCATAATTCATTTAATTCTAAGTACGCGACTTCGTTTTTTTTTCTCGTTGCTCGTAAACAACTTTGTTCTGTCTCCAAGGGATGCTGAAATTACGAATGCAGAGTTTTATGGTGTATCTTAAAACTGTCTCTGAGGACCAGTCGCGAAGTTTGAAGGCTGCTTTGAATTTTTTTGTTCGAGATTTTTGTTTTGACAGATTTCTTGGTACTTTTTGTTTTAAGAGCTGGTGATTTCGTGTTTATTGCTTGAATTCAAAATGGCATGTTTGTGCATAATTATAATTGCGTTCTTTAGTCATAAATATCTTTGATGGCTTAGATAAAATGATAAAATGACTGTCGTCATATATTTTTTTAAATAAAAGCTAAAAAGTAATGTGGGTCGCACATTACTAGTATTCTTGTTTACTCCTCGTGCTAAGCTGAATGCTTGTGTTACGAGTGGATTCACGTCGGTAGTGCAATGGGTGGGTTTCGAACCGGCAACCACATGATCGCCAGTCCGAAGCCCTAACCATTAGGCTACCGCCGAATTGCCTGCGTTATCAGTTCTATTGTGGCAAATGCAGCTGCGAAGCGTGAAATCTTCAGTTCAATCGGTTGAGCAAAATCTTATCGAGTTAATTCAGTAGAAGTTTGATAATTTAGAATGCCCGGTAACTGAGCAAAACGTACCATCAAGTCTATACATGGGCACGTTAGGACGAGGCGTACTAGATAGGCGTAAAAAATAAATTTAAAAGAAAGTTAAGAACATACCTTATAGATACCCTACCATAAAACATTAATTGTGCACTCCATTACTAATCATGTACCTACCTACATGTTATTAAGACTAAAATTGATCCCACAGTCAAACTGTTTGTACAGTTTTGTGGGGCTTTGTATCACTTCGTAAGACCTAATATGTACCTCATAAAAAAAAAATAGTGACACAAATCCAAACTCCGACCTGCTACTGAGAAATTCATAGAAAAACTCTATAACACTGTCTGACCTGGAAATCAAACTCACAATCTTACGCTCAGCCGCTGTACGTATGATCACTTAAACAATGAGACCAGAACAAGTTGAACGGTAACATAAATTAAGACTTTCCTGAACTAGATTTCCCAGTGTACTCCAGAAATAGTTTCAGTACGTTAGCCTCTACCAGCTAAACAAACACGAGTACAAGTAGGTACCAACTTGGTATAAACACATAGCTAACTTTGACAAGTACAAATTAGGCAGACTAGTTTCTAATACGACTCATTTGTCTTGTTAAATCTATATACATTTGAGACGTGACACTGTATTTCCAGTTGGTTTTAACTTGGTAACATAGTAGAAAGACACCAGGGGCCGTATTATGACGTGTTAATGCCATCATTTTTAATTTGTGAGAAAGAGATGAGGCTATTTAATATGTAGAGCGGCATCTCTTTCTCACAAGGTAAAAATGATGGCGTTAACACGTCATAATACGGCCCCTGGTATCGTATTCCGGTGACAGTTAAGTCAATTGGTTGGCTCGCGGCGACGTCATGAACACTGAATCACTATGTGAAAATAAATTAGCCGCGCGAGATGATTTTTTTTGGTTTCTTTATTAGTGGAATTTACAATTAGTAATTTTATACAGATTACTTTTTTAACCAAATAAACGAATAACACGAGACAAAAAGTTGGGCTACTCGTAGTAAGTAGTTTATTTTATTTTCATCATGAATTAAAAATTTCCTTATTGGTATCGAAGCTGTCAATCAATGGCAACACTGATCGTGAAATCAGTGAGTTTCGTGACGCCATTAAAAATCATTTTCGGGTATAGAATACCTGAGGCGTAAGCAAATCTCGTTCTGCCATGAGTAATACTACAAAATACAAGGCGCTTTTGAAAATACTATTGTATTGTAGCGTTGTTCACTGGCTCCTTGTCAGCATTACGATCTCTAAATCGTTGCTATAAATAGTTGGGTGACACTGCACTAGGTCCCGTGGGATACATGAAATCACAAACTACTAAGCTACAGGAAAATGGTGGATGTGAATAGAAATATATTTTGCAACGTGTTTTTTAAGACTATATTCATAGATAGTTTGGAATTTGGATATTATTTATATAATATATAATTGCGATTTTTTTAAACTGATTTATTTTCATGAATTAAAACCTTCAGCTCCATTTTTGTACTTAAAACATGCTATAAAAACAAGTTCTTAAAACCATTCTGCCCAAAACATGTTCTAAAAAATGCTGTCAATAACGTGCTATTAAAATTCCTTGTTAAATATTCTCTTTAAATCATGCTCCTAATATCATGCTCTCAGAAACACATGCTTGAAAGCACACTGCAAAACACCTACCTAGTTAAAAATGTGCTGTTTTTAATACCATGGTTCATGGTTGAAACCATGGTGATTACAACATTGTGTTAAATAAATAATGTAGGTATCTTTTTGTGTTTTTTTCCTTCACTAAAATAACAATAATGTAAGTAGTCAATTTTTTTCTTTACTTTTGTCAAAAAGAACAAGCATTTTATTTCGTTTGGACATCTTTGTCACATCCACCACAATCTTAATCCATGGCGTCCATTAACAGATTGCCATGTACTAGGGTTCCCCGTCGCTACACAGAGGCTTTCACTAAGGCATGGTGTCCCAAATATCTTCAAAGGAAACTGGAAGGGAAGCTAAATAGTTGGTTTTCATTTAAATAATAAATGGACAGTCCAGTTCTGTGGTATGCTCTGATATACTTACCTATCCGGAAGTTTGTATACCGGGTAACGAATGTTGAAGTTCTCTCTGAATGTTCTAGGAAATAGTCAAAACCGCGATGTTTTAATTAGTTATAATTAGACCAGAATACACATACATACTGTACATATTAATAGTTAATTATCACGCGCTTAAACGGTGAAGGAAAACATCGTGAGGAAACCCGCATGCCTGAGAGATTTTCTCGATGGCGTGTGAAGTCTGCCAACCCGCACTAGGCCAGCGTGGTGGACTATAGGCTAATCCCGTGCCCAGCAGTGATTATGTTATACTTATAAATACATATGGACACAAACAAAAAAAAATGGTTCTGGATGACGAATATCAGATTCTAAGAAGTAGGTACTCGAAGTACGAAATTTTAAATACACCAGTATACCGTCTGGACTTATATAGTATGTCATATATAGATAATAAATTAATACTCCAGTTCTGTGGTATGACCTAATATCTATACCTACTAATATTAAATAAATAAATAAAATATATAAATATTATAATAAGCTGATCAGTTTGTTTGAACGCGCTAATCTCAGGAAGTACCAGTGGAAATGAAAAAATCTTTTTGTGTTGGATAGTCCATTTATTGAGGAAGGTTATAGGCTATATAACATCACGCTATGACCAATAGGAGCGAAGCAGCGCGGGTGAAACGCGGGCGGGTCGCTAGTATAGATATATTTAGAACAAATAACATGTCAATTAATAAATAATCATTTGTAATTCTCAATAATTATGCCACATTTTCTTATCTACTATGTAAAGAGTACCATAAATTCATATATATTCGAAAAGCGACGATAGCTAAGCGCTAGGGTGACGGACTTGCGATCATATGGTTGCCGGTTCGAAACCCACCCATTGCACTACCGTCGTGAACCCACTGGTAACACAAGCATTTAGCTTAGCACGAGGGGTTAACAAGAATACTATTGATGTGCGACCAAAATTGCTAGTAAGCTTTATAAAAAAATATATAATATATGTGCCAGTTGCTTTACTCAATATAAATACAAGAATGGAATTAGAAACGCTGTTTACGTCAAGGTTTTCAAATTTACCAGACATACACCTAATTTGGAAGCCTCAAAGGAGTTCCAACTTAAATAATATATCCTTATTGTCCTGCTCGACTGGTTCCTTCTCTATTTCTACAGTAATAGGAGAGCTCCCTAGAGACCCTGTCTCTGACAGGTAGCATTGTACAATCATAATGGCTTCGTTATTTGGAATTCGGCTTATCTTGGCATTTTATTTTGCTTCCAATTTGAGGTACAAATAGTTCTGGTAAAATACGTTGGCTGGATATGAAATGTCAAATGTCAAATGTCAGTGTCAGGGAAATGTGGATTAGGAAGATGCCAATAATTATGAAATGTAATTTTATAAATATGGTAGCATATGTGTTTACCAGCACTAAAATGATGCGGCAGTCGGTCTTATTTCTTCAGCTCATTTTTTTGAAGCGGCGGTAGTCTAATTGCTAGGGCGTCGCAAGCATTTAGCTTACCACGAGGGGTTAACAAGGATACTAGTAATGTGCGACCCATATTGCTAGTAAGCTAAAAAAAAAAAATTACTTTTTCATATTTTAAATTGATTATATTTTACTTATTCATTAGTCTAGTAGTCCTAAGTGCGACCCGTTCTGGGTTTTGAGTTCGATTACTTCGGTTTTCTATGAAATTCTCAGTAGCAGCTCAGAGTTTGGATTTTGGATGCCCGGTTAATGACAATAGGATCACCTCCTATTACGTGCAATCTAAACAGACTGGCGAACTGTGGCTGTACAAAGGCATGATTGTATGATTCTACTTTACTCAACCGACTTCTTTATTAAAAAGGTAAAATTTAGTTTGTAACATAATTTATTAATCCTGTAAAGCAAAACAAAGCTCTTTTTAGTAAAGGAAAAATTCAATCACGGGCAGGATTCGAATCTGCGTCTCCTGGTTGGATACACTAGACGCTCTGACCTCTAAGCCACCGCAAATCCCAGAACCTTAGAGATCAGAGCGTCTGGTGTATCCAACCAGGAGACGCAGGTTCGAATCCTGCCCGCGATTGAATTTTTGTTTACTAAAAAGAACTTTATAATCTTAGCATGGAAAATGCAAAAAAAAAAATCACAAAAAGATAACAAAACAAAGCTTTAAAAAACCAACCATTTTCAACGAAATCGGCAAGTTAGTATTATCTTCCAGTTTTTAGATGCGGCTTGAAGTACAATTTTAGTGGATATCAAAAATTCTAATATAAAATATACCGAAAGAACACTTTGACAGCTGATGCGAACACTCCCATTTGTGGTAGAAACTTTTTAACCAACGCAGCATAACAGAAGCCGTGGAACTTACTAAACTTGCACACAGGAACTTGTACGTTGCGACTTTGTGAAGATATTATGTAGGTACATCGATAATATTGTGTTCACTTTCTTTGTAAATATATTTTGTGTATTTGTTTCAAGTTAATCTTTATCGTTTCGTTTTGAGGATGAACTCTGTTGCTGATTTCGTTATAATAGGTTTAGGTGCTAACAATATTATTTTATGAATATCAACTGCTTCGTAAGCCTCGTGGTCCTGAGCTAAATTAATAATTATAATAATAATACATATTATAACTGCCTCACTAGTCTAGTAGTCCCAAGAGCGACTGCTACACTAGAGGTCCTGGGCTCGATTCCCAGGTCGAGCAAAGTTTTTCTATGAAATTCTCAGTAGCAGCTCGGAGTTTGGGATTTGTGCTTGATTAATGGCATAAGCTGGCTCCCTATGACATGGGATCTAAACATACCGGCGAACTGTAAGTGTACACTAGTACGCTTCTGCCTAACCCTTCAAGAAATGTAGGCGTGATGGTATGTATGTATATAACGAGGCAGTTTTGTCCTACAGCGTAGGACAACTAAAATAACACGGTTTATTACGGTATTCTTACCCATCTTATATTCGGCTCATATTATCAAAGTATCATTTAGATCAAATGTAATATTTAAATCTAATCTAAATATTAAAACTATTATACTAAATATTAAAACTAAATTAAACTCAAAGGTGACTGACTGACTGACTGACATAGTGAACTATCAACGCACAGCCCAAACCACTGGAGGGATCGGGCTGAAATTTGGCATGCAGGTAGATGTTATGACGTAGGCATCCGCTAAAAAAGGATTTTGATAAATTCTACCCCCAAGGGGATAAAATAGGGGATGAAAGTTTGTATTAAACTTTGTCAAGTTTAAACCGATCGGGCTGAGACTTTGCATGTATATAGCTACTATGACGTAGGCAACCCCTAAGAAAGGATTTTGATAAATTTCGACCTATGTAGGGGTGAAATAGGGGATGAAAGTTCATATGGAACAAAGTAGCTATTCCACGCGGACGAAGTCGCGTGCAAAAACCTAGTATACTATACAATGTTTACGTGGGAGAGCCATGCAGGCACGAATGGGCCGGCTCGAGCGGAGTGTTACCACAGCCTCACAGAAAACAACGCTTACATTGTGTTTCGCCGAGCGAGTGAGGAAAAGGTCGGCAACGCACTCGTGACTCCTCTGGTGTTGCAGGTGTCCATGGGCGGCGGTAATCGCTTACCATCAGGCGATCCGTATGATCGTTTGCCCTCCTATCACATAAAAAAAATCTGCTTTTCAACCGAATTCCGAAACTGTTGTGCACCTAACATTATTTATACGTTTTTGAAGACGGTTTTACTTTTTGTTATCTCTTACTAATAAAGCATTATAATAATCATTTAATTCCGTTGCTGTAACTGTGATAAATACTGTTAATCTACCTTTGCCTAAATTTACCGCATTTAAAGTATATGTACATAACCAGAACACAATCATCACCTGCGTTTTCCCACCTTTATTAAACAATTTAAGAGCGGCACTAAACACTTGCGCAATAAACATCTCCCGAGCAATCGAAAACTAGAGGTGCGCGTACGTTCGGCGGCAATTAAATTCCCTGTCGTCTCTCTAATTTAAGAGAGGGGAGCAAACAAATTGTGTATATTGAGAACTGTTGTTAAGTTATTTGATGTGTGATATCGCTTTACATGGGGAAGGAAGGTTTAAGTGATATCAGCTAGCGATGTTTTCTAAATATTTAGTTGATATTGGGATACGGTAGAGATATTGTCATCATTAATATCAGCCTATAGCAGTCCACTGCTGGATGTAAGCCTCCCTCAATGTGCACCAATCAATCAAAGCAAGCAATCTTTCGCAAATCATCAATCCATCTTGCCGGAGGGCGTCCTACGCTACGTTTACTGAGTCGCGGTCTTCACTCATGAACAGGACGTCTACCCCAGCGGATGTCGGTTCTTAGAAATATTGTGGGTATCATTAACTACTCTGAAGATTGGGAAGGTTAAGCTGTGCTTACTACGGCTACCCTTTGGACCATTCCAAGTTCTTCGATCGATTATTACGTGCCTCGGAGAGCATCTTAGTTTATGTCCCGGCTGTCATACGACTACGATTTATTGTTAAAAATATCTTCACTGAAACTAGGATTTTTTCTGTATTGTAGGTATGTTTACTAATACAAATTTCTAACACAACGATCCAGATCCGGAACCATACAAATATTTGATCGAATCGAATCGAATCTGCGACTCCTAGTGCACCTACCGGTTGTTTGACCACTGCAATTTAACCATAAGTTTGCACGACCACAACGTGTTATTGCGATTGTTTTGCGATAGAGAGAGAGGGATGTTACTCTACACATTAAAATATAGCGTCATCTCTTTCTTACAATCTAAAAATGATCTCCAATGCGTGATGATGACCGTAACGTGTACGTTATGGTACGAACATTGACACGTTAAGAAGTTATAAGTTATTTTACGTGGGAGAGCCATGCTTCGGCACGAATTGGCCGGCTCAACCGGAGTGATACTACGTTGTGTTTCGCCGAGTGAGTGAGGTTACCGGAGGCCCAATTCCCTTTTTAAAAGGCGGGCAACGCACTTGTGACTCCTCTGGTGTTGCAGGTGTCCCTGAGCGCAGTCCCTTTAATCGTTTACCATCAGGCGATCCGGCTGCTCGTTTGCCCTCTTTTACTATAAAAAAGTGTGTATCTGTGTGTCTGTCTGTTGCATTGTAGCGTTCAAACGAATGGACCGATTTTGATTCAGTTATTTTTGTTTGAAGGGTGAGCCAGCCGATTGAAGATTATCAGCTCTTTTTTGGTTCATGACGGGATATGAGCAATTTCCACAGGTCTGAATAATTTAAAATTGGGTATCCTGGTATTTCAATGATATTGCAAGAATATGGTAACCACATCTTGATGATATTGATGATTTTAGATGATATGATGATTTTATAAATTTTCATTATCGTATTCATGCGTGGCCCTTGGTAAACTGTACACGTATACGCTGGTACGGTCGTCATCAATTAAGTGTCGTCACCTGTGTGACGTCACCATTTCCGTCATTAGGGAGCGCCGACGTGTGTTCAAATTGTCTCTTTATTAGAGCTATCTGTTTCTTAGAGTTATTTGGTGTATCATGTTACTAAGGTGAACGGTGTAAGGAATAAGACGTAGCGTGAATGAGTCTCTCAGTAGTCTAGTGGCGCTAAGCATGACTGCTATGCTAGAGATCTTAAATTCGATTTCCAGATTGATAATAGGTTCTCCTCTAATCACATGGGACCTAAACATACTGGCAAATCGTGGGTGTACAATCTACACACCCTTACAGGAATACTGGTGTGATAGTATGTTATGTTAATATATTAAATAACTAACTAACTATTCTGACAATAAAATATAGTTTGATTTTAGCCCAAAATATCGACCTGATATTTAGTTTCGAACAATTAATTTCATTATGAACAATGAAACTACTTATAAGATATCGTTATGTGATGAATTGTTGCTTTCCTTAAATTCAAGTTGGGCTCCACGACGATTGATTCATACCTGCCGTTAGTTCGGGTTTAGTATACTCAAAAGCAGACCTCAGGATATACGTACTACTTAACGTGGGAGAGTCATGCTTCGGCACGAATGGGCCGGCTCGACCGGAGTGATACCACGGCCGCACAGAAAACCGGCGTCAAACAACGCTTACGTCCGTCGTGTTTCGCTGAGTGAGTGAGGTTACCGGAGGCCCAATCCCCTTTTAATAGGCGAGCAACGTACTTGTGACTCCTCTGGTGATGCAGGTGTCCATGGGTGGCGGTAATCGCTTACCATCAGGAGATCCGTCTGCTCGTTTGTCCCGCTATCTCATAAAAAAATTACAACAGTACCTTGCCTATCGTTTACACTTTGAGAATGTTTTAATATAAGGATGTTTTACAAGTATGTGCTATCACGCTTTTAGCTTGATTGAGTCACGGTATAGCTATCGTAGCGTGTTCCAATAGAACTTTTCTATGAATTGCTTTATAACCTCTGTTCGCTTACACTTTGAACCACCTTGTTATATAAAGCGGTGTCACGTGTAAAGTTTGTGTTGTCACGCTTGCAACTTGTTTGCGTCACGACGTGATACTTTATCGTGCTGTGTTACGATAGGAAATTCTTTCATACCTACAACAATGATTGGAACCTCTGAGCGTGATGATATTCGATTCCCAGGTGGGAAATGGTATTAAGGTTTTAAAATTAGGGAGAACTTCGTGTCCAACAGTAAACCCCTGCCTATCCGTTTTGGGTATTCAAGCATGTTTGTATGATAAACCGGCTCTGGGCTTTTGTGTATGTGAGAATTTGTGTTTGTAAACGCACCCACGATACAAAAGGACAAAATCCTAGAGAGGGGCAACTTTTTGTTTTTAAGAAAAAAAAAGTTCTACTGCCCTGCAACCATTGTAACTTTTTGCGTCACGGCGTGACACCAATTCGTGCTTACGATAGGAACTTATTATTTTCGACATAACCTCTCTTCGCTTACATTTTGAACAACATTGTTTCATTAGGCAGTGGTAAGAGTATGTGCCGTGACACTCACAACGTGTTTGCGTCATGGCGTCACACTTCGTCGTACCGTGTTACGATCTTAACTGGCCCATAATTTTGTTAAGGACGTGAGTTCTGTATCTAGCTTCTGAAGTATATTTGATGAGTGTATTGTCCAATATCTAACTGGCAAGAGTATGTATACGTGACAGTAGCTAAAACAATGAATTTTCAAGAAATTATGAGCTGTGTTACAAACTTCTATCTCGTTTTGGTTACTTGTTCTAATTCACATACAAGATCGAATAATTAGAATTATTATTATTAAAATTATTATTAAAAGCCCGTAGTGTCCCACTGCAGGGCAACGGCCTCCCCACTCTCCTTCCATTTCTCTCTGTTTATTGCTCTTAAGGACCAGTCTTTTTGAAAAGAGTCCAGCTCATCCCGCCATCTCCGTCTGGGCCTGCCGCGTTGCATTTAATAATAAGAATAGTTAGTTTTATTTAGTAAGAATAACAAATAGCATACCTTTTTTTTAACTGGTTTTTACTAAACCTAAATCACTTATCACAAATATATTCTAACTAAAGGTACTTAATACGAAGGAACACAAAGATTTGATACAAAGCCGTACAAGTTTCAACCTAAATTATATAACAAAACACAATATATCATCGTGTAAAAAAAATTTAATAAAAAAAAATATCTAAATTTTTACAAAAAGGTTCGCTTTACAAACGGAATCCGTCCGAAACGAAATGAACGAAGCGGAAGGTTCGTTTATGAGTTTGACGTGTGTTACCCTACTCGCGAATGACTCGAATACAATTCGTAGAAAAATGGGAACATGCGCGGAATCAACGCGTCGAGTTTCAATTGATTTCCACCTTTCAATTAATATTATTTGTGAATTGTGTTGAATAATTTTAATCTATGATATTCAGTATGCTTATTATAAGTCAATGTTTATAGAAGCGGCGGTAGCCTAATGGCTAGGGCTTCGGACTTGCGATTAAGTGTTGGCGGTTCGAAACCCACCCATTGCACTACCAAAAGTTAACGCACTCGTAACACAAGTATTTAGCTTAGTACGAGGGGCTAACAAGTAGGCTTTTTTTTAAAAAAGATGAGAAAATATACCTACATTTCTCAATAAGTCCATTTTTGTAAATTCTTGTGAAAAATAAAGTTCTTAAACCATAAAATAATAAAATTGTTAGTACAATATTCAAAAGAAGCAATTACGAGTACATGCAATACATATTATTCCAATTCGTATAAGTCCAAGTTGAGACACCTGAGTATTTCTGTCTAGAATGAAATTTAGTCGCCACTAACCCAAAAAAATTGACATGTTAAAATGTCAAAACTAGACAAAGAGACAGAGTATTTAATTTCAGCTCTAGTATAGAGATATTTCTGATTTTCTTCCGCTCTAGATACCTACGTCTATCCTTACTAATATTAAAGAGAAAGTTGTATGGATGTTTGTTACTCTTTCACGTCTAAACGGCTGAACAGATCTGGATAAAATTTGGCACAGAGCTAGATTATAGTCTGGAATAACACATAGACTACTTTTTATCCAGGTCGGACCCGATTCTGAAGTCCAGGCAGACAAAGTCGCGGGCAGAAGCTATTTTCATATAAATCTGTGTACGATATGAACTTTTTTATCCAGAATGAAAATTAGTTGGCCCATACTCAGCCAAAATCTAACCATTGACACAAAAAAGAATACCTAAAATTAAAGTGGTTGATATTTTAACCTGCTTTTTGATACCATACACAAAACTCCATACAAAGCAGTACATAATTATGAAGGTACTGTAGAGGTTTGAAATTATAAAAGAATAAACAATCATTTTAAATTTTTATAATGACGTAGAGAACTGTCTAGTTATAAGGCTTTGCCCCATAATAAATAACAGAATTTAAGAAATCCAAGTTTGATTAGCAGCGCTTTCCCAATAGTTTCGATCCCGACAGTACTTTCTGTTTTTTTTTAACAGCTAATACAATCTGACCCAGCTAAGAAAATAACCACTGACAAGATAGAAGAATCCCAGTAAGAAGTGTTTGAGCTTTTCATCCGCTTTACAAAAAAATACGCAATTGTCCGTTTCGTATAAGTCCATACACAGAAATACGAACTTATCCGTGACGAGAAAACTCAATAAACATCACGGTTCCGATCCTTTACAAGCTTTTCGAAGAATTTTGTTTTATCCAATACACGCATAATAGACACCTCGCGGAAGTCACGTGCAGATAAATTGAAAAAGCAAATTTCTGACAAAATCCATTTTTAGTTAAATACACATCCTTTTGCACTGTAGACGAGCATTATGAAAGAATTTATGAAAATGTAACCCCTTAGGTGGTGAAAACGGGGCTGAAAGTTGTATGAAAGTCCGCACACACTACCATGCGTTTGACATGTACATCTATACTTATAATAAATCTGTAGAGAGGTCAATTCTGTACATGAAATATATTTCCAAAATAACTATCAGCGGGTGATTAGTGATCGATACTGACGCCAAAAATGCAATCAGTAAAATTTTTGTCTGTCTGTCTGTCTGTCTGTCTGTCTGTCTGTCTGTCTGTCTGTCTGTCTGTATGTTCTTTATAGAAACAAAAATTCATTTCAACGAAACTTGGTACAATTGTTCTTCATACTCCTGGGCAGGTTATAGTATACTTTTCATCACGCTACGATCAATAGGAGTAGAGCAGTGAAGGGAAATGTTGGGAAAACAGGAGAACTTACTCCATTTTTTAAGCTTCCGTCGCGTGTGCAGCCTTAATGGTTAAAGCTACACAGAAATCATGTATGACAGAAATGTTCTCCTTAAAATTATATAAAAAATATTCCACGACAGCAAATGTCTATCTTTTATGGTTGACTCACAATAACACGTGTAACTCCCGATAGCTTAGCAGTTCGGAGCTTTCTGATTATATTTGTCTACTCTTACGTTAGGTGACTGACTGACTGACATAGTGATCTATCAACGCACAGCCCAAACCACAGGTTATAGTATACTTTTCATCACGCTACGATCAATAGGAGCAGAGCAGTGAAGGGAAATGTTGGGAAAATGAGTGATTCATGAGAAAGGTTTCAAGCTATAAAACATCACGCTACAACCCTTAGGAACGGGGCAACGCAGGTGAAACCGCGGGCGAAGAACTAGGGAACAAAGTAACTATTCCACGCGGACGAAGTCGCTGGCAAAAGCTAGTATATAATAAACGATATCATCGTCAAAATTTAAATATGATCTGAGGATTCCACAGTACAGCTGTCATTCGCTGTTGACATTTTGACAATTGTTTTCTTCCATAGATATTAAACAACACATTTTATGACATGAAACCTCCACGATGTAGGTACAGTGGCCTCAGTATATTTTAGTAACGAAATGGCCTATAACTATTGTTCCGCGTATGATTGTTTGTGTATAAAAACATAGCCCACGATAAAAAAATCTGAGTAATCGGTGAAAAGCTTTTGATGATTTAAGATTTTAAACAAACGGACATTTAAATTTATAATAATACTAGCTGTCCCCGGCATACGTTGCGATGCCTCTTTTATAGTTTTTGGTTATATTTTTTTTTTGGATAGGTTACACCCTTATCACTTAGGGGTATGAAAAATAGTTTACGTCCTATTCTTAGGACCTACTGAATATATACACGAAATTTCATAAGAATCGATCAAGGCGTTTCGGAGGAGTTTTATTACAAACACTTTTACACTATAATATAATAGCGTGATAAACTTTATAAACTCATATGTAGACATAATGTACTCGTCATAACAAACTTGAAATTACTTTACGATAGATCTAAAAATAACAAGTTATTACCAAGTTTTCAACTGTGCGTGGTTGTATGTGTTATTTCACTTATTCGTGTTGTTTTTATGTTCTCAACATTCGGTTAAGATATGTTTTTGTATTATACAGCGTATTGTTTGGAGTACAGGTACTTTTAGAGGGCATCTTAGAAGTCTTTTGAAAGTTGGAAAGAAGCTTGAAAAGTTTGTTTCTCAAAACTGTGTTTGTGTTCAATAGACTAGAAAGAATTGGCATAATATCTTGATATTTATAAATGCAAAAGTAACTCTGTTTGTTTGTCTGGTTTTTGCGATTAAACTGCTGAGCTAATTTTGATGATTTTTTGTACAGAGTTCGATCTTGAAGCAGGTCATAGGCTACCTTTTGTTTCAAAAAATCCTTTGGGATGCGAGTGAAACCGCGTGTAGTAGTTAGTATTTTGTAAGACTATCTATATGTATATTGATTGCCAGAAAAAAAATTGATGTATTTTTTTGTTTAATCATGAAAAAGTTATGTATATTTGCAAGTATAGATATATTTATTGCTGATTTTTTATTGCGTTGTGTCACGCAAAAAATACGAATCTGAATCACTGTGTCAACAGAATAAAATATTATCTATGTACTCTATAAATATTTTGTCAATTTCAAGAACTTATCCAATCACATTTTTTAGCCTGCACATTTTCAAGTTTTGAGGTCGTTTTTATAGCTTAGGATTCAACAATCCTCTAGGATTGTGTAAAAAGCGTGTCTGTTAAGTATTGTAAACTCGCGAAAGTATTTTTAACAATTATCATAACACTAGAGTTCCCGTGCGCAGTTTCGCCTGAGTAGGTACTTAGGTTACTGTTTTATACCACTAAGGTGGCAAACAAGCATACGGTCCGCCTGATGGTAAGCGGTTACCGTAGCCTATGGACGCTTGCAATACCAGGGGTATCAAACTTTCGGGGATCTAGCTCCTGCAGTTTCGGTTGTGCGTTGATACGTCCGTCCGTCAGTCAGGTTCTTCTTTTATATATAATAATATAGATAATATACCATCACGCCTGTTTACCTCAAAGGGTTAGGCAGAGGCGTACTAATGTGCACCTACCGTTCGCCAGTAGGTTTAGGCCCCATGTAATAGGGGGCGAGCCTATTGTTATTAACCGAACATACATAAATATTTTCAAGCCTGTCTCCCATTGGAGTAGGTAGAGACTATAGACTTCCACTTGCTACGATCCTGGCACACCACTTTCGCTTCATCTACGTTCAACTCCTCATGCATGATCGTCGGTTTAGTGTGCTATTGAGAATTTCATAGAAAAACCCATTAGCGCTTTGCTCGCCCTGGGAATCAAACCTTTAGCGTAGCAATCGTTTTCAGGACCAAAATATCAGGCTAATGAGGCAGTTCGCAAAAAAAAAGATTTTGGTAAAAATTAACATAACTTACACACATACCATCACGCCATTATTCCCCGAAAGGTAAGGCAGAGGCTTACTAATGTACACCCACAGTTTGCCGGTATGTTTAGGTCCCATGTCACAGATGCAGACTCCGAGCTGCTACTGAGAATTTCATAGAAAAACTCAATAACTCTTTGCTCGACCTGGGGATCGAACTCAGGACCTCTAGCGTAGCAGTCGCGCTTGGGACCACTAGACTAATGAGGTAAAAATCAACAAAAACAAGATCAAATTTTAAATACCCTTCAAACCTTTACGAGTGTACACGCACACCCTAATTTGAAAAACTTCCGCAGCTGTCAGAAGCACAATTTTGAGTTTGTTGTTGCCGGCAAGTTGGCAAGTAAATCCTGTCGAAAATGTTCGGGATTGCCGGCCGGCAATGCCTGCGGTCTGCCCCCGTTAAACACGACCTAACTTATTGTTTCTTGCTAACAAACTTCTGTACTTATCGTGGAGGCTTTGGACGGTAAATGGTGTGTCGTTGTGGCGATTTGAATGATGCCAGTGTCCGCAGTTTAATAGCTGTTTAAGATTTGCTGTAGTTCAGGAAATTTCTGCGTGTAATTGATTATGTATTTCCTTATATACACAGATTTGTATATTAAGCGTATTAATACATAGATTTACAAAGTTTTATGTGATTTTAATATCGCTGACCCGACTTTGCCTTATCAAAATTTCAACAACTTATTCAAAAATGTCATAGAAAAAACACTTTCCGATTTTGAATTTTGGGATTTTTTCCAATTTTTCTTTCCCTAAAAACATTAGGTAAACATTTTATATTGATAAATGAGTCAATGAACTAAATTCCGCCGTTCTTATGTGATGCAATTATCAACGAAAAGCAATTCATTTTTATTTTATATAATAGGTTACCTGCATCCGGCGAGTACCTATGCATGACATTACATACATACCTACTGAACGTGGATGAAGCCAAAGGAATGTGGGAAAATAAGATCAACAAATTGACCAAAAATTATTTCCTACAAAATATACCGCGTAGTAGCTGCGAATAATCTACTACAAAATGCTACAAGACATGAATTAATGTTTAAAAAATCGTAATAAACTTAAGAAAAAAAAAAATCTGTCTAAAACAGGTGAATTCATAATCAAAGGTAAATAAATATTGAAGGGATAAAGTTTCTATTAGCTCGAGGGCGGCCCTTTGATTGAATATGAACCGTATTATCTTTATTTCTTTTATAAATTGATACAGTTTTCTACCGTGGTTATCCAGCTGTTATTTCATGTTTAGAGTGGTCTGAATTTTGAGGTGCGTTCATCATACATATTTTAAAAACCATAGCCAATAGACATAGCTCTGTGGTACGTTGCGTTCCTAACGGTGAGCAAGGTCGCCGGAGCTCCGCGAAGAAGCGTTGTGTTGGCAGATAGGATAAGCATACGTATCGTCTCCTATGCTGCCAGCCCACCTATTCCTCCTTGACTTATAGGGTCGGCAACGCGCGAGATGATGAGTGATGATTCTTTTTTTATTTGAAAGCTGGTGCTTCCGGTGTTCTCCCATTTTATCTTGGTTCAGTTCTGACAATGGCATCCATGAGAAAACCATATAAGTCTTAAATTTGCATTAAGTATGTGCGCGACAAATGGACAAATAACTCAATATCACGCAAACCGATTTTGATGATTCTTTTTTTGATCGATAGCTCATACTTAAGACGTGGTCCCATAAAAATTTGGTCAAGATCTGATCACAAAATTTTGAACAAAATGACAATAACACGTAAATGAAAACGTTGTATAGGCAGGTATGCGTAAAATTTTACTCGCTACTAAAAATGTTGAAAAAAAAAACAATTTTTAACAAAAAGTAAAACATCCTTCAAAAACATAAAAATAATGCAAAAATGAAATAACAGTTTCGGAAGTCGGTGATGAAAACAAAAGTTCAAACCAAATCGAAGGCACCGACTTCCGAACCTGTTATTTTATTTTTGCATTATTTTTATGTTTTTGAAGGCGGTTTTATTTTTGTTAAATGTTACTTTTTTTGTGAAGAAAAATTCGATTGGGGGCAGGATTCGAACCTGCGTCTTCTGGTTTGATATCCCAGACGCTATGACTTAAGCCACCCTGAGCCCCACCCGTGAGTTGACCAAGATCGCGAGAGCAAGTTACATTTTAATGAGACCGAAGAGGTGACGTTGAGACTTGATGAGACTTGGTATTTTTTTTTACCAGACCTAGCCTGCTGGTAATTAAAAAAAATACTAAGTCTAATTTTAGCTTCGTAAAAAAAACAACGACAAACTGAATCGTAAACAGGTTATATTGTAATAAGATCCAAAGGTGATATTGAATCAAGGTGACTCAGATACTTGATCAGAATTATAAACGGAACATTTTCAAATTATCAGAATCAGCCTTCGGAATTGTCATAAATGTCGATATTATATAATTCTAGAGTTGCTAAAGTCCCTTAAGTTTGACGCTATTCGAATAACCCGTAACATCGAAGTCACAACTCTATGTAACTTCGAAATGATGCCTAAAGCGACTCATTCACGGTCCGATCGCTTTGATATAGAATAATTTATTATGGTAATGCGTTTTTGCCGATTCGCAAACTTTGGCAGCCTCGTATCTTTTAACTTTCCCTTTGAATTGCATTTACATATATTTATACGTATGCGACTTAATATGTTTGCTTTGTACTGAATGGGGAATATGTTTCTACATGCGTAATTTAATTGAATAAATGGGGACTGATATTTTTGAAGCCTTGTTGGTTTTACGAAATAAAAAGGCATGAATTGGCCGTTCATATCCGGGAAAAACGAGCCGGTTACCTGAACACCGGAATTCGGCTTCAAAGTCCATATACCAATGGTATATATAATTCAATTTTGATTTGATTAGGTATATTATACTGTCTTAGTTACAAGAAATTTTAATAATAAATTATCATTAAAATTTCTTGACTAAAGACTAGTACAGGGATCGGCAAATCTTTCAAGGGTCAGCAGCGGCTACTCAAGTTTCTCTCAAAAAGTGCCATTGAGATTAAATATTTCGTAAATAGCGCCGGCCTTAATTGTCTTTATTTCAAATCCATACTGCGAGCGCATTCACTATGCAGCCTGTCTCATATCGACTTTTTCTCAATCTCATAACTTGCCGCAGGTACAAATTATTATGTACTTAATTAATTGACAGTTGATAAAGTAATTTTATGTTCATATTGTTCATTGTAGTTTTTTGTCCTACGAGTATTAAAATTTGGCATAAAGTGAAAAACCTGAAACAGAAAACTGCGGCTATTTGAGATTCAAAAATATCAATATTTTTCCGGCACCTGGCTCTTTGTCTAAAAAGTTTGCCGACCCTTGTACTAGTACATTAAAAAACGGAGTATACACTGTTAGATGGCACCTAAAGTGACTGAGATATGAAATACAATGCGATATTAAATATAAATACAATGCTTACAATGCTACAATGCTATTATAAATAACTTACTTACCTTTTGTTATCATTGGGTATTGTTATCATCAATATTTTGTTTGCTTTTAAAGCTAATGTAACGCAGGTTACTTAATAAACTTAAGAGCTCGTCCCACCATTACCTAAACGATTATTTAAGTAGTAGAGTAAGTTACTTATTATTTAAGTAGTAGAGTAAGTTATTTAAGTAGTAGAGTAAGTTATTTTTAACTAGATAAGACGTTTTTACTTTTAAAAAATCTAGTTATAATTGATTCTTCATTATATATAATAGTTTATATGAAGCTGTGTGCTGATGTAGGTTTTAAAATATACATTTTAGTAAAATTTACTATATAATAAAAATAAGTAATACAATATAATAAGGACTTTATGAGCACTGACGTTCTATGATTATCTTGTCAGGCAATCTATTTAATTTTAAAACATTAATAAAAATTAAAAATCTTACAAACAACGCGGTAACACAATAAAACATAATTAACATCGTTGAAACTTTTCTGCGACTTTTTGTCGCGGCCGACCGTGAACAGAATTACTGTTGAGATGTGTAATTAAAATGGCGACGCCCCAGAAACATAGCCACAATTACTTTCAAAGCGGGCAAAAGTTTTAATACATTTATTTCTCCGTAGCTTGATGTCTGTTTGTCTGTATAATTGTATTAACCAGGACATTTTCTTTATGTTGCATTACAAAATAATGTCTCCATCATGATATTTACTTTTATGACAGTAATAATTATTTTAAGTTTTAATAAGCACTGCTATTGTTTTGTTTCTTTGTTTCTGGATGTATATTATTTTAATATGTTCGTTGTATGTACCTGCGAATTAGGGTGAACTCGGTACGGAGAGAATGATAAACGCCATTGCGTTCATAAATATGAAAACCAAGTGTAATACCCGCTCCACACGTTGGGCACAAAAAGCCACACACGTTGTTGCTAATGTTGGGGCCAATGTGTGCAGCGGGCATTACTATGATTGTCAACGGGGTGGCAAGGTGTGTCGATCTCATGCCGATTAAACACTGCAATTGACTTTGTCGTGCTAATAGTCTGGATCATTGGATTCGTGTACACATTCATTACAACCTTTAGTTATAGCTTTATATGCCTTTAGGGCAATAGAGGCCTGTGGTATAATGAGCTCATTAATGTTACAGATAAGTAAATTAAAAAAACTTGTAACCTCATCGACAAAAAACAAATTAATTAAACATTGTACAGTCGCGTCCAAAATTATTAAAACTCGCATTCTCATCTGACGTCACATAATTGCCCGTATAAATATCACCCGGACATCGCATCATCGCGAATTTGCCATTTTCACCGAAACGATATTAAAATTTGATGTGCTGGCGTCACGCCTGATGCAATTATGCACCAATATTGCTCGAGGTTCGAATCCATTAACTATAATTTCCGCCGTGACCGGGCGCGGTTGGGTACAGTCGATGGCATTATCGTATCAATTTCTGAATTATTTCCATAAGCATTACTGGGTCCGGTTTTAACATACTTATTTTTGTAATTAATTTATTGTTATTTTATTGGAGGGTGTTAGTTTCTTTTAACAGAATAATAGGAAAATAATGCAAGCAAAATTATAACATGGGATTTCAATAAATACCACCGCACAGCTTTATATATATTCTTTCAGGTATACAAGCGTGATGCTATGTAATTTTAAATTTAAAAATTTTTTGAAAGAAATTACTTTTTGACGTCAACTGTACCTTAAGTGATGTTTTAGCCTAATGAGAGCAAATTCGGGTGGTTTTATGACGTCTAATTGCAGCGACCAGGCTGAGTGATCCGTTGAGTGATCTATTGGTAAGTACTGGTTATTAGATGGCTGTCAACGATTACGGAATTAAATAATCCTGCAAACCGTATTTGTGCGATTGGGTGAATCTATTTAATGGTTAGCGGGAATGCGATGGGTTGATGTGCTTTTTCAACCGACTTTAAATGTTTTTTTTTGTCGTTGAAATTGGTTGAAAACTCCCATTCATAGAGCTTCAAATGTTTTATAAATATTATGAATGAAGTCGGTTGACAGCTTTCATAGAACTAAGTGTTTTATAAATATATTATCATTCAAGTCGGTTGAAAAACACAATTCAACCGACTTCAATTAATGTCTTTGTTTTAAGAAACATCTTTTGATAAGCCTGTTCATATCATTAATTCATATCATACCTTTCTGTGTAATTTAACCTTTATTTTTTATTGTTATAGGTAATTCAACGAAACTGACATCTTCATTACCAGAATATTCTATTTTTAAAGTAAGAAATTGAACGGTTAAGTTTTACAAACTCTTTTGGGATATATAAAAAAAGTTACGGTACATTTTCTATACATCTGCATCGTCCCACGCTCCATTAGTTTGCCTTCTAAACTAATCACTTGGCCAAAACTTGATCCTACGATCCCTGAGCTACCATTCCCCGTATCTTTTCCAGCAAACTTATAGTTTTATATCCTTGTCCCATGTGTGCGAAACTCGAGTACGATTGCACAAGTCCAAATTGAATTCAACTTTCGCGCTATTTATTCAAAAACTGTTGACAGTTTTTATTGGAAAAATACTAAACTGTTGTATTTGTAAATGGAGCGTTTCGATTCTTTGCGAGCTATTGAAGCCATTGAATAATCCGTCCAAATAGTTTTGAGTTTTTGAGCGTGAAATTAATTTCGCGCTTTGCTGTGTTGATACAAATAGTTGTAGCAGTTTTTTTATTCGTGAATTTATTGTTATGAAAATGAATTGCTTGATTGTGTCAACTGCGGGTATTGCGGGCGGATTAATATTTGGTGGTTGTTATAATTTTAAGTTATTAAATGAATCGTGATAATTTATTGTGTAGTGAATATGGAAATTGTATTCATGTTTTAAAGCCACACCAGAGGGTTGTTTTTGAAGATAATTTGAAGCGGAGGCGGCAGCCTAATGGCTAGGGCGTCGGACTTCAGATGTAATTGCCGGTTCGAAATCCACCCATTGCACTACCGACGTGAACCCACTCGTAACACGAGAATTTAGCTTAGCACGATGGGTTAACAAGAATACTATTAAGGTGCCATAATCTATCTGTGTGCCAAATTTTATTCAGATCCGTTCAGCCGTTCTGGCGTGAAAGACTAACAAAAATCCATACATGCATACTCACAAACTTTCACGTTTATAAAATATTAGTAAAGATATAGATTTCAATCGATTGCATAAGCGCTGATATTTAGTCAAATACCGACTGTTCGGCTTTACATGGTCAGTTTAGCATTACTAGATCATATTTCAATATATGCTTTATAGATGGCAGGACCAATTGTGTTTACTAAGGCGTCTGAGCAGTAAGCCGCAGACCGAACCGTAACGCGAGCCAGCATGCAAGCTTAAATTTCCATTACGCAGGTAACTTAGAACGTAGCTTGAGTGCGTTACTTGTGATACGGAAATGTATGCTGATGAATATTTGAATACTATCATTAAGAAACAAAGAAAATTAACTGCCTCATTAAACTAGTGGTCCTGAGCGCGACTGCTACGCTAGAGGTCCGATTCCCAGGTCGAAAAGTGTTATTATGATTTTCTATGAAATTCTCAGTAGCAGCTTGGAGTTTGGGATTTGTGCCCCATTAATGGCAGTAGGCTCGCTCCCTATTACATGGGACTTAAACATACCGGCGGATTGTGGGTGTAAAATTAATACGCTTCTGCCTAACCCTTCGGGGAATACAGGCGTGATGGTATGAAACAAAGAAAATATTTCTTTTTGGTCTCACATAGGAAATTGCAGTAGGGGCTCGTTGTTAAGTAAAACCTATGCTGATTAGATCTGAATGACTAAGCTGAGCCTGCTGCCGTCAATCTACGGATGGGTGGCCATTCTTAACACATCGAAACCCCTCCGTTTCTTAGAGAGCACGTAATGCCGTCGGTCGCTGTTGATAAATTAACACTTATGACAATCGTTTCTGGTAGTCATAGGCCCAAAAAAAGGCCTGACCAGTTATGAAAATATGAAAATATTTCTGTCGTTCATTAGGAGTTAAATGAAGTCAATTTAACTTTTTCATTTCATTTTAACATATCATTTGAGCCTATTTAAGAATAACCATCTTCCGGTATGATGATAGCTGTATAGGAAGCAAGATTTATTCACTTCCTCCACCTCCATAAAGCACACTCCCAAATCCCAGATCACAAATTAAACCTTTTTATAAAACAATAAAAAAAGAATTGATGTCACCTCCCGTGGCACTGGGGCGCCGTTTTAACAACAGAACATAAATTTAAAAGGTTCGAATACATGGGTGTCTAATGGTATAAATCGTAGCTTCACCTCCGGTTTTTGGCAGGAGGACCACACACCGTACTACAGTGTGTAAACGTGATCATTTTTAGGTTGCGAGAAAAGGATGGCGCTATTTAATATGTAGAGCTTCATCTCTCTCTCTCTCTCAATCGCAAGACTGTGAGGGAACGAGATGTACATTGTTTTTAATTTAATTTCGGTCATGCATGATAGGGATAATGGTTCCGTTGTTCACACGTCGCGGTTGCCTAAAATAGTTTTTAAGCCATTGGATTAAGAGGGATCAACATTTGATGGGTTTCGGTTGGATTTTTAGGCGGGATATAAAGTGTCAAGATTTTTTGGAAGCTCTACACATGTATGAAAATGATATCTAATGTTCCACCACATTATATAAAAAAACGGTATTTTAAATATTGAGCTTCTGCCCACGACTTTGTCTGCGTGGAATTCAGAATTGGGTCCGACCTGGATAAAAAGTAACCTATGTATTTTTCCAGACTATAATCTATCTCTGTGCCAAATTTCATCCAGATCCGTTCAGCTATTCTGGCGTGAAAGCGTAACATACATCCATACTCACAAAAATTCACGTTTATAATGTTAGAAAGGGTCAATCCAAGTTCAGATAATACTGCCAATATAGTATAGCTTGATGTTATATAGTGTAGCGATGCGTAGTTTCATAGTTCGTCGGTATGTCTTAGGTCCCATACAATAGGGGTAAGCCTGTTGTCTTTACCGGGACACACATCTTTACTGTGTGTCCCGGTAAAGACAACAGGCTTACCCCTCACATCTTTACTGGAACACAATTTGTTTGCGAAACGACAACCGAGTAGACGTACGTATTTCTTGTACCAATGTAAAGTCGCCCTCACCAGAAATTTAATTAAGAACGAGTGCTCCATTTATGAGCATAATATTTTTAATTATCTCAAAATTAAAATATTATTTTTAGATATGTACTGTAACTTAATATAACTAGCACCATGTTTTGTTGTAACCATGAAGTATGGTAGCAGTAAAGTATTTATTTAATTCGGGTTGTAATTAAACTGCCTCATTAGTCAGCGGTTCTGAGCGCGACTGCTACGCTTGTGGTCCTGGATTCAATTCCCAAATCGATCAAAGTGTTATTGGGTTTTTCTATTAAATTCTCAGTAGCAGCAGTTGGAATTTCTGCCTGGTTAATGACAATAGGTACGCCCCCTATTACATAGGATCTAAATATTGTATTGTGGGTGTAGGTATATTAGTACGCCTCTGCCTAACCCTACGGGGAATACAGGCGTGATGATAATTAAACTACCTCTTTAGTTCAGTAAGCGTTGCTGATGGGGATTAATTAGGTACGATTCCTAAACCGGCCAAATTTTATTATTATTGCGTATGTTTGGGAAGAAAAAATTTTTTTATCAAAAAACGAATTGGTAATGGATTTTTACGTTATTGTGCGTACTAGGGCCCCTTTTAGATTCGTATTATTTTATCAGGCAATAGGCTCGCTCCCTAATATAAGAAAAATACATCTTTAGTAAAGTATAGGCAACTCTTTGGAGAACAGAGCTGCGATGGGATGACCGATATCTGCTTTTATGACATGACGCCATTTTGTAGCAATATCTATACATACTAGTGGACCCAGCAGACGTTGTCCTGCCCTGAAAATAACCCAAAACTCGATTGCAGCGCCACCTACCGGGTCCAATTGTGAATCTAAACCATTCCCGAAATGCCGAAACACAAATTTTTTTATCAAAATCGGTCCAGTCGTTTGAGAGAAGTTCAGTCACATACACACTCACAGAAGAATTATATATATAAAGATAATATAATTGTACCAAGCTAATATCTGTACATTATAGATATGGAAGAACAACTAATATGGGGGGTCTTTATTAGAGCAAAAGAAGCCATGTACGAAGCCACGATGTTTGTATGCGGATCACGCAAAAATTACTACATGAAATTAGAAGCAGTTTTCACACTTTTATTCCTGTTATGTAGATCTTACTTAAAATCTGGTGTATGTTTTATCTTGATCAGCCAACCACAAGCCGAGTTATCAATAATATTGACAGTTATTCAGTTTAAATATTTGAATCCGAAATCCATACACATTTTTAAAAGCAATAACTCTTTCGAAAACGTAAAAATAAAATCTCAGTTTCAAATAAAGTATTACATATTTGAAATAAAAATTTATTTTGAATGTCGAAACATGGGTAGGGTTATCAACTAAAAGGTTAATGCCGGTCGGATATGAGGGTTGGCAAAAAAATCAATTACGTTCATCCCCTGGGCCCATATTAATCTACCATCGATTTCTCTGCTGACGGTTCACGGGAAGCACGGTAATGAGATATGGTTTAAAATATGTTAACATTCTCTTGTCTTATAGGAAAACGGTGTGTGACTGTTGATATTGTATAGTCTTTTTTTTTATACGTGGGAGAGCCATGCTTCGGCACGAATGGGCCGGCTCGTGTACATTAATACACCTCTGTCAAACCCTTCGCGGAATACCAGCATCATGGTATGAATGAAAGAATAAACATAGTATCCAAGTCTTCACAGAATGTCAATAAATTCCTAGATATTGATATAGGCTAATAACTCAGGAGCTTGTGGGTGATTCTTAACACATCAAGACCCCTCCGTGCCCCGGAGAGCACGTAAAGCCATCGGTCCTGGTTGTCATAATACATCTACGACAAGTGTTAGTGGTAGTCAGAAGCCACGGCCTCACAGAAAACCGGCGTTAAACAACGTGTACATTGTGTTTCGCCGAGTGAGTGAGGTTACCGGAGGCCCAATCCCCTTTTAAAAGGTCGGCAACGCACTCGTGACTCCTGGTGTTGCGGGTGTCTATGGGCGGAGGTAATCGCTTACCATCAGGCGAGCCGTCTGCTCGTTTGCCCTCCGATCCCATAAAAAAAAGTCTGTTGACATTTTATTCAACTATGTCACTGAATAAGGGTGTATTTACAAAATAACATACATATTTCACGCCTGTCTCCCATTGGGGTAGGCAGAGACTAGATTTCCACTTGCTACGCTCCTAGCACACCACTTTCGATTCGAATGGCTCTGGAACGTCTGCAATTTGGTCTTGGTACGAGGTCGGCTCCTTCCAACTCTTCCATCCGTATTGGCCATATATACTCGTTTCGTCAATCTCCGTTCATCCTTCCTCTCTACATGTCCAAACCACCTTAACATACCTTTCTCAATCTTTGTTACTTTACGCACAGAATTTTAGAATATTTGAACGCATAAAATGTTGCAGAATAAAATACATAATTTATCTATGAAACATCTACTTATTAGGATAACCGTTTAATTAATAATTATGTTAAGATATTAAACAATATTAGAAAGGATTCGAAAGCTTTTAGACAATTTGTAACTTATCGTAACACGTGAAGTTTGCCTACACTGCATCAAACTAAGATTGCAATAAAATAGTATCAAGCCTAATGGTCAATGGTCTAATGATATATAGGCTTTCCTTGTATTGAGAGGTCAGCTTGTACTGGGAGCTCGTCTGACAGAGGCCCGTCGCTGACAATAGTCCGATAATAGTTCCGTTTTAATTTGCTAACAGTAAATAGGTACTGATAAACCATTATATTAAAAAAAAGAAATTGGCGCCCAACGTGGGATGGATTTGATCGCAGTTGTATAGGTTGGTAAGAACGCATACAATTTTGAATTTAAAATAATTAGGAGTAATTACTCAATCTTAATGCTGACTCGGCATTAAGATTGAGTTGTTATAAAACAAAGGAATTCTTATCATTTCTTATAGGAATCTTCGAAAGAAAGAAAGAAATATCTACCTTATATCAAACCATATTTTGTTCGAAGCTAAAGTACTAAAGATCCAACACACCATGAATCCACATTAAGCAAAAGTGATCCAAATAATAAAAAAATAAAAAAGCAAGTAGTAAAACGAGCCTACTTAAGGAGTCACGTACAGACGGCCAAAACACATATTTCACCGTGTATTTGAATAATACTTAATAATAACATAAGCTACATGTATCTGGGATGACGTAAAAGGAGCGTTGTACCTACAGAAAAGAAGGAAAAATTACCTCTTTTAGAGTTAGTGATGTGAAAGTCTTGCTTGCGTATATTTTGAAATCCCGGGCGCCCACAAGTTCAACGCCATCTTTCGAAGTATTTAGTAAACAGACATTGATTTTATCAAGCAACCAAGATAACAAATTGATCAATTTTGATGTTCCTCCTGCAGCGTACAAGCTTTATTAGTAAAATCAAATCGAATTACATTTATTAACACAAAATCAGACGACTGTACGCAAGACATTATTTAATTGGCTTAAAGTACTGTGTGATAACGCATACAATAAGTACATTCAATTTACAGATGTGGACAAAGTAAATCTCCCAGTTATGTATTCATTTATTCCTTTTCCATGAAATATGGAAACCACATCGCTTAATATCCTGTCCCAGAATACTGGGTTTCAATTTAAAGTAGGTAACTGACGCACAACCAAATTGGAAATATAGATTTCCAAATGTAATGCTTAAAGAAACATCGAGTTAATATGCAAATGAAACCATTAATCAAACTCAATTTCATGCGGATTTTTTGCGGATACGAGAATCGGACATCACTAGACCGTATCCCTTTTGCCTTTTATTAACACAACTCGCGTAAAATCAAACTGGAGGGTGATTCGTTGGAGCAAAATTATTAATGTTGGGGGTGTAATTCTACTCCTCCCTGTATGAAAATGTATGGTTTGATTCGGGCAAAACATCCGTTATTTCGGTACCTGTATTTGTCGTGACGTAACTTTGTCATCGCAAGACATTTAATAGGGAAGTTCCGAAATACTAGTTCATAAAACCTGTGATATTATAATCATATTTTTCACTTTCAGTACATTTTTTTTCACAATTCAATATAAATTTTTTTGGGTTATAAAGAATGAATTCCAGCTAGAGATGGGTTTATGCCAGGGCATTTATTTTTTTCGCCCAAAATGCCTGGGCAGAAACACATCTATAAGTCCAGCAAAATTATTGTATTAATATATGGAGAGAAAGCTTTGTATTCCTTTTTAAGTATATTGCGCGCACGGAGATTTATTTTTTATTTATTTATTTAAACTTCATGCATCTTAAATAATTATAATACATCGGCGGACTTAATGCCTTAGGCATTCTCTACCAGTCAACCATAGGGTGGTGCAGATATGATGAGGCAGGTGCAAAGTTATACTAAAGGAAAGGAAAACATAATTTAGACAACATAAACAACTAACGTTATTGTTATATACATATACTTATACTTAAGTAAGAGATTGTACATAGTTAAAGTTTATATGCAGGAGAAGTGCAGAATGCTAATGTTCTTTTTTATAATATTGCTTAAAAATACGGAGAGAGGAGAGGTAGGGCATAGTGGAATCGAATAATTCCACTCACAATTGGAGCTGCTCGACTGGGGAAGTACCTCCAACTTGCAGAAAACCTTAGCCAAATAACATAGCTCCTTGCTATGTTGTGTTCCTAATGGTGAGCAAGGTCGCCAGAGCTCTGCGAGGAAGCGTTGTGTTGGCAGTGGGGGAGACCGGTGGTATTTTGTTACCGCCGCTATCATGTATGGCAGCATGTCTCCTGTGCTGCCAGCCCAACTATTCCTCCTTAATTTACAGGGTCGGCAACGCGCGAGTGATACCCTTGGTGTTGCAAGCGTCTATAGGCTACGGTAACCGCTTACCATCAGGCGGGCCGTATGCTTGTTGGCCACCATAATAAAAGAATACCGCGCGCACTAACGTGGCTCGATTCGCGCCCTTGTCCCGTGCTCATCGTTATATTAATGAAATTTTAGCTTATGACTCAACAATTGATTTATTCTCATGCACTGAAAAAGCGTTTCTTACAGTGGCAGGGCGGTATCTGGAGACGTTGACAATTGCTAGTACTATACCATAAACCTTGTTCTGCATATGGATATATTTTTTTTATATTTATGATACAATTCTTAGATTAATTGTCACATAGGTATATTGTATTATTTTTTAACAGGAATTTTTACACGAGTTTTTTTATACACTCTATATTATTATACTTTACATCATAGTTATACTGATTTAAATTATAAAATTATCGTAATCACTTGTTGCGTAAGGTATGCTCTGTTAGCAATAACATATATGTAAGAAAAATAATAATAATAAATAAATAAATACCAAGAATAAAAAAATCGTATAAATAGGCACTTTTTCGTACATAACAACAGTGAGCCTTCTGCGCATTTTAAGGCCACATCATAGTGGCAGCGGATCGTGACGGCAACAATAAAGAGAATAGTGAATGTTTGTCATATTATTATACTATGTATATTTTATTCGTAAGGGTAAAATCAAGTTGTCGTGATACAAGTGTTTTCAGCCTTTCAGCTGTCACTCAAATTGGTACTTTTTTATTCATGAAAACTTGGCTTCTTTATGGGGGTAACATTTTTTATTTTATTTATTACTGTGATATAACAGAAGACGCTGTGACGGTTTTAATATGTCACAAATGATTTTGTAACTTAACACATAATATGTACTAGCTCTTGCCGCGGGTTCACTTGCATTCTAAAGGGCTTTTTGAGACAAACGGTAAGCTATGTTCAGGATGTAATCTCCTTAACAAATTTTATTGAAATCTGTTCAGCGATTTTAGTCGTAGAAATGTAACAGATAAACAGATAAATAGATTTTGATAGATTAGTTACGTGGGAATATTTTACCCATGGAAGGAAATCCAAACTACGAACTGCTAGTTAAAATTTCATAGAAAACCCACACCTTACTCGACCAGAGAATCGAACTCTGGACCTCTAGTGTACCAGTCGCACTTGGGACTTTTAGATTAATAAGGCAGTTTTAGTAAATTTTATTAAGAATTTGCGCTTCTGAACGCACCTAAGCTACAGGTAGGTATTAAAATTAAATCGTTTTCAGATTTTTTCCTATATTTGTTGTATAAGACGGTATTACTTGCCAAATTTCATAGTTCTCGGTCAACGGAGAATACCCTATAAATTTTGTTTACCTTGAGAGTGTCGAAATATACATTTTTTGAGGTGTAAACGGTCACATTTTTTTTAAGTTAACTTAGACGCTTGATTTTTTCACAGCTTCAAGGGACTGTAGACCTGAGTATATGGTTTTAATTTGAACTGGGAACCTCCACGCGTTCCCGAGATAAAGGGTCTTGAATGACAGACGGACGGACAACAAAATGATCCTAAAAGGGTTCCGATTCTTCCTTTTGATGTACGGAACCCTAGCAAAAAGAAATCAAATACCTGAAACACGTAACTGACACATCCGAACATTTCCATATATTTTACACGAGGCATGTAATAATGTAGGTATGTATAATTATCACAGCGAACCATCAAGCGGGACTCTCAACAAGACTATTAATTAGTGCCGCCTACGAGGCTAAAGCCGGGTCCACACGAGCGAGCACAAACGCTATGATTACTAACCTCTGTTTAGTAATCAATTAAATTATAGCAGTCCTTTGCTGGAATAAGAACTGGTTCAAGTTTCTGGGTTAGCGGATAATTATGATTCAGTTTATGTTCGGTCAGTTTGCAGAGAACCTCCCATTGCTCGGCTGTCAAACTGACGTCATCATCCTCATCGTCATCACTACTGTCTAGTCTTGCCAGGTCTAGTGTGCCAAATTTCGGAACGGAAGGTTAAAATAATCGGGATTTTGGTTTTCAAATCGGGACAGCTATAATAGCTACAAAAAAACGGATTTTTGGAAATCATCGTTTATTTTAATCGGAGTATAATTTTTTTTAATGGTATATTACCATTGGTTAGTAGGTACTTAAAGAGGTTAGTGAAAAATCGGGACATTCGGCGTCCCGATCTAGGGTAAATCGGGACGTGTCACCAGACCCCTGAAAATCGGGACATCCCGCGCAAATCGGGACACCTGGCAACACTACTACTGTCCCACTGATGACCACGGATCTACCTCTGATAGTGAAAGGGCTTGGGCTGTACCATGCTAGCCTATTGCGGGTTGGCAGACCTCACACGCCGTTGAGAAAATCTCTCATTCTCCATCATCACGGTGCGGTTATTTTCTTTTTTTATTTCATGACTTGCTGACAGTGCCTAGGCGACCACAGCGCTAATCGATTTATCGAGAAATTTATTCCGATTATTCCATTCAATTGCACCACTTCACTACTATCGGCGAGTTATATCCTAAAAATACTCATGTAAACGCGCTTTAATCAATTACGCTTGTATGAATGCTGCTTTAAACATAAGTACATTCACATATATATGTATATTCATGGTACGTTTATATGTGTGTGGTAATAAATCTTCATGTTACATAGTGTAGGTAATGAAGGAACTTCATCAAATGCAAGATGGGAGCTTTGTATAGTGTAATTACAATTATTGGATTTAGCAGGTGGGCTTGTGCGACTTCCTGTAACAATACTGATGTGGTTTTAGCGATAAATAAATTTGAAGATTGTAACACCATTTATTTTAAAAGAGTGTCCATGGAGTTTCTTGCCGGATTCTTCTCCATAGGATCAACCTTTTGGAACCGTGCAACTAGAATCATAACGTTTCATAAACGCTTGTTAAAGCTTATTTGAAATAAAAACATTTGAACTTGAACTTGAACTTGAATTTTGCGGGAAGTAGTTAAGTTAAAACTAATCTGGAAAAAAGGTGTGGTTGAATTTATGTAGGTATGTATGTAATTTTTTTTAAAGCTTGCCAGCAATATGGGTCACACATTTTTAGTATTCTTGTTAACCCCTCATGTTAAGCTAAATGCTTGTATTACGAGTAGGTTCACGTCGGTAGTGAAATGGTTGGGTTTCAAAGCGGCAACCAAATGATCGCAAGTCCGACGCCCTAGCCATAGGGATGCCACCGCTTCGAATCAAAATTTAAAAAATCCAATTAAAGCTACAAAGTCAGTAGTATAGTGGTCATAAGTCCAATTGCTTTGCCAGAGGTTTTGTGTTTAATTCCCAGGTCATTTTCATTCACTTTTCTATGGAATTCTCAATAGCAGCTCGAAGTTAGATTTGTGCACGGTAGTGGCAATAGGCTCGCTCCCTATTACATGTCGATAGAGACCAAGAGATCAATGTGGACGAAGCAAAAGAGGTATTTTTTTTATGGGATAGGAGGGCAAACGAGCAGACGGATCGCCTGATGGTAAGCGATTACCGCCGCCCATGGACACCTGCAACACCAGAGAAGTCACGAGTGTGTTGCCGACTTTTTAAAAGAGGATTGGGCCTCCGGTAATCTCACTCACTCGGCGAAACACAACGTAAGCGTTGTTTGACGCCGGTTTTCTGTGAGGCCGTGGTATCACTCCGGTCGAGCCGGCCCATTCGTGCCGTATGGCTCTCCCACGTAAGGCAAGGTATTCCGTACTTTTTGTCTACCTCTACAAAAAGCGTGACTGTATGTATGTATGTATATAAACAAAACAAGCACAACGTACATTATTCTTCAACAGAAACCACTTAAATCCCTTCAATTCTGCTAAGCTTAACACCCAGATTAAAATATAAAGGCTTCTCCATTGGAACATACGTCACTACACAGGATCTAAACGATACATACCGTTTACACCTGCGTAAAATCATTTAAGGCGAATACAATTGCTTTGAGAAATGCAAATTTTATTTGGTTCGGTAGTCTCGAATTTTAAGTTCATGAAAATATTAATCATCAATACCATCACGCTTGTATTCCCCGAAGGGTTAGGCAGAGGTTGTACTTAATGTACACCCTCAGTTCGCCGGTATGTTTAGGTCCCATGTAATGGGCGAATGGTAAGGGGGCGAACATAGTGCCATTAACCGAGCACTAATACAGACTCCGAGCTGTTACTGAGAATTTCATAGAAAAACTCAATAACACTTTGCTCGGCCTGGGGATCGAACCCAGGACCTCTAGTGTAGCAGTCGCGCTTGGGACCACTACACTTATGAGGCAGTTCAAGGTAATCATCAATATCAAGACAATAATTATTCAATTTCCCGCGGAAACAGGTTCAAAGTCAAAGTCAAAATGTTTTATTTCAATTAGACCACTAAATAGGTACTTTTGAAAAGTCAAAACTAGTTGCACGGTTCCAAAAAGTGGGTCGTATGGTGAACAGTCGGCAAGAAACGCCATAAATACTCGTTAAAAAAAACTTGATAACAATATTAAGCTTTACAACTTTGTTCCAAATAGTTGTTGAGAATTTACAGTCTGCGGTTTGTCCTCTAGTGCGAGCATAATCTTTGTAAAAGAAGAAAAAATCTAAAATATTGTCAGTTACACAGTATTTTCGATCAATATCATCGATTAAAAAAAATTATAGGTTTTAGGTAAAATCTATGTTTTCCATATTTTCATGCCTCATTCAATTATTCTTAATTCATATACTAGTATATTCATCACTCGCGCGTTGCGGACCCTGTAAGGAGGAATAGTTGGGCTGGCTGTTTCTTATTATGATTCCCCGACATAGGAGTCCAAATCTTGTGTTAAATTTCCAGTATAATATCTTGCTTGGGTACCAAAGCATATTTTTTAATCGCTGACATAAATGAATTTCTTCGTAGATTACGTTATAATAAAGATTATTCATATAAAAATATGAATATGATAGGTATTATCATATTCATAATTTTATAAAGTCTATAAAGTCGTGAATATATCATGTGATTACCATATAACTATTATTTACAAATTAATAAAAGTTTAAAATTAATATAAAATTTTGAATATAATACAGATATTCGCTTGCTCTTGGTACAGGCCAAGAGTCTCATATTGTGTTACAGGCCAAAAATAGGTAAAAATTAATTAAAACATGAATATGTACTTTAAATGTAGTCAAAGTCAAAGTCAAAGTCAAAGTGAAAATTATTTATTTCAATTAGACCATTAAAAAGGTACTTTTGAAAAGTCAAACTAATTGCACGGTTCCAAAAAGTGGGTCTTATGGAGAAGAGCCGGCAAGAAACTCCATAGATACTCTTTTTTAAAAAAAACATGATTACAATATTAATCTTTACAACTTTGTTTTAAATAGTTTGACAATTATGCAGTTTGATGTGTAAGATGATTTATTCAGTATAAGTAGGTGTTATATTTAGTAGTTATATAGAAAGAAAGGGATTGCCACAGCAAGTAAGAGCTGACCAGTCCCGACAGAGAGCACCCGTTCACGAGCATGACGTGTGTATCGGCGCGGTTCGACTCAACCATATTGTAGGGAATAAAACTACCCGACACACAACGCCACCATCAGCAGGACATTTAAGTGAGCATGACAAGCTCAGACCGCGGGCACAATATTCCTACAGATAAATATACTAACACAATTGTTACATCAATATCTGCACGATCCCCACACTTTACAGTAGGTATACTAATTAGGAAATTATACCATACTAGTTCAATCAATATGTACATCAAATTGTTATCATAATAAATGTAGGTAGGCATTTTATTATAACTTTTTTAAATCCTATGTACTCGTACTTATGTTGTTATAATAAATCTGCTTTCTTTCTCTGTTACGCCAAGCGTCTTCGCCTTAATAACTCACGACGAATCGTACGACACACGGAATTAGGAACGCGTGAAGTGTCAGACAATTGATTAATCGGAGTTCTAGTTGATAAATTGTGTACATTTTGATTATGGTAACTTTGAGGTAAGAGTGAAATTCGATATTACGGGCAGAAAACTTCGGTAGAGCCAGTATACAGTTGATAGAAGAGATAGATGATCATCCTCCGTGCCTCGGAGAGCACGTAAAGCCGTCGGTCCTCGTTATCATATATACACCAATAAAAATCGGTATTGGTAGTCAGTAGCCCAAAAACCCTGATAACCAGTATTGGTATTGGCCAGAAATTGGATTGCGGAGATCTGATGACACTGATGGCAGTCGCTTCGTATATACTATCCTCGTTCCAATTTATTTGTGGCCAGTGCAGCATGTCCTTTTCTTCTATTCATCTCTAAGAGTCGTCACCTCATCATTCACTCCATTTCCCATCATATCAGCCTTAATACAATGTATCCATCTTTTCTTTGATCTGCCTCTACCCCTCCAAATTCATATTCACTACTCTTTGAGTCACATGCATTTCATCCTTCCTCATCAGTCGCAGCTGGCAGTTACTTCGTGTAAAATACTGATTCAGTCACATCTGATAGGGATGGAGACCCCAATGTAGTTGGAAAAAGGCTCAGAAGATAGCCAAAAAATCATCGTGGTTGGTAATCGATTTTGCTCGGTGGTAGGACCTCTTGGGGTCTGACTGGCTGGCGACCACCCTTACATCGCAGTTTGTCGTAAAGCCCCTTAGTGTGTGGTTCGACTTTTGCACATAAGAGCCAGTTCCCCTCGGTTGCTGCGGCTCTAGCAGTCTGCAGTCCGTCCGTCTCTTAAGGGTCGGCAACACATCAGCAAATCCTCTGGTGTTGCAGGTGTTCTTGAGTGGCGATGACTACTTACCACCAGATGACTCGTCAGCTCGTTTGCCGACTTAATGCATACAAATATAGTCAAATCCATGACACGCGGCGCATCGCAGCGTGCAGTCATATTATTAAAACAACAAATCTACCTACTTATACAACAGTGCTTCAATTTCATAACAACAAAACAACACCAACTTTTGACCGTAAACCTTCAAAATTCAACACCCTAGAAGTTTTCGCGTAAATTACATCCGTAACAGGCAAAAACAAACTGGGAAGAAACGACTCGAGTTGTTAACGCTTTCTTTAGAATTTATTGAACACCGCGTTAGATTTAGGAGTGATTCGGAACATATTTAACGGTCAATGGAATAGCTTTAAATTTAGGCTTGGAAAAGTATTGCTGCTATGAAGAATTTTTGTTTTTAAAGGAATTGCTTTTTATCAAAAGCCTAGTGGTTGAAAGCACGACTGATAATATTTCTGATATTTTAATGCCAAACCATCACGCCTATATATGATGGATCGATGGATGGATGCGAGCTGCCCAAGATTGGGATGGTTGGCGCTCTTTGGGAGAGGCCTACGTTCAGCAGTGGACGGCAATAGGTTGATATGATGACGCTTATTTTCCTTGAAGAGTTAGACAGAGGTATACTAATGAACACCCAAAATGCGCCGGTATGATTAGATCCCATGTAATAGGGCAAGGGGCAAGTCTATTGACATTAACCGGGTATTAGTTCAAACTCCGAGCAGCTACTGAGAATTTCATAGAAAAACCCAATAACTCTTTGCTCGATCTGGCAATCGAATTCAGGACCTCTAGCGTATCAGTGACGTTTAGGACTACTACAGTAATGAAGTAGTTAAATTCTCCCCAAGATGGAATTGCCTCAACAGTATAGTTATTGCAAAAGCAGCTGTGAAGCGTGAAGTTCTAGGTTCCATTCATAGGTAGTGTGTTTAGGTCTTTAGGTTCTACACGGCTAAAGGCCGTCTATTTCATTCGGTAAATTTGCGTCAGCACTCATCTGACTATACTTTATGGGAATTCCAGGCAAACCTTACTTATGTAACTTATAGTGACACACTTATGTCACTTAAGTTACATCTAAGTGCTAAAGTTATTCAGACAGACAACTTATCTATTAGATGACCCGGAAAATTGTGTTACTCTAGTGCTTAACTTCGCTAATGTTGTTCAAGTTATGTTTATAGTTTCACTTAATTTAAATGTACGAGTACATTTGTGTGACCTTGGTGTGAGTGGGGTCACTACACAGATGGATTTCACGAAGTAAAAAATAATACATTTAACTCCAGAGACCTATTGCTTCCGACTGCATGAGATTGGTTATCTTGTTTCTATCTTTTATGGGAGTCGGGGATTTAAAAAAAAAACGTTGCCCCACACTAGAATTTTCTCCTGTATCGATGGTGCGTTTACAAACATATACACAAACGCCCAGACCCGCAACAAGTACCTGTAGGTCATACAAAAGTTTGCTGTGTAGGGATCGAACCCACAACAGGCGGCGTAGAGGCCGATCGCTCAACCGCTACGCCAAACGTGTCTTTATTGATTTTTTAAATTAACTTTTTTATTTTACACTTTTATGTTAGGAAGAATTATCATTTCTTATTCCAAATTACATACAAATAATATATATAAGTCGTATATATTTTTGTAAGTCATTTATAAAACGCTTTATTTTGAAATGCCATTCGAATGGTTTTGAGAAAAAAATTCAAGACATAACATAGACCAAAAAGCGGCCATTTTAATTTTCATAATAATTTTGATACACCCAGTGGTACTTTCACAATTTAGAAAAATCTAACGTTAACTCAAGCTAAAATCCATCACGATGATAACGCAAATCACCAAGTCCGTGTCTGTACATACCTTTAGGCCAGGCTTTTTTTTATCTTTTTGGATTAAGTCGGCAAACAAGCTGACTAGCCACCTGGTGGTAAGTGGTCATCGTCGTCCATGACACCTGCTACACCAGAGGAGTTGTTGATGCGTTGCCGATCCTTGAGAGCCCCTACGGACTGCAGACTGCCAGAGCCGCAGCAACCGAGGGAAACTGGCTCTTACGTGCAAAAGTTGAAACACACCAAGGTGCTTTAAGACACACTCCGATGGTCGCCAGCCAGTCAGACCACAAGAGGTCCTAACACCGAGCAAGTCAGATATTTTCACGCCTCTTACGGCATGCCTATCTGAAAGGCATTGAGGAACAGTATTCTAACCCGTCCCCACACGGCGTAAAAGGTGTCACATATACTACAATATTTACACATTATTATGTATATATTCGTGTGTTCCATGCTGTTATTAGTGAGCAGGTGTCAAGTCAGGCTTTAATTAGTATCATCCTCTAATCGATTCGAGATTGTCGCGACACGAACACGTCGCCGGTGATAAATAACGGTAGGGGGCACATGTGTTTGCGTATGTTAGAGGTGATGTTGTGTGTGTGTGAGGATTAATGTGTGTCTGTGTGAGTGTGTGTTTACGCCGAAAGGCTAATGTAATTTATAATTATTACTAAAGCTTTGGCTGTGTTAAGGTGTGTTCGCATTTTTAATTATAGAAGTTAATTAAAATGGTTTTGATTCTAAATCTCATTATGTAATTTACTACCTATGAAACATTTAAAATAAATTAATAGTTTTTTAAATATACTGTCTCATTAGTCTAGTGGTCTCAAGTGCGACTGCTACGATAGAGTTCCTGGGTTCAATCCCCAGGTTGAGCTAGGTCGGTGCTAACTTACATATAATTAGCTTCGTAATTTTCGACTCCGCATTGCTAAACCGGGTTCCTTTATAATATAGAAAGAAATGCTATTCAAAACTAGTAAAGTATCAAAATGGCGAAGGTTTCACACATATTTTATTTAATATTCTCACATTTTTTCTCAATGTAACTTGTGTTTTTGCAGTGTACGCGGTTGGCACAGTGCCGCGGCTATGTATGTTTTATTTATTTATTTCCCGACCACTTCGCTTGGGGGAACGACTGTGCAGTTTTTGTAAGGGTTTTGGGGTTAAAAGATGATGTGTTATTATCATTTTGTTCAAGGTTGGTTTGGCGATGTAAGAATAAGAGACGGTTCTTTTGCCCGACTATCAAATATATATTATAAGTACCTATGTATTATTTATTGTTTTACTTGTACTAGAATAAGATTACAAAAGATGATTGGACAAATACTCAAACGCCACGAAATGTTAAGACGCCGTTACGTGTCGTGCTGTCTCTATCACTTAGTCAAAAAAATTCTTCTTAAAATTTCTTGCTTCTTAAAATTGAATAGTTGTTGAGTATTCACACATTCGTTGATTGAATATTATATATAAAGATTAGATAACAAGCTGTTCCCCGCGGTTTCACAACCTAAAGTGATGTTAAACTTTCATCCCTCCCCCTAAAATGTGAAAACCAAAATCCCTGAAATACGCCATTATCAATTTATGTTGAGTAGCGACGCCACGAATTTGGCGCGCGAAGTGACAAACGCGCGAACCGTCAAATGCGCGAAGGTGAAATAGTCGTTAAATTTTCTGTAATTTTTTAATTTTTTTTTGCTTAAAAACCTTCCACAAAGTATAAGGAAAATCAAAAGAAGATGAATAAAATTGGTAAAGTCATTCTCAAGTTAAGTTCACAACCAAGGGAAATGGGATTTTTTTTAAACATATGTTTATAGATATTAGCCGACACAATAGAAAAATGATTCTTTCGTCCTACATTTTTTGATTGGTTTCGTATGTTCCCTGATATGATTATCCTAAACGACTGTCGTATTCTGCAAAATAAGATGGCATTTTACGATATTTCGCTTATTATACGACATAATGACGCACTAGATATAGATAGTTAACGTTTTATAATTTATTACGTGGGAGAGCCATGCACGGCACGAATGGGCTCGATCGGAGTGATAGGCCTCACAGAAAACCGGCGTCAAACAACGCTTACGTTGTGTTTCGCCGAGTGAGTGAGGTTACTGGAGGCCCAACCCCCTTTTAACAGACCGGTAACGCACGTAAGAGCCAATTTCCCTCGGTTGCAGTCTGCAGTCCATAGGGGATCTCAAGGATCGGCAACGCATCAGCAACTCCTCTGGTGTTGCGGATGTCCATGGGCGGCGGTAATCGCTTAACATCAGGCGATCCTATCCCTACCCCACAAAAAAAGAAGAAATGCGAACCAGTACTCAAAATCCAAACCATGATCTGGGGAAAATAATGGTCAAAAATAAAAGCAAAGCAAGCACGTCTAGCATGGATTCTTACGTTGTGAGAAAGGGATAGCGATATTTCATGTCAATCGCAATAACCCGTTCTGTACGGCCCCTGGCAGGTAGTTTCCTTAGCTTAGCGGTGTAGCTTTAGGTCTTCCTCTCTCTTTTCCACACATCTATGTTTGCTAGTTCTTGTGGTAGAAGTCAAGCCCGTCGCTCACTCACCCGCTCGTTTTGGTAGCATTACTCTTAGCGTTGTTTCTATTATCCCACAGCTATAAGCAATTTTCAACATTATTAAAGGCATGTAGGCACTAAACCTCTTATATTTCCAAATCCATTAGCTAAACGTGAATCAAACATAATCGCTAGTCAATAGAGTGCAGATTTTACTGCTCAATTATCCATAATAACTGTCCACTATTTTATTAAAGCCGGTACATCATGCATCATTATGTCCTGACAACCTGCCAGCACTCAGTGATTGATGGGTAAGTAGACCAATATGACCAGACCTGTCAATCTTCTATTGCCACCCCCCAATTGTTATAGCACAATGGGCCAAGTTAGGTTGGATGTTTCAGGGTTTTTTATTAAAATATATGATGTCGGAAGAGCTTTTTACGTGTAAATATGGTTAGATTGTTTTGATAGACGAGATTTTTATAGAATTTTTTGACTGGCTGACAAAGTTGTTCCGTGAGGATTTCGTCGCTAAGTAATAACTAAACTGATCAACCGATTTGCGAGGTTAAGCTGCACTTGCCGTATCTGGATGGGTGACAACAACAACAACAAGTTCAACACTTCTCCGTGACTTGGAGAACATGTAAAGTCCCGATTGTCAAAAGCTCGTAGCCATTATAGGTTTGGAACATTATATCTATAATAGTTATATTTTGTGGCAAAAAAATATTTTGGAACACATACCTAGATATAATTATTTTTAGCATTGCTTACCTTAGCTCACTAACATTCTAAATATAATGTGAATGATGTGTATAGTTTTAATTGGATTTCAGGTTGAATACTATTTAATGTTTGATTTAAAACTGTGTAAAGCTTAATCTGTTGTCTGTTACTGTATTATATAAAAAATAATAATAAAAATAAAATAGGCAGTGATTATTGAACTATTATGTGATAAGTTGCACGTTATCTTATTATAGACCATATGGAACAAGAATGCAACACCTTGGTTATCTCAGTTATCTTAGATGGCTAAAGTGTCCGCGTATGGTGTGTGTACCACATCAGATGACGCTAATTCGAATCTTGATTGAGGTAAAATTTTTCTTTCATGATCATAACTGTGTGATATGACATGACATTCAATAATCGTTGACTAAGAAGCTAGTAATAAAAACTGATTTAACCATTTCAAAACCTGTAATAAAATTAATCAGAAATTCAATTAAAAAAATCAAAAAGCCTAACTTTCAAATAAGATGGAGCCAAGATGACCAATCTCATGCAGTCGGAAGCAGATGTCCTATTTTATTGAATTAAAACTACCAGTACAGGTCATGGCAAGGATCCGAAACGTTCCGGAATTAAATAATATCAATACAACGCGATAAAATCTGTAAAAAGTAGTTTTATTTCAATGTCTAATATTCGCGTGTCAGACAGTGCACTCTCACACACAGAGTAGAAATACACTCTCACAATTGACACGAATTTAAAGACGCCTCTCAAGCTAAAATCCATCAAGCTATTTTTTTTTGTATGTGATAGGAGGGCAAACGAGCAGACATGGACATCCGCAACACTATAGGAGTCACAAGTGCGTTGCCGACCTTTTAAAAGGGGATTGGGCCTCCGGTAACCTCACTCAGTCTGCGAAACACAACATAAGCGTTGTTTAACGCCGGCTTTCTGTGAGGCCGCGGTGTCACTCCGGTCGAGCCGGCCCATTCGTGCCGAAGCATGGCTCTCCCACGTAAAGAACATACACCCAAAAAACAACCCTCCTGGCGCTATTGGGTAAGAAAATATTAGCAAAAAGCTAACATAGAAAATAGTTCGCGTCCCCCAATAAATAAGAATCGGCATATATCAATTGATAGACGCAAATGGAAAGCGAAAGCGTGTATACATATATAAAGAAAACTGATAAAACAATTCTAAACTTACTACGTCTCCCAATACAGACAAAAAAGGCATGAATATAATTCTGACACTCCTCGCAGCCAGGCCTATCCCTGGGTCCGAAGATAACAGACAAAACGTAAAATATGTAGATAAAATCATTATTTATTGCTTCTCCAGATACTTGTTACACTCTGTTCCTTACTTTATTTATATTATATTCTTGCCTTTTACATAGTAACATAATAACATATACCTTTTTATTTCCATCTGTTAGAACTGGTCAGCTTTACATGCCTTGACAATCTAGATTCATTATGTTATCCTCTTTTAAGGTAATTTATTGCTATCTGCTATATGACTGCTTCATGACTCTAGTGGTCCCAAGCGCGACTGCTACAGTAGAGGTCCTGGGTCCGATCACCAGTTCGAGCAAAGTGTTATTGAGTTTAGCAGCTCGGAGTCTATCCAGACTATATGCACAAATCCTTGTGCCCGGAGAATGGCTATAGGCTCGCCCCCTAAAACATGGGACACAAACATACCGGCGAACTGTGGGTGTATATTATGTACACCTCTGCCTAACCCTTCGGGGAATAAATAAATAGAAGATAAACATTGCAACCTCCCTTTTCTCCATATGACCCACTATTTGAAACCGTACAACCAGTTTTTGAGATTTGAAAAGCATTTGGCAAAAACATTTGACTTTTTCAGTATAAGGTAAGCTAGTATTGGAAATATTTGTAGTCGTGTGCCTCAAAGGATTCATTGGGAAACACAAAAATTAACGTGTCGAAGGCGCAGAAATCATTTGAATTTGGACCTTATCGTAGTGGCGGTAAAATTTACATTATAACAAAAAAAGGAAAGGTGTTTTTTTGGCTGGGAAAGACTTTTTTTATCTATTTTTTTAATTTAATCTGATATTTTTTATTACAGGTAAGCGTTCTTCTTTATTGGTAAGACTTATAAAACAATAATCTTTTACAACCTACGGTAAATAAACGATAAGGTAGGTAAGTTACGTCAATGAAAGCTATGACTATAGTCGATGAATGAAGTGGAATGATAGATAGAGAGAGACTTCCTCAAGAACCGGTTATATGCCAACTGCATCCAACGACTCTCAGCAACCTTTACCAGATCGTCTGCCTACCTCATTGGAGAGCGTCATTAAAAAAAAAAGATGAAACAAAAATCCAAGAAAAAAAGCTGATTATCAATAACGAGAAGTTATTACAAAAATGTTAGAATAAGAAGATAAAAGTGAACAGGCTCGTTTGACAGCGCCTCAATTTGTGAAAGGGATCAAAGTTATTATTTATTGGGGCTTGAACCGATAAGGGCTTGGATTAACGAGGTTTCCTGTGCCGTAATTTAGAAAAAAGTTGGTTAGTTATGGCGGGTAAAATTGGCGGGTTATTATGTAAATAGTAATTATGGGAATCGCTGCCAGGAATAAGATCAAAACTGATGTAAAAGGGGAAAACACAGTGATCATTTCCTAATATCGTCTTTAGAATGGAATCGGCTTGAATGACCGCTGAACTATACAACCTGTAACAGAATAAGCGCAACATCTGAAAGTAGTTTGTTCAGAATCGACTACTGAATCGATTACAGTGAAAATATAATTACATTATCTGAAATTATGGTCCCTTGATCCATCAGTGGGTTGAGTTATGGAAAACTGAAACCTATATGTACAAATTGTTATTGTGTGCGTGCCCGTGCTGTTATCGTAGTCGATGTGGGCACGGCTGTGTGGCCACAAGTTTT
Source organism: Acronicta aceris (assembly GCA_910591435.1). Taxonomy (NCBI): domain Eukaryota; kingdom Metazoa; phylum Arthropoda; class Insecta; order Lepidoptera; family Noctuidae; genus Acronicta; species Acronicta aceris. The sequence goes on from OU342775.1 coordinate 2,156,892, forward strand.
GCGTTTATGTAGCTGATATTAAAATTTTTTTGAATAAAATATGTTTTCGTATCACAAAATGACTATAAGGTTCCGTTATTATAACTATGACTCGATATTCTAATTAACGTGTTTATGGTCTTGCATTTATTTCGTTATACGTTGTATATGATTGCAAAAATCTCAAAAGACCCATTTGTTTTTTTCTTGTTAAATGCACTTGAGCCTAATATTGCTTGAAGGAAAACATAAACTTTATAGAGAACGTATTTCAAGTATAGAGACAGGCAAACATATTGAACAAGGAAGAAAGAGATGGATAGAAAAATAATGTGCGTACTACTCGCTATTAGCTATCCCTTTCAATCATTGATCGAGTTATTTGCTCACTATAAACACGTACTTATTATGACGAATCCGACGAAACACAGTAAAAACGTCTTCTTGCTACTTCTTTCATATGGTAGCTAGATTATTAGTCTATCAAACATGCTGGCATCCTCACTGATCTCTATATTTCTCTATGCTATTAAAAAGTAATAAATAGATCAGTGTTGCTGCTGCATTTCATTGACATTTCTCAAAAAACAAAAACGTTTAGTTACTGTAGAGATCGCTGCCAAAAGGCAGTTAGAAATAAATAACGAATAAACAATCACTCGACTCGACTACATGTATCTTTGTCTTAGCTAGGGCTTTGCCCCGGTATTAAACTTAAAAGTTCCACAATCAATCTATGTTTGATTAATAATAATAATCTTCTATACTTATAATAAATCTGTAGAGAGGTCAATTCTGTACATGAAATATATTTCCAAAATAACTATCAGCGGGTGATTAGTGATTGATACTGACGCCAAAAATGCAATCAGTAAAAGTTGTCTGTCTGTCTGTCTGTCTGTCTGTCTGTCTGTCTGTATGTTCGTTATAGAAACAAAAACCACTCGACGGATTTCAACGAAACTTGGTACAATTGTTCTTCGTACTCCTGGGCAGGTTATAGTATACTTTTCATCACGCTACGATCAATAGGAGCAGAGCAGTGAAGGGAAATGTTGGGAAAATGAGTGATTCATGAGAAAGGTTTCAAGCTATAAAACATCACGCTACAACCCTTAGGAACGGGGCAACGCAGGTGAAACCGCGGGCGAAGAACTAGGGAACAAAGTAACTATTCCACGCGGAAGAAGTCGCTGGCAAAAGCTAGTATTTAATATTCATAAAAATCTCTGTGCGTGTTCTACCGCCTGTTTTTTGGGGAGTGTTTCGAGGAAATGTTCGAACTGGTGCCTACGTCACCTTTTCATCACCGCACCACCCACCTCAAGAGTAGGGCCCATCCTCGGACATTAATCGCGAGGTATTCTCCTGCGCAGCTCCAAGGTTTGGAATGGTCTTTCTCCTGAGGTTTTTCCATTGCGGTATAACATGGATCTTTAAACGGAGCGTATACAGGGGCCGGCAACGCATTAGCCAGGTGTCCATGAGCGACGATGACTACTTACCATCAGGTGGCTCGTCTGCCCGTTTGCCGAAATCTAAATATAAAAAAAAATAAACCCCGGGCGATCCCTGTATTACTATTCCCTATAGTCTTGATTATCAGAGAACAGTGTGTGGAAAAAAAATCTCTACATCTTTAGAAAAATGATAGTGTGCATAGTAACGTAATTTTTTATCAAAATCAATGTATGAATCACGCAATAAAATCAGCAGGGTGCAACTCGTCAGAACTTCGACCGTCGACAGTTTACTTTAGCACCTCTTTGCGATAACGCTCACCTTTCGGTATTCCCAATATTCTGTGTTGAACAACCCTATATTAAAATATCTGTACTCCAGGAAAGGACCTTTGTAGGATCAATAAACAAAAATATTATCATAGAAACCAATTTTGAGATTAATTCTGTACGAGTATTTTATTGCCTCGTTAGTGTAGTGGTCTCAAGCGCGACTGCTACATTCTATGGTAATATGTAGATAAAATCTATAGGGAATAGTAATATCCTGTATTCGACTCCCAGGTCGAGCATTGTTATTGTGTTTTCTTATGAAATTCTCAATAGCAGCTGGAAGTTGGGCTTCTTTTCGGTTAATTACACTAGGCTGTCTCCCTATTACATGGGACCTAAACATACCGCCAAAGTTTGGGTGTACATTAGTACACTTCTGCCTAACCTTTTGGGGAATACAGGCGTGATGGTATGTTATTTTAGTCTTGTGTTCATGTCGATAATCTTAAGTAAATATTTAATACGTTGTTTTGTTTAGCTGTGTCCCACTGCTGGGTAAAAGCCTGCTCCTCATACCATAATAACATAATCAACCCATTATACTGACCCACTGCTGCGCACGGGTCTCCTCTCAGAATGAGAGGGATTAGGCTATAGTCCACCACGCTGGCCTAGTGTGGCTTGGCAGACTTCACATGCGATCGAGAAAATCTCTCAGGCATGCAGGTTTCCTCACGATGTTGTCCTTCACCGTTTAAGCGCGCGATAATTAACTATTTAATACGTACTTTACTTTGAAAAGTCAGAGGTGTGTGCCTTAGGTTGAACTCGAGACCTTTGACTTGGCAGTCCACCGGTCATACCACTAGGCTATCAATGCTCCTCATACCTTCATCTATTTTGATCCCGTGCTAATTAGATTTAATCTGCATTCAAAGTATTAAGGTCGTCCAGCTATTTTTTTTTGTATTATTTGATGTTTGTCATCTTATTTACTGGCGAAATGTAGGTTTACATTAGTACGCCTCTGCCTAACCCTTCGGGGAATAAAGGTTTGTCATCTTATCAGATAAAAAACCAAATCACCCATCGACCAATAAATTCCCATCCCAAAACAGCGATCATTAATTTCAGCTCCAAAAATCATTTCAGCGCATTGAACCCACAGCATTACGATGCGGAATAACGACACACCAACTGAGTTAATGGTATTTTTATCATCACGACAATCAATAAAGGGACCTCTTGTCCAATAAAAATGATTAATACGGAATGTGTCCACTCTCGTTTGATAGATGCCGCGGACCAGAAATTTTGGGGCCGAAATTGTGAAAAATTGGGCCGGGATCGGTAAAAAATTTGTGACAAAAGAGAAAGGAGTACACAGGTATATTATTAGGGATGAGAAGATTGTCTGTGTATTATTTTATTATGAGCAATAAAGAAACAGAGCAGAGTGCAGTAATAGCTTACCGCTGAAATGTAGAATGAGCTTCTCGAGTGGGTCTTCCCCGATAAATAATCTTGGTGTTTTTAAATCACGAGTGAATCGGTTTCTTTTAGGCAAGCGCGCTCCATTGTAGATCGCAGTATCGCTTAACATTAGGCAAACTGGTTGACTACCAGTTCGCTGTGAGCCTATCAGGTAAAAAATATGATCAATGGATTGCCAAATCAAAGGTTTTTAGTCCAAATCCAGAAAGCACTTCGGACTTAGAGTTCATGTGTGAGGAAACTTGCATACAACATACCATCTCGCTTGTATTCCCCGAAGGGTTAGGCAGAGGCGTACTAATGTATACCCAGAGTTCACCGGTTTGTTTAGTTCCCATGTAATAAGGGGCAAGCCTATTACTATTAACTGGGCACAAGTCCAAACTCCGAGCTGCTATTGAGAATTTCATATAAAAACCCAATGATACTTTGCTCGACCTGGGAATCCAACCCAGGACCTCTGGCTTATTAATCACGCTTTTTTATGGGGTAAGGGGTAAACGAGTAGACTTATCGCCCAAAGGTAAGCGATACCGTCGCCGCCGCCAAGAGGAGTCACGAGTGTGTTGTCGGCCTTTTAAAAGGGGATTGGGCCTGCGGTATCCTCACTCACTCGGCGAAACACAACGTAATCGTTGTTCCACGCCGGTTTTCTGTGAGGCCGTGGCACCACTCCGGTGGAGCTGGCCCATTCATGATGAAGCATGAATGGGCCTACCGAGCTAACTACCTACGAACTACGGCCTACCGAACTAACGAGGCAGAAAATTTGCATGTTTGAGAAATTTTCTCGACAGCGTGTGAAATCTGCCAACTCGCACTAGACCAGCGTTACCCCATACATTATTATTAAGGTGAAGAGTTGACTTTTTCTATGAAATTGTCAGTGCGTCTGGAGTTTGGAAGTGCTCCCGGTTAATGACAATAAGCTCGACATGGGACCTAAACATACTGGCGAAATGTGGGTTTATATCAGTACACCTCTGCTTAACCCTTTGGGGAATACAGGCGTGATGGTATATTCTGTAAAAACAGTATTAATGTACAAAATGTAATGTGACATGTTAAAAATACCTAACCTAAAATACAAATTGACACGTAAAAAATAACCACATATTTACTTCATGAATTTCATGAATCGAATATAAATGAATTGGCCCTAACCTGAATTACATTGGAGATAAGCTGAAACTGAAACGTATACGCGGCCCATGATTGATGTTAATTTGTGTCAAAAAGAGGACGCGCTGTATAAAAGTGGAATCCAATTATGTATTTATATATTTTATGTTCACTAGTGAATGGGATCCGTATCTTTTGAAATGAATAACTTAAATAAAATGTAAATTATATTATTTTATGCTTTCAGGCATAATTTATGAAGTAAAGTTAATTAGCCCAGTAAGTTATTACATATGTATTTAGTTAAAAATTAGCTCGATTTTGTCTGATAAAGTATCATCAACCCATTTATATTCAGAGGGATTAGGCTATAGTCAGCCAACCAACGCTTCACCCAACGATGTCAAGAAAATCTCTCAGGCATGCAGGTTCCTCCGGCAAGATGGAGTGATGATTTGCGAAATATTGCTGGCGGAAGCTGAGGAGGCCTATGTCCAGCAGTGGACTGCTATAAGCTGATGATGAAGATGAAGATGATGCAGGTTCCATCACGATGTTGACCTTCACTGTTTATGCCCGTGATCATATTTTTATTGAACCGATTTTGATAGCTTTTTTTCGTTTGAAAGGTTCCTTGTTCAAGAGTGTTCTTAGAATTGATTTAAGAAAATCTGGCCAGGTGTTTTTTTTAATGAGATAGAAAGGCAAACGTGCAGTCGGATCGCCTGATGGTAAGCGATTACCGCCGCCCATGATCACCCGCAACACCTGGCAGTCACAAGAGCGTTGCCGACCTTTTAAAAGGGGATTGGGCCTCCGGTAACCTTACTCACTCGGCGAAACACAACGTAAGCGTTGTTTGACGCCGGTTTTCTGTGAGGCCGTGGTATCACTCCGGTCAAGCCGGCCCATTAGTGCAGAAGCATGGCTCTCCAACGTAAAAGAGTTAAAGATTATCAGCTCTTTTCTGGTTCATGAAGGGATGTGCGCAACTCCCACAGGTCTGATCGACTTTAAAATTGGTATCCTGTTACTTGGTAACCTTGTCTTGATGCTGCGGGGATTTTTACATTTTAAATTTAATGTTATTACCTTAAAAATAAAGTTCATATAATTTATCACCCATTTTGAAAATTTCTTGGCTCCACCTAACATTTTCTCACGAGTACAACTCAACAAGGTACTTAGCATACTTTAAGTTATACAACAAAATTTAACTTAAACTTAGCATTACTGTATAAATAGCGAGCGCTCTACTGACCCCATTTCACTCAGCTGGCTCTAGCAGCTAGCGCGAAGATAAGGAGTTGGAGTTTTATAAATATATTACTGTTTACAAGTACTTTATGTTTTTTATGAGACGGGCTCGTGGCGAAATAATAACTATGCCGATCAACTGGTCTGCAAGGTTAAGCTGCGCGCGCTGCAGTCAGTCTGTGGATGGGTGATCATTCTTAACACATCGGGACCCCTCCGTGCCTTGGAGAGCACGTAAAGCCGTCGGTTTCTGCTGTCATACGAATATCAATCTATGACAATTTTTAGTGGTAGTCAGAAGTCCAAAAAAGCCTGACAAGCAGTCTACTCTCCGGATGTCGGGCCGACAGTTGGGTTTTGGAGGTCGGATGGCAGTCGCTACGTGTAAAATATTTATATTCAGTCGCATTTGCTTAGACTGGAAGCCGACCCCAATATAACTGTGAAAAGGCTCGGAGAATGAGGATGATGAAGTACTTTATGGTGTTGAAATATCATCCTCAGAAAATTTAGGAATGTAATCTCTACGTAAATTTTCTTATTAATGTCATTTTCTAGTATTTTTGATTTGTTTAATTTTTTTTTATATAGGTGTGAGTTATAAGACCAAATGAAATAATGGTTCACTTCCAAGATTGGCTTATTAGTGTAATGGTCCTGAGTATGAAATTCCGAGTTTGATTCCCAGATATATGGACTATAGTCCGCCACGCTGGCCTACTGCGGGTTAGCGGACTTCACACGCCGTTGAGAAAATCTCGCAGGCATGCAGGTTTCCCTACGATGTTTTCCTTCACCGTTTAAGCGCGTGATAATTAACTATTAATAAGCAGTGATAGCCTAGTGGTATGACCGTTGGACTGCCAACTCAAAGGTCTCGAGTTCGAACCCAAGGCACGCACCTCTAACTTTTCGAAGTCATGTGCGTATTAATAGTTAATGCGTGATAATTAACTATTAATACGCACGCTTAAACGGTGAAGGAAAACATCGTGAGGAAACCTGCATGCCTGAGAGATTTTCTCAATGGCATGTGAAGTCTGCCAACCCGCACTAGGCCACCGTGGTGGACTATAGCCTAATCCCTCTCATTCTGAGAGAAGACCCGTGCCCAGCAGTGGGAACGGTATAATGGGTTAATTATGTTTATGTTATGTACGCACATGACTTCTAAAAGTCAGAGGTGCGTGCCTTGGATTCGAACTCGAGACCTTTGACTTGGCAGTCCAATGGTCATACCACTAGGCTATTACTGCTAGCCAAAAAATGAAAAAAAAAAACTGAATAACATGTACCACCCGATACATGTTTATAATAATATATAGTAAAACCAATTTAAAATACTGTTTACCACAAACCTTTGTACTTTCAATAAAATTGCAATGCACCCGACGAAATCGCTTATAAAATTCGAAAAATTCCCATTTCACCGCTTATCCGCTAACGTACATTTGTGCCCTATGGATGTACGGGCTTATTCTGAATATTGAGAAATTCTAGGCTTAGACGTGACGCGCGGACGGGTTGGGTACCAAAACGTTTTCATATAACGTGACGAGAAATATCGATGGGAATGAGTTTTTGGTGCTGCAATATAAGTTATCCTAGTTATGTTTTAAGTTATTTTTGTGTTTTTTTATTGGTTAAGTCTACAAATGAGCTCACGAGCCACCTGGTGGTAAGTAGTCATCGATGCCCATGGAACTTGCAACACTAGAGGAGTTGCTGATGCGTTGCCGATGCATAAGAGCCCCTATGGACTGCAGACGACCAGAGCCACAGCAATCGAAACTAATTTATAAACAAAACTATTAAAACGATAGTGTAACCGCATGTAAGCGGTTTTATATCGTGGCAAATTAAATTAAATTTTCTAGCCCTTCACATGCTAAAGTTTCGCCAAAGTGCTGCAGTAAAATTCAAGTTTAATCCACTCTAATATCTACAAACGCTCCAATGCAGATGTTGTTAGTAGTATATAGACGACACGTTTGGATTAGCGGCTGAGCGATCGGCTTCTGCGTCACGTGTTGTGGGTTCGATCCCCACACTGAGCAAATATTTGTATGATCTACAGGTAGTTGTTCTGGGCGTTTGTGTATGTGAGAATTTGTGTTTGTAAACGCACCCACGATACAGGAGAAAATCCTAGTGCGGTACAACGTTTTTTTTTTAAATATATGACGGAGAAGGGTCCCCGTAATTATTTTTAAAAAGCGCGACACCAGCATTGCTGGCGTCACGACTTTCATGGTCAGGGTTGTTGCTCATCTTCAGTGATCAAAGTAAACACAAGTAATACTTTTTTAAATTTATTCTCGAACTTTTGAGGAGGTCCGATCGCTACGACGGCTCAAGTGAGAATGAATCGAGTACGTCGCGCGCTCGGCCTTTTATAGCAAAACTAGTTGAGTCATTCATTTGAACAAAACACCTATCTTTGCACAATAAAAATCGTTTTTACATTAAAATGTTACAATTTTATAATCAAACGTTTTAAATCATTTTAAAAGCTAGTAGTAAGTGTAAATCTATTTTTAATGTCAACACGTGATGAAAACAATGACCACATACTTTTACTTCAGAAATGCAACTCTCTTACAAACAGAATACATCAAAAATAATCTGTATCTAAGCAATATTAATCCATTACTCTAGTGTTTTTAAACGCAATTTATTACCCAATCTCAATAAATAAATCCGTTTTGATTTTGAGGTCATTCCGGACACGTGTTTCTGTTCCTTATTTGTTTTGAAGTGTGGCAACCCGCCGACATATATAATACATTATACCGTAGGGTAATCGTTCGACACACACATACACATTGTTGGTGCCAGGGTGAAGGGAACCCCAAAGGAAACTCAGATGCGAGCCGAAAGCAGCGAGGGAGCGCGAGCCGTGACCGACCGTTCGCTCTGAAGCCTTGTGAAGCACTGAACAACTGAAGAATTCTCCTTAAGCAGTTGTTTTATTTTAAACTTTGTTCTCTAGGTTCTAGAATGTTCTGACGCACGCACTGACACCGTGCGCGCGCCGGATTCTAGAATAAATTATCTGACAGTTGCCTGCCAGTGTGGCTGCAGCCCGAGCCTCCCCCCGCGACCGCAGCCCCTACTAATCTTTGTCATCAGGCTCTCACTCCCCTACTACGATTTATTAAAAATAAACAACGAAAACCTCTTTTATTTGTTGACAAAAATATACAAACTATTTGTTACATTAATTTCATAAAAATGTGTGCTACGCGTCGCCAACATTCTCCACCCCAGTGCTGATGCAGCACTCATCACCTACGGGACGTATGACGCGTGCTGTGATCCTCTTCTGAGTGGCCTAGGTTTCAGCTTCAAGCATTCTGAAACGAGCATCCTGATTCTTGGTCTCCAGGTGTCGTGCAGTATTATTTTTATTCTCAGGTCACGAATACCACCAGTTACAGCGACTTTATGTACTCTAAATCTCAGCATGGTTCCATATAGTGAGATGAGTAAATCTGGACCTTTCAAGAGGTAATCATTTAGGCACACACCTCCATACCTTGCAGCGGCAAAGACTAACCGTAACTTTTGTGTATTGGGGTTATCGACCCCGAAATGCGGCATATACCGAGTTCTCTTTGAGTTTTCTGTTGCTTCAGGGAACGATGTGAGTTGAGAAAAACGTATCAATAGTGCCTCTGAACGTTTCATCATCGCTCCGTCAATGTCACCCTTAAGTTTTTTACATTTGTCTATGAAAGATAAAATAACACTTGTCGTTCGAAGGAGTCGGAGCCATGAAGAGAACCTTTTTGGATCTGGCACATCAGGTAAGCATAAAGTCTTGACGTGAAGAGTATTTACACATTCCAGGTCCACGTCACTAACATCTGGTAGCTGTACCTCCGTTTCCGATTCCATCGGCCATAAACTTTCATTTTCGTGTAAAAATAATGGGCCGTATAACCACTCATTCTCTAATGTTTTAATTTCGCAGTCTTCCCGGGTAGCGACATCAGCGACATTTATTTTGGTGGGTATGTATCTCCATTCACTCATTTGTGAGTACTCGTCTATCTCTCTGAGTCTGTGGGCAATGTAGGCTTTATAGGTTCGTCTATCATTACGAATCCAATGTAAAACAGTGGCGGAGTCACACCACATAAATTTCTTCACAGCTTTAATTTTATGTTCTTTAATTACAGTTTCGGCTAACCGTGTGCCAATTAAAGCAGCAGAACTGTAGCCTGCGCTTAATTTCATCTTCTTCTCCACACCTCGAAGTCTATTGAATGCATTCGCATACGAATGAGGCATGCAGGAATTCATATCTTTCCACGGCAAACGTACATACCATCTTCCTTCTATAAATTTTGAGGTATTCTCTAGGTGATCCCAAGCTCTCACATCATCAATGTTTCGTCTAGGTTTTGCAGAAACACCTACCGAATCGATTGCGTAAGACTGGCGAATTTCTTCATATATATCTTTAAGAATACGTTCAGCTTCCAAACTCGTACTTCTTTCTTCGAGTGTCGATTGTAAGTTTGATGTATCGGCTGAGCTGCGCACACACCCATGTATGCACCATCCTAACGGAGTACAAGTGAAATAAGGCTCGTGGGGTTTGGCCTTTATTATTTCCAATGGTAAAATCAAATGATAATTGTCTTGACCTATCAATATTTCCGGTTTGCACTGTTCATCAGTAATGACATTAGTGATTTTGGGTTTCAGATCATAACTGTCAATATTCACCGAGGCTATATTTTGCATAGGTAAATCCATATTTTCAACGCTTCGGGCTTTCATTGTAAACCTGTTGCCGTTACTGTTTGAAATATCCAAGCTTATTATTTCACTGTCACACACTAAGTCAGTATTGTTCCAGGCACCCGTTACTCTCATTGACTGTTTTAGTCCATGCAAACCAACTCGCGATGCGAGTGTGCTGCTAATCAGGGTTACTGTCGATCCATCGTCCAGTAATGCAACGCTCCGTGATGTTCCATTAGGTCCATGTACTATAACAGGCACGGTTTTTAATAAGACCCGTCGGTTGTCAAATTTTATGTATGTTATTATTTCATCAGAGGTTTCAGGAACACTATGTAGCTTTGACAGTTCTTGCTTATTTTTGTTGGGACTAAAATGTAACAAACGGTGATGTGCTTGACCGCAGTCTTCTATGTCACATGCACTCGCAGGACAAGTTTCTTTATTGTGACTTGCCACCAAACATTTGAAGCAGATGCGTCGACGTTTCACATGCGCCCATCTCACATGTCGCAAAGCTTTCTTAAATTTTCTACATTCTGTTAATGCATGATTTCCTGTTTTGCAAAAACCACAGTTGACACTGTCATGAATTTGATCGTTATTACTCGTAATCAAAACTGACTGGGATTTTTGATTGTAGGAGTTCTTATTGTAATTTGATACATATGACAGGTTAACCGAGCACTGGGTTACCTTTTGAGCTTCGGCGCTCAGAAATTCCGACAATATCACCAATTTCGGCTTCGTGTTCTCATTGATAAGGGAAAAGCTGTAGTCAGTCCATTTTGACATGAGTATTGTAGGCAATTTCGACACTACAATGGAAACAATGTTCATCCCTTTCATATAATCTTCGCAATTCATAGCAGAAACCGCGGCCACGCAGTTTTTTATTTTAATTGAGAAGGGAACAATATCTTTCTGATATTCTTGTGACACAGGACGTAATTTGTAAATATCTTGAAGAATTCTGTTTATTATCACATCAGGGTTTCCAAATTGTAGTTGTAACGTAGACATCACGACTTCAGGAGTTGTGGCGCCGATTAGCAACGCTGTGACGGCTTCCTTAGCACGACCATGAAGGCTTTTTCTTAGACGCCATAAATTTTCCTGATCGGTAAAGTTACAAACTTGAGACGACTCTTCGTATGCTTGTTTGAAGTGCAGCCATTCTAATGGGTCACCATAATAATTAGGCAAATCTTTGGGCGTGCACAGACGATTTACTAGTTTTGGATTCACAGAACTGGAACTAGCAGAAGTGGCGGCGGTTAAATTTTTCAATGCAGTCGCCAGCATATGCATAGTTTCACTAGTGTTGGTTGGTAAGACGGCTGTGGGACGTTGCTGCAGCACAGGTTCGGTATGGGTTCTATCGGGCGCTGCAGCGCATTGAGTGGTCGCCTCTTGCTGACTACTCTTTATCCATTGGTCCACACTTTTTTCGTCATAGTGGTGACTTGGTCCGTCTTTTTCGGATCCGGATTGTTCTTCCAATTCAACCAAATCCAATGCCAACGTTTTATTGATTATATCAATTTCCAAATCAGCCTTTTTTCGTGCGGCTTCTTGTGCGGCTTCTAATTGGAGCATTTCCAAATCTGCCTTTTTTCGTGCGGCGTCCAATTGGAGCCGCGCCCTCCTCACCTTAACCGACGACGCAGAAGAACGAGTGCGGCGGACGGAACCTTCAGTAGGCGGGGGGTTTGGTACCTCTTTGGCTTCCCGTAGTTCGCTGGTGCTTACTTGTTGAGCTTCCTGTTCGCGTTCGCGTCTTGATGCGCTACGAGTGCCCACCACCATGTTTTTCGTAAGGGGCGGCGGCGGCGTGCGGTACATTGGGTGACGCGAAGCAAGATAATGTTCCCAGATCCGGCTCGAAGGACCAGAATGTTGGTGCCAGGGTGAAGGGAACCCCAAAGGAAACTCAGATGCGAGCCGAAAGCAGCGAGGGAGCGCGAGCCGTGACCGACCGTTCGCTCTGAAGCCTTGTGAAGCACTGAACAACTGAAGAATTCTCCTTAAGCAGTTGTTTTATTTTAAACTTTGTTCTCTAGGTTCTAGAATGTTCTGACGCACGCACTGACACCGTGCGCGCGCCGGATTCTAGAATAAATTATCTGACAGTTGCCTGCCAGTGTGGCTGCAGCCCGAGCCTCCCCCCGCGACCGCAGCCCCTACTAATCTTTGTCATCAGGCTCTCACTCCCCTACTACGATTTATTAAAAATAAACAACGAAAACCTCTTTTATTTGTTGACAAAAATATACAAACTATTTGTTACATTAATTTCATAAAAATGTGTGCTACGCGTCGCCAACACACATATTTATTAAACGACGACGTCGTCAAGATAATAATGATTCCATAGTACAGCTGTCATTCGCTGTTGACATTTTGACAATTGTTTTCTTCCCTATAAATTAGACTTAACACATTTTATGATATGAAACCTCCATGGTATAAGTACAGTGGGCACAGTATATTTTAGAAAGAAAATTACTAAAGCACGGAGTCGAAGCTGCGCACGGGAACTCTAGTATATATATATAGCAAGATAGACGTTAATACGTATACTTCTATATGTAGGTAATAGCAATTTACTTTCCTACAGCTGGGCACGGGATTCCTCTCGGAATGAGAGAGGTAGGGCCAGTAAGGCCCCCACGCTAGCCTACTACAGGTTAGCAGACTTCACACGTCATTGACAAAATCTCTCAGACATGATGTTTTCCTTTACGTGCAAAAGCCGAAATGCACACTAAGGTGCTTCATGACGGTCTCCAACGTAAGTGAGGTCGCCAGCCTGTCAGATCCCAAGAGGTCCTACCACCGAGCAAGTCAGATATTTTCTCGCCTCTTACGAGATGCCTATCTGAGTGGCAGTGAGGAATAGTGAGTATTCTGACAAGGGGACAATGGGTGGCGGTTATTTTCAGATTGATAATGTTATTGCTAGAGGACTGCCAAGTCAAAGCTTTCGAGTTCGAATCCAGGGCATCAATATGACAACACGTTCGGCGCAGCAGCTAAGCGATCGGCTTCTTCGCCACGTGTTGTGGGTTCGATCCCTACACGGAGCAAATATTTATATGATCTACAGGTAGTTGTTCCGGGTCTGGGCGTTTGTGTATGTGAGAATTTGTGTTTGTAAAAGATGCGCTTGATAGATAAAATTACTGCCTCATTAGTCTAGCGGTCCCAATCGCGACTGCTAAGCTAGAGGTCCTGGGATTCCTTAGTCGAGCAAAATGTTATTGGGTTTTGTTCTTCGAAATTCTCAGTAGGGATTCGAACCCACATACTCAGCAGCGGCACTTGCTACTAAATGAATTAAGTAAATAAATAAAATCAAATAATAAATCCTTTGTTCAATGTCAAAATGACAAAGAAATTTACATTTCTTATAACATTACAAACTTCCATTTACGACCTACGAAACCATTTTCCAGGTAGAGGCCATCAAACAGTACATGAATAATAAATTATTTAAGTATTCAGTTAACGTTCTCAAATAATTATATACTGAAAGCGGCTCCATCGCTTTAGAATACAGAGTAGTCTTACAAACATTGTTCGCTACGCCGTAGACAGTGCTACAATAGCGTCGTAGCGCCGTAGCAGCGTAGCACCTTATTGGCATAGGGTATTGTCGTGGAAACTGTATTATTCGCAGTGTTTATAAACTGCCTTATAGCTTAGTGGTGCTGAGCGCGACTGCTATGCTAGAAGTCCTGGGTTCGATTCTCAGGGCGAGCAAAATGTTATTGGGTTTTTCTATGAAATTCTCAGTAGCAGTTCGGAGTCTGGATTTGTGCCCGGTTAATGCCTATAGGCTCGCCTTCTATAACATGGGACCTAAACACTCCGTCAAACTAGGGGTACAAATTAGAATACCTCTGCCTAACCGCTCGGGGAATACAGGCGTGATGGTATGTTATAAAAATATCCCATCACCTTTCGTGAAGAATATATTGGGTGGTTTCTTTTGTCCAGTCCAGAATCAAGATTTTATTCCTTACGATGACAATTGTTTTTTTAAAAAAAAACATTGCCCTACACTAGGGTTTTCTCTTGTATCGTGGGTGCGTTTACAAACACAAATTCTCACATACACAAACGCCGAGACCCGAAACAACTACCTGTTGATCATACAAATATTTGCTCTGTGTGGGGATCGAATCCACAACACGTGGCGCAGAAGCCGATCGCTCAACCGCTACGCCAATCATGTCGTCATTATTATATACAAACAGTAATATTATTTAATAATAGACTACAGTATTAATACTAGTAATAATTCACGTTATCAGCGCGGTTCAGGCTACCCACGATTGTGAAAGTTAGGTTTAATTCTTGTGATTTATGCAGTGGTCGCTGTTCCATATGGGCGGCACAATATTGTGTGATATTCTCCTATGTCCCTGACTTTATTGGTAGTAGAGTATGATTTGTTTAATACTAAAAATTAGGGAGACGATGTGGGTTTATGATGACGTCATGTGTTATGTAGTTAGTTGACTAGTCAATATACAATCACGCCTGTATTCTCCGAAGGGTTAGGCAGAGGCGTACTTATGTACACGCACAGTGCGCCGGTATGTTTAGGTCCCTTGTAATAGGGAGCGAGACTATGACCTTTTTTGATTAGTTTCTAGTTATGTTGACTAGTTAGCATATGAATATGCTTTCATAAAAAACATGTGCAACGAATCTTCGTTGCACAGACTCGAGTTGAAGCGTAAGAATCTTCTTAGGTTTTAACTCTGAATCAATAATCAGATAATGTAACTCACGTATGAATAAAAACAATTACAAAAATTATTCACTTGTTGACGAAATGGTAGAGTAGGATCCTAGATTAACGGTATCGGAATCCGAATAATAACAGAATTTGTTTAAATTGCGTTAACGTTGCGTATTACGTTTGTAAGAGAAAATCGGTCCGCCGGACCGGACCGTTGCTACAAACTTTAAACTTGGAACGAATAAAAAAATGGCCGCGTAATTGTCATAAATTCAGAGGCATTCATTCAAAAGTCGTTTGTATTAAAGTTTATTGATTCAGTAATTACTCTCACAATGACTTAAAGACTTGAATCCGGAAAATATTGGACTATAAAAGTCGGAATGCTTTAAATAAACGACGTAGTTAATTGTGGTACGATGATATATAACATGGCTGGTATTGTGTTGGGCTGAAGTTATAATATTATTATAATTATTTAACAATGCTATATTAGAGGCCAGAGTTCTATTCGCAGGTTGAGCAGTATAATTGGCCTTAGTAGCACCTTGGGGTACGGATTTGTGCCCCGTTAATTTTATGTCATGCCCGATTATCTTTATGGTCATCATTTAACACTGCTACACAAGAGATCCTGGGTTCGATTCTCAGATCGAGCAAAGTGTTATTGAGGTTTTCTAGTAAATACTCTGTTACATATCAAACTATGGATTTGTAAACGGTTAATTGCAATAGGCTCACCCCTTATTTTTCAATATATTCTGAAGAAGATGATTCATATAAATGAAATAAACCTCTTCTTGGTGCTGAGAAATTATAATTTGAATAGGCAAGGTTTTACAAAAAATAAAAAGGGTGCTTCGTCCTCCATCTTTTTCCAATATCAATTTTACCATAGAGCCCCAGAGCTCTATGTCCACGCCGCTCCGTCGTCCCGCCGACCAACGAGCTTCCTTCGCTGGAGCTCCCATATCCAAGAGTATTTAAAATATGGACAGCGTATACATATTCATTAATGTACACAAATAATAAAATAAAATAAAAAATTAAAGCAACCCCCGAAACAAAACTGTTTAAAAAGGAAAAAAAAACTATACATTGTCCTTTTATATTTAATAAGTAGAATATTTTAATCCAAGCCTCATTGTGTCGGAGGAGCTCATGTGCTCGTCAAAACACATCGTTTGAGCCCAAACACAACGTAGATGCCGTACACCGTTGAGGAGTTCTTCTGACGGGTTGGGTATGCTGCAGGATTTTGTAATATAATTGACAAGTGACAGGATTTCAGGACTTGTGGAAGTTGTTTATATCTCTTCATCAAGAAAAGAGGTGATGATTTTCAAACGGCTGAGCAGATTTTTTGAAACACAGCTAACAACACTCTTGACTAACACAGCTATCAAACAAAAAAAAGAAATAGATCAATATCGGTTCACCCGATCAGGCCGTACGATGCAACAAAGAAACACACAGATACACAGACACACTATGAACTTATAACACCCCACATTTTTGTCAGGGGTTAAAAACACAAATAGACAGGACAGAACACAACCTTATTACATGGGACCTAAACATACCGGTGAACTGTGGGTATAATTTTTTACACTTCTGCTTATCACTTCGAAGAATACAAGCTTGATGGTATGTGCTAAGTCTCTCAATATCTAGACTCATCATCGTCATCATCCTATATTCGTCCACTGCTGGGCGTAGGCCTCTCCTAGTAATCGCCACAGAGCCCAATCTTCGGTTTTACTCATCCAGTTACTGCCAGCTGCCTTCCACAAGTCGTCATTCCACCTGGACAATAGGCGCCCTACACTACGTTTGCCTAATCGCGGTCTCCACTCAAGAACTCGTATGCTCCAGGGTTTAGAAGTTCTCCGCCAGATGTGTTCATGCATGACTCTCTCCATAGCTCGTTGTGCGACTTTATACTTGTGGACCAGTCTCACTATGAGTGCCACGTTTCGATTCTATAGGTAATAACTGGTTGGACGCACACATTGAAGACTTTCGTCTTAAGTTTAAGCCACTTTGGTATGGATGACGATAATGTCTAGACTATTGACACAAAATTTAAATTAAAAATGTAAATACAATTAACAATCACAAAATTCCATTACATTCATTGAATAAACACACTAGAATAAGCAGATAACGCACTCATTAATTCATCTCCCCACCACCAAAATAATATAATGGGTTCATTGTAATAAATTACAATTGTAAATCAATTCATTGAATTCAATCAAAGTCTGGGATTACTTCTCGCGGCGCGGGGCTTGCATTGAACTCGCAAGCAACGGATATTGGCTTACAAATGGGTTTACGCAACGTGTGTAATTTCACACTATTATCTAAGCTCCCTTACCAATCTAATCAATTAATTGAATTTAATCAATTGATTGATTCTGCTGAAGTTTGGCTTTTGTAATACTGTGATTTGAATTGTTTTTGGGTATCTTTTTTCTATATTGGAAAAGTAAGATTAGGTATGTCTGTGTAAACGTTTTTATTATTTTAATCTAGTTGACACCTGCAGTTTCACTCGCGCCTCATAGTGCCTTACTATTTATTTATGTATTATTATTATTTTAAATTTGTATGATAACTATTTTCAATTATTATTTAAATATTCTACATTTTGTGGCATTAGTTACTTACAGATGCGAATCTTTGAAATGAAATGATATTTATTCTGCAAGTAGATCTTTATAGATACTTGTACATGTCAATGGTTTGGTTTTTTATAGCTAGATGGCTTCGGCATTTCATAACTGACGACCATTGAGAAGAAACACCGAAACAAACTTAGAGAATCATGGTCTCTTTTAAAGTCCAGACATGGAAGAACACTTATATGTGTGGCACGACGTAGCGTAATGTCTGAAATGGCCTTTTGAGGAAAGAACCATAGCAGCTTTGAGTAGACCAGTCCCAACTGACGGCACGCATGCATCAGTCATCGTGTAGCTCAACCATAATTTAGGGAGCTCAATGACCTTTAAAGCTTTAGTTCGCTTATTTATGAAATATCTACATATACTACGCCTGTATTCACCCAAGGTCAGGCAGAAGTGTATTTACTGTACACCCACAGTATGGTATGTTTACGCCTATATAATAAGGGGCGAGCCTATAGCCATTAACCGAGCACAAAATCCAAGCTCTGAGCTGCTACTGAGAATTTCACAGAAAAACCCAATAACACTTTGCTCGACCTGGGAATCAAACCCAGGACTCCAGTGTAGCAGTCCCGCTGAGGATCACTAAACTAATGAGAATTTAATAGCGAAATCCAATAACTCTCAAAACTAATGAAATATGATGATTAATGTATTGGAGAATATTAATTTAACATTTTTATCATTTATCAATATGAGAAATATATTATTAATTTATTATTGAAAAAATAACTCAATTTTCTGAATCCAGGTCCATCAACCAGCCAATTTACGCCTGGAAGTCAGTATATCTAGATGTTATCGCTAGAATAACGTCGAAGCGACAGCCATCGGTCAGGACCCGAGTAATTTAGTCCGATTTATATAGTGACGTCATCATAACGGCCATCTTTGACGCCATTTTGTTGGACGTTGACAAATAATTTCATTTCGTTCTCGATTCTATCGATTGTGGGGTGCGCGCTGATGCGAGATAGATTCGGTATCGATGGATAGTTCTGATTATCGCCGGCGACAGATATATTTTGGTGATGTTTGTTATTATTGAGGAGTGACCTCATTACTTGGGAACATTAATCATTGGAATAATGAGAAAGATACATTTGAGTTTTGCAACAGTGAAAGCCAATTCGAATAATTACCATAGTGATAAAAAATACTAATGTAGGTATATCCTATTGAATATAGGACATACATACCATCACGCCTGTATTCCCCGCAGGGTTAGGCAGAGGTTGTACTTAATTTACACCCACAGTTCGCCGGTATGTTTAGGTCTCATGTAATAGGGGTGAGCCTATTGCCTTTAACCGAGCTCTAATCCAGATTCCGAGTTGTTAAACCCAATAACACTTTGCTCGACCTGGGGATCGAACCCAGGATCTCTAGCGTAACAGTCGCGCTTGGGACCACTAGACTAATGAGACAGTCTTTAATATAGTATAACTGTCTCGATTTTCTAGTTTCTTAGGTTGCAAGTGACTTCTGAGCGTGAGATCCTGGTTTATTCCCAAGTCAAGCAAAGTATTATTGGGATTTTCTATGCAATTTCCAGTAGCAGCTTGAAGTTTCGATTTGTGCCCGGTTATTGGCAATAAGCTCAGCCTCTACGAGTATTACATGGGACCTAAACATACTGACGAACTGTGAATTTACTTTAGTACACCTCTGCTTGACCTTTCGGGGAATACAGGCGTGATGATATATCATACTTAAGAGTGTGTGATCTCTACTTGAATGTGTACAGTCAACAAAAGCGTTAGGTATGCAGGTAGCGAACGCCATCTGGGTCTTGATCTTGACATACATTGCGTTATAAATAATTACTTCGCTTCATCACAATGCTTACGTTGTGTTTCGCCGAGTTAGTGAGGTTACCGGAGGCCCAATCCTCTTTTAAAAGGTCGGTAACGCACTTGTGACTACTATGGTGTTGCGGGTGTCCATGGGCGGCGGTAATCGCTTACCATCAGGTGATCCGTCTGCTCGTTTGCCCTCCTATCCCATAAAAAAAAGTATTCACCAAAGGGTCAGCAATGTAGATAGCTAGCACCGTCTGCGTTCTTACCACATGAGAAATTACTACCTGGACACGACTTACAGTGGCCAGTGTGGAAGTCCCTAAATTGACTTCGTACCCAAATTGGCAGATGCAGAACCAATATGTGCAAATAGGGGTTCATAGATTCTGATCTTGCTCAATGTGACTGCGGCGACCTACAGCAATCTATGTCACATTTACTGGAGTGTAATTTGTGCCCGAACACTAGCACGAGGGACAATCTATACGCTGCACTCATAACGCCATTGAAATGGCCTCCAATTCCTTGAAAATTATTTGATCATTGACATGATAAGGAGAAGAAAAACCGACTGCGTTTTGATGCATACTGCGCCATACATTATAAAACAGTCCTTGTCAAAATACAGATGTCACTAGCTACCTGAATATCTAACGCTTTTATCAACAGTACATTGGTATCCAAAACTGGCAAATTTCTTCAATCAATTTTCTATTTAATCTCCAAATAATAGAGTTTAATATCCATTGGGGAAATTTGACAGTTTTTGGAAACTTGATGTGCGGTGAACTGTACATTAAATGGAACATAATAATACATTAACTGATTACAATTATCCTTTGAGCCCGTAATGGCATATTAAGTACTTTACCGAAGTTCATTTGTCTGCGACGAGGATTATTTTAAAAAAATATTAAAAAATGTTTTTGGTAAATAATTTCTCATTTACTCGCAAATGAAGATTAATTTTTAACTTTAATCAAACATTTAATTTGGATTAAAAGCATTTTCAAATTAAAAGAACCTCGCTTTTACTTTTTATGCCATTTTTTCAATAAAATATGAAGCTGAATAATCTTTCAACGACTTACAAGCCTCTCTTGGAAAGCCACTAATACTATCGAGATTCGCATATACCGATGTTCCGATTAAACATCGATATTCCGTAATCGATTATCGGTATACGGTGACTCGATTACGGACCGCTTAACATCGAGCGCTCGAGTGACAATGTAATTGACATTAGGCCGCGGCAGCTATTACAAACTTACTATTGTAGATGGCACAATTGAAATAGAACTTTACTCTTGTAAAGATAAGGTCTAATAGGTGTGTAAAAGCAATAACTGTTTGGACTTAGGGAAGTTCTAAACGATTATAGATATGGTTGAGTTCAATGATAGAGAGCAATTCGGTACAGATGTTGAACATACCCAAGAAGTTTCTTACAGTGATTTGTATTATCTTCTGTCTCCCAGAGTTAGGGTCTTTGGAGTAATTGGTAGTAATTTTACTGGTCTGGGGGTTAAAATCACGACTTTTGATAAATCATTACAGGATTGCCTCATTAGTCTAGTGGTCCCAAGCGTGACTGTTACGTTAGAGGTCCTGGGTTACATTTAAACTTAAAAATAATAATTTTAATTAGTCTAGAACATCGCCGTAAAGTTGCTAGCTTATCGGTTTTTTATCGGATACATTTCGGAGAGTGTGCATTAGATCTCCACGATCTTATTCCCCCTGACCCTTTCTACTATCGGACGACCAGAAGCACGAAAAAGCGTCATCGATTCATGGTGGACATTCCAAAAACCCGAACGAAACGCTTTAAGTCCACTTCGTTCATGCGTACCGCTGAAATATGGAATGCGTTTCCCGAGTGGGTCTTCCCTGATAGATATTATAATCTGGGTGTCTTTACATCACGAGTGAATCGGTTTCTTCTAGGCAAGCGCGCTCCATCGTAGATTGCAGTATCGCTTAACATGAGGCAAACTGGCGGTCAAGCGTAAGCCTATCACGAATAAAAAAATATTTTTTTATTAATAAAAAAATTGCCCGATCGCTGTTAAAACTTAAAATTGTTTTTTAAATTTAAATAATCACTTCAAATTCATGCATAGCTTCCAGACTGACTGAGCAGAATGTATTACTTTACAAATAAAAAATATCAAGCGTTCAAAAATGTTAAATAGTCGCTGGACGCACCATCTGTGTATAATCAATATTAACAAAATCGACATAATACAATTTTCCCCGTGTGGGGACGGTTTAGAATATAATTCCTCACTGGCATTTAGATAGACATCTCATAAGAGGCGAGAAAATATCTGTCTGCTTGGTGGCTGTCGACCACCCTTACGTCGGAGTCTGTCGTAAAGTACTTTGGTGTGTGTTTCGACTTTTGCACGTAAGAGCCTGTTCCCCGTCTCAGTTACTGCGGCTCCGGCAGTCCAGTCCGTACTGACTCTTAAGGATCGGCAAAGCATCAGCAACTCCTCTGGTGTTTTCGGTGTCCATGGATGGCGATGACTACTTTACCATCAGATGGTATAATTTCTGATGGTATAATTTATTGTATAATTTTGTAATTAGAAAAATTATAAAGTGTGAGTATAGTGTAGCAATCTTAATAAGAACATACATATATTTATCTGTAAAATTGTTGTGCCCGCGGTCTGAGCTTATCATGCTCACTTAAATGTCCTGCTGATGGTGGCGATGTGTGTCGGGTTGTTTTATTCCCTACAATATGGTTGAGTCGGACCACGCCGATACGCACGTCATGCTCGGGTGCTGTCAGCTCTTACTTGCTATGGCAATCCCAATGTTTTTTTATACATCGAAGTGCAGAATTCTCAGCAACTAGTTGGAACAAAGTTGTAATGCATAATATAGTAATCATGTTTTTTTTTTAAAGAATATCTATGGAGTTACTTGCCGGCTCGTCTCCATATGACCCACTTTTTGGAACCGTGCATGCGTGCATGTAGTTTTGACTTTTCAAAAGTACCAATTTTACTGGTCTAATTGAAATAAAACATTTTGATTTTGATTTTGATGGCTCGGCACCTTTAAAAAAATACAAATAACCTAAGCAATTTTTCTAAGCAAAGTAGAAGTAGAAGCTTTGTAATTTCGCGACGATATGCCAAACATATTGTAATTAGGGCCAGCACTGTACAGACGTCTACAAAATGCACTCGCGCTGAACTCGTTTGAACCCTTTTTTATTAAAACTTTTGCATCAACTTTTTTAATTTGTTTTGTATATGAGATGTTTGTAGCAGACGAACATAAGTTTCTGAAAGCCAAATGAGATGATGTCGATGCCAATTGGATTTTCTGACGTTGAAGACTTAAAGTTTATTTTTGTTATTTATGAGAACATTTTCAATTGTTCTATCTCTATATTTATATCTTCAGGAGTTGTTTATAATCTACACATATTTCAAAGCTTGTTTCTCTGTCAGATGACTAAACTAACATTTGTACATACAAATAGTATTAAGTAGCTTCGTTTAATCACTTTTTTAATAAAAAAAAAGACGTGTGGCACTCGGGGACTGCCGCGGTAAAGCTATTGCATAGCGTTTTTTATCAACTTATGTAATACAACCAATGCCACCTAAAGGCGGGTTACTGAACTAAAGAGACAAGCGTGTTAGGTTTTTTTCATTACGGAATTTCTGGATTCGGTCCCCACGCTCAAGGCCCGCGATAGAAGCTATGCAATAGCTTAAAAAAAATTATCTACACGAGGTCAGTGATTTGATTAAATGATATTTCTGTAAATAGATCTTTTATGGACACTTTTACGAGTCAATTTTTTTTTAAATTAGATGACACCGGAATTTCCTAACTGACGACCTCTGAGAAGAAACACCGAAACAAACTCAGAGAATCATGGTCTCTTTTAAAGTCCAGACATAATTCTTAGTAGCAAATATGTGAGTTCCAATGTACGACAATGTCTGAAATGGCCTTTAGAAGAAAGAGCCATTGCGGCTTTAAGTAGACCAGTCCCATCTGACGGCACGCATGCATCAGTCATTGGATATCTCGACCATAATCTAGGGAGCTAAACAACCCGTCGCATGTAGATACATGTAGATGGTATTTGATACAAGGTACCACCTGATTGGTCTGCTCAAGTATGCTGAAAAGAGTAAGTGTGAATAAGCAAGGTCTTTTTTATCAATAAAACGTTGCCTCGCATTGGGATATCCCGAAATCGATTCCGTACCCGAAATAAATAGCATGGCAATCGAACCGGCGGCTGACTCACAAGTCAGTCGCTCAATCACCGTAACGTTCATGCCATGTAAAAGTAACATATTAATTATGTATAAAGATATATAAGCAGTAATTTTCTCAAACAGTAGATAATAGTCATAAATACTATAATTTTCTTTGTCTTTTAACATACACAATTACACATATATAGGTATATATAATTAGATATAAGATTTTAAGTACTGTCTCTATATAATTTATAGATGTACAGATACGTAAACATAGGAAGCAAAGCCTTTCATTACTAATATTGAAATACAAGAAAATGACATATTAAAACAATATTTGTCGAGCACTTTTGTACATATTTATACTTTTATTTGACAAATATTTACTGAGTATCGTTTGATACTGAATTTATGTTTTTAATAGTTAGTTAAAAAAATAGTTTTACTTACAGTATTCATGGGCGTTGTTTTCAACCATCAAATAGAGTGATTGCTACTTTTAATGTATGTTTAAAATATGTTTTTACTGAAGTTGTTAATATTAAAACTTGAGTAAATATTAATAGAAATTATTTGAAGAGCTTGGCTCATTAATTATTGATATGAAATATCCATATAAAATTTAAAATATAATATTTGTCTAAATATTAAAATATTATAATTATACTGAATAATTATAATGTAATATAATGTCTGTGACGCGGTAGCCTAGGTAGGCTAGGGCGTCGGACTTGCAATCATGTGGTTGACGGTTCGAAACCCACCCATTGCACTACCGACATGAATCCACTCGTAACACAAGCTTTTAGCTTAGAACGAGGTTTGACATATTATATTTTAAAAAAAGTGCTTCTTTAGTCTAGTGGCCTTAAGAACGACGGCTACGCTAGAGGTCCTAGGCTCGATTTCCAGGCCGAGTAAAGTGTTATTGAGTTTTTTATGAAATTCTCAGTAAAAGCTCGCAGTTGGTCCGGCTACTGGCGATTACAGAGTATATGTAGATTATTTATGGTTGCTAAAGTTCATGTTCAACTCGAAAACAGAATGAAGCTAATTTTCCATTCCTCCCCACACTAGAGGAAAAAATGAACCAACAGCGGTGAAATGGAAAAGCCTTAATACAAAAAAAACATCACAAATAACTACAAAAATCGAATAGACAAACCATTCGAAATAAATCGTTGAAATCGGATCTCGAATTCTGTTCGTCAACAAAAAAAAATCAGATGAAACCGATACATCGATTTTAGAAGTCCGTCAAAAGCTAAACTCTATATTTCTGCGTCACGCGTCCCTCGTATCGATACCGACATTGATTGAATCGATATATCGAAGTATCGAGTCGTCTGATCACGTTCGGTAACGTTGGTCAGTATTTTTTAAACAGAAATGGTTTTTTAAAAATACGAAGCGTTCGTGACGATCTTCTGTTTTATAAACTTCTTTTTGTTCGTTTGACAGCAAATAAGAGATAAAAACAGGACGCCTGTTTCGAAATATATTAATACATCATAATATCACGCCTGTATTCCCCGAAGGGTTACGCAGAGGTGTACTACTGCACACCCACAGTTAGCAAGGATAGCTATACCATATTGTATATTGTCCTACAGCTGGGCAAGGGTTGGCCATAACTAACTAGTTGGATATAACTGTTTACCAGTATTTTATACAGACCGACTGCCATCAGAATTCAGCAATATCCATCAAATAAAAAACTAGCTGTCAGGCTTTTGGGCTACAGCTTTGTTCTCGAAAATTCATAATATGATCAATTTTTTTCTAACCATTGCATGGTACCGTATTCTTATCTCATCTTCAAGGCGTCCCTAACAAAGTTTCCGAACTGCGATCGTCTTTAAATTGTGCCATTCATAATCAAGTAAAACTGATTTCCCTGTGGTACCGCGTCAAGTTTGATTGAGCCGGGTAAACCCTGATCTTGCTAATGTGATTGCTTTCAGAAATATATCCGGGTTGCATCGGTTCTGAGGTAGCTAGAAATAAGGTTAATTCAAAGATTTAGAAGAAATTTTTAGATGATTTGTTGAGACTGAAATGTCATAATTTTATTAAATATTTTTCCAAAAGGTAAAGAAAAGTCGACTCTTCAGCGAAGTTTAATTAGATGTTGCTATATTTCACACGAAGCGACTAACCATTAGATCTCTAAAATATTTTATTCTGGATATCAGCTAAAATTCTAATGATGACAAACTAGTTGTGGAGTCTCAACGTCTCAAGGAATGGTCACCCATCCAAAGACTAACTTACTACTCAGCTTAAACATGCAGATTAGTTGATCAGCATAGTTATTACACTTGGCCACTACTCTTAGGCTTGTCTCTTAGGTCTTCAATACAACAGTAAAGCAGATTAGTAATTAACTAATAATAAATATGTTTTTTTTCACAATTTTTTGTTTATGGGATAGGAGGGCAGACTAGCAGACGGATCGCCTGATGGTAAGCGATTACCGCCGCCCATGGACACCTGCAACACCAGGGGAGTCACAAGTGCGTTGCCGACTTTTTAAAAGGGGATTGGGCCTCCGGTATCCTCACTCACTCGTCGAAACACAACGTAAGCGTTGTTTAACGCCCGTTTTCTGTGAGGCTGTGATATCACTGCAGTCGAGCCGGCCCATTCGTGCCGAAGCATGGCTCTCCCACGTAAAATATGACTATTTACTTACTACGATGACTTCTTTTGATATAGATAAATAATAGCGAAAATAAGCAATGCTCATAGTTTTTCCTTATTCTTAAAAAACACATCTTAGGTTATATAAAAAACCCACAAAAATGACTAGGTACCACAAGTGTTACGCCGTAATTTTGTCCAATACTTTCAACCGTTAATACAAAAAACAAGCATATCAACTAAATTAACCATGAACAACTATAAATCACAAGAAAATATCGGCGAAAATATTTCAAGCATGAAAAATACCAAAAACATAACTTCTGGTGACAAAAAACGGTCTAAAAAATTCAGTGTGAATAATATAATAGGATCACAAAAGAAATCTGAGTTATGTTTAACTGGAAAATGAGGTCACAAATGCCCACGAGTTTTGGGGCACATCGATTTAGTTAAATGAAGTGTAAAATATCAACTGACCAGATTTCCTATAAGTTGACGACTTGGGTTACATCCCTGCTTAGTTTACAAAAGTTTGGGTGACGAAGGTTTCGATAATGAGTTTGGTTTTTTGTTGTTAGTTATAAGTTAAATTTATGTGGTTATAGAAAAAGGTTTTTTGATACTTGGGAAGTTTCTCTATACATTTCATGTGTAAATATTTCGGCTTTTATCCCACGTGTGGGTTCGATTCTCACACCGAAGAAATATTTGTAGTTGTTCCGGGTCTGGGCGTTTGCGTATGTGAGAATTTGTGTTTGTAAACGCACCCACGATACAAAATAAAATTCTAGTGTGGAGCAACCTTTGTTTTAAAAAAAAAAGAAAAGAAAATAAGAGTAGCTTCCTTAAACTTAAACCTTTTTTATGTGTAAAATCAGCGATGTCTTCGTCATTCGGAATTTTCCGAAAGTTATGTCTAAGGATTTCTTGAAAAACTATGTCCTGACTACAGAGGTACACTAACGTACAATAAACAGTACAATAATGGTATAAAATCTGTCAAGTTTATTCAATCGATTTTCAATTTAATCTCCAAACAATAGAGTTTATTATCCATTTTGGTAATTTGACAGTTTATGGTAACTTGATGTCGATTTTTGTTTGATTGACTGTACATCAGTTCGAATTATAACATAAAAACAAGTTGAAATAAAACTACTTTTTACGGATTTTATCGCGTTGTATTGATATTATTTAATTCATGTCATGTCAGAGACAAACACAAGTTGATTAGACCAGTGAGTTGATTTTGGATTCAGCACAACATTATTAATTCTGATATTGTGCGATGGAAATACAGCCATTGTTAGCTATGGCGGTATTTAGATAGTTTAGTGTTTTATCTGACCCATTGTCTGATATATACATTGAATTGATGACATATAATCTTTTGAATTCATATGTACCATCACGCCTGTATTCCCCGAAGGGTTAGGCAGAGGTATACCAAAGTTACACCCACAATTCGCTGATATGATAAGGTCCAATGTTATAGGGAGCGAGCCTATTGCTACTAACCCGGCACAAATCCAGACTCCGAGCTGAGAATTTCATATAAATATAGAAGTGGAATGTAATGAGTGAAAGAGATGAGTTATTATGACTGATAAGGCGTGAGTGAGATAACGAATGAATGATACGATATCCAATAACACTTTGCTCGACCTGGGAATCGAAATCGATCTCTAGAGTAGCAGTAGCGCTCGGGACCACTAGGCGAATGAGGCAGATATTATTAGTACAGAGAATTGATATGTATCTCATTAGATAGAGCATAGTTTACTATCTAATCAGTTGATAACTCCTATCATTTCGACCCAATCTACGTTATCCATTAACATAATAATAATCGATTTCAACACCGAGTATTAATCGAGTATACATATAGACCAAGCTTCAATACAGAAATATAACAGCTTTTCGGTAAAAACAAACGTATCGGTAAATGTTATTCATATATTTATAACATTCTTTATACGCCATAAAAAGAAATACCATATTATGTCGTGTATTGAGAATTTATTCTGCGGCGCAAATAAAAGAAATCGATACAGGAAAACCTTTTGAAATAATACCTAGCCCGTGAAAATGTCATTCATGGATACAAAAATACTTTTATATGATGTATTGCTTGACTATTGATTCATAGGTATATGAAAGGAAAATTACCACAAACTAAATACGATTAGTCTTATATTGCAATCTGTAGTAATGCTATAAACATATCTATATATATACATAAAAGAAGAACCTGACTGAATGACGTATCAACGCACAGCTGAAACTACAGGAGCTAGATCCCTGAAAGTTTACATGCTGGTTCCTTTTGATTGTAGACGAGCACTAAGAAAGATTTTTGGAAATTTAACCCCTAGAATTAAAGACCGCAAAAACTATTATGACACTCGCATATTATACATATTTATTAAACAATGACATCGTCAAGATAATAATTATTATGTTTCATGATTCCATAGTACAGCTGTCATTTGCTGTTGACATTTTGACTGCTGACGGGAACTCTAGTAACTTATAAACTATCCGTGTAGGGACGGGTTAAAATACTGTCCTTCACCGACTTTCGGATAGGCATCCCGTAAAAGGCGAGAAAATATCTAACTTGTTCGATGGTAGGACCTCTTGGGGTTTGACTGGGTAGCGACCACCTGTACGTTCGAGTCTTTCGTATAGCACCTTGGTGTGTGTTTCGACTTTTGCGCGTAAGAGCCAGTTCCCCTCGGTTGCTGCGGCTTTGGCATTCTGCAGTCCGTAACGGCTCTTATGGGTCGGCAATGCATCAGCAACTCCTCTGGTTTGGTAGGTGTCCATCGGTGACTATGAATACTCGTACTTACCACCAGATGGCTCGTCAGCTCCGAGTTAAGCTAGCCATAAATAAACAATATTTTGAACTGACAACACGTTTGTTGTAGTGCCTGAGCGTTCGGCTCCTGGGCCTTTGATTTCTAAATTCCAAGGTGAGTGCCATGGATTTGAACTTGATTCCCAGACCAAGTGACAGCCTTGTAAGCTATAAATTTAATGATATTTAATTGTAAAGTGTATGTACAATAATGTTAAGAAAACCTTGACCAATCCCTGAAGGTATATTATATTACTATATTTAATCCTATATTAGATTACATTAAAAAAATACATTGAATAAAATTTAATAAGTGAGGAAGAATGGAAAACGATGAAATCAATACAGTGGCCAACGTTACTGAGTGCCAAACATATTAAGGCTGATGATGGGTGTTGTCACATTTAAAAAATAGTCGATTTTGGGAATTTGCATTAATTTGGGACAATAATCGTGCATTTTAAACTACTTTAATATGTTTAATCTATAAATGAATATTTAATTATTTTATTTTATTTGTTTTTTTTTAAAAAAAAGCTTACTAGCAATGTAGATCGCATATTAATAGTATTCTTGTTAACCCCTCGTGTTAAGCTAAATGCTTGTGTTACGAGTAGGTTCACGTCGGTAGTGTAATGGGTGGGGTTCGAACCGGCAACCACATGATCGCAAGTCCGACGCCCTAGCCATTAGGCTACCGTTGCTTAGTAATAATATATGTCATCATGGTTTTTTACATGGAGTATATATCTGTAATCAATGCTAATGCACCCCATATCATTTCTATTTCAAAATTCAGGAATACATACTCGGTTCCAATTTTCCATTTTGAACGGACGAATATCTGCAAATTGGCGAACGAGTGCAATAGAAATACGGACGTGCTTTACCTATTTCGGTGTTCCTTTTAGGAATAATATTGGCAAAATAGTATTTGAGCAAATTCAGGAGTATTTATTTGAGTATTATTACTTGAAAAGAAAAGATTTTAATGGAATCGTTTTCTTGGAGCGTTTGAAATAGTAAGAATAATGAGCTATCCGTTAAATCGAAGAAATTTACTTTTTTATACCTCTATGGTGGCAAACAAGCATACGGTAAGCGGTTACCGTAGCCTATAGACGCTTGTAACACCAGGAGGATCACTCGCGCGTTGCCGACCCTTTAAAACTTTTTTAATGGATTTAGTCGGCAAACGAGCTGACAAGCTACTTGGTGGTAATTAGTCATCGTCGCCTATGACACCTGCAACACCAGAGGAGTTGCTGATGCTGTCAGAGCCGCAGCAACCGAGGGGGACTGGCTCTTACGTGCAAAATTCGCACCAAACACCAAGGTGCTATAAGACTGATTCCGATGTAAGGGTGGTCGCTAGCCAGTCAGACTTCGAGAGGTCCTACCACCGAGCAAGTCAGATAGTTTCTCGGCTCTTACGAGATCCCTATCTGAACGGCAGTGAGGAACTGTATTTTAACCCGTCTCCACACGGGGAAAATGATGATGAATTATGATGATTATAATGAATGATTTATTCTTACAATATTTTGTAGGTATGTACGCTTAATTTAAAAAATATCAGATGTTACCCACTCGTGTCCCAAAGGATGGAGTCCACACATAAGTGGGTAACACTGTTAATCTGAATCTATCTCTAAACCAAAATTCATTAATATTAGTTTAGCCGTTAAGGCGTGAAAAGGTAACAAACAGACAGATATATAGGCAGTGTTACTTTCGCATTTAAAATTCGTATAGAACCCAACACCTGATTTAAAAAAAACTATAAACCCGAAATGCACAAACTACTCTGACGTATGTAGGTAACTTCGTCTCCTGCAATAAAGTGGTTATTAATGTGCTGATTCTACTTACTTCACACGCCTCCTCGCCTCCCGAGGCACGTATGGCGAGGCACGAGGCATACATTAAACATAATATTCCTGCTCGCTCCGATGATATTTTTTACGAATAGCGTTTCGCTGGTACTATCGTTATGAATGTACCACGTTCTAGCCTTGAAAGTATTCGCAAAAGAGTTATGTGATATTTAGGGAAGCAATTTTATGGGATAAACGGGGGGTAAACGAGCAGACAGATCGCCTGATGGTAAGCGATTACCGCCGCCCATGAACACCCGCGACACAAGTGCGTTGCCAGCCTTTTAAAAAAGTATTGGGCCTCCGGTAACCTCACTCACTCGGCGAAACACAACGTAAGCGTTATTTGACGCCGGTTTTCTGTGAGGCCGTGGTATAACTCCGGTCGAGCGGGCCCATTCGTGCCGAAGCATGGCTCACTCACGTTATGATAGGTGTGTGAGTTCAATAATAGCATTGCGTATTAATATAAAATCAACGGCCTTATAACGATATTTGACTTATCGACGTCGGATCAAATCGATTTAAACGATATTTTTTTGTGATATTTATTCGAAATTTGCGATTGTTTCTGATATATAATTTATCGCAATATGCTTGAATAGTCTTTGGGTTTGTTCCTGATTAATTAATGATTGATGAATTGTGGACGATGTGGATGATGTACGGTCATAATGGTATCCAAAATTATCAAATTACTTCAATTTAATCTCCAATAGTGATTCATATTCATTTTATTGTAACTTGATGTGCTGTGGACTGTATATCGGTAGGTACAACTCTGGGAATACATTCAACCCCTCGGGAAGTACATTTATACAAAATATTTCTATAATCAAATCTTTCAAAGCAATTTAACTTCAATAAAAATCCGCTTTAGCGTAATCCTTTTCCACTAACCGTTTTGTAATAACAGCTGCCACCGATAAGACAGTGTTGCCATTAGATTCGTCTCTCATTTAAATTTGCCAATAGTCACGCCGCGCCCGAACTGAAGTTGTAACATTATAGTAAATTAATTCCTTCCGCTAGAAAGAAAATGACTTTGGTGTAGGGTTACCAGTAAATTTATGGGAAATTTTATTATAAATTGGAATAGCGGAAGATGGCCGCAGCAATGCAGTTTTAGTGGTATTAAACTGATTATCTTTAAGGGCCTCAACTCTCCCCCCGAGTCCCCCCCCCCAAATGCAACTGAGTCTACCCCTGACAATACATAAATTAAACTTGATATTTTGATATTATTCCACTTTCTCAGTGTTAGCCCCTTCACCACGGAGTCATTTCGGGTAGGTTAGGGTGCGGTTTTCTTCACGGAATATGCATTTGCCTACCTTTATAATACGATAAACTTTTCTTAATTTTTTCTCTCTTTTTTACTGCAGATATGTTCTAACCTCTCCTACGGTCTCCTACGAGTCTAGAGGATGATGGGACACAAAAGAGGTAGAATGGATCATATTGGTGCAATTTTAACCATAATTAAAGTACATCATCGTTAGAAAAAACTATGTTGGAAGTAAGATCCTTCATGCTGATTTCTGTAGACCTTATTTCAGTCTTCTGGACCATAATAACAAATCCATTGAAATCGGATAAGTAGTCCAGGCGCTTCGGTGAAACACACACAAATACATACGAAATTCAAGTCTTTAAACCTAATCTAACTGAGTACATAGACTGCTAAATATATAACCCTTTCGTTAAGTTTTTTTTCTTTATTAAAACGATGCCCCACACTAGGATTTTCTCCTGTATCGTGGGTGCGTTTACAAACACAAATTCTCACAAACACAAACACCCAGACCCGGAACAACTACCTGCAGATCCTACAAATATTTGCTCCGTATGGGGATCGAACCCACAACACGTTGCGCAGAAGGCGATCGCTCAGCCGCTACGCCAAACGTGTCGTCAAAACTGTATATTTGGCACTATATCGTATCGTCGTATATCCGGCATTAATTAAATCACAGTCGCTTAAAAGATGTACTTACAGTAAACATTTGAAAATTTAAAAACGTATTAGAAAAAAACAAAATCAATTTCAAACAAACGACTTCCTAATCCTTTCTAATCTTTGATATTGTAACATTATATATTCCTAAAATTAGATACACTCGCACAAATAAATACGCAAAGCACGAAACCCACAAAGCAACATACAGTGAAGTGAGACTATTTCACTCATTTACACTTATATTCCATTTTCTACTAGTGCGATTTAGCAACACTCATGTCAAATTATCACTTTTACGTTTAATTTTATCACTATTTATTCACCTAATGCCACAGAATAATCTTTGATCAAAGAGCTCTTTGAATAAGTATTTAGGTAAAAGAAAATGTCTTCCATTCAAGTTTGTCGAGGGTCCAATAAATTATCGTATTTATACGGTAGGCAAAAGCACATTCTTGTTTTTTTTGGGAGCCAAATGAAACTAATTGAACTGGTTCTGTCTTCTTGGTGCTCAAATTTCTGCATGTGAGTGACAATACTACCATTCACATATACATCTCCTAAGAGGGGAGAAAATATCTGACTTTCTCGTAGGTTCGTTTCAACATTTAGGCGTGAGAGCCAGTTCCTTCTTAATTGCTGTAGTTCCAATTGCTCTGGTATTGCAGATGTCTATGGTTGGCGATTACCACTTACCACCAGGTAGCAAATTTATAATATGTAGGTAAAACAATAATTTTATGTATATTATTATAGCCTTATTGTTGTGATAAATAACACTGAGTTAATCTTTCCCAATATCGTGGGAATTTCACGTATTGTTCTGACAGCTAATTCTTTAATAAAAAAAATATTAATAAATGCAAAACACATTATTTCATGGGTGGTATACATTCAGAGTATATATCCAGATAATTGGACCGGTTCACACCGGATCAGACCAAGGAATCTGTAATGAGACAATATTTTTAACTTCAGACGTGTTTATGACAACTTTAGTTTGACGCGTCTGTCTGTGTGTCTGTCTGTTGCATCGTAACTCCTAAAGGAATCGACCGATTTTGATTCCCATTTTTTTAGTTTGAAAGATGACTTGATCGAGATTGTTCTTAGCTATGATTTAAGAAAATCTGGCCAGCCGTTTAAGGTTATCAGCTTTTTTCTAGTTCAATGAAAGTACGTGAGCAACTTTCACAGATCTGATCGATTTGAAACTTAGTATCCTGTTACTTCAATGATATTGCAAAAACATGGTAACTATGACTTGATAACTATGACCGGCCAGGTGGAGTGACGACTTGCGGAAGGCAGCTGGCAGTGACTGGATGAGAAAAGCCGAAGATCGGGCTCTGTGGCGTTCATTAGGAGAGGCCTACGTCCAGCAGTGGACGAACATAGGCTGATGATGATGATGATGATGATGACTTGATACCGCGGATTTTTTTTATTTTTAATTCAATGGCTTGTGGCACAAGTATTCTTATACTTAAAAGAAGACCTCTTCAATGTTGTTGTTGAAACCTATTTTTATGCCATTCATTATTATTTATGTATTTAATATTATTTAGATTTATTCCTGTCTAGTACAGAAAAGGCAATAAACCAGAAGATGTTGACAGAACTTTGCCGAGAAAACAAAAACAGAACCTTTTAGCTAGGTAGGTAAAAATAAAGTTATACTTACGTAACATTTACCAGTTGGTAACCCTATCACAAACGAGTGAAGAAATATTTCACGAACAGTTTTGCTGAGCGGACGATAAATTATCGAAGTTGTATTAAGTCTGAGTCAGGCTGGCGTGGGCAGCTCCCAACATGTACCGCTTTAGCTCGCTGTCGTTATGTTCCACTTATATGAAGCTTTGCAGAGAAAAATGGACTCAAATTGGGGGAAAATTTTTAGACAATCTCTTGAGGAAAATCGAGTAGGGGAGAATATAATTTACGTTCAAAATCTAATATACAATATCAGTTATTAGGAGACTAGCTTCGACCCGCGTCTGTGTCTGCGTGGACGTCAGAATTGGGTCCGACCTGAATAAAAAGTAGCGTATGTATTATTTCAGACTATAATCTATCTCTGTGCCATATTTCATCCAGATCCGTTCAGCCGTTCTGGCGTGAAAGAGTAGCATACATCCATACTCACAAACTTTCATGTTTATAATATTAGTAAGGATAGAAAGAGAGAGAGCCAGTCCCTATACGTAGAAAAAAATCGTATATAAAAAAAATTGCCCCAAAACAAGTTACTTAAGCTTTCTTGCTTTTTTTAAATGAACCAATATAAAATACGGCTTGGTTGTGCCCAAATTTATTTTTAAATTTATTAAAAACAATCTTAAATACTAACTTCTTATTTAATACTATTTCATGAATACGAATGGTATAATCATGAATTCCTTGACTCCTAAACTAGGGGTACATCCCTGTGTCTTAGGATACAGTGATGCTCTGTTACTTGTCCAATTTATCAGCCTCCTAACATCAACTCGAAAAAAGTGCTTTGTAAGTAAAATACAAATTCAAACACCCAGACACGGAAACTTATACTGCCGAAGGATGGTTTCTGTCAGAAGGACTAATTATATAAGTTTATAGAAATCCTAGAGTACTAAATATTAAGTCCAATTTAAATTTTCAGAAGTGGTACTACCTACTTATCCTTACTGATATTATAAACGTGAAAGTTTGTGAGTATGGATGTTTGTTACTCTTTCACACCAGAACGGCGGAACGGATCTGGATGAAAATTGGCACACAGTTAGATTATTGCCTGGAATGATACATATATATGTTACTTTTTATCCAAGTCGGACCTAATCCTGAAGTCCACGCAGACAAAGTCGTGGGGCAGAAGCTAGTACCACTCTTGCGTCGGAGTCTGTCGTAAAGCGCTGCGTTCTGTGTTTTGACTTTTGCACGTAAGAGCCGGTTCCCCTCGGTTGCTGCGGCTCTGGCAGTCTGCAGTCCGTAGGGGCTCTTAAAGATTGGCAACGCATCAGCAACTCCTCTTGTGTTGCAGGTGTCCATGGGCGACGATGACAAATTACCACCAGTTGGCTCGTCAGTTCGTTTGCCGACTTATTCCATAAAAAAAAAACTAAACGATGTACTGGTTTCTGACACTTACGCGAATATTAGACATTGAAATAAAACTACCTTTTACGGATTTTATCGCGTTGTATTGATATTATGGATGCTGTAAAGGATCCGAAACGTCGGGAATCAAGTAATATTAATACAACGCGATAAAATCCGTAAAAAGTAGTTTTATTTCAATGACTAAACGATGTGTTTATCTGTACCTTTAAAATAAAATAATTAACAAATAGTTAAATTGTACTTAACACGACTTACATCGTTATCGTTTAGAGTTTAACTCGTGGAAATGGTCTGAGAATCATGTAGCTGAAAAGATGGGCGTTCATAAAGTTACAATGTCGTTCCAGTATAAGGTCATAAACTCCAAATGGGTACAAGACTACAAACTTTAGCATGTTGGTAGTACTGGAATGTCATACATTTTATTCTGACATTGATAGGAAGGATAAGTTTAAAGATTTTATTTCATATAGCCTATTACAATTATTCTACATAACATAACATATCATCACGCCTGTATTCCCCGAAGGGTTAAGCAGTCGCGTACTAATGTACAGTCTAATACACCCAGTTACCACAAACTGTTAACTTCCGGCAATGGATAATAAACTGTATTATTTGGAAAATAAATTGAAAATCATTTAAAAAAAATTGACAGTTTTTAATACTATTGCTGTTCTCTGTACACTCACAGTTCGCTGGTATATTTATGTCCTATGTAATTGAGGGCGAGCCTATTTCCATTAACCGGGTACAAATCCCAAACTCCGAGCTATTACTCCATTGAAATTTACAAAAAATAAATTTGAGAATTTCATAAAAAATAATTCTAAAATCAATTTAATACAGAACTGTCTTAATATTTCCATATTTTCTGCATGAATTATAAAACTTGTCGTTTTATGCAATCTCACTGTCCTTAGCGCCATCTTGGAATGAGAGCGTTATAGCAGACATCTTGCTTTGGAAAAGCGCTAAAATAAAACAGAGCTTAAAATAAACTACCCTACAGGGGACTCCGCCTCTTCATGCACTGGAAAAGTAGTATCAAATTTCGCAGTAAATCTCGCCTCGTATTATTCTCATAATTTATGACGTAAGAGCCGACACACATAGAGGCGTTGCGACGTCACACCGCCAAAATTTGCGACGCCGCCCGACGCTCGCGAAGAGCAACACGCCGCGCATTCCGGCGACGTGACGTCACATCTTGGTGACAATACTATAGTTTTACATTGGGACACTTTATTTATGTTTTTACTAGTATAAGCTGATTAAATTTTAGAAACTTTCCGTATAGTTAGAGGTCACCATACTGATAATTATGGCAAGTGATTAATTAGTCTCATGAAACAAACAAACGAGGACCTGGGTTCGATTTCCGTGTCAAGCAATGTGTTATTATGTTTTTCTATGAAATTCTCAGTAGCAGCTTGGAATTTGGAATTTATTCCCGGTTAATGGCAGTAAGCTCTCCCCCTATTAAATGGGACCTAAACATATCGATGAACTGTGGATGTACATTAGTACACCCTTGCCTAACCTTTCGGCAAATGCAGACGTGATGGTATGTTATAAGATTCATCAAAAGTCGCCATTTTTGTCTCCCCAGGTACGTACTAACATCAAATTGATTAAACATTCTGAAATTAAAACTGGCAGTTTATTACAAAAAATATTTAAAAATGGAATGTCCCAGCACGAGTTTATAACTAAGCAAATATGATCCAACTCGTTAGTGTGCGGAATACCCGCTGTTTCCAACATTTTCGACATGCGCTCTAACTGCTTTCTGATTGGCTAGGAAAAACTAGCTATAACTAGGGCTGGCTGCGTTTTGAACTGAGTGACAATTGTAATTTTTTTGAAGCACATTTTTTTCTATCATAGACATGAACTATGGTTGTCTTATAATTGGTCTAGTGATCGTATGCGTGACTGCTTTGCTAGATGTTCTAGGTTCGATTCCCAGGTCGAGTTGTGTTATTAATAGTGGATTTTTATAAGAATTTCTCAGCAGCAGCTCGGAGCTTGGATATGTGCCTGTTTAATTGCGATTAAACTGCGGCTCCGTTGTTAGTCAGACTTAGTTTGTCACCGTAGATAGACAATGGGTAGGCAATTACGTTAGCCTAACAGCTAGGGCATCGGACTGGCGATTATATGGTTGCCGGTTCGAAACCCACCCATTGCACTACCGACGTGAACCCACTCGTAACACAAGCATTTAGCTTAGTTCGAGGGGTTAACAAGAATACTAGTAATGTGCGACCCGCATTACTAGTACGCTGTTTAAAAAAAAGAAATATTTTAATCTCAGCAAGAAACAATTAAGTAGAAAGAGACTTGGCTTTCATCGCAATGATTTTTTTTCCTAATCCTCTGGGAATTTCTAAGCAACGGTATCTATAAAACATAGCCGCAGACAAATGCTAGTATTTAACAAAACAGTGACCGGATTTACCTTTTCATTGTGACAGCCCTAAAATTAGGTCACAGTTTCACTAAATATCTATAAAGGTATTGTTATAGATCCAATATTATACCGTATTCACTATTACACACTAAAATGAAATGAAATGAAGCCATTTTGGTTGAATTCATTTGCGGTAGTTTAATTCAATGAAACAAAATTGGTTTTGAGATGTGATACTAATGAATAAAATTTAACGACATTTCTGTATTGAGTGGCATAATATTTTAGTTAGAGGTGGGGCTTGTAGCTAGGTAATAATAATCGAAATATATATAAAACTAAATATATATAAAACTCAAAGGTGACTGACTGACTGACTGACTGACATAGTGATTTATCAACGCACAGCCCAAACCACTAGAAGGATCGGGCTGAAATTTGGCATGCAGGTAGATGTTATGACGTAGACATCCGCTAAGAAAGGATTTTGATAAATTCTACCAAAGTAACTATTCCACGCGGACGAAGTCGCGGGCAAAAAGCTAGTCATATCATATAACAATCATAACATCATATCTACACTACTTTTTGGTAGTAGGACCTCTTGGGGTCTGACTGGCTGGCGACCACCATTACGTCGGAGTCTGTCGTAAAGCACCTTGATGTGTGTATCGACTTTTGCACGTAAGAGCCAGTTCCGTCAGTCCGTAGGGGCTCTTAAAGATCGGTAACGCATCAGCAACTCCTGTGGTTTTGCAGGTGTCCATGGGCGACGATGACTACTTACCACTCGTCAGCTCGTTAGTCGACAATTCATAAAAAACCCCATGGTCAACAGTGGGACGATATAATGAATGAATAATGATCGGGCCAAGTGTTTATTTCTGTTGGGTTTGCTAATTATTATAAAATCATTATTATTTTTCCAAATAGAGCCATGCTTCGGCACGAATAGGCCGGCTCGACCTGAGTGATACCACGGCCTCACAGAAAACCGACGTTAAAACAACGCTTACGTTGTGTTTCGCCGAGTGAGTGAGGTTACCAGAGGCAAAATCCTCTATTAAAAGGCGGGAAACGCACTTGTGACTCTAAGTGTTCTCTAAGTTCTAAGACTCTGGTGTTGCGGGTGTCCATGGGCGAAGGTAATCGCTTACCATCAGGCGATCCATCTGCTCATTTGTCCCCCTATCCCATAAAAACATAGTAATATATCAGCTGACAGCGTTAGTTTCGTACTAATCCGCCTTTTTGGATCTCCTTGGACTTCCTTGGATTCTCTCTCTATAAATGAGAGGCATCAATCCATCGTCCACTACGCGGTTTTTATAGCGGCGACCGTTGCAACATACCTACGTTTAATCCCACAGTGCAGGAGATGCCTTTAAATGAAATCAAGTTAT
This sequence comes from Acronicta aceris, assembly GCA_910591435.1. Taxonomy (NCBI): domain Eukaryota; kingdom Metazoa; phylum Arthropoda; class Insecta; order Lepidoptera; family Noctuidae; genus Acronicta; species Acronicta aceris. The sequence goes on from OU342775.1 coordinate 2,196,994, forward strand.
TGAATATTCGTACATAAACAGATTTAACAATGAGATTTCACATAAAAATTTCTATAACAGCCTTTCTAGTGCTTCCAACCGCGACTGATACTCTAGAGGTACTGGGTCCGATTTCAAGGTCGAGCAATGTGTTATTAGGTTTTTCTGTGAAATTCTCAGTAACAGTTTGGATTTGTACCCGATTGATGGCAATAGGCTCGCCCCGTATTACATGGAACCTAAACCGGCGCATTGTGTACATTAGTACACCTCTGCTTAACCCTTCGGGAAATACAGGCGTCATGGTATGTTATATCATTATCTATAATATAGAACTCTGACTTCTGAGATCCTTGTCTAAGCAAGGTAATTATTTATACAGCCTGCTTACTATTCCGCCAATGTTCGTCATACATTGCCGCGTGTAAATGAATACTTAAGCAGCTCTTTATGTAAGACCGATGTGTATAACAAACACCTCTATTTCCATTGTCGGGAGAGCACAACGGCGGGACATTTTTCACTTGTACCAGTTCGTAGTTTGAAAGCAACGGCGATGCTTCTTACTGTATGGTTTAAGTTATAAGCTTTTGATACTTCGTGTTATCTTTATTTCTGTATACTTATGGTACGTTATCATCAGCCTATACTAGTCCACTGCTGGACGTAGGCTTTCAACAATATGGGCCATTTTACCCTGTCTTAGCTTCCACTAGCAACCTTTCGTGATCACTCCATCTTGCCGGAGGGTGTTCTACACTACGTTTGCTGAGTTGCGGTCTCCACTCGAGAACACGTCTTCCCCAGCGGTTGTCGGTTCTTCGACAGATATGGCACGCATATCATATGGTACTAAAGGCTAGGCAGAGATATAATAGGTACATACCCCTACCAACGGTATTGTTTTAAGTCCCAGGCACAAACTCCGAGCTGCTACTGAGAATTTCAAATAAAAACCCAATAACACTGCTCAAACTGGAAATCGAACCCAGGATCTCTAAAAGTAGCAGTCACTATTATTTTACGTAAATAAATTAAATATTTAAATAGGTATTTGTGTACTCTATTGACTATTTAAATATTTGATTAAATGACAAATTCTTCATATTTTATTACTTTTATTAAAAGTAAAGAAGACGAGAGGACACTTCTATAATTGTGAATGTTGTTTTAGTTCTTATTAGTTTCGAACTCAGAACCTTGTTTTTAGGAAAAGATCCCATTCACATTCCGACTATCGTGTATTAATAAAACTTTTGAAATTATTATACAACTTTTACAATTAAAACATATATGTTTATGACTATGTTTTTCCTGTAATATTGTTTGTATCTTTATCAATTTTTTTATTTTGTATTTTAGTTTTATACGATCGATACTACGATATGTATCCAATTTTTTTCTTTAATCCGGAAAACGTAGACAATAATTCAACTATAAAGTTCGATAATTCAATATAGTTGCGTCATCGTGTATTTGATTCCCACCCGAGGCAAATATTTGTGTCTTTCATAGATATTTGTTTCGAGTCTGAGTGTATAGAGAAACGACATAGAGATCGTTCTGTAGTGTGGGAACTGCCTTTTTAAATAGAGAAAAAATATATCAAACTTATTTTGTTGTCCATGGGAGATAGCACGCTGAGGAGTCACATGTTTTAAAAGTGATCAATATTCAACTTATAACTACTATATAGTATACTTACTATATAGTAGTTATATGCATTGAAACAGGGTGTATTTGTACAACGCTCTCGCTTGTACTTTACACCGCAGCTGAGGTAACAAATAACACGTCTGCGTGTCGCTGCGACGTTTCCAATTTAGTCGCTTTGTGTATGTGTCCCGTCAAGTAACATGTGCAACTGACTTCCTTCTATGTTTTTATTCTTGCATATTTAGGACGTATCCGTAGGGTATAGTATCCTTGCCTGTTATTGCATTGCAAGAATCCTTGTATATACCTTTGCATGGAAAACAGTGATATTATTTTTCTATTCAGAAAACCAACAGCGATACATTAAATTTACAAATATAGTAATATCTAAAAAGTAAGGGTAATTTTTTTTATGCGATAGGAGGGCAAACGAGCAGACGGATCACCTGATGGTAAGCGATTACCGCCGCCCATGGACACCCGCAACACCATACCATAGGAGTCACAAGTGCGTTGCCGACCTTTTAAAAGGGGATTGGGATTGGATAATTATAGGTTTCCCCTTGGTTAACATAACAAGATTATTTAGAATGGTCGGCGAACGGACATAACATAACATAATCAACCCATTATACTGTCCCACTGCTAGGAACGGGTCTCCTCTCAGAATGAGAGGGATTAGGCTATAGTCCACCACGCTGGCCTAGTGCGGATTGGCAGACTTCACACATCATCGAGAAAATCTCTCAGGCATGCAGGTTTCCTCACGATGTGTTTTTCACTGTTTAAGCGCGTAATAATTAACTATTTAATACGCACATGACTTCGAAAAGTCAGAGGTGCGTGCCTTGGGTTCGAACTCGAGACCTTTGACTTGGCGATCATAACACTAGGCTATATGAAAGTACAGAAAAAGTTATATTTAAAATCACTGATACCGCATCCTAGTGAAATCCACAGGCCTATTTTTATGATCTTTCATTTGTTGGATTTCTTTTCACCGAATAGCTGAAAACATCGAAAAAAACACAACATAGAAAAATAATTATGGGACGCGAGTGAAACTGCAGGAAAAATTTATGGTATAAAGTTGGAGTGATCACTGTAATCACACTTAATTATGTGCTGTATTAAAAGGGCCTTCATATCTTGCGTTTTTCTGTCAGTATATTTAAATGAACAGGTTATGTGCTCATTACCGTACAAGTTGCTTCTTTATTCATAATATGGCAGGTCCCTGGTACGACAACTGCAAGTTTTCCGCAATGCAGGTAACAAAGGTTCTTGCATTCAAACGTTGTAAAATTTTAAGTACATTATTTAAGTGCGTACAATTTTTAAGTGCATTTATAAGTACTACCCAGAGACTGTAGCAGCACTAAGTGCAGTTGAATTTTATAAAGGGAAAACCCAATAATAGTCTTCGACCTAGAAATATAGCGATTTCAAAATAGAAACACTTTACGGATTTTACCACGTTAGCCTAGTGGTATGACCTTTAGACTGCCAAGTCAAAGGTCTCGAGTTCGAACCCAGGGCACGCACCTCTGACTTTTCGAAGTTATGTGTTATCACGCGCTTAAACGGTGAAGGAAAACATCGCCTAATCCCTCTCATTCTGAGAGGAGACCCGTGCCCAGCAGTGGGACAGTAGGGTTGACTATGTTATGTTATGGTATGTTATATTTTCATTATTAAATCCCGACCTAAAACGCGATAAAATCCTTAAAGTGGTGTATAGCCGAACCGAACTATGAAATAAGGTTCAAGATATTATTTATTTGTTCGCTATACTCAATTTCTCTAATTTATGTTACTTACTGTTTGTGTTATTATAAATTTTTGAATGTGTTCAGCACTCCTATGACGCAGGTTTATCCTAGTACATAAGCATCTAACAGTAATAAGTACCTCCTAATTATTAGTAAGTTATCTTTGTATTTTACCTTTATAATTATGCACATTTATTTATAGTGATGTCAAAATAATGTTGATTGTAAGATTGTTTATTAAAATCCAGTATGTATACATTGTTTACTGTGCTAGGTTGGCTCAGTCAGAAATTAAAAATTATTATAAACAACACTTACTACCTCATTAGTGCTCCGCAGGTATCGCAATAAAAAAAATAACAAGCGATACTCCATAGCTTCCTCGATCAGAGAGAATATAAATTAAACTCCGCTCACTATAACTGTCGCACGTGTCGGTCGCAATTTCGAGCACAAATTGAATGCACAACGAAGAATACGAATACAAAGTATATTTTACAACTACGTTCTCTCGTAGTACGCGATAAAGTTACAGTACGCCGTAAAACTGTTTGACTGGACATGTGAAACATGTGCAAAGTATCGACGATTTTACTACTTTTTGAAACCTTGTCAGATTGACATGACGACGGTAACTTTTCGCACGTAAAATTGTGATACGTTTGAGTCGGTAATACTGTGACAGTTTCAAGTAGAGCAGCTGTGACCCTCGTATTATGCAGTAGGGGAATAATATCTGGTTGAACGGTAAATATTATTCGGTTTTAATATAGTTAGGTTAAGGAAAATTGATCCTTATAAACATGAGTGACTTATTATGCTTTCTTGATAGGCTTTTATCATAAATTCTAGATTATGAAGTCTGCATTATTGCAAGGCTGATAAATTATCGAAATTTGAACTTTATGTTAATGTACTACAGGGCTATATTAGGAGATAGCATTTCTATAGTCGATATATAATCTATCATTCTGTCTACTTATATAAATAAACATTAACAATATCATTGTAGTATGTGTTTAAATCATAGCTAAGGACACTCTCGATCAAGTCGCTTTTCAAGCAAAAATAAAACTGAATCAAAATCAGTCCATTCGTTTGCGCGCTACGATGGCAACAGACAGACACACAGACACACACCTTAAACTTATAACACCCCTCTTTTTGCGTCGGGAGTTGTATGTACGTGTATACTTTCAAACGACTGCACCTGCGAATGCAGGTAATTTTTTTTGTTGTGTTTGTTGTTATCAGGACAAGGCTTTTTTCCTGAAATGTCTGGAAAATTTACTCACGAAACTGCGCATGTGTCGTTAGTATTTTAAAGGAATTGCTTTCTATGAACATATTCATCGATTTACATGATAAGGATAATGCTCGAATTGTTTGCTAAAAATAATTAAAGCTTTTGGGGTGAATAAATACAATTTAGTCGGATAATTTTACTTCCCATCATAGCATTACAGCACACAGGCAATCACCAATCATAGCCGATCATGTCGACGTGGGGAAACCACGTGGTGATGTAGCTGAGAATCGTGTGATTTTTTATTGTTTTTATGGAATAGGAAGGCAAACAAGCAGACGGATCGCCTGATGGTAAGCGATTACCGCCGCCCATGGACACCCGCAACACCATAGGAATCACAAGTGCTTTGCCGACCTTTTAAAAGGGGATTGGGCATCCGGTAACCTCACTCACTCGGCGAAACACAACGTAAGCGTTGTTTAACGCCGGTTTTCTGTGAGGCCGTGGTATCAATCCGGTCGAGCCAGCCCATTCGTGCCGAAGCATGGCTCTCCCACGTAAAACGTATTATGGGGTGATATTTAAATATTTTTAGAGTTTCCTAAAATATTATTAGGCACAAGCTCACCTGCAAACGATAGTAATATCGCACCGATACGGGAAACTGAATTTCCGGAATCAGTCACCAAAACTCGGTGTTTTCCGGTTATTACCGGACGGACGCAACGCGTGTATTTCGAGTTTATGATTAGTAACCAGTTATCGTTTATTAATATGACAATGGACTTCAAAAGCCTATAAATCTTTATATATTAGATTTATATAAATAATAATATTAATCTTTAAAGCGTGGGTGAAACCGCGAGCGGGTCGCTATGAATCATATTTTTTTTTATGGGATAGGAGGGCAAACGTGCAGACAGATCGCCCGATGGTAAGCGATTACCGCCGCCCATGGACACCCGCAACACCAGAGGAGTCACAAGTGCGTTGCCCGCTTTTTAAAAGGAGATTGGGCCTCCGGTAACCTCACTCACTCGGCGAAACACAACGTAAGCGTTATTTGACGCCGGTTTTCTGTGAGGCGTGGTATCACTCCGGTCGAGCCGGCCCATTCGTGCCGAAGCATGGGTCTCCCACGTAGAAAATATATTCTATGGTGTAGGTACAGTGGACACAGTATTTTTTTTTATACGAAAATTATCTAAGTACGCAGGGGCTGCAGTAGACCTATATATACAGTGGTATTCCAATATTGCGCCTTCACAAAAAAACACAATTTTAGGCATTCTACACCGTACAATTAAGTACTGTTCGATTGAATTTGTTAGTGAAATTTCGTAAGCCAATTTTGGTATCAGATTTCGGGAATAAATTAAGGTCCACGATGAGGGGAGGCTGCTTTTGTTTGCAGTATGTATTGGGAAAATCGTTAGCTACCTACTTTTTTGTGGGAACAAAAAATACATTGCTATTTTGCCTGACTGTGTATGGTAAGTAGATAGATTTGTGTATATATCCGTCATAGTAGAGTACAGGGTATTTTTTAACATAGTGTATATATTATACACTATGTTAAAAAATACGAAGTTATTATATCCGATTATGTCCGATTATCCTATATTATGTCCGATTCGAAGAGGCGAGCCTATTGCCATTAACCGGGCACAAATTTCTGAAAATTTTATAGAAAAACCTAATAATACTTTGCTCGAAATGGAAATCGAATCTAGGATGTCTCGTGTAGCAGTCGCGTTCAGGACCACTAGGCTAAAGCAGCAGTTAGATCTAATTACATGTACTGAATATTTTAACATCATTTAAAATTAGCTACCTATCGGAACTCCGATCAATAATAGATACTTCAATTTAAATTCTAGTATGTAGTATTTATAAATATTAACATAACATAACATACCATCACGCCTGTATTCCCCGAAGGGTTAGGCAGAGGTGTACTTAATGTACACCCACAGTTCGCCGGTATGTTTAGGTTCCATGTTATAGGGGGCGAGCCTATAGCCATTAACCGGGCACTAATCATGGGGATTCGATCCCCAGGTCAAGCAAAGTGTTATTGGGTTTTTCTATGAAATTCTCAGTAGCAGCTCGGAGTCTGGAGTCGTGCCCGGTGAATGGCTATAGGCTCGCCCCCTATAACATGGGACCTAAACATACCGGCGAACTGTGGGTGTACATTAAGTACGCCTCTGCCTAGCCCTTCGGGGAATACAGGCGTGATGGTATGTTATGTTATGTTATAATGTTATTTCAATAACAAAAAATCTTACAAAGCTTCATATTTTTGTTATTTCCAAGTTCACCTAAATTTCTCTAGGCCACGCGTTAGGCTATTGATGGAGGGATTAGAGCCTGTCTAGATTGGGCTTTAAGTGATTCAACTGATATTCTATTGAATGCCGAGTGTTTGATACCAATTTGGCCTGTAATTGAATTCTATACAGCGTTGGACGTAATAGCCAAAATATAATCAAGTGGAATATTATGGTTCTATTAATGTTGAACGGAGCGTTAAATAATTCTCAGATCAATTGAAATGGGAGCAATTACAGTTACTTAATAATTTCTTAAAGTTTTAGAGCTTATTTTGACGACACGTTTGGCGTAGCGGCTGAGCGACCGGCTTCTGCGCCACGTGTTGTAGGTTCGATCCCCACACGGAGCATCATTGTGGTCATACCACTAGGCTATCACTGTTTGTTGTAAGTTCTGTTTTTGTGCACAAATAACAAAAAAAAGTAAGACCGCCTTCAAAAACGTAAAAAATAATGTGACGTTTTTGAAGTCGGTGCCTTCGATATGGTCAGATTTGTTGTTTTCGCCACCGACTTTTGAAACTGTTTTGCACGTAGGTAGCACCGGTTATTTTCTACGTTTTTGATGGCGGTTTTACCTTTGTTGTTAAAACTCATTTTATTTCAACATTTTGAGTGGCAAGTAGAATTTTACTCTATACATCTGCTTACCCTTTCGAAGCGTACAAGATTGATATTATATTATCGAATGGTGAAAACAATGCATAGTTATATGATTGCCGCAATCGCGGGTCATTTATTTTTAGTTATTGAAGAGTTCCGTTGTCCGTCTCCTAAAGTCAAAGTCATTATCAGATCTTTATGAAATTTAAATGGTACCATTCCGATATAATCCTCTTTCGATCAAAAAAAGAATCTTTCAAATCCGTTTTTAGCTGACCAAGTTATAACCGACAACATAAAAAACATGACGAAATGAGAAGCTGCTCCTTTTTTTGAAGTCGGTTAAAAAACTGTAAAATCAAGTAGTACTGTGACTGCCTCATTAGTCTAGTGGTCCCAAGTGAGACTGCTACACTAGAGGTCCTGGGTTCGATCCCCAGGTCGAGCAAAGTGTTATTGGGTTTTTCTATGAAATTCTCATTAGCAGCTCGGAGTCTGGATTTGTGCCCGGTTAATGGCTATAGGGTCGCCCCCTAAAACATGGGATCTAAACATACTGGCGAACTATGGGTGTACATTAAGTACACCTCTGCCTAACCCTTCGGGGAATACAGGCGTGATGGTATGTTATATGTTATGTTATCAAGTAGTAACAAACATACAAGAATAACTACACAATAAGTCATGTACCGTTTAACAAAATTCGAAAGATCTCGATGTTTTTAGTTTGACGGTGTCACTTCACTCGGATCGCAGACCGGGGTTAATTAAATTTCTCGTTGTACACGTACCCTGTCCTCAGTGTCACTCTGATTAAATATTTTTAATCCGATTGTTCCAAAGTTTCGGTACGTGTGTCAAATGTAATTTTATTTGGGATTTTTAGATTGATTTATTTTGTGTTAGAGGCAATTTGACGACATGTGAACGAAACGATTTAAATAAAACTACTTTTTAAGGATTTTATCGCGTTGCGGATGTCACGCGATAAAATCTGTAAAATGTAGTTTAGTTATTTCAATGTCTGATATTCGCGTGTCAGAAACCAGATTTAAGAGTCCGGCGGACCGAATTTCTCTTACAAACATAATACCGAAATAAATCGTGATTCAAATACAATTTAATCAAATTGTGTTATTATTCGGAGTCCGATACCGTTAATCTAGGTTCCTACGTTGCCATTTTGTCCAAAATACTTCACTGGAAATAAATGTAAGCGAATGCAATTTTTGATAAAATTACCAAGTTTGGAACGATTTTCCAATTTTTTATTTCCAGTGGAGTAGTAATAGACGAAATGGTAATGTAGGAACCTAGATTAACGGTATCCAAATCCAAATAATAACACAATTTGATAGAATATTGTCTGGGTTACGATTTATTTCGGTATTACGTTTTTGTGGGCAATTCAAGCTTCGCAGGATCCTTAAGTCCACTTTTATCATGCGTACCGCTGAAATGTGGAATGTGCTTCCCCGAGTGGGTCTTTCCCGATAGATATAATCTGGGTGTTTTTAAATCACTTGTGAATCGGTGTCTTCTAGGCAAGCGCGCTCCATCGTAGATCGCAGTGTCACTTAACATCAGGCGAACTGGCGGTCAAGCGTAAGCCTATCACGAATTAAAAAAACATGTTTGGCGTAACGGCTGAGCTATTTGCTTCTGGTGCAGGTGTTGTGAGTTCGATCCCCACACAGTGAAAATATTTGTTCTATAGGTAGTTGCTACGGTTCTGGGCGTTTGTGTATGTGAGAATTTGTGTTTGTAAACGCACCCGATACAGGAGACAATTCTTGTGTGACAACGTTAAAAAAAGCTACATACCGTAATATTCATTGCGCAAAAAAGGTCATGTATACAAGCGTAAAAATACAAAATCTTAGTTACTGCCATCACGCCTGTATTTCCCGAAAGGTTAGACAGAAGTGTACTAATGTACACCGATAGTTCTTCGGACTGTTTAGGTCCCATGTAATAGGAGGCGAGGCAGTACCCGGGCATAAATTCTAAACTCCGAACTGCCACTGAAAATTTCATAGAAAATCCCAGTAACACTTTGCTCGACCTGGGGATCGGCACCCAGGACCTTAAACGTAACAGTCGCGCTCAGGATCACTAGGCTATTGAGGCAGTTATTATTAATTTTATCACCTAAAATTAATTCATAATTATTTCATAATTATTCCACAAAAACGCGTATTTTTACCTCATTCATTATCTCACAGTAGTTAAGCCTCATGTAATATTCCTAAAGCCTGGGGAAATGAATACTGATGAAATATTTCTCACCATCTCAGGTCAATGGTTGATTAAAATATTTTTTTTATTCGTACTAGGCTGGAAAGGTTCCAAAGTAAAACTGTATGAACCATGATAAATATCCCATACTATGTTAGCAATAAATACATTTGTACAGACTTAGGTTTAAATACAGTTAAGCAAGAGATACAATATACAGCAAGAATTATCAAAATAGTCTCTCAACACATAGAAATGTACTGGCGTACTAGACTTAGAAGACATAGTGTCTGCTCCCTAACCGGCAGATTCAACTGAATCAGAGATCATACAATAGACGGAGCCCTCCCCAGGTCGAGCAATGTGTTATTGGGTTTTTCTATGAAATTCTCAATAGCAGCTCGGAGTTTGTGCCCGGTTACTGGCTATAGGCTCGCCCCCTATATCATGGGACCTAAACATGCCGGCGAACTGTGGGTGTACATTAAGTAAGCCTCTGCTTAACCCTTCGGGGAATATAGGCGTGTAAATATAAAATTACTTTAATAGTTAATTTACATACATACCATCATGCCACATTTTTGATAACATCAGATCAGCACATTTTTGATAACATCAGATCAGCACATTTTTGATAATTAATTATTGGCGATCCGATTCACGCAGATCGAATTACTCCTACGACTATAAAGTTCGTAAATGCGACTGCTACGCTAGAGTTCCTGGTTTTGATTCCCAGATCGAGCATAGTATTATTGATTTTTTCTATGAAATTCTCAGCACCAGCTCGGAGTTTGAGATTTGTGGCCGGTAAAAAAATACCGGCAAACTATGGGTGTACATTAGCACACCTCTGCATAACCTTTTGTGGTATATAGACTTGATAGTATGTTATGTCATTATTATTTTTGAAAAGGCGAACAACAATGTTCAATTCTTTTCCAAAACTACCTTCCATTTCTCTCTTTTCACATCACAGTACCCCAACCAAGTAAACACTTAATGCCTGCAACGATCCGAAACTCCGAAGTAATGAATCTCGCCTAACCAGCATCGAACCAATATTCCTGGCTAACGAACCGTAAACGTACAATTTCTGAGCGATTCCAAGCGTTTTGCAGATGGTGACGATTTTCAACTGATTACAGGCAATTTCATCCTTATTGCTTAGGGGTTAGCGTCCTCCTGTTATTAATTTTTCGCTATAGAAAAATAGGTATTTTCTGTTTCACTCGCCTAAGTCTTGGCGAGAAATGAATCGGGTATTTTACTTATGGGGTATAAGGATTGGTCAGTTTGTTAGCGGTTAATGTCAGCTAACTCGATTTTCCTTTAATTATTTTGTAAGTACGCAATACTGGGTTGATAATGTGGATATAAATGTTATTAAAGACAAGTTTTATGGGGTCTTTCTATGAAATTCTCAGTAGCAGCTCGAATTTTGGAAGAAATGAAAGAAAATGAAGTTTATTCGCGTTCTCATGTCTCACAAAAAATTAAAATGTCAATGGAAAAATATGCTTACTCAGTGGTAATAAGTAGCTTATTGCCACTTAATACATGGGACGTAAATTATCCTGCGAAATGTGGTTGTACAATTGTACACCTCAACCTAATCTTTCAGGAAATAATGCGTGATTATTATGTTAATAACACTTATCACGGAACGTGGTAAATAATGGAATTGTATAATTTTGTGATTATCGATATAAAATATCCAGGAATATAACGTAAACTTACATCTATGTAAACAGTAACACAAAAATATCTTTTATTACTTTTGTGACAATACTGTAACATATGAATTGCTGATTTAGCCATCAAAGTTTTCTCCTCGCTAATACGAATAAAACTATTTCCAGCAATGACTCGCCGGAAGAGAGACAGCCCTTGGCCCACTCTGCAAGTAACACAGCGACCTACTTCTGTCAGATCGGTTACAACTCGCAAACTCGTACTAATCTACTTATTTATTCTTTGGCGGAACTTCCACAATTTGTTATTTGATGTTTGTATTTAAGTACTAGCTGTCCCCTTGTGTTGCAATGCCTCTCTTTCATCTGTTTTTTTCGTCATAGACGCACACAACAACTACGCTTCTGGCTAACCCTTCGGGGAAAGTAAGCGAGATGGTAATTCATAAAAATACGACTAGTTTCGTGACAAATTTTGCAGACATTCGGACATCGACCGACCCACGCAGCATTTATTTCTGTTTTAACACGAGTAATTGCATTATGAACACGCCATTTGCCGACAAAACGAATCATTACTCTCGTATTGTGGAAATAGATTTTCATAATAACTTTACCATTGGAAACGTGAAACGGGATTTCATATTTGCAACTTTTGTATAGACCGTGAAATGGGACCATTAGTAAATAAATATTAAATTAAAAATTTTAAGACACCCCCGACACAAAAATCTTTAAAAAGAAAAAAAAAAGCTATATCTTGTCCCCTTTGTTTATATCTCTTCATCAAGAAAAGAGATAGAGATCTTCAAACGGCTGAGCAGACTATTGAAATACAGCTAAGACCCAAAAAAAAAAATTGATCTAAATCGGTTTACCCAATCAGGCGCTATGATGCAACAGACAGACACACAGATACACACTACAAATATATAACACCCCTCTTTTTCATCGGAGGTTGAAAATGAAACCAGTGAAACATTTTTTATAAAATCCGTTTAATTCACTGACGAGCAGTGATAACCGAATATTATAAGTATTGGACTGCCCAGTCAAAGATCTCTAGTTTGAAGCCAAGGCCTCTGACTTTTTAAAGTCATGTGCGTAATGATAGTTACTTAACACCCGTTTAAAATATCGTGAGGGAATTCTCCTCTCTCCATACCTGAGATATTTTTTCTACGGGGTATGAAACCTACCAACCCGCATTAGGCCAGCGACTCCAGTTAATTTCTTCCTGGTCTCAACAAGATAATGAAAAGAATTTCAACTGATCATTTAATTAAGGGCTGATTTTTCAATCGTTACATTATTATATATATTTGTCCCTTAAACTTTATTACTATATAATTACATAATAATAATTATATTATTATTATATAATAAGTAAGAAATAAATTTACTTTTGACAGATTTTGTATAGAAAAACTGTCAAAAATACGAATTTTTCCTCCGATAAAGTCATCCGGCGACGGAAAAATCGGCCCTAAATCGTAAAATAAAATTGAGTAGCATAATCACATACATAGAAAAAAATGCATAGAAAACTAAAATACAACATATCAAATAAAAATAAAATATTCAATTGCACGTACCATCAATATTTTTCTCCAAAAATTACAATTTGAAATTCAATATTGCATAAACACATTGGGGCGTACGTGAAAACTCTTTCTTTGGCGAAATGCGAAATATATTGGAATAGTGCTTGCATTTGTCACATGAGGCACGGGCCATTAAGTAAGCGAGTCGCTATTGAGAGCGGATTTCGATTGAAAATTAATGTTAGGACTCGAGTAAATAGTACAGAATTGTTGCATTGAATCTTATTAACATACCATCACGACTATATTCCCCGAAGGGTTATTCAGATGCGTATTAATTTACACCCTTAGTTCGGAAAACCTTCAGTTCGCTCCCAAGCTTGACTGCTACACTAGAGATCCTGGGTTAATTTCCCAGGTCGATTAGTTTTATTGGATCTTTCTATCAGAGTCTCAGTAACGGCTAGAAGTTTGGGATTAGTGCCCGGTTAAAGGCAATAGGCTCGCCCCTTTTTACATGAGACCTAAACATACCGGTAAACTAGTAACACGTTACCTTTTATGTAGTTAGTATTAAGCTTAGTGTAAGTTTAGTCAGTAATCTACAGTCGCCTGTCACCTGAACGCCCCACATTGCACTGTCATAGTTTTGTCATCCACAACAAACATAAACATATAAACAAAACCATTTAACGAGATTAAGCCTACTATATATATTCTATCAACTAGTTATTATATATATCTATATCCATTCGTAAATAACATAGTTACGTGCCTACACAGTGATGTGATTCCATCTGATTTATGACGCACGCTTGTACTAGCTAGTGTATACATATATATTATTATAATGTACTCAGTATGAGTATCTAATGGTATTTGTAATGGGTACTAATGGCATAGTTAGGCCATGTACTACAGGCCTCTATTTATATCTCAGATAATGTTTGTGCAAAGAAATAACGTGGTATTAGTGAAAAAAAGATAATGGGATAATTTTGGGAGAACCATGCTTCGGCACGAATGGGATCGCTCGACCGGGGTGATACCACGGCATCACAGAAAACCGGCGTTAAACAACGCTTACGTTGTGTTTCGCCGAGTGAGTGAAGTTAACGGAGGCCTAATCCCTTTTTAAAAGGCGGGCAACGCACTTGTGACTCCTCTGGTGTTGCGGGTGTCTATAGGCAGCGGTAATCGCTTATCATCAGGCGATCCGTCTGCTCGTTTGTCACCCTATCCCATAAAAAAAATATTATTACTATTATTTTTCACACTTCTGTCCACATTTATTGTTTAAATACTCCTCTTGCAGGTCTGCTGGAAGAGATTTCTTTAAAAATAAGCAGTGCCTTCGTACGTAGTAGTCATGTTCAATTTTATTATTTTGTATTATTACCCGAACGAAACGCTTTAAGTCCACTTTTGTAATGCGTACTGCTGAAATATGGAATGCACTTCCCGAGTGGGTCTTCCCTGATGGATATAATCTGGGTGTCTTTAAATCACGAGTGAATCGGTCTCTTCTAGGCAAGCGCGCTCCATCGTAGATCGCAGTATCGCTTAACATCAGGCAAACTGGCGGTCAAGCGTAAGCCTATCACGAATAAAAAAAATAATATTAGTGTGCATAAATAAATGATATGACTGCCTCTTATTCCAGTGATCTTAAGCTAGAGGTTCTAGTTTCGATTCTCGGTACGAGTAAAGTATTATTGGATTTTTCTATGAAATTCTCGGTAACAGCTTTTTGAAGTCGGTTGAAAACAATCAATCAAATCAAATAAAAAACATTTTGATGTTCACTCGCTATGTCTATGTCCCCAGCTTTACGATTCGATTCGGTTGAGCATTCCTGGAACAAGTTTTTAATACATATAAAATAATATGTTTTCAACGCGGGGGACCGTTTTATTAACATTTTTTGACGTCCGTAGGACATTTATACGAATTTCAAAATAGTGTAGCTATTGTTTAAATAACATTGCGATATAAATGCGAAAAAATCGAAGCGTTGACGACACTATATATATCTTACTCAATATATATTTGACTTTTTTATTAATTCACGCCTGGATACCCGGAAGGAATAAGCAGAATAAGCAGTTTGCCGAGATGTATAGTCCTAATGTAACAAGTCGCCAGCCTATTGTCATTGACAGGTCACAAATCCAAATTCCAAGTTGTTACTGAGAATTTCATACTTACTTGCTCAGAAAACCCAATAACATAACATAACCTGGGAATTGAACTCGCTACTTCTAGCGTAGTAGTCGCTCTTACAACAATTTGAATAATGACAACGAGAGGCCGATAAATTTTTTCTCTACCTGTATGCATACATATAGATATAAACATAACATACCATACATACATAAGTGTTAGGCAGAGGTGTACTAATGTACTCCGACAGTTCACCGGCCTGTTTAGATCCCATGTAATAGGGGGCGTGCGTATTGCCATTAACCGGGCATAAATACTAACCGGGTACAACTCCGAGCAGCAACTAAGAATTTCATAGAAAAGCTCAATAAGACTACTCGACCTGGGAATCAAACCCAGGACCTCTAGCGTTGGAGTCGCGCTTGGGACCTCTAGACTAACGAGGCAGTCAGTAGAGTGTAGATATTTAGAGAAAAAAAAATTTGGTTGATAAAAAATCAATACTCGTTTCTTTCAGAAAACTATGATCGCTTTCACAGGCTATAATAACCGATTCCCAACCAATTTTTCACGCCGAGAATTTTCGCGTGCCCGGCAATTAACCTTTACGGGGTCTAAACTAGACTATCTGCCGGTAGCCGTTGAGTTATGTCCTAACGACGGACATAATTTAGTAGGCCATAAAACCCGACCTTTGGGGATGATTCATTAGCGCAGTTCAGTTGTTATGACACCCTATTAAAGGGTAGTGGGAATGTAAAACAAATACAATGGATTCGGAGCTAATTATTTGATGTAATATCAAAGTTAGCCTTACTTAACTTATTTTGTTGATTTATTGCTCACTAGCTTCTGCGTGGACTTTTGTCTACGTAGACTTCAGAATTGCGTCCAACATGGATAAAAAGTAGCCTATGTCTAATTCCAGACTATAATATATCCCTGTGCCAAATTTTATCCAGGTCCGTTCAGGCATTTTGGCGTGAAAGAGTAACAAACATTCATACATACAAACTTTCGCGTTTATAATTATTTAGTTAATTAGTAAGGATTATGGCCATGGCTTCGATTCCCAGGTCGAGCAGTGTTATTGAGTGTTTCTATGAAATTCTTAGCAGCAGCTCGGCGTTTGGATTTGTATTGGTTAATGGCAATAGGCTCGCTCCCTATTACATGGGACCTAAAAATACTGTCAAACTGTGAGTGTACATAAATACACCAGTAGCGCTAAGCGCGACCTAATTTAGTTTAATTAATTGAATAGACTCAATAAATTATACTAATTTATTTAAAAAAAATGGTGTTATACTTACATTACAATAATACTTGAGTAAGCCCAACAAGTGTAACTGCAAGGGTACACGTATTTTCTCGACGTTGAAGGACACTATATGTCACTGATAAGTTACACAGACTGTCTAGAGCTAGATATTAAGTCGATTTATTATATAATTTTGAATTTATATGCGCCAGACGCTGGGTGTTTATTGGGAATCTTTATTACATGAATTACTCAGTTCTAACTCAAGCGTATGATTGTCTAATATTTTGTGTTTGTTTCTTTATAATTTTGCCGTTGAATAAGTTTCAAATCTAAAATAAATAGCTCTCGATTATACCACAGTAGGATTATATATAATAGTGTCTGTAGAAGAAAAATCAGTTATTGATAACCATCAACAAAAGACCTCCAACGAGATGAAAGAACGACCTGGTAAAGGTCGCTGGGAGTCATTGGATGCAAGCGGCACATAACCGGTCCTTGTGGAAGTTTTTGGAGGAGGTCTTTGTTCAGCAGTGGACTTCTATTGGCTGACATGATGAGGATGATAGAGAAAAGGAAAGCAAAGATGACTGGCACTTGATAGGACTCGAAAACATATTTAACGCAACGAACGAAGTTTACTTCAATTTTGCGTTCTACATGTCTTCTTTGCTTTCCTTAAATTTTGCTTTCTGAGTAAGGGGAGACCTAGATAAAGTTGTTTAACTATTTTTTTTACGTGGGAGAGCCATGCTTCGGCATGAATGGGCCGGCTCGACCGGAGTGATACCACGGCCTCGCAGAAAACCGGCGTTAAACAAAGCTTACGTTGTGTTTCGCCGAGTGAGTGAGGTTACCGGAGGCCCAATCCCCTTTTAAAGGCCGGCAACGCACTTGTGACTCCTATGGTGTTGAATCGAGTCTTATCAAGAGATCAAACAGAAGGCAGTACTGTCATCTCGTGTGGGGACTGGTTAGAATACAGTTCCTCATTCAGATAGGCATCTCGTCAGACGCGAGAAAATTATCTAGATTGCTTTGTAGTAAGATTTCTAGGGGTCTGACTGATTAGCGAACCACTCTTCCCTCAGACTTTGTCGTAAGGCACCTTAGCATCCACACTTCGAATTTTGCACGTGAAGGAAAATATCATATTTGAGAGATGTTGTCAACGGCGTGTGAAGTCTGCCAACCTGCAGTAGGCAAGCGTGGTGAACTATAGGCTTACCCCGGTCATTCCGAGGGGAAACCCGTGCACAATTGTTGGAAAGTAAATTGCTATTACCTAGAGAAGTACCTATACGTAGTAATAGGTACTGAATTACCGAACGTCTTGCTATACATACATACTGGAGTTCCCGTGCGCAGCTTCGACTACGTGCTTTGGTAATTTTCGTTTCCAAAATATACTATGCCCACTGTACTTACACCATGGAGGTTTCATATCATAAAATGTGTTAAATCTAATTTATAAGGAAGAAAACAATTGTCAAAATATCAACAGCGAATGACAGCTGTATTATGGAATCATTAATAAATTGGCGATGTCGTCGTTTAATAAATATGTATATGTGTGTGTCAAATGCATGGTAGTGTGTATACTTTCATACAAACTTTCATCCCCCTTTTCACCACCTTAGGGGTTACATTTCCAAAAATACTTTCTTAGTGCTCGTCTACAGTCGCAAAAAGAACCAGCATGCAAACTTTCTGGGCTCTAGTTCCTGTAGTTTTGGCTGTGCGTTGATACGTCAATCATAGCTACTTTGTTCCATATGAACTTTCATCCCCTATTTTATCCCCTTGGGGGGAGAATTTATCAAAATCGTTTCTTAGCGGATGCCTACGTCATAACATCTACCTGCATGCCAAATTTCAGCCCGATCCCTCCAGTGGTTTGGGCTGTGCGTTGATAGATCACTATGTCAGTCAGTCAGTCACCTTTGAGTTTTATATATATTTATTTAGATTTAGATAGACAAACTTTCATCCAATTTATCAAAATCCTTTCTTAGGGGACACCTACGTTATAGTAGCTATATGCATGCAAAGTCTCAGCCCGATCGGTTTAAAATTGACAAAGTTTCATACAAACTTTCATCCCCTATTTTATCCCCTTGAGGGTAGAATTTATCAAAATCCTTTCTTAGCGGATGCCTACGTCATAACATCTACCTGCATGCCAAATTTCAGCCCGATCCCTCCAGTGGTTTGGGCTGTGCGTTTATAGATCACTATGTCAGTCAGTCAGTCACCTTTGAGTTTTATATATATAGGGATAGAAGAAGATATATATACTACAGTATAATATAAATATACTATTAAGAACATCTGCATTGGAGCCTTTGTAGATATTAGAGTGGATTAAACTTGAATTTTACTGCAGCACTTTGGCGAAACTTTAGCATGTAATGGGCTGGAAAATTTAATTTAATTTGCCACGATATAAAACCGCTTACATGCGGTTTGTGTGCAGTTTTACAGTATCGTTTTAATTTTAATAGTTTTGTGTATAAATCAGTTTTAAGTGGGTATTAGAATATTAATTAGTTGTTATTTAATTTGAATGTCGGGGTTTTAAGGACCTATTGGTTAGTGCTAAATATTTATTTTTCATATAGGTTTTTTGAGACACATTAACAAGTCAAAACATTATTATATGTATTTCTATTCTAAAATAAAATATAAATATCAACATAACATAACATTATACCTTCACGTATGCCTGAAGGGTTAGGCTGAGGTGTATCAATGCAGATTGCACACCCACAATAGGGTATTTGACTAATGTTTCAATAATTAAAAATACCAAGCTGAGTGAAAAATGAAGTTAAATACAAATCATATTCTGAAAATATGATTTAAATTGGTTAATAAAGTTCAAAGATATAAGCATTTAAAATTTTTGGTGGGGATTGAGAGGGGATGGTTTGTCCCTTTCCCCCAAATGAGTGTTGGTATAGGATTTGTATGGCGCATTGGTTTGTGAAGCAGTGATAGCCTAGTGGTATGACCGTTGGACTGCCAAGTCAAAGGTCTCGAGTTCGAACCCAGGGCACGCACCTCTGACTATTCGAAGTCATGTACGTATTAATAGTTAATTATCACGCACTTAAACGGTGAAGGAAAACATCGTGAGGAAACCTGCATGCCTGAGAGATTTTCTCGATGGCGTGTGAAGTCTGCCAACCCGCACTAGGCCAGCGTGGTGGACTATAGCCTAATCCCTCTTATTCTGAGAGGAGACCCGTGCCCAGCAGTGGGACAATATAATGGGTTGATTATGTTATTGGTTTGTGACGTCATAAACAAGTATAGTGCGTTCTCTGTCTAGCATAAAATTAAAATGCTTGTAACTTTCTTATTTTTGAGCCAATTTTAATTTTGTTTTCGTTAATGGGTTCTATTTATAGTAAACATTTGCTTAGACTATAAAAAAATATCAGTCAAATAGCCTTGTTCAGATCCCATGTAATAAGGAGCGAGCCTAATGCTACGGGCACAAATACACTCTCCGAGCTGCTACTGAGAATTTTATGGATAAAGTCAATAACACTTTTCCCAACCTGGAAATCGAACCTAGGACCTGGCGTAGCAGTCGCGCTCAGGATCACTAGACCAATGAGGCAGTCTAAAATAAAAATAATATTATTAATAGTTTCAATCTGCGTTCTATTTTAGTGAAAAAATAACGTGAAGCGGCTAGGTTGAGGTTCAGCCGCTTACTTTATAGTTTATCTACTCGGAATCGAACTTGGGAAACCAGCTAATAAATTAAACTTTGGATTATAACACCTAATTTATTTACTTTAAAAACACTTAGAATTACTGTGCAATATATGAAATAACTAATAAAAATATATTACAAAATAACGAAAATACGTATCTAAACAAGCGCAAGGTAGCTGAGGCAAGGCAGAAGTAAGTGAATACAATATTATGACACAGTATTTATACTCATTAGGAACTAACAATTAACAATAATAAAGGTTCGCGCTTGACACTTTTTACTAATGAGTTATGACGCCCACAATATGGTCGCCGACCACAAAACAAAAGAATATTAGTCGGCCATCATGCTGCGTCATACCGTAGACAAAGGATGCGCATGCGACCATTTCGCTAGTGTGCGTGTAGCAACGCCTGGTCAATGCGGCCATATGCAATTGGGTGGCGCCTGCGGCTGGATCAGGCGACATCACACCATATGACGTAGGGTGGCGTGATTTTAGACCTCGGTCTGACTGTCATAAGCGGAAGCGGTTGTGGTAGCGGTGTGTGGTCGCTACACCACTCCCCCACTGAGACCATGACTATGGGCGATAGTACTCTGGAAATCTAACTATACGTCCACTCCTTGTTTTCTTGGCGCCTGGCACATCTTCTGCTTCCTTCTGGACTTGGGCTGGGAATGCTTCTCTCGCGACGTAGGCCGGCTTGAGGCGGTCTATCGTAATTGTCTGTTTCTTGCCTGACACGTCGACATCAAATGTCTTCGGACCACGACGTAGAACTTCATAAGGCCCCAAGTATGCTGCTTGTAAGGGTTTTCGCACTGGACCTTGGCGGATGAAGACGTGTGTTGCTGTGTTCAGGTCTTTAGGCACGTAAAATGGTCTGCCGGCGCTGGTATGCCATGTGGTTGGTTGTGGTGTCAATTTGCTCATGTGACTCCGGAGTCTGCTGACCAGGTTGCTTGGATCCACTTCTGCGTCACAGCTGGTTAAGAAGAATTGGCCAGGCAAACGAAGTGGTTCGCCATAGACAATCTCCGCTGTGGATGCTCGTAGGTCGTCTTTCCATGCGCTGCGAATGCCGAGAAGCACCCAGGGAAGAACCTCTGTCCAACTGGTATTGGAGTGACATGCGATGGCTGCCTTCAACTGGCGGTGTAGCCTCTCAACGAGACCGTTAGCTGCAGGGTGATATGAGGTGGTGGTGTGGTGAGTAGCTCCCACCAGCTCAGCTATCTGCTTGAAGATATGCGACTCGAACTGCCGCCCGCGGTCGGTTGTTATATGTTCGGGGCAGCCGAACCGTGCGATCCAACCAGATATCAGGGCGGATGCACAGGTCTCAGCCGTGATGTCCTGCAGTGGGTAAGCCTCTGGCCACCGGGTGAAGCGATCCACAATTGTCAGACAGTACCTGAAGCCAGAACACAATGCTAGCGGACCTACTATGTCAATGTGAATATGCCGGAAACGAGCAGAAGGTGCTCGAAATGCTGCTGGAGGTGTCGATGTGTGCCTTGAAATTTTGCACCGTTGACATTGCTGACACTCTTTAGCCCACTGCCTGCAGTCCTTTCTAATTCCTGGCCATACAAATCTGTCTGTGACCAAGCGCACTGACGCTTTTGCTCCGGGGTGGCTCAAGTTATGTAAAGCGTTAAATACCTGTCGGCGGTATGCAGGAGTCACGTATGGTCTCGAATTTGGTGTCGAGACGTCGCAGTATACCTGTATTTCTGTTTCGGGTACCTTCATCTTCCTCAGTTTCAAGGAGGAGCCTTTCTTCACTAGCGACTGCAGCTCCTCGTCCGATTCTTGTGCGTGCGCTAAGGACTGGTAATCTAAGGGCAAAGAAAGTTCGTCAATGCGTGATAAAGCATCTGCGACGATGTTGTCGCCACCAGGAATGAATCGGATATCAGTTGTAAACTGGCTGATAAAATCCAAATATCGGAACTGGCGTGGCGAGCAATTGTCCTTGTTCCTAGTAAAAGCAAAAGTTAGTGGCTTATGGTCAGTCATTATTGCGAATACTCTTGCTTCGACCATGTGCCGAAAGTAACGGATAGCTTCGTAAATGGCCAACAATTCGCGATCATAGGGGCTATACTTAATCTGAGCTGGAGACAGCTTCCGGGAGAAGAATGCCAGTGGTTGCCATTCACTTCCTTTCCGCTGCTGTAGGACTGCTCCAATTGCCGTATCGGAAGCGTCGGTCTGGATAGTCAGCTCAGCGTCAGGATCTGGATGAACTAATAGCGTGGCCTGCGAAAGACTATTTTTACATTTTAGAAATGCATCTCTCAGCTGCGGTGTCCATGCAATAGGCTGTGCTCCTTTTGTCTTGGGACCAGACAGTACCGAATTGAGAGGTGCCTGGATAGTGGCTGCTCCAGGTATGAAGCGGCGGTAAAAATTAATCATGCCAAGGAATCTTCTCAACTCCTTCATGGTTCTCGGCTCAGGAAAGTTTTGAATGGCTTCGACTTTGGCTTGCGACGGCTGCACTCCTGCGGCAGACACTTTGTAACCTAGGAAGACAACTTCGGATTTACCTAGGTTACATTTAGAGGTATTTATGAGAACGCCATAGTCTGTCAGACGCTTGAAAAGTATTTTCAAGTGATCTTCATGCTCCTGGCTGCTCCTGCTGGATATTAAAATGTCATCCAGGTAACAATAACAAAAGTCTAGTTCGCGTAACACTTCATCGATAAACCGTTGAAAAGTTTGTGCGGCATTTCGAAGTCCAAAAGTCATAAACGGAAATTCGTATAAGCCGAATGGTGTAGTGATTGCTGTTTTGGGTATATCTTCTTCCAGCACCGGTATTTGATGGTAGGCTTTGACTAGGTCTATTGTGGAGAAGATAGTACTGCCAGAAAGCTGCTGTGCAAAATCCTGGACATGTCTAATTGGGTAGCAATCTGGAATAGTACGAGCGTTTAAAGATCGATAGTCACCACAGGGTCGCCATCCGTCAGTCTTTTTGCGGACGAGGTGAAGTGGTGATGACCAAGCGCTCTCTGATCTTCGGGCTGTACCATTCTGCAGCATGGTTTCAAACTCCTGTTTTGCAATGGCTAACCTTTGTGGATCTAAGCGGCGAGGTCGACTGGATACGGGAGGTCCGGGTGTGGTTCGTATCTGATGCACCGTGCTATGTTTTGGCTTGCTAGGCTTACCGGTAGGACGTGTGATATCCGGAAACTCACGTAGTAGATTGTAGTAGGGAGCAGCATCCAAAGTTGTACACGTCGTACGTACGGATGAAATGTTATCAGTTGACTGTTGCTGAGGTGCAGGAACGGTAAGCGATGTAACGCCATCGATAATGCGTTGATTGCGGCAGTCGACGAGCAGATTGTAAAAACCTAAAAAGTCAACACCAATTATTGGTTTGGAAACATCGGCAACAACAAAACGCCAAATAAATGCGCGCCGGAGGCCTATGTTTAATTCCAGCTGTATATAGCCATATGTAGCTATAGATGTCCCATTGGCAGCGAACAGGTTATAATTTGTTTTCGGACGCGACTCTCGGACAGCTGACCTAGGATACACACACAAGTCCGAACCCGTGTCGATCAAAAATTGGATCTTTGTGATACGGTCAGTTATGAACAAGCGGTTCGAAATATTGGGGCAGTCGTTTACCGCAATTATCGGCTGCCTTGATAGTTTCCCGGCTTGAAACTACAGGGCTTAATGCATTTTCTTGCCTTCTCCTTGAAACGGTAATGATACCAGCAGTGCGGGTGGTCTGGAGGGCGTGAGCGGGAACGAGATCGATCGCGGTTCCTGTTAGAATTATTTGAGTCACGTCTGGAACGCCTGTATAGCTCTGCGGACATTGCCTCGATCTTCCGTGTTAACTCCGCTACCTGCATTTTTAAATCGCTGTCGCCTGTACCTGTGACCACAGCCGATGTTGCTGACGTACTCGCTATTTGATTTGTTACGGGTACGATGTCATTGATGCGATCCGCTAGCTCCGCTGCATCCTCCACACTCATGTTGACCTGCGATGCCAGAATTGTTTGCAAATTAGTTGGTAATCTGTTTGCCCAGATCGTGCGAATAAAATCAGCTGGAACAGTAGGGCCAGCTAGGTGCTGCAGGTGTCTTAAGAACTGCGATGGTTTCCTGTCGCCGAGTTCCTCATGCATCAGGAGCTGCTTAGTTTTCCTCTCCTGTGATGCTGACAAGCGTTTAATTAGCTCCACCTTTAGTTTGGCATATTTCCCTGCTTCTGGAGGAGAAACTATTAAATCCCTCACTTCGGTTGAATACTGCGGTTCCAGCTGGGCCAGCACATAATAATATTTAGTGTCATCTCTGACTATATTAGATAGCACAAACTGACCTTCAATCTGGGCAAACCATAATGTTGGGTCGTCCGGGTTGAACGGGGGCACTCGTACACCAACTCTGAACGTCTCTGCTGTCCCTTCCTTTGTCAACTCCGTCCTGTCGTCCATCTTATTTTCGTGCGGGGTCACCAGTGAAGCGGCTAGGTTGAGGTTCAGCCGCTTACTTTATAGTTTATCTACTCGGAATCGAACTTGGGAAACCAGCTAATAAATTAAACTTTGGATTATAACACCTAATTTATTTACTTTAAAAACACTTAGAATTACTGTGCAATATATGAAATAACTAATAAAAATATATTACAAAATAACGAAAATACGTATCTAAACAAGCGCAAGGTAGCTGAGGCAAGGCAGAAGTAAGTGAATACAATATTATGACACAGTATTTATACTCATTAGGAACTAACAATTAACAATAATAAAGGTTCGCGCTTGACACTTTTTACTAATGAGTTATGACGCCCACAATATGGTCGCCGACCACAAAACAAAAGAATATTAGTCGGCCATCATGCTGCGTCATACCGTAGACAAAGGATGCGCATGCGACCATTTCGCTAGTGTGCGTGTAGCAACGCCTAGTCAATGCGGCCATATGCAATTGGGTGGCGCCTGCGGCTGGATCAGGCGATATCACACCATATGACGTAGGGTGGCGTGATTTTAGACCTCGGTCTGACTGTCATAAGTGGAAGCGGTTGTGGTAGCGGTGTGTGGTCGCTACAAACGCATTTTTGTGATCAAAACTAATACAAAGGTATTAGTTTTGATCGAAGCCCCTAAATCCTTTTCTAGTTAAAATAAAATCGAGTTTTTGTGGTCGAACCAAATACTGTTCACGGCCCACGGAAAAAGGCGGAGTGGCTTATTCCCGACCACAGCATACCGATATTAATCCTGATATCTACAATTCTATTTTTCTTTCATTTCCGCACCCGCACGAGAATTGAAAAAGGAACAAAATCGGCTAAAAGTACCTACTACTTATGTGAACAGTTTGAAATATTCACACACAGGGTATACCGAAAAACCCTACTTCAACGATAAAAGCATTGAATACTATAACACTTCTAACGGGTCCGACAAACGATGTCTTGCCCTGTATCATCATCTTCCTGCCCTTGTTCCAATTTATTTGTGGTCGGCGCAGCATGTCCTTTCACCGATTCATCCCTATCAGCCATCACCTCAATAATTCACTCTGGTCTCACCCTGTATGTATAAAACATCGTAGAACTCAATTGCGCTGCCACCTACCTGCTCAAATTGTGAATCTAAATCATCCAGCGACTCATTTAAATATACACAAAAAACATATCAAAATCACACCAGCAGCTTATGAGGAGTTCGGACAATGCACAAAACGCCATCAACTAGCCTTACCGAAACTGAAAACCTCACAGAAAACAACGCCATGTTCATTTGTATCCGTGTTTTATTTCTGTCAAATCTGTCAATCCGTTTCCGATACAAAATGTATGAGAAAATATTTTTTCTCTTGTATTCTTTTCTATTCAAATACCTTAATTATTATATTATAATTATATTATATTATATTATAATTATATTATATTATATTATAATTATCTTTTTTTTGACTGCCTCATTAGTCTAGTGGTCCGAAATGCGACTGCTACAGAGGTACTGGGTTCGATCCCCAGGTCGAGCAAAGTGTTATTGGGTTTTTCTATGAAATTCTCAGTAGCAGCTCGGAGTCTGGATTTGTGCCCGGTTAATGGCAATAGGCTCGCCCCCTATTACATGGGACCTAAACATACCGGTGAACTGTGGGTGTACATTAATACTCCTCTGCCTATCCTTTCGGGGAATCCAGGCGTGATGGTATGTCAGGTTTATGTTTATAATTTTTTTTTTGCATTTTCTATGCTAAGATTGTGCAGTTATTTAGTGATGGAAAAATTCGCCCGCGAGTAAGATTCGAACCTGCGTCTTCTCATTTTAGCATGGGAAGAGAAAAAAATACAAAAAAAAGATGCTAAAAGGTAAGGTGGCATCGTACGACATCGATGTCGGTTGAGAAGCAAAGTAACTTGCTTTTCAATAGATGTCACTAACGTCACCTTAAAGACGTAAATTCAGAATGTGAAGGAAAATTTCGCCGTTGTGGGTGGAACTCGCGATGGCTTAGTTAGTCATAGTGTCTGGAGTATTTAACCAGAAGACGCAGGTTCGAATGCTGCCCGTGGCTAATTTTTCTACACTAAAATAGTTTTGTAATTTCTTCGCTAAACAAGCCCAATTACTGAGTGTGAGGTCTTGGGTGGGTGTCCATGGGCGGCGGTAATAGCTTAGCATCATGCGATCCGTCTGCTCGTTTCTTCCGCTTATCCCATAAAAAAAGAAAAAAGTAAATGTACTAAATTCAAATACACCGTATTTTATTGATAAGTAAACTCTTAGGCACTCATTACCCATCCTTTTCCAAAATCGGGTAAAACACTTAGTCCTGACTTTAGAATATCATTGCTACGCAAAATAAATTAGCAGCGGCCAATAGCGGAGCACCTACAATTCGAGGTTCAAATTTCGAAATTGGAATTCTAGCACGAACCGCATTTCATTTGACGCGGCGAGCGCTGCACGTACACAGGGTTGCCAGTTGCTAAAATTAACGGTCACCCGTTTACAGAGGTCCGGAATTCGGAGACGCAATCAAAATTTTCACGGTTATAAGCTGTTACTAGAATACCGGTCAATCATAGTAGGGATTGGGAATATGGCAGTATGTAGATAGTTGGAAATGTTACGGTTCTGTTTTATGATCACTAAACGTTTGCGTGGAAGAGCCATGCTTCGGCGCAAATGGGCCGGCTTGACCGGAGTGATACCACGGCCTCACAGAAAACCGGTGTTAAAGAACGCTTACGTTGTGATTCGCCGAGTGAGTGAGGTTACCGGAGGCCCAATCCCCTTTTAAAAGGTCGGCAACGCAATTGTGACTCTTCTAGTGTTGCGGGTGTCCATGGGCGGCGGTAATCGCTTACCATCAGGCGATCCGTCTGCCGTTCTATCCCATAAAAAACGGTAGAATTTGCTATTAGCATCTGTATTTTTAGACGTAAAGATTGCAAACTTCGATATTTGGTCATATAGTAAAAAAATAGGATATTTTTGATAGTATAGGTATTTTGCCGCCATCATGAAATATGTTCATACAATACATACAGGTTTCCTCATAATGTTCTCTTTGACCATTTAAGCTAGAGAAAATTACAAAAATTTAAATTGCTAAATTCAATGAGTTCATGTTATCGAAAAGTTTGTCACCAATTAAAAAAAAGTAAGTAATGAAAACACCAACATCGCGTACTTACTTAACTATTTTTATTGATTCTAAATTGACAAACATAAAACTCGTAAACCGATAAATGAAAATATTGTTTAATTTCCTAGAATTTTTATAAATTGCATTTCAATAATACGTTCCCATTATAAATTAAAAATCTTTTATTATTTTATGCTTGGTAACCCTGATACGTTCGAAATTTAAATCCAAATTTTCGGTCATGACGCCGACAGGCCTCATTGTGTTTGCTTTTGCGCGTGTCAAGTTGGCAAATAAATTTTGTATTGTGTATTCGCCATTAATTAGGGGAGTGGGCAAGACTGTTCATGGCGGACTTGTTTTGACGTGTCTTTGTTGGTTTTGTTTAAAGTTAAAGATGGACTCCGCTGTGGAGGTAAGATACTGTCTGTGTCTGGTTTTATTGGTGATGCGTTTTTTAAGTAAAAGATAATGTGTATATATAACTTTACATAAGTACTATTCCGAAGTCGGGTTAAAACACTTTGTCCTGACTTTAGAACATCAAAATTCAAATTTCGAAATTGCAATTCTAATTTAATGTTCATTTGGTTGGTTGGTTTGGTTTGGCGCTAATGTATACTCGTAGTATTAATGTGGAAACTGATTTGGATTGTGTTTTGTTTACTTTGTATGTATTTTTATTAAATTGTATCTGATCTGTTTGTTTCCCAATAAATAAATAAATAACATAACATAACATACCATCACGCCTGTATTCCCCGAAGGGTTAGGCAGAGGCGTACTTAATCTACACCCACAGTTCGCCGGTATGTTTAGGTCCCATGTTATAGGGGGCGAGCCTATAGCCATTAACCGGGCACAAACCCAGACTCCGAGCTGCTACTGAACATTTCATAGAAAAACCCAATAACACTTTGCTCGACCTGGGGATCGAACCCAGGACCTCTAGTGTAGCAGTCGCGCTTGGGACCACTAGACTAATGAGGCAATAAATAAATAATATTTTTGTAATATTACGGGCCATTATTTATACAGGCTGACTGGTGAGAGACTAACGATACTGAAGAAGAGTACTCGGTACTCGATTCTTGTTGTAATTTTAACCTATTATAAAACAAAGTCGCTGTCGCTGTCTGTCCGTCCCTATGTATGCTTAAATCTTTAAAAATACGCAACGGATTTTGAAGCGGTTTTTTTTAATAGATAGAGTGATTCAAGAGGAAGGTTTTAAGCTATT
The DNA here is from genome assembly GCA_910591435.1 of Acronicta aceris. NCBI lineage: Eukaryota > Metazoa > Arthropoda > Insecta > Lepidoptera > Noctuidae > Acronicta > Acronicta aceris. The sequence continues at coordinate 2,226,128 of OU342775.1, forward strand.
TAACATTACGCTACGACTCTTAGGAATGGGGCAACGCGGGTGAAACCGCGGGCGGGTCCTAGTAACTATTATATATTATAATATTGTAATAGGCAGATATCTGTACATTATAGATATGAAATAAAATATATAGGAGTCTTTATTAAAGCAACAGAAGCCAAACTAATAATTTTTTGAATTTTTGTCTGTCTATCTGTATGTTTGTACGCGGATCACGCAAAAACTGCGGCATGGAATTGAATGCAGTTTTCACCGATGTATTGCTAGAGGTCTAACTTAAAATCTGGTGCATGTTTTATCTTGATACGCCACCTAGAATCGGACTTATAGTATGTTAATCTTTTTGGGACGTGAGTGAAACTGTGGGCAACAGCAACTCATTATTTATGTACTTAATAAAATTGGTTTAAGTACCAATTTTTGACAAATTTCTCTATGAATGTGGATGCTTCTCCAAAAGTAGCTTGCTGCCCCGTGAGCACGTGACGAGGTCTGGACGTAAACAATAGCTCGGTACCTAATTTGTGTTGATAGCGCAGCACGTGCGTCCGCGCTATGTCCATGCATTGCGTAGTTTATTAACTGTGTACTAGTTTACTTCTGCCTAACCCTTCGAGGAATACAGGCGTGATATGACTATGAATAGGTAGCAACATATACCAATACACTCACTAATAATCCTGTATCATAGCCACAAAGCCTATTAACCATCATATTTATGGCAATAGCCGTCATAATTATTTATTATTAGAGCCTATTTTCGATAAAACATTTCACCGATGATTCCTATATATTACGGGTTTCAGTGATAGTTCTAATTTATTATGTAATCATTTGCAAATGATGACAGTTTCGAGCGTTTCGTAACGGATAAATAAAAAGCGTGGAGTACTCATAATTACAAGCTAAATAGATTTTAACATAACATAACATACCATCACGCCTGTATTCCCCGAAGGCGTAGGCAAACGCGTACTAATGTACACCCACAGTTCGCCGGTATGTTTAGGTCCCATGCAATAGGGGGCGAGCCTATTGCCATTAACCGGGCACAAATCCAGACTCCGAGCTGCTACTGAGAATTTCATAGAAAAACCCAATAACACTTTGCTCGACCTGGGGATTGATCCCAGGACCTCTAGCGTAGCAATCGCGCTTGGGACCACTAGACTAATGAGGCAGTCTTATTAAATAGATTGTACTTCAACATAAGTAGCAGAAGTAAGGAGTGGGCTGAAAATCAGCGTTGATAACTGTGGTAGCTATACTCCACACGGATCAACATTTTGCCGAATCGAATCCTTTTGCCATTCTAAAAAGTTTTTCGTATTAATTTTTTTTCTTTTTTCATCGCAATGAAAATTCTTACTTTATTTGTAACAGACGCGTCAAATAATTTTCCAGTATCTTTGATAAATCCAGAGTCCGGAAATGTATTAAATGGAACAACTACAGTGTATTTACTCCATTTTAGTGTGATCTTTCAAAAATGTCATGTGCCTATTAAGTTAATTTGCTCAACCTGGGAATCGAACCTAGGACATTTCGCGTAGCAGTCGCGCTTAAGACCACTAGGCTGACTAGGCAGTAAAGAGATGACAGTAAAGGACAACGCAAGAACATCAAATCTCCAATAAGAAAAATTACCGGTGCAGTGGTGATGTATGTTCTGAAGCCGTTCATTTACAAGTTATCTGTCCATTTACTACATGCTCCATGACAGCCCAAAACAAAATTGATTATGGAAGCAACGCTAATTGAAAACGTGGCTGATTTGTAATTACTAATTCGGTGTTAGTGGTGTCAAAAGTTTAGATTAATGACTTGTTAGTGGTTTATTAATATTAGTTCGGTATGTAGGTGTAGAGGATACACACTATTACGTCTATTATCCCCCGAAAGCTTAGGAATACTTATTCCTTATAGATCTCCAGTTAATTCGTGTGGGGACGGATTAGATTACAATTCCTCACTACCATTTAGATAGGTATCTCGTAAGAGGCGAGAGAATATCTGATTTGCTCGGAGGTCTGTCTGGCAAGTGACCATCCCTACGTCAAAGTATATCGTAACGCACTTTGGTGAGTGTTTCAACTTTTACACGTGAGAGCCAGGTTCCCCAGCCGGTTGCAGCGGCTCTGGCAGTCTGTAGTCCGTAGGAGCTCAGCAACGCATCAGCAACTTTTCTGGTGCGGCAGGTGTCCTTGGGCAACCGATGACTACTTATTATCAACTGGATCGTACGCGAATATGGGACATATTGAAATATTTTTTTTTACATTTTACGTTTTATTTACATTAAAAAAATCCCGACGTTTTGGTTCCTTTGCAGCGTTCCTTTACAAGATTACCTTGTGCCCAAAAGCAATAATACAATATTTTTTGACGTCTTGTAATGCATTCGGCAGGATTAAAAATCACCATAATTTGAAGAAATATTCTAAGTAGACGTATTAAGTAGGTATTATTCTAATAAAATTGCATTTACTTACCTTCTTCCTGCCCTTGTCCCAATTTATTTGGGGTCGGCGCAGCATGTCCTTTTCTTCCATTCATCCCTATCAGCCGTCACCTCATCATTCACTCCCTTTCCATCATATCGACCTTAACACAATCCATCCATCTTTTCTTTGGTCTTCCTCTACCCCTCCGTCCCTCCACATTCATATTTATTACTCTTTTAGTTAAAATTGCATTTATTTACAACAACTAATAAAACCCTATTTCTTTGTTACAGATGTTTCGCGATCGGTTCAAATCGACTTGTGAATCGTTGGCTCGCTAATTTCGTAGTGTTCACCGCGGTCGGTGATGGTGATGTGAAGTGATGAGCTGATGTGTCAGTGATCACCATGCTGCCGGCGCTGTGTCGGTTGCTGGTCACCGCGGCTGCGCTCGGCGCCACCCTGATGGCGATGGCAGCTAAAAATGGTGAGTATTTTGATCTCCATTTAAAGAAACACGAATTTTCTCGTGTCGTGTTCCTTTTTGTAAGAAAGCAATAATACAAAATATAAATATTTCTGTCACACATTTCACAATTTAAAAAATAAGGAATATTGAAATAATTGTTTATAAATAATGTCACAGTAAATTCTTTTTAAGATTTGCTACATTAGAATACTTAACAAATTACTTGTGTGTAATTTGTTACGTTTGCCGCATTATATTATATCCCTTATAAAATTAAGGGATAGAATATAATGACAACCAAATTTAGTAAATTGATCACCAAAATGCTTACCAAAATAGATAAATGGTCACCAAATTTTAGGTTTAGGTTAGGTTAGATTTATTTTGGTGATCATTTACTATTTTTGGCAATATAAAATGATTTTTTGCCGTTACATTGTATTAAATCTGGTGATTAGTTAAACATAAGCCATTTTATAAAAGTACACTTAAAAATATGATTTCTAATAGACGTAATAATTATATTTATACTACAATAACCATCCGATCTTTTATTTAAAACTAGGTATCTGTGTAGATAGACGGTGTTATCCTGTAATACTCAAATCATACAAAAATCTCATAGAAAAAAAGCACTTTCACTTATTCCCAAATTCTCCAAATCTCCGGGCAACTTTTCCAATTTTAATTTCTCTATAAACCTTAAACAGGCTATTACGAACATATGAAAACCGGCCAAGTGCGAGTCGGAATCGCGCACAAAGGTTTCCGTACAAATTTGTAGTGACATAATATTATAATTAATTTCAAATGTATAGTTTTCAGATTTTTCCCTATACTTGTAGTATAAGACGGTATTACTTGTTAAATTTTGTTTACCTACAAATTTTGATTCCCCTGAGAGTGTCGAAATGTACGTTTTTTGCGGCATAAACGGCTGTATCTTTTTTTTACGTTAACTTAGAAGTTTGATTTTTTCACAGATTTTTTGACAACTTCAAGAGACTGTAGACCTGAGTATATAGTTTTAATTTCAACTCGATACCTCCACGCTTCCTGAGATAAAGCATCTTGACAGATAGACGGACGAACCGACGGACGCACGGACTAGACTAAAGTAATCCTATAAGGGTTCCGTTTTTTCCTTTTGAGGTACGGAACCCTAAAAACAAATTGGGAAAGTGATACGCATAGTAATACCAAGATTATTAGTAATCGAAATTCTTATCTACGAGTATATAAATAAAAATGCTGTCCATTGTGACCCTATGTTGGTACTTAATGACAGAAATAGGTCGGGTTCGATTAGCAAACGCCTGCACAAGCAGGCTGTCATTCGCAGGGTGTTGCTGGGATTGTCACGCACCCTAGAGGTAACGAACCACATTTCTTAAGCTATACAAAGTTGTCTTAGAGTTATATTTTTATGATAAATCTTACCTTAATTATTGAGCAGGTAGTACGAAAGATAGTGAGATTAGGAGAGCTGTATTCTTTTTTATAAGTAATAAAAAGGTCTAAAAGCTAATTATGAAATATATAATTTATTTTTTAATGTATCTGGACAAACTAACGAGCTTCATTCTAGAATAAAAAGTAGTTGCGGAGAAATTTAGATAGTTACTCAATTGTTGCTAACAGCTGGAATTAATAACCTATCTATCGATTATTTTTCCTGCAGGATATCTAAATTTGACATGAGTTCCATAGAAGTAATGTCAAATTTCGATCTCCTGTAGGGAGAATAATCGAGAGTGTTATTTGTTTCGACCGTAGTTTCAATAAATATTTTACGATTATTTTGGCCACGGAATAAAATATTCTTCCAGTGCACTTGCGGCCTCCCTGGCAACCTGAGGCTATTCCAACATAGTATCTATAGTGAATATATGGACATAGTTTTCACAGATTCTGTATTCACTACATTTCGAGATGTCTTCATATGGTTAGTATTGTTTACCTCAACTGAAACTGTAAATGCGTGTACATTGTGGCATGTCTGAGTGGACTCCTAATTTATCCTGCTTTAAACGCTATAAACGTTTGTTAAAGCTTATTTGAAATAAAAACTTTTGAGCTTGAACTTGAGCTAACACAAAATATATATAAACCTGCTTAATGTTAAAATTTAAAAAGAAATCTATTTCAATTTAATTGGATTTTAAGTTATTTATAGTGAAAAGGGCCGATAATATTATTACTTTTCCGAAAAGGGTACTTATTGCAAAATTCCGGTCAGCAAAGGAAATAGTCAAAGCTAAAAGCTGGGGATATCAACCGATGCGTTGGGAACACATCGATTAGTGATGTCCCACGACACATGAATGAAGGATGAAACGGCGTGTGAAGGGTAAACCGTGAATTTGGTGGCCACGCGCTTCACTAAAATTCAGTGGCGACAAGAATTTAGCCTGTATAGGTAAATAATTTATTGAGCAAAATGTTAGGGCCCCGGGGCACAAGAACGTTAAATTTTGAATTTGCAAAATTTGAACATTAATAAGCTTTTCGGTAAAGCATTAGCATAAAGTATATTACAGATACATCATACAATTCTGGTAGTCGTTTTTTATTTCTCTAGAACATTAATATTAAGGCCGATCGTTCACATTGTCCGCCATATTCTTTTTTTTATAGGACTATAGTCCAGTACAATTTATGACACGTTCTAGATACAGGGCAGCACTAAAAGTAAGCACAACACTGACTACACAGCTGAGAACCTTTGCTAAAAAATTCTTATAATGCCAAAAACATACCAAAACATATAAAATAAACAAATAAAAAATATAAACTACCAAAATTGACAATTTAGGCAACTTATAGATACTATATCTATTTTTAAGCAAAAGTTTTAACACTCAGTTGTAAATATTGAATGCCACGATTAATACTGTGCTGTACCTAAAATATTTGGACTTTAACATATTCCACGCAAAATAGTGCCAAAAACCATTGAGTTTTGAATCTGGCGGCCTAAGCGAACGCTTCAGCTTAAATCGATTCTTAGAAAGTTTTTAAAATAAATTATTCAACTAATGAGGGCTGTCATGTTGTATATTCAACGACATTCTCCGCAGGCTTCACAGCCAATACCATTATTCAAATCAATTGCAGATAAGGCTGTCTCGCACAATATTAATCAGATATGTTCTGCTAGCGTAAACTGTAGCCTGTCAACGACAAGACTTCAACAAAAACCAGAGACAACCGTCACTCGCAGCCCCCTTAACGATCCCGACAATAAACAGACATACAGAATCGATGTTTTGTGACTCATTACACATAGGCAACCCTAAATTTTACAACCAATCGAATATGTGTTTTAAATCTAAATAAATAAGGTTGAATATCCAATGGTGATGCTGTTGTGAATTCTGCACCGCCCGAGTCCCTATAAAATCTCCGTTTCTCGAGAGCTCTTTAATTCAGCTCGTGGATTTGCAAAGTTTACGTCTCGAAGCGTTATGGCTATTGCAAAATGAAAAGGTTTTGTTTTATAGTTTCTCGATACCGTTGGTATATTGTGGTCATTCGAGAAACCGACGGTTTGTTTATATCACCTTATATAGAAAAGTAGAAAAATAAAATATCGTAAGTACATATAGTAAAAAGTATATCGACTTTGAAATTTATGGAGCGGTTCATTGTATACTAGGTTGAAAGAAAACTGTTGATATGATAAAAATACGTACGCACTTGCTATGCACAAATAACTTTAACACGGATTAGGGAACAATTCCTTATTGCCATCTTCAGATCGGAATCTGGCAAGACGCGATAAAATATGTAGATATCTGGTTTGATTGTTGGTGGACCACAACTTAACTATGTCGGAATATGACGTAAAGCACCTCGGTGCGTGTTTAGACCTTTGCGCGTGAGAACCAGTCCCTCCTCAGTGGCTGCTGCTTTGGAATCTGCAAGAGCTGTTGATCAACGTAATAATTGGTGCTACTATGAAAATCATTTAACTATATCCATAATTAGCCCATGGCACGTATTAAAAAAAATATTTTGCTTAAAAATGAGGACGACAGAAAAAAAATGTTTTTTTTTTTATCCAACATTTACAGTACCTATCCTAAAACCTCCAATTCGCACAAATTCAAAAATTATTCAACCGCCATCGAACGTAACAGTTTCGATTTAAAAATTCTCTTCCGAATTTAAAAAAAGGAATGTTTTAAAAAGCTTGTTGGTCTCGCGAGTGTCGTGTTACCGAGCAGCATTTCAAGCGCTGCTTTGCATACAACTATTACCGCTGATTCCTTCGCTTGTACCCCTTGGGGTTGTCGCGATGTTCCGCCGCCCTCATCCCTTTCTTATCTAGCGATGAAGCGCTATACTTACATTTGCATGCTAAAATTCACGCTTACGTTGAGAGTGCATTGTGTATTCATTTATTATTCTTAATTGGTTATTGGTTTTCGAAATAGCGCTGTTATCTTTGAACAGTATGATTTTAATAAGAGAACAAGTGGGCACATTTCAGAACGTAGATTGAAATGGTGTTGGATATCGTCAAATTATTATCTTGTTTAGGTTACATTATTTCACAGAAAGTGTCGAAAGTCAAAGTCAAATTCAAAATATTTTATTTCAATTAGACCATTAAAAAGGTACTTTTGAAAAGTCAAACTAGTTGTACGGTTCCAAAAAGTAGGTCTTATGGAGAAGAGCCGGCAAGAAACTCCATAGATACTCTTTAAAAAAAAAAATATTACATTATTAATCTTTACAACTTTGTTTTAAATAGTTTGACAATTATGCAGTTTGATGTGTAAGATTTATTCCGTATAAGTAAGTGTTACATTTAGAAAGAAAGGGATTGCCACAGCAAGTAAGAGCAGAAATAAGAACTAATATCTGGTACTTATATAATTTATAGCATATTTATATCATTCCTTTATAATGGGTCAAAATATCATAAATGAAACAGGATAAATGACTTCTGTAATGATAAATTTTCATTGCAATAAACAACATATCAACCATGAGGTGACTATTTGACCTACAATTTTATTATTTGTACACCTTCAAGTACATAAACGCAAACACATTGAAGTACATTCATACTATTTATGACTTGTACTTCAATGAGTATTTAATACCAGTGCATTTTATCTCATTTGTATTGTCTTTGTTTTTGTTTGCTCGGTGGTAGGACCTCTCGTGGTCTGACTGGCTGGCGACCACTCTTACGTCGGAGTGTGTCGTAAAGCACCTTGGCGTGTGTTTCGACCTTTGCGCGTAAGAGCCAGTTCCCCCTCGGTTGCTGCGGCTCTGGCTGTGGTGTTGCAGGTGTCCATGGGCGGCGATAACTACTTACCATCAGGTGGCTCGTCTGCTTGTTTGCCTTTATTTTTTTTTCTAGTCTTATAGATGAGTACCAGTAAGTGTTGTATTATACGGAAAACGACTGACAATACTAAACAAATTTTAATACAGTAGGTATTCACTAACAAACCGAACTACAAAAAGTACAGTCGAGCACAAAAATAACTTGACTACGAAACACCGATTCGGGTATGGGACGAGATAAAAAAATGTAATTCGGGCTAAAGTGCGAAATTCACATGACCGCAATGCGACGCGGCAACACGCTCAGTTGGCTACATTAATAACTGTGCTGTTATATTTGTTTAGCGCACTTTTTGTGGGTCAGCAGGACTCGCAGGTGCGCCGTTTGATCCTGCTCGTTAAATAAAAATGTTAATTTAGTTACATTATGATAAACGAAAAACAACATGACATGTTTTTAAAACATACATATATGTACCATAATGCCTATTATTTGTATTCCTCGAAGGATTAGGCAGAGGCGTAACCGTGTACGTAGTTCACTGCTTAGTTCCCAAATAATTCTAACAAAAATTCAGAAGTAAGTAAATTATGAACCAGCAAATTGGTTTTATATATTACTTATGGTTTTTTATTTATCTATCTTCTTCTTTATTATCTGAATTAAATTAAATTATTTTACTATATACACTATTTACATAAAATACATGAACGTAAAAAAAAGCTATATATATAAATCTAAAAGACAGGCGTGACTAAGCGTCAAAGTATTCCTCGGCATCGCTGTCGTCCGGGAAGGTGCCCAGAAGACTGGCAGCATTGCCACGCTGAATGGCAATGCTTATGCGCTGTCCTAGGAACAAGCCAGCCCTCTGGTCACGTGAAGTGTCGACCAGTCTCCTTGAAATTTCCTTGAAAAGGAGACGAGCACTCGGACCCCACGACCCGAGTGTTTCGACCCCAAACGGCTCAAAAATATAGTTACCGGACAGGTTACTATACTTGCGCCGTTTGAGATTCTCTGCAGCAGCAGCAGCAGCGCCAGCGCAGCCAGCTGAGCTTGGAAGATGGGATGGAGCAAGGGTGTCAACACAGGTTGCGTCCCACACCAAAGGCCTACCCATTTTCCAAGGTAAAAGGGACATACCATCTGGTCTCTTCCCATCGTCACGCACCAAGCCATTCGGTTCTAAAACAGCTGGTACGCCGGCGGTGGCAAGAGCACGACGAAGAATGTCGTTAATGCTGGCATGTCGCGCTATGCGGCCTGCACTCCTGCAGCACGACAGGCCATGATATCCAAGGCTGTCGACAACCTCGCCACAGTTACAGCGATGCGGAGCAACACACGGAGCGCCAAGACGGAGACAGGTAGCTAGCCGAAAGGTGGTATCATCCAACATAGTCCCTGTGTTGGATGAAGGAAGTGCTCGAAGCCAGAGACCTGATTCCCATTCACCCACAGCCATCAGACGAGCACGCTCTGCAGTATTGACTGACGTATTGAGTAGTTCTTTCCGCGTCAAACTGCAAAGCGGCCCATCCCAAAGCCTTTGGGAAAATGGGACCAGGGGAAAATCAGTACTGGGACAAGCCATTCTCCAAACGTTCATAGCATCAGCCAGAAACGGTACTTCCAAATCAACCAGAGAAGGTCCTAAGATATCTCTGGCTAATTTTTCGGTACTGTGGACTGAGGATATGAACGCGGGTAAACTGATACTAGAAATTTTGCGGATACCGATGCCACCCAAACGAATGGGGAGCGTGGCTTGTAACCAAGCTCGGTCATCCAGAGCCACATTTAAAATAGAAGAAATAAAATTTCGTATAATATTATCAACTTTTTCCAAAAGATGTGGTTGTGTCCACAAATGTGAACAGCGAAGGAAGTAAGTAAATTTTGGCCCAAAACAGCAAAATCTAATAATGGTAAAAGCCGAATGTGTATTAATTTTGAAAAGTCTTTCTGATATATCATTAAAATTTTGTATTTTATCTTCGATAAAAATCGGAAAGGATTCATCAAAGATTGGGGACCCTAATAGGTGAAGACAAGTTTTTTCAACAACTTTGATGTGAGGAGCAAATGCATTAAATTTCTGTAAAGTCAGTTGTCTGTCAGCAGTGTCTGGTACAAAGATTTCACATTTTGTGGGATTGAGGTCAAGGCCAATAGAACTAAATTTCTGCTTTAAAAATTTAAAATCTTCCAAAACTGTTTCTGCATCACCTCCTAGGGTCCCGTCATCTAAGTACCATACGTTAAATTTTGAATTTAGTTCCTTGATAATGGGATTTATTGCCAAACTAAAAATGACTGGCCCCAGAGGGTCACCTTGTTGACATCCGACGGCTGATTCCAAAAGATCGTCCTTATATAGTAATTTAGAGGGGTGCCTATAGCATTGCCAAAGGAAACTATAAATTTTGGGTATTTCTTTTTTGACTTCGGCCAACAAAGCGTCCCTATTTACCGAATTGAAGGCATTCTTTATGTCAACCTTAAGGATGACCTCATCTTTTTTATGGTTTAAAAAAGTTGCTAGGGCATGTACGGCTGCCTCACAGCCCCCTTTGGAACCAAATCCTAGTTGTAGGGGCTGGAATTTGTGTTTCAGTATGTCACTGTAAAAGGAACAACAAATTTTGGCTGCCGTACGCCGATAAGTACACCCTACGGCAATAGGACGAATGCCGCCATCCTTCTTGCGCAGGGCACATAAATTTGCCCCGTACAAGACGTCGATGACGGCTTCGCTCACATTGCCGGAGAGCATTAAATTAATCAGAGCCGTAAGCTCCTTTAAAAGCAACTCACCAGCTTCCCCGGCGCTTGAACCCGTCAAATCCTTTAGGTGCTGGGGTGTCAAGCCGTCGAGGCCACCAGCAGATCCATTTCGAAAGGAGCTGACGGCTGTGATCAATTGGCGAGCTGTAATTTTTAAGGAATTTGTTTCTGGGTCAGGGGGATCAGGAAAAGTGAGGTCATCCACTGGAGACGGGTGTTTACTCTCCAGAGCTGAAAGAGTCTCTGGAGAGTAAGGTGCAACCACGTCACTACTAAAAATTATCCTGGCAGCTCCACTTATGTCACCTTCACTTAATTTGGATTCCACATGATGTAGTAAACCTTTGTACTGTCTTTGGGCCGGTAATTTTGGGTCAAAAGGTGTAGAACTATTGCAGTTTTCTTTAATTTGGGTTGTTAAGGATTTTTTAGTTGCTAAATTTTTTTGTACATGTAGAATCCTATAAGGAAAGGTGAGTAATTGTTCCCAAGTATTTGGCGAGTTCTCCTGGGTGGCGAGACGGACACATCGCGATAGGCTCAGTGCAACCAATGGCCTCGCCCCGCGAGGAACTCTTTTTAAAACGGGAGTTGAATTTTTCAATTTTGATAATGTTTTCCAAAGTGGTTGATCAACGGGAGTGTTTAATGTTGGTGAAATTGGGACAGTCGTGAGGTTAGAAGGTACATTATGGTGTTTATGAACCTTTCCACAATGTACTTTCAAACCTCGTTCACCTTTAAAAAAACGGGCTTGGGAACAATGGGGACATCTTACCAGATTATCCAGCGAGGTCAAAGGTTGACTAGCACTGCTTCCGGCATCACTAGTACTGCCAACACCACTGCCAGTATAACTTAACATATAATTCAAAAATATATACACTTATAACAATGAAAAATATAAAAACACTAAAAATAATTATTAAAAGATGAAAAATTTGAATGTGACGTTTGGTCACTGTCACTCCGTCGTCGTCGTAGACGCGCAGCCGCGTCGTGGAGCCCTGCCATCTTCACACCACGCCTACATTTGTAGAGGCGCAGTGGCGCAGATACTCGCAGGACGCAGGACAGATCGCTCAGCCTGCTTTGATGCTATGTATACTACAATAATTTTTCCAACACGCTGTCACCGGAATATCCAAAATTTCCGTTATTTTCAGTTCTATTGAATCTTTTCCAAATTTTTTTCGAAAGATAAGATTAATTATATTAACGAGATAATCCTCTACGGCTTCAGCCAACTTCTCTAAGTTTTCTTTTCTTTTTATATTTTTTTCATGATTTTACAATCTTGAGTGACATCGACAGTCAGTCCTAGGTATCAGATTAATTAATTTTCTGAGAACATTTACCATATTAATGTGTAGAGAATTCAACGACAAAAAGCCCACCGACTTTTTAAAACACCTGATATTTTGACGTGAGAATTTTCGATTGAAAATTAGGGTGCCATATTATGTCAGAATAAGGCAAGTCTTCTTCTTCTTCTATCAATACATTTTTTTTATAGTACTAAGGTGGCAAACAAGTATACGACGCGCCTGATGGTAAGCGGTTACCGAAGCCTATGGACGCTTGGAACACCGGGGGTATCACTCGCGCGTTGGCGAACCTTTTCGCGTTAGGTTTCTTCTTATACGAGTATATAAAAGAAGAACCTAACTGAATGACTGACTGACGTATCAACGCAAAGCCGAAACTACAGGAGCCCTGACAGAGCCCTGTTTGCATGCTGGTTTTTTTTGCATTGTGGACGAGCACTCAGAAAGAATTTTTAGAAATGAATATGAAAATCCGCACACACTAGAGAACTCTCACAAGAGAACTCTCACAAGAGAACTCTCACAAGAGAACTCTCACAAGAGAACTCTCACAAGAGAACTCTTGTGCAACTTCTTTTTATAAAAAGTATTTTGACTTATTCCGCTATTGAATTCAGTCAACGATATAAAAGTGGGCGCGCCTATTGCGATTTACTGGGCACAAGTCCAAACTTTGAGCTGCTGCCAAGAATTTTCCAATTAAAAAACCTAATAACTCTTTGCGTGGGACTCTGCTTTGACGTGGGAATTGAACCCAGGTCCTTCTGCTCAGCAACTGCGATTAATTTTTAGGACTAAGATTACTATTTTATTGTTCCCTGATATGTATTTTTTCTGATACATGTAAAAAGATCGCAATAGCACAGCATAATATGATCTCGATGAAAGTTGAATAATTTCAAAAAGGCTAGTACTTAGCTGCTTCCAAGTCACTTTTCTCTCAATGACTCCACAATCGTGATAAAAAAAAACAAAAACATTATTCAGAGTTTCTATTATTCATTATTCAGAGAATTTATCTAAGTATAAAAAACAAACAATAAAATTCTATGAACAGTACCGGCGAACAATATCGTTCGAACTTTCAAGTTACTTCATAAAAAGCTTATCTAAGGCCGGCACCACATTGGCGGGGCAAGAACAAAATTATTTCGCACGCCGCATTAGCGATACGGTCGCGGCTTGACCCGTAAGTTTTAAGTGCTTGGTTTTACACTGACACCGCCCCTTAGCCGGACGTCGTTCATCAGCATACAAAAGGAGCAATGGACTTAATTTACAAGTCACAAGTAGTTAGATTGCGTTGTGGGGTGATGTGGTATGGGAGCGTGAAAGTTTTTGTCAGTACATCATTGCAACCCAAATTTTATCCTTACGTAAAACAGGACAGAATTAGCGTTACAAAGTTATATGTATAATACCTACTAGCTATAACTCGTAGTTTCACTCGCATCGCAAAAGACAAAAAAAAAACATCAAAATTACTTGAGGATTCAGGCGTGAAGATCATACGAAGGTAAGTCTGTCTGTTTGTTTGTTACGTTTTCACACCGAAACTGCCGAATCAATTTTGATGATTTTAGGCATAGACATAGATTAGACCTTGTAGAAGGAAATGGCTACATTTCGTCTCGAAAAAAATTTTGAGATACGAGTGAAATCGCGGGAATCTTAGTATTTTATAATTAAACCAATAATTCAACCACTATAACAGGCTCAGGCACGCAATACAAGTTAACGAAAAGTTATCTCTTGGCTCACCCATAAGAAACTTGAGCATTTCCGTGGCTCGTGCTAAGTGAAAAAAAAAGATAAAAAAAAACTCGTCAAAAGTGGGAAAGTTTTGCAGAGTGCTCGCCGCGACAGGCGTAATTATCGCCGCTGACTGTACCATTGTCGTGGCATCGTTATTTATAAAAAAAAGAAAATTGTTAAGTAACTGCGTTAGGTTTACTTAACATACCATCACGCCTGTACTCCCGAAGGGTTAGGCAGAGGCGTACTAATGTACACCCACAGTTCGCCTGGTATGTTTAGGTCCCATGTAATAGGGGGCGAGCCTATTGCCATTAACCGGGCACAAATCCAGACTCCGAGCTGCTACTGAGAATGTCTTACAAAATCCTAGGTAATAACACTTTGCTCGACCTGGGAATCGAATACAGGGCCTCTAGCGTAGCAGTCTAGCTAAGGATCACGAATCATTTGATACAATAGCATTTTGACTTAATTCAACAACAACATATTACCAAAAAACATCTAAACACGAAAATCTAATCAATTTTTAATTTCGTTCGACAATACCCCGGAAAATATTCTCAACAACATTGTCTTCGATCTGAAAGCCTGAAGGGAATAATGAGCATCAGCGAACAAAGGCTTCGAGATGAAAAGGAACCAATGTATTGGTATTGAATACAGAGGTAATAATAAAAAATAAGGAGAAATAATATGAGGGTATTAAGAAAATAAATGGTTTCTTATCAAACAAGTAAGTTATTATTATTATTTTATTCTTAATAGACTTACGCTTGACCGCCAGTTCGCCTGATGTTAAGCGATACTGCGATCTACGATGGAGCGCGCTTGTCTAAAAGAAACTCGTGATTTAAAGACACCAGGATTATATCTATCTAGGAAGTCGGGAAGCGCATTCCATATTTCAGCGGTACGCATGATAAAAGTGGACATAAAGCGTTTCGTCCGGGTTTTTGGAATGTCTACCATGAATCAATGTTATTGGTGAATTGTCAATTATATTGATTGTATGGACGAGTCTATCAAGCGCGGTATCAAAGGGCTCGTGGCTACGTTAAAACGCTGGTCAACTGATCTGCAAGGTTAAGCTATGCCTGCATGGGTGACCGTTATTATCATGTATGAGAACAGGTTACAATACTGTACCTCACTGCCTTTCAGATAGGCATTTCGTAAGAGGAGAGAAAATATCTGACTTGATCTGTGGTAGGACCACCCTTGCGTCAGAGTCTGTCGTAAAGCACCTTGGTGTGTGTTTCGACTTTTGCGCGTAATAACCAGTTCCCTTTTGGTTGCTGCGGCTCTGTCAGTCTGCTGTCCTTAAGAGTTCTTTAAGGGTCGGCAATACATCAGCGACTCCTTGGTGATTTAGTCAGCTAGTTTTCCGACTTAATCGATAAAAAAATGTAGACAAAAATATAAAACATGTGGAGGGGCGAGGTGTGTTGCCCCTCACACCAAAGGGAGGATCCTCCGACCAGGCGGGTTTTTTGCCTGGTGGGCCACGGCCCAACGGTTGATGTCGGGCAGTTGTATATATGCAGGTTGCGATGCAAACTTCACTTGCGCGATTCAGGACTTGCCCAGTTTGTATGTAGCGCGGTCGATGTCGCTACAAACATTTAAATAAACTTCATCACTACATAATATAAAACAAAGTCGCTGTCGCTGTCTGTCCGTCCCTATGTATGCTTAAATCTTTAAAAATACGCAACGGATTTTAAAGCGGTGTCATAGATAGAGTGATTCAACAGAAAGGCTTTAAACTATTTAACATTACGCTACGGCTCTTAGGAATAGGGCAACGCGAGTGAAACCGCGGGCGGGTCGCTAGTAAGGTCTTCTTTTCCCCGTCACAAAATACTACGTGTCAAAACAAGACAAAACACAGTATAGCTTTAAGATTATTAGACACTAGCTTTTGCCAGCGACTTCGTCCGCGTGGAATAGTTACTTTGTTCCCTAGTTCTTCGCCCGCGGTTTCACCTGCGTTGCCCCGTTCCTAAGGGTTGTAGCGTGATGTTTTATAGCTTGAAACCTTTCTCATGAATCACTCATTTTCCCAACATTTCCCTTCACTGCTCTGCTCCTATTGATCGTAGCGTGATGAAAAGTATACTATAACCTGCCCAGGAGTATGAAGAACAATTGTACCAAGTTTCGTTGAAATCCGTCGAGTGGTTTTTGTTTCTATAACGAACATACAGACAGACAGACAGACAGACAAAAATTTTACTGATTGCATTTTTGGCGTCAGTATCGATCACTAATCACCCGCTGCTAGTTATTTTGGAAATATATTTCATGTACAGAATTGACCTCTCTACAGATTTATTATAAGTATAGATTTAATATTATATATACTCGTATTCTTTCATGAATAAGATTGTAATTCTTTTCAACCTTACATACACGAACCGTTCCGGTAATTTAGTTTATTCTTAAAAATAACCCGTTGAAAAACAAACGTAAATAAGTTTCACCCACATTTAACACATTCAAACTTTATTTTCCCTACTTTTTACCGAACCTCGCGTGCCCGTGTGTTTTCGGCTTTAAAGGTCGTTACAAAAAGCCTTTCGTTTTATTCTGTGGGTCCAACCCCGCGTAATTACGTAAGACCCAGCACGTAATGCGCTCAAATCTCATATTAAAGTGGCGGCGAACGCGAATATATTTTTTTGTCGACTCAGTCATGTTTTAGGAAGGATTTTGTCTTGAAATGTGCGAGTGATGTGACGACAGGTTAGGATTAATGAGGTATGATTTTCACGATTAGACCAGTTATTTTAACCAACTTCAAAGAATGAGAAGGCTCTTTAACTGATTTGAAGAAGACGTTGGTTGTTGAAAAATTTGAAATTGACTATATTTATTTGTGTGTATGTTACTCGGTATCTTTACCGATTATAAACCGATTTTGACTTTTACTATTGCCTTCTGAAACAAAAACAAACGGTTCCTTATAATTTTGGTTTGAGTAGGTGTTATTTTCATAACATAACATACCATCACGCCTGTATTCCCCGATGGGTTAGGTAGAGGCGTACTAATGTACACCCACAGTTCGCCGGTATGTTTAATCGCCTGACTGCCTCAGCCTCAGCCTGCCTGCTTCTTCACCTCTGACTTTTCAAAGTCTTGTGCGTATTAAATAGTTAATTATCACGCGCTTAAAAGGTGAAGGAAAACATCGTGAGGAAACCTGCATACCTGAGAAATTTTCTCGATGGCATGTGAGGTCTGCCAACCCGCACTAGGCCAGCGTAGTGGACTATAGGGATTAGGCTATCTAATCCCTCTCATTCTGAGAGGAGACCCGTGCCCAGTAGTGGGACTTTATAATGGGTTCATTATGGTATTTTTTGTAAGACTACATTCAAGTCAGCCTTAAAAAACAGTTTCAATTTACCGTCCAAACTGCATAACAAGCATTATATACTCCATATCCCCGTCAGTTAACATTTATCAATCCTCGCGTATGACTCCAGAGTCATCAATCAGCTGTCGGAAAACGGAAGTGACGTCACAGCCAAAAAATGACGTCACCAGACGCCGCCCATATAAGCTCTTTATTGTGTCAATTTGTTATTTGCGAGAGTTTTTGTGAGTGGAAAGGGGGGAACTTTTAATTTTTTTGTGTTTTTTGCATTGGAGTAAAGTGGCGTTGTTAGCCAGCCAGCCGTTTGAAGATTAACAGTTATTTTCTGGTTCACAAAGGGATGTGAGCAACTTCCACAGGTCTGATCGATTTGAAATCATGTTACTTCAATGACATTGCACAAAAATTGGTAACCATAACTATCTAGTCTTGATTACCAATTTTTTTTTTAAATGTTATGCTATCTACAAATAGACACAGACACATAATTCTACCATATAATATGTTACTCCTTTTTTATACCTTGTGTTTCTTGCAGAAACATGTAAATTCTTTTAGTAAATGTGTAAGGAAAACTAGGCCTCTTCGGGGGCGGATCGTAAACCGCCTGAATCGGCGTAAGTGCCTTCAGGAAAAAATATTCCGCCACTTGCCTTGCAAGTGCTTCAAACATGGGAGGGTAGTTCTAATATTATCATTACTTGTATATTACTTAGATATGGGAAAGAAAATAAATTTATGACGTAAAGAAAATAAAAGATAAAAACAACAGCTTAAAAAACTAAAACCCTACAACGAAAAAAACAAATGAAAGGTATGATACTAGAAATGTTCCTATGTCCAGGAACAGTGGTATCCACTATATAGTTGGATGTGTGAGAAACAGGCCAGGCATACGACCACTTACTGCGAAGACGACGGAGATTTGTGACATCTTATTGGTTACATAAAATCTGATCAGTAGTTTTTGAGCTACGATCGAACATCCGTACATATACACATATGTACATACACAGACTGTTAAAATCGTTACCCTTCCTTTTTATGGTCGGGTAATAAAGCCAGAAAAATAAACAGCTGGAAAAATATTTCATATTGTAACATTGTTCTTAAGTATGAAAACTATAACACCATTAAAGAATTCTTTACATACTCATATCAAACTATCCAAGTTTAAAAACTTCCATTCTTGTAGCTATCCAGTTCAAGTGCTTTGTTAAAAGTTGGGCTGAGATTTTAATGATGCTGTGTTCTAGTGATACGTGTTGGAAGTTGGCTTGTTAGCTTATATCAATATCATCCTTTTTTACGTGGGAGAGCCATGCTTCGGCACGAATGGGCCGGCTCGACCGGAGTGATACCACGGCCTCACAGAAGACCGGCGTAAAACATCGCTTGCATTGTGTTTTACTGAGTGAGTGAGGTTACCGGTGGCCCAATCCCCTTTTAAAAGGTCGGAAACGCACTCGTGACTACTATGGTGTTGCGGGTGTCCATGGGCGGCGGTGATCGCTTACCATCAGGCGATCCGTCTGCTCGTTTGCCCTACTATCCCTAAGATTTTTATTCCTAAGATTTTCCTTTACTAAAAAATAACTTAATAATTTTATTATAATTTAAATCACAAAAAGATATGTTACTGAGAATTTTATGGAAAAATCCAGTAATACTTTCTTTTTGTTTATTTTTAGCGCTTTTATTGTCTATCACTTAATTTTAGGCCGTGAAATTTGTGATTACATTCAGTACGACCCCATCAGAATTAAAATAACCTCCACGAATCACCATAAAGAGTCTCATAACTTAGTACCACAATTTTTCCATTTCTACATAGAAAATCTGTTGGCAAGACTCACAAACCGATTTCTCCTATTAATTTCACATGTCACACTCAATATGTTCATTTCGGATAATCATATAAATCCTAAGATTGTGGCAAATAAATCAGCCAGTAGCCAGACGAGTTCGCTCGTGGCGGCCATTTTGGAAATACATCATTCTCTAAGTACGTTGATAACAGTTGAAGATCGTTTGTATTCGGACAAGTAATAATATTGACCGACGAACGTCCTCAATGGGTCTGTAGAAAATCGGTTAAAGATCCTGAAGTCTAGGGTTTGATTATCAGTTTCTGAAAAATCGTGTTATTGGATTTTTTCTGATAAACACATTTGGCGTAGCGGCTGAACGAACGGCTTCTGCGCCACGTGTTGTCGATCCCCACACGGAGCAAATACTTGTACGATCTACAGATAGTTGTTTTGAGTTTGGGCGTTTGTGTATGTGAGAATTTGTGTTTGTAAACGCTCCCACGATATAGGAGGAAATTATTGTGTAGGCAACGTTTAAAAAAAACTTACTTAATATTATAAACGTGAAAGTTTGTGAGAATCTATTGATTTTTGTTGCTTTTTCCCGCCAGAACGGCTGAACGGATCTGTATAAAATTTGGCACAGATATTGATAATAGTCTGGAATACCAGAAAACGTTAAACAACGCTTACGTTGCGTTTCGCCGAGTGAGTGAGGTTACCAGGGGCCCAATCCCCTTTTAAAAGGTCGGCGACGCACTTGTGACTCCTCTTGTGTTGCGGGTGTCCATTGGCGGCGGTAATCACTTACCATCAGGCGATCCATCTGCTCGCTTGCCCTCCTATCCCATAAAAAAAACACAAAGGCAACTTATTATCCAGATCGGACCCAATCCCGAAGTCTATGTAGACAAAGTCCCGGGCAGAAGTTAATAAGGTTAGGTATATGTTAAAGACGCTCTATAAGAAACTTATATCTATTTAGTCAAAACTTTTCTAGTACCTCTTACGTGTCAGCTGAACCCTGCCAAAGGTCTTTGTTAAGACGACCACATTTGACCTTCAGTGACACCGTACTAAGGCAATGAAACGGTTATTATTGTTTCGAATTAAGAACTCTTTCCTAAGCACACCCATACGTGACGATTCAACAAGCAAAGTGAATTTTATTAAATTTAAAAACCGCGCAAGGAAGTGACATTATACAGGGTGCATTCAATTTTTTTTTCTCTATCACTTTTTGCTTGAAGACTCCAGAGTATTGCCTCATGTAACTACGAGTACTGCTGGTTCAAGGAAATTATGTTTGTTGCAATGTAGTTATGTTTCTCATTTTCCTACACTTTTACAAGCTATGTTGGGGCCGGCTTCGAGTCCTACCAAAAACATACCATCACACCTGTATTTCTCGAAGGTTTAGGCAGAGGCGTACTAATGTACACCAACAGTTTCGGTATGTTTAGGTCACATGTAATAGGGGAAGTCCTGACATCAACTGGGCCCAAATCCAAACTCCGAGCGGCTACTGAGAATTTCATAGAATAATTTCAAATTTGTTCGACCTGGGAATTTAACCCAAGAACTCTAGCGTAACTTAGGACATATTAGTCCCATGAGTCCTAAGTAAGTAAGTAGTCCTAAGCTCATTAGCGTAATGGCTAATAAGGTTCTTAACTGTATGAGAATCATTACATATACGTGCATATTTTCACGCCTGTCTTCCATTAGGGTAGGCAGAGACTATAGATTTCCACTTGCTACGATCCTGTCACACAACTTTGCTTCATTTACATTATTTTTTTTATGGAATTGAGTCAGCATACGAGCTAACGAGCCACCTGCTGGTAAGTAGTCATCGTTGCCCATGGACACCTGCAACACCATAGGAGTATATGGTATATCTTTATTTTATTTAGTTCATTACTTACGTGGAGATTATTATTACTTACGTGGGACAGCCATGCTTCGGCACGAATGGGCCGGGTCGACCGGAGTGATACCACGGCCTCACAGAAAACCGGCGTTAAACAACGCTTACGTTGTGTTTCGCCGAGTGAGTGAGGTTACCGGAGGCCCAATCCCCTTTTAAAAGGTCGGCAACGCACTTGTGACTACTATGGTGTTGCGGGTGTCCATTGGCGGCGGTAATCGCTAACCATCAGGTGATCCGTCTGCTCGTTTGCCCTCCTATTACATTAAAAAAATATGTTCAGTTAAACTCTCTAAAATATATTCATTATTCGAATATTCCGAATGCCCACACTTGTGAATAACAATCACAATTTTTGTCCACGATATTATTTTTACACGCGAATTTCCTATGTTCAAAAAGTTAGATTTGAAAGCCAATTGGATTAGTGTTCAAAATAAAAGCAAGCCGATTTGGAACTACAAAACAGTATCTATTTGAGTGGAGCCAGATTTTGTTTTATATATGAATAACAATATTTCTGTAACAATATTCGTGCTGAAATGAAAATGGAAATATTTATTTTCGTCTGACTTTTTTTGTTTATTATTTAGATAAACAGAGCTATGATCTGCTTGATCTTTTCTTAAACTCATCAAGATTTATTTATTTACATACAATGGCGACCAAAAGTCCTTATGCAATCTCACAACGCAATGGTTGACGTTTGGTTTGACTTACGACCTTCTATTCATTGTCATTAACAAGTGACACGCACTGGCTGTATCCAGCTCGCTCGTACTATTCATAGCAATGTAATCCTTAGCGTGCTTATGGACTTTTGAGCGTTTACTGTATAAACAATAGTATTTTATTATGGTTTATACTAGTTTCTGACACTTAAGACATAAAACGAAACTACTTTTTACGGATTTTATCGTGTTGTATTGATATTATTTAATTCCCGACGTTTCGGATCCTTTACAGTATCCATGGTCACGGGTAGACTAAGTTATTGGACGACTTAATGTTGCAATTACTAACAGCTACCTTACATTTTAGTTAATTATTTGCGATCCGATTCACGCAGAACGAGCTCACCACATCTTTCAGTCTTACAGTTTTGGGCTTAGATTTTTATTTAATGGAATCTCGTGAGTACGGAAAGGATCCGAAACAACGGGAATTAAATACTATAAATACAACACGATAAAATCCGTAAAGTAGATTCATTTCAATGAAATGTTTTATCTCTATTAGGCCATTAATACGGAGCAACTGCTGACTTTCGGAACCCATAAAAGTCGTAATATTATAAGCCTAAAGCTGACAAACGAAAGTACGAACTCGAAAGACAGTCAGTTTTACAACCGATGTTACTAATAATGACGATTTTAATGCCGACCTCATTCAGTTCCGAGCCTTTAATGACGTTACCTGATACAGTAACACTTGTAATGATGATACTATTACTATCGATGCTATCAGTAGTGACGTTATTAATGCCAACGCCTGTCTTTAATTCCCCCAAGTCTCAACTGACGTTACTTTTTAACCCCCGACGCATAAAGAGAGGTGTTATAAATTTAACGTGTATATCTTTGTGTCTGTCTGTTGCATCAAATTTCATTTCATTTCAATTTCATTTCATTTCATTTCATCGTAGTTCCCAAACGAATCCACCGTTTTTTTTTTTAGTTTGAAAGGTGATTGGATTGAGAGTTTTCTTAATTAAGATTTAAATAAATCTGGCCAAAAGTTCAAAGATTATTAACCCTTTTCTAGTTCATGAAGGGATGTGAGATAGATACATTAATTTGAAATTTGGTATTCTTCAACTTCATGAAATTAATATGGGTTTTAATGGTAACTGCATTAATGAAAATTAAGAGGCATAATATTCAATGACGACACTTTTAATGAAGACTCCATTTTTTAAATGACGATGTCATTAATAACAACGCCATAAATACAGACGCTTTTAATGATTAATCCTTTAAAATTGACGCTATTAATTTCTGAAATTAGAGAATTTATCAAGGAAGGAAAACTTGCATCTTTTCTCGCTTCCCACAACAAGAGTGAACAAAAGTAGGGGGTTGAAGTTATGCATGATATATATTTACTTCTCTCACAACGACCAGCCATAACACTTCAAGCTATAGCTCCTTTTACGATGTATTGTCCTATATGGAATACGGACGAATGGCAATTGTAAGTGTCATCTTGGCCCATAGGATTGCAAATGAAGAAAGTAGGCACGTGTGGGGAATTCAAACATATCATGTGACTGATTATTGAAGTTAAGCTGCTGTTACTGAGGTCTATTTCACGATGGTTGACCATTCTTAAACTTAATTTCTTTTTGATCCATCGTGAATGAGTAAGTAGTAGTAGTAAAACAGTGATAGCCTAGTGGTATGATTGTTGTACTGTCAAGTCAAAGGTAATAAACGATTTTTCATTTTTCATTTTCAAAAGGTCTTGAGTTCGAACCCAAGGCACGTACCTCTGACTTTTCGAAGTCATGTGCGTATTAAATAGTTAATTGTGAGGAAACCTGCATGCCTAAGAGATTTTCTCGATGGCGTGTGAAGTCCGCCAACCCGCACTAGGCCAGCGTGGTGGACTATAGCCTAATCCCTCTCATTCTGAGAGGAGACCCGTACCCAGCAGTGGGACAGTATAATGGGTTGATTATTGTTATGTATTATGTGTGTGTCAAAAACATATAAACATAGTTTAGTGGGTAGTTGTCCTGACATGACAGGTTTAAAACTGGAAGCGTTTCACAAGTCATATTTTAATCTGAATAGCCTTCAATGCAGTCCAAATAAGGACAACAATAAAATACTGTGTTTCTCAAGTGTGGTGTAGTGGTGTTACTTGACGATAGAGCATGCTTTTTTAAAAACTAAATCCCAAAACAACAACAACCAAAGGCAACCTAAAAAACTCTCCACTGTACGCCAAAGAATAGAATAAACAAGCCAATACAACAAATCTTCCTAGGAAAGGATATAGCGAAATGACCTCAATACCTTTTTATAAGAATTGCAAACGGAAACAGTGAATAGGGTGTGTGGGGAGGGGAAAGACAGTACGGGAAGGGATGTCTTTGGACAACTGTGTCGACCTTGAAGGTTTTGGCTGTGTCAACCAAACTATTTACGAACTTTTTTTTATTGCTTACTGCCTCATTAGCCTAGTAGCGCGACTGCTACATTGAAGGTCCTGGGTTCGATTCCAAGGTCGGATTTATTGGGTTTTTTTTAAGAAATTCTCAGTAGCGGCATGGAATTTCGGATTTGCTCGGTTAATGGCAAAAGACTCGGCGTCTTTTACATGGGACCTGAACATACCAGCGAACTGTGGATGTACATACATTACTATACCTCTGCCGAACCCTTCGGTGAATACAAGCGTAATGGTAGGTATGTTAAATACCAACAAATATTTTTTTCATAATTTCTTAGGTAAGGTGTTTTTATTTTGATTTTAATAAGAAGGCGATCCTTACGTGGTGACATGGATCCAACACGTAGTGGTTTAAAAACGTGGAAAACCTTCAAGAAAACAAGATACTCTTTATACGAAAATATAAGTAACGATTATCCTTTAGTTACAGCCTATGAATTTTTGAATGGTCCCACATAATCTTTACTTAAACTAAACTCAAGCATAACAAAGACAGGAAATCTATTTATATCGAGAAATGACACTTCATTTAAGTTTCATCATAAACAGTTAACCAACAGCCCCAAGTTCACGACCAAAATGACAGCTAAAGAACAAAACTAGAACTCACTGAGTAAAATCTTTTGCAATATTACTTAACAAAGTCTTCGGAAATGTCAACACACTGTCGACTACAAAACCTTTATTTATACCACCGGTCCTCAAACTTTTTTATCTTGTCGACCACTTGGCACGTTTTTCGGTTTTGGGTTGACCCCCCTTTTTTTTTGCTTATCTAGTATTCAATTTTTACAAATTCATCAACGTAGTTTGCAGTATCGTTTAGCATCAGGCGAACTGGCGGTCAAGCATAAGCCTATAATGAATAAAAAAATATATATTTTCACAGCTGTTATAGTGTTACTCACTTTGAAAGATTTAAAATTCTAACTGTAGTGAAGTTTAGTGTGAACAACTTAAAACTAACAAGAAAGTAATAAGTAACTAAATAGATACATATGTGTATATAAATATGGATTATGTCATTCAGGGAGGGAAAGATAACATTAAACTCTTGTGACTCCTCTTTTGGTGTTGCGGGTGTCCATGGGCGGCGGTAATCGCTTACCATCAGGTGATCCGTCTGCTCGTTTGCCCTCCTACCCATAAAAAAAACGAGTATCGTAGATCCCCATTTCCATCTTATGGACCCCCATTGTTCTTTCCACTAACATATACCCCTTCAGATCATCGTCGACCCCTGCGGGGGTCAATACTACACTTTGAGTATCACTGATTTGTACCTTGATAGAGCCGAAGCTTCTCTTATTCGGTGTACCTGTCAGGTAAAAAGGGTCTTCTTATTGCTAGTTTAGGACAGTAACATGACATAATAGATAGGTGCAAAAAGGTACCTACTTCAAACTTCCTTCATAATATAAGTACCCTAATATTTCGTCAACCCTACGTTAGGGTTGAGGATTGCGAAGTGGGTTATTTTATCAAAAGTAGGACATATTGACAATTTTGCGTTCAATTTTCTGTATAATTTAGAAACCCGTTTTGTTAACCAGGATAAGTTTAAATCAAAATAGTTATATTTTCATACACGTAAACCCAGGCTTTATCAGGCCATATTTTAACCCTTAAGAGATATCGAAATAAGGTGCACGATTTCACAGTCCTCCAAAACCCTGCCGGGCAATTCCGATATTTTAAGGCCACCTTTACTGCTCAGAAGAGTGTCGATGCGTTAAAAATGTTCACCCATCCATATACTGGCCGTGGCAAGTGCAGCTTAATCTTGCAGATTCATCAGCATATTTATTAAGTTATGAACGAGCTTCTTGTATTATTTAATAATCAACAAGAAATCTATTCTATTTTCATGTAACATAAAGTTGAAAATACACCTGATTTCATTTTGTACCCCCAAGACAAAAATAAACTCTTCCATCGCAACTAGTTGCCAACGAAAAGTAAAAAATCATTTGCAACCGGTTGCTGTTCGAAAGAAATTCTAGTATATTTTTTATTTGTAGATTATTGATACTAATATTATGTCTTAAAACAAAACACTATTCACAAATATATTTTATCTCTTACGTGGGAGAGCCATGCTTCGCACGAATGGGCCGGCTTGACCGGAGTGATACCACGGTCTCACAGAAAAACGGCGTTAAACAACGCTTACGTTGTGTTTCGCCGAGTGAGTGAGGTTACCGGAGGCCCAATCCCCTTTTAAAAGGTCGGCAACGCACTCGTGACTCCTCTGGTGTTGCGGGTGTCCATGGGCGGCGGTAACCGCTTACCTTCAGGTGATCCGTCTGCTCGTTTGCCCTCCTATCTCATAAAAAAAATCGCTACTAAAATCCAACGACTATAAAAAAACAAACAACTATATTCCATAGCCATATCATTACGTAGTACGATTACTACCAGAAATTTTGTCACTATAAAATATTTATAGGCTATAGCCTAAGGCCGTTCACACACGGGGCTACACATCGCAGCGACGTGTGGCTTAAACCCGGATTAAGGCAGCTACCCACGATCGATGGGGACGGTCGCTGCTAAAATTAACGCGAATTCTGTGGCTGCCTTGTTGAGCAAGGGTGGCTGAGTGAGTAATTGTCTTTTAATTCTGACTAAATGCTGCAGTGAAGAGTGTTATTATAATTTCCTTGGAAAAGTCGGAATAGTGGTTTTTACCTTGTACTCAGCGTCAGTTAAGAATGAGTTAGTTGAAATAGAACTGTGTAATTCAGTGAAATGAAATGAAATGAAATTGAAATGAAATTATTTATTCTGCAAGTAGATCTTTAGAGATACTTTTACATGTCAATGGTTTGGGTTTTTTTTTTAGCTGGATGGCTTCGGTATTTCCAAACTGACGACCTCTGAGAAGAAACACCGAAACAAACTCAGAGAATCATGGTCTCTTTTAAAGTCCAGACATGGAAGAACACTTATATGTGAGTGGTACGATGTAGGGTAATGTCTGAAATGGCCTTTTGAGGAAAGAACCATAGCAGCTTTGAGTAGACCAGTCCCAACTGACGGCACGCGTGCATCAGTCATCGTGTAGCTCAACCATAATTTAGAGAGCTCAACGACCTGTCGCACGACCATACCAGATCAGCAGGACATTCGTGTAGGTCTAATGAAGTTCCCAAAGCCTCCAGACTATAATAAGCTTGTTTAATTATCATGTATCAAAAGCCTACATGGTACTCACATTTACAAATTATATATATATATATATATATATTTATGACTTGAATATAAATGTCATGGTTCAAAAATGTCGCGGCAAAATAGTAACAAATTCATAGATGTCAAGCATCAAGATATTTTTTTTTTTATTTGAATTGTGGCGAACTCCAAACAAACTACTTTAGTACTTTTAAACATGTATTGCATAGAAATAAAATATAATATTAAAATTTAACTGAACAAGAACGTAATTCTAATATCATGTTCTAAAATTTTAGTAATCCATCCAATATGAAAATAAATCTAATACTTTATGCAAATGCGGTGTTAAGGCTGTTAAGCATTTTTTACCGAACAGATGTTGATGAAAACAAAGATACAAAGAGACAGACAGAGAGAGAGAGACATTATTAATTTAAATATGGTTCTTTTAGTAAGTAGAAAACATTTTTTCTAATATCGGTCACTTTTATTATATAAGTTTCCTTGAATACAATTTTAAGTGCACAGCATTTTCCTTGCTTCATCTATTTAAAAACTTGGAAGTAGTGCACCATCTTTGAGAAGTTCTGAGTAAGTTACACATTCTATTTGTTCGTGATTGCTTAGTCTTGGTCTCCAAGAGCTCTTTAGTTTTTCATGTCGTCCTTTTTGAGTTTCATTCTAATTATATTCTTTTCACTTTGCAGTAGCGAATAGCGAATAATGTATTACATAAAAAGAAAAATTAAAAATTTTCTTCAAAGTTAAAACATCAATCTTAACATATTAAAATACTTTCTGCTGTACTGTATTTATAATTATGTTTATTATATTAAGCAGTAATAGCCTAGTGGTATGACCGTTGGACTGCCAAGTCAAAGGTTCGAACCGAAGGCACGCATCTATGACTTTTCGAAGTCATGTGGGTAATAAATAGTTAATTATCACGCGTTTAAACGGTGAAGGAAAACATCGTGAGGAAACCTGCATGCCTGAGAGATGCCTGCATGTCTCGATGGCATGTGAAGTCTGCTAACCCGCACTAGGCCAGCGTGGTGGACTATAACCTAATCCCTCTCATTCTAAGAGGAAACCCGTGCCCAGCAGTGGGACAGTATAATGGGTTGATTATGTTATGTTGTTATTATATTAAACATAATTACAGTAAGAGGAAAGTCGAAGACCGGGCTCTGTGGCGTTCACTAGGAGAGAAGATGATACAGCATGAAAAGAAATATATGATTTTTTTATTTATTTACTTTATTTGGGAAACAAACAGATGTATTATTACACTTACAAGTATTCATATAGATAAACAATATCCAAAATAGTTTCCACAGATAACATTACATATTACACTTATTTTGAACCACTTCTGCAATACCCCTAACTGAAAAATCGAGTTGTATGTGAAATCGATCACCAATAGGTACATGAGCCAAACATAACGACTAAAATATTGTAATAGCTGTCATATTACAGTTACAATGATGTGGTTAGTTATGTTGATGATGAGTTATGTCAAACAAATTGTTTGGAAAGACATTCATGATTTAACAGTGAAAGTTGATATGCACCACTGCACCAATCGCAGCGTTAAAAGAGGATAAAATACAAAAATAAAACAATATTCTGTTGCGCTGTGTGTAGAAAGCCTAAGACGCACTGGTCTTCAGAAAATGTTTTCCTGCGGTGCACATTACTCAAGCATGTTGGGGACCATACGATATACGATTATGGCCGGGTCCTTCCGCGAATTGCGGAGACAAAAACACAATCATTATTCATGTGTCTCGTTTTCCTGTTCATACCTTTTCTTAGGACTGCTGTCCACGGAAGCGTAACTTATACGCTTCAGATTACCTTATTGATATGGTGGTAAGCGTGATGGGTTAGCTTGTGGTACATCAATTCCCAATTCCAGTAGTTAAACATTATTGGGTTTTCTATGTAAAATCTCAGTAGCAGTTCGCGATTTGTGAATGGTTGATGCTAAAAAGGTCGTCTGATATTACCGACTTAAAGCCTGTAGGTATATTATCTTTCTCAACTTTGCGTTACGTTTTAACGGTTACATCGTGCGTGAAGGTATGTTCAACACTTATTATAAAAACTAAAGCATATTTTGACATTTCGATGACGTATTTATAGTTATAAAGGAGTGGATAGGAGGCAGGACTATAGACTTTTTATGGGCCCATAGTTTGTTGTTTTAATGACAATGGATATAATCAAAGGAGAGTGCGTACACAAGCCATTTAAATGCGATGTGCATTGCAATAACGTACCTACTTTAAGTTTTAGTTTGTGCGGACTCTTAGATATTCTTGGAAAAGTGAATAATTTATTAGATATGATCAAACTATTGCTTAAAAAATGGTATGAATTAATTTTCAAATCCAAGATAGTGAACATTTATTTTTCAGTCGTCCATCATTGTTTTCAATATCGATTTATTAGATTGGACACAAATCCAAACTCCAAACTGCTTCTGAGAATTTCATAGCAAAATTCAAATCAAACATAGAACATAGAACATAGAACCTCTAGCGTAGCTGTTTTTACGTGGGAGAGCCATGCTTCGGCACGAATGCGCCAGTTCGATCAGAGTGATACCACGGCCTCACAGAAAATCGGCGTTAAACAACGCTCACGTTGTGTTTCGCCGAGTGAGTGAGGTTACCGGAGGCCTAATCCCCTTTTAAAAGGTCGGCAACGCACTTGTGACTCCTATGGTGTTGCGGGTGTCCATGGGCGGCGGTAATTGGTTACCATCAGGCGATCCGACTGGTCGTTTGCCCTCCTATCACATAAAAAAATTACGGTTAGGGCCACTAGGTTATTACAAGGAACCTAAACATATCAGCGTACTGTAGGTTTACAATGGTATACTTCTATCTAACCCTTCGGGGAATACTGGTGTTACGCTGCAATTAACAGTGAACCTTATACTTCGAGCATTAGATTGCTAAGCGGCCGGCAAGAAAATTAAAGGATCTCTGATTGTCTATTCATATGATTTGTGTTATGGCTCGAGGTATATGTTTTATATCTTTATTGTTTGCTGTTACGATTTTAGCAAAGGCAATGAACGTAGGTAACTTTATAAATAATATGTGGTTGATATAGTCAGCATTGCTCGGAATATTTGAAATAAATCTAACAGATTATGTAATTCTTGTTTCGTGTAGCGGTGGTGTGATTGGCGCCAATGTTACGGGTTAAATCCCCACTTGAAACAAATATTTGTATGATCTACAGTAGGTGCTCAGGGTCGGGGTGTTTATTTATGTGAGGATTTTTATTTGTTAGTGCAGCTATGATGTAGGAGAAAATCATACGTTAAGAAGAATTATTTATTAATATTGAACAGAGCCATGAATGTACATAAAATTTTACGCATTCTAAATCCTAAGATAACTATCTATCACATACCATACCAGGACTGAAGGAATATACAGAGGAATACTAATGTACAGAAACAATTCGCCGGCAATAGAGAAGATGGCTGGGTCTTACCACCTGCTTGGAACCCATTATAGATTCCATAAAATCAAAATCCAAGCCCAAAACTGCAAGACCGAAGGATACGGTGAGCTCGTTCTGCGTGAATCGGATCACCAATAATTAATAAAAATGTAAGGTAGCTGTTAGTAATTGTAACATTAAGACGTCCAACAACTTTGTCTACCCGTGACCATGGATGCTGTAAAGGATCCGAAACGTCGGGAATCAAATAATATCAATACAACGCGATAAAATCAGTAAAAAGTAGTTTTATTTCAATGTCTAATATTCGCGTAAGTGTCAGAAACCAGTACAAATCTAAACTTCGAACTTTCACTGAGAATTTCGTAGAAAATCTCACGCATATTTTACTGGACCTAAGTATGAATACTTCCAGCGTAGCAGTCGCGCTGACGATCACTAGACTAATGAGGCAATTAAATTCGAAAAAAAATGGAATAGTTATCATCACATTACATATTAATACACTCACACACGAGCCCCTTGTGATATGGACAAAACTTATTCTTTTCATACAAATTAAGTGACACTTTTGTAGCACAGACGAGAATTTACGAGAGAACTTCCCTCACTATCTGTCAAAGTGACTTGGCGCATTGAACAAAATAGATCAGGGAAAGTTTGTGAGACTTAAAGCAAGTTTTTTGCTGGCGAGTGATGCATTACAGTGTAGTTTGATGTGTCGTGTGAAGGGACTTTAATAGGGATGGGGCGAGGCAAAATTCAGAATTCTTACTGACACATAGCTGTTGTTTCCAAAGTACCTTTATAGAAATGCGTTCCTTGCGAAGTATGTGCGGTGTGACTTGGAATGATAGATTGAGGAACAGTGTGATAAGACAACGTTGTAGACTGAAAGATGATGTAGTGACACGTATTGAAAAGAATATATTGAAATGATTTGGACATGTTGAAAGAGTGAATGAAACATGATTATCGAAAGGAATTTATAAGGCGAATGTCAGCGGCAGCGTCGGTAGAGGTCGCCCTAGAAGGCCATACGCCGATCTTATTGGCGAAATTCTTCATAAAGGTCAGGTACGTACTACTCGCAAACGGCGCGTATGTACGAGAAGATGTATGAATGTGGAAGAAGCAAAAGAAAGAAAGAATCGTAGCAAGTGGCGGTCTATAGCTTTAGCCTACTCCTGTAGGAGAAAGACATGAGTGTATGTATGTAATACATACATAGATGAGACTTCCTTGGACAACATGTAATATATTTTTTTATTGTATTCAGAAAACCAACAACGATACATTAAATTGACAATATAGTAATATCAAAAAGTAATGCTAAATACAGGTTTCCCTTGGCTAACATAACAGTTTATATAGTACTGTTGGCGAACGGACGAAAAAAGTTAAATTTAAAATCACTGATACCGCATCCTAGTAAAATCCAAAGGAAACGTAAACAATGGAATGTCATTTAAATGTTACTTATCTATGTAGTTTATATATGTTTTTTTTTTCTTTCTCTTTTTAATGTGTTCTTCTTTATTGTATAAGTATCCTTTATGTATTGTGAGGACAAAATAAATGTGTTTCTTTCTTTCTTTCTATGTATATAAAAATTGATTGCTGTTTGTTAGTCTCGCTAAAACTCAAGAACGGCTGGACCGATTTGGCTAATTTTGGTCTTGAATTACTTGTGGAAGTCCAGAGAAGGCTTAAAAGGTGAATAAATATGAAAATGCTCGGAATTATATACGCGGGTGAAACCGCGGACGGGCCGCTAGTTGATTATAGTTAAAGAATCAATGATTGAAATAAATAAGTTAAATATTCAATTAACTTTATTAAATACTAAAATTACTTTCGAGGTTTTGTATATTCTTTGTCCCTGTTATTTACTTTTATAAAAAATAAATTATAAAAAACTAAACTATTAACTCGTAAATAATTATACTAAACTATTAACTATTAACTGTTGAAAACCGGTTTTTTAGAGCAAACCGGGAATATTTTCGTTTATATTGACTATATTTACTATAGAACCTTTTTCGTATACAAACTCCATAACGAAAACCTTTGGAGTGATGTAATTAAAATTGTTAAAAACGAACGTCGAACAAAACATGGCGTTGAATGCGCGGGAAAACAATAAAATGGCGTACGTCGGGACGAACCCAATTTGGGATTTTGCTATCAGCCTCCGTTCTAACGGGTTGTATGGCTCCAGTGAAGAATGAAAATGGGAATATACGATATTAGACTTTGCATGCTATGGCGATAGGGTAAAAATTTAAAAATCTTTATGAACAGTTTTGGAGGACAGCGTTGTATTTTTTTAACACAAATCAACATACTCGTAATTTCGCCCATGAAATCGCCATATTGTTTCTCTAGCTTCTCATTATGCCTAATGGTTTGAGACAAATCCACGACGCATTATGTAAAATAAATATTTTTTGTAGAATGGATCAGACATGAACGGATTTCCTTCGAAAATATAAAATGAACTAGCGATCCGCCCGCGGTTTCATCTGCGCTGCTCCATTCCTAAGAGGCGTAGCGTGATGTTATATATCCTATAACCTTCCTCGATAAATGGACTATGCAACACAAAAATAATTTTTCAAAAAGATTTTTTTTACGTGGGAGAGCCATGCTTCAGCACAAATGGGCCGGCTTGACC
Source organism: Acronicta aceris (assembly GCA_910591435.1). Taxonomy (NCBI): domain Eukaryota; kingdom Metazoa; phylum Arthropoda; class Insecta; order Lepidoptera; family Noctuidae; genus Acronicta; species Acronicta aceris. The sequence goes on from OU342775.1 coordinate 2,259,865, forward strand.
GGAGTGATACCACGGCCTCATAGAAAACCGGCGTTAAACAACGCTTACGTTGTGTTTCGCCGAGTGAGTGAGGTTACCGGAGGCCCAATCCCCTTTTAAAAGGTCGGCAACGCACTTGTAACTCCTATGGTGTTGCGGGTGTTCATGGGCGGCGGTAATCGCTTACCATCAGGCGATCCGTCTGCTCGTTTGCCCTCCTATCCCATAAAAGAATAATCGAACCAGTAGTTACTGAGATTACCCCCTACAACCTCACAAACTTAACCCTCTTTATTATATTAGTAGAGATATACACTATGTTGAATCCATTGTAACCAGGTATCTTGATAGATTCCTTAATAGATTATTAGAAGTCATGTTGCATCAACAAGTCTCTCATTAGTAGATATTATTGTTCAAATTATGATGGGGTTGACACGTTCCATGGAAAAACCAGTACATAAATATAAGGAAAAAGTGATTGTCTATCTAGCGGGTATAGTAGACTTAGTTGGACAGAAAGCGATGTCCACTTAAGAACCCTTATGTCATACTGACAATGTGACAAAAGTGTTTGGATGAAAACCTCGTGTAAGGCAACGCATTTATAAAAACTGTTAGGGATATCAGTTTTATTAAAGGAATTTGATCTTGGACAGGATTTTCATCTGAGTCCAATTGTCGTTTTGGTAGCTTAGATGGACTCAGATCAGAATCCTGCATGATCAAAACAATTGCTTAAAGTGTAATTGCATAGAAATATATATATTATTTTTTTATAAATGTAAAAAATATTTGAAAAAAAAAGAAAATAATTGAAATAAAACTACTTTTTACGGATTTTATCGCGTTGTATTGATATTATTTGATTCCCGACGTTTCGGATCCCTTACAGCATCCATGGTCACGGGTAGACTAAGTTGTTGGACGTCTTAATGTTACAATTACTAACAGCTACCTTACATTTTTGTTAAGTATTGGCGATCCGATTCACGCAGAACGAGCTCACCGTATCCTTCGGTCTTGCAGTTTTGGGCTTGGATTTTGATTTTATGGAATCTATAATGGGGTTCCAAGTGTAATGATTTTATAAAATAATGACAAGACATTTATATAGGTTTCCTTATCACGAGCGACAGATGGCGCTTGTAGTTGAACTATTCGTTATTAAACGCCCTTTTTATTACAAATTAGTCAAATATAAGTAGGTGTTATATTATCAATTTGTCTGTGTAATCAATTTATAACTATTGCTAAATTTAAAGTTAATCTAATGTATTTAAATTAATCAATTGATCATGCGTACTGTGTACTTCGCTCTGATTGGTCTAACCCAGCTGAGTGTTTGCCTACGTCTAAGAGTGGGGATCATTCGGCTGGTAATAGATCAATCTGTACTGAGACATTCTATTCCGAGGCGTTGAGCAGTAGACATAATATCTTATAAGCCAGTGCTGTTGTTGTATAATTGTTAATAATTATTGAGCGATTAAGTGATAAGTGATTGTTGATAATTACATACTGTTGGATGAATAAATACTTGTAATACTCAGTCTGAAGTGTATGATTCGTCACATTTCAGAAGTGGGATATGCCTACAAGAAAATCCACAGATACAGTAATGTTGAGTGACGTATGTCTAGAGGTTATGTGTGCCTACAATAGAAAGCCAAGTGTGCTTGAGTTACTAGAGGCTATGTATGCCTATTGAGCCATGTGTGCTTAGATTGTTAGAGGTTATGTGTGCCTACAATAGGAAGCCAAGTGTGCTCGAGTTACTAGAGGCTATGTATGCCTATTGAGCCATGTGTGCTTAGATTGTTAGAGGTTATGTGTGCCTACAATAGGAAGCCAAGTGTGTTTGAGTTACTAGAGGCTATGCATGCCTATTGAGGCATGTGTGCTTAGATTGTTAGAGGTTATGTGTGACTACAATAGGAAGCCAAGTGTGCTTGAGTTACTAGAGGCTTTGCATGCCTATTGAGGCACGTGTGCTTAGATTGTTAGAGGTTCATTATTTTTATTTTATTTATTTAATTTTTATGAGGTACATATTAGGTCTTACGAAGTAATATAAGCCCCACAAAACTGTACAAACAGTTTGACTGTGGGATCAATTTTAGTCTTAATAACATGTAGGTAGGTACATAATTAGTAATGGAGTGCACAATTAATGTTTTACGGTAGGGTATCTATAAGTTATTTTTTTTTTATCTACACGCAGTTTTATAAATCTTATTTGGATATTCTCCAGTTTATCTATATAGGTTTTTAAATGTGAGGCCGTAGCAATCAAGAGCATAATCCAAAATAGATTCTACTAAAGAAGTATAAAGTAGTTTTAGTATACCAGTATGAATAGGAGTTATGTGTACCTACAATAGGAATCCAAGTGTGCTCTAGCTACTAGAGGCTATGTACGTCTATTAAGCCAAGTGTGCTTAAAGATAGTAAGCCAAGTGTACTTAAAGTTATTTTGGCCAAGTGAGTCAAAAGTTTTGGGCCAAGTGTGCCCAATAGGAACGGAACTATCCTCAGACGCGTAAGTAAAGCATGATTTATACTAAGAGAACAATTAAAAGAATTATTATGCGACTAAGTGCGTTGCAGATAGTTGTGTATATACCCTCTATTAATTTTATAAATTGGAAATGGGAGACATTTATTGGAAGACGTATATTTTTGATTGATCTTTTCATGCATAACTTCGAATTTATGGAGCTATAATTTTAACCAGTTCGAGTAGATATTTTAGTAATATAAAATGAATTTAATAATAATAGTAAAAAAAGGAGCTTTTAACTTGTTAGTGTCAAATTGAAACAATACTTATACATTTTTATGTTTTGAGGCCATGGAATCTGATACCAATAAATGATGAAACCAATGAATGCATACTCCAGACGAAGAGCCGCCAGTTTAGTCGTACAACCATTTACCAAATGTTATACCGAAGTTCAATCCCTCCAGTAAATCTCAGAGTATTGAAGGTTGTTTATGAAAGGTAAGTGTGTAATATATGAATGGGACGAGAAGCAGACCATACATTTTGCCCGACAAAAACTTGTCGGGCTAGAAAAAAAAAAAGGAAAGGTAAAGAAATATTGGTACGTACAAATTCAAATTCAAATCTTTATTGTTTTCATATATAATTAGGATGTTACGAGTTACAATAATGTGTGTCAAAATGAAAAGGTACAACATGAAGTAATGAAAGTTTACGTGAATATTTTTATGATAAATTGATGTTGATATACAAGCTGATATGATATTAGTGATAAAAAGGCTGTAGGTTGTGCAACTCACGGCATTTATGATAAATCCATTAGAAATGGAGCTCAAGCTTTAAATTGTAATGAACCGGAAAGACTCGCTACATATTCTCAGTTCGCAGCATACCTAGTTAGAACCTATTTCTACAAATAGAAAGCGACATGAACTCATGATCATACCTCGCCTTCGACTTCAAATGATACCTCCAATTATTTGTTTTAATTGTCGTCGTAAAGAACACTCTTACACCAGATGTCCCAAGTCCCTTGACAAGCGTCTAAAGTGTGACAGGGCGCTAGAACGAAAATTGCAAACCGACACCGTTAATTCCATGAACAGACCCAAAGTCAAGCGATGAAATAGAACGTAAAGTCCATACAACTTCTACACACAGTAACAGTAATAACAAGTTTTACAAACGGGTAAATGATCGAGTTTTCGTTGGGATTGATAGATTATTAAGATTGGGTATAGTAGGACCCACTATTTGGAACCGTGCACCTAGTTTTGGCAATTCAAAAGTACCTGTATTATTGGTTTATTTGAAATGGATGATTTAACTTTTGACTTGTGTAATGCGTGAATCTGATGCAAATAGCCTTGACCCCGTGAAAACTGTGTCGAGATTACCTATAGTCAAGGGTTTTGGTAGTGACACCCGTATATAGTACGTTCTTAGGATTGATGAAATCGAATCGAATGTAGAAGTACCTACTTATGGTTAATTATGGGTTTATGCAGACTGCGTTACTCATTGGATAAAATTTTAAAGTCCTGAGCTTCGCAGCAAACCAATGATTTGGGCCCCTTAAAGCTTACCTTATCGGATTTCATCCAATTAACCAGAAACAAATCGGAATTAGTTGAAGTTTCGGATTTAGGTTCTTCTTATCCTGGGAATGTTTATATAGAAGGTTATAATAGTAATAAACTTGGCAAAGAATATAACTTACCTCAAGGCACATATCGTCTAAGCATGGGTAAATTTCACCTTATTATCAAATTTAGCTAATCAAACCCTGAATTTTCCCAAAGAATGTTTCCCAAGATTCGTTGCATTGCGATGCTCTAATTGCAAAAGCAATGCCTTTTGTAAAAAAAAAAAGAATTATATGCCCTAACAAAATCACGAGAGATATTACTGACTTGGCTCCTTTGATAAAGTCTGAAATCAAAGTCGGTCCCTCAAGTTGGCAAATGGATAAGCCTTACCTACGCATTATCGCAGTCGTATCGTGATTTTTTTTGCATTTAACTTGAGCGAGATAGGTTGTAATAACTCTATTAAAATGAAGATAGACTTGCTTAATGATAGACCTGTCACACATAGACCCTATCGCTTATCGCACTTCGAGAGAGGACAGGTACGAGAATTTATTGATGACTTGTTGCGAAATGATATAATACAAGAATCCGATTCAGATTGTGCTAGTCCTATAGTATCATTTGGGTAGATCAATTTCAAGCATTAAAATAAAAGTTTGAGTAATAGACCAACACTAGCCTTATACAATCCTAAACTTGATACGGAGTTGCACACAGATGTTAGTTCCTTAGGTGTGGGAGAAATATTAGTACAGTGGCAGTCTAGCCTTCGGGTACTTAAGCCGGTTGCTTATTTTAGTAGGCAGACGACACCTGAAAGGCGTCATTTACAATCTTATGAAATTTGAAGTTTTGTGTTTATCTGTTGGGATTAGAATTTAAAATAGACCATAATACGCTCCGAACCATACTAACCAAACGAGTATAGACCCGGTATTCGTATGACACATGTCGATGCATTAAGCTGAAATAACATTCTCTGCCTTCTGACAGTAAAGACGAGTCTTCTGTTAAAGTATCGAGACTGACAATTGGATATTAACACTACAAATGTAGATCCAGACATTTCGCGTATACTTAAAAATTCTTAAGCCTGAATCTGACGAAGAATCTAAAGATATTAGGAAAAATTATGTTATTAAAAATCATAGAGTATAAAGAATTGACGATGAAATACGCCTAGTTGTCCCTCGTAGTGCTCGCTGGAAAATATGCCGTTATAATCATGATGATATAGGACATTTAGGCATTTCTAAAACGACTGAGAGAATTCAATCTGTCTTTTGGTTTCCAAGGCTGCGGCGATAAAATTTGGTGCATTCGGTACGCTTATAATAAAGATGATGCATCCAGAAAAGACTGAATAATTGTATCCTATAGAAAAAGTTAGCGTCCCATTCCATACAATTCACCTAAACCATCTTGGTTCGTTTGTAAAGAGTAAAAACGGCAATGCCTAAATTATTACAATAGTTGATTGCTTTACAAAATATATATATGTGAAAGCGGTAAAAGACACGAAAACAAAAAAAAAAAATGACTGGCTTACCATCTCCAATAATACCTGATCACGAGCTTTTGCGACAGTCATAGCACTAAACATGTCCCTATCGCTGTAGTTTGTCGCAGGGCAAAAAGTCAAACTGAGAGATATAACCCAACCATCTTAAACGCATTAGCAAAACATAATGACGGAAATGACGAACGCAATTGGGAAATGTGTCTTGGCAAAATCCAATAGGGTGTAAATAATTCAGTTAATTCTTCTACCAAAAGGACTGCCATAGGGGCTTTATTTGGCACCACAATAAAAATACCTCGATAACTAAAAGATATCCTAAATGACGATGTATTTAAAAACAGACTAAATAAACACCTATTACAATAATGTTATTACATGTACACGCTAAAAGAATTCTTTGAAGATAAAAATAACAAAAGATAATTAAATTATAATTAATAACAATAAAATCTTTGTGCAATAAAAACAATTACCAAAATAATAACAATACCTTAAATTTCTGTAAATTGACTACCTAAATGGTTATTTAATTTTAAGTAAAAGTTTATAATTTTATTTTCTAATATTGTAATTTGTTAAATTATAATTATGTAATTAACTTGTTAGTACCCATGTATTCTATGCTGTGCCCCAACGGGGTTTCATGTTGATACTTACCAAACTAGAGATCTATGTATATTTACACATGAAGCAATAAAGAACTTTGACTTTGACATTCAGAGATAGAGCAATAAGTTCGATGTTGGAGCTGACATTATACAAAACATGTTACAAAGCGTAAGAGATGAGGTCGTACTAATACTAAAGTCACGAAAAACACTATGATGCCAGTAGCACCCCTAGAACCTATAAACAAGGTGATTTGACTAAGGTTACCAGAACTGACTATAATAATAAAGGCAATAAAACTTTTTAAATTCATAGATCTGATAAAATCACAGAAGTTTTGGGCAATGACAGATATAAAATCACTGAAATTCCGGTTTTAGCAAACGTAGAGATTCATTTAAGAGTGTCGATTCCGCTGATCGTGTTAGACCTTGGATAAATATAATTTCGCCTGACCATAAAGATTCATCAGATCGTAATAGTAGCCCATCTTCTGAAAGCAATAATGATAACGACAAACTATTTCATAGAAAGGAGTCGGACATCAATGAATAGCCGAATGTAATGATTTTGCATTTTTGATTCGTGTTTGTTCAAACAGTTTAAGCATGTAATATTTCTGTATGTATGACTTATGTTATTGAATTACGATAACGTGCGTCAGGAGATCGCACGTTGTCGGATGGCCGAATGTAATGATTTTATAAAATAATGACAAGACATTTATATAGGTTTCCTTATCACGAGCGACAGATGGCGCTTGTAGTTGAACTATTCGTTATTAAACGCCCTTTTTATTACAAATTAGTCAAATATAAGTAGGTGTTATATTATCAATTTGTCTGTGTAATCAATTTATAACTATTGCTAAATTTAAAGTTAATCTAATGTATTTAAATTAATCAATTGATCATGCGTACTGTGTACTTCGCTCTGATTGGTCTAACCCAGCTGAGTGTTTGCCTACGTCTAAGAGTGGGGATCATTCGGCTGGTAATAGATCAATCTGTACTGAGACATTCTATTCCGAGGCGTTGAGCAGTAGACATAATATCTTATAAGCCAGTGCTGTTGTTGTATAATTGTTAATAATTATTGAGCGATTAAGTGATAAGTGATTGTTGATAATTACATACTGTTGGATGAATAAATACTTGTAATACTCAGTCTGAAGTGTATGATTCGTCACACAAGCAGGTGGTAAGACCCAGCCATCTTCTTTATTGAAATTTGGATGTTTTTTAATTTCAATAGCCTCACGGATCATCCTGGGAGGCAATCGGTTTTCTTATGCGAGGACTTGTGGTTTATCAAATCTGATGTAGTGCTAGTCCTTGTCTAGAGTATGTTCACAAACTGCTGACTTCCTGAAACGGCGGTGTTTGACATCAGCGATGTGTTCTTTTACGCGGGTCCCTATGCTTCTTTTAGTTTGGCCTATGTAAGAGAGACTGCAATCACAATCTAGCTTGTATACACCTGCATCTTGCAGAGGTATGTGGTACTTGACAGGTGGTAGGAACTGACTAATCTTCTTCAGCGGCTTGAAGTATGTTTTGATTGAAGCTCCCTTCAAGATATAGCCAATCTTGTCTGTGACTCCTCTAACATATGGTAATATAGCAGGTAGGCGTTCGACTGTGGAACGTTTCACGCGGTTTCTGTGACGAGGGCGCGGTATTCGGAGCTTGTTGTCATGCAGTACTTGCTTGACATGTTGAAGCTCTGCAGCCAGATGTTGCTCATCACAGATCTCACGCGCTCTCTGAAACAATGATTTACCGACGGTAGATAACTGTGTTGATGTTGTTGTGTCGATAAAATCCGTAAAAAGTAGTTTTATTTCAATGTCTAATATTCGCGTAAGTGTCAGAAACCAGTAAGAAAATAATTGTTACGGATTTCAACCACTGTCTTTGATTAATAATATGGTTGAGGTCCACGATGACTGATGCGTGCGTGCCGTCAGTTGGGACTGGTTTATACAAAGCTGCTATGGTTCTGCAAAAGGCCATTTCAAACATTGCCTTAGTTACATTATGCTATTCACATATAAGTAGGTTACTATGTCTGGACTTTAAAAGAGACCATTTCCTCAGTATAATTCAGTGTTTCTTCTCAGAGGTCGTCAGTTAGGATCATCTAACTAGCTAAAAAAAGCATTGACTTGTAAAAGTGTTTCTGTCTTGTAATAGATCTACTTACAGAAATAAATACATACATACACTCACGCCTTACTCCCACGGAGGTAGGCAGAAAGTATGCAGAAATAACTTATATAATTATTTGTAATATAATTTGATCATTTCAACCCGCTAGCACTGAGGCCCCACCAAAGCCTGGCTTGATTAAATTCGCTCTTTATGTGCGTCGGAGCACTTGAAATTAAGTATCCCATGTATCATAACGCGAAGGTATCTTTTTTATCATTTCGACACGACACGACAAAACCTAATTTGTTTTACTTAATGGGATTATAATTTAGATTAATCTCCATAATGGATGTCTCTTAAGGCGTTCTTTTTGTTTTTAAGCGCGCCATTTTGTTTAAGATTAAGTGCTGTGGTGGTTTAAAATTATGTTAGGGATCTTCTTTGTTATTTTTAGTCATTAAAGCCAAATTGGGACACAGGGAATTACCTCGGGCAGGCAAAACATCTTTGATTGGTTTTTGTTACTGTACTTATATCTTAGTATTTGTTTGAATAGAAATATATGTTTAAAATTTAATAGCAATTTAATAGCTAGAGAGCTTAGAACTGCCTCATTGATATAGACATCATAAGCGCGACTATTACGCTAGAGGTCTTGGGTTCAATTTCCAGGTTGAGCAAATATTTTCTATAGAATTCGCAGTAGGAGCTCAAAGATTGGATATGTGCCCGGTTAATGGCAAAAGTATCCCCCTGTTTCATGGGTCCTAAATATACCGGCAAGCTGTAGGTAGACATTAATATATCTCTGCCAAACCCTTCGGAAAATACAGGCGTGATGATGGTATGTATAGAATTTATGGATAAAACGGGACGTGGGTTGCGAGTAGTGGTAGGCGCGACTACATTCGACCTTTTTTAATAAATTTATATCCGGATATTTAGTGACGTAATATGCTATATTGTCTTCGGCAGTAAAATCCAATATCCCTCCTATTAAATTCATAAATAGAGGGAATACTGGAACATTTCCATATTTTGGAATTGAATGCTTTTTTCCTTTCGGATAGGATTGTCCCTATTACGGATGATTTACATCTATATTTTTCTTTAAAAATACTTCTTCTGTTGTCATTTTCTGTTGGTGATCTTCTTTGTTATTCTTCGATTTCGTAGATGAAGCTAGAGGTCTATAATAAATCGATTTTTGAAAACTAAAAATGCTGTAGCACCCCTTTAGTAACATGTAAAGTCCATAGGCAATCTCACAACGCAATAGCTTGACGTTTAGTTTGACTTACGACCTTCTATTCATTGTCGTTAACAAGTGACACGCACTGGCTGTATCGAGCTTGCTCGTACTGTTCGTAGCAATGTAATCCTTAGCGAGCTTATGGACTTTTGAGCGTTTACTGTACTCAAGTATTTATTTCCAGTTTAATTGAAATACTCCTCATAGAAAATTTGCTATGTCTTTTTCGTAAAAGAAATCTTTAAATCTCTCTTTTGTAACAATACCAAAGTAGAGCATTTTTACTTTTCACTGTCGAAGGCCCCGAGCTAGTTCACCTTTTGTCAAAAACTTGACATACAGTCAAAATCTGGGCTGCTACTTATGGCTACATTAATTAGCTAACCTAAAAACAATTAAAGTCAAAAATTATGACCCAATTCATCGAAATACGTACTTAAACAATGTTATTAAATAAGATTTATTTTTATTTGAACGAAATGCCAATTCTATTTACTAGAATTACTTTAGAAATCTTGGCGAAGCGCCACGATATACATTTTTGTGAGGACTCTCCCTTGTGCACCAAGAACGGTCAAGTGTGAACATTAAGATATTATATGGTTCGCTCTCCGTTGATAAGCTTTAGGACTTTTTGTTACATCCTTATTTGAAACTTTTAACATAGATTTTTTTAAAAAAGCTTACTATCAATGTGGTTCGCACATTGCTAGTATTTATTCTTGTTAACCCCGCGAGATAAGCTAAATGCTTGTGTTACAAGTGGGTTCACGTCGGTAGTGCAACGGGTGGGTTTCGAACCGGCAACTACATGATCCCAAGTCCGACGCCTTAGCCATCGCCGCCGCTTCAAGCTGTACTTAAAGCACAATATGCTTATAGTACAGTTTATGCTGAACGTGTAACATCATTTTGACGGGTAGATCAGTAATAACTACGCCGATCAAGTTAAGCTGCGCTCATGGTCAGTTTGTGGATGGGTGACTGTTTTAGACGTAGGTACATAGGCAAATTTTTCCCTAATAAGGATATTGCTAGCCAATTGAGTAATAAAAATGTAAAGAATGCGAGATCTGTATTGCATCTAACATATCTATGACAGACATGAAAAGTGACGTTTGACATTTGACGAGTGACAATTTTAAATTATACCGCGCTTAGACATATTACACTGGTAGGTATAAACCCAACAGTGACCATACTTACTGTCCATGACATAGCACGAAAAGTCGTCGGTCGGTTCGCAGTCAGAAGCTCAAAAAGTCTGACAGCCAGTCTATCCTTTGAATAACGCTATTGTTCAGAAAATGGGTTGCGGGGAATGCAGAAAATGGGGTCAAATAAGATCTCGTTTCAGTTTTATTTTACTAAACTAAAACATAACGTCAAACACAGTGGAGCAGCATCCCCTATACGGGCCTAGTATAAATATTGTTCCGGAGCGCTAACGACAATCGATCGATCATTTATGGGAATCCATTTACCTATGATCTTATATTATGATCAGATATTTTTGGTGGACTTTAGCGTTCAATATAAAAGTTAGATTAAGATAGCATTTTACATATTAGAGCTAACACACGTCTGGGCCCCTGTAGCCCTGGGGTTTCGTATCATTGATACGTCGAATACAACAGTAGCTACGCTCCTGGTCAAACATGAACAAACTACTTAGACTGAATTGAGATCGAAAATTCAAATCAAATAAATCTAACCATTCAAATACTACATGACGAAAATTGTTTAGTTACAAAGTCTTACTTGGGTATTTATTATTTACATAACTTTATGTGCCTGAACTTGATAATCCTGTGTTTCAGATGTTAACCCAAAAGTGTTAATTATGATATTGAAACTGCATCGAAATTATTTGTTGAACATTTTTTTAAGTACTTATTTATTTATAATCATCGTTATTATCATATCAGCCAATAGAAGTCAACGGCTGAACAAAGGCCTCCCCAAAGACTTCCACAAGGACCGGTTATATGCCTGCATTCAACGACTCCCAGCGACCTTTACCAGGTCGTCTGTCCATCTCGTTGTCTCACACTGCGCTTTCCGGTGCGTGGTCTCCTCTCGAGAACCTTTCTACCCCAGCGGCCATCCGCTTTTTTTGTCATCATTATATTTTATCGGTTTTCTTCTACAGATCGTCATTTCTGATTCGATCGTGTAAATAATAAATAAAAATAAATTAGGTATGTAAATAAATAAATTAAGTAGGTATGTACTGGAATTCCCCTTCAAAGCGTAACATGCCAATCTGGTTAATAATAACTTTACTATTACACATCTGTTACAGTTGTTGGTAATGCAACCATGAACGTTCATTGGCCAGCCAATCATATTCAAGATCAGAGTTGGGCTAAATCTGCCCTGTATTTACCTGGATATAACTGTGTCCTTCTATGTGGATAAATTATATATTTAACATACACAATATAACAGCATCACGCCTGTATTTCCCGAAGGGTTAAGCAGAAGTACACTCAAAGTTCACCGCTATGTTTAGGTCCTATGCATGTAATAGGAGGCGAGACTGTTGCTATAGAGCACAATTCCAAATTCCGAGCTACGAACCTAATAACACCCAATAACCTTAAGTAATCTTACATTAATACACCTATGCTTAATCATTCAATGCAAATAAATGATGGTATGATATATAGCTGATAGCATATTAGCCATAAGTAACTGTGGTAAAATATATTCAAGAATCAAAGTAAAATATTTTTACGCTAATCAAAAGTAATGCATCGTTATCGTGGTTAATAAAAAAAGCTTTACGTTGAAGTATAATACATTATGTCAATAGCAAACTTCCTCAAAATCCCCGTCACAATCTCCTGAAATGTTTATGAACTGTGTATAAGATTCTTATGTATTTTAAACCTCTATGGGCGCGCTTATCATTTGACAAGCACTCTAAATTATATTGATCGGCTCCCACCAAAGAACTCACCGAAAATCTCCCTTTGTGTGCCACAAAATTACACATTCACCTCAAAATTTTAACAGCAACGTCTATTTCAAGAGCAAACGGTCGAAAGTTGAATGTACTGGCTTTTGATGGATGTAGATATAAGTTGGTTTTTACGTATCATGTTTTTCGTCTCAAACGGGTCTTAGAGGAAGTTATGGTGTTACGGGCGTATTTCTTAGAGATTTTTTTTTTTATAATATGCTTCATATTATCTTTTGTATACAGCGTTAAAAATTTGAAAGCCCGGCCAAATATTTAAATGAAGATAATAAGGTCAATCTTAAAATGCATTTTAAACATTATTGTCAAAATAACACAATACCTATATTGTAAAAACATTCATTTGAAAATGTCTGAAAAAAAATCTAAATTCATAAATATTGTGGATTTGTGGTCGTGTACGCTTGCTGTCAAACTTATGTATTAATATGTGATATCTAGGTTATTGAACTGAATTGTGTACCTAGTGTTACACAATTGTGGTACATCCACGCGTTTGTAATAAAGGTGGACAGGAAATCATGTCAAAAAAAAGATTAATTTAACTTTTTTATTACGTAGATCGAAAATATTATCGATTCTGAACAGCCTCTGTAAATTTGGACGGTCATTGAAAAATAACCCTCATTGAAAAGAAACCAGTATGTTAACCCTGTATAAGTATATAAACGTCTTTAGTCCAGCTAAATCGTATATATTATTCTAGAAACCAAGGAGAATTGTTAATTCAGTACTGTGAGCTTAAATGCTTTGAAATAAGCATTTAGGAGCATTTTACGAATAATGCTTGGATGTATATTAAAGGACCGGATTTATACTAAGTCGCTTTTCGCAGTTACAACGCAAACTGCTGAATCATTCATACAAGAGCCTCTAGCTCGCTTTGTGGATGTGAATTCAATAGCAGTCCTGTAGCCTCTTTAGTATACAAGCTTATTCTTGATCATCTTTATTTTGATGCTGATTTTCGAAGACGTTATTGTAGACACATCATTTTGGGTGTGGGTCTTGTGGATCTGCCCCGACAGATATAATCTGGGTGTCTTTAAATCACGAGTGAATCGATTTCTTCTAGGCAAGCGCGCTCTATCGTAAATCGCAGTGTCGCTTAACATCAGACGAACAGGTGGTCAAGAGCCTATCAAAAATAGAAAAATATAATTGCAGAAATATTGGTTGATAGATTCACATATTTTTAAGAAATGAGGTGTCTTAAGATTTGTCTTGATCCCCAGAATATCTTGCGGTACATGGTATTACAGGAAATCCAATATAGTAAACACTTGACGAATGAAAAGTCTCTGGGACTTTCTTACTACTAGCGCCATCTATATTACGAAGAACAATTATGTTTTTTTCCATGATCGATTCAAATAACTATTTAATTTGTGTGAAACTTGCATCCTAATAGAGAATAAAGTTAGAATAAGCCACAAAAAGTGTCAAAAAAACGAAAACTTAAAAAACTAAAACCCGACGACGATTACATTTTTTTCGTAGTAGGGTTTTTTTTTTAAGCTTTCGTTTATATGAATCTAGGAAAATGTGAACAGGCCGTAAAAACGAGATAACCTCAAAAGTTAACGATTTAATTTCCTCTGGATTCCAAATACATTAGACTGTAATGGTTAGTTTTCGTCTGTAAATGGCCAACCGTAAAAAGTAAATTCCTTTTAGTTCTCCGTTATAAAAACTAAAGGAGCTCACATCGTGTAAACCACAACGAGCTTCACTTAGTACTATCGATTAACCAAAAAAAAAAACGGCCTAATACCTAGCATAATGCTTCTAATACATCTGAAAATCGAGCCTTAATTCTGAATCTCTCAGAAATCTAGATTATTCTAGTTACAGTACGTTGCACTGTATTTTATAGCTAGAAATTCTAGATTATTTCTAATAGTTTATGTGACTTTGGGATTTTCGAGTCGAGGCCCCTGGGAATAACATATTGAATTTAAGTGTATTGAAAAAATATGTGTACGATTTAGCATTTATTTTCTGAATTGAATCTAGTCGAGTTAATTAGGTTTCTTGAAAACATGTTAGTAAATGTTTAATTAATTTTTTTTTCAGCTTAACATAACATACCGTCATCACGCCTGTATTCCCCGAAAGGTTAGGCAGAGACGTACTTAATGTACACCCACAGTTCGCCTGGTATGTTTAGGTCCCATGTTATAGGGGGCGAGCCTATAGCCATTAACCGGGCACTAATCCAGACTCCGAGCTGCTACTGACAATTTCATAGAAAACTCAATAACACTTTGCTCGACCTGGGGATCGAACCCAGGACCTCTAGCGTAGCAGTCGCGCTTGGGACCACTAAACTAATGAGGCAGTCAAAGCTTAACATGAGGTATAGAAATAGGATTAAATCTAATATAGCCGCTTTATCGCTATTACCAGCGGTTAAATATTTCAATTTGGGTGTGAAATTTTCTCTATTCAAAATCCAATTAAACTTCACTTGCCTGATTTATAGTAATGTAAAAAGTGATAGTAATGATTTTATGAAAAAAAGCAGTGATAGCCTAGTCCAAGGCACGCACCTCTGACTTTTCGACGTCATTTGCGTATTAATAGTTAATTATCACGCGCTTAAACGGTGAAGGAAAACATCGTAAGGAAATCTGCATGCCTGAGAGATTTTCTCGACGGCGTGTGAAGTCTGCCAACCAGCACCAGGCCAGCGTGGTGGACTATAGCCTAATCCCTCTCATTCCGAGAGGAGACCCGTGCCCAGCAGTGGGACAATATAAAGGGTTAATTATGTTATGTTAATGATTTTATGTATGAAGAATGCATAACTATTTAGGTATTTACGAATATTGTCATAAGTATTAAAATATTTTTAACTTTTAATAAGTATTATTTTATCATTTTTCTTTTTGCACGAAATAAAATGCTGTTTTACTTATTCAATAGTTATATTTTACAAATTTGATGGGTATCGATGTTTCACTATCATTCCAGTCTTTTACCAAGTATATTGATGTCACTTCCAGTCTATTGAATCGTAACTCCTAGCTGTTACTAAGATTTGTTAACGTGGTAACCAAATATGTAAATAGTCGGGAATCGAAACCAGGTGCTTCATACTTATCTGCCACTGCTATTACACCGATGGTTCTATTCAACCGTTGTATTTTGGTCAAGAAAGCAATTTATTTAAGAGCGTTTAATATCAGTGGGATTGTTAGATCTAAAACTAAGATTCTAAGATCTGTTGAATATTCTACCTAAAATTATCTTTGAAAGACGAAACTGCTGGTCTCCAATTAGTCATCCATTTAGTGATCTGCATCAAATTAAGAAGATAAGGAATTCTGTCTTTGCATCGCTTTGGGATTCCAATTCATGCCGGATTCGCTTATCGTTTATAGCTCTTACCTCTCTGGTGTGACACTGGGTTTGAATTCTTGGATATAATTTTATTATGACGTGTCTTCGTAATAACGTAACGTTTACTATAGATGGTGATTTATATATAGTTCTTCTTGGTGCTGTTCTAATAAATTCTGTCGTCAAGTTATAGGTAGAGGTGCACCAAAAATTTGTGCGTATATTTAGGTCCCATGTAATAGAGAGCGAGCCTGCTACTGAGAATTTAATAGAAAGAAAAACCCAATAACACTTTGCTCGACCTGGGAAACACTTTGCAACTAATGAAACAGTTAAAGTATCTTTCTATCTAGTATTTCTTAACGTGGGCGAGCCATGTTTCGGCACCAATAAGCCGGCTCGACTGGAGTGATACCACAGCCTCACAGAAAACCGGCGTCAAACAACGCTTACGTTGTGTTTCGCCGAGTGAGTGAGGTTACCGGAGGCCCAATCCCCTTTTAAAAGGCGGGCAACGCACTTGTGACTCCTCTAGTGTTTCGGGTGTCCATGGGTGGCGGTAATCGCTTACCATCAAGCGATCCGTCTGCTTGTTTGTCCCCCTATCCCATAAAAAAAATCTGACCGAATATTTATGAAAATTATGTTTTGATATTTTATACTAGGATTTCTTCTTCCAACAAAGCAGGCATTTCTCTAATTGTTCAATGCTGTATCAACATCTGGCTCAACAAAAATAACCCTAAAATACAGTGTAAATTCAACACCATCTGTTGTTTTTATTATTTAAATATAATAGTTATCTGTTTCAAGCTAAACATAAAGTAAGCAGAGGCATATCAAATATTCATTTCGCTCGCGAAGGCGGCATCGAGATCACAAATTTTACAAACGTGAACAGCGAGAAAATTAAATTTTATACTTTATTGTTGTTGTTTTAAAGTTGTTTTCTGCTTTTTTATTATCTACCTTGTCAGACTTTTTAATATTTTCTTTGTGAACGTAGCGCTTCTTATAAAAAATGAGCTATAGCTACACAATCTATATTTGATACTAAATTACATACTCAACTACATTAACATGCCGTAACCCTGTGTTCTCCCCCTGCCTTGAAGGGTTAGGTATAGGTGTAGAAAGGAAGAAAGAAAGAAAGAAAGAAAATCCGTTTAAATGGCCAAGTAAGTACATAACAAAGACAAAAAACAACAAAAAGGATCAAACTAAAAATCTACAAACTAATCTGCAAATGTACAATGCAGTAGTAAAGCGTGTGTCTCATGGCTGGACGAAATGGGTCTCCAAAACAGCAATATCTCAACACAGTTCACCAATATGTTTAGTTCCTATGTAATAAGGGCCGAGCCTATTGCCAATAACTGGGCACAAATCATAACTCCGAACTGCTACTGTTAATTAAGTAAAAATTCTAATAACACTGCTCGATCTGGGATCCGAAGCGAAAACCTCTAGCGTAGCAGCGGCGCTTAGTACCATTGGACTAATGAGGCAATGAGAAAATTCCACATTAATTTTGTATCAACACAATATTGCTACGGTTACCCGTGAAAAAAGAACCAAGTACGAGTACGTTACTGTGACGTCATTTTACGGGAAAATCGTGATCAATGTCGGTCTGATTTAATTCATTTTCTGTTGATTCAATTTTATTAATATTTGTCGCAATATTTTATCCTTATTGCTTGACGTATTGACCGTGCTTCTCGTTGTACTATATAATTGTATGTTGGAATTTATATAATCTTACATTTATATAAGAACTAGCTTCTGCCCGCGAGTTTGTCTGCGTGGTCTGCAGGATTGGGTCTCCAACCTGGATAAAAAGTAGCCTATGTGTATTCCAGGCAATAGTCTATCTGTATGCCAAATTTTATCCAGATCCGTTCAGCCGTTCTGGCGTGAAAGAGTAACAAACATCTATACATCCACAGATCCGTACATCCATACTCACAAACTTTCACGTTTATAATAGTACGTTTCACGTTTAGTAAGGATTTAGCTTATTAATTAAGATTAATTGTATATATATTAAAGTTATAATTTATAATTTAAATAAATTTGATTATGATAGCAACACACACACATCGATATTTATTAATTATTTTACAATAGAACAATCATATACACTATAAAAAGTTGAATAATTAGTAGTTATTAATTAATCATTAAGTCTATAATCGTTTTAGGTTTGAAACTAACTGATTTTGATACTGTGATATTTGGATAGTTAAATATAGGATAGTAACACAAAAAAGAGCAGAGTTATAAGTTTAACGTGTGTATTTGTATGTCTGTCTGTTGCATCGTATCACCCAAAAGAATGGACCGATTTTGATTTGATGACCGTTTTGTTTTGTCTGAAAAGTCACTTGATCGAGAGTGTTCTAAGCTATGACTTAAGAAAATCTGGCCAGCCGTTTGAAGATTATCAGCTCTTTTCTATGTAGTTCATGAAGGGATGTGAACAACTTCCACACTTCCACCTAACAGATCTGATCGATTTGAAACTTGGTATCCTGTTACTTCAATGATATTGCAAGAACATGACATGATGACTGCGTCATTAGTCTAGTGGTCCCAAGCGCGACTGCTACACTAGAGGTCTTGAGTTCGATCCCCAGGTCCAGCAAAGTGTTATTGGGTTTTTCTAAGAAATTCTCAGTAGGAGCTCGGAGTTTGGATTTGTGCCCGGTTAATTGCTATAGGCTCGTCCCCTACAACTTGGGACCTGTGAACTGTGGGTGTACATTAAGTACGCCTCTGCCTAACCCTTCGGGGAATACAGACGTGATGGTATGTTATGTTATTTTATGTTACATGATAATGATGTAGCGGGAGTATTTTTTAATTTTAAATTTAATAGAATGAATATTGGCTACTACACACAAGTTCATTAATGTTCAATAAGTAGATGCCATATATTATAAAGAATCCAATTTCGGCATTGAACGTATGACCTTATAAAGGTACGCGTGCACGCATAATTTTGCCATAAACACGAACAATAAAACATTATACCTATTGTATTTATAATAAATGTCCAAAAATTTACGACTTACAAAATTTACGTGCAAGCATAAATTCGTTGCAGTGAGACTTGCAATCCACTTAAGTGGGCCACTAAAGAGGTGGATATCTACATTGACCAGTTAAACTTGAGTAATGTGGCCATTTTGCAAGGCTGGCTTCGATGGGCAACGTGGCCCGCCATTATTTTGACTTACAACTTATGGTGAGGTAGCGTTTTGACCACTAGCTTATTTTGACAAACGGGCATTACAGATTTATTTTCTTTGCCAAATTGGAGGGAGAGCAGGAATGTGTTAACATGTTTGAACCGAAGATAAATGTTTCATTTTTAATGGAGATGGTTCGTAGTTTCTATAACTTAATCGTTCGGATATCTAGTTGGGATATCTAATTATTTGATCTATTACTGAGTACTAATAATGTATAACTACAGTTCGCCGGTATGTTTTGGGTCCCATCTTATAGGGAGCGAGCCGATTGCTATTCATCGCGCACAGAGCTTCTGAGTTGGTAATGAGAATTAAGCTATAGAGAATAGGCAAACTCAATAACACCTGAGAATTGACCCATGGACCTCTGCCGTAGCAGTTACAACCTTTAGACTAATCAATCGGCTTCTTCTCGCGCTCCATCGTAGATCATAGCGTCGCTTAAGAGTCCGGCGGACCGAATTTCTCTTATAAACGTTATACCGAAATAAATCGTAATTCAAACACAATTTAATTAAATTCTGATATTATTCAGATTCCGATACCGTTAATCCAGGTTCCTACGCTACCATATTATCAAAAATACTTCACTGAAAATAAATGTAAGCGAATGCAATTTTTGATAAATTTACTAAGTTTTGAACGATTTTCCAATCTTTTATGTCCAGTAAAGTAATAATAGACGAAATAGTATAGTAGGAACCTAGATTAACGGTATCCAAATCCGAATAATAATATGATTTGATAGAATATTGTCTGGATTACGATTTATTTCGGTATTACGTTTTTGTGGGCAATTCAAGCTCCACAGAACCCTTAACATCTGGCGACCAGGCGACGATTACGCTTGGTCGCCAGTTCGCCTGATGTTAACGAATATTTGTCATGAATAAACATAAACTTAAGCGAACACTTACTCTAAAAACAGCGTTTATTAATACCTATTTTGGCTCGCTCCCTATTACATGGGACCTAACCATAACGGCGAACTGTGGGTGTACATTAGTACACCTCTGCGCAACCCTTCGGGGAATACAGAAGTAATAGTGCGTATGTATGTATGTAACGTTTGAGATTTCCTAGTGCTTCCTTTAGTACTCAAATTGCTGGTAATATAAATTTTACACAGTCTTATCTTCCTAGTTCTTAGTAATTTCACAAAGTAAACTCTCGTTAGTGTAGTGGTTCCAAGCGCGACTGCTACGCTAGAGGTCCTGGGTTTGATTCCCAGGTCGAGCAAAGTGTTATTGGGGTTTTCTGTGAGATTCTCAGTAGCAGCTCGGAGTTTGGTATTCGTCCGGTTAATGGCAATAGGCTCGCCCTGTTACATGGGACCTAAACATACCGGCGAAATGTGGGTGTATATTAGTACGCCTCTGCCTAACCCTTCGGGGAATACAGGCGTGATGGTATGTATGTTAACTTCACAGTACAAAGTACGTGGAAATAAGCAAGTCCATTCAATCCATTCACTAGTGACACATTAGTGAGAAGGCCAAACTCTGCGTTCCTTTTAGAGTATACGTGGAAACATCCAAGAGTACAAGTGTGGCAAACTTTTGACAATTCTCAAACAAAGTGATATGCGGCAGGTGCTATTTAGGACAAACTTCTCACATAAGCCTCTGTTGGTATGGCGTGAATGTTAGTACTTCTGCGTGTGGTGAATTTTCCTGATAAATCTTTTGGCTAACTGCCTCATTAGCTTAGAGGTCCTGAGCGCGACTGCTACGCTATAGGTGTTTAGTTTCGATTCCCATGTCGAGTAGTGTTTATTTATGTATTTATGCACTCAACAATACAATGTAAAAATATCAAAGAACCAAGCACTATTATGTAGAAAGGTACAGTTTATTTCTAAAGAAATCTCTTTAGAAATAAAACGAAAAGAAGGAAGAAGAAGGCCAGAAGTGTCAAAAATAAAATAAAAATGTTGTATTGTATTATTGGGTTTTTCTATGAAATTCTATGGAGCAGCTCCGAGTTTAAGTTTATGTATTTTCCACAAAACTTAAGCTCCGTTCACCGTTTCATTCACCGGTATATTTAAGTCCCTTGTAAATACAAAGGACTTAAATATACCGGTGAATTACTGTGGGTTTACATTAGTAAACCTCTGCC
The DNA here is from genome assembly GCA_910591435.1 of Acronicta aceris. Classification (NCBI taxonomy): domain Eukaryota; kingdom Metazoa; phylum Arthropoda; class Insecta; order Lepidoptera; family Noctuidae; genus Acronicta; species Acronicta aceris. The sequence goes on from OU342775.1 coordinate 2,281,187, forward strand.
TAACCCTTCGGGGAATACAGGCGTGATGGTATGTTATGTTACGTTAAATCTCTTGCCTTATTTTTATTTCTAGTTGAAAAGCTAATTCCAGTTATGATTAGTGATGGACTGGCAACCTGTCGCTGCAGCTTTAAAATATTTAATTTGAATTTGGAATTCGAATTTTAAAATTCAATTCTTAGAACGGCTTGAACAATAGTTGCCTAAATATTCACTTGTTTGACAGTTACATTTTTTAAATTACGTTTATAGATAATTGTAGTCAGTTATATTGTTTTGAAGACATTATTTCTAGCGTTGTTACTTGTATTTATAATATGAATATTGCTTTTTTATGTATAATTTTTTGATCAATATAAAATAATATGTGTGCAGATATCTAACAGTTCAAAAAGTGATATTACATTCTTTACGAGGGAAATAACATAGAATCATATTTGTTTGGTAAAAAATCCAGCAACGCAGTCTCCTGACGATGTCTAACGTTTGAACTGTCAATTGTCATCGATGACACCTGTCATTGTTGATTATCCTACAAGGAGGTAAAACCTCCATGCACTCCTGTCAATTGTTAAAATATAACTGAATTGAGAAGAATTGTAGAAGCTGCTGCTCAAGAAACGAGGCCCAAAGTTTTCACGACATCAAGCAATTACCATACCTGCGTTCTGAAACGAGTTTTCGCATAGAAATTGTAAATCATAAGTTTACACTGCAGTGCCGCCTTCTCGAAAACTCAAGGATGAGTGACACTCACATTGTTATGAACGAACATGCATTTGTCAGGTTAATATCAATTCTATTAAAGTTACTAAATAAAATAAAAGTTCAACGAAAACTCCAAGAACTCCCAAGTTATTCTGAAAATCCATTTAACCGGCACGAAGTTTGGACTTTTCAAAACAAATTCCAACAGAATATTATGGATTTTTTTTTATGGGATAGGGGTACAATCGAGCTGACGGATCCCCGCTGCCCATGGACACCCGCAACACCAGAGGAGTCAAGTGCGTTGCCCGCCTTTTAAAAGGGGATTGAGCCTCCGGTAACCTCACTCACTCGGCGAAACACAACGTAAGCGTTGTTTGACGCCGGTTTTCTGTGAGGCCGTAGTATAACTCCGGTTGAGCCGGCCCATTCATGCCAAAGCATAGCTCTCCCACATTTGAAACAGTGGTGATGAATTGAACACCTATTCTAGATTTAGTTAGCTAATAAAAACGATAAGTCAAAATCTACTACGTAGTAGATACTTTCTGAGCGTCATTTTTATACATATATTAAAGACAGCTCCCAAAACGTTCGCTCTTCACCGGCTCCTAATTTTTTTTGCTGGAAAAAGGAAACGGTATAACAAACTAGCAAAACATTTCTCGGTATTCGAGACTGATCCGAAATCGAATTTACATCCAGATTAGTAGCGGAGCTAGGACAAGTTAATCGTGATTCTACGTACCTTGAAACTGAACGAAGAGAATGACGTAAAAGTTCGTCTCTTCGACGAATGTTCGATGGAGGCAACTTTGAATTACTTTTCCCCAACTGAAAGACGTATAATGAATCGGGTCCGCCGAAGATATTTGTTTCAAACTCTGTGAAGACATTTTCTAGTGAAAAGCAAAAGTTGTTGAACAAAATGATTCCTGTGATCTTTGGCAAACACTGCTTTGCTTTCGTTGCTATTGTTTCGAGAATTTTCTCGAAATTAAAATGGTTGCAGTCACTTTCCAAGCGAGAGTTCCAGTGGATTTGATTTCGCTGTAGTTTGTTGCGATTTCAATTTGTTTTTGCGATGTTTTCGGTACATAGTTACGCGCGTTAGAATGGTTCGAGTTTTAGAGGAACGTATTTCCAGGAGCATCGGTTGAAAGCTCGAAACGTATTTCGATTTTTGAAACGGTTTGAAATTTTTGAATTGACACAACGTTTTTTATTTTTTTTTATAATTATAACATCATGCCAAAACAATGTTGTAATGTAAGTTACCTAAATTATATTGTTTCTTTCAATTAATCTTAATGAGATTTTCAATGACTTTTGTCAGGCTTTCAATGAATATCAATGTGGATTGTTTGAGACTCAAAGACGAAACTTAAGTGACCTATGTTGTCCTATGTTCAACTTGGTGTACAATAAAGTATATAATAAATATTATTTAAAAAGTAAACACGTCAACCGTGGAGCATAGAGAAAGACAACGATTGATCTGATTGAAAAAAAAAAGTTATTTAAATAGCTTTTTAACAAACCCTCCTATCTGCTCGATTTGTATCTTAAACGATGACACTTCAAAACTTTTAACTGACTTTCAGAACGTAAAACTTCGAACTTTGAAAATAAATTCTTCTAATGTAAGTTTTTCTTGTCACAATTGACCCTTTTCGGGTTTTAGGTGAAAAGATTTTCAATTAGATTGAATAGCTACGTAATGGCTGATTAAATTTTATCTTTGTTTATCATTAGATACCCAATTGTTAGTGGTTGTCAGAAGTCCAAAAAACCTGATAAACACTTCATCCTTAGCATGTCAGGCATTTTTTTTATAGATTAGATCCGCACAGGAGCAGACGAGCCACTTGGTCATAAGTAGTCATCGCTGCTCATGGAAGTCTGCAACACCTGAGGAGTTGCTGATGCGTTGTAGAGCTTTAAGAGCCTGGACTGCAGACTGCCAGAGCCGCTGTAACTACTGTCAACTCCTGTACCCTCTGATGGCAGTCGCTTCGTGTTAAATATTGATTTGACTGGAAGCTATCCACGATGACTTGGTCCCAAGTACGACTGCTACGGTAGAGGTCCTGGGTTTGATCCCCAGGTCAGTGTTATTAGGTTTTTTTATGAAATTCTCAGTAGCAGCTCGAAGTCTGGATTTGTGCCCGGTTAATGGCTATAGGCTCGCCCTCTATAACATGGGACCTAAACATACCGGCGAATTATGGGTGTTATTAAGTATGCCGCTGCCTTCGGGGAATACAGGTATGTTATGCTATCCACGATACTTGAAAAAGCTAAAGGAATTATATACCTTTGTACTTTTTAACTATTTAGCCCTCTACTAATCTTAGATTTACTAGCCTGTGCCACCAGCCCTCACAGAGTTTAGCGACTGTAACCGCTAATCCGTGAAACCTCGACAGTTTACATTAAACTTAGTTTAAACTTGACGAAGATTACCTTTGCCGCCAAGTTCTTACCGCACGCCCCTTAGCCGTTCTATAATTATTGTTTATTAACTTTAGTTACAATCTTCCTGTTATGCTGCATTATACGCATTTTTTTATAAACTAGGTGGCAAACAAGGATACGGCCCGCTCGATGGTAAGCGGTTGCCGTAGCCTATGGACGCTTGCAATACTAGGGGTATCTTGCCGGTTGCCGGGGGGTCGCATTGCCGAGTCTGTAAATCAAGGAGGAATAGTTGGGCTGGTAGTATAGGAGACAATAGCGTGATGCTTATCCTATCTGCCACACAACGCTTCCTCGCGGAGCTCCGGCAACCTTGCTCACCGTTAGGAACATAACATAGCACGGAACTATGTTATTTGGCTACGATTTTCAAGGTTGCACTTCCCCAGTCAAGCAGCTCCAATTGTGAGTGGAGTTATTTGATTCCACTTCTCATAAACATGACCAATGCCAATGCTCTCGTGTTTGAATCAAAGAATACCATCTCGGCTTTGTCGAAAATATTGCGTAAATCACTCACTCCTATAATGAGTGAGAACATCGTAATCAAACCTGCTTGCTTGAAAAGTAATCTTGATGGCATGTGAAATTGGTCAAACCACACAAGGCCAGGGTGGACATAACCTCTGGTTATAGTTCTTCTTTCATTCTAGGAAAGAAACTGAGCCCGTTGCAACAGTTACTTAATGGACCATGATAACTTCTTTTAACGTGGGTCTTCACTCTTCTTCTTAGTATTTTTGGCCTGTATTGTCTACCCAGGAGAAAGATTACAAAATTATAAAGCGTATGTTGTTCTTTATGGAAATTCAAAAAGTTAGAGCTGAGAGGACAATAGTTTATAAAAAGAATAAAAGAGATTGAACACCTGAATTCGTTCACACAAAAATCTTTTACTACCAACGATACGATAACAATACCTCCAAGAATAGGTCTGAATAAACATCTTTGTATCGTCTAACAAAGACTTCTAAACTGAGTGACTTCAGCGATCACATTAATAGGGCAAATGTCACTTAAGTTTATATTTCTAGGCATTGATTTTTTTAGTATTTCGCATTGTAGTCTGAACGCCTATTGTGAGCTAACATTGATACATGAGTAATATTAACATCACTAGTGGTTTAAAAATTTATTCAGTATTTATGTCACAGCGTTAGAACCCGAGGCGTGATAATTGAATATACCTATCTTTTTACAATAACATTATATAATCCCCTAGAGTATTTATTAGGGAATATGTGGATAAAATTCATTGAAACGTTTTTAATCACAATCGAATTAAATTGCTTTTCCCAAAAAGTAAAAATGAAGATTTTATGGAAACTGAGTGTTTTTTTATTGAGTCAGTTTGTCAAGTTATTCAAATTCAAACGATTTATTTCGGACACACATCCATATAATTTTAGTAATAGTATAACTTAGCGTAATGTTAGTAATAAATTAAAATAATTATAAAATCAATAATTTTAATAATCATTATAATAGAAGTAAATGTCTGATGGCAGTTGATTCGTTCAAATATTTCACTTCGCAAAATGCTAGTGAGACGGTATGTTTTTTTATAAAATATCGCTGAACAAAAATCTTGGCTACCTGTATTTACAAGCGCATAAAATGTTTGTGTATAATATAGGAGACATGGTACGCTAGATGTGTCCTCTCGGAGTGCATTGTTTACGTTCCTCCTTCCATTGTTTCCCCGGCGTGTGAGGGTTCTACCCTCCGGTGAACCAAAGACTCGTTAGCAAGGCTTATCTTGATGCTTGATGGGATAACATGGAGATAGTAGGGTTGTAATTGATTACTTTGACGAGATGAAACTAAAAAAAACAGTTCTTGAAATTAGAACATCAAGGTTGTATTTCCAGGTTAGGTAAAAATGTCGACATTACATTATAATGTTTTGAAGACCTATATTTCGGTATCGAAAACAAAAAATCCAACCAAATCGCACTGACTTCCGAAACTGTTTCTGACATAACATTATTACGTTTGTTTTTTAGTGTTAGTCTATTTTTTATTACTAATTATATTTTGAGATCTCACCAGTGTTTTGGTGATAGATACATTTTTTTTAAAACAAAAAAAATTTTTTTTTGTTTGCTCCACACTAGGATTTTCTCCTGTATCGTGGGTGCGTTTACAAACACAAATTCTCACATACACAAACGCCCAGACCCGGAACAACTACCTGTAGATCATACAAATATTTGCTCCGTGTGGGGTTCGAACCCACAACACAAGGCGCAGGAGCCGATCGCTCAACCGCTACGCCAATCGTGTCGTCGTTGTTAAACTTTTGAATGTTTAGATTAATTTCTTTGTCATTCACGACTACATTCACGGCCAATTCATAGTAGGTACTTAAAATGACTGTTCCGTGCATGGAATTTTATTTCTCACTCCACACCTATAATACCCATTCGGGTTATTTGACAGCCGTGTGGTTTTCTAAATAATTTGAATCTTTATCTGCCAAGTCTAAGGTCTCACATTCGAATCTACGGCACGCACCTCTAACTTTTCGAAGTTATATTTGCGTATATAGTTAGTAATTTTCACGAGCTTAAATGGTAAATTATGAAATGCTTGAACAGAGAACCTCGAGAAGGAACCTCGTGACGAAACCTGTATGCCTAAGAGATTTTCTGAACGACGTGAAGTCTAACTGTGAAGTCTGTCAGTCCGAATTAGGCCAGTGTGGTGGATTATAAGCCTAATCACTTTCATTCTAATAGAGAGAGAGAGAGAGAGGGAGAGAGAGAAAGAGAGACCTGTGTCAAGTAGTAGAACAATAAACTGGGCTTATAATGATGATGTAATGATATTTTCAAATTCAAAAAATATGCCAAAAACATCTCATTAATTTCCCCGCCCTATAAAATAAGATGTACAATAAAATTGTAAAATTTTACCGAATTAACGAGACAGAGTATTGTGTAAAACATCTCCAGTGGGCCGTTTGTCTTGCAGGCGCCAGATGGTAACAGCACGCGAAGGCCCGATTATACCGACACCGGCTTAAAAATCTCAGGGATTAATATTAAAAGGGAACAGAGAAAGAGAGAGAAGATAAGTAATGAAGAAGAATCTAAGAACTGTAGTGTCAATGTTGCCGCATGTTTGCCCTTTTACAACCGAATTCATAAACGGTAAACGTAAATTTTACTCGCTACTAAAAATGTTGAAATAAAATAACTTTTAAGAAAAAGTAAAACTGCCTTCAAAAATATAAAAATTAATGTTATGTGCGAAACAGTTTCGCTTTCGTTTCAGATCAGATCAAATCAAAGGCACCAACTTCCGAAACTGTTTCTAGAAATCCATGTTACTACAAAAGAAAAGCTACCACATAAATACTATTGGGAGAGTTGCTGCTAAATCGGAGGCAGTAATCTATAAAACATTCTAGCCATCTCCGATATGGGGTCAGCCAATATACGTCCAGTGGTTTCGACGTGAAAAAGTAATAGACAGACAGACAGAGTTAGTTTCGCGGTTAGAATTACGTACTCCATGCTTTCCATCAGGATAAACTAGGATCGAAACACATTCAAGACAAAAAATTAATCAGCAAAAAGATAAAAAATATCTCTAATATGCTTAACAAAGTTTTAACTACCTGCAACAGGGTTTTAATAACAACAAAACCTCTTAAGTTCACTGTACAAAGGTGCAAAATAGCATAGCAAAAAAAAAATCTAGGCCACTTTTTTTAAAGCACGTTCTACGGGACTCGGGAACTAAGCTTTCTATTTTTCCCTTATATTTTCACAGTTGAGCCATTCTTTAGGGTTCCGTATATAAATAGTAAAAACGGTACTTATAGTGTGACTTCGTAATCTGTCATTGTGTCATTGTTTCAGTATAGCGAGTTATTTGGTTTGATTGAATCTTAAAAAATAGCTATATCAATTTAACGTCCTAGGGTCAAAAAAATATACAAATTATTCAATCATTCTCATCATCTAAAAAATTTACGATCATTTAAGGTACTGATAGACAACACCTGAAAATTATATGACACTTTTTGTCTATTACAAAAATTTATATAATATAACATATCTACCCAATTATTTTCCAAAGGGTTAGGTAGATGCTTAGTTTTATTTTTATTTCAATCGGGCACAAATCTAAACTCCGAGCTGCTATTGAAAAATTCGTAGAAAACCCCAATAACGCTTCGGTCGACACGGCAATTGAACTCAGGAACTCTGGTGTAGCCGTCGCGCTTACAATCCTACCATTAATGAGGCACCTTTTGTAAAAGATAATAATTATATTGTACTAAATATCGATAATACACATTTTAAGATAAAAGTTAGGTTTAAAAATCACGTCATGATTCTAATAACATACGGAACTCTCAAGCCGGTCCAGCTCGCACTTATCCAGTTTTTTTATTACCTGTAGAACAACAGTAGACAACGTTGGCCTTTTAGTCTTACAAAAAGGATCTGTGTTTCTTCTGTTGATACTGAATTCTAATTTGTAAAAGCTATGCAGGTAATTGCATTTGGGAGTCGAGATTTTCTCGATATCTGTTTTTTTATTCTGATTAGATGAATTTGTATTTAGTAAATGTTTGTATTGTACTTTTGAACTCTTTTTTATAATTATTAATAGATGAAATGTTCAGAGGTTAGGAAGGCAAAGAAACTGCAATTAATGTTTCCCCTTAGATATTTTTATCTGAAATCATCCCACAGCAATTCAATTACTTAATGATGTGGAACGTTTAACGGCTGCAATATGAATTAATGTCGCATAGATCAAAATGGCCGCCACCTCAACTAGAATTCTAATCAATTCAATGACTTTAATATTAATATTTATATAATATTATAAAAATGTAACTCGCGGTCTAGTCAAATGACATACTTTAGTCATTTGAGGTACTTATCAGAAACAAAACTTTGCTATTTTAATAATATCTAACAAAAAGTACTGCGAGAGACCGACACTAAATTATATTATTGAAATCTTATATATATCCTACTAATTTATACTAATTTGTTGACATCTTAAGGTCTGAATCAATATCATATATTATTTTTCCATTGTTTTCTCTATACGAGATCGAAATTTTCCCCGTGTGGGCACGGGTTAGAATACTGTTCCTCACTGCCTTTCAGATAGGCATCCCGTAAGAGGTGTGAAAATATCTAACTTGCTCGGTGGTAGGACCTCTTGGGGTCTGACCGGCTGGCGACCACGCTTACGTCAGGGTCTGTCGTTAAGCACCTTCGTGTGTGTTTCGACTTTTGCGCGTAAGAGCCAGTTCCCCACGGTTGCAGCGTAAAGGATTTTACGGTGGATTCCAATAATAAACAGTATTTTATATCAATTAGTTTTATTGCGAATTACGAAATGCGGTACACAACTACACAGTAGGTCGGTAATGCAAAAGGAAGATATAGAGAGGGGAAACGGAAGTGAGTAGAGAGGCACCATCCTAAAAAAACACTAAATAGGGTTGCGTTCTAATATTACTAACATCCACCTCCTGAACGCAAACCCATTTTGGTTACACAATACAAATGTTTATCAGCAGTTGTCCCTTTCGTTAATATATCTGCAACCATCTCACTACCTTTACAATAACAAAATTGTATTTCTAAGTTATTAACATGTTCTCTGAGGAAATGATATCTGATATCTATATGTTTAGACCTAGGAAGATAACAATCACTAGTGGTAAGTCTTATTGCACTCTGGTTATCACTAAAAATAATAATAGGATTGTCCTGCTGCTGCCCAAGCTCGATGTGCAGTTGCCGCAGCCATAGAGCTTCTTGTGTAGCAGAGGACATGGACATATATTCTGCTTCTGCTGTTGAAAGGGCTACAGTTTGCTGTTTTCGTGAACACCATGATATGGCACCACCCTGAAACATAAAAATGTTACCAGTACATGACCTTCTGTCATGGAAGTCACTTGCCCAGTCGGCATCACAGTATCCTGTGATTTTCTCATTACCATCTTTGGTGTATACTAAACGGTAATCTGCAGTACCATGTAAGTATCTCATAATTCTCTTAACTGCAGTCCAGTGCTCAGTCTTCGGTTCTTTATTATATCTACTAAGCATATTAACAGTAAATGCTATATCAGGCCTTGTACATTGAGCCACATACAATAATGATCCAATAGCTTGCTGATAGGGACATTCAATTGAGTGCTCTGATTCATTAGCAAATTTTAATCCAACTTCAACAGGTGTCCTGGCAGTCTTACAGTCAGACATTCCAAATTTGCTTAATATCTCTTTAATATACTTTTCCTGATCCAACATAATCATATTTTCCTTACATGTTATGTTTAATCCCACACATTGAGTTGCCTTTCCAAGATCCTTCATCTCAAAATGGAGTTTCAATTTTTCTTTTAGCATGTTTTTTACACTTTGTTGTGACGTAAATATTATTAAATCGTCTACCCAGACAGCAATGAAAGTATTCTTGTCTACATTATAATAGACACATGGGTCAGTCTTTGACTGCTGCATACCTATCTCTAATAAAACACTATTTAATTTAATATTCCACAGTCTACTTGCTTGCTTCAGACCATAAATAGACTTATGTAAGTAGCATACTTGTGATCCTTTTTCATATAATTCAGGCTGTACCATATAAATATCTGTGTCAATTTCACCTTGCAGAAATGCTGAAACGGCATCCATCTGGTCAATTTCAAAACTGAATCTGGCTGCTAATGCAAATAAATAGCGAAGAGTAGTGTATCTTGCTACTGGTGAAAATACCTCTCCATAGTCAGTACCACGCCTCTGTGCATAACCTTTTATTACAAGCCTTGCTTTATAACGAACAATATTTCCACTCTGGTCCGTCTTGGCTTTAAACACCCATTTGCTTGGCAAAGCTTTCTTGTTAGATGGGAGTTCAGTCAAGCTCCAGGTGTTATTTTTAATCAGCGAACTATACTCTTCATCCATAGCCTTTCTCCATTGTATTGCATGCGGCGATGATAGTGCTTCACTGACAGACTGTGGGTCTGAAAAACTAGTAAATAAACAGAACATGCTGCTTGTATTAATATTTTGGGTATCTTTTCTTCGGGGTCTCAATGTGACATTACTGTCCATATTTTGCACATTTCGTAAGTACTTAGGCGGATGGTATGACTCATCAAATTCACCCGTATCAGTTTCATAATCACTGGAATCGTCGCAACTTGCTCCTTCATTTTCTGTATCATTGCTGCAAGTAGCGGGTTTTCTTGAATGATCATGCTGCTGACTGGTACTGGCTGCTTCTTCCAAGCTCTTATCAGAGACTGGTGAAGTCATGCTGCTCTGTGGGCTATCATTAACAACAGGTAGCTCAACTGGAACTATATTTTCATTAAATTTTTTATAATTTTCAAAGAAAATGACATCGCTGCTTTTCAATATTTTTTTTAGACTTAGGATCAAATAAACGGTATCCCTTAGTATGCTCACAGTATCCCACTAGTATCATTTTAGTTGATTTTTTGTCCCATTTCTGTCTTTTCTCCTTAGGAATGTGAACCATTGCATCGGAACCAAATATTCTCATATGAGACAAATTGGGTTTATGACCAGTCCACAACTCATAAGGTGTCTTACCTTTTAATGATTTAGTTGGTGAGCGGTTCACTACATAAGCGGCAGTGGCTATAGACTCAGCCCATAATCGCTTTTCTAAGTTAGCATAGAATAACATACACCTAGCCCGCTCTACCAAAGTACGGTTCATCCGCTCAGCTAGACCATTGTGCTGAGGAGTGTAAGGAGTTGACGTCTGATGTGTAATTCCACACGAAGATAAGAATTTATTGAAATGACTATTACAGTATTCAGTACCATTATCTGTTCTGATAGTTTTTATCTTATAATCAACTTTATTTTCAACATACAGTTTAAAATCTTTGAATATTTCTAAAACATTCAGTTTATCCTTCATAAAATACACGTGTACCATTCGTGTGTAATCATCTATGAATGTAATAAAGTATTTCATACCTGCATATGACAGATTTTCCATGGGACCACATAAATCTGAATGTATGAGCTCTAGTGGCTTGGTAGCTCTGGTCCCCACATTCTTAAATGGCAATCTTGACTGTTTACCTTCTAAGTACTGGGTACAACTGGTGATAACATTTTTCTGGGTCAGCTTTACTCCATCAACACAGGCAGGCAGCTTCTCTGTATCTGAAAAATTCAAATGAGCCATTCGCAGATGCCACAAGTAAGCATTGTTATCATCAGAAGTCAGATGAGCAGCTTCGCAGGTACTGTGTGTTTCCAAAATGTAAAGCTTTTTATTTAGTAGTGCTGAGCATATAAGCTTGCCATGCCCATTGTAAATATCACAACCTTTGTTATTAAACATTACATTATGCCCACTCTTGACTATAGCACTTACTGAGAGTAGATTTGCAGCCAAACCGGGAACATACAAAACATTGTTTACCTGAATTTTGCCCTGCCTGAGGTTAATGTTTACACTTCCAACACCTTCTACAGGCAATGGTTCCCTATTAGCCACTGTTATATTTTTCACAGTTGATTTGTTGATATTGTACATCGAATCTTTCCGACATGACATGTGCATGAATGCACCAGAGTCAATATACCAATTATCATGATTCTCTTCTCCTATAGTGACAGAGAAAGCTGCAACAAAATTTGTTGTTTCCCCAGTTTTTGATTCCTTCTCCTTCCGTGCTATTTTTTTAGGACTCTTGCAAAACTTGGCATAGTGGCCACGCTTATTACAGTTATAGCACCTGGGTCCCTTTATATTACTGACATCTGATGACTGTTTCCTTGTGTGGTAAGCAGTGCCAACATCTGATTTGACCTCCTGTAAAAGCTTAGTTTTGATGAGATCAGCACTTATATTGGTTCCAGAACTTTCAAGCCCCATGATCATAGGTGTATATAGTTCAGGAAGACCAGCTAGCATCAAGGTGCCCAGCCATTCATCGTTCACCTCGAAACCAATGTTTCGTAACTTGTAAGCTGTTGTCATTATTTTACCTATGTAGTCTTCAACATTGTTACTTGATTCCAATGTTGTGTTCACTAAATCCCTTAAAAGACCAACCCTTCTAGTCAATCCTTTATCATCAAAGGCCTTCTGAAGATTGATCCATATCTCCCTTGCAGTTACACAATCTTGGACGTGAACATAGTTTTGGGGATCTATCAATAAAATCAATTTAGATTTAGCCTTTACGTCCTTATTGGCATCAACGGGTTTTCCTTCAGCCGGTTCGATGCACGTCCACAAGTCTTCATGCTCCAGATACGTTTTCATGCTAAATTTCCATGTCGCAAAATTATCACGACCCGTTAATTTCGCCAGTTGAAATATATTTGAGCTCATCTTGTAAAATGCCAGTCGAAGTTGCAAGACCACGTTGTCTGTTCTAACCTAAAAAACGTACCGGCCGGCGCACGGAACTTTTCTTGCACACACTGATACTGTTTATCCACCGGTTGGAACCACGCTCTGCTACCATAAAGGATTTTACGGTGGATTCCAATAATAAACAGTATTTTATATCAATTAGTTTTATTGCGAATTACGAAATGCGGTACACAACTACACAGTAGGTCGGTAATGCAAAAGGAAGAAATAGAGAGGGGAAACGGAAGTGAGTAGAGAGGCACCATCCTAAAAAAACACTAAATAGGGTTGCGTTCTAATATTACTAACACAGCGGCTCTGGCAGTCTGCAGTCCGTAGGGGCTCTTAAGGTTCGGCAACGCATCAGCAACTCCTCTGGTGTTGCAGGTGTCCATTAACGACGATAACTACTTATCACCAGGTGGCTCTTCAGCTCGTTTGCCGACTTAACTCCACAAAAAAAGACATTAATTCCTTGGAGGTTATGTCAAATTTCGATCTTCAATAGAAAAGACAACTGAGAGAAGGGTGCGATTATGATTTATATAAAGGTTACGGGGTAAGGGTAAGAAAAGGGTATTCGACATCAAATTTATAAAAATGTCGAATTTAAAATCTTGGCTAAGAGTATTCAATCAGATTAAAAGAAAAATGCACGAAAAGAAACAAGAAAATTGTGATTATTAGCAAATAAAATCTTTTTAGTAATGCTACAACTTTGACACCTTTATTGTTTTTCTTTATCTTTTATCCACCAATAAAATAATAAACTTTCAACGCTTTTTTTTTTCTACAAAATAATCGTTAAAATTTTTGTGACAGTTTCCTAATTCATTGCTTGTGAACTGTGATGTAGGTTTATGATATTTTCATAACAGTATTTTATTCTTTTGTGTTTTTTTACAAAAGTACCTATATAAGAATGAAATAAAATACGAAAACATTTAGGTAAATGTTTTGGACAGGCTTTGTGTTTTATGGTAATGAATATTATGTGCATTTTCCTGTTTTACTTAGAGGTTAAGGGGTAAACCACAACATCACTTATATTATGGATGGGTGAGTAGATTGTGTGCGTCCTAATGAGTGCTTCAAGAATTCGTTTATGCTAGACCTTAGAAATAAGTCTGCAAAACACAGGAACGATGAAAGCACCAAGGTGGGAATAAACAAAAAAAAATAAGCAGCATTTTCCTAAAGGAGACTGGATGATTTTGTTGATATTTTTTTTTTCTGTAAGTAAGAATAAATAACAAGTACTAAGTAGTCCACAATTTCGCCTCTCCCTAATTGAAGATATCTCTACTCTATTATAGAGTTTGTTGTCTCAAACATTAAAAAAAAATAGCTAAACAATTTCGCTTACAGTTTCTTTCATGGAATACATTAAAAACATAGTATAAACCGTGACAGTTCGTGTTTAATATTAAATATACGCAGCACACAGCGTCGTTTCTGATACGTCGTAAAAATTCACGAAACGTCGGTCATTCGGTTTTACGGGATGTATGAAGCCGGGTTCAGATGGGACACGCTTGGCAACTGTTTGAATTCTAAGACCACATTTTTACATCTCTCTTTTTATACGTGAGCATAGAAAGGGTTTGAATTGTTTTATTATTTAGGTGTCTACTATTGTTTTGTAGTTTTCTGAGCTTATTGCAAACACTAAGTTTTCTAAGAATTTATTTTAGTATAGTTACGAAGGTACAGTTAACATCAAAACTTACTGAAAACGATGTAAGTATTTTTTTTATAATGTAAAAACAAGCATACGGCCCGCCTGATGGTAAGCGGTTACCGTAGCCTATGGACGCTTGCAACACCAGGGGTATCACTGCGCGTTGCCGACCCTGTAAATTAAAGAGAAATAGTTGGGCTGGCAGCATAGGAGACATGCTAAAAATTTAAATTTCAAGTAGTTTTTCGCAGTTTATAGCTCTTTAATGTGTTTTACATTCATGGCAGTAGTAATTGCGACATTAACTATACAACATTCATAACGTTTAACTAAAACTATTGCTTAAAAATCATTATTGTAGCTAAAAGTAGTGTAAAGTGTCAATTTTAACCATTGACGAATTTTTGGAAAGTTTTTAGCTTGATTGGATTTTTAAGTAAAGGTTTTAGTTCTCAGTTGTGAATGTTGTATAGTTAGTTAATGTCGCGGTTACAACTGCCATGAATCTAGAACTTGTTATAGACCTACAAACGGCGAAAAGTCACTTGAAATTTGAATTTCGCGGGCTTAGGTGAACGATCAGCCTTAAGTATTTTATAAATTAATATAAAAGTAAAATAATATAATAGACTGAAAGTCTAGTCGTATCATCTGAACACACCATTACAAGACATGGGGATGTCTTGAATTTTTGACTTACACCCAAGTTTTTTTTTCTCATTTTATGACCGAGTAGTGTGTACATTTATGTTTTATGGGCATCACTAGTGCGGGGTACGGGTTCTGTGTGTTTTCTTTGAACTTTTAATTGGATTGAGAGTTTCGGTGGTTCGACGCGTGAAGTTTACCGATGTTTGATGGGTGTTTGGGTTAGATAGCCGTGGTCCCATGAGTTTTTGTATCACTTTTTTTAAGGCTTTGTACTGAAAATGAATTTACGAGTATGAAAACTTTACTTTTTTCTTTTCTGTTCCTTCAAAAAGAAAGAACATGAGTAAGGAAAAGGTGACTGAGGAAGTTTCCATAAAACGTTAAGTGTGATACTGGTTTCTGACACTTAAAAATTGTTTTTTTTTATTTCAACGTTAATTGTGAATTTAAAATAATTATAATAAAAATAGTAGCTCAAACTCATTTTTTTTTTATTTCAATTATACAGGTACTTTTGAAATGTCAAAAAGCTAAGTTTATTTTATCAGAAATAATATTTTGTAAGTATCAAAGTTTTTATAAGTCTGGTCTTTACTCCAAAGGAAAAAAAAATGTGTTTAATAGTAACAAAAAATAAATATTAAACCGAGTTTTGATCCATTACGGAAATTTCATGAAAAAGATTATCATTTCAGAAAACAGACATTTTAGGAAATATTTATCAAACCAATTCTTAACTTATAGCTACTACATCACTAATCCTTATAAGAGCAATAAATGAAGAAATATCAGCTTAATATAAAGTAATGCCTTTATTAATTTCTTTAACCATCTGCTTGAGACCATTTCAATAAATAAGAACAAAATCCAACCACGTTCTATGAAAACTCACATAAATCATTACTTTAAACTTTACTCGCTACTAAATCTTAGTACAATCTGCGACATATACTAGTATGTCTAAAGTTGACTACTAAAGAAAACTGCTCACGTGAACCAACCAACTTCGACGCTGAATCGGACGAATTTCGAAGTCCCGATCTCTGGTGATTTTCAATAGAGAAGTAATTCAAAGTTCCACAGCGACATACGGAATTTATTACGACATGTTTGACTTATTATGCTTGTTGATGTCACTGTAAAGGGGGTATCTCGTGAAGTTTCTGATTTGTACGGATTACGAGTGTTAGTTTAATTTTGAATTGTATTTTTCTAGCAGTTCTAGTGGGTTTTTCTAGAAATTTCCTTTGGAGTTTGGATTTGTGCCCGGGCAATGGCAAGAGCGAGTCTCTTTACGTGAACCCTAAATATACCAGTGAACTGTGGGTGTACATTAGTCCGAGTCTGCCTATCCCTACTGGGAATACAGGCGTAAAATGTTTTTTTAGATATGTCGAGGGGCGAGTGTGTGTTGCCCCTCACACCAAAGGGAGGATCGTCCGACCAGGCGGGTGTTTTGCCTGGCGGGCCACGGCCCAACGGTTGATGTCGGGCGGTTGTATATATTATGCAGGTTGCGATGCAAACTTCACTTGCGCGATTCAGGACTTGTCCACTTTGTAGATGTCGCTACAGATATTTAAAATTAAAATTATTAATCTATACATATAAAATGCTTTGTCCTGTAAGACTGACTGTCAGATCAACGCACAGCCTAAACCGCTGATCGTAGAGAATTGAAAGTTGGAAGGTGTGTTCTTTGTATGACGTAGGCATCCAATAAGAAAGGATTTTTGGAAAGTCAACCCCTAAGGTGGTGAAAAGGGGGGTGAAAGTTTGTATGAAAGTCCGTCATTTCTCAGCTAGTCTATATTAATTGCGATTTATAAGTCTCGCTTCTCATTAAAATAAGTAACTGAACCCACCTCTATACTCCAAAATTTCCCCATAATATTTCGATGACATAATTCCGTCCCTGATATATACTCTACTAAGTAGTCTTTAGGGCGTGGATGAGCTTGGCTGGCATCCAGCCCAGGCCGAGTCTCGCCAGAAGCGAAACGTGAACGACATATTAAACGCTTTTTAGAGACGATAAAATGTTATTGGTACTTTATACTAGCGATATTTTGATAGTAAACAGGTATAATGAGGTTGCGTTTGAAATTTTACGGCGGGTTTAGTGACTATGGATTAGTTGGCTGTTGTTACACACTGTATACAAAAAAATATATATATCACGTGCTACATAAATATGGCTGCTAATATAGCTGGTGGTCCTAAGCGCGACTGCTACGCTAGATGTCTAGGGTTCGATCCCCAGGTCGAACAAAGTGTTATTGGGTTTTTCTATGAAATTCGCCGTAGCAGCTCGGTGTCTGGATTTGTGCCGCCGGTGTCTGGACGTGAGTGAAACTGCGGGCAATAGCAAATAGTGTTATATAAATATGGGACATCATGAACAAATTCGTAATCCTGCTTTTACGTATTCCTAGTCCTGTACGGCGACATACATAATCAACCCATTGTACTGTCTCACTGCTGGGCACGGGTGCCCTCTCAGAATGAGAGGGATTAGGCTATAGTCCACCACGCTAGCCTAGTGCGGGTTAGCAGACTTCACACACCATCGACAAAATCTCTCAGGCATGCAGGTTTCCTCACCATGTTTTTCTTCACCGTTTAAGCGCGTGATAATTAACTATTTAATACGCACATGACTTCGAAAAGTCAGAGGTACGTGCCTTGGGTTCGAACTCGGGAACTTTGACTTGGCAATGCTATCTATACATTTTTTCCTGTATTCGTTTTTTAGGTATTTAAGTACTTGTCGGTGTTTTTATGGCACTTAAATGTTCCTTTCTTTCTAGTTACCCACAAGAAACAAATCCCTCTGTCTAGTGTTCCTCATATTCACGTATGACAAAGAGAAACCTAATAGGGATCAACGATTTTGTATAAAATTATCACCAATGTTCGTTGTAGATTTTTTTTTAATTAGTCAATTCAGCAAACGACCAGACGAGCTGCTTTCGAGGTTTTACTGATGCATTGCCGAGATTTAAGATGCGACCTACGGACTGCAGACTGGGAACTAGCTGTAGATGAGGAACTAGCTTCCACGAGCAAAAACTAAACACACACCAATGTGCCTTACAACAGACTCCGATGAATGGGTGGTCGCCAGTCAGTTAAACCGTAAGAGGTCCTATCACCGAGCAAGTTAGATATTTTCTCATATCTTACGAGATGCCTATCTAAATGGCAGCGAGGACCGGTATGTTAGACAGAGGTGTACTAATGTACACCCACAGCTCACCTATATATTTAAGTCCCATGTAATAGGAAACTAGCCTATTGCCATAAACCTAACTAATCCCAAACTCCGGGCTAATGAGAATTTCATAGAAAATCCCTGTAACACTGCAAGTCCTGGGAATCGCAATACCTCTAGCATTAGTAGTCGCGTTTACAACCGCTAGACAATGAGACAGTTTCGTTTAAAATCATTGAGTTTACACCAATTTGTTTTACGTTCTAAGTAGGCAAAACAAATTACTTTGATTATTTCCTTTGAAAACTGGTTTCGAAGAGCTTCTTCTCAGAATTGAGACATTGTTACAGAAGTCGTTCCGTGTTCAAAACATTTACCGAGGGGATCTTAAGAAAATTGAAAATGGTGTTTTCGGAAATTTCCGAACAATATTTTAGCAATTAAAGGGAAACATTTGTCACAGATTTGTTGCTACCAAGATCGTCTGAATGGTAAAATGAGAACTTAGATCGATCCTCTAATATTAATGAACAAACTAGTTTGTTACTTCATGACAAAAATGGTATGGAGACAGACACATCTCTGTATTCAAAGTCAAAGTCAAATTATTTATTTCAAATAAACCAATAGTACAGGTACTTTGAAATGTCAAAACTAGGTGCACGGTTCCAAATAGTGGGTCTAATGGAGAAGAACCGGCAAGAAACTCTATAGATACTCTTTTAAATAAAAATTATGACATTGTGGTTGTTTACAATGTTTGTTAAGTATTATAATGTGAGACTCATGTAGCTTGATGTGCAGGATAATACCTAATATATTTAATTCAATAGACCACGATCACTTGCCTTCCAAAAGAGAAAAAAAAAAGTTCTTAGCAGCGGCAAGCTGCAACCTGCCCATGCATGCACAAGGTGCGGATAATATAGGATTCGAAGACATCACTTGATAATAGGAATTATTTTCTTATAACTTAACTGTTTCCTTCAGTTTGCCAGTCATTACTTTCCAGAATTTAAATCCTTATTAACGCCACTATCGGATGTATTATTTTATTATTTCGGATGTATTATTATTTATTATATTGTATTATTAAAGAATAATACAGTAGGTACCTATGTACTGGTTTCTGACACTTACGAGAATATTAAATATTGTAAAATTACTTTCACACTTTGTTTTACGAATTTTAAAACAACGTGATGAAATTCGTAAAAAATAGATGTATTTTAGTACTTTAAATAATGGTTTATTTTCCAAAATCAACGGGATCCATTTCTAGCTAAGCATATTGATTTTTCAAAAATATAATAATCGTTAGATATTATAAAAATAGCAAAGTTTGATGTCAACAAAATAGTATAAATTAGTAGGATATAATATAAAATTTCAATAATATAATTTAGTGTCGGTCTCTCGCAGTACTTTTTGTTAGATATTATTAAAATAGCAAAGTTTTGTTTCTGATAAGTACCTCAAATGACTAAAGTATGTCATTTGACTAGACCGGGAGTTACATTTTTATAATAAAAAGTCGTTGAATTGATTAGAATTCTAGTTTAGGTGGTGGCCATTTTGAACTGTGCGACATTCATTCGTATTGCAGCCGTTGAACGTTCAACATCGCTGAGCAGTTGAATTGCTGTGTGAGGAGTTTAGATAAATATATCTAAAGGGAAACTATATTAATTGCAGTTTCTTTGTCTTCCTACCCTCTGAACATTATATAATGGACATTGAAATAAAACTACTTTTTACGGATTTTATCGCGTTGTATTGATATTATTTGATTCCCGACGTTTCGGATCCTTTACAGCATCCATGGTCATGGGTAGACTAAGTTGTTGGACGTCTTAATATTACAATTACTAACAGCTACCTTACATTTTTGTTAATTAATAGGAATTTAGGAATCAAATAATATCAATACAACGCGATAAAATCCGTAAAAAGTAGTTTTATTTCAATGTCTAATATTCGCGTAAGTGTCAGAAACCAGTATTATATAATGGATTTAAATAAAATTACTTTTTAGGATTTTATCGCTTTGTGATACAACGTTTGATATTTAATTCCCGACATGTCGGATCCACTACAGCAGTCATGTTCACTAAATGGTCGTTTTTAAAATCCGGCCTAAGTCTACTTTGAGTATTTTTCACTATACGTGGGTGGCCAATTCCAAAACTATACAATTTTCGGATTTAGCCACCCGCGCCCACTTGAAAACTCCTCCTGTGCATATCTTTACTATCTAGGCCGTGATATCTTCTATTACCTTAGTTCAAGGAGCTCAAAGCGTCAAGTTTTCCTACTGTCGAGTTTAACACTACCCGGGTGTACCAACACAATGTCGCTACGAAATTATTAATCGAGTTTCGTCAAACTTGCAACTTTGGTGAAGTTGTAACTCAATCAGATTATGCGCACACCCTGTAGCAGACTGTGGTACAACCTGTATAGGACAAACTGGATCACTCTATTTAGCATACATTAGTACCCAAGGGACGGACTTATAGTCTGTCCACATTAGTCCAGTGGTCAGAATAGCGACTACTATCAATGCTAGAGGTCCTGGGTTTGATTTTCAGGTCGAGCAAAGTGTTATTGGGTTTTTCTATACAATTTCCCGTAGCAGCTCTAACTTTGGATTTGTGCCTGGTTAATGGCAATAGGCTCACCCCCTATTATCTACATGGGACCGGCGTAATCCTATTGATGTATTAGATATATGTATAAATGTTTACATCGATACGTTTTTCTTATGGGATAGGGGGACAAACGAGCAGACGGATCGCCTGATGGTAAGCGATTACCGCCTCCCATGGACACCCGCAACACCAGAGGAGTCATAAGTGCGTTGCCCGCCTTTTAAAAGTTGATTGGGCCTCCGGTAACCTCACTCACTCGGCGAAACACAACGTAAGCGTTGTTTGTCGCCGGTTTTCTGTGAGGCCGTGGTATCACTCCGGTCGAGCCGGCCCATTAGTGCCGAAACATGGCTCTCCCACGTTACATGGCTCTCCCACGTTTGGAAAAAGCGTCATCAATTCATGCTGGATATTCCAAAAACCCGAACGAAACGCTTTAACACGCTGCTAACATCAGACGAACTGGCGGGCAAGAGTAAGCCTATCATGAATAAAAAAAACGTTGGTTTAGATGAACAGATTCCTAAAACGTAAATAAAAAAAATACTATTTGATTCACACAGAATCTGTAAACGCACCACAAAAGAGTTCCAATACGGACCAACTTTTGTTTAAGAAAAAGAAAACAGTTGGAAACTTGTTCGAATTTCAAACCTAAACAATCTCGAAACTACAAACAATTTGAAAATGGAATGCACCGAAAGCTCCCGTAACTTGCGCCAAAAGTTAGCAAGTGCGTTGCAGAGCCGCCATTCCACTGTGACAGGAGTTTTAGTAGGCCAGGCGTTTGCGAGTGCATTGTGGCCGGTCAGCTAGTACTTTGCTCACACGCTCAAAGTAACTTGCGTGCACGTGTGTGTGTGTATGTACTCACTACTGTACAGAACCCCCAAAATAGCTGTACGCGTCTGAAGTTATCCGCAAGTGGTTTTGCCTGGTAGATTTTGATATATGTAAAAACTTGGCGTGAAGACAGTTAGATTCGTAATTGTATTGTATTCGTGATTATTGAATGTTTGATAACATTATTTGACCTGCGCGACTGTTCGCAATGGCTAACTTCAGACTGCACTGTTTGTTTGCGCACTGTTATGTCGGGAGTTATGTGCCTATGCGAGTGTTGTGCCTCTAGCTTATGTTGTTTGCCTAATTAATGTGTTTGTATTTGGTGTTGGATTTCATGTTGTTTTACGATAACAAGTAATAATACTAATAACGTTCAATTGTCACTATGTGAGTGGTTTATAAGAGTTAATTAGAAAAAGTAAAAAAAGAACACAGAATAAACTGGTTCCTGACATTTACGCGAATATTAGACATTGAAATTAAACTACTTATTACGGATTTTATCGCGTTGGTATTGATATTATTTGATTCCCGATGTTTCGGATCCTTTACAGCATCCATGGTCACGGGTAGACTAAGTTGTTGGACGTCTTAATGTTACAATTACTAACAGCTACCTTATATTTCTGATAATTATTGGCGATCCGATTCCGTAAAGGATGCGAAACGTCGGGAATCAAACAACGCGATAAAATTCGTAAAAAGTAGTTTTATTTCAATACACAGAATAAAATTTAAAAAATGATCAAAAATGGTAAATAAATAGGTAAATAACTGGCAGTATAGTAGCAGTCTTCACTGCTTGCAAAACATACTAAGTCCGTCGATGGTATTTTCACATAAAAAAATTGCTACATTTTGGGGAAATTGTGATAATTCGTATGTATTTCAAACTTCATTATTATGTTTACTTTCATAAATATTTATTGTTTCTTATTTTATTTGGTGAAGTGATTAGGGTACTTTTGGATTGGACTGGTTTTTTTAGAAGTTAGTGTGTAGTAAGCATGGTCGGTAGTGTATAGCAGCGTGGTCGGCCCAGACGGAGGTGGCGCGATGAACTGGACTCTTACGATAGAGATTGGGTGGCTAAAACCACAGACCGAGCAGTTTGGAAGGAGGGAAGGGAGGCCTTTGCCCAGCAGTGGGACGAAATAGGCTAGGAAAAAAAAAAGTGTATAGTAAACATTCTTTAAGTACTGATACAATGTTATCCGGCCGGAAAAAGTTTTTGAAGAGCGTAATGACAAAAGCAAAATTATTATACAATTATCGTCAAAAACGAGTAAAGGAAACTTTTAAACATATTAAACATGTTTATGAAACATACAACAAACGCCAAAGAAGTTATGCAAACTAAATACCGAAACATTTTGGGAAATGCGTCGCACGCGCCAACTCCCAAACAAATATTATGCTAATAAAATTACGTAAGTTTTTATTAGACAAACAGTGGAAGAAACAGTATTAAATAAAGAGAAACATTGTATCGTAACAATAACTAAAAGTTGGTAAGTGAAAAGTTTGGGAGCCAGTGCTGGCAGAGTATATAAGGGGAAAGAAAAAGTGTGTTGCCACTTAAATTTGGTGTATTTGGGGATTATAAAATGAAGTATCTAGTTAAGTAATGGTGTTAGGAGGCGTAGTTATATATTTCTAGGTGATTATTTCGGTTTTTTTTTTCAGATGTCGATAGTTAAGAAATTCCAGGGTCATAGTAACAAAGGTCAGCGTTTTCATCGTAGTAATTCAAGTATTATTTGACAGTATATAATTTTGATGTTTTCTTATTAAATCAAATAGCATTTTATAATCATGTGACATTCTGATGAATTATAATGGGTCCAGGTAAAGCAAGGGGTCTTCATATTAATTAAAAAATACCATGCGGGGCAGTCTTTGGGACTGCCGATAGAAGTGAAAACTAAGTTACTTGTGAATTGTATCGTCGATAAGTGGGAAGCGTGCGGTGACGGTCACGCGAGTCTCACGCTTTTTGTTCACCCAAAAAGTACACATATATACACAGTATACATATAGCTCATGGAAAGCGTTCGGTGATGATGACGCGAGTTCCCAAAAAGTGCTCAACGCGCCTTAAGAAGTTTTCACGTCACAAAATCTAATCTAATGCTATAAGTATATAACTTTTCGCATGCCTACTATAGGTGAGATGTCTGTGTATCTTCCAAAACTGTAATAGCTTTGTAAAACCATATCACTAGCGAATAAATGATTCCATTCTATAGTCATTCAGTTAAAAAGGTAAAATATTGACTTGTAAAAGTGTCTTTAACAGATCTAATGTATACTTATAATTTTTATTAAATTTTGTCTGAAGGAAATGGTTCAAGGTAGACATAATTATGCACGTAAAATAAATACTATTTTACATCCGAATTTTGAAATATTTGAATTGATGAGAGACGTAGGGTATAGTCGAATCGTAAAATTCCACTCACAATTGAAGCGACTGTAGTAGGTACCTCCATTTTGCAGAAAATCGCAGCCAAATAACATAGCTATGTTGTGTTCCTAACGGTGAGCAAGGTTCCTAGAGCTCCGCGAGGAAGCGTTGTGTTGGCAGATAGGATAAGCATCACGATATTGTCTCCTATGCTGCCAGCCCTATTTTTTTTTTCAACAGATGCAGAATATTCCGAAATATCCCCTGCAGCCTCGTGGGATGGCAACCGACTTGCCACCCCTAAATTATAAATAATAGCACGTAAAACCGGGGCTCGGATGCAAGCGTTATATTGCATCCGAGCATGCATGTACGTTAGAGCCGGGTCACTGACCCTTGTCTGCAGATACAAGCCTCACGTGTGCAAAACTACCCACATATTTTTATACGTGTATTTTTAAAGTCAAGCTCGAGTTTGTAATACCTGAATACGAATTTAAACAGTAAAAAGTATTACGTTCGTATTTTAAAATATAATTTGGTGGCTCTTACTTTTTTTTCTGTACAGAAAGATTAAAAATAGCACCGACAAGGATTTTCTCCTTTTCTGAAATATAACTAGTTTATCCATAGGATATCTATATTGTCCAGAAATTATATGGCACAGATCTGATGGCACATGTTTCTTGTAAAATGCTGATAAACAGTCGCATCTGGTTAAACTGGAAGCCAGACCAAGCCTCCATGAGCTGTGGTCTGCGGGCGGTTGACCTGGGGAGTTCGTCGCCCGATCAGACAATAAGGCCCCAGTAGGCGGAGCGAGTGTTCGACACGCGTGCTCTAAGTGGGATGCGAGGCGCGGCCTCGGTCTTTGAAGGGGTCCAGCGAACACTGGATCACAGCCTGTCATGTCATGATATGCATTGAGGCCTTTCATAAAGGCCACTACATCAGAATTGTATGAAAATAGTTTGCATTTTAGTACTAGAAAGAACATATATCACGCCTTTATTTCGCACAGGATTAGGCAGATGTGTACTAATATGCACTCACAGTTTGCTGATATCACTATTGATATAAATTGCTTGTTATCAAACTTTGAAAGCTAGTGGACCTTACTAACTAGTAGCGCCATCTGGTGAGCTTAAAAATAGTAGCCCCCATTACGCCAAAAGATACACCACAACATTTAAGTATATTAATATGTAATATATTACGAATATACTCATTACACTTAATGAAGAACGTGTTTACAGTTCTACGCAATATTATCAACGCGTACGCACAATTATACGCGCGCATTATTACACCTGCGCGTTATTAAACCGCGCACAGCTAATTCTGTGCGCAATTAAGGGTTATAAGGCTCGCTCACCAACCAGCTAACGTTGGATAAACCCGAAATTGTCGCATGTTAAGTTGGCAATTTGATAGTGGCCTGTTTACATTACTCTAACGTGCCTGTATTATGATTACTTTCGTACGTTTCGGCATTTTCCGACTTAAATGGAGACCTTAATATGGAGCTGGGCTCGGGCTACGTGTTAACGCAATCATTTTGAGATTGTATGATCGGCATACCGCTTTACAATTTAAATAGCGCCATCTCTCTCTTACAACCTCAAACTCATCACGTACGGATGGCGGAGGACGGACACACTCCTGACATATCTTTAACTAAAAACAATCTTTTTATACTGAAATAAAACTACTTTTTATGGATTTTTCGCGTTGTATTGATATTATTTGATTCCCGACGTTTCGGATCCCTCACAGCATCCATAGTCACGGGTAGATTAAGTTGTTGGGCGTCTTAAAAAGCGAATAAATCCGTAAAAAGTAGTTTTATATCAATTATTCGACCTTGATATAATCGAGATTTGTCTGGGTAGATCATGATGTGCATTTCGTGATATGGTCGATTATTTCAATATGTAACTAACCTAATTTTCTTCTGTGTAGGTAAGTATAATATGTAGAATGACTACAATTCGGTTCTGAATTGAATGGTCACAGTTCTAACCTAACCTGACCGATATTTATATTTCGTTCATCCGACGTATCACGATGTGCCCAGGCAGATCTCGATCGGCCCATGACATATAAAAAACAAAGTCGGAAATGATACACCATTTATAACTGAAGAACGGCTGGTCCTATTTTTATGAACGTTGATTTGTTGGATTTATCTCACTGTGAATAACAGAATAAGTATCAAAACACAGAAAAAATCACAAATAAAAAAATGTTTAGACAGGGAGTGACCGCGGGCAATAGCTAATAAATACCAAAAACATTTCGATATCTAGGTACCTACTACAACTTTACACACGCAAAAATATTTTTATTTATATTTACTTACCAACTACCTGTATTATAGGTAGGTACTTACATAATTTTAAGTTTATACTATACAGAATCAGCTTTCTAGTTCATAATTTTGAATTGTGCAATCATTGAAATCAGTCAACAAATTGATCTGTGTAGTTTATTACTGAGCCCTTCTCTCCTGATCTAGTACCTTCCTAGATGCGACTATATACTATAGCAGTATATAATATAGAGGTATAACTGTGCACGACACTAGTGAATACGGCAGTATATAATATATTATGTAGGTACAGCTTGCACAGCCGGGTTACGTATCACGCTTGTCTAATGTTACTTTACGCCTCGCGTACGAGTTGCATAATGCATCATTGATTGCAATCTTGCAATGTTTTGACATATCATCTCGCCTGTACTCTCCAAAGGGTTAGGTAGAGGTGTACTGATGTACACCCACAGTTTGCCTTTTGCCATAAACCGAGCACAAATTCAAACTCCGAACTGTTACTGAGAATTTCACAATACCCAATAACACTTTGCTTGACCTGGCAATCGAAACCAAGAGATCTAGCTTATGGCAGTTGTTTCACTTGAATGATCTAAATTTTAGTGTATTTTTTCCCGAGTGGGTCTTCCCTGATAGTTATAATCTGGGTGTCTTTAAATCACGAGTGAATCGGTTTCTTTTAGGCAAGCGTTTTCAGTCTCGCTTAACATCAGGCGAACTGGCGGCCAAGCGTAAGCCTATCACGAATAAAAACAGATAGAAACTGTTTACCTCGAAACGGACTCGAATCTGCGTTAGTCGTACTTTTTTATTGAAGTTGAT
This sequence comes from Acronicta aceris, assembly GCA_910591435.1. Classification (NCBI taxonomy): domain Eukaryota; kingdom Metazoa; phylum Arthropoda; class Insecta; order Lepidoptera; family Noctuidae; genus Acronicta; species Acronicta aceris. The sequence continues at coordinate 2,308,388 of OU342775.1, forward strand.
TGGATTCTCTGACTTTGTTTCGGCGTTTCTTTACAGATTCTATTAATATTCCACTGCCTATCAGACATACCCTTCGTCCTCGTCAACGTACTCTATTTTCGATACCGCAAACTAGTACCGTAACCCTTAAGACGAGTCCGTTGTATCTAGCACTTACTCACATTAATAATATATTGCATTACGATGACTCACTAGATGCCTTTGCGAGCACGGAACTGAGATTCCTGAGTACTGCCACTCGATACCTGGAATCTATTGCCCCATCTATGTAGTACAATCCCATAGCTTAGTAATTGTTTTATTATTTCCTAATTTTATATTTCAAAATAATTAAAAATGAATGTATTCTTTCGTTACTACCTATATGACCGATAACTTGTATGTGTAGTGTAAACTGTAAGTATAAGTTGGTTAATAAATAAATAAACAGATAAGAAAGGCCTGCGCCATCTTGTCTTAAAAATCTACCCGTGTAAAAAGAATGACTGGTTAAATTATCTTTATTTAAAAAAAATACAGAATATCTTCATTGCTCTGTTTGCATGAAAACTTGTTTCTATATTAAAAGAACAAGCAAAGTAGTTCCTGAATTTACTCTTATATACAAAATTACTTAATTTACCCCTTTATAATATTAATTATTATTAAAAAAAAACTCACTAGCAATGTATGTCTCACATTACTAGTATTCTTGTTAACCCCTCGTGCGAAGCTAAATGCTTTTGTTACGAGTTGGTTAACGTCGGTAGTGCAATGGGTGGGTTTCGAGCCGGCAATTCTATGATCGCAAGTGCGACCTGAAGCCATTAGGCTACCGCCACTTCAATATTTTATATTATTACTGCTTACCATAAGGCGGGCCGCATTCTTATTTGGCACCTCAGTGGAATACAAAAAAAATAGTGTAGATGTTATAAAGCTACTTCCAATACCCTAGACAATGCTGACAATTACATTTATACGCGATAAACAAAACAGATACTGTTACGGAATGGCGTTCTTTAAATTCTCTTTAAAATACTTTTCATTGTACACAATAATGTGCAATGTAAGCAAACTTGCAAACGGCAATTCAACATTGTAATTTTAAACTATCGGACTACCATTAAGCTGAGCTGTAATAAAGTCTCAGCGAATAAACGGCATGGCGATATTATAGGATTTGAATTAATTCACACCAATTAAGTTTCATTTCAATTTGATTTCGACCAATAAGTGTTAAAGCTGCCAGTTCATTTGCGCGCACGTCGCTTTAAATAGTGTAATAAACATTAAAATTTCATTTTACATCAAATTTGAACGTTAAATTCTATGCGCAGCGTGCGACTGATGTCTTGAATAATTTCATGCAAGCAAGCATCACAAGTTATATTTGCGTTTAACTTTAGAATCAAAATATTTAATGCTAATTTGACAAATCAAATTATTATTCAAAGCAAAGTCTGTGATTTTTAAAAAGATGATTCAAAAAGACAAAATGGTTACACAAAAGCCGTTTGTTAGGCTGCGTGCACACTATTTGTCATTCAGAAGTGTCGTAGGTACACGCGTGACGTTTGTGACAAATGAATATACATCAAAAACGTTCGCTTCCTTTGACGCAGTAAATCCTAGGTCCTTGATTAAAAAATATCAAGCATTCGCGTCAACGAAATGCGGTCCTAACTGTTGTGTCACACTGGGGGGGATTTTCGTGGGCTTATAGCAGTAATGAGTGACGCGCAAAGCTCCGCTAATTGGAAAGCCTGTCTGCGATTAAAATGACGTCGTGTGATAGGCGACGCGATTTTCAGTCGCAGGTTTAATGGGGTTTCACAGTTATTTTAATGACGGGGCAAATTTTATGTAGTTTTTATGACTGACGGCTAGTTAAAGATTTTAACGTTAATTTCTGAGCTTGGTGGTTCCGCAAGCGTGTCGTATGTGATTAACTAACGTTTAATGTGTACGTAAAAATGAAATGAGAAAAAAATAGGGTTTTTGGCAGTGAAAAGTTGTTAGCAGGACAGTTTTGGTAGAACGTGATATCATGTGAATGAGATTTACGAGTGTGTCACTTTTAAAACGAATTTAGGCGTGAAATGAATGGTTTTGCAAGCATTTGCTAAATATTTTTATTTCATAGGTTTCTATTTACTTGAATTGTGATTTGTTTAGAAAGGAATGGTTTTTTTTTATGTGATTTTTTTATTGGTATTGTAGTATTAACCTGAAATTGTAGTGCATGTCCAACATGTGTATGTGTTTTTAATGTTCGTTAATTGGCTTTTTAAATGTACATATTTATACACTAGCTTCTACCCGCGACTTTGTCTGCGTGGACTTCAGAATTGGGTCCGACTAGGATAAAAAGTAGCCTATGTGTTGCTCCAGACTATAATCTATCTCTGTGCCAATTTTTATCCCGATAAGTTCAGCCGTTCTGGCGTGAAAGAGTAACAAACATCCATACACCCTCACAATATTTCATGTTTATAATATGAGTCGGATTCCAGTATTATTTTTTGTATATATTATAGCTACAGTATCGTATATTAATCAATAATGTTGCATGCTTTACTCTAATGGGTTAATATTATAATCTTAGCAGTACATGTTCACAAACCTTATCGCACAGCCCTATTTCTCTACATAAAAAAGTAACAGCAATTTGGCGCCATTAAGACTCACACTAAAGTACATTAAATTTTTTACCTAGTAAATAAAAAATGGTGTTTTAAGACACAGAGAGACAAATTTAATGCTGCAGATATTAAAGGAACGTTTACTTAGGGAGTCGCTATAAACTCTGACCCGCAATGATAGTTCCACATTTAATTTATGCGTTCATAAAATCTTTTGTCGCCGAATAGTGACGTCGTAAAACGTCAAATGTGTATTCGGCCTTATAGGTCATAAGGGATATTCGGGTAGATACAAATGGTTCCGCATTTTATGTTTTTTTATTTATTCATGTTAGGGCTGTAAAGTTTAATTCGGAAATTGGATTGGGATATAATATGAGTAATGGAACTTTTGATGTGCGGTTCCCAGTTATTTGGTAAATTTTATTCATAGATATAAGAGGGTTAAGAAAAATAGGGGGTAAACTAGCAGATGGATTGCCTAATAGTAAGCGATTACCACCGCCCATGGACACCCGCAACACGAGAGGAGTCACAAGTGCGTTATCGGCCTTTTAAAACGCGATTAGGCTTCCGGCAACCTCACTCACTCGGCGAAACACAACGTAAGCGTTGTTTGACGCCGGCTTTCTGTGAGGCCGTACTATCACTCCAGTCGAACCGGCCCATTCGTGCCGTAGCACTATATTGTAAGAGATATGAGAAATTGTATTGTTTATAATAATAATAATTTTATTAAAACAACACTTTACAAAAGCCAAAATAGTCTTGTGGCAACGTAACTACTATGCTAGAGATCCTGGGTTCGATTCCCAGGTCGAGCAATGAAAGTCTCAGTAGCAGCTTGGAGTTTGGATTTGTGATCGGTTATGGCAATAGGCTCACTCCCTATTATATGGGTCCTAAATAAAGGACTGTGGGTGTAAATTAGTACACCTCTGCCTAACCCTTCAGGGATAACAGGCTTGTTGTTATGTTATGTTTATAATCAACAACCTCCTTATTAGTCTATTAGTCACAAGCGCCTCTGCTAGGTGAGGTCCCGGGTACGATTCCTAGGTCAATAGCCTCGCTCTCTATTAAGTACATGAGAACTAAACATATCGACAAATGGTGAGTGTACAACAACACACCTCTGTCTGACCTTTCGGGGATTATAGGCGTGACGCTAAATAGTTAATGATTCACAATACAGGTTGTTCAAAAATGCAACAGGCTCTCATAGACAAGATGATCTGTAGAAAATGCTATAAAAAGACTCAAGTAAAGAATTAGATCTCTTCTAGCTTTGTATTCAGTGAGTCTTTTAGGAAACATGAATGCAAAATTACTTTAAACGACGGTAGTTTCCCTTTATACTATCTTTTATTCTGGCAGATTTATTTTATGCAATAATTTTACATTTTTTTTATGGGATTCGAGAGCAAACGAGGAGACGGATCGCCTGATGGTAAGCGATTACTGCCGTCCATAAACACCTGCAACACCAGAGGAGTCACAAGTGCGTTGCCGACCTTTTAAAAGGGGATTGGGCTTCCGGTAACCTCTACTCACTTGGCGAAACACAACGTAAGCGTTGTTTAACGCTGGTTTTCTGTGAGGCCGTGGTAAAACTCCGGTCGAGCCGGCCCATTCATGCCGAAGCATGGCTCTCCCACGAAATGATTAGGTTCTTAGGTTATGATTAGGATCTTCCTCATTAGCCTAGTGCTCCTGGGTTCGATTATTAGGTTATTCAAAGTGTTATTGAATTTTTCTATGAAATTCTCAGTAGCAACTCAGAGTTTGGGATTTGTGCCCGGTTAATGGCAGTAGGCTACTCTACTCTACTCTACGTGGGAGAGCCATGCTTTCCATTGCACGAATGGACCGGCTCGACCGGAGTGATACCACGGCCTCACAGAAAACCGGCGTTAAAGCACCTTGGTGTGTGTTTCGACTTTTGCACGTAAGAACCAGTTCGTCTCGGTTGCTGCAACTTTGGCAGTCTGCAGTCCGTGCTCTTAAAGGTCGGTAATGCATCAGCAACTCCTCCGATGGTCGCCCATGGTGTCATCGTCGCCTATGGTGTCCATGTGCGACGATGACTACTTACCACAAGGTTGCTCGGCAGCTCGTTTGCCGACTTAATCCATAACAAAAAGCTGCCGACGTTCAGGCCAAAGACCGTGACCTCTTAACTATAAGTGACGTAGGACTATTATTAAAAGACTGTAGTGTCCCAAAACACAAAATTCTACATTCTACCATTTGTATTCTGACTATACAACAACTATAAATTCTGGAAACTTTGAAAAAATCCTGGCTGGAATGGCCGAGATAGAAGAAAAGATGAAACTTTCGTCATTAACCGCCTCCCATTTAAATGTGGAATACAAAAACTAATTCAAACACAAAGCCATCTTAAAATAGAACACAATAAACTTTTCTAATCCTTGGAAACTCATTCGTTCCCAATCCTCGGGCTATAAGAGCCGCAAACTCGTTTTGAATAGCAATACTGAAGGAATTGGTTCGTTCGTTCGTTCGACGAATGTCTCCGCATTGATTTGTATCGAATGGGATTGATTGGAAACGTTGCGGGACTGTGTTACCGTTTTACAAAATGTTGTGTTCTATTTTTGAAATATTTTGTTGTAAAATTGGCGGTTCAATTTTATGTTCCATTTTTTATATACATATTACTATACTGCACTATAGTTAAATTGAAATCGATTTTAAAATTTATTAAAGGTAGGTATCAACTTTAACATTTCCTTGCTTCGCCTAACAAATTCTGAACGGGAATCCAATGGATTGCGCATCGATGGATCGAAATGCCAATCGTCTTATGAATCGAATGTTGATTTCATTTAGATATTCGCATCTTATTCGTTCCATCGAAGATTTTGTTGATCGAGAATAAAACTCGATTTTCATGCGAAATATGTGGAATTATTAGTAGATATAGTATTAAAGAGAGAGATTTTATTTTAAAGCCAATGTGTAGAGTGTGTTCTATCGTATTTTTATTGGGATTCGGTGAAGTTGAATTCGAAAGATTCGGTATCTGCGGCGAACGACCGAAGTGATCACTAATTTTACTTTTAGCAATTTGGACTTTACGTTATATAGACTACTCATTTATTCTAGGATACAGTTAAAGCCTATATTCTTCTTCTCAGTCATATACTCTTGGCAGAGCAGTTGTGGTCATGGGGGTCGTTGTACAGCCTTTCTTATTGTCTCCCGCCATCTCTCTCTAACCGAGGTATTCCGAACGCACAGATTATAACGTTCAAATTGCAACAACCATTAAATATCCTAGAATTATTGCCAATTGATTTGGGCCAGATTTTTTAAAATAAAATATTCGTAGTTCTCAATGTTGACTTGATTGGCGCAGTGTCGCTTAACATCATGCGAACTGGTAGTCAAGCGTAAGCTTATCAAGAATTAAAAAAAAAACATTGTTTCTTTTCATCTGAACAGAGTCTGTGGACAACTTTTGAAACAACAAAACCGTTAGTAATGAAATATATATCTTAAATAGTATTATAACGAGGAAGGAGTAAATCCAGATTCTATGCAAAGGCAAAACGCCAGGAAACTGTCAGAATTACTTTCGAGATGTAATACCTGATAGGTATTTTTTTTTTGGCTTGCGGCTATACCTAATATCACTGCGACCACAGTCGGTCTATTGTGATCACCGCTGAATCCCGAAGCTATTATGAACTGCAAGATTTTCTTAAGGGTGAGCTCTTGTATTTCATCCAGGCTTAAGATACGTTTCACTAGATGAACAGTGCGCTTGTGTATTAGCTATCCGTATTCCCCAAGAAGGTGAAGCGTTTCATCAGCCTCCCCACAGCGTTGACAGGTTTGCGTATCGTTAACATTTGCAGCATGTATATGAAAAATAGGGGCATTAATTGATATTGATAAATCCTTACTAATATTATAAACTTGAAAGTTTTGGATGTATGGATGTTTGTTACTCTTTCACGCCAGAACGGCTGAACAGATCTGGATGAAATTTGGCACAGAGATAGATTATAGTCTGGAATAATATGTAGGCTACTTTTTATCCAGGTCGGACCCAATTCTGAAGTCCACGCAAAGTCGCGGGCAGAAACTAGTAAATAATAAATTGCTTTTTTTAATAAATGTTATAATAATTTTATACACTTCATTTTAGTACTGATATACACATATACTCGTGCCTTTTTCCTACAGGGGTAGGCAGTAAGTAAAGACTACCACTTGCTACGATTCTTGCGTACTTTTTTGCTTCTTCCACATTCATACATCTTGTTATACAGACGTGCTGCTTTTGAGAACTGAGCTTTAACCTTTTTGAAAGGCTCTCCAATTATAAATAAAATAATATTATTAAGATTTGCTAAAAGTAAAATTGACAACAAATTAATTGCCAGTTTTGAATTTTAGTTATTTTCCCAATTAAAATAATATTACAAGTAAAATTCAAATCTAGAATAATTCTAAACTTCCAATGATAAAATCCACCTTTATTCAAATTCAAATTTAAATTTAGAATCATTTTGAATGTCGAGCAATGTCAACAAAGTTGTTGTGATGTTTAAATCTGCGCGGGCATTTTGACACTTTTGTGACTTTTATAAACACGTCAAGTGTCTGTCATGTAGTTTCATACATAACACATGACACATCTTGTTACATTTTCAAAATGATAATGTTATGATGTCAGACATTTTTATGTAATTTATTTTATTCATATAATTTCATTCCAGACATTTGATGTAGATACATATTACTTTTTTTTTTCTGTGAAATTCTCAGTGACAGCTCGGAGTTTGAATTACTATTTAGTTTATAAGTAAGTTGCCTTACCAAAGACATTTAAATATTGCGAGGGATAGACACGAATAAAATCGTAATCTACTTTTTGTCACCTATAGGTTGATACACTGTCTAATAGTAGCCTGACAACAGAAGAAATCAAATCAAATAGGGATCAAAGTTTTTGTAAAAAATATTCCCTATACAAGGATGGGTTAGAATACAATTCTTCACTTCCATTCAGATGAGACGAGGAAATATTTAAGTTACACTGTGGTAGAACCCCTTGGGGTTTGACTATCTTACATTGGAATTCGTTGTAAAACACCCTAATGTGGTTTTGACGTTTGCGCGTGAGAGCCAGTCCCTTCGGTTCTAGGTATCTTGCAGTCTGTTGTCTGTAGGGGTTCTTAAGAATTGGCTATAGACACCGCTCATAGACACTTGTCTATGAGCGGCGATATCTAGTTACCATCAGGTGCGCTCGTTTGCATCATATTGAATAAAAACAATATCCACTCTTTCGGGTATAAAGGCGTGCCATTAGTAATGTATCTTGTCTCTTCAAACCGAATTACTACAAAATACTTTTATCCATTGCTAAAAATTACATTGCAGCTCTTACACACAACTATAAACTTAATTACGCTTACTTGAAAGATCAAAATTGTTTTAATCATAACCTGCACGGAACAGAGTCGCAAGTGCACATCCTACACTGTACAGTGAACACCGCAATAATGCTTTGTTCTAAAAAGTTTCATTTGTCTTAACCTCACGTATCCTCTTCTCATAACGCGGGTAGGGTTAGCAACATATTCTCTGATATTTTCTTATTTTTGAAATATTGGAATGGATTTTAGTTGGATATTGGACAGACTTTACGGGTTAAGGTTCTGTGGATGGATGTTTTCGATTTTCCTACTTCGATACGTGTATTTGTGAAGACAAATTGAAGCTGACGCCTACAGACCCTTATGAGACACATATTATAGTTAGCATATTTTTAAACAATCAGGATTTTTTTGTCAATGACAAGAAAATGACAAATGAAAATGTTCAAGCCAACCTGATTAGCCAAGTTTTTCCCTAAGTTTAACTTGAATCCAAGTTAGGTCGATAGCTTTCTGGATAAAGTATTTTAGGTACATGAATTTTATTAACATGCTAAATGTATGGATGAAAATGTTTGAACAACTTTGTTTTTTTTTTCTATAAAAGGATAATATTACCGTAACATAAATTTTCCGGTATTTAAAATAGTATATTATCTAGTTATTTTATTTATAAAACTAGTTGTTACCCACAGTTTCACTCACGTCCTAAAAAGATTAACATAATGTAAGTCCGATTCTAGGCGGCGTATCAAGATGAAACATGCACCACATTTTAAGTTAGATCTGTAGCAATACATTGGTGAAAACTGCATTCAATTCCATTTGGTAGTTTTTGCGTGATGTCCGTACAAACATACAGATAGATAGACCAATTCTAAAAATTGATATTTTGGCTTCTGTTGCTCTAATAAAGACCCCCCATATTAGATTTTCTTTACTATCTATAATGTACAGACATTGGCCTGTTACAATTTTTATAGAGGTGTAGATAGTGTCGTGTCTTCGGGTATTCTAAAATGTCAGTACAGTAGCCCTACAGACTACCACTTAGCCCGCGTCGCGGTTTATTTAATTTCAAGCCTCAGAGACGTTGAGAGTCGAAAACGTAATTATTGCTCATGTATTTTTCAGTAAAGATGGAGGTATTATTGAATTTTTGCCTTAGAGAGAAAATTTAACACGTATTTTATTTGCTTTTAAGCTACAGCAAGAGTTTCTTTGTTGGATATATTTTTTGATGGATTTATTTTCGTTTGCAGTGTAATATAATAATAAAGAAATATTTTATTACTTTGTTACAAACGTACAGTTATTCCTTTGTCCCTTAAGGTTAGGCAAAACTACAGAAGGTAAGATGCGATTCTTGGGTACCTATTTCTTTTGCTTCGTCCACATTCATACATCTTGTCATACACACGCACCGATGCGAGTACTACGCACTTGATCTTTTTGAAGGACCTCACCGATAAGGTTGGTGTATGCCTTTCTAGAGCGTCTCTTCTAGACAGCTACACTGATATTCGCTTTATAAATCCCTTTTGTAAGACGCCTTTTATCCATTAAATCGACATGCCCAAACCATCTCACCACATTCTTCTCAATTCGTGTTACTACGTCATCTTTTAAACCGCAACGTTGTCTTATCACACTATTTATCAATCTATCATTCAGAGTTACACGGCGCATATTTCGCAAGGTAATATTATTCGTTTTATTTTATTTCATTATGTTTCAAAATATATACTATGTTATGTATGTATCTAAAAGAGAAATATTGTTCAATTTCTGAAACTTTTGACAATAATTTTCGAAGTTATTGAAATTTGACGTGGGAGAGCCATGCTTCGGCACGAATGGGTCGGGTCGACCGGAGTGATACCACGGCCTCACAGAAAACCGGCGTTAAACAACGCTTACGTTGTGTTTCGCCGAGTAAGTGAGGTTACCGAAGGCCCAATCGCCTTTTAAAAGGCAGGCAACGCACTTGTGACTCCTCTTGTGTTGCGGGTGTCCATGAGCGGCAGTAATCGCTTACCAACAGGCGATCCGTCTGCTCGTTTGTCCCCCTATCCCATAAACAAAAGGTTGGGAATAAATATTTTGCTAGGTATATATAATAAGTTTTAAGGGAGAAATTGTTATTGGGCAATACATATACGTTATGCTACAGTTTCAAATAGCATTTGCACTAACTAGAAAAGCCATTTATAGAGTTACCATAAATTTTAAAATGACAAACGGTAACCGAAGTCAGTCTCGTTAAATAAAATAAACTGCAGTAGGCCTCCCTTCCTCAGGAAATACAGAAAATTGTTGAACTCAACAATTCCACGCGCGGAGCTCAGGCGGAACAATAAATTGCAAGTCGGCTGCACCGCACTGCTGTTTCTTTAACTTTATTCTTTTTCTGATATACTAGATCTAATATTGACTGGAAATGGCTTGCGGAACAAAGGACCAGATTTTGTTCAGATTTAGTGCTTCGGAGGCACTTAGTGTTTATGGTGTATGGATTGTAATTTTGATAAAATAGGTAAAGGATGCAATAAATATTGTTAAACATTTTGTGCGGTTTCGCCAGGTTAGTTATAATTTCTTCCATTCAGAAACTAAAAAGGTTTACATCGTGATAATTCAGTAATTCCTGATAATGATGTTTGACATAGTATTTTATGTAAAATCATCTATTGGTACCACTACATTTAAAGTCCATAATTATAATATATTTATATATGTACCTATATTATATTTACAAATTCCGATAACTCAGAAAAAATAACTACATGTATTTTTATCAAGGTTTACCACTTTTCCACTTCAAAAGTTAAATAATCTGTTCTCATCGTACACTAGGACCAATATATATATCTTAGTCTTACTTCAGAGCAGCCGAGTGGAACATTTCGTTTCGGTCGTGTTGGCCACATCGACAGGCTGATGTATTGAGTGAAAGAAACTCACAAGCCAAGTGTTTAGACCGTTATTGTTTTAGCTAAGATGTATAGCGGTAGAACGTTGCTGTAATTTGTTAGACAACAATTTGGGGTTAAAGAAATTAATGTATCTAGTAAAGTGTGAACTTGTTCTCTGTAAGTTGTTAGGAAAACAAAGGAGAGTTTGTGAGTCTAGATCAGACACTATGTTTTATGAGATCCTTATTTCTGAAGGCGGTTGTGATGTTTTGATTACACTTTTGTTTTCAAAAGAATTTGCGATGGCGAAAGCTATTTGATATATATATATATAAAATTTATATAAATACTGTGTATCTTGTAAATATTTACTAATCATTACGTGACCTAATAACTTTATAGTAAAATTCAATAACACTTGATAATATATTTAAGGAGGAGGAGGAGTGGAAAGTGGTTAGGGAGGCCTTTGCCCTGCAGTGGGACGACAACGGCTGAATAATAATAATAATAATATATTTAAGAACCACATTCGATGAGCCACTTTTTTTTTTACTCAATGCAAAAACTGTAATCGATAAACATCTCAAGCGCCCAATTTGCCGTAAGCACAAAAACTTAAACGACGGACAAGTACAACAAAGGACCAATTCCCTAAAAGGTATCGCGGATCGAAGGACTAATTAATTTTCAAGATACGATCTCTCGGCGGTGACGTATGTTTAGGTCGAACTTCCTCGAATAAAAACGCCCATCCGTCGAATCATCCAACCTGTTGGCATACTTGTCTTTCTTGAATTCGTGAATCGGAAGAGTTTATTTAGGTCGAAAGCGGACAATCGTTTGCTATATGAGAACAATGAATTATAAAAGTAAATTATGAATGTGTTTTTATTATGCATGGGGATCACAAAAGGTCTTAAGTGTAGCTTGTCAATTCAGAAGGGTCATCGTCATATTATATTTGTGTCGCTCTTTTGTTTTTCGAAAGGGTTAAAAAGGTTAAAAGGGATGTCGATGGAAAGAATGTTTGAATTTTCCATTTTTACTCGCGATATTTTTCCTTTTACTTAGGAAAAGGTCGATGTTTTACCAATAGTATCTAAGTGCATAAGAGAGCTGAGGACTTTGAGATCACATTCTAGACACGAAGCTATCGGGATTCCTAATAATTTGATTTGGTGAAGTCTGAAGTTTGCAATAGAGGCAGAGTATAAACTAATATACAAAACAGCACTTTGATTTCTGACTTATTTAATGACTCTGTTATTAAATAAGGTTAACCAGGGGTATGATAAATATACCTAATTTTCTAGATTGTATGTTTAGTCTGGAAGACACGAAGACTCAATCGCTGCTGCTGATCCTAAGGTACGGAATTAAATTCTCATGTTAAGCAAAGTATTATTCGTTTTCTGTTTGATTCAGTAGCAGTAAAATTAGTATCTGGTTAATGGCATTAGGCTCGTCTCCTAATAACAATGGGATCTAAAAATATATCGGCAAACTGTGGGTGGACATCAAGTACATATGTGCTTAGCGGATTGACTAGGAACAAAAAGCTATAAATTTATCCACTAAGAAAGAAGATTTCGTGGCTGACGTGATTTCCCGGCAAATACTAAGTAGATAGTATGTATCTACCTACTTACTTACAGATAACGGCTTCATAAACCCCGCAGCGGTTTGATGAAAAAAAAATTAAGTTAACAAACCTTTTTGAAATTCAAAACTAAACTACCGGTACAAAATTCTCAGTAGCAACTCGGAGTTTGGGATTCGAGCCCAGTTAATGGCAATAGGCTCGCCCCCTGTTACATGAGACCTACACATATTGGCGAACTATGGGTGTACATTAGTACGCCGCTGCCTAACCCTTCGGGGAACATCGGCGTGATAGTATGCTTAAACTCATGGCGTCAAGTGTAGCTTAACCTTATAGTTCAATCGATCAACGCGGTTGCTCCTCTGTCACGAGCTCTCCTTTCAAACTGTATATAAATGTACACAAGTAATTCGTAGCTCACATAAAAATATGCAATAAACTCGCTAATAAAACTCTTGCGTCGCCATCAAAAAACTTTTCAGCTTTTACGATATGTGATATATGGTTTTCAGTAACACCTTTGGGGTGACGAAGGTGTTTTATGACGATACAAAGGTATTATGGCTAATGCTATGTTGTTGTAGAAGAAACTGGTGTTAAAACTGTTTTTTACACATTGAGTCATTATGTATTATGAATGGCATTGTAATGTATTTTTTTGTGTACTAATGTACACCCACAGTCCATCGGTATGTTTTTTGCCCCAATAATTATAATACATGGGCGAGGCTATTGAATAAATCCGGGAACAAATCAAAGTTCCGAGCTACTGAAACTTTCATATGAAACGCAACATTGCTTGACTTGAGAATCATATTCAGAAACTTGAATTATTTCTACTCCATATTAACTGCGCTTGCAATGGGTGTAATTTCACTAGTATGCTATTTTATAAAATTGTAATTCAATGACTTGAAAACTTGGTTTTTGACAGTCTTGTCTACGAAATCTGTCAGTTTTTATCCCATTTAGTATCATTAGACGACCATTCTGATACTAATGAAATGGCAAACTTGGTCCTCAATTGTACTGCGTCGGGGTTTTTGTGTTTGTGAACGCAATTTCATAAAGGGGAAAATTCCTTAAAGGCCACTACTAAACTACATATATTGGAATCAATATTGTTAAGGGATATTTTGTTTTATTGTACTATTTATTTATTTTATTGACTCGATTATAATATTTAGAAATTTCCGTTCATATCAATGTATTGATTTCACCAAATGCAAGCAAAGGTCACAGCAATACGTTCCACCGCTATAAACTTTTTACGTGGCTCTAGTACGATAGTTTATATACCTCAGTGGCTTTTACCCTAATTTACTGTGATGGTAGGTGGAATTCTAAAAGGTGTCAATGGGAGCGTTGACCTAGATTTTGAATTTCATGGTACCGTAGGCGCAGCTAGCTGTGGTAACCCTTTTGTTTTATTTTTTGCCTGTGCTATCTGACTCCTCAGCAAAGATATTGAGATTTTAGATAAGTTCCCAAATTTTTTTTGGGTAGTATTTAACTGTAAATCTTCCTTTTTTATATAAAAAAATCCCAATCCTGATCAAAAATACTGATTATTACAACACAATAGTTACCTCAAAATATTATTATTTTATCAATAATTTGAGTTGGTGACGCATCGTTCATAATTAAAAAGCGGAGCTTTTTTTATGAACGCATATTTATTAAGAATACTTTTTACATGTACAATGGCTATAATTAGGTTCTGGCCTTTGTGTGGTAACGGTTTCAATTTTTTTTTCGAGTGGGGAAATGCGCCTTATGCACGTCGCCCCGCTTCGGGGATGCGGGACGATTGTGTCGGGCTCTCCGGCCAGGTGGCCAGCATACCGACTAAAACCACCACCACTGCCACCCTCCGCATAGTAGTGGGATCGCGGGAATCGCTCTCGCATGCTCCGCGATCCCACCGCGGACATCCAATGTTGGACCCTCCCCTAAGACAACTGACGACGCCGTGTCCGCTGCCCAAGACCCTCCCTGCGGCGGGACAGATATGTAGTCCCACCGCCGTCCACACATCGGCCGCAGAGGGTAGGGAGAGCGGCGCATCGTAATGCGTACCAACCCGAATTTATTCAAAAGTAGGTCGAACAGGCATCTTTTGAGTGTGCTCGCTCTATCGTAGACCTCATCTTTGCCCCAGAGGTAAGATTGGGGTTAAGAGCAAGCCCATATTTAATAAAAAAAAGTAATTTGTGAGTTTGACGGAGATGGCGGGATGAGCTGGACTCTTTTCAAAAAGACTGGTCCTTAAGAGCAATAGACAGAGAGAAGTGGAAGGAGAGTGGGGAGGCCTTTGCCCTGCAGTGGGACACTACGGGCTTTTAATAATAATAATAAGACGTGACTTGCAGTCTCGGTCAAATTAAATTAATGGGACCGCAAAAAAACTTTCAACAACTATTGAACACATCTGCATAATTTTGTGTATGTTACCCAAAATATTCATAAAAGCATTTCAGCTCACATTTTAAGCGAAAACCTTCCATTATAGTACCTAAAATTATTTGCAGACACTCCTCAAATATGTTGCATAACACAAACTAAAATGCACCTTAAAAACGTAAGCTAAAGTTGTTTTTTTACTGCACGTGTGTAACGTGCGGAATGTCTCAGCGTGGCGAAAGAATATGCGTGGCCATCGCTTCCGAAAAGCGTTTTTTATCAAGGGAAATGGGACTCTATTTGTCTGGGATGATAGTCTAAAATTGTTTGGTTTTAGATTGTGGGGTAGGCTAATCTTCTAGTCAGCATCTTGACGGCCGCTAACTCTTCAAAGTGCTATCTTCGAAGCTTATAGCTAAATGGTATACAACTTTTTCATTCAAGCGTGGGTACCGGTCGGGAGCATATAAAATGGCGGAAAATCCTGGATCACAGCTCAATAGCTTTTGACTGGTTTACTTTTTAAGAAGAAGGTATTTATTAAGGTGAAGTATACTCACTTTCCAATGGAGACAACGACATAGCAACTTATGTCGTTGTCTCCATCAACTTATGTTGTTGATAAAAAGCGTTAAAGCAAAATAGGTCTAAAATTTGGTTTTTGACGTGATTTGGCGACACGGAAAATCTTAAATCGCCATGAAAAATACTATCATTTTGAGTAATATCAATTAAAATTTTAAATACCAGTTAGTGAATTGCTGCCAAAATAAAATCGAAATGTTTCCTCAAAATCTTAATTTTAAAAAGAAACGTCTAAGGAAAATCAGTATTATTCGATTGTGATCAAATTTTGTCTGAGTGTCCTTAATAAATAAACGAAGGTATTATGGTTTCATGTTATTGTAAAATTATTATTATACTAGCGACCCGTCCGCGGTTTCACCCACGTTGCCCCATTCCTTAGAGTCGTAGCGTAATGTTAAATAGCTTAAAACCTTCCAATTGAATCATTCTATCTAAAAAAAAATCGCATCATAATCCGTTGCGTAGTTTGAAAGATCAAAGCATACATAGGGACAGACAGACAGCGGGAAGCGACTTTGTTTTTTTTTTATTCGTGATAGGCTTACGCTTGACCGCCAGTTCGCCTGATGTTAAGCGATACTGTGTATTGTTTTATACTATGCAGTGATTTTATTTATGGAAAGAGGTCGGGTAAGCCATAAAGCGATACGATTCGATACCATTTCGACTCAGAAGCTTAAAGAACTACTTTTAAATTTCTCAAAGAACACTCAAAAAGCAGCACAATACTGCTTTATAAATTTTGAGAACGGAACACACCGTTCCCTCCAAATCAGCTGTTACCGGCAACTGGCGTAGCGTGTCCGTTCGGGTGTTTCCGCCGGGCGTCGGTCCGACGACGTCCGGTTGGTACATTCGAAATACGAAATTCGTGAAACGTCGGCTTGGATCTTGGCAATCGCTACTGATGCGATGGCATGTGTTGATCGGAAGTGGCAGTAGGAGTACGCTCACGTACCAAATTTGAAATTTGTAAGTTCTAAATTCAAGTACATGATTAGTCTGTTCGTTTTGTTTTTTTTTTGAACCAACTGAGGTCATTGTAATTGACTATTATTCCAGTTCAAGTGGCATTTGATTGATGAGAAAGAATAAGTACAAGAAAAAGATTTAAAAGAAATTATTATTAATTACTGTAGTAAGTAAACGAACTCAATTTGATTAATTTACAACTATGTGTGTAATGTTGCGTGTCGAACTTGAAGTTTTCAAATAAAAATCATTTTTCAAGTCTCCAAGTGACGTGTTTAACAAGAGTTATAAAAGTTGGAGAGAAACATTTAAAACATACCATCATTCTTCGAAGGGTCAGACAGAGATTTAAAATCTAGTTAGATAATAAAGACTGAGCCTAGTCACTCTCTGCCCATAAGTTCAAATTCTGAACTGACTCAATGCCACAGAAAACTTTAAAAAAATTCAATAAACCTTTGCTCGACATGCCCGTAATACCAACTTAACCTAACAGTCAGCTTTATTGTTGCTGGATTTTGCACGAAGAACATTTTTCTGAAGAGTAAATATGACCTGCAAAAGATGCAAGAACGCAAGTCATTGTTGCATCTTCTAGGTCAGGCTTTAGTCTATCATGCTCATCTAGTGTGTCAAAAAAGTCAAAAGTCAAAATGTTTTATTTCAATTACACCATTAAAAAGGTACTTTTGAAAAGTCAAACTAGTTTCACTGCACTGCAGTAACTCCATAGATATCTACTCTTTTGAAAAAACATGTTTACAATATTAATCTTTACAATTTTGTTCTAAATAGTTTGAGAATTATGCAGTTTGATGTGTAAGATTTATTCAGTATAAGTAGGTGTTATATTTAGAAAGAACGGGATTGCCACAGCAAGTAAGAACTGTGGGTTGGTAGACTTTACACGCGGCAAAAAAAATCTCCATACCTTTAACCATATACACTCGCATTAAAGCTAATTAATATTCAGAGATGAAAATAATCTTATACTACAACACACATACTATGTCAAATACAATAATACATGTCGTACTGCACACACACAACACACCATAAACACACACACTCACACTTTATCTCACGCATACATACGCACACTTAACAGTATCACATCATTCAATTTCCGAATCCAATATCGAACACTAAAAGCTGATCACAATATTCGACGGAAAGTCACTTATAACACTATACGACAACGTGTGAAATAGTGATGAAAACCCTGCACCGATATACAGTCGTGTCCTTTAATATAGCTTAATGGAAGGGGAAAATACGGGGTGATGGAAAACAAATGCCTCCGGCCGGCTCGTAGTCGGATGGGGCTAGAAAAGCAGCGGGCTACGGGTATGGATAGTGATATACGACGGGATTGAGCATAGATTTCGTGTGGCGTCTTTTGCTACCATGGTTTTGGGAAAAAGTTCTCTCTCTGTTATAAATAATTAAATAAAAAAAATACTTTGCTCCACACTAGGATTTTTTCTTTATTGTAAACCAGCGCAGCAATATGTAATACAGAACCAAGTGGTTACTTCATAATGCATTAGTGAGACAAAGCACAATGGATCGACAGACGAGTTCAGTTCGAAAAAATTACCTATATCTTATACTTAATTGTACTGTCAGTTTTATACATACAATGATTAACCTTCCAAGCAGCATAAAAGCACAAAGAAGCTTTAAATCTTTTATTTTCTTGTGTTATTAAGGCGCTGCGAATATTAAAATAAACTATGCGTTCATAAACATAGCCCATTTGAACCAAACAAACCTCATAGAAAATTAAATAACTCATTTTAATTGATCAATATTTTACTCACAAATTCTCATTCCTATCTTCTTACTGATGCACAGTGCTTATAGTGTTGGCTTTAAACCATATTATACTCATATATAACCAAATACCATTACGATTTAATGTAGTATTACCTAAGTATGCTGGCTTTATGTTGCTAATATTTTTTCGAGAATAAAAATCCGTAGATACCTACTAATTCGACATAAAACAGGTTCCAGTACTAAAATTAAAAATTCCTTTCAACATAAATTTCAATTCTCGAAACAAACCAATGCTATTTTAAGCGTAATAAATCTCAATTTTATTGTTACATCGTTTTTCGCTCGCCATTTTCGTGGCTCCAAATTGGAGTACAGCATTATATTCTAGGCGTTTCTTGTAACGATCTAGACGAGATATCTCTTTGTGGGGAAGCCTGTAGCTCTGTCGGTATTTCACGCCGTCTTTGTCAGACTCCCATTGTTAGAACAGGATGGATAGACATTTGTAAACGCTTTGAGTAGTTTATGTTAGCTATTAATATTTATTTAGTGCCTCTTTCTTTCAGTGGTTTTATTACGCGATTTTATTGAGCGTTAGGTTATTTGTTTCACGGTATCTGTCTAGATCTTCAGCTGTGAATTTATGAGGAGATATAGATTAGGATGGGTGCCAAGTCGTCAACTATAAAATGAATCGATGCTCTATCGACATAATAATAAATTGAAATCGTTGGAACGGTTGATTAGCTTAGATAATTCTAGATTTTCTCTCCAATGCTTGCGATGTTTTAAATTATTTTTTCTCAAATATCTGCCTCATTAGTCTAGTGGTCGTAAGCTCATGCTTACGATCACTACGCTACGCTACGTCCTGGATTTGATCACAGGTCGAGCAATATTATAGGATTTTTTCTATGAAATTCTTCGACTTGTGCCTGGTTAATGGCAATAGGCTCGCCCCTTATTACATGGGACCTAAATATATCGACGAACTGTAGGTTTACGTTAGTACGCCTTTGCCTAATCTTTCGGGGAATACAGGCGTGATGGTATGGACCCCATGTAATAGGGAGCGAGCCTATTGCCTTGAACCGGGCACAAATTTCTGAATTTGTGCCCGGAGTCTGCTCTGCTAGAAACTAGAAAAACACAACATTTTAACATTTTGCTCGACCTGTAGATCGAACCCAGGACCTCTGGCATAGCAGTCGCGCTGGGACCACTAGACTAATAAAATAAATAATTCATAAATTGGATTTAGTTATACATCATAAAACTTCGCGGTACTATATAGCAATCTCGTGCATTTTTCGCCGCGATGCGGTCTGACGGTCTGAAGCTCAGCCGAGCAAGCTGCCGTAGCAAGCCGTACCTTTGCCTCAATGCATATCTATTGTGCAAAACTTTATATTACTCAGCTTCTTTAACAAGGCTTAGGTATCCAGTCAGTTATTAAATGAAAAAGGTAAGTGGAAATGACATTTGAAGATCTGAAATGGATTATAATATTTAATGTATATAAGTTAGTGATTTTCTATAAAATTCTCAGTAGGAGCTCGGAGTTCGGATTTGTGCCCAGTTAATGGGAATCACCCCTATTACTAGGGATCCACACATACTGAACTATAGGTATACATTAGTATCAGAGTATAGAGATCAAGATTCTGAACAGAGCCTATGTAAATTTGACTAGCTATTAAAAATAACCCCGTATAAACATTATTGTGCTCAAGCGCAGCTAAACTTTGCAGATCGGTTGATTAGCATAGAAGTCAGCAGAGTAAAAATATAATTGTTGGTGATTACTAGATTTTATAAAGTAGTCGAATCCTACCTTAATAGTTGCAACATATTCGAGTAGATTTTATTTTATTTGTACTGGTAACACTGTCACTAACGATAATAAAGGTTGTCCTTAGTTTCACTCCTATGTTCTACCTTCACTGTGCTAGGAAACAGACGTTTTAACCTTCTTTGTGAGTATTATTAATTTGAATATAACGATTAAAGTTTGTAATTTAAATTCCATCTCTGCATTCTTTTTGTGTGTTTTTTTTTTGCATTTTCCACGCTAAGATTATAAAGTTATTTTTTATTGAAGAAAAATTCCATCACGGGCGGGATTCGAACATGCATGTTCTGGTTAGATACACAAGACGCTCTGACCTCTAAGCCACCGCGAGTCCCACCCGCTCTGCATTTTATTTCTATAATCATTTTAAAATTGCAAGTTTTAAATGCAGCAAGTAAACTTTTTAAAATGATTACTTGAACAAGTCGACTCAGATATCTTGAGCTCAGATTAAGAGGCCATTTAATGACTAGTTAGGTAAACTTCGTTAGGAAGCTCGGTGAGGAACGATCTCCATAAATAATACGCACTTAAGTTGAATTTGCTGCAAGTGCAAGAGGAAATGAATAAATGGTTTAACGAAGACTTCAGCGAGTAGTAGGTAAAAATGGAGTTTCCCAATTCAACATACCATCACACCTGTATTCCCCGAAGGGTTAGGCAGAGGCGTACTTAATGTACACCCACAGTTCGCTGGTATCTTTAGGTCCCATGTTATAGGTGTCGAGTCTATAGCCATTAACTGGGCACAAATCCAGACTCCGAGCTGCTACTGAGAATTTCATAGAAAAACCCAATAACACTGCTCGACCTGGAGATCGAACCCATACCTCGAACCCAGGACCTCTAGTGTAACAGTCGCGCTTGGGAGCATTAGACTAATGAGGCAGTCTCAAAGTCTCAATGCAACTGTTTTTTATGTGTATTTTATTTACCGATCGGGAACTGATTTGGACTTATTTTCTGCATTTTATTGTGTATTTTTCAGAATGCGATAGATAAACCAACTACAATCCGGAACCAATAAGGAAGTATATTGTATCATGTAAAAACGTCGAAATCGGTTCATGATCGATACAAAGAAAAAAAAATCTCCTTTTTGAACTAGTTAAAAAGGAATATACAACGATATTAAACATGTGGCGTTCTTAGTTTCTTCCTATTCTTAAAAGGAACAAGTGTTTCTACATCTTGTAACTGCTTTCAATCGTTTCGAATATCCAATCAAGACCTTTAAAATAAAATCTAGTTTAAAGATCTAACTGCATCATTGATAAATTCCAATTAGTTAAGTAAATACCCTAAACGATTACCTAAATACATTACAACCTTTTTCTCAATTACCCTTATCTCCTAAAAAACAAACAAGCCATTAAAACAAACGTTCAACACTAAATCCTCAACTCCAATTTAGTAAAAACAAATTCTAAAATATCGTTGCTACCTAATCGAACTATCGTGCGCTGGGATTCGTCTCAATTCGCTCTAAGGATAAGTAATCCCCCACTGAATGGATTTGCTTCCATCTTCGTTCCTCGGATAAATATAATAAAAGAATTCATACTTCAGAATGTAGCGTCAGAAGTAATACTTAGGGTGCTCTCAGATTGGTGCGGCTGCGGCTATTTGCACGCGCGATTTTATTGCACTTAAACGAATAACTTTGGATTAAGACTATTTTTGGAGTGATCGACGGCGTGGAGTGAGCTTCATAGCAAACTTAAAGTTATGTATAGCTGAGCATTTTCTAAATCTCAGACACACCTTGATTGAATTTGATGGACGGGCTATGTTAATTATAAGTATTCATGTTTGGTGAGGATTTTTATGTTTACCCAACTCAATTATTTCTGTTTGGAATGATTCATAATATTGCAACAAATAAATTTTTGTTGCACCTTGGTGTTAAATGTTGTGCCGCCGTACTGTTGCGTACATACAGCAAATTCTTACTAAGAAGTAATAACAACATGACAAATTAAGAAATTGTAATATTGGTAAACAAATTTATTTTTCTTGATTATTCTCTCGCCTCTTACGAGGTGCCTATCGGAGTGGCAGTGAGAAACAGTATTCTAACCCGTCCCCACGCGGGGAAAAGTCGTCTTTGTCAAACATTGTTCGGCACAGTCACAATGCGAATGTGCATGTTTGGTGACATGCACAGTCATGGATTGTCTAATAAAGACAAAAAGTACGAATTAAATATGATGAAAATAAAACAAATTGATTCTTATTGCTTCCTTCTTATTGCACCTTTTACCTTATCCTGGGCTGAAAGGTTTCTAAAACAAATGTGTCGGCAAAACGTCTGTCGCGGAGATTTCACGCCGCGCTGACACGTGTTGGCGCGGCAATGTGTTTCCAGCCTTATTTCCCTACGAAGCGTTTTCAAGCCTTTGTAAAATCTGCAACTGTTTGCAATGTATACACTTTTATTTAGTATTTATTTTTACCTGAGTTTAAAGCATAGCAGGTGGCGTTCTGTAGTTTCTACCTACCCCTGTGAGATAAAGGCGTGAGTTTACAAAAGTCTTCTTCGCTGCTCCGGGCTTGGGTTGATGATGCTAATCAGGGTTGTGAGCGTTTTGTCTTACCTTCTCATATTTGAAAAAGTATATCTTTTTATTCATTAAAATTAGAAATACTTACGTTTATTATTTTATTTTATATATATTTTTTGGCTTATATTAATTTAGGCTTAAAACTATGTAATGCAGACTACTTTAAGGGTCCGGCGGAGCTTGAATTGCTCACAAAAACGTAATACCAAAATAAATAATAATCCAGACAATAATCTATTAAATTATGTTATTATTCGGATGTGGATACCGTCAATCTAGGTTCCTACTGTATTATTTCGTCTACTACTATTGCACTGGGAATAAAAGATTCAAAAATCGTTCCAAACTTGGTAATTGTATTATATATTGCATTCGCTTACATTTATTTCCAGTGAAGTATTTGGACAAAACGGTATCGTAGGAACCTAGGTTAACAATTTCGGAATCCGAATAATAACAGAATTTGATTAAATTGTGTTTGAATTACGATTTATTTCGGTAGTACGTTTGTATGAGAAATTCGGTCCGGACTTTAATATTATGGGAAAATATCTAATATAATAAAGTTAAACGATTTGTTTATTTATTTTTTATTTTAACACACTAATCTCTGGCACTACCAGTTGGATTTGAAAAATTCTTTCAGCATTTAATAGCTCAATATCTGAGAAAGGTTATATGCTATTAAACATCACATTATGACCCTTACGAGCTGAACAAGTGAGTGAAATCGTGCGACATAATATAGTTTTCTATAAACCATGTACCTACTATACTTATATAGGCTGCAATCTTCAATCATACACCGACAATGCGTCGCTATAATATTATGCAGATAAACTGATATACGGAGACAATGGTATATTACACCAGCAACATATAACTATCGCCAAATATCACCAAATAAGCACGTAATACCGACTAATCCAAAACTGAAGCTATCGATAAAGTGATACGGTACGCGGCCGTCCGGCATTTGCTATCCGGGTCTTCCCGGTAATACCGCTGTCAAGCCGGCTGATCTGCCGGCGGCGATTGGATAAACTACACGACAAACCTTCTTGTATGACAGTGCCTTCGACACTCTTGTCAAAGGCCCTGTCTAAAGGCAAGCATTTCAATAATCAAAACTTTCATCGAGCACTATTTTCTTTATTTTTATTAATTAAATCGGCAAACGAGCCGACGAGTTACGTGATGGTAAGTATTCATCGCCGCCCATAGACACCTGCAACACCAGAGGAGTTGCCAATGCGTTACCGAGCTTTACCGAGGTGCTTTACGGTAGAATCCGACGTAAGGGTGGTCGCCAGCCAGTCAGACCCCAAGAGGTCAAATATTCCATCGCCTCTTACGAGATTCCTATCTGAGTGGCAGTAAAAAACAGTATTCTGACCCGTCCCCACACGGAGAAAAATCTGAATTGTCTATCATTGTTCAGGACTGTCGCAATGTCACGCGAATGTGCATGCTAAGTGACATGCACAGTCATGGATTGTCTAATAAGGACAAAAAGTATGAGATAAATTCGATGAAAATAAAATCCAAATTCTGTGAATTTATTAAATTTATAAAGTACCCAGACATAACACTCGAAATCATTTTAATATAAATGCTACTTATATCAGACGTAAACAATTTTATCGGCACTTCATATTTTTCGCCATAACACAAAACAATGAGAATAATTCATTATAGTTATGAAATTAAATGAAATCCTCTCTGCCTTTCAATCATATTACTTAAATAATATTATTGAAACTCAAATAATGTAAGTGTTAAAACTAAAATACAAATTGTATTACTATTTTCCAGAGTAGACTACTTAACATCCAAAATTATGCTGAGAATTCAAAATTACATTTTTATCTTATATATTTGGAAACTTGTAAAATTAAGATTACTTCGTAACAAAGGAATTAATTATAATATTTTAATATTATTACTTTTTGTTTCAGGTAAATTGCGTTGGAGCTTCTTTATATTGTATTCATGAAATTCATGAGATGAGGTAACACACAAAAGAATATTTTTATATTTTTTGTAATTGCAACATTTATCACACCTAGAATAATTTGCCGTATTCTGAAGGTATTCAAATTAAACGTGGGAACAATTTTACCCATTTCATATCAATCCTTTAAATCAAGATAAAGATATAAATAATAGCGAATGAAAAATTTTAAATCAGATAGGATACGATTTTTTTTTAAAAAAAAGCTTTCTCTTTATATTGGTCGCACATTACTAGTATTCTTGTTAACCCC
Organism: Acronicta aceris; assembly: GCA_910591435.1. NCBI lineage: Eukaryota > Metazoa > Arthropoda > Insecta > Lepidoptera > Noctuidae > Acronicta > Acronicta aceris. Next base: position 2,333,378 of record OU342775.1, read on the forward strand.
TCGTACTGAGCTAAATGCTTGTTTTGCGAGTGGGTTCACGTCGGTAGTGCAATAGGTGGGGTTCGAACCGGCAACCACATGATCTCAAGTCCTAGCAATTAAGCTTCCGCCGCTTTAAAAAAATAATTTGCGTTTCTTTAATGTTTATGCAAGGATGGTCATCATCTTCAAAAAATCTCTTCTTGTTTTTTGCAAAGTGGAACGGATCAGCAACACGTTACATAAGTATACCTCTGCCTAACCCTTGGAGGAATACAAGCGTGATGTTATGTTAAACAATTGTGCTTGTACTAAGCATTCCATATTATTATACTGGTTTCTGACACTTACGCGAATATTAGACATTGAAATAAAACTACTTTTTACGGATTTTACCGCGTTGTATTGATATTATTTGATTCCCGACGTTTCGGATCCTTTACAGCATTCATGGTCACGGATAGACTAAATTGTTGGACGTCTTAATGTTACAATTACTAACAGCTACCTTACATTTTAGTTAATTATTGGCGATCCGATTCACGCAGAACGAGCTCACCGTATCCTTCGGTCTTGCAGTTTTGGATTTGGATTTTGATTTTAAATAATATCAATACAACGCGATAAAATCCGTAAAAAGTAGTTTTATTTCAATTCCATATTATTTTTCATTTAATCATCTGCTAGCTTCTGCCGGCGGCTTCGCTCAAGCAACATACCTACTGAAGAAAGTACCTAAGACTTAAAACGATAAAAAGTCCTGTGTGATTAGGCTCATAATAATAATATAATCTACCTATACAGCAGTTTTCATAGAAATCCATCAAATAGATCTTGAGTTAGCGGACATGCAGACTTACCTACATACAGCTATACAACAATTTTAATAACATACTATACCGTCACGGCTATATTCCCCGATGGGTTAGGCAGAGGTGTACTAATGTACACCCACAGTTCGCCGGTATGTTTAGGTCCCATGTAATAGGGGGCGAGCCTATTGCCTATTAACCGGGCCCAAATCCAGAATCCGAGCTGCTGAGAATTTCATAGAAAAACCAAATAACACTTTGCTCGACCTGGGGATCGAACCCAGGCCCTCTAGCGTAGCAGTCGCGCTTGGGACCACTAGACTTATGAGGCAATCAATTTTAATAACATTAAATTTTAAATTTGAACCCTCGCAGCATCAAGACATGGTTACCACGTTCTTACAATATTATTGCAGTAATAGAATACCAAATTTCAATCCATCATACCTGTAGAAGTTGTGCACATTCCTTCATGAACCAGAAAAGAGGATAATCTTCAAACACCTGACCAGATTTTCTTTAATCATAGCTATGAACTTTCTCAGTCAAGTAACCTTACAAACAAAAAACAAATCTTTGGGTTCGGTATCGCAATTTTTTAGTCTCCCCACTTATATTTTTGCCAATTATTTTGCAATTACAGATTCGACTTCTCTACAGACTTATTACACCTATGTATATAGATTGCGTAATCTTCTCTAAGCATTAAATTAAATACATAATATAAGACGTTTGTTGCAGATGTCGTCATCTTTAAGATTTACTCGCCTCTAGATTCGACTTACGACAAAGTTACGTTGTTGTTGTGTTGGTGTAATCTAGGATCGTATAGATCCTAGATTACACCAACAACAACGTAATAGTTTGTGGTTGTAATTATTGTTCAAATTGAAATTCTAAAGTATAAATAAACATATATTATACTAAGCTAAGTTAGCATAGTTATCTTAGCTTGATTTCGTAGTTGTCTTTGGATTTCATGTGTGATATTGTATAATAAATACGATCGTATTATTGTAAATACTTACCATAGATTACTATAATTATATACCTATCTCGCGAGCATATAAACTGCTTACATTTTAACGCATTACTCCAGTTCTGGCACTCGTCAGTCGCTGCTGCGGCTCCGCTTGCTTCGCTCGCTCAGCTCATGCATCCCGTGGTCACAGTTCTAACCGAATCGAGCTAATATTTAACTTATACGATAGATCTACCGAAAAATAATGCGTGAAATTGTAAACAGTATATTACGGCTCATAATCTTTCGGCAGTTTACAATCTGGCGAGATAGATTTAGATAGATTATAATCGAACGATATTTTAAATTTTACGGTGACATATACATACTAACATGCCTATATTGCCTTAAGGGATAGTGGGGGCTCTAATAAGTGATTTCACGTGCTATAAAATCCAGTATATAGTGATCTCTTAGTGTACGAAAAACCTGTACAAAGCGAGGTCAGCTTAGACTGGGTATATCCGCTGTGTATGTCGTCTGTCATTGAATCATAATAATTATGATTCACCACAAGTGGCCCCCTGATGTATGTACATTTCGCATGTACGTTTTAATGGGACTTAAAATGTTAGGAAGCGACCCTATTGCTATTAATTGGACAAAAATCCAAACTCCGGGCTGCTAGTGAGAATTTTTTAACTGAAAACCCACATTTACCCAACTTGAGAACTGAATTAAAGCAACCACACTTGCGACCAAAATCATGAGGCAGTAATTATAATTACAGTACATCCCAAAAATAAGTACTACGGATAAGACTCAGCGCAAAACTGTGACTAAGTAATGCTGCAAAACATCCAACGCAGTACAGACTTTTTGCTGCTGGCGTAACGACATTTTCATATTAATAAACAAAAAAAAATCCAGCTCCAACCGAACAATTTACATAAATGTAAGCTCCCTGTTACATTACTGTTCTTTTGCAAAAAACATTGAGACTTCATTTGCATCGTAACCATATTTTTTTGGGTGCTAAAATGTGGGGACATACGCGTTGTAAATTGGGTCGAGCACGCCAAGATGGCATGTAGAATGCATTGGATTTAAAGTCCCATTAGAAGGACTAAAATGGCCACTTTTAATGAATCATCCTCTAAGCCTTTTCCGTACTATATTGGGGGCTTCCAGTCTAACCAGAAGCAACTGCTATCAGACCTCTGAACCCCAATTTCTGAGCAATACCCATATTTAGAGGGTAGACTGGTTGTCCGGCTTTCTTGGGCTTCTGACTACTTACATCTGTCATAGATGTTCGTATACCGGGACCGACGGCTTTACGTGCAAGACACGGAGGGATCTCGATGTGTTAAGAATGGTCACACATCCACAGACTGACCGTAGCGAGCGCAGTTTAACGTTGTAGAGCAGTTGATCAGGATAGTTATTATTTAGTTAGAGCCCCTCCGAACCTTTAATGAATCATAAAATCGTCCATAAATTACAACATTTCTGTGGATTTACTTAATGCAGTCATTTTAGGCAATAGACCACATATTTTAGCCATTCCTCAAAATCGATTCATAGTTAGACCTCGTACTGATACGAATTTTACGGAGAATCATAAATATGAATCATCAAAAGCGGCCATTTTAAAAGCCCCTTATATTCATATAGTTAAAGTAGATGGCAACACTGATCATCCCAAGTTTTTGTCTTAATAATTTTTATACAGTTTACTTTTTAAACAAAATAGACGAAGGGCACAAGACAAAATTGATTGATTAGTTAGTAAGCAATTTATTTTTTATTCATGATAAATTAGAAATGTCCTTAGTTAGATTGCGTCATTCGTGACGCAGTCGCGGGCTATCGTGGGAAGAAAATACCCGGCAAAAGACATTATTCCACGGTGGAAAAAATATCGTATTCCTATCAACACAGTGTCGATTTTCTTTAAATAAACAAACAAATTATACGCATGCCGTCACCACCGCAAGACACCCGTGTGTTCCCACGGTGGAGAATATCCCAGCACTTTGCGCCACATCACTGTGAAATCACGTCACTACATACGCTAACATAATAATTCGGAAAAGAATATGAATAATTCATTATCTCTGAAAAGTTTCACTAACATTTTTGTTCCACCTGTTATGCTGAAGAATATTTAGGGATAAAACTGAAGGTACTCTTAAGATAATATAACAAACAGTAAAGCTTCCATTTCATAACATCTCACGATGATAAATTATGAAAGACGCGGTTTCCTTGTAAATTCAGTGCTATTTCTTAAAAAAAATTAAGATTATTTTTTTATAATATCTGTGAGTAATGTTTGTTATACAGCTCAAGGTAAATATATTTTGGGATCCTTAAAATATCCGTTAGTATTCGTATGACAACTAAAGCTTGTCTTGAAAATTATTTTGGCATATTACTTTTATCGTAAACATGTTATGTTAGCAAGTAACTTTATCAAAAAAACTGGCCAAAAGGGTTCCGTAACAAAGGACCGCATTTGATCGCAAAATCAAGTTGGTTTTATTTGGAAAAATGAGGGAATTTCAATTATCAATATATTGATATTTAACATAACATAAACATCCATACCAGTGTTATTGAGTTTTTCTATGAAATACTCAGTAGCAGCTCGGAGTCTGGATTTGTGCCCGGTGAATGGTTATAGGCTCGCCCCCTATAACATGGAACCTAAACATACCGGCGAACTGTGGGTGTACATTAAGTACGCCTCTGCCTAACCCTTCGGGGAATACAGGCGTGATGGTATGTTATGTTATGTTATTTCAAGTTCATAGGGCAATGGGAAATCAAAAAAATTCTCGCAACAAATTTTGTAAATAAAACTCATTCCTTGGTTTACTACTATTTCGATCTCTATAACAACCCCCACACGATGGTAGGTCAATTTTTTTTCGAGGCCAATCTAGCTTTACGCCCAACATGAAAAAAAAATTGGACAATTTCAATGGCTTTTTTTTATGTAATAGGGGAAAAACGAGCAGACGGATCGCCTGATGGTAAGCGATTACCGCCGCCCATGGACACCCGCAACACCATAGGAGTCACAAGTGCGTTGCCCGCCTTTTAAAAGGGGATTGGGCTTCCGGTAACCTCACTCACTCAACGAAACACAACGTAAGCGTTGTTTGACGCCGGTTTTCTGTGAGATCGTGATATCACTCCGGTCGAGCCGGCCCATTCGTGCCGAAGCATGCCTCTCCCACGTAAAAACTTATATGTATAACATCAAAAAATGTAACAGGCGAATTGAAAATCGCCTCTCTTTTTTTTTGAGGTTGGCTTATAATACAATAACGTTATTGCCTACTTCTACAGCCATTGTTTGTGAACAGAATTCTCGATATTCCATCATTGTTCAATCAATTCCGAATTATGATCCGCTTTTTGAGAGCTATTGCAAACCAAATCTTTGGTGGAATTGATTCCTGAATTCATATTTATTGTCTATCAGAGCGTGAAGACGTGCGTCTTCGGAAAATTCATAAGTGCCTTTGTGTTTGTATAGAAAGTTTTTCAATACAGTTAATGTTTACATTTTTTTTAAGATTTTGCGTACCTGTAGGTAACAAACCAATTACGAAGGCTGTAGCCGGAGGATGCAAAAAAATACAAAATTTATTAAAACAAATTTATTAAATGGAATTACAATAATTGATTTTAAGGCTAATGTCGACAGTTGATCGATGTTGCATCAAAAGTGACGCATTTCGAGGGGCCGCGATGTCCGTTGTTCAGTTCTGCTGCATCGGCGCCTCGTGTCCGCGGATGTCGTAATGCGCAGTAAATGAGGTAAACGCTTGTCAGCGTTCTTGGTGTTATGCGAATTTGTAACAAACCCTGTGTCGGGCATCATAATATGAGAACTTTTTTTTTCTAAATTAATAAAAAGAAAAAATATGTTTAAAAAAATATTTGAATTATTACATTACATTATTTATACTAATTTACTAGCGCTAACCCTCCATCGACGAAGTACTGTTAACTCTCTACTAGACATTGAATGATGGTGTCACATCGAAAACTGTTGGAGAAAAATGACGTAGGAGCTCATATTCTTATGTTAATGAGATACGGGATAAGGGGTGCATGATGCGGGGATCGGGGTGCGGGGTACGGGGCTGCTTTCATCCCGAATTTCCCAAGTGTTACGTTCAAAGATTTTCGGCTTATTGCGATTATGTAAGCACGTGTAGAGGCTTTCGAGGAATATTGGTTTGTTATTTGTGATATTGACGAATGTTTTTTTTAATATAGGGATAATTTGAGCGGATATTTGTGTGCTTTGCGGATTTTTTTGCGATTCTGGTTGTATTATAAGTATGTTAATTGATTATTTGTGAAGTCCTCCACGACATAGAGATTATTCCTTAGTGCGGGAACTGTCTTATAAAAAATAGATATCAAAATTTGCACGTTAATGAAGAAGCAGCTATCTAGTACTTACTACAAATCTAAAACATTAAATTCTAAAAGTTTAAGAAAATTTACAGAAAGAGTCGTTGGATGCAGGCGGCATGTGACCGGTCCCTGTGGATGTCTTTGGGGGAGGCCTTTGTTCAACAGTGGACTTCTGTTGGCTGATACGATGATGATGAAGAAATGCTTATTATATTTTTTTTAAAGTTCCGAGTTTTATTCCACAGATCTTAATCTTACTCCACGTAATTATCAGAGGTCAAAGCTACCAATTTACAGTTTGAATCTCAATACAACTCTCTCTCTTTATCTTTACCTTTGTGAACTAAGAACTCGTTACCCTCTGCACACACTGCTCGCTCCAAATTAGTTATCTCGTGTTTTAATAGCTGTTTCAATGAAAATTAACACTAATTTGTCGATACTGCTTTACTTTAGACAAATTGATAGCTCAATACGAGAGCTAACCTCCGGTTTGCAATACAACGTTGGTATAATTCTGACATAAATTTCTGCATTCCTTATTAGATATGTCTTAGTGACTCGGGTGGCTTAGAGTTCATAGTATCTGGTGTATGTAACCAGAAGACACAGGTCTGAATCCCGATTGTCGTGCCCAAATTAACCTGTAAGGCAGGCTAATTTGGCAACGCCAGTGATGCCTTTTGAACTTCGTTACTATGTTAACTTTCATGAATATTTAATTTTCATTATTTTATTTGGTATTGTTATTGGGATCCATATATATTATACCCCTTTAGGAGTGGACACGGTATTGTTTACATAGTGTTTATTAGTTTGGTTAGCTAAATCCGGCCACGCTTCGCTGTGGCTCAATCTATCTTCATTTTATTGTTTTTATTCGTGATACCCTTACGCTTGGCCACCAGGTTGCCTGATGTTAAGCGACACTGCGATCTACGATGGAGCACGCTTGCCTAGAACCGATTCACTCGTGATTTAAAGACACTTTTTTACGTGGGAGAGCCATACTTCGACACGAATGGGCTGGCTCGACCGGAGTGATACCGACCGACGGCCTCACAGAAAACTAGCGTTAAACAACGCTTACGTTGTGTTTCGCCGAGTGAATGAAGTTACCGGAGGCCCAATCCCCTTTTAAAAGGTCGGCAACGCACTCGTGACTCCTCTGGTGTTGCGAGTGTCCATGGACGGCGGTTATCGCTTACCATCAGGCGATCCGTCTGCTCGTTTGTCCTCCTATCCCATAAAAAAAGACACCCAGATTATATCTATTTGGCAAGACCCACTCGAAGCGCATTCTACATTTCAGCGGTACAGTACCTCTTCAGTTTAGGTATGAAACCTCAATACACAATTAAAATATATCAGAAAAGAAAAAAATAACACCCTTGTCCTACAACTGCGATTATTTAATGTAACTATATTGTTTATGGGCCGTTTACAACGTTGTCGGCTCATTAAACACGACGTAATTACTGCTTTTGTGTAGTAAAGATGTACTTACTGGGTATTTGTGTTTAGTTATCAAGTTAGATTTGTTTCTGGATAATTACTTTTTTATAGGACTGACGTGATAATTCTCGCCTTAGTAGATTCTATACTATTATATAAGCAATATTTATATATTTAGTAGTTGTGGCTTGTGGTGTTACTCTAGCAAAGTTCTGTAGATAATCCTGCTAAAGATTTGATTTGGCTAGTTTTCACATATAAGTTATCTTATAAGGTTATTTTAATGAAGGAAAATTTCAATTGCGGGCAGAATTCGAGCCTGCATCTTCTGGTTAGAAACACCAGATTCTCTGACCTCTAAGACACCGCGAGTCCTACTCACCAGTTCAAAATTTGCCTATTTTTTTAGTAGTTAGATCAATTATAATTTATAAAATTTAATAGGACTGTTAATCTTATTGAAACAAATAACAGTCACCTACCCTACTGTCGCATAGTCAACATTGATAAATAAATATAAATTCTTCAAGAATATAGGTCGCTCTACTTTCAATCGTCACCTTCTCAAAAATCGTTAAGAAAAATGTTTACCATCGAACGGTCTCTCCGGCAAGTTTAATAGGATCTGACAGATTTCGAACGCACTCACTCGCTTTCGGTCGAGATTAATGATGTGAGTTGCCTTTGAATCCATTACTTAAGACGGCGGTATGTTTAGTTATAACACGTGAAAATTATATTGTTTTATTCACTGTAAAAAAGATATAAGTCGTTTATGTGGCTGTTGGCCATATAAATGACTTATATATAAGTAGCTGTTGGCATCAGGTAAATTTTGAAATGATGCCAACAGCTATTTTCTATCACCGCACCTCTCGTCATCGGCGTGGAGTTCATCCACATACCTTAGAACCACTCTGGTGTGCTGTGCGATTCCAGAGGAATTTCCTCCCACGCACACAGGTTGTGGAATCAACTCTCCGTCGAGGTTTTCCCAAAGGACTACAGCATGGGGTTCTTCGAAAAGGGTGTGAAAAGATTTTAAAAGAGTCAGCGCCGCGCGAGTGATACCCCTGGTGTTGCAAGGGTCCATAAAATACGGTAACCGCTTACCATCAGGCGGGCCGTATGCTTGTTTGATAAAAAAATGTGGCGTAAAAAGAATTGCATAGAAAAATCTAATAACACGTTCCCCTAACTGGGCATCGAACTCAGGGCCTCACGCATAAATGCTTTCCTTGTGACCACTAAAACAATTAGTCATTTAAGTTTAAAATAATAACACTTGATACTAAATACAGTCAAAGTATAGCCCAGTATTCAATGATACGTGGGTCGATGACCTCTGATCATAGTGATAGGAAAATATCGATACACTGAACGGATCCCGTCCACTATCTTCTAGAAACTTTCATAGTTCAAAAGTTCAAACAATCGGATCGATTCTACGAGTTTCGTAGTCACGCTACGCTGCTACGCCGTAGCACGTAGCCCGTAGCACGTAGACAAACACTACGCACCCTAACAAAGCAATTAATGGTCACACTTTAGCTACCACTATTGTTTGACCCTTGTATACGTTGTAATTATATGGTAGTGTGGTTCTGAATAATTTGGATTCTAGTAACATAACACCCATACTAAATTAATATGTTTATTACTTCCATCATCACTGAACCAATTTTAATAAATTTTAGTATAGAGATAGATTGAACCTTGAAAAAGTACATAGCCTATCTTTTGTCTCAATATGTCCTTTAGGATGGGATGCTTTCTTTAATATCTATATTATACAATGTTACAATTTTATTATAGGTAGAATGGATAAAAATTCATATTATTCTAAGAACTACGCTCATTTGCTCAAAACAACCAGCCCAAATATTTTTCGTAAATTTTTGAACATTTCCAGAATATAAAATGAAGGTAATACTGAGACCAATACCATTGATAAAATTCTACACAATGGAACATAGCGCAACAATTCAGAGAGCAGACAGAATATAAATCGCGATTGCCGCTCACATTCTGCCTAGTCTAATCGAAACGCTCCGAGAATACTTTAAAGGAACATTGCTATGTCTCTCACGTACATTCGTCAATTCAACACTTGTTTGAGTCGATAAAACGTATGATTTCTTATATTTTCGACGCATTATATCATGGTGAAAGGAATGAATGTATTGGGATCACATATAATCTATGAGTGTTTGGTATATTTGAGAAATAAATGAAGTTGTCATACTGTTTTATTTTGTGCTGTGTGATATAGGGAAACTGATATTTTTATACTGTGACAATTTTATGTGGTCGTGTCAAAGGTAAAATCTATGACACTAAAAGAATTTGCAAGATAATGTCTTGAATATCGGCTTCGCTAATAAAAGTGAGATACTAACTGGACTCTTGAACTTTCTTAAATAGAAAAAGCTTTTAAAGAAAAATTGTTATATTATTTGCTATTCAATAGTATGACAAATATGCCGTGTCTATTATCACTGTTCGACTCAACCTATACAAAACGATACCATCTGCAGGACATTTCAGTGAGTATGACAAAAAATAAAACAATAAACTTAAAAATAGTCACCAATCTACACATTGACCGCGGCAAGCGCAGCATCACCTTGCAAATCGGTTGATCAGCTTAAGTATATTTCTATATCTCTCTTCTTCTTTCCTATTCTTTAAAAATGACGTTGCCCAATACTAGAAATATCTCCTGCATCGTGAGTGTTTTTACAAACACAAACACCCAGACCCGGAACAACTGGCTGTAGTTCATATAAATGTTTATTCCGTATGGGGATTAAACCCACAATCTGTAGCACAGAAACCGATTGTTCAGCGACCACGCTTGACGTATTATCATACTTAGCCAAAGCTAAGACCACGTTGTGTAATCACTCAATGGTCTTTCAAATATCACACCACATTGACATAGAGTAAACGCGAACAGTATAATTTAAATTGAAACGCAGAGCTCAACTTGAAAATTATTTATCACGGTACGTAAGGGGTGTGTATGAAGGAAGCGGATACTACATCAAAAGCACGCTACAATTTCTGTGCCGACGCTCGTCTATATCTCAACGTTACAGCGCCCGCATCCCACATCCCCGCAAATTACGTGGTACAAGTCAGAAAATATTGGCGAATAACTAAAAAAAGTAAGTTGTAAACTAAAACCCGAGTCAAGCGAAAATAATCAACTGAAAAGAAACAAGAAAAGTTGACATTTTAGGATACCATGATGACCGTATTGTTACGAGCTGGGGTTCGGGATAAATTAAATACCACTTATTTCACCGAAATAAACAGTCACTTTATTCACTACACAAACACACACAGAAATCACACGAACAGTCACTACACTAGCACTTGTTACACTTAACGTCGCACTGATAATCACTTGGTACTTCACTTCGATCTTCACTTCGATGTGTCCAAAAGTGAACTGCCCTTCCGACGCTGTCGACCATTATTTATATGAGCCACGAAGATTCTGGATTCGAAAAATCTCGATAAATCTCAAGAATGCGACCCGCCCGCATTTTTGAGACAATAGATGTTTACGTCCTTTATTCAACTTGCGAACAATAGATGTTTACAATCGCCATTGTTAATCCTTGACCTTGAGCCCGGTCTCACGCTATTGTGTTTTGTTTGTTTTTCTTTTTGTTGCGGGTGCCGCATTCTAGCATATTCCTCTTGTTTGTTTTCTACCTGCTTCATCGACTAATCCAGAATCTCCGTGACCCATCTCCGTCGTCCTAGTTACAGTATTTTTACAATTTCTATTTTTTTACATGTATTATTATCGTCATGATCAAATCAGTCAAAAAACGTCGACTGTTAAACAATGGCCTCCCCCATAGAATTCCACAATGAGCGGTTAGAATTTGTTCCCGGTTAATTTAGGAAATATACTCGCCCTTACATGTGACCTAAAAATACCGGCAAACTATGGCTGCACATTAGTACACCTCTACCTAACCCTTCGGGGAATACAGGCGTGATGGTATGTGTGTATTATGTGGTATTTGTCGCTCAATTCGTATCACTTGCGCCACAAAATAAAGGGCTTAACCATGGACGTATTGCAGCCTTCTATTCAATTTCCTGTATTACTTACTGTGTATCTAATTCACACGTCATCGTACCTTTCCTAGTATCCAATTTAAAGCTTAAGTGCCCCGTTATTTTCGTTTCCACTTTAAATATAAAACAAATAAGTAAAATTCGTAAAAGATGTTAGGTGTTCCTTATCCTGAGAAGCATTATGTTACTTTTCAAAGGAGAAGAGCTTATAATTTTTTTTAAAGCTTACTAGCAATCCATTTCGCACATTACTAGTATACTTGTTAACCCCTCGTGCTAAGCTAAATTCTTGTGTTACAAGTCGGTAGTGCAATGGGTGAGGTTCGAACCGGCAACCACATCTATGGCAACAAGATCCATAGCGGCTTTGAGGAGACCAGTCTCCGACGGCACGCATGCATCAGTCATTGTGTAGCTCAACCATATTATAGAGAGCTCCACAATCCGTCGCATGACGATACCAGATCGGAAAAACACTTGCGTAGGCCACATAAAATTTCTAAGTTTTTTTTTTAAAACAAAACGTTGCCCCACACTAGGATTTTCTCCTGTACCATGGGTGCGTTTATATACACAAATTCTTACAAATACAAACACCCAGACCCGGAGCAACTACCTGCAGATCATACAAATATTTGCTTTGTGTGGGGATCGAACTCACAATACGTTGCGCAGAAGCCGATCGCTCGGTCGTAAGTTGATTTAAACTGAAACAAAACTATCGATATTTGATATTCATGTATGCAAAAGCGCGGAAGTTTTTTTTTTTAATTCGTGATAGGCTTACGCTTGACCGCCAGTTTGCCTTATGTTAAGCGATACTGCGATCTACGATGGAGCACGAGAAAGCTAATAAACATCACTATAAATTTAAAAGCATTTTCCGATTTCGTGTTAACCGCTTTGCTTTTATAACTTGGGCCATGGTATAGCGTGCTTCACTATCTACGCGTCGCAGCCTCTCTCGGTCAATTTGCTGTGCTGAGTATATGTAGCACTATATATTATTGAAATAGAAATGTTTGCACTGCTGGGAGAGTTATTGCCGAAATAGAAGGACGATTTCATGGGTATTGTCGTAAGTTTGACTTTGGCATGGTTTCCTCGTGAAATTATTTGACGTTTGTGTATTTTTAGAAACTAATTTAAATTTTAGACGAGGAACACTGCCTTTAAGCATTTTATGACGGAACTTCAAACTTCACTTTATGGGATAGGAGGGCAAACGAGCAGACCGATCACTTGATCCGTCTGCTCGTTTGCCCTCGAGCGATTACCACCGCCCATGGACACCCGCAACACCAGAGGAGTCACGAGTGCGTTGCCGACCGTTTAAAAGGGGATTGGGCCTCCGGTAACCTCACTCACTCGGCGAAACACAACGTAAGCGTTGTTTAACGCCGGTTTTCTGTGAGAAGTATCCCGGAAGTACCTATTTTCTATAACCAATCCGCGCATATATATAATAATAATATTAATAAGCTGTTGTCGGCGGTTTCACTTGCATCCCAAAGGACTCTTGGAGATAAAAGGTAACATTTATTCATCTCAAAGATACAATCTATCTCTATACAAAAATCCATCAAAATAGGTTCAGCTGTTTAGGCGTAAAAACGCAACAGAGAGTCTGATAGATAATCATTCCCATTTATAATATTTGTGAATAGTGAATTTATATACAGACCATAAATATACCTACGTTTGAATCGAGAACTTTCTCGATCTTCGAAGTTGGTTAAAAAGAGCGTGTAATTTTATTCTCCTTTGAAGTTTTTTTTAATCTTTTGTGAAAACTAAGTCGCTTAGTATCAATGATGTACCTAATATTTTAATAGACTCGAGTCTCTTATTATCAAGATATTGTACTTATTTTATAAAAGACATGTTTTTCACGAAAAAGTCCTTCATTTACTTAATCTGGGACAAAAAATATACGTAATCATTTGAGATCTGGGATCTTTTGATTAATCTAACATTTGTTAAGGTTTAGTGAAAAGTAATACTTTTCTACATCTTGACTATATATCACGATCAAACAAGTTCTGGCTTTACTTCAAAAACATTTAACGAGACAAAACAATAAAAATATTTAATAAAATAAATTCATTTGAAAGTAATCCATCTCGGCCATTCGTCTTAGTCTGAAGAAAAAGTGAAAAAAAAAAATCTACGCTGAATGAATATTACTTTATATAATTGGAAGTGTTGGCCAATTAACTTTGTCCAATTAATTTCCCGACGAAGAAACATCCAATCTTTTGGCAAACAATTTTAAATGTCTTATTTTTTATGTTTCTGTCAGGATGGGCCGGCTCGACCAAAGTGATACCACGGCCTCACAGAAAACCGGCATTAAACAACGCTTACTTGTGTTTCGCCGAGTGAGTGAGGTTACCGGAGGCCCAATCCCCTGTTAAAAGGTCTGCAACGCACTTGTGACTGCTCTGGTGTTGCGGGCGTCCATGGGCGGTGGTAATCGCTAACCATCAGGCGACCTAGTTTGCTCACCTATCCCATAAAAAAAATGTTTACATACCTACTAATATTTCTTCTTTACTAACATAGTTCTCTACGTATATAGGTGTACGATGGTACAATATTCGTAGTGTCCCATCCCTACTCCCCAACCAACCCAACAGTTTTAAAAAGTAATAGTATCAAACAAAAACATAGCCAGCCGCTAGGCGTTCACACAATGAATTCCGAATTAATTAAATCCGCCGACATCTTGGGATGACGAATCGATCCAACTTGGAGATTCGGACAATTAATCCGTTTTCATAGTGCCCATACCACTGGATTAATTGCGTTTGTCAATGTCAGAAGGATGGTTTTACATCAATTTTGAACCTTATGCGCTTAATTGTGCCCTTATTGGCATAGTTACAAGCTGAAACGTTTTACACTGTTAGCAACTATTACAGAGTTCGATCGTCTGACTGAAAGCCCGTTTACTTGTCGCGTCATGAGTTAAAATAAATATGGTCGACTACGAATTCACCGTTTTATTTTACACTAAATTTACAATTTTTATTTTTTATAGTACTTTTACTTTTTTTTTTCTACCCATTATACCGTCCCACTGCTGGGCACGGGTATCTTCTCAGAATGAGACGGATTAGGCTATAGTCCACCACACTGGTGTAGTGCGGGTTGTCAGACTTCACACGCTGTCGAGAAAATCAGGCATGTAAGTTTCCTCACGGTGTTTTCCTTCACCGTTTAAGGGCGTGATAAGTAACTATTTAATAAGCACATAACTTCGAAAAGTTAGAGGTGCGTGCTTTGGGTTCGAACTCGAGACCTTTGACTTGGCAGTCCAACGGTCATACTTTTAATAAATTTTAATAATCCTTTTATCGCACTATAAAATAGTATCCATGGAGTTTCATGCCACATTATTCTATGGAATCAATCTACGTTTGATAAATGCTTGTTTGGAATAAAAATATTTGAACTTGAATTTAAAATTGAATATACAACATACTTCGTGTTACGTCCTATTCATAATTATACAGTGTGTCCGGACCAGTGTGTAAACACATTGCTTTGTAATGCAGATGGTAGACAATATTATTGCCTTTCGAATAAGCCTATTTTTATCTCAGTATGACTAAAACTTTGGGATATATCATATTGTTTGTACTCGCATGGAGCATATTTCAACAAAATGGCTGCCACATAGCGGGGAAGTGTATTGGACCCAAGCCTAGAGTGTAATTGTACTTTAAAATAGTTTATATTTAAGTATTTAGAATATCGCTAGTCCATGTCCGGACACACTGTATAAAATATTTATGCTTTTGATAAGAGGAATTGAACTTATTTTCTACACAGGTACTTCATTGCTATCTTTTTAAATTCTAGAAAAAGTATAAAAAAGGATATATTATCTACTACTAAACTATATGAATGAGTTACTACACACATATCTATAATAGCTTTTGTTGCCTCTTTCTATTGGTCACAAGCAAGGTTGCTTAGTTTCAGGTCCTCAGTTCGATTCCCAGGTGGAGCAATATATCTAGTTTTTGTATGAAACTCTCAGGAGAAGCTTAGAGTTTGAATTTCTGCGCGATCAATGGCAATAGACTCGCCCTCTATTACATGGGACCTAAACATACCGGTGAACATTAGTACATAATCAACCTATTATACTGTCCTACTGCTGGGCACGGATCTCCTCTCAGAATGAGAGGGATTAGGCTATAGTCTACCACGTTGGTCTAGTGCGGATTGGCAGACTTCACACGCCATCGAGAAAATCTCTCGGGCATGCAGGTTTCCTATCGATGTTTTCCTTCACTGTTTAAGCGCGTGTTAATTAAATACTAGCTTTTGCCAGCGACTTCATCCGCGTGGAATAGTTACTTTGTTCCCTAGTTCTTCGCCCGCGGTTCCACCTGCGTTGCCCCGTTCCTAAGGTTGTAGCGTGATGTTTTATAGCTTGAAACCTTTCTCATGAATCACTCATTTTCCCAACATTTCCCCTCAATGCTCTGCTCCTATTGATCGTAGCGTGATGAAAAGTATACTATAACCTGCCCAGGAGTATGAAGAACAATTGTACCAAGTTTCGTTGAAATCCGTCGAGTGGTTTTTGTTTCTATAACGAACATACAGACAGACAGACAGACAGACAAACAAAAATTTTACTGATTGCATTTTTGGCGTCAGTATCGATCACTAATCACCCGCTGATAGTTATTTTGGAAATATATTTCATGTACAGAATTGACCTCTCTACAGATTTATTTTAAGTATAGATAGAAGATAGATTTAATTTATTTAACATTATTTAACAATTAACTATTTAATATATCTTTTGACAATTTAGGTGTCATCAAGATTGTCATTATTTTCTTATGAGACATTAATTTAATATATACTTAAATACAAAATAATCTCTAAATAAAATATTAAACTAACTTAAATAAAACTAGCTAAATATAACTAATATATTAGATTAGTACACCTCTGCCTAACACTTCGGAGAATACAGGTTAGATGGTATGTTATCTTGAATAAATAATATTTCAGTTTTTTCGCCCATTCCTCGAGAAGTTTTTCTTGTTCCGAGTCAAGGAGTGAATATAAATATTGAAAATTATGGAATTGTGATTTTAGGAAGTTGTAAGTTGGCAGAGAGACGCTTCAATTTCAGTGGCGTTTCCTCTCCACGGTGTTTTGATAAAATATCATCTCTCGCTTGACTTGAGTTTGAGTATTTGGTTTTTATGGTTATTTACACAACAGACTTGGATTTTGTTTTATACAAACTTGTAAATAAGTAGTAAATTTCTGAATCAATTCTGCCTTTTTATGCCTTGATACAAACCATTTGTAAATAAAAAAAAATATGAACATGACTGTGTTATCTATATAATAACAATATACATAACTACCTGAGTAGAGTTTAAAAAAAACCTATACAGTTAAAGTTAAAAGGGTTGAACAGAAAAAAATATAAGTAAGGTGTATTTAAACTCTACTCAGGTAGTAATAAACGATTTAATCCAGAAAAATATACATAACAAACTTACAAAATAATAAAGATTTGATTTATTATGAAGTGTGATCTTTTTGAGACTCTCTGATTAATAATAATAACGGATGAGCTTATAAAAATGAAAAACCTAAATAATAGTTTGGCTAACATAGGAATCGAACCCAGGAGTTCACGCTCAACAGTCGCGCCTTAAATCAGAAGAACATTGTAGTAGTAATAAAATAGGCTTATATTATCAGCAAGTATATTATCCTTGGCAACAGAACCTTACGTTAAGATAACTAATTAACTAACCGTCTCAAAAGACACATTCTAAGAAAGCTTCCTACATTTTCTTAAAGAAAATCTTCTAACAATTAGTCTGAATTACGTAACAAATGAAGGAAGGAACGCCTGAGCGAACCTGTGAGTAATTTAAGCCGCATGAGCTAGTAAATTAAACATATCGATTAACGAGTAAAGAATAGGTATTCGATTATATCGATACTAGCGTTGAAATGTTATTGCTTGGACATGTATTACAGGGTGATAGTAGCTTATAGCTATTAATCTGGTCTAAATAAAAAAAAACGAGTTTCACTTTGTTGGGAATCGAACGCCTGACCTCACTTAACAACCTCACTTGTACCGCCAACTTGACCAATAAGTGAGTTTAAAAAATTAGCCACCCAAAAAATGCCCCTTACATTTCATAAAATCGGCATCCTACTACCATTTAAAATCCCAAAATCCAGTAAAGCTTAATTTCTGTCACCACGCTCGCAGAGATTCAAGCGGCCCTCGAATGAAGATAAATAATACTTTTTTTTTTCAAAGCATTATACCGACTAACATTACTCAATGTCTGCTGTTAATTGACTCTGCAATATATCATTCTACCCAGCATTAATATGTTGTGGGTGCGTTGCCGAAATTCCGGCGTTCTTTTGTTGGGCTGTTATGATAGCGTGATTAAGGATCAGTTATGGTAAATAGACTATTGCGGAGTGTGATCTATTTAATATCATAGTGCTGCAAACTTTATTCTAGGTTTCTGCTATCGGAGATTACGGTTATGCATTTAGTGGTCCTTAGAGTATTTTTTGGTCCTTATGTTTTGGTCCTACGATCTGTGAATTGTATCACTTTTGCCTTGAATGTGTTTTTCAGTTATTGTTTGCATTGCTTCTTGTGAATTATTTAGTCTAGGGTTGTAATAGTACCAAAATAATTTGTGAAATGTATTTCTATTTTATTTAAATGTCATGTTATATGAGTACAAATCCAAACTCCCAGCTCTGAGAATTTCATAAAAACCCAATATAACAATAATTACAAACATGAAATACCAATGAGACACCACTAAAGTACACCCACAGATAGCCGGTATGTTTAGGTCCCATATAAAAGGGGGCGAGGCTTATTGCCATTACTGCTTATTACATTAATGTATCAATAATCTTATGTAGGTCCAACTTCAAGAAAGAGGTCACTCGTCGAATCCGACTCGGCATGGCAGCGTTCTTAACGTCTGCGTCTATAACCAGTTTGTATTACCGGTGATGAAGAAAGAAAGCTCAATGTCACTCAGCGACCTATGGAGCGAGCTATGCTTGTCATTTGTTATCGAATAAGAACTGAGGAGATCCATAGAAAAATTAAAGTTCCCGACATAGTTCAAACGATTAGCAAACTTAAGTAGCAGTGAGTGGAGCACATAGCTCGTAGAACTGACAGTCGCTGGGGTAGAAAGCTTCTCAACTGAAGACCATGCAATGGAAATCGCAGTGTGGAACGACCTCCAACGAGATGGACGGATGACCTGGTAAAGATCCCTGGGAGTCGTTGGATGCAGGCGGCATGTAACTGTTCCTTGTGGAAGTCTTTGGGGGAGGCCTTTGTTCAGCAGTGGACTTCTATTAACTGATAACGATGATGAGAAACAATCATGTTAGCACATTATTGCTTAGCAACAGAATATTTGGCAATGTTCACTACATGGCCAAAAAACTCCAGATGTACACAGTAGATAAATTATACTAAATGATGAATCGACCTTCCAACAGTACTGTATTGAAAAAAAGACAACCTGGTTTGCTACCTAAACAAAGTAAACCATAACAAAAATACACATTCTGTTTTCGTTGTGAAAAACAGATATTGACATAAGCTCGTGGTCTGGGAATAAAAGGAAAAAGGCCGGAATAAGCTGCTAGGATTATATGAAATCCAAATAAGCTGAAGGGTTGGGGGAGACGAGTTCATCAGCTAGTACGGATAGGATAGTGGTAGAATTTACTCCAAAATATAATCTTTTCGCATTATGCGCTGTTAATGCATCATTAGACTAGTGGTCCTGAGCCAACACGTCTGAATTCCCCGAAGAGTTAGACAGAGGTGTAGCAATGGATGCCCACTTGAAGAAGAAAGAAGTTAGTATGTTTAAATCTCATGTAAAAGAGACGAGCCTACCCCAATTAATCAGGCACCAATTTCAAGATGCTACTGAACCTTTATAGAACTACCCAATAACACTTTGCTCCACCTAAGAATCGAATCCAAGACTCATTTAGCAGTCGCGCTTACGGCCACTAAACTAATGCGGCAATAGGGTAGTTGACTGATGTTTGATTTAATTGTCATGAAACTTAACAACTGAAGTCTCAAGAGACAACGCATAGTGATACTACAGTAGATTTGCTTACTAGAGATATAATTTTGACTTGGTTTATACAGGTAATGTCAAAATCCTGTCTCTAGTAAGCAAATCTATCGACGGATTTGTTATTGGAACTGACCGTTAGTAGTCCTGCGGTATTTTTTGGTCCTTGTGTTTATGTTCAAATAAGATCACGAACTAGCAAGTTGGTACACACAAAAAATAAAAACCATCTTTTACCACTAACGAACGTATTTAAGATCTATATTTTTTTTTCACAACAAAAAAAGGTCAGGCACCGAAATTAGATCCGGTATCCTCCATAAAAGACAAATCAAGCACACAAAGGCACTATCAAACAGCTATTTGGAACAAAAGCTAATAAACAAACTCATTGAGGCGTCCGCATTGAATATTTCAAGGGAGAACGAGGCTCCAATAATAATGAGCTGATGAATATGCGGGGACAGCCACCGCCTCCCACCAGGATTTAGGAGCTTCGGACTCGACAAACGTTGTGATAAAATGGACTACAGAGGCATTTTGTGTATAAACTGCTTCATTGGAGAGTGGTCCTAAGTGGCGAATGTTACGCTAGAGGTTCTGTGTTGGATTCCCAGGTCGAGCAAAGTGTTATTGAATTAAATCACTGAGGCACTAGTTGATGGCTGTGCCCGCTGTGTTGCCAGCTCCAACTTCTCTTTTTTTAGATTACTTTTGCTAGTTTAAGTTTATAACTATAGAAGCATTATGATTTGTTGTGCGTCATACGGACGAAAATAAAAACGATTACTTTCTTTCTTATTGGGTTTTTCAATGAAATTCTCAGTAGCAGCTCGAAGTTTGGATTTGAGCCCAGTATAGGCTTGCCCCTTATTACATGGGATCTAAACATACTGGCGAACTGTGAGTGTACATTAATGTCTCTGCCTAACCCTTCAGGGAATACAAGTATGGTGTGTAAATTCAATCTAACCTAAATTGCTAACTTATCGATATTCTCGCCAAATAAACAAACAATGCTTGAATATGTTTTATTGCACTGCTGCACTGGCTACGAGCTACACCGTAGCACTCGCAATGCTTGAATATTATTATGTTTTGTTGCACTGCCACTGTGCACTGTTGCACTGGCTACGAGCTACACCGTAGCAGCTACGAGCTACGCCATAGCAGCTACGAGCACAAAACTTGTAACTTCGATAATTTTAATCACGAAGGTTTGCAGGTCTTCGCCCGACAAAGAAACTATTTTGAATTCATGTTCGCAGTTAATTTTTGCTTGAAGAAAATATGATGCAAAATTTAGAACTGATAAAACAGATTGTATAGTCGCTGAATGAAACGTTTTGTCACCTTAAAGTCGACTTTGGCTTGCATGAACATTGTAATGTTTTTTTTTACTCTTGTTTTTTTTTATTCTTGATAAATAAATGTCATGCTGGTTTGGTGGATGAGACTTACACGAATATTAGACATATTGATACAAAACCACACCACCAGCCAAAGCATATTTTTCTCAATTCATGTTATCTAAATTAACATTTTCTAACAAAAATTTGCAAAAATACAGTTTTTCGACCATAACTTGAAAATCTTCTTCCCTGTCGACCCATGATTTATATACAGTTTTATAGCCCTTGGCGTCCCGCATCCACTGGTACCCCACAATTAATCCCACAGGTAACCCCTGGGCATTATCTGCCGGAAAATTTAAAACACGTATATACCTAGACACTGAGGCTACCTTGTTTTAAACAGCGTTGTCTTATGACAATATTTTCAATCTAACATTCTGAATTCCACCACACATACTTCACACGGAACGCGCAATATATACTTTTTTTATTCTTGATAGGCTTACTGGTTTTAAGCGTCACTGCGATCTACGATGGAGCGCGCTTGCCTAGAAGAAACCGATTCACTCGTGATTTAAAAATACCCAGATTATGTCGGGGAAGACCCACTCGGGAAGCGCATTCTATATTTCAACGGTATGCATGTAAAAGTGGACTTAATGCGTTTCGTTCGGGTTTTTGCCATATCAAAAAACAGCGGTAGCTTAATGGCTAGGACGTCGAACTTGCGATCACGTGGTTGCCGGTTCGAACCCTACCCATTGCACTACCGACGTGAACTCACTCGTAACACAAGCATTTAGCTTAGCACGAGGGGTTAACAAGAATACCAGTAATGTGCGACCCACATTAAGCTGATTTTTTTTTTAATATCCAATATGAAACGATGTCGCTTTTTCGTGCTTCTGGTCGTCCGGTAGTAGAAAGGGCAAGGAGGAATAAGTTCGTGAAGATCTTATGCACTCTCTCCAAAATATATCCGATAAATACCGATAAGCTAGCAACTTTGCGGCAATGTTCCAGACTTTGGAATTTACCCCGGTCAAGGGAGTCGTTGTCAATGAGCTTCTTGGGGCGTTTCTCGACGGATTCCAACGTCTTGAGCTGGTACTTAGCCGATCCATCCCAAAGTTACGAACAGTACTCCATGCACGATCGAACTTGTGCTTGGTACAATGTGAGCAATTGTTCCGATAGTGGAAAGGGCTAGGAGGAATAAGATCATGGAGATCTGATAGATCTGAGATCCCTCTGAAATGTTTGTATATTTTTTCTACCATTATGTATGTACACAATATTTACATTAAAAACGAGGGTCTTTTAAAATTAACTCATTTAGTTTTGTACGCAATCTTCTAGGCATACATAATTTTGAAAAAGACAAGGCTTATATTAAAATTGTGAGACTTATTAATATTCTAGGTAAGAACGAATGTTTAAGTTTGAGAAACACAGCTGTCGTGTACAACAGAAGAAATTAACTTTGCCAAGAACTTTATAAATATTTAAAGTACACAGTACTATCATAAAGCTCCAACAATACCGATGTTAATTTTACGTTTATATAGAGTTGGAATCTATATAATTATGTAAATAAAATCTATTTCTGCATGTAGGTATGTAAGATCATCACTTAAGAACGGCTGGATTTAGTTTTTTTTTGTTATGCTCCTAATTGACAACCGGCGTTAAACAACGCTTACGTTGTGTTTCGCCGAGTGAGTGAGGTTACCGGAGGCCCAATCCTCTTTTAAAAGTCGGCAACGCACTTGTGACTCCTCTTTTGGTGTTGCGGGTGTCCATGGGCGGCGGTAATCGCTTACCATCAGGTGATCCGTCTGCTCGTTTGCCCTCCTAACCCGTAAAAAAAAAATATCTAGACTGCATACACTGTCTCATTAGTTTTGTGATCCCAAGCGCGACTGCGATGCTACAGGTCTTAGTTCCGATTTCTAGGTCGAGCAATGTGAAATTCTCAGTAGCAGCTTGGATTTTGGAATTTTTGCCCGGTTAATGGCAATAGGATCACCCTCTAGTACATGGGACCTTAACATACCTGCGAAGTGTGGGTGCTCATTAGTACGCCTCTGCCTAACCCTTCGGGGAATACAGGCGTGATGGTATGTTATGTATGTTCCTAATTGTCAAGACAAGGTTTGTAATTAAGGATCCGGCAGAACTTGAAATTCCCACAAAAACGTAATACCAAAATAAAGCGTAATCCAGATAATATTCTATTAAATTGTGTTATTATTCGGATTTGGATACCGTTAATCTAGGTTCCTATGGTACTATTTAGTCTACTACTACTTCACTGGAAATAAAAGACCGAAAAATCGTTCCAAACTTGGTAAAGTTATCAAGAATTGCATTCGCTTACATTTATTTCCAGTAAAGTATTTTGGACAAAATGGTAAAGTAAGAACCTAGATTAACGGTATCGGAACCCGAATAATGAGACAATTTGATTAAATTGTATTACTATGTCCTGTCCAATGTTTTATTTGGTGTACAATAAAGCATATATAAATAAATAAATAAATTTATTTCGGTATTACGTCTGAAAGAGAAATTCGGTCCGCCGGACTCTTAAGAAAATATTATTTCTAACAGTTGTTTGAACATTTTATGAGAATATATTATACAATAACATATCGCTTATCTCTAGTCCCTGCTTACCCCTATCAAGGCAATATATACCCAAATATCCCTAACTTGACACATATGTGTGATTGTTAATTTGGGATCGGCAGAGAAACACCCAATATGCATAAATTAAAACGCCAAGATGTAGTCTTTGAATTATTCATTTGATTACTATACGGGTTTGCTTCATTAGCTTTGTCTGTGTTCAAATATTAAGCGCGAGGGTTTAGGTTTGATTCCTAAGCCTGGCAAAGTTTAATATAGTATTAACTGGGCCTACCATGTCAAAAATCTCATCAAAGTTCCATCATACTTGGAGGAATGGTTATCATAAATTATACTAAAACTCTTATGTAACTCACTAGAAAAGAGTCTTGCTAATATCGATACCTATAATAACATTGTAACAGGCTGATATCTGTACATTATAAATATTAAAGAAAAACTAATATGGAGAGTCTTTATTAGAGTAACAGAAGCCTAAATAATTTTTTTTAGATGTTTTTTCTATCTGTATGTTTGTATGCGCATCAAAAACTACTGCATGGAATTGGATTCAGTTTTCACCGATCTATTGCTAGAGGTTTAACTTAAAATCTAGTGTGTTCATGTTTAATCTTGATACGCCACCTAGAATCGAACATGTAGAATGTTAATCTTTTTGGGACGTGAGTGAAACTGGGCAACAGCAGCTAGTAATCAATAAAAATGCTTGAGTATTAAGAGTCCGGCGGACCGAATTTCTCTTACAAAAGTAATACCAAAATAAATCGTAATTCACACACAATTTCATCAAATTCTGTTATTATTCGGATTTCGATACCGTTAAACTAGGTTCCTACTTTACCATTTCGTACAAAATACTTCACTGGAAATAAATACAAGCGAATTCAATTTTTGATAACTTTACCAAGTTTGAAACGATTTTGTGGTCTTTTACTTCCAGTGAAGTGGTAGTAGAACCACTTCACTGGAAGTAAAAGACCGCTTCAAACAGATCAAATGAAGTAAATTAATAGTAAATAACATAAACATACCATCACGCCTGTATTCCCCGAAAGGTTAGGCAGAGGTGTACTTAATGTACACCCACAGTTCGCCGGTATGTTTAGGTCCCATGTTATAGGGGGCGAGTCTATAGCCATTAACCGGGCACAAATCCAGACTCCAAGCTGCTAATGAGAATTTCATAGAAAAATCCAATAACACTTTGCTCGACCTGGAGATCGAACCCAGGACCTCTAGTGTAGCAGTCTCACTTGGGACCACTAGACTAATGAGGCAGTAAAACTACTTTTTACGGATTTTATCAAGACTTTACCAAGTTTGAAGCGGTCTTTTACTTCCAGTGAAGTG
Source organism: Acronicta aceris (assembly GCA_910591435.1). Lineage (NCBI taxonomy): Eukaryota > Metazoa > Arthropoda > Insecta > Lepidoptera > Noctuidae > Acronicta > Acronicta aceris. The sequence goes on from OU342775.1 coordinate 2,358,636, forward strand.
GTTCTACTACCACTTCACTGGAAGTAAAAGACCACAAAATCGTTTCAAACTTGGTAAAGTTATCAAAAATTGAATTCGCTTGTATTTATTTCCAGTGAAGTATTTTGTACGAAATGGTAAAGTAGGAACCTAGTTTAACGGTATCGAAATCCGAATAATAACAGAATTTGATGAAATTGTGTGTGAATTACGATTTATTTTGGTATTACTTTTGTAAGAGAAATTCGGTCCGCCGGACTCTTAATACTCAAGCATTTTTATTGATTACTAGCTGCTGTTGCCCAGTTTCACTCACGTCCCAAAAAGATTAACATTCTACATGTTCGATTCTAGGTGGCGTATCAAGATTAAACATGAACACACTAGATTTTAAGTTAAACGAAATAGTATCGTAGGAACCTAGATTAACGGTATCCAAATCCGAATAATGAAATAATTTGATAGAATATTGTCTGAATTACGATTTATTTCGGTATTACGTTTTAGTGGGAAATTCAAGCTCCGCCGGACCCTTAACTACGATGTCATAATAATAACGTGTGCGCTAACTGACATGTAGCAATTAAAAAAATATTGATTAAGGATCCCATACAAAAATTAACATTTTATTTTATGTAACTTTTAACGCGTTATAACTTAACAGATAGAAATGTGTCGCTGGGGAGTTTATTGCGTTACTTCTTCTTCGCAGCAAAAACACTACGAGGTGTTTCAGGTAATTCTATCAATCTCGATTTTAGCGCCTCCTAAAACTGCCCCCCGGGCAAGCCTGGTTTGCCCAGAAATTGGATTGCGGAGATTTGATAGCAGTTGCAGCCGCATCTGGTTAGACTGGAAGCCAACTCCAACATAGTTGGGAAAAAGCTGGGATTATAAGTCATCCTGAACCTATCATGCAACCCGAAGATTTAGGCAGTTGCCATTAGTCTAGCACCAATCCAAGCTTTGGGCTGCTGCTGAGAATTTCATAGAACAAACATCAATAACACATTGCTCGACCTGGGGATCGAACCTAGGATTTCTACCGTAGTAATCGCGCTTAATACTAATAAACTAATGAAGTAGTTACTAAACATAACCCTGACGTGTATGTTTCTGTTGAACGCTTTAGGAATACAGGCGTGAAGTTATGTTATTTTGAAGCGTCAAGATGTAACATACTGTTTGAATTATTCATAGAATTATTGTTTATTTATTATTAAGTTAACAAATGAAGCCCTCCTTGTTAGGGAAGCCAAATATTTGATAGTAAATTATGTTATGGCAGTTGTTAATGGTACAATTGTTTATGTTGCTTTCTCTTTCTGGCTTCAGCTGTTAGACAAGGAGAGAGTAACTTTATAACATCATTTTAGATGTTCTACCTCATTGGTCTTGTGATTGTAACTGCTAAGCTTAGGTCTTCTGTTCGATTTACATGTCAGAGTAGTGTTATTTTACGTGTTTTTCACGTTGTATTGATATCATTTAATTCCCGACGTTTCGGATCCTTAACAGTATCACGAGTAGACTGAGGTTTTGGACGTCTTAATGTTAAAATTACTAACAGCTAAGTTCCTTACATTTTTGTTAATTATTGGCGATCCGATTCACGCAGAACGAGCTCACTGTGTCCTTTCGTATTGCAGTTTTCGACTTAAATTTCGATTGAATAGAATGTATAATGCGGTTCCAAGCGAGTGGTAAACTCTTTTCTTCCCCATCTTCTCTATAATTGATCATCATTCCTAATAAAAAGGAGTTATATTTCAATGTTTACTATTCACGTTAGTGTTATTGAGTTTTTCTTGGATTGATGTGTACATTAAGTACGCCTCTGCCTTACCCTTCGGGGAATACAAGCGTGATGGTATGTTTATGTTATTTACTATTAATTTACTTCATTTGATCTGACACGTAATGGAAGATACAAAAATAAATATCTTTAACAAACTACATTTATATTTTTATTATATAATATCATAAGAGGCATAGCGTGATGTTATATAGCCGAATAGAATTTTTCAATTCCAACCAGTAGTTCCTGAGATTAACGCGTTTAAACAGACAAACTCTTCAGCTTTATAATATTAGTATAGATACCTAATATGTACATTGTAAAAAAAGATCCATTAAAATCGACAGAACGTACTCGAATTTACAGAAATATGAATGAGAAATATATACGAGCCTTCTCATTTTGAAGTCGGTTTAAAACAATCTTTGGCTGCCGTACTTTTAATCATATCTAACCAAAGGAGTAGAAAATTAGCTCTTTACGCGAAACATAAACACAATTACGTAATAACATTAACATGCCTAAGTTATCTATTTATTGAACAAAATAAGCCTTAATAATTTAAAATTAGAAGATCAAAGACAGTTTCATTTGTTTAAAAAGTATAATCTACTTTGAGAAAATGCTTGATTTCAGATAAGTATACCGTAAAGCTTGACACGAATTTTCTTTTGATATTGTATTAAATATGTTAATACACTTATTCCAATGTCTGCGTACTCTGTTATTCAAGTTAAAATATTTTTTGAATGGTTGGTATAACTACTGATAAAATAGAGCTTTACGAGAGTATGATATTAGGTTACTGATTTCTGAGAGTTACACGAATATTAGCCGTAATGATAGAATCTGTAAAGCGTTTTTATTTCATTATGGTATAAGGTTTTATAGTTGTTGAAATATAAAGTGCGAGTTCTTTCTAATTAGTTAAAAGTTATAAGGATCAAATTCGTATGGAGTGTTCACATTTGGGAGAGCCATGCTTCGGCACGAATGGGCCGGCTCGACCGGAGTGATACCACGGCCTCACAGAAAACCGGCCTTAAACAACGCCTACGTTGTGTTTCGCTGAGTGAGTGAGGTTATCGGAGGCCCAATCCTCTTTTAAAGGTCGGCAACGCACTTGTGACTCCTATGGTGTTGCGGGTGTCCATGGGCAGTGGTAATCGGGTGATCGGTCTGCTCGTTTGCCCTCCTATCCCATAAAAAAAACATAATGACCACCCAAAGATATTTTAATAACATAACATACGCCTGTATTCTCCCAAGGGCTAGGCAGAGGCGTACTTCATGTACACCCAGAGTTCGCCTGGTATGTTTAGGTCCCATATTATAGGGGGCGAGCCTATAGCCATTAACCGGGCACAAATCCAGACTCCGAGCTGCTCCTAAGAATTTCATAGAAAACTCAATAACACTTTGCTCGACCTGGGGATCGAACATTATCAGACTTCAAACAATATATTTTTTTTATGGGATCGGAGGGCAAACGAGCAGACGGATCGCCTGATGGGAAGCCATTACCGCCGCCCATGGACACCCGCAACACTATAGGAGTCACAAGTGCGTTGCCGACCTTTTAAAAGGGGATTGGGCCTCCGGTAACCTAACTCACTCGGCGAAACACAACGTAAACGTTGTTTAACGCCAGTTTTTTGTGAGGCCGTGGTAGCACTCCGGTTGAGCCGGCCCATTCGTGCCGAAGCATGGCTCTCCCACGTAAAAAGATTACTTGTAATATGGTGATGGGAAATCACGAAGAAAATTAAGTTTGATTACTTGTTTTTAATTGGAAATAAATTACTCAGTGGAACTGTGAAATGTCAGCCTGACGAATAAAATAAAGAAGCACTAAAGAACGTCATCGATCCATTGTAGATATTCCGAAAACCCGAACGAAACGCTTTAAGTTTACTTTTATCATGCGTACCGCTGATGTGGAATGCGCTTCCCGAGTGGGTCTTCCCCGATACATATTATAATCTATGTGTCTCTAAATCACGAGTGATTCGGTTTCTTCTAGGCCTGTGCGCTTTATCATAGATCGCAGTGTTGCTTAACATCAGTCGAACTGGCGGTTAAGCGTAAGCCTATCAAGAATAAAAAAAAATACAGGATCAAATTTTTTGTATAAATATATTCCCAATGTCCGCTGCATAATCATTTTAAATCTCTTTGCATTCAAAACTGACCTCTATTATACTTTAATAATTACCATAACCTAAAAAGTAAGCAACTTAATTGATCATTATTTACAAAACAATAAAAAATACATCGATACATCGTTAGCCATCGAAGCCACTCTACCTACACTCCCTCCATTTTTATTCCATCGCGTGCATCTAATCCACTAGATCTACCCATTACGATTATTATGAAAAAAAATCGCTGGGCACTAACCGATAAAATCCGTGATAATGTACCCTAGTTTCTACCCTTGATATAAGCGGATTATTATTTCAATATGATTATTATTATTTTGACAGCTTTATTAGGTTGGTAAAATTTCTCATACTACTTTATTTAAGTACTGGCTGTTTTACGTTGCGTCTCAAAAGATTTTTGAAGACAAAAGATAGCCTATATACTTCTAGGTCCAATCCATCCTTATTGAGTTTATGTTGTAATTTAGACTGCCTCATTAGTTTAGTGGTCCCAAGAGCGACTGCTACGCTAAAGGTTCGATCCCCAGGTCAAGCAAAGTGTTGTTGATTTTTTCTATGAAATTCTTAATCAGCTCGGACCCATATGGGTCTTCCCTGATAGATATAATCTGGGAGTCTTTAAATCACGAGTGAATCGGTTTCTTCTAAGCAAGCGCGCTCCATCGTAGACCGCATATCGCTTAACATCAGACAAACTGGCGGTGAAGCGTAAGCCTATCACGAATTAAAAAAATAAATATCCCTTGTACCTACTGTCAATGTATTTTTTTTAATCTGTTTTTTTTTTGTTTTTATCTGTTTTTGAGTGTCCTCGTGAACACGAAATAAATAGTTTTTCTTTCTTTCTTTCTATGCTAAAATTCATTATAATTGGTTAAGCGCAAAATGTTGAAGTCGGAATTCATTTTAAGTTTTTTTTATTATTGTTAATGAAATGTTGTCCGCAACAAAGTAACAATGGTACATAGATTAAGCCTTAGCTAAACATGACAAAAATATGAATATTAAGGAAATAATCTATACATATAATAAGTCTAAATCCATTCATTTCATTTTATTTAAAACTAACCATTGAAAACGAACATTAAAAATAACCATTAAAGTTAATTTCACATATAAATGTACTAGACTTCTGCAAGTCTAGTTAAATTATATGTGAATGTGTTTTTTTATATAAAAACATTGCCCCACACTATAATTTTCTCCTGTATCGTGGGTGCGTTTACAAACACAAATTCTCACATACACAAACACCCAGACCCGGAACAACTGCCTGTAGATCATACAAATATTTGCTCCGTGTGGGGATCGAACCCACAATACGTGGCGCAGAAGCCGATAGCTCAACCGCTATGCCAATCGTGTCGTCAAATATTTTTAACCTCTGCAGGTTAAAAATATAACAAAATAAAGCATATTCAAAATTAAAATATACTTACGGATACTGAATAAGATAAAGTAAATAGCTAACATGTAACGACACGATTGGCGTAGCGGTTGAGCGATCGGCTTCTGCGCCACGTGTTGTGGGTTCGATCCCCACACGGAGCAAATATTTGTATGATCTACAGGTAGTTGTTCCGGGTCTGGGCGTTTGTGTATGTGAGAATTTGTGTTTGTAAATGCACCCACGATACAGGAGTAAATCCTAGTGTGGGGCAACGTTTTTATTAAAAGAGAAAAGAAAGATAATGTAGCGACATCTACCGCGCTACATACAAACTGGGCAAGTCCTGAATCGCGCAATTGAAGTTTGCATCGCAACCTGCATATATACAACTGCCCGACATCAACCGTTGGGCCGTGGCCCGCCAGGCAAAACACCCGCCTGGTCGGAGGATCCTCCCTTTGGTGTGAGGGGCAACACACACTCGCCCCTCCACAAGAACATACTTATTTAACCAATTTTAGAGTAAAGTAGAGAAGTTAACAAGATATGTATTTTTTTTCTCTAACAACAACATATAGCCTCCTTCTTGTTTTGAAGTTGGCTAGAAATAACATTTGCATTTAATTAAACATGCAAATATTAAACAACCATTATAATATTTGAACAAAGGACCTCTTATTTTTCAGCTAACAAAACATGCAAGTACATTTTCTATACAATATCATGGTAATTTGTAAATTAAACGTCCAAAAAGGCACACTTTAAAAGTATAATTTAACAAAAATTAAGTATAGACATTTATAATTCATGAGTGAATAAAGCGTGTGAGGTGGGTTTGGAATTTTGACATTTTTATGTAAAAATATACATTAAAAATGAAAACTGTTTTATTTTTATTTTGACGCTTAACTTGAAGGGTATAATGAAATATACATTGAACTGCTATTGAAAATTTCCAGTAACACTACCCTGGGAATCGAACCCAGGCCCTTATGTTTCCAATGAGGCACAACATAATGACATTATGGTAATTATTAAACAGTATATTGATATATTTCGTCTTGCCCGACCTGGTAATCTAACTCAGGATCTCACGATCAATAGTCACACTTGTGACCACTGTGCAAATGAGGCAGTTACATATATATAACATACCATCACGCCTGTATTTCCCGAAATGTTAGGCAGAGGCCTACTAATGTACACCCACAGTTCGCCGGTATGTTTACGTCCCATGTAATAGGGGGCGATCCTATTGCTATTAACCGGGCATCAATCGCAAACTCCGAACTGTTACTGAGAATTTTATAGAAAAACTCAATTACACTTTGCTTGACCCGGGAATCGAAACCAGGACCTCTAGCGTAGCAGTCGCGCTCAAGATCACTAGGCTATAGGCTCACCCCCTATTACATGGGACCTAAACATACCGGCGAACTGTGGGTGTACATTAGTATGCCTCTGCCTAACCCTTCGGGGAATACAGGCGTGGTGGTAAGGTGGTATGTATATTGGAATATTTTTCATCAATTACCTACCTGCCCTGCATTCTACTTGCCCCAAAAAAGATAATAAGCGTCAGGTTCCCAAAACAGACCCTTTTACCGTCTCTATACTCCCGGCCGGTAATCCCATGAAATTTATTGTCCAGAATTAACGTTAAGTATAGAAGGGTTTATGATGTATGGTCCCGGTAATAACACATGTACCACGCTGGTGTCGAAATGAAACATGTGAATCCTTCGACATGGCGGCTTTGACACTTTTATGTGGTCTACGCAAATGTTCCACTGATCTGGTATCGTCGTGCGACGGGTTGTTTAGCTCCCTAGATTATGGTCGAGCTACCCAATGAATGCATTCGTGCCGTCAGATGGGACTGGCCTACTCAAAGACACTATAGCTCTTTCTTCCAAAGACCATTTCAGACATTGTCTTGCATTGTAACTCACGTATTTGCTAATAAGTACTATGTACACATACACATACATAACATAATCAACCCATGATACTGTCCCACTGCTGGGCAGGGGTCTTCTCTCAGAATGAGTGGGATTAGGCTACAGTCCACCACGCTGGCCTAGTGCGGGTTGGCAGACTTCACACGCCATCAAGAAAATCTCTCAGCCATGCAGGTTTCCTCACGATGGTTTCCTTCACCGTTTAAGCGCGTGATAATTAACTATTTAATACACACATGACTTCAAAAAGTCAGAGGTGCGTGCTTTGGGTTTAAACTCGAGACCTTTGACATGGCAGTCCAACGGTCATACCACTAGGCTATCAGTGCACTTATACTATGTATGGATTTTAAAAACTATTCAGGGACACATTTGAGTATACTTACGCAATTTTTTTTCGATGTTTTAATAACTATTCTGCTATTCGGGGAAGAGACAAAATCAACGAACTAAAGATCATAAAAATCGGTCCAGCCATTCTCGAGTTATAGGTGTTGTAACAAACCCGACTTTCTTTTATATATATCGATGTTAAAGTTTCTAATGTTTGTTACTCAATTACACAAAAACCGATTCCGTTGACACGTAGTTTACAATCTAGACTAACACACGATATTTTTTACGTCCACGCAGAAACCAGTACCGGAAAACCGGGGCTAAATTGATTCGCGGGTTCACTTTTATCAAAATTTACGTTTTTGTAAATTACGCAAATGTAAATTACGTGAAAAGGAATGCGATTTGGTATATTGTGCGCCAATTTAATAAAATAATTGGCATTTCATAGGGAGTGTTATGCAATCATAAATTTTACTATTGAAAGATTTGTAAATAGCAAAAAAAATAAGTACAAAAGAGTAAAAAACTTTCTAAAATAGCGTGTCAGAATACAAAAGAAGATGTATCTAACAAACTTAATCCTATTATGTCTTACCTAACAAATCCTAACCCTTCGCGTGCCACGAAAATGTTAAACACGCCATTTGAAATTCAAAAATGTCTGGTTATTGCCCAGCAAAGTTGAACGCGGTTCTCCATGAATTTTCCGTGGTCCCTGCAAGTTCGTGGTGTATGAAAGTAAAGCAGTTGGTCAACTTCTTTTGTTTAGCGGTGAATTTTAAATTTTTAGCGATGAAGTTTTTAAGTGTATTTGCAAACTAAACGCCATCATGTTTAATGTAGAAAACAAAATAATTATAAACTATAACTCCAGTATTATATTTGCATTTGCAACAGCTTTTTCTTAGATTTTTTTAAATACTCAGAAGCAGATCGGAGCTTGAGATTTGGGCCTGGTTAATGGCAATAAATGGGATCGCTCCCTAATACATGGGATCTAAACATACCGGTAATCTGTGGGCGTGCATTACTACGCCCCTGCCTATCTCTTCGGGCAATACAGGCGGGATGGTAGAGAAGTAAAAAGAAAACACATATATTGACGGCACACAACTCACAATGGTATGATATTTTATGTATGTAGTAGATCTTTACAGTTTAATTACAAATCATTAATCGTGAGGTGATCGTAAGTTTACATTTAAAAAATACGAAAATTATTATTTAAATTAAGAAGAATTTTTACGTGGGAGAGCCATGCTTCGGCATGAATGGGCCGGCTCGACCGGAGTGATACCACGGCCTCACAGAAATCCGGTGAGGCCCAATCCTCTTTTAAAAGGTCGGCAATGCACTTGTGACTCCTATGGTGTTGCGGGTTTCCATGGGCGGCGGTAATCGCTTACCATTTACCACCTATTCCATAAAAAAAGAAGATTGCGAGAAGCTTTCTACAGTTAGGTATGCCTTGTCTTTTAATATAACACTTCAAATAAATCCAAGTTAACATATACATTTCAAGTGAGAACGTATTTATCATGAGCTAACCCTCGCGTCACTGGACGAGGTATGACCGTTGCACATAAAAATAACAATAAAAAAACGAATGCAAAAAATCCATTTTCAAAAAAGATTCTAGTTTCAAATAAAAAAGTTGAAGACAAAGCCACAACTCGCACAGCTAAAATATCGTAGAAAAAATAATAGCATTAATAAACAACTTGACGCCGCTGCCACAGAATAATAAATTCATTCCATTTTCAAAACTTGTTCTACATTCAAATAAAAAGAAATCAGGGCAAAGCCACAACTCATTCAGCCAGAATATTGTTGGGAAAATTCATAGTTACCAATAAACAGCTTAATGTTGGGAACACGTAGGATTGGGACAAAAGTTTGGGGTAACGTCACGCCTTTTCCCTGTTTCGGTCAGGCTGCGGCGTGACAACGCCTGTTACCAGCAATCGGCGTAATATGCACTGATTTTTGTTATTTATTTTTTTATTTTAGTGAAGGAAAAATTCAATCGTGGGCAGGATTCGAACCTGCGTCTTCTGGGTAGATACACCAGATGCTCTGGCCTCTTAGTCACCGCGAGTCCCACCTGCTAGATCGATATTTGCCTTCACATTCTGAATTTACGTCATAAGGTCTTTTCGAAAATGAGTTTATAATCTTAGCATGGAAAATGCAAAAAAAAACACAAAAAGATATATATTGTTTCATTTTATCGTTTCCATTTTTTCAATTTCTTATGTTGGAGTCGGCTTCCAGTCTAACCATTTTTTTTTAATCTTGATAGGCCTACCCTTGACCGCCAGATTTCCTGATTGTAAGCAACAATGCACTCTACGATGGAGCGAGCTTGCCTAGAAAAGACCGATGATTTCAAGTTCAAGTTCAAATGTTTTTATTTCAAATAACCTTTTACAAGCGTGTATGAAACGTTATGATTCTAGTTGCACGGTCCCAAAAGGATGATCGATTGACCGTGGCAAGCTTACCTTGCAGATCGGATAGATTAGTGCTACGACCATTGGACTGCCAAGTCTTGACTTATGCATTAAAAATACAGGCAAATTGACACCCCTCCTTTTTTGAATTTATAACCAAAAATCTTCTAGAAAATAAATTATTTAGCGAACCACAAAATCGATACCACCAAACTATAATTACTTTCTTCAACGAACAAGAGGCTATTATGAAATATTAATAACTAGAAGATATAGTACGATATAGGTTAGTATAGAGAGCCAATTTTTCTGTCTATTGTGCACGGATAGCAATGATAAGGACAAAGCGAGGGAACAAAGGGGGCAGTACAATGCCGACACTGCAGAGTGAATGCGGTCATCGACTTCGATGCTATTTTAACGGCACTGTAATCGGCTCTGTTACTTATTGTTTTAGTTACAATTTCAGAATGGAAATGGAGCTAGTACTGAACTGAATTGTACCTCAATGGTAAAGGAAAATGGTTCCGTTAAATAAATGTCCATTGGTTGATTAATATTACGTAAGCAATCTTTGATGCCATGTCACCATGTTGGCAGCTCTTGATACCTTTACAGTCACTTTTGTTGCCATGTCCATAAATAAAACTTTGCGATGCTGGCAAGATGGACGGATGACCTGGTAAGGGGCGCTGGGAGTCGTTGGATGCAGGCGGCCTCTGACCGGTCGCTGTGGAGGTCTTTGGGGGACGCCTTCGTTCAGCAGTGGACTTCTGTTGGCTGGTATGATGATGATGAAGATGAGGTCTTGGATTAGATTTCCAAGTTGAGAAAGGTATGAAATTCTCAACAGAAGCTCAGAATGTTGTTGTGTGCCTAGTTAATGGCAATATGTGTGGCAATGGCTCGCTCCCTATTACATGGGACCTAAACGTACCGGCGAATTGTTGGTTTACATTAGTACATCTCTGCCTAACCCTTCGGCGAATACAGGCGTATGTAATGATAAATTACAGATTCAATTTAATTCTTAAATATTCCATCAAACAATTCGTTAACTAACAAATGAAGCTGAAAATTGCAGGGAATTTTTTTTTCATAACCAAGTTCCTGAAACGAAAACATTCCGCTATATGCGTATTTGAATGTTATTTACAATTACGAAAATATCTTGAATAACCGCAATTAAATTACTGAAACAGCTACAATAAAAATTCTGGCATCAAATAACGAGAAAATAAGGCAAAGTAAAATTGGTTAGCGGAACATAGAATATAATTTCGCTTTTTCCCCTCTGGGCCGAATACTTGATTCAAAACAATATACCTACTAAATTATTTTTAGGATACACAAAAAGAGAAATACGTTAAAAATTTCCATTAAAACTTTGTTAGAAAGAAAGAGCCTACAAGAAAGAAAGAAAGAAATAATACCTAAATTTATTGACCCCATAATCACACCACATAATGATAAATGATATTTATTTCTGTAAATAATTCTTAGACACCTATATTTTTTTAAAGTTTACTTGTAATGTGGGTCGCAATAAATGACAGCTTGTCTACGATATTTTTTTTTAAAAAAAGCTTGCAATCTGGGTCGTACATTACTAGTATTCTTGTTAACCCCTCGTGCTAAGCTAAATGCTTGTGTTACGAGTGGGTTCACGTCGGTAGTGCAATGGTCGCAAGTCCGACCCTCAGCCATTAGGCTACCGCCGCTTTTACTTTTATCTATAGCGGTAGCCCAGCATTTTCTGACTGACGACCCCAGACAAAAATAATAAAATTGTATTATACGTGAGTTTGTGAGTATGCCTGTTTGTTTCTCAATCACGCCGAAACAGCTGAACTGATCTGGATTAAATTTGGTACAGTGATAGATTATAGTCTGGAATAGCTCAAAGACTACTTCTTATCCAGGTCGAATTCAATTCTGAAGTCCACGCAGATGAAGTCCCAGGCAGAAGTTAGTCGGATTATACAACGGTGATGATAAAAAAATAAAACACACAACATTTTTTTAACACTCAGACGGATCGCCTGATGGTAAGCAATTACTGCCGCCCATGGACACCCGCAACACCAGAGGAGTCACGAGCGCGTTGCCGACCTTTTAAAAGGGAATTGGGCCTCCGGTAACCTCACTCACTCGGCGAACCACAACGTAAGCGTTGTTTGACGCCGGTTTTCTGTGAGGCCGTGGTATCACTCCGGTCGAGCCGGCCCATTCGTGCCGAAGCATGGCTCTCCCACGGAAAACATTATGGAAAGCTCTAACAAACAGTGGCAAGTTAATGTTTGATTTTATTCAAACTCTTACTCCGAATAGAAAATTTTTCAACGAACGCGAACAACTTTTATAAACCAGGTGCTGTTGTACTGTTCTGTTTTGGAAAACTGGATCAGTTGTTTTAAAATAACACAGCATAACTGCTGCCTGTAGAAGAGGAGAAAACGTTTGCGTAGCGCCTGAGCGATGGGCTTCTGCGCCACGTGTTGTGGGTTCGATAGAGACACAGAGTAAATATTTCAATACTCAATACTCAATACTCAATAACTTTATTGCATCCCATAATGTATACAAAAGCTGGTGGGTAAAATTAAAGAGAAACAATTATGGACCCTGTCGGGCACAGCAAGTTAGTTTTTTTAGAGGAGAGGATGAAGAGCGCTTTTTAAAACATAATATATTGAAATAAAGGAAGATATGATATTTAGATGTTTAAGTAGGTAAATAATACCTATTTAAATGTAGATTTATATTCATTTTATTTATTAATATTCATTTAATTATTTATTATTAATATTTATATTCTAGATTATGTATTAATTGTTATTGTTTATTTTTTATATATATTTATATATTTGCTGTAATTTTAATCAAATAGATTGTAAGTAATTAAAGTTTGCACGGTGAGTAAGGTAAATAAATATATTTAAGTACTGCTTGTTTAATATATTATCCCTATTTCCTTAGTTGAAATTTATCTTTGAGGTATTCGTCAATTGTGTAGTAACTTTTATCTAATAGAAATCGTTTTAATTTATTGGTAAATATATTATTTGATTCTGTGTTTTTTATGTATTCAGGTAATTTATTGTAGATTTTAATGGACGTAACAAATGCACTACTAATTTGTATGACCTACAGGTATTTGTTCTGGGTCTGGACGTTTGTGTATGTGAGAATTTGTGTTTGTAAACGCACCCATGATACAGGAGAAAATCCTAGTGTGGGGCAACGTTTTTTTTTAAATATAGATAAGAAATAGAGTTAGTATAGCTAATTGCATTGTGGATAAATCTGTTTATTTATTTATGTTATTTTATTCTTTATGCATACTCAATGTACAGAGGTGGAGTTAATGCCTAAGGCATTTTCTACTAGTGGAACTTTGAGAAATGCAGAAACAGGAATAGGTAGGTGTCTACCCATTAACACCAACAACAACCTAATCTTCTAATTACACATGACAAATATAATTTGAGGTGGGCTATAAAGTTTTTGGTAAATCATAATATGATTCACCGTAAAAAAATGCTAGGTACTTTTCAAAAGTCGAAACAAGTTGCACGGTTTCAAAAAGTGGGTCTAATGGAGACTAGCCGGCAAGAAACTACAAAAAACTCCATAGATTCTTTAAAGAAACATGATTACAAATATTAAGGTCAAGAACCTTATAAGCTTTATTATTTTGTTCTAAATAGTATCTAGAATTACTAAATCCTAAATATGATTTGATTTAAAGAAACGGTTGAATGCGGCCTTGGCGCTAAAATTCCGCTAAAATCCAGAACCGTGCTTAAATAATATAACATTTTCTTCCCAAAACACTATAAACACAAACGACCCACACTAATCCATACACTTTTTTTAATTATATTAGGTCAAATAAACCACGAATATCGATCAGATCACACAATTTTAAACTGCAGTTTACAGTCCGTTAAAATGCCATGATACGTAGCCACATAAAATATTCTGCGGTGCAATTGCAAAATTCAAATGCAGGTTTAATCGTAAATTCGACAGTATTAAAATGGGCGCATTCAGATGAAGCTGAAAATAATTTAACGTTAACTACATCAGAATGAGTAGCTAACGTAATACATATTATATTTACATAAAATTGACACTTCACGTGACCAAAGCGGCCAATATATATTGCGGATTTGTGGTCGTGTGCATGCTATATCAATATTTTTATACCACTAAGGCGGTAAACAAGCATACGGCCCGCCTGATGGTAAGCGGTTACCGTAGCCTATGGACGCTTACAACACCAGGGGTATCAATCGCGCGTTGCCGACCCTATAAAAATCTTTTCACACCTTTTTTGAAGAACCCCATGCTGTTGTCCTTTAGGAAAACCTCGGCGGGGAGCTGATTCCACAGCCTGAGTGTGTGTGGGAGAAAATTCCACTGGAATCGCACTTAAGTATCAATGTTTGCTATCTCGGTTATTGAATTGAATAGTGTAGTGGTATTTTTTTTTTCAATTATATCTATGCGTTTTTTAATCTCAATAAAGACTGTTTCGCAATAAAAACTAAACTGTTATATTTGCCTAGTGCTGCTTCTGCCTCTACTGACACCACTAATTGCCTAATTAGCCTAGTGGTCCTGAGTGCGACTGCTACGCTAGAGTTCCTGGGTTCGATTCCCAAGTCGAGCAGTGTTAATGGATTTTTCCATGAACACTCTGAAATAAAATACTGTAATAACTTCTAAATAAATAACTTCTCTGAAATAAATATTATTATTAATATATTAAATTAATTATATTAATATATTAAATAAATGAAATATTTAGTTCTCAGTTATGAATGTTGTATAGTTAATGTCGCGATTACTACTACCATGAATCTAGAACTTGTTATAGACCTACAAACTGCGAAAAATCACTTGTAATTTGAATTTCGAGCTCAGGTGAACGATCCGCTTTAAGAGATAAAATTATTATCTAGATATATCCTAACTAGATTAAGGTTGTTACAGACTTTGTAGATGAAACAAATCTCTCTAATAAACCCACCTTTCCGGGAAGCCGAAGGTAACTAACGTCACATCCGGCGTATTGAGCTACATCCTGTAGTTACTAACAACGTTATTTACTTGAGCTTTTGAAAGAGATAAAATGATTTAGTTTTTGTAGACCAAAATAGACATCAAACGATACCAAAATGTTTTTAGGAAAATATACTTTATTTAATATCTACCTCAGTCGTATTTTGTCTGACACACCATTGTTAGACAAGATTATGATCAACATTTAGCGTATAAGATAACAATATTAGAACTTAAATAATATTATATAAATTCTTTGGACATTTTTATTGAAAAGGAATTATAACTACTTCTGATAAGTTACAAAATTAACTGAAGGGTCCAATCGTTATTTTCCGCAGATGTCTTATTCGTCTTCGATTATATAACGTGATTTCGATTCCTGCCTGATATATTTTTTTAACTGTAGATACTTTTTTCGAGTCTGGGTGTTTGTGAACATGTGAGATAAATTAAGAAAAAGTAAAATCGCTTTCAAAAACATAAGTAATAATGTGTTAGCATATTAAGCGGATGCACCATTGATATTGTTAACATAGTTAGTTGTCTACTATTTAAATTATAATCGGTAAATATCCACACACGTATAATAATCAGAAACGATCCTTCCTTCCGTTATTTAAAATAATGGTTGAATATTTAGTGTTATATAGCTTAACAGATCATTATGTATTATTTGAAGTATTCTCATCACAATTATTTATTTTAATTGATCAACCAGGCATAAAAGTATACTTAATTTCTAATTGACATAACCTAATTTCCGTTCTACTTGTATAAAAGGCAGGGTACTTGGCATAAATCTTGGCATTCGAATAAAATATATTGTGCAAGGCGAAGCTCTGTTCAACTGTGTTTCCATAATCAAAAATAAAGTGATTAGATCCCATCGCAAGACCTCCATTTTTATTGTCCGTCACAAATACGTCACATATGGACGACACGTTTGGCGTAGCGGCTGAGCGATCGGCTTCTGCGCCACGTTTTTTATGCGCCATATTTGTATGATCTACAGGTAGTTGTTCCGGGTCTGGGTGTTTGTGTATGTGAGAATTTGTGTTTGTAAACGCACCCACGACACAGGAGAAAATCGTAGTGTGGGGCAATGTTTAAAAAAAAAATGTTATGTGCGAAACAGTTTCGGAAGTCAGTACCGTTGATTTGTTTTCGCCACCGACTTGCGAAACTATTCCGTATATAACATTTTTTATGGTTTTGAAGGCGGTTTTACTTTTTCTTTTTAGAATTTGATGTATAGACAACGTTATCATTTTATCATTTACTCGGTCGTCACGTGTTATTATCATTTTGTTCTAAATTTTGTGATCAGATCTTGACCAAATTTATGACCAAAAAAGAATCATCAAAATCGGTTCATAATTGACGGAATAATCGCATAACAAACGTACAAAAGAAACATACAGTCTAATTGAGAACCTCGTTTTTTTATGGTATAGGAGGGCAAACGAGCAGATGGATCGCCTGATGGTTAGCGATTAACACCGCCCATGGACACGCGCAACACTATAGGAGTCACAAGTGCGTTGCCGACCTTTTAAAAGGATTGATCCGGTAACCTCACTCACTCGGCGAAACACAACGTAAACGGTGTTTAACGCCGGTTTCCTGTGAGGCCGTGGTATCACTCCGGTCGAGCCGGCCTATTCGTGCCGAAGCATGGCTCTCCCACGTATAAAGTAACTGAAGTCGGTTGAAAATTTTCTCTAAAAAAAAAAAATATTATACTACTCACACTTCTAGTTCACTTTTACTATCAGGTTTGTCATTTGGAGCATGTACTACTTAAATTAAGATATTAATTATAAGTTTCATATATTGTAACGCTCTTAACAATGAAAATGCTACAGACATTTGACTAAATAATTCATTATTTTCAATTTGAAGCGAAATTCTGACAACACATAAATTGGTGTGAAGACATTTTTCCGTACTGTTGAAGCCAAATAGGTTCTACCCTTGAAATAAGGTTCACATTGAAATAATTTATGCAAAATCTTGTAACACTAGGTGGTAATGGTATTTCTCTAACGCTATTAAGACAAACAGCGCTACCCTTCTGAATTCACCACAAAGCCTGCTCAACCAAGAAGCATAAAATTACTCAACCGTATACGTGTAAACCGAGCCTAATTTAATTAAAAAATAATGACACCTTTTGTCGGCTAAATTAAAAGGAGGGTTAGGTGTTGAAGTAATTTCTCCTCTGCCTCCTTGCGTAGGTTCGTCGGGCAGATGCTCAGTTTCAATTCCAATTTCGTTTGTAACCACCCTTAAAGCGTGTTGACGGTTCAGCGTCGGGTTAAATCTTCGAGGTTTCTTTGCAGAATGAGAAGGGTAATTAGGTGTGTATTCTGAATTTTCTTGCTCGTCTTCTTCGATGATATGTTAAGTGAGAATTATTATTTAAGTAGACCAAAAATAGATATTAAACAATAGCAAGAAAGTATTTTGTAAAAAATTAAAACCAGCACTGATCATGAAATATCAAGTAAATCTCAGAAACCAGCATGCACCTAATGCGTGCATTACGGAGATTTACACGAATATTAGACATACACATTACATACACGCACGACACACTCACAAACACACACGCACACAAATACATAATTTTAGTCAGATAAAATGTTTCCCTTTTTTTATTCGTGATAGGCTTACGCTTCACCGCCGGTTCGCCTGATGTTAAGCGACACTGCGATCTACGATGGATCGCGCTTGCCTAGAAGAAACCGATTCACTCGTGATTTCCCAATAATTTGTTATATTTTTACTTTAATAACTAATATAATTATTTTTGATCTCAAGTTGATTAACTTTCTAAAATAATGATTGATAATAACGTCACCTTATGATGTAAATTCAGAATGTGAAGGCAAATTTTGATCAAGCGGGTGGGACTCGCGGTGGCTTAGCGGTCAGAGCGTCTGGTGTATCTAACCAGAAGACGCAGGTTCGAATCCTGCCCGCGATTGAATTTTCCTTCACTAAAATATCTTTATAATGATTGATATTTTATTGTTTCGTCAAATAAAGCAGTGACATCACTTTGCAAAACTCAACTCAGAGCTCTAAGATACAAGCTCAGTCTGATTTATAACCACTATATACTGTTAAACAGTAGATATTATAGTGTAGTTTTTTTTAATTGACAGGCAGTCAGACAAACATATATTTTTCCTTACTTTTTTTATAACCTAACTGACGGGTCAAACTCAAAATCAAAATTTTTTTAGTTATCTAGCCTATGTTGTCCGTTTTCTTAATATTATTTAATATTTGTTCCGTACGGGAATAGAACCCACGAACTAGTTAGGTACGTGTGTAGATATACCATCTAACATAAGTAAACGTATCCAAATACAAAACCATATAAAAATCACTCAACTGACACTAATATCGACCGGTCCATATTACCAACATTTGTGGTTGAGTAATTTTAAAAACCACTCAACGACTTGTAATATCGACCGTTGTTTGTGCTACTGCTAATATTGTCACCCCTACAACCGTTTAATGAAGAAGCTGCTTGTTCAAACAAAAGGCACAAATGAAAGGCCCGCGGGAGCCCCGATGTTTTTTGCGCTCATTTTTAACAAGGGCGCCTTTGTTCTTATACTAAGCTCGTTTTGTTACGTTTGATTGAGATTTACCTTTGTACGCTGTTTATTCGCTGCTAAGCCTTTGAGTTTCAGTTACCAGGACATTATTCCCCCTTTTATCGCAATGTTTTAAAGAGCATTGGGTGTGATGTATGTGATTTTACTATAGTTATTTGTAGTATCGAATACTTTGAGTCGGGCAAAGTCATCATCCTTCTAACTTTTCTCCCTACTATGTTAGGGGTGGGCTTCCAGTTTAAACAAATGCGGTAGAATATGTATTTTTTGGGCAATAACCGATAGCTATAACCGATTTTCAAAGTATAGACTGGTTGTCAGGCTTTTTGGTCTTCTGACTATAACCATTGTCATATGTAGGTGTTCGTATGTTAATAGGCTTTACATGCTCTACGAGACATGGAGGGGTCTCATTGTGTTAGGATTGATCACCCATCCACAGACTGACCGCGTTAGGCCTAATTTAAACTTGCAGATTAGTTGATCAGCATAGTTATTAATTTGCCCTCCCAAGTCATGAAAAATATTACCGTGTTTTTACATATTTAGGTTCTTATAAATTATCCATATCAGCTTGGAGGCTGGATTTGTATCTGGTAGTAGCAACCCCATTGCATGGGATTAAAAAACTACCCGCCAACTAAGTGCATAACTACACCCACATCTAATGTACTTACGTAACATCGGCGTTGTCTATATGACATTCACCACACAGGATAAAGGTACATCTTATCATCAAGTACAGTCATCATCACATTATGGTATCCACACCTGTCAAACTTCTTCAATAGATTTTTAATTTAAAATAAATTTAATAAAATTTTCTCATAGAAAGAAACTTCAGACCATCACTTGGTATAATAGAGATGATGTCTGTATTAAAAAAAAAAAACGTTATATTCAATCCGTCAGTTATATTATCCAAAAATATTGGACACGTATTTTTTGCTATATCAAAATAATAAGAATTGACAAACATAAAGAGCATCAAAGTTCCGGAGTGGGAGGTTGTGACGTCACTATTTCTTAACAAAATTACGAACCCGTGACGTCACGCGAATCTTAAATGCACTATATCGCCATCATTTTTTTTAAAGAAAATATGTGTACATTTTTTTATAATCTGATGGATCAAAATAATTTTTTTAGTCATCTAGCCTATTTTTAGTTAAATACATTCTATCTTCCAGGTTCCAATACATCTCATTGAACACATCAACTACGTCAGTTTACACTATCCTTATAATGCTCCTAGCACATTCTCCAATGAACAGACAAGAGAAACAAACACGAATACTAAATACAGTGTAGAAGCGAAAACAAACAGTTGAAATACTCAAGATGGCGACGAGATTAAATACAGTAGGACGAAGTCCGGAAATTAAAGCAAAGCATCTTACCTTACGTACGAGAAACACTTTAATATGTTTTGGATTAATAATTAAAATTAGTGTTTTTAGGAGATATACATAATCAACCCATTACATTGTTCCACTGCTGGGCACGGGTCTCCTCGCAGAATTAGAGGGATTAGGCTATAGTTCACCACGCTGCCCTAATGCGGGTTGGCAGACTTCACACACCGTCGAGAAAATCTTTCAGGCATGCAGGTTTCCTCACGATGTTTTCCTTCACCGTTTAAGCGCGTGATAATTAACTATTAATATGCATATGACTTCGAAAAGTCAGAGGTGCGTGCCTTGGATTCGAACTCGAGACCTTTGACTTGGCAGTCCAATAGTCATAACACTAGGCTATGGCTGCTAGTAGTGTAGTTAGGAGACATAATTATGTAGGATTAATTAGCACTAATCACTTGGTATGAATTAAACATAATATGGGGTAAACGTGTTCTTGAGTGGAGACCGCAACTCGGCAAACGTTGCGGAGGACGCTCTCCGGCAAGATGGAGTGATGATTTGCGAAAGGTTGCTGGCGGGAGCTACACGGCGCACATTGGGGAGGCCACGTCCAGCAGTGGACTGCTATAGGCTGATGAAACCTAATTTAGGTGTTCCTTGTAACTTGTCATTTTGACTGGGTTTTAGCCTCTTGTGATCTGTCTCTCACATATATACGACACAATACAGTAAAACTGAATGTTTCACCTTTATTTAAATAGATAATAAAATAACCATTCGAACATATTTTCTGAGTAAATATGGGATCATTAATCGCTACAGCAACATGGTACATGGGTAATTTAAAAGGAAAATACCGTGACGTTTGATGTCGCATTTACAATATTGACATGGTTGATATTGGCAGTAACACGTCAGTCTATGGTTACAAGTTCTTATAACAAGCCCATGCCCTTATTCCTCGAAGGGTTCAACAGAGGTGTTCTAATGTGGTGTACAGTTCACAGTTCGCCGGTCCCAAATTGATGTCCCATGTAATAGGAGGCGAGCCTAATACTATTAACTGGGCACAAATTCAAACTCCGAGCTGCTACTGAGAATTTTATAGTAAAACCCAATAACACTTTGCTCGGCCTGGGAATCGTACCCAGAACCTCTACTACTAGAACAATAGACTAATAAGATAGTTCAGCTCTTAATTACCGTTTAACACCCATGAAGAAATACAAACAAAATATATTTTGACAAAGAATATGACTTTTGATTTTGACTTTATACGTTGACACAAAAAATGATTTAATTTACCAACATCCCAACCTATAAATAATTATAACAATTTACCCAAAGCCATCAAAGAGAAAAACAAAATCAACACATTTATCAATCATTTAAAACGTTTCCTGCTAACTAAATGCTATTACACATCAGAATTGTTTGACTATAAATCATTTAAAAAATAAAACATTTAATGGTCACATTAATTTTCTACTTCTTAACACAATAACACTATCAAATATAAACCTAGATTATAACTACCAAAGAAAATTAATAAAATCACGATGCAATATAATATAATAATGAAATCAAAACATATTATAATAAAATAAGTTATAAATTAAATTTTATAAAATGAGATAATATATTTTTTTATGGGATAGGAGGGCAAATGAGCAGACGGATCGCCTGATGGTAAGCGATTACCACCACCCATGGACACCCGTCACAAGAGGGGTCACAAGTGCGTTGCCGACCGTTTAAAAGGGGATTGGGCCTCCGGTAACCTCACTCACTCGGCGAAACACAACGTAAGCGTTGTTTAACGCTGGTTTTCTGTGAGGCCGTGGCATCACTCCGGTCGAGCCGGCCCATTCGTGCCGAAGCATGGCTTTCCCACGCAAGCAGTGATAGCCTAGTGGTATGACCGTTGGACTGCCAAGTCAAAGGTCTCGAGTTCGAACCCAAGGCACGCACTTCTGACTTTTCGAAGACATGTGCGTATTAAATAGTTAATTATCACGCGCTTAAACGGTGAAGGAAAACATCGTGAGGAAACCTGCATGTCTGAGAGACTTTCTCGATGCCGTGTGCACCTGCACTAGGCGTGGTGGACTATAGCCTAATCTCTCTCATTCTGAAAGGAGACCCGTGCCCAGCAGTGGGACAGTATAATGGGTTGATTATGTTATGTTATTATTTATTATATTTCGAACCACGAAACCCCTCGAAATATTATTGTTGAAACTTTGTAACATTATCACAATCCTGTCTTACTCTGAAGTTCGTGTACGTTTTGAAGAAATTCCTCCGTAAACAAAAAAGGTACTCCAAGGTATGTATGTGGAGACAACGCTTAATTACTAAGTTGTGTAAGAACATTCTACCTTGTACACAACACAGCCCCTAATTAAAATTTACCCCCACATACATAAATACATATACCTAGTATATGTATTTACCTAAGTATGTTGTGGCCTCATTCACCTAAAACTTGATGTTACTATGGGACCATTAGACATTCTCTTTCAAACCGTTATAAGGCGTGTACGTAATCTAGGATTAAATTTAATTCTTGCTTTATATCTAAGTAGGTAGATAAATATTTAACACTCGCACTAGCTGTTGAGTGAGGGGCCCGTAGCTAAAAAATAACTACGCTGATCTATCGATCTGTACTTACTGCGTTTAATACATGGATGGGTGACCATTTTAACGTTTAAATAGACTAAAAAAATGATGCCTGGACGTTACTGGAGTATTGTACCTATACATAGTTGGAAAAAGGATTAGATGGTGGATGATAGCTTCGCCGTTAACCCGCAATTATTTAATTATTCACAATTCCATGTGAATTAAAGAAAAAAACTCACCGGGATTGTCGAGGTCACATGTATGGAAAGTCAAGATGGGTTTTCCCTCCATCCAAAAGGAGGAACTTCCGACCAAGCGGGTGTTTTGCCTAGCGAGCAACCGCCCGACGGTTGACATCGGTTCTTTAAATATGCTACTTGCGTTGTAAATATTGCTTGCGCGATGCAGGATTTATTGTCGCTACCAATTGTATGCTTCTAAATCTATCAGTTTAAGCTAATTATTGAGTACATTACAATGTATATGAGCACAAAGTTCATAAGTCCTACAGTGGCACAAATAATTAAATATGAGACAAACCCCTCTAAATTCTGAGTTCATGCTTCAAAACTTGGCACAGTAACATATAATTATACACCATATAACTTTTTGATGAACATCAAATACATTGTCCCATTTGGGCGCCAACAAACAAAGACAAGTTCTATTGGCACCCAAATGGGACACACATTATTCACTATTATACCACACGGTATCATAACAAATAACGAAACTAGTTACTAGATCAATGTCAATAAGTAATTCAAAGGTACTCAATACATTGGACGCTATAAAAAGCATCCACTTACCATACATTTTTAAAGGGATCGATGGGTGGGTCAACCCGGGTGTTATTACCAAAATCTAACTTGTAAATAATTGGTGTTTTTGGGTAAACTTTCAAGGGTAGCCTTGTCCGTGTAATTAGTGGGAATGTTTTTGTATTATTTATTATACTTTAACCGAACCGGGCTTTTCCTTAATGTCGATTTGACGGGCATCGATCCGACTGGCAGGAAATATAATTCGGGTCGATGAGCCGAAGATATTAAAGGATTTTTGTGGTTTGGAAAATTGTTATGGGAATAATGTTTGAAATGATAAGCTCCTTGTACTTCAAATTGTAACAAATAGAATTTATTATACCATTAACAATGTAAAGTATACCTCGTAAAACATTTTAGATAGTACAATATGATGTTTTGTGTTATCTTTTGGGGCTTGTTAACATAATTTGAATTATATTTTCTCACTAGAAATAAATGTTAAGCATTTATTAAAATGTTATATTATCAAATTATAAGCTTTTTCCATTCTGTCTCTTTCTAAGTATATTCACGATACATTGAGCTGCCTAGATGATGCTCGAGTTACACAAAAACTGATATATGCGTGCCGTAAGTTAGGACTGGGGCCGTATTATGACGTGTTAACTCTATCATTTTTAGGTTGTAAGAAAGAGATGAGGCTATTTAATATGTAGAGCGGCCATCTCTTTCACACAACGTAAAAATGATGGCGTTAACACGTCATAATACGGCCCCTGAACTACTCAAACCTGCTATGGCTCTTTCTTCAAGAGACCATGTCAGGCACTCCCTTGGATAGTAACTCAATACTTATTTGTTATTTAATAGTAAATGAAAAAAATCAATCGCGGGCAGGATTCGAACCTGCGTCTTCTGGTTTGATATACCAGACGCTCTGACCTCTAAGCCACCGCGAACCCTACCCGCATGATTGAAATTTTGCCTTCACATTCTGAATTTACGTCATAAGGTGACGTTTGGTGACATCTCTCTGAATTTTTTCCTTTACTATTAAATAACTTAATAATCTTAGCATGGAAAATGCAAAAAAATCACAAAAAGATACTTATTTGTTATTATTATATCTGGACTTTAAAAGATACCATAATTCTCTGAGTTTGTTTCAGTGTTTCTTCTCAGAGAAAAAATGTCGGTATAAAAATACGTAAAAAATTGAGTACTTTAAAGTGTCTTTAAAAGATTTATTTGAAATAAATATCATCTATCAACTGTCTAACAATTTTAATCAATATTTCATTTCAGACAGAATTATCAATTTATTTATTCCTACCAGCCGGACTATCAGCGTGTCTGAGCTGCAAATCGGTGACTAATTAGCAGCAAACCAACTAATTAGTTAATAACATAATTTTAGTAGATAGAATTTAAGGAGAATTTCGATCCCCAGGAGTGAAAATAATTGATAGGAATTCCGACCGTTAGTTTATAGGCCAAATGTATGTAAAGTGATGTGTGCGGAAGGATCCTGCCTAAGATCTAATGTTTCTTTCTCTTTAGTAGGTAGGTACCTAAAATATGAACACAGTCTTGTATGAGTGATAATTTTCCACCAGAAACCTATTACCGGTTCCATTCTTTGCGGAAGCGTCTAAAACGTTATGCATTATTAGACGTAATTCAAACTCCGTCCTAGCATTTAGCCCCCGCCCCTTCCTATTCATGGGCGGGTAGCAATTAAACCACTATTTTGTAGTTTCACCTAAATTACAGCTACAAAAGCCTTTGAAACTTGCACATTTGGATGCGATGACCCTATGAAAGGGGTGAAATATTTGGTCTGCTAACGCAACCCTAATTTATAATGATAGTTTATTGTGAGTCTTTGTCTGGAAGCTTCTAATAAAATATTGTCCACTTCATTATCCACGTAGATAAAGCATGACATTAATTGCTTTGCACTGATTTAATAATATAGTTTTATCATACATATACTTAAGCATAACATGGTCATAACCGCGACTGGTCCGTCAGGTGTATCCTATGTTCCCAGATCGAACAGTATTGGATTTTCTATGAAATTGTCAGAGTCATTGCTCGGAGTTTGGATTTGTGTTTGGTTAACGGTAATAGGCTTGCCTTCGATATTTTTTTTTTAAAAAAAGCTTACTAGCAATGTGGGTCGCACATTACTAGTATTCTTGTTGTAGTATACTTGTGTTACGAGTGGGTTTACAATGGAATTTTCGGTAGCGCAATGGGTAGGTTTCGAACCAGCAACCACATGATCACAAGTCCGACGTCCTAGACATTAGGCTACCGCCGCTTTATATATACTCGTAGTTTGAATAAAGCAGCGTATATATAGTATTTTTTCAAGGTGAGATAAACAAAATATTAGTCAGAATAATACCTAGGCGTTTATAGTTATATTTAGGCCTAACATCTCCGCAAAATGATAGACATTAAGCATCAATTTACTCACAGGGATAATGACAGAGGGAAGTGGAAGCGATTACCACCGGGTGGCCTCACAAAATAGGTTCCTATTGAGTGCCTCATCTTCCCCAGTAATTATTTCTGTACGAAAAATGTTTTATTATTTAGTATTTGTTACATCTGTTTTCTCCATGAGAAAGGTAGAAACGGTTGATTCATCGGCTGATGATAGATAATGTTTTTTTTTTCTTTATTTAAGTAAAGAAGGGTTTGGTCACAAAGTGATCATGCCACCCCTATCAGTGGAAACAAATTATATTAATATATACTTATTTAACATCTATTTCTTAAGCCTACATTTACAATTCGATACAGTTTTTTTGCTATTGCTGATATAGGAGAAGCCAATATACTATTACATACACCCAGGCAGTGCAACCGCACATGGGTCTCTGCCTCAAACTCTTTTCTTTTCGATTCATTCCGTACACAATCCACCAAAATATGAAATACGTCTTCTCTTATGTCGTATTCGTAGCAGTTTGGAGTTGCAATTCTATTTTCATTCTTCTCTATACCGTTAGTTTACAACCGACTTTAAAAAGAAGAAGGTTCTCAATTTGACTGTATGTTGTTTCTTTTTTGTTTGTTACGCGATTACTCCGTCAATTATGAACCGATTTTGATGATTCTTTTTTTGATCCGTAGGTCATACTTCAGAGGTGGTCCCGGTCAAGATGTGATCTCAAAATTTAGAACAAACTGACAATAACTTTAAAAAAAAGGAAAACCACCTTCAAAAACATAAAAATAATGTTAGGTGCACAACAGTTTCGGATGTCGGTGCCTTTGATTTGGTTTAACCAAATCGAAGGGTTTGGCTTATGTTTTTGAAGGTGGTTTTACTTTTTGTTAAAAGTTATTTTATCAATGTATACAGAGACAAGATATTATGAGAGCGCCATCTAGTATTCAAATTCTAAAGTAATAGTTAAAGCGAAATATACCTAATACTGGCTATACTTTAAGTCTGTAAATTGTATGTTTATAAGTCTTCTGCTATACAGGGAATATTCCTCAGTGTGGTAATGACTTTAAAAAAGAGAATGAATATATTATGGAGTATGGATGTAACAGTTGGAGGTTATCGACCTTGGCAAATGTACTACAATCAAATTATGGAAGTTCTCGAAAAAGGCCAGGTTAAATGCACCCTAAATCGACGATCATGTATTTCATTCATGCATCAGGTTAATGAACAAAGCTGTAATGGTATTTTTGAGCATCTCTAACCACTTCTCTCATTTATTTTCAGGTAACCGCAGTTCCCGAGGGTTAATGAAACAATCAAGGAAACAAATTTATTTGAGTTTTAATTAAGCAGACCTATATTTTATAATATTCTGATTTGGGGGTGGTAGATATTTTACGTAACTGGATTGTATGTGCCATCTGTGAATTCATTACCTGCCTTCATATCGGAGGATTTACATCGGATACTGTAGCGAAATATCCTGTCAAATATAAAATACTTAAGAGTCCGGCGGACCGAATTTCTCTTACAAACATAATACCGAAATAAATCGTAATTAAAACACAATTTAATCAAATTCTGTTATTATTCGGATTCTGATACCGATAATCTAGGTTCCTACTGCTCCATTTCGTCCAAAATACGTGACTGGAAATAAATATAAGCGAATGCAATTTTTGATAACTTTGCCAAGTTTGGAACGATTTTTCGGTCTTTCATTTCCAGTGAAGTAGTAATAGACAAAATAGTATCGTAGGAACCTAGATTAGCGGTATCGAAATCCGAATAATAACATAATTTGATAGAATATTGTCTGGATTACGATTTATTTCGGTATTACGTTTTTGTGGGCAATTCAAGCTCCGTCGAACCCTTAAGTAGCGGTACAAATATTAACCATCATAACATACCATCACGCCTGTATTCCCCGAAAGGTTAGGCAGAGGCGTACTAAAATACACCCACAGTTCGCCGGTATGTTTAGGTCCTATGTAATAGGGGGCGAGATAAAAAACAGAAACAAATATTATTGTAATAAAAATACTTTGAGCTGCTACTGAGAATTTCATAATAAAGAAAAACCCAATAACATTTTACTCGACCTGGGACCCGGGACTGCGTAGCAGTCACAGTCAGAGGCATATAAATTCCTTAAAGATAAGGCAAGTCAGAATAAACACTTTACCTCCTGTGGGGACGGGTTAGAATACTATTCCTCACTGCCTTTCAGATAGGCGTCCCGTAAGAGGCGTGAAAATATCTGACTAGCTCGGTGTTAGGACCTCTTGGGGTTTGACTGGCTGGCGAGCACCCTTACGTCGGAATCTGTCGTAAAGCACCTTGGTGTGTGTTTCGACGTTTGTACTTAAGAGCCAGTTCCCCACGATTGTATCGGCTCTAGCAGTCTGTAGTCTGCAGGGGTTCTTAAGGGTCAACAACGCATCAGCAACTCCTCTGGTATTGCAGGTGTCCATGGGCGACGATGACTACTTACCACCAGGTGGCTCAAGCAATAAAAAACAGTACTCCTGGACTATTAACTTTAATGACATAACGCCCATTAAAGTTATAACTAGCAAGATTAATAGCAAGGTTAATTTGCATTAACCCTAAATATTAACTGTTGCCTTGTAACCTTATGAGCCGGTAGTTTTATGGTAAATGGCAGTACATGTTAACTATGACTGCAGCGTACAGTCGAGCGGAAAATTATTAAAGGAATAATAACATACTGTCACGCCGCTATTCTCCAAAAGGTTAGACAGAGGTGTACTTATGTATACCTACAGTTCGCTAATGTGTTTAGATCCCATGTAATTGAGGGCGAGCCTTGTGTAAAGGAACAATATTAAAAAAATATACAAATATTTCAGAAACATTTAACAATTTTCGCTTTGAATGTAGGCTGCGTATGAAATCTCTGTCAGAAAAAGGAAACATGAAAATTTTAAATAAATATACAAGGATCAAAATCGGCGAGTAAAGAATTACCGGCTGTAAAATCCTTTTCTGTTATAAAAAATGTATAAAATTTTCCGTGTTTATACATTCCGCTCCGTTCTAGGACTTTGAATGGCAAATTGACTTGATGTCCCATATTGATTAAAAAAACATAGTCATTGTGTTTTCATCATTAGTATTATCATTCACAGCTCAATTTTAGACGTCGGCAAACGAGCATACGAGCCACCTGATGGTAAGTATTCATTGTCGTCCATGGACACCTGCAACACTAGAGGAGTTGCTGATGTGTTGCCGGCCCTTAAGAGCTCTGTATACGCGCCGATTGAAGATCCCCATGTCATAGCGTAGTGGGGTCACCTCACGGGAAAGACCATTCCATTCCTTTCTACATATTACTGAGTATAAGCCTAGTATAGTATAAGTTTCTTGTCCTGTGTTAATCTTATCCACATGGACCAATGAATTCTCTGACGTCATCAACCTATCTCGCTAGCAGACACCCCACAGTCCTTCAGCCTGTCTCCAGTTTTCACGGAAAGCAACTAAAAATCATTGCATGAAGCCAATCATGGCTACTTCAAAATTAGTTTGACGTTACTTGAAATAATTTTGAGGAATATTGTTTAAAATCAAATAAGTATTTCAGGAAGGGTAAGGTTGGGGTAAGTTTAGCCTTAACTCAATTTTCCATTTACGGTCCGAACACGAAGCAATAAGTAGGGATCCATCAGACTTCGAAAACAAGTTAAGGCGAACCCTTGTGGGTTCTCCAAGAGTTATGAGCGTATACTGAGTCATGCTGTATATACATATTATTACATAGTATACATATATTACTGTACCATGACTCAACCGCTAGTAATTGATAAGAACTATAATATTTAGTTCGCAACATTTCATTGTTTTTTTCTTGTTTCTTTACGGCCAGTTCCAATATCTAATCCGTCGATAGATTTGGTTACGTACTAGAGATAGAATTTTGACATTACTTGTATGGACCTAATGTCAAAATCCTGTCTCTAGTAAGCAAATTTATCGACTGATTTAATATTGGCACAGCATTATTAGACTTTTAGCGTCAGTATTTTCTTCACTTTTGAAGATAGATTAACAAAACTCTTTAGTATTCATTTAGTAAGTTTTTTTTTCTTGGCAAATTAAAATATTTAAATTTTATGTGACGGAATTAGAATATAACCATGCAAATAAACTCATAACGTATTCAAATGCTTGAAAAAGTTTATTTAAATTAAAAAATATTAATTTTAACATAAATATAATAAAATCAGTCCTTTGGCTTATCCTTAGTTTCCATAAAATACAGTTTTTATTTATTTAAAACTAATGGGCCCGGCAAACGTTGTCCTGCCCTGTATCATCATCTTCCTGCTCTTGTCGCAATTGATTTGTGGTCGGCGCAGCATGTCCTTTTCTTCCATTCAGCCCTATCAGCCGTCACCTCAATTATTCACTCCCTTTCACATTTCTTGCCCTGTATATAAAAATATCGTAGAACCCGATTGCGGTGCCACCTATCGGCTCAAATTGTGAATCTAAACCATTCATGGACCTAAACATACACAAAAAGAATGAAAAGAACGCCATCTACTGGCCTTACTGAAATAGAAAACCTCACAGAAAACAACGCCATGTTCATTTGTGTCCCTGATTTATTTCTGTCAAATCTGTCCGTTCCAGATACAATATGTATGAGAAAGTAATTTTTCTTCAAAATGTTCTTGTTCGTGAGATTTTTCGATGTTTTAATTGTTATTCTGCTATTCGGTGAGGAGACAAATCCAACAAACTAACGATTATAAAAATCGGTCCAGCCGTTCTCGAGTTATACGAGTAAGTGTTGTAACAAACCCGACTTTGATTTAAATATATAGATATTTTTCAACAGTGCAACGGTTAAAGTTCAAAGTCACACCGCGTCCTTTGCTAGTCTGATGTCTAAATACATTTATTAACATTTGTGTAGCCGAATGTACGCACATAAACACAGCAGCTCCATAAACAGCTTAGTTTAACACATTAATTAAAATGGCTATGTTTGAACAAAACTTGGATAATGTTTATACACACGAGGTGAAGCAGTGATAGCCTAGTGGTATGACCGTTGGACTGCCAGGTTAAAGGTCTCGAACCTCTGACTTTTCGAAGTCATGTGCGTATTAAATAGTTAATTATCACGCGCTTAAACGGTGAAGGAAAACATCGTGAGGAAACCTGCATGCTTCAGAGATTTTCTCGACAGCGTGTGAAGTCTGCCAACCCGCATTAGGCTAGCGTGGTGGACTATAGCCTAATCCCTCTCATTGTGAGAGGAGACCCGTGCCCAGCAGTGGGACAGTAGAATGGGTTGATTATGACACGAGGTGACAAAACTCCGCAGACTAGTTGACTTTTCCTTAATATTAAAATACTATTAGTAAAAACAAGTACATAATACGAATATAATCACCCGTGGATTTTTAGTTTATTGTTAGCTTTTTAAGTGGTGAAAATACTCATGATTATATACCTCTGCTGAGAAAGGAATCAGATAAATTCTCTCGGAAGTGTGAATAAAGAATCCAATGCATCTAGCAATTTGGAATATTTTAAGTTAATAATATTTGAGCAAAATATTAGCAAGTACTGAAATTGTCAATGTCAAGTTTCCTCATAGGAAGAAAGGAAAATAAAACGTAAAATTACCCTGTCATTTGGTGAAATTTTCAAAGGTTAAAACCTGGAAAAATGGGCGGAGCGTGGGTGGAATTGAATTTAATTCAATTTTACGAAAGATTCAACTCAGAGGGACTGTTCAAATGTAATAGGTATTTGATAAGGAAAGGTAGGTATTTTTGACTGTTTAACTTTCTAATAAAATAGTCTAATTTTAACAGAACATCAATCAACCAGAAATATCTTGGAAATACCCTTCATCCGAATAAACCCTTTATATTACATCGAAAGGAAATATAATAACAGTGATATAATTAAAATATTTTGGTAAAATGAATTAGCAGACTTGAAGAGAAGCAGGGCTGGACACATTTACTACAAATGTCGGAAGAGCCATGCTTCGGCACGATTGGGTCGGCTCGACCGGAGTGATACCACGGCCTCACAGAAAACCGGCGTTAAACAACGCTTACGTTGTGTTTCGCCGAGTGAGTGAGGTTACCGGAGGACCAATCCCCTTATAAAAGATCGGCAATGCACTTGTGACTTCTATGGTGTTGGGTGTCCATGGGCGGCGGTAATCGCTTACCATCAGGCGATCCGTCTGCTCGTTTACCATCCTATCCCATAAGAAAAAGAGCTGTGTTCAAAACTCACCACTAAGTCGACCACACTACTCACGCCTTTCTCCCATAGGGGTAGGCAAAATCAATGAACCGCCACTTCGATTCTTGCAAACTTCTTTTGCGTCTTCCACATTCATACATATTCTCATAAATACGCCCCGGTTGCGAATGCTACGCACCTGACTTTTTTGAAGGATTTCACCAATAAGATCGGCGACCTCTACTAACGCTGCCGCTGACATTCGCCTTATAAATTCCTTTCGTTAATCGTCTTTCATTCATTCTTTCAACATGTCCAAAGCACCTCAGCGTATTCTTTTCAATACGTGTCACTACATCATATTTCTATCTATCTTTCTATTTTAATATTTCTATTTCTAATTAATTAATTCACCACATGTTTCCTCACGGAAAAAATACAAAAAAAATAAAACTTTTAATATACACCGCGTCTTCACAATAATTTATCATTCACCCGAGGTGCGAACACCCAACGGCACGACGTGAGAATGTTTAATTAAAATATACGTAAAATACGCAGAATTTATTAAAACGAAGTACGTACAAGAAAGGATTACCCCTACCTTGGAGATTTGCCCTTTTACCGTAATTAGTGTAGCGGTGGGCGGAATTAAGTTCGCTAATATTAGGCCCAGAGCTTCTTCCGCTTGTTTTTTTCGCTTCGGTATTTGGGTTATTTCCTTTGTTAGGGAAATCTTTTTGGTGCAAGTTGCTGTAGTTATATATATAATATATACGAGTACTATCCAGCCTTGTATTCCTCGAAAAGTGTTCCAATATCCACCCACAGGTCGCCGGTGTATTTGGTGAGCCTGGATTGCAATTAACCAAACACAAAATAATCGAAACTCTACAACTCTAAAATTTCATTAAAAAAAACTATAACAGTTTGCTCGACCATCAGATTACATTTAATTGCCATGAGATAACAATTTTTGTCTAAAAATTTGTCAAACATTAATCTTAAAGATCAAAGAAAAAACTAACAATAATT
This sequence comes from Acronicta aceris, assembly GCA_910591435.1. Taxonomy (NCBI): domain Eukaryota; kingdom Metazoa; phylum Arthropoda; class Insecta; order Lepidoptera; family Noctuidae; genus Acronicta; species Acronicta aceris. The sequence goes on from OU342775.1 coordinate 2,391,936, forward strand.
TCTGCCAGTGCCATTCAGCTAAGCATTTCGCAAGAGGCGAAAAATTATCCTATTTCCTTGGTGGTAGGATCTCTCTTGGTTTCTGCAGCTTTGGTTAAGGCTCGGCAACGCATCAGCAACTCTTCTGGTGTTGTATGTGCTTATGGGCGGCGATGACTACTTACTATCAGGTAGTTTGTATGCTCGTTTCATGATATATACAACCCTGATCAGCAGAATAGGGATTCTGCACCGATCGCTTCTACTATCCATCAATTCATAGCTCGAGGGGACAAAATCGCTATTTTTGTTTCGCTATCTAATAATTACAATAATATGATTCCCACTTGTGCACAAAATCTCTATTCAATATTAGGTCATATTGGAGCTTTTACTGGATATAATTATATGGCACATTGTGCATCTGTGTGTCGGTGAATCATAACCTGATTCATCAAAAATAACCATTTTAACCCCAAGATCCCTCTGATCCTTCCAATGACTTCATTTAGCAACGGCAGATGCGGTTGCCATTGATACAAAATCCGCAACCCAATTACTGCAAACCATAGATATGCCAAGTTTATCCCACACCTAAATATAAGCGAAAATTTCGCCATCATTTATAACATCAACTCCGAAAACGGATGTGCGAAAGAGACAACGTCTAAATCCGACTTAGGAAACACGACTTTTGAAGATTAATTTCATTCGTTTTAATGAAAACTCTGGGATTGGTTATCGCAGTTATTTTTAATTAAAACAGTTTTCCTCTCGATTTATCACCGAATGGCCGGAACCATTAATATCGTTTTGGTCATAAGTAATCATTTGTTATGGCTGTGACACAGTATTTATGAAAATTGTTATAATTGAACTACAGTTTTATTTTCATGTTATTATGAAAGGGAGTTTGGGCTTATCAGAAGGCCTAATTCAGATCATTTTGAATGTTCAAAATACGTTTTATCTAGTATGGACTTTATAAGAGAGCATGAGTTTGCTTCCATATTTCTTCTCAGTGGTCGTAGAGCTAGGAATTCTAGCATCATGTAGTTTAAAAAAATAATATTCACTTGTAAACTTGTTTTTGAATATGTATTCACAGAAATATTTAATTTAATCATTTTACCAGTCTCAGTATCGTTAATGTCAAATAATATTCTACTATCTACACTTAGAAGGCAATGTCTGATATAAATCAATTAGATTTTATGAGATACTAGCTTTTGCCAGCGACTTCGTCCGCGTGGAATAGTTACTTTGTTCCATATGAACTTTCATCCTCTATTTCACCCCTACATTGTAGGTCGAAATTTATCAAAATCCTTTCTTAGGGGATGCCTACATCATAGTAGCTATAAGCATGCCAAATTTCAGCCCGATCCCTCCAGTGGTTTGGGCTGTGCGTTGATAGATCACTATGTCAGTCAGTCAGTCACCTAACGTAAGAGTAGACAAATATAATCAGAAAGCTCCGAACTGCTAAGCTATCGGGAGTTACACGTGTTATTGTGATTCAACCATAAAAGATAGACATTTGCTGTCGTGGAATATTTTTTATATAATTTTAAGGAGAACATTTCCGTCATACATGATTTCTGTGTAGCTTTAACCATTAAGGCTGCACACGCGACGGAAGCTTAAAAAATGGAGTAAGTTCTCCTGTTTTCCCAACATTTCCCTTCACTGCTCTGCTCCTATTGATCGTAGCGTGATGAAAAGTATACTATAACCTGCCTAGGAGTATGAAGAACAATTGTACCAAGTTTCGTTGAAATCCGTCGAGTGGTTTTTGTTTCTATAACGAACATACAGACAGACAGACAGACAGACAAAAATTTTACTGATTGCATTTTTGGCGTCAGTATCGATCACTAATCACCCGCTGATAGTTATTTTGGAAATATATTTCATGTACAGAATTGACCTATCTACAGATTTATTATAAGTATAGATTAAAACAAAACCCGCTTACGGAGTCTATCGCGTGAAACTTGCATTAATATTCTCGACGTTTCGGATTATTTACAGCGTCCATGGTCCATGTATCAGCTCCCCTTCTTACTTCCCCAGGGGAGCTGTCAATAAATACGACATCAAGACGCACAACATCTCATTCTTCCCGTGACCATGGACGCTGTAAAGAGTTCGAAACGTCGGGATTATTAATGTGAGTTTCACGCTATAGAATCCGTAAGCTGGTTTTGTGTTAATATGTCGAATATTCGCGTGTCTTAGAAATCAATAGATTTTATGAGAGCAAAAATTGATCCAAAAGTAATATCTGTGTTAATGATACTTAATTTAGATTATAATTCCATTATGAAGATTTTTATTTATTAGAATTTGTCTTCTGACAAACCTATCCTATAACTATATAATAAATGGCCCACATTCTGAGTTATCTAGCCATTATTTTGTGTTATGTATATCGTTAGTGTACACTAATGTATCATGAACGTATCTTACGCGGTTACTTAGAAATAAAGAAAAAAGAAAGCAAAAGTGTGTATACAAGTACTAAGGTAATATACAAGTTCTAAGTGCCTGGGATGGGGAAAAAATAAATATAATCGTATCACATGGCACCAACTATATTATGTTCTCGTTGGCACTGTAACATTTTTAGTTGATACAAGACCGTACAGTCAACTTCGCCAGGATTCATGAGCATTTTCGTTACTTCAAAGTATTTTTTTCTGACGGAAACGGACGTAATCATGTTTTAATTGCAACAAAGCCAGACTATTCAATCCCGTAGAAAATGCCGAGGTAAAATCACGCAGGTATTACAAAAATTAGAGTCCGAATACCCGAATCGAAGACCTAAAAGTAAGCATTTTAATTATGAAAGCTTGGACTTTTAATTAAAAAATCTAAAGTTGGCAAAAGCCTCTAACGATGTTACGTTTGCGTGAGCGACTTTTATGGGGCCCTCTCATTTTGTGTGATTAAAAAAGTTTATTTTTTCGGGTTAGCTGATCCTGTTTGGGGCGTAATGAAGTCTGAAATTGTACAATGGAAATGAGAATGTATTCGATCATCACCTGTGCCTAAGCTCTGAGTTGCTATTTACATCGTAGATATGTTAAAATGAAGGGCATCATATACCAAGGTTAAGACAAAAGAAGGCAAGCGGCTCAGTTCTACATAATTTAAAATATAATCACGACTTTATCACCCGAAGGGTTGGGTAGAGTTGTTGGGTACACATTTCGCCGGTATATTAAGGTCCCATTTAATAAGAATCGGGCGCAAATCCAAACTCCATATATAGTATGGATATGGAATTCCAAAGGAATCTAGATCATCGATATAGGTCTTAAAATTAATATGTTGAATTAGCAGCTCGGGTTACAAAGTACCAATAATTACTGAAGGAAAAGGCCGCATTTCGCACCGCCGAAATGTGGAATGCGGTTCCGTAGTGGGTCTTCCCCGATAGTTACAATAAGGGTGTCTTTTAATCACGAGTGAATCGGCTTCTTCTAGGCATGCGCACTCCATCATAGATCGCAGTATCGCTTAACATCAGGTGAACTGGCGGTCAATAGTAAGCCTATCAAGAATTAAAAAAATAGCTGCAACTGAGCTTTCATAGAAAAACCAAATAACACTTTCCTCGACCTGGGAATCAAATTCAAGATATCTAGCATAGCAGTTGCGCTTGGGACAACTAGAACATTTGCTTTTTATACTATAGGTAGACGAATTTATTACCCATTGTTGACAAATACCTCCCATCTGTCTTCTATAACTCTTCATTTAAATTTCACTCATTCTATATGAATTAAACCAACACAAATTGTTTAATAGTGAAATTGAACATTGTCATTTGTATTAGTTTGATCAAATGAAACTAGAATTTGATCAAAGTCATCCCACGACTCAAAGTAATCCTGGTTTACCTGTACCTATATTAAAAATTTAGGTACTTATTCGCATCTCATGCCTACTCCAGCAGTTAATTAACTGTACAAACATATCCCATTTCCCAATCAGAAATATTGAAGTAAAGCCAATCTTCATAGGGTGCAATTAAAATACGGGTCAGGCCTCATTACAGCTCCAATAACGCCGAAGGATATTCGATTGGCCGAAAATTCCCGAAGTCATGCCGAGCTTTGCCGACAATGCCCGAAGCGCAAGATTTGTGTAATGTGGATATTGCGTGACTCTCTTGAGTGCAGCACTTGTAGATAATCTAAGAGATATCAATCTTGTGATTCATTCTTTTGCGGTTCGTAATTATTTTTATGTATTTTTCATACACGGCACTAAAGGAGACAGGAATGTATTCAATTTATGTGTTTTTCGTATTTACTGTTTCTTTATTACCTTGTTTTTTACGCCTTTACGATACAACTTACCTCTGGAAATGTGGTTTTAGTAGAACTTAATAAATGAATAAATGATATTTATTTCTGTAAATAGATCTTTTAAGGACACTTTTACAAGTCATTTTTTTTAAACTAGATGACACCGGCATTTCCGAACTGACGACCTCTGAGAAGATACACCGAAACAAACTCAGAGAATCATGGTCTCTTTTAAAGTCCAGACATAATACTTAGTAGCAAATATGTGAGTTCCAATGTAAGACAATGTCTGATATGGCCTTTAGAAGAAAGAGCCATTGCAGCTTTAAGTAGACCAGTCCCATCTGACGGCACGCATGCATCAGTCATTGGATAGCTCGACCATAATCTAGGGAGCTAAATAACAATTTTAAGTAATTTGCCTCATTAGTCTAGTGGTCTCAAACGTGACTGCTACCTTAGAGGTCCTAGGTTCAATTCCCTTGTCGAGCAGTTATTGTGTTTTTCTATGAAATTATCAGTAGCAGCTCGGAGTTTGGGATTTCTGCCTGGTTAATGGCAATATGCTCGGATGGTCGCCCCCTATTACATATGACTTAAGTATACGGGTGAACTATGGGTGTACGTCTCTACTCAACCCTTCGGAGAATACGGGCGTGATGATGATATGTCAAAGTGTCGATACAACCTTTTACAAATGGTTTTACGACACGCTGTATAGTAAAAATTTGGACTATCCTGTGATCGCTTCGCTCAGCGCACCTACGAGACTGGGGTGCATAAACGGTAATGTCATTTGAGGCACCGTTTGGAGCACTGCCTAATAGCTCGGCCTCACCATGCTGAACCAATTTTTTTTTTATGAATAAAAATTCAGTTTTCTCTCAAATATTCTTTGAAATTTAATTTATTGCATGTGTTGAATATTTAAATAAATTTTAGTATGCTATTTTATCAGATTATAAATCAATTGGTTTTCTTTGAAAAGGGTATCTCTTTGGCTCGTACCTAAGGACCACTGCATCACTACATAGATGATTTAAAAAAATATTCGGAAATTAATAGTATCCATCCATCTTCTATTTATAACATTGCATACATGCACTGTGATCATAATAGATACCTTTCACTCTCAAGAAACTAACATTTATTTATTTAGGAAAAAACATGTGAGATATTAACATAAAGGGACTGAAATATTTTTACAACCTTAATTTTGCTTTGCCAGTTGCAAAAACAAAAAATATTATTTCCAAAAAGCGATAATCGATTTTGTCATATATCACTTTATTACTGCACATATTTAAATATTAACCCGTTATATTATATTTTCGAGGATAAATCAAGTGGATTCTGATCAAAGGGAGTTAATGATACGAAACGGCCCGAAAAAGGTCGAGAAGCGAGAAAGACGGGAGATCGTCTGTGACACGCTTTTGTAAAGATATTATTACATACAGGTAAATAAAATTCTTTGCTTTGTCAAATAAAAAGGATAGGATCTCCAGGCACATAATTTTAATTTCATTTTTAATATTTCATTAATGTTTTGGTGATAGGACCTTGTATCCGTAGATGTTTTATAAAAAAATTAAAGTCTGACCCAAAACACATGATTAAATTATTCTCTAATACAGCATCAAAATGAAACAGAATTAAATAGCCAGCTGTCTGAAGAAAATTATAATATAGAAAATGTTTATACAACTTTCTTCTATTCCTGGAGAGAATAGTCTTGGTGCTTGTGATAAGAATGGTCCTTAGCCACAAGAGTACTTAATTGGGCTCGTTATCTATTAGCAATGTGTTATGAACTTGATACTTGCTATGAAATAAAGGCAGAACTTAAAGGTACTCAAAAACACAGGTTCAAAGAAAATATTATATTATTACTACACATATTTAAGCTCTTATGTTTATTGTAAGAAACATTTTATAAGCAATCTCACCATATGTACTACATTGCATCCCTTTAAAAACCCAGTAATAAAACCACCATGCGTATTGACCATTTATATTACAAAATACTATCAGAAGTCAGCGAAATAATTTTGTGGAAAAGGAATATCCTATAAAATCCTACACCATCTGAGCAGCCGTGCATTTTAGCATAAAATGATAATAAAATTATACTTTGGCACCATAGCTGTGCTTCGTTGGCCTCTGGGACCGCAATACTGGCGCTAAATTAAATTTTTCTCCTATTGCTGTATTTACATGGTTTTGTTTATATTATTTTATAGGTTCCTGATAAAATATTGAGATTGTAATTGGAATTAACATAATAAAACTTTGCGAATGGTTTCCGATTACTGTATTATATTCCACCCTTTTATTGGGTATTATCATAATGTTTTATCATCGTAAGATGCTCCACACTAGGGAACTTGCCCTGTATCGTGGTAACTTAGAATTAACGGATACATAGTGCACCCAGACTGGAAACAGATTGAAACAAATATCTGTGGAATGCACAAATTTTTAATTTTGTCTCGAGTGAGAATCAATACTCGGTGCAACGATGAATCACTAGGTCTCAACCGCCACATTAAAAGTGATATTAAATAAGACTGTCCTTATTCAATCCAATTATGATCCCGAAACAACCTCGAGTTGATTCTGTAATAAACTCAGTTACATAATATAAACCTTTTATGACTTCCAGACAGCAGATTCAGCAACATTTAACTTAAAAAAGTCACGTTTTATGCCTAGATCTATGTCAAGACATAATATGTACTAAAACACTACATAAACACAATAAAAGCACTTTTATGATCGTGCAATTTTATTTTCGCGCGTTTTAGAGGTTATCGCAATATGAATATTGCGATAACCTCTAAAACGCACATGTTTTACTAATAACAGTTTTCTTCTTTCATACCATTTTTATTGACTTGATGTTCAAACGTATATCATTCAATCCAAAATTAGGGTCAATCGTAGTTTTGGTTTGAATGAAAGAACAAACAAGGTCGATGAAATACGCAATTTAAGATATAAAAGAAAGAACAAATCGTAATAGCCTTTCAGGCTCTCATATACCCACAACAAAATTTCATACAATTTTTGGCATCTATATGATCAGAGAGGATAGTAACAAGCTATGTGGATCGAGTCTACCACTAAGCGTGTTGTTGGATTTTATAACATTTAAATAAAACTACTTTTTATATAAACCAAGTAACATGTTCAGTCCAGTCTATCAATGACCATGGATGCTGTTAAGGATCTGAAACAGACAACGCTTACGTTGTATTTCGCCGAATGAGTGAGGTTATCGGAGGCCCAATCCCCTTTTTAAAGGCGGGCAACGCACTTGTGACTCCTCTGATATTGCAGGTGTCGATGGGCGGCGGTAATCGCTTACCATCAGGCGATCCAACTGCACGTTTGTCCCGGTATCCCATAAAAAAACTGCGAATTAAATAATATGATTTTTTTAATGTGTTAAAAACCATTATTTTACATGACTGGTTTTTCCTCGTAAATCGCAAATAAATGGGGCAAGAATTAATTTATAATTTGCTACTATCAAAACGGTAAACGAAGCAACACTACAAAAAGCAGAAAAAAATTTAATATTGATAGTCATGAATGTGGTTACAAAACTAGTCCCCATCGTAATCATCATCATTATCAAAATATTCTCGTCTACTACTGTATTCAAATAAGATAATTATTTTATTGCTCTTGTAAGATGAAACTAGTGAATATGACACTTTGGGAAACAAGATAAATAGCCGCACAATTCATTTTAACAAATTTTTATTCACAAGTTTGTATGGACATAAATTGAAAATAGCATTCAGTTCTTAAAACACGGTAAGTAACCTTAATACAGTTCGCCGAATACAATAAAAATAATTATTTTGCTACACGGATAAAATTCTGACGAAAAAAACAAAATGCTGCTCATCGCAGTCTGTTCGCAGCCGAACGAGAGAAGCAGAGAAAAAAAAAACGAAACGAGACTATCTCGTATTCTCGACGATGATTTTAAAACCATTTTTCTTTAGCAAAAAGGTAACTTGCTCAAAGGAAATTCTATATTCTAGTACCGTCTACGAATCAAATTTCTAGAGGCGACCTCCGAGGAGAAAAACTAACAAAAATATTTTTGTTCCATTTACTGGCTGGTACGCAATCGTGGGTATCTATTTTGTAGGCGAACGTTGGCCCTGCGGGTTGGAAAATAACTGCACTTGAATTGGTAGTTTTTGTAGACTAGGCTTCGGTAAATTGAAAGACTTGTTTCTCAATTGTTTTGCAATTTAATGTACTAAAAATCATTCGTATTGGATGTAACATTTCTCTACGTTTGATTAAATGAAAAATAACAAATTTAGCTCAATTTGTGGTTCATGGTTCAAGTTTTCATGGCCAATAATTAATACATACTTTTACTGAAGTTTATAATGACTCACTTAGGATTTATTTGAAAAAGCACCTATCTGATTACATCTAAAATGTTCATATTATTAATATTATATCATGCCAAAATACCAATATCTTAGACATCAAATATTTACTCACTGAAATGTAGGCGTTTATTCTAGCGCCATCTTAATCGCAGTGAAATATTGTCGCATGTGCGGGTTTCATCTGGCTTATACTGGTATGAAACCGGTTTACGGCAGTTCCCAAGTGAGCGCTTTACGACTGGATTTAAGTCTCAGCAACGAGATTCTTGTATGATTTGCAAAGGTAATTAGTGTTTTAAATGGTTTCATTTATGCATCTTGAAGATTTTATGCATAAGGTTTAACTTACTGGTCCTTTCATCCGGTTATTTAGTTAGCCATGTGGATATTTATAATGACGTCAAACGTCATTTATAGTCTCGTACATCAAAATATTACCCGAAGCCATTATTGTATTCTTACTCGTAAAAACTTTATGCATCCCCCATTAAAAGAAAAGGCTGATACGTGCGACAACATATTTAATGATAATTCTGTGCACCATTGGCTCTCAGCGTAGATAGTAAGTGACCTAGATTTTTTTTTTTAAATGCATAAATTATTGTTGCGTGACTCATCACAATATAACAAGTCCAACAAATCTTTAGCATATGGACACAGGCCATATGATCATTTGTTAAATTCGGCATTTTGGCACTACATTTGACAAAACAGTTCAATTATATTAATCCATTAAGGCACGAATCATTCTGAATTCAAATGCAACGAAAAAAAATATTTGAAATCTAATTCCAACCAAATTGGCAAAAGTCGGAATAAAGATAAAAACAAATTTACCGTGACGGTATAAACGTTTTCTGTAATTGGCACTTGACACCATCCTGACACTCTAACCTTACTTCTGTCACTTCAGTCTCCGTTAATCGAAACGTGGTCCTTTGAGCTCGGACAAAATGAAAAACTGGAGTGATAATAATAACTCAAAATTTTGTTAAGTAGCTGTACAAAATATTTAATGCTAGTCTCAAAGGACAAAGAACATCGCGGGGCCCTGGGATTGCGGAAGCATCGCAATATAAAAAATATTCCTGATTTAAAATATAAGCTTGACATTTTGTGAACTTTCAGTGAAAACCACTGAGGAACGTAATAAGTACCTATGTACCCAAAATAATAAAAATGAAAAATAACACTGATATTATTGATTAATAATAAAAACACAGTTTCAAAACCCGGTTGTTATTAATTATTACGCTTTTTACATTAGATAAATCATTGTATTAATTCGTAAAAACTCGGCAATGTTCGGTTTTTTTCGACAGCATTTTTTCTCGTGAATTTTTAAAAGAGGTTTTAATTGAAAGACGTCTGACATCTGCGTAAGTAATTAACTTTTTTTGACGTCGCAATGCTAAGAGATCATTTTACGCTGAGCAAGATGGAAACCTTTATTTTCAATGTATTTTTAAGATCGTCTTTGAGTGTTTGATCGAGCCGAGGATAAAGAATTTCAGGTTATTGGCGCGTACGTAACATGCGCTTTTACCCATGAGTTTCTTGTGTTTATATGATTAACTTTTTAAGGGTATCCCAAAAAGTTTGTACTTAGAAATATTACTTTGTAATTTACGAACATGTAATGCATATTTTAGAAAATGAAATACGACTCTTAGAGAAAAACTGCCTCGTGAGCCTAGTGGTTCCAAGCACGACTGCTACGCTAGAGATCCTGGGTTCGATTCCCAGGCCGAGCCAAGTGTTATTGAAATTCTCAGTAACAGCTCGGATTTTAGGATTTATACCCGGTTAATGGCAATAGGCTCGCCCCCTATTACATGAGATTTAGATCTCATACCGGCGAACTGTGGGTATACATTAGTAAGCTTCTGCCTAACCCTTCAGAAAATACAGGCGTGGTGGTATGTGAGAAAAATAGAAAACTCTAGATTTAAAAAAAAATGGTATAACTTCAGATCCGATAATGGTTTAATCTTGGAAGCATAAGATAAGAACGGTCAAAATCGGCACTTGTTAAACATAAGAAAATGTTATTTGGGATCTTACCTTTTTGAAGCCGGTTAATTTATAGAGAAATACTTATTTTTTTTACATTGTTAAAAAAAATCTTAACCTTAAAAATACAATCCATTAAAGAGAACTGCACCAAAATACCAATGTTTTTTTATTTTTAATGTCCTCAACAAACGTTTTAATACACTGTGAGTAACATTAAAGAGAAACTGTATTCTTTTTACAATAAAACTTTCATACATAAACAGATGTTTTTCAAATGGTTGAATATTTGCATTTCTTTATCCTAATCCATTCTAGTAATAAAATCAGTGCATATTCGTGTGAATATTATACAGTTTAGTGCTTGAAATGCTTTTATAGTTAAACACTTTTATTGAAATTATTCTTGCATATTTTCTCTGAATACACACGATTACCTGTAGTGAAAGCATTTAACAAACACTTTGTTGAAATTGTTTGCTGAGTGTATTGAAAACTGTTTTCTGTAATGTTGTCTTAAATTATCTCCATTCCAAATAATGAATTCTGACATTTAAAGCGAATATTAACTTTGACTAGTAGCAGTGATAGCCTAGTGGTATGACCGTTGAACTGCCAAGTCAAAGGTCTCGAGTTCGAACTCAAGGCCTCTGACTTTTTGAAGTCATGTGCATATTAAATAGTTAATTATCACGCGCTTAAACGATGAAGGAAAACATCGTGAGGAAACCTGCATGCCTGAGAGATTTTCTGGATGGCGTGTGAAGTCTGCCAATCCGTACTAGGCTAGGGTGGTAGACTGTAGTCTAATCCCTCTCATTCTGAGAGGAGGCCCGTGCCCAGCAGAGGGCCAGTATAATGGATTGATTATGTTTATATGTTTTTATTAGACTTTGAAAGTTTGAATACAAAACTACTTTTATACGTTTTCATCGTGGTATATTAATATTATTCAATTCCAGATGTTTCAGATGCATGGTAATGGGTAGACTGGGGTTTTGGCAAAATGTACCTAAGTTAGTTATTTGAAAATTTCTTAAAAAAATGCCTGCTATTATTAGTTACTAGTTAATCTCTACTTATACTTTATTTTATATTTCAAACATATTGATACTATTTACGAATTTCCTCAAAGAAAATCAAGATAAAAACAAAATAAAGATATTTTAATCATACATTGGCAGTGCATTCTTTCCTCTTTGAGTAGGCAACGGTTTCTTGGGACTCAAATACGTTTAGAATTCTGTAGATTACATCCGAAATTCGAAACGTTTAAATTATTTGCGTTCCGTTTCCGTGAACGAAATTATATAAAAAGACTGGCAAGAATTTTATTTTGAATTCCGAATTTTGTCCGCCATTTTCATTCTCACAAGTAACGCCAATAAGCAGACGTTTATAACGCTCCTTTCGCTTCACTTTTTTTAAGGAATTCTGGGTGAATAAAGGTGGGTCCCGTAAGGAGTTTTAATAAAATCCTGGGCTCCGGCTTAAGTGTCACTCACGATATGAGCTTGCCTTTATTACAGTCTGTAAAAACTACGGCCATAAGATTAATATTAAAGTCAATTTTTTGCCTAAATTATGGTACCGTGTTTCGGGTATGCATTATAAAAATTGTGTTCGTTTAAAATTTTCGTAGGGAAATTGATTTTTAGTGATATATTCGTCACATAGACGCATGGGAAAAATCAGTTTCGTATTTCGCGGCAGGACAATCCAATCGGCGTAAAACTGGTGGTGGTTCCCTAGAGGAGTTGTCATGGCAACGGGGCGGGTGAAAGGGGTCACAAAATCCAAACTTATCTCATAAATTTACACGGCAGGTCGATCTCGCTCCGACACGCGGAGGGTTTCACCAAATTTCATTTTGTACGGAACCTCGTCAAGCCCATTTAATTGGTATGAAAATTTAAGTGTTATGCGTTGTAAGTGTTGACTCATAAAATTATAAAAGCGTTTGCACTCTTCCCATTTTGTAAATAATTCGTTTTCAGCGAGTCTGTATATAATATTTGCTTTTATATGCGGAATAATAATGTTCATTATGTTTTTAGCTTACTCATTTCGACTGTACGCAGTATAAATTGGCCACAGGCGGTAGAGTTACATGTAGGTACTTATGTTGGTGTAAGTTACAAACCGCAATGCAATAATAACGTACCATAGACTAAAATAATGAACAATCAAAACATTGGTTTTGGCCCTAGGTTCAATGTAAAGCATGCATCTCAGAATATTCGAATTTTTGAGGGATTGACTAGGGAACCGAAACCACTATAAGTAGGTAAGCAGGAAGAAGATAATGATCGACAATTTAAAAAAGAGTCTCTGACCAACAATCTGTCGAAGCAGGAGTGCTCCTAATATACTTAGAGCAAACTAAAATATAGTTTATCGGAGATTAAGCAGATGAGTGAATAAAGACCAAGGAGAAAGGGAAGAAAAAGTATATGAGTACCTAAGGACCAAATCTTTGTCTAAGGACCAAATTGTCGACTGGCACTCCTTGATAGTTGGCTGCGGTAATTACTCAAATTGCTACTGTACGTACTCCAGTATTGTTAGGCTCAAGCGCTCAGGGTGTTTACTAATTAAACGAAAGGATAAAACAATAAAAAGGAAACGTGGATATTTACGAAGACTTTGGTCATGAACCCGTAATACGATGCACGGAACGGCAGCCCTCTAACTACGGAGCTATCATTGCACTTTGTAAATAATGAACGAAAGTGTATATTGTATCTAGATACAGTACAAAAAGTTTTCTAGTTTTGTTTATTACTTTTATTGAGCATATTTTTCATTTCCAAACAACTCTCACGATGTTATTGACATACGAACACAGTGGAATCGAATAAAAAATCACTAAAACGCTATTTTAATTTCAATCGGGCATCGCCAGTTAATTTTGCCCATTTTATTTTATTTTCGAACCCCGATGCGATTTGAGCGGTATCGAATAAACGATCGGGTTGAAACTGTCCGATTAAAATATCCGATTGTTTAATCGATTTGGGAAATCTGACGCATTTGTGCAGCCCTTTTATGTATAAAATGCTGATTCCCGATTCCGACTCAATGAAAAATGTCTGTATAATATAGTGAGATATTGTTTTGAACGGATTTGATGGTATTGTAATATCAATGTGGGAATTTTTGGTAGGTAGGGAGAAAATTGTGGTAATAATTGAATGTTATGCACATTTAACGTGGCTTTAATTGAATGTGTTACGTTTAATGCATATTAAATTTATTCGATTTAGTTTATTGAATTTGGCGTTTCCAAATTATGACACGATGATGTAATAGGGTGGTGACTTAATTGGTTAGGTAGCTATCAACGGTCGCGGGTTTGCTGTTTTCCGATAGGGTTATACAACTACAGAATGCCACTTGGTATTGGTCTTGCATACTTTTTTTTGCTTCATGCACCCGAAGGAGACCTCTGGAGAATATGTTATTTAACATAATCGACCAATCTCTCTCTCTCTCTCTCTCTCACACACACACACACACACAAACAGCGGAAAGTAAGTAAGTAAGTAAGCAAGCAGGCTGTGTCTAGTTTGGGGCCCATTGCTACTTCAAATTTGTTTTCCATCTTTTTGAATGTTTATTTATCTTTGTTGTATGTATCCAGCCACCCAATGAGCGCCTCTTGTGGCAGGGTTATCTTAGACCAGAGATCTACAGACTTATACCCTCAGGCCTCATTATAAAGCTTATGGAAGAGCTGTTTGAAGAACTGAGTGAATATGAGTTATAGGTATCTAAGAAAGCACAAAAAATCCCATTGGGTCGAAGTGCACTGAGGCCTTGCTGCCTCGGCCCTATTTAATATAAGATAAGATTATGCGGTCGGTCGAAGAATAGTCTTTAGACTTTAACCAACCAACCGAAACGCAATAAGTATTATTATATACCATGCAGGTTTTGTTGGCATGTACAAATTACTAACATTATCAAACTTCAAAAAATTTTTTTTTATGTGATGGGGAGGCAAACAAGCAGACGGATCGCCGCTCATGGACACCCGTAACACTAGAGGAGTCACGAGTGCGTTGCCGACCATTTAAAAGGGGATTGAGCCTCTGGTAACCTCACTCACTCGGCGAAACACAACGTAAGCGTTATTTAACGCCGGTTTTCTGTGAGGCCGTGGTATCACTCCGGTCGAGCCGGCCCATTCGTGCTGAAGCATGGCTCTCCCACGTAAAGTATAATAGTATACATAATGATGGGTTAACGATACCATTTGATAATAATCAGTTATTAACCAACCTTTAGTTAATATCAGATTCCCCATACGTATCATAGTAAACCGTTTAACATAGATCCATTACCAACTTTGCCGTAATTATTGGAAGGATCTATAGATGTTGTAATAGCGAACTGATGCTCGATACTATGATCTAAAATACGATGTACAGATACTATCACACCTGTATTCCCGAAGGGTTAGCCAGTGGTGTACGAATGATATGTTATCCCGAAAAAAGGGTTTAATTTTATCAAAATAACCAATACAGAATTTTATTTTCCTTCAAGGTCCAATGTATCTCTATACCGAAATTCATCAAAATTGATTCAGTTGTTTAGGCGTTAAAACGTAACAGACAGACAAAGTTACTTTCGCATTTATAATATTACTAGCGACCCAACTGCGGTTTCACCCGCGTTACCCCATTCCTAAAAGTCGTAGCGTAATGTTAAATAGCTTAAAACCATCCTCTTGAATGACTCTATCTATTAAAAAAACCGCTTCAAAATCCGTTGCGTAGTTATAAAGATTTAAGCGTATATGGGGACGGACAGCGATAGCGACTTTGTTTTATACTATGTATTTATAGTGATAAAGTATAGATAGATGCATTATCATGTATCATTAAGTACATCATCGATCCCCCTATGACGTCAGCATTAAAACAAAATTGTTTTCGACTTATCCTGCCTGTCTGAGCGCAGGTGCGGCTAAGGTAGGATTAGGCAGGTGACAAACGAGCCAGAGTAATATATTAATAATTATGTATACGCGCGACGTATCCAGGTCACGTGTGCAGCCGGCATGCTGACGAGTATTAATTTTGTGATACTTTATTTTGTTGGCAATATTTGTTATTGAGTGACATGAGGACTAATGGTAACACTCCACAAGTTTTATTATGCAAATCCTTACTTTATTCGGCTAAAGCGAATCGGACTCTGCTAGCATATACATAAAGTTGATTTTGGTTTAATCAAATAGCTCGTATAAGCTCGATGGATTAGTGATGTACCAATATAAAGTCCCGATTATAAAATCCCACTGAACCGACTATTACCATCGAGAACTGTTTGAGTGACGTAGTTATTTGTATGAAATTCCAAATATAGAAGAAAAATAAAAAGGATTTATTGACACAATCACGCACACAATTATATAAAAAAATTACAAACACAAATTCTCACATAGACCCAGAACAACTACCATGCAAATATTTGCTCCGTGTGGGGATCGAACACACAACACGTGGCGCAGAAGCCGATCGCCAAACGTGCCGACCTGCTACGCCAAACGTGTCGTCATTAACCAGTTACCTCCCGCTGCTGGTTATAGATCTTCCTTCCAGAGTGAGACATGTTAGGATAACTTAACCCATCTAATTCTGGAGGAAGACAGACTTCTGATGTCGAGAATATCTTTCTTACTTAAAAGCTTACTTACAATATTAATTTTATTAATTCTTAAAACCGATACTTAAGTACCATTACTTTGTTTATTATGTTTGTTTATTATTATTATAAGCTGCGGTAGCCTAATGGCTAGAGCCTCGGACTTGCGATCATGTGGTTGCCGGTTCGAAACCCACCCATTGCACTACCGACGTGAACCCACTCGTAACACAAGCATTTAGCTTAGCACGAGGGGTTAACACGAAGCTTACTAGCAATGTGGGTCGCACATTGCTAGTAAGCTTTTTTTAAAAAAAAAAATTTCTTGTGCCTAATTTTCACCTTCCACAAACATGTTGACCTCTTTATAAAATGTATAGTATTGATTGTTAAAGAAGTTTATAGTTACCTCAAAAGCGTTAATTTTATTTTTTTAAGGTTAGGGACAGACAAAGATCCTTCTCAAAAAAGGTTCTGATATATTAACCCGTTCTTTACCTACCCTTAGGTGAACCCTGAGAGTACCTAAATCGGGAGATTCAATTCAAACCGGGTAATGTAGGTCTCATAGACAAATGGCTAACCATTTGTTACTTTAGGCTTCGTGTAGGTACATTATTTAACTATAACATTGAGCTCAATGAAATTATTTAAGAGCGCAATGCCATTGAGGTTTTAACCCATCGAGTACTATTATAGACACAATGTAAAATCAATTGTCTTTTCCTCCGGAGGTTAAGAACTAAATAATGTGTCTATATAAAGATATTTGATACCTCATTTAGATATAAAGTGTTATCTATGAAATATTAGTTTACAAAATTAGTTTATATATTAATAACTAAGTAGGTACCTTTCTAAACTATATGAATTATAATAAAAAAACTTTGTCAGCCTGTAAAATTTCCATATATTTTCCAGATGATGTAGTGACGCGTATTAAAAAGAATATGCTGAGATGGTTTGGACATGTTGAAAGAATGAATGAAAGACGATTAACGAAAGGAATTTATAAGGCGAATGTCAGCGGCAGCGCCGATAGAGGTCGCCCAAGAAGGACATACGCCGATCTGATTGGCGAAATCCTTCAAAAAGGTCAGGTGCGTAGCACTCGCAACCGGCGTGTATGTATGAGAAGATGTATGAATGTGGAAGAAGCAAAAGAAGTATGCAAGAATCGTAGCAAGTGGCAGTCTATAGTTTCTGCCTACCCCTTTGGGAGAAAGGCGTGAGTGTATTATGTATGTATGTATATTTTCCATAACCAGTTGTCATTATTATACATTTAGAAAAAGCCTTCAAGTCAAACCATGAATTATTCAAATAAATTAATCACAGTAAATAATCAAAATACAAATGATTTTTTTTCTGTTTAGTGTAATATTTTCACATAAAAAATACAGGTATTTTTTTGTTATTTTTAAACAAAAGCTGTGTGATATTTTTCGCACACTTTTTATTTAGTTGACGAGTTAAAAAAAATTAAGTAGGTACCTACGTATTTTATCAAGGATTAAAAAAAATACCTTATAAATATAAATAAAACTTTCTTAGATTTCAAAATGTTATTTTCACAATCAGCACCCCGAGAAGTCTCAAAATTGACACCTATGTATTATCAATTTATTTAGAAAAGCACTGTTTCTCCGTCAACTTCCATGTTTTGTTTGAGAAACAAATATAACAACAGAACAAAAATCTAACATAAAAACGAAATGACATTGGAATTCTAGATAAAACGTCAAAACAAAAGGAACATACCTCGGGATCGCATGAAATAAGGTCATGATACCCGGGATCCATGTTCTTAGAACTGCCGCGAGCCTAAAGGGTTAGGGAGTGTGTTCACTTGAGAAATATTTCAATTTACATAGTTTACTATGTACTAATGCACACCCAATAACACTTTGCTCGACCTGGGGATCGAACCCAGGACCTCTAGCGTTGCAGTGGCGCTTGGTACAACTAGACTAATGTCCCAAGCGCGACTGCTACGCTAGAGGTCCTGGGTTCGATCCCCAGGTCGAGCAAAGTGTTATTGGGTTTTTCTATGAAATTCTCAGTAGCAGCTCGGAGTGTGGATTTGTGCCCGGTTAATGGCAATAGGCTCGCCCCCTATTACATGGGACCTAAACATACCGGCGAACTGTGGGTGTACATTAGTACTCCTCTGGCTAACCTTTCGGGGAATATAGGCGTGATGGTATGTTATGTTATGTGTTATTTTTTTTATCATCATAAAAAATTATGTTGGCAGAGGCGTACTAAATAATGTACACCCACGGTCACCGGTATGTTACAATGTTTTAGGGGGCGATCCTATTGCTATTAACCGGGCACAAATCCAAACTCCGAGCAGAATTTCATTAAAAAAACCTTTCATATAAAATTATATTAATAGGTATGTACACTCAGCTATAAGCTATATAGCTTGGAGATTAGATATGTGTGCGAATGACGACAATTAACCCACAAACTATGCGAATCTGTTCTTCTCTGCCTAACCGTTTAGGGAATACAGGCGATAAGGTATAATTACCTACAACCAAAGTTTCTTTCATTCGAATATCCACTTAGAAGTTATCTAGACTCAGGACTTAAGTTAGAGCACTAAAACTAAGGACCAACTTGATATGATATCCATTGTAAATGGGTTTGGTACGTGCCTTGTAATATGGTTAGGACCAAATCAGCTTGAATTTGAATAATCCTATAAATTATCAACTAATTTTGTAAATAGCTATAACAATATTTAGCTCTACGCCTGCTCATTATTTTACTTAATTTTGACATTATTATTTTTTCTTTGTTTAAAATAAAACGTTGCCCCACACTAGGATTTTCTCCTGTATCGTGAGTGCGTTTACAAACACAAATCCTCACATACACAAACGCCCAGACCCGGGACAACTACCTGTAGATCATACAAATATTTGCTCCGTGTGGGGATCGAACCCACAACACGTGGCACAGAAGCCGATCGCTCAAACGCTACGCCAATCGTGTCGTCAATTGTCAATTATTGTGAAGTATCTAAGAATTGTTGAATAGAATCGACAAAATAAAGAACAAGTATATTCGAGGCATATTCAGTGACCGAAAAGTTGAAAGGGAATCGTTTGTCTTGGTATGGGCATGCAATGAGGAGGGATGAAACGCGTTTAACTAAAAGAGTAGTAAATATGAATGTGGAGGGATGGAGAGGTAGAGGAAGACCAAAGAAAAGATGAATGGATTTTGTTAAGGCCGATATGATGGTAATGGGAGTGAATGATGAGGTGACGGCTGATAGGGATGAATGGAAGAAAAGGACATGCTGCGCTGACCCCAAATAAATTGAGACAAGGGCAGGAAGATGATGATGATCTAAGAATCATCACATCACTTCATTACATTAGTATAGGTTTTTCCCACGGATTCATTCGCGTCCCAAAGGAATTTTCGAGGCAAAAGGTAGCCTAGTCTAGCCAAAGGTAGAGGTTCTTCTCCAAGTCCAGTTCAACACTATACCAAAATGTATCAAAATTGGTTCAGCACTTTAGGCGTGAAAGGTAACAATCAGACAGGCAGACAGAGTTACGGACAAATACTCAATCGTTACTCACTTTTATCGACGACCACCTACTCTTTTTTTTCAACAATGGAATAGCGTTAGATGGAATCGCGAAATTTTATCTTAGAATCTGAATCATATGTGACTCTTAGGTATCTATCTATATTAAGTTGAATATTAAAGCAACTTTAAAAACAATAATTTTAATTGTTGTAAATATTTGAGTTACTGTCGAAGTGATAAAGACGAAATGTTACATTAACAGACCAGCTGCATTTATTTCACTAAAAAAACCTGAGGGAATCCACTATAATTTCAAATTCCATAACTTTAGCTGGGTAGTGTATTCGATCCTTTATAACGTGACGTTGAAAATACCCTTATCATTGTTGATGTGCCCCGGGGAAAGGCTCACAAATATGGATATACTTGTTACAGACTGACGTTGTACGGTTACAACAAGCAAGTAATTTACAAAAGCAAGACCGCTTGCTTTTGTAAATTAGGCCTTAGGTACTGTAAACTATGACCTCTTTGCCTCGTCTGCAGTTGGCTCAATTTTGCTTAAGATTTGCGCAACGCCTTATGGCTGCGGCAGTACATGATATTAATAACGGTTAGCTGTTCTCGACAGTACGGAGATGTTACTGTTATTCAATTAGAGATACATAATTGAATAACAATACGTTTTAAAATTCAAAGAACACTTTCATGGATAATATCATCGTAAACGTAAAATAAAAACACTGCCAAGTTTTAAGGTCAAGCCTCAAGTAAATACGCATTCCAACCATTGAATTTTCAGATTATGTCCATATTTTTGATGTAAATGAATATTTGTTCGTCCTAAAAGCGTTTATATTTATACATACGCTTCACCCAATTAAAATGAATAGCTCCGTCCGCGAAGGTTCTTGGCTGTAAAAAAGTATGATAGAAAAAGAGTTGTTGCAACGTATTAAAGTAGCTAGTTTATAAATTAATTATCATTCCTTTTTTGTAAACTATAGAGTCATTACAATAGTTGGATTATGGAATCGAATAGGCATCACATCACTACATTGTAATTAAATGGAGGTTTACCCTATAATGCAGTCCATACACGGTACCAATGCCAATCCATTAACAATGTACCCAAATGCATTGGTTTTTAGTAATGTGAATATAATGAAAGCGTACGTGAGGGACAGACACATAAAGTGTGAGGTTTGTGGCCGTGTGCCCGACACTAAGTGGACTACGATCGGTGTTTTCGTTCGGAAATATTTTATCTGACAGCGTTAAAATAGTACTGGACTCTATGAAGACTTGCAGAGAAGGTTACAAAAGAAAGGCCACCTCTCTGCTTTGTAAAAGGCCACGGAATATTGCATATTTTAAATAGTATTGCTAAATATATTTTCAATAGATAAGATGGCTTGGTCTTACCACCTGCTTGGAACCCCATTATAGATTCCATAAAATCAAAATCCAAGCCCAATACTGCAAGACCGAAGGATACGGTGAGCTCGTTCTGCGTGAATCGGATCGCCAATAATTAACAAAAATGTAAGGTAGCTTTTAGTTGATTGTAACATTAAGACGTCCAACAACTACCCGTGACCATGGATGCTGTAAAGGATCAGAAACGTCGGGTATCAAATAATATCAATACAACGCGATAAAATCCGTAAAAAGTAGTTTTATTTCAATAAAATTTTATTTCGAAAGAACACGTTTCAAATTCTTTCTTAGAATATTTTTTTCTTTATTTTATTAACATATAAGATATCACTTTCAAATTGTATATATGCATGTCTGTAAAAAATTAAATAAATTGCGCTGCGCCCGTAAACGTACTAAATCGAAGAATAGGAACAAACCGACCTCTACCGTAGCAGTAGCAGTCACGCTATCGTAGCAGTCGCGCTATCGTAGCAGTCGCACTTAGGACTTCTAGAATAATGAGGCAGTGAATAATGCGTAAAAAAATAACAAAAGTCTGTTTGCATAACCCTACTTAATTCGAAACAACCCTTTTAAACCGGGCCAATTCCACTAAAATAACACCACACTTATAAGCTCATAATACTATCCATTATAACTACCTACCACACGAAACTGATCACTAGCGACACCTTTCCATAAATATTTAACATCCCACATAAATATGGATAGAATCGTTAAGCGCAGACCCGCGCATAATACAGTGTGTTCTCCGAAAATTAATACAGGGTGGGGTATGCGGCTACGAGAAATAATATGATATGTGAATTTCAAATTTAATAGCCAATTTATACAGTGCTGAAAAAATTACTGAATTATGGTTTAATTTACATTGTGTAGGGTGGAATTGAGGGTGATTCTGTTATGCGCTGGTTAGATATTTTACAGCTGTTTGAAAGTATTTACGTTTTTAAATAATACTAACTGTGACCCGCGGTTTCACTCGCTCCCTTAAATTATCAATTTATTTTTTGAGTAATAAGCTAACCAAAACTACTTTTTACGGATTTTATCGCGTTGTATTAATATTATTTAATTCCAATTTAGTCCAACAACTTAGTCTGCCCGTGACCATGGATGCTGTAAAGGATCCGAAACGTCGGGAATTAAATAATATTAATACAACGCGATAAAATTCGTAAAAAGTAATTTTATTTCAATGTCTAATATTCGCGTAAGTGTCAGAAACCAGTATAATAAGCTAACCGTTTACTTCCCAAAGATAAAAGCCTTAAATAGCTACATTTTATCGATATCTGTTCAGCGGTGCGTTCTCTGTGTTTAATACTATTATGGATTAAAATATTCCCTTTACAAATGACATTACCTGTCAAACTTTTGACATGTCGCCATAACATTTATTGAACGTGTGACAAGGGGAGCTAAAATTGGTACCTTGTTGAATCATATTATGATTCCCGGACTACACATATCATATTTTCCAGCATAAGATAAGCTCGCTTTGTATATGCTTTTCCTACACTTAGAGGTCAGCTGATACTAGAAACTCATGGCAAGCTATGTAAACCTTGTGTCAAAAGTAGAAATTTTAGTCAACCGGGGCAAAATTTTTAACATTCTTTCAGCAGAGTGTTCTGCCACCCAATATTTGGACACAGCCTGTGCAACAAAACGACTTATTACGTAAATTATTCCGAATACATTACTGAGCCGAGGCTTTGAGAAGCTCCTATTTACATTGCATTGCTACTTAGAGCATTGTATCCCTTAAAAAGTGCCGATTAAATTTTCTAGCTTTACTTTTAATAACTTGACGTTTTTTTTTGTTGGTACAATAGGCTGTGCTGTAATTAGGACGAGCAGAAAACATAACGTAACACCCATCAATTTTTTATAGCCCAAAAGCAAGGTCGAGGTAAATATTTGTATTTTTACTTACGCTGGTACGGAGAAGGCTGTTTATTTTTGATTGGTAGGAATTTGACATACGGTGAGATATGTCACAGCGGAAAATCCTCATGTAGATAATTTTGCAAATGAACCGGACTCGAATTAAAAGTCCGAGTTCCTTAGGAAAAATTCCTAAAAAGAACCCAATAACATTGCTAAACGTCGATGTTGCTAAATGTCATTTATCGCGCGTTGCGAAAGGGGCTAGACGGAAAAAATTCTTACGAAAAGTTGTCACGACAGTTTTTGTAAGCTGTGCGGCGTGCGCATGTTTCTCTGTCTGTCTCTCTCTCTCTCTCTCCCTCTCTCTCTCTCTCTTATAGAAAGCAAGCCAGATATTTTCATTTCTATTTCGCATTGAACAGTGTAGTGTCGCGACGATTATTTTTGTTGAGTGTATACAGGTTTTTTGTAAATAATAAATAATACAATTATACAATTAATTAATTTATTACAATTCCTTCACTAATTAATCGAAAGGAACTTCGTTCCATCCGGGTGTCCCTTGACACCTCTCAAGTTTTTTTATAAAAATAATACGTAATATAATCTGTAATAACATTAAATTTAAAATTTAATGTTACAACTTTAGAAACCCAAAGCTTGAAGACGTGGTTACCATTTTCTTGCAAAAGCATTGAAGTAACAGGATACCAAATTTCAAATGATCAGACCAATGGAAGTTACTCACATCTCTTCGTGAACCAGAAAAGCGCTGATAATCTTCAAAGGGTTGGCCAGATTTTCTTAAATCATAGCTAAGAAAACTCTCGATCAAGTCGCCTTTCAAACAAAAACAAACTAAATTAAAATCGTTCCATTCCTTTGGGCTCTACGACGCAACAGACAGACACACAGATACACACGTTAACCTTATAATACCCATCTTTTTGTGTAGGGGGTTAGAAACATATACATCAACACGCCTAAATTCCCAGAAGAGTTAGAGAGAGCTCCAGCTGCAGTTCGCCCTTCGCCTATTAAGTACCATGTAATAGTGCAAAATATCTGTAAAAATGAAAAATAAATACACTCAAACGATCTCAGAAACTATAATTCAAATTCACTGGACTCTTAAATAACTGAGTCTCAAACGGAAAGAAATACATTTTTACAGACAGACGGCAATGCAGGCAAATTAGAATTGCTAAGTTATAGAAAAGTACTGGAAACGTCTTCTCGAAGTCCGCTGTAGTGTGAAACTGGGCAATGATTTGGAAAATTAATCTCGGATGCATATTGGAGTTGAGGAGCTGAGGAATGGAGGAGTGGAACAGCTGTTACGTGTTTCTTTGAAGGAATTTTAGTTTTAATAAGTACATTTTACTTCTGCTTACATAAACATAACTTTCAACCCTTGTAGTCGTAAATCCGACTGCCAAGTGTGAGATCTTGGGTTTGATACACAAACGAGCAGTTTTTGTTTTTTGTAACTGCCTGATCAAGTGATCCCAAGCGCGATTGCTACGCAGAGGTCCTTGTTTCGATCGCCCAGGTTGAGCAAAGTGTAATTGGGGTCTCTATGAAATTCTCAGTATTAGCTCTGAGTCTGGATTTGTGCCCGCTTAATGGCAATAGGCTCGCCCCCTATTCATGTGACCTAAAACATATCGGCGAACTGTGGTTGTACATTACTAGATACACCTCTGCCTTCCCCTTCGCAGAATACATGCGTGATGGTGTGTTACGTTGTTTTTTTTTAAATTAATTCTTAATTGTTTCTGTAACGTCAAAATTCTCGATAGGTGAAAACATTTTAAACCAAAATACACATACATATAAATTACTATAGAACACAAAATTCACTTAATACCCCCCTTGGGGACTATTGGCGGGCCTAAACAAAATATAACTCTCAACTAGTGTGGTTTTAGCCGACCCAGGCTAACGATCTGTTTGGATCTGGAATTATACCATCTAAATCTGTAGTCCAATATGTTCTAGGCACTAAAATAATATCATACTTTCACACATGATTAAACTCCTTACATTAGTTCGAGTTGATTTTTAAAACTTAAGAGCCCGGCGAACCGAATAGAAACGTAATACCAAAACGCGTAAGTGTCAAAAACCAATATGTTTGACAAGTATAATTAGATGAGTTGGTATCTCTAAATAAAAAAAAATCCTTTGAGTTAATAATATCATCCTTCTTTTTTTTAAATACAAAATTTTATGTTATAGAGTGTATGTGTTACTGTAAAAGCCCGAACTACGGCAAATTCTAAGATTTACCAATTCTGACTGGTAAAAGTCCAAATAAACCAGTTAGGTTTGTTATTACCTTTTTTAAAAAAATATAACCGCCTAACCTAACCATGGTGGAACATTTGCATGGCGTTGTAAGCTTTTTTTTTTAAAAAAAAAACCTAACAACCTAACCTAACCTGGTGGAACATTTCGAACTTTTACCAGTCAGAGTTGGTAAATCTTAGAATTTGCCGTAGTTCGGGCTTTTACAGTAACATATACACCTAGTATTCTAGATAAAAATACATAACGCACCTTTAAAAATAAACTGTTTCGAAAGGGAAGAAAATATAATAAATGCACGGGTATTTCGCAATAAAACTTAAGAACATGGTTCTCTGCGCTATCTTTTAAGGTAATATGATAGTTATTATATATTACATATGTTACTGTAAAAGCCCGAACTACGGCAAATTCTAAGATTTACCAACTCTGACTGGTAAAAGTTCGAAATGTTCCACCATGGTTAGGTTTTAGGTTAGGTTGTTAGGTTTTTTTTTTATTACCAGTCAGAGTTGGTAAATCTTAGAATTTGCCGTAGTTCGGGCTTTTACAGTAACATATATAAACTAACTAGGCTGAAGGCAACACTGAGAGAGTTGAGTAGAAACAAATAGCTAAAATACCTTGTTAATTGATAAACTATAAATAACTTACATATACTTAAATAATTTAATCTAATTTCAATACAATCGAACAGAGCAACTATTTCACACGAAATCCGAAGTAAAAAGAGAGCGAGCCGTTGGTGTCCAGTTTTTTTATCTTCTCGTACTGACAGTAGCTAGGTAAGTGATCACGGTCGTCCGGTAGGAGGCGCTGGGGTGGCTGCTACCGGTCACTGGGTTGCCAACACGGCCATGCTGCACCGTGCCAGCCCCGGGCACGCTCACTCCACCTGGATAATTATTTTTGTAGCAGTCGAGTAGGTTCGATTCTGTAAACATATACATATATCACTTGTACAATTATGATCATAGTTTAACAATAACCCGAGTCGGTCATCATGTCAAACAAGGCACGATTCATAATTAGCAAGTCTACTCGGCCCCAACGTGAAAATTTCCTTTAGACTTAGGTAATTTCACTGTTTAGGGAAAAGCAGATTCTCCCAGCTCCAAGATCCTCATCGTCAGGACGCACCTTTAGGCTTAGGCTACGTCCATCTATCTTTTCCAGATGCACCTTTAGGCTTAGGCTACGTCCATCTATCTTTTCCAGATGCACCTTTAGGCTTAGGAAACACCTTTGACAGATTTCAATTGACATGAGTATCAAGTGCTGTCGAGTGCTAGTAATGTCACAAAAGCTATAATGTCCCAGAAACAAGTACAATTTATGTCATAATAATAATAAGCTTGATAAATATTTGTAGCAAAAATATTAGAATGCAGTAAACCTAAACGCTGAATGGAGCAGAATAATTAGAAAAAATAAAAGCATTATTACAAAAATAAATATTTTGTGACCCACTCGCGAGTACATTATGTCATGTCGTTCCGTTATATTTCTGTCTAATAATATATCACAATCCGACAGTTCGTTCAAAACATAAAACTCCATATTTTCTAAGTTGACCGAATCGTAATTTAATATTTACTTGAACTTTTGTAGGTATTTACAGTTTGTATGATATCGTTTGAAAACTCTTGCAAGATCACAGGGGCGCTAGGGTAGCTATTGGTATCAATAACTCTCTACACAGATTTTCCCTAATGATGGAACAGCTACTACCAGTGTCATTAAATGCGGAACACATACGTGTTTGGACAGAGGCATTATCAAACAACATTGACTGACATAACTTGTACAGTTATTAACATTAACAATATGATGGTTAGGTACATTGGTTACATTTTGCAATAAAAACCAATACCGTTCGGCCATCCCAATTTCAATTGTAAATCTCAGTGATTTTAGCCATGATCACCTTTATCACTTGCATCAACATCATCATCATCATTATCATCAAACAAATTTAGACATGATACAACATCACGGCAGCATTCCTGCCTCGATTCTCCAGCAGCTACTAAAGCTACGGATTGACCTCCGAAGCTAGCCCAGTAGTTGCACTCACACGTAATCACTGCTCAGTAATCTGTAATTTCACATTAGTAGGGACCCGCCAATGGCGGTAGTTTTACTTTATACCAAGAAATTATTGCATAACTCTTTCCAATCAGAGACTTCAGTATTCCAATGTTGTGATTTCACAAGTATCATTAAGAAATAACGATATAAAAATCAGTAACAAATTACTTATGGGTGGGTACGATAAAATATTTAAACCGGGACATATTTAGTAGACATAATTATATCCGTTAACTTTTTTCGAAGATGAACATTGTGCGTCATGTGCGATTACCCTCATTCTCTCGTAATGACCATAGCAACAGAAATCTTAATGCAATTTAGCAACGATAAAATATAACATACTACCGATTAGTAGGTACTCAAGTGTCACTCGACTTTATATATTTTAAATCGAAGAGTCAACACAAGATATGTTTTTCATTAAACTTTACCAATCAACATTCGATACCAGAATATTGTCAAAATTAAAACACTCACCAGATTTTGGTGTTTACCGTTTCAAGAATCGATCACAAAATGTGGTAGACTGTGCTCACCAATGTCATATTATGTTTGAACCAACGCTAATCCCGCTTCTGATATAAACTAACTAGGCTGAAGGCAACACTGAGAGAGTTGAGTAGAAAGAAATAGCTAAAATACCTTGTTAATTGATAAACTATAAATAACTTACATATACTTAAATAATTTAATCTAATTTCAATACAATCGAACAGAGCAACTATTTCACACGAAATCCGAAGTAAAAAGAGAGCGAGCCGTTGGTGTCCAGTTTTTTTATCTTCTCGTACTGACAGTAGCTAGGTAAGTGATCACGGTCGTCCGGTAGGAGGCGCTGGGGTGGCTGCTACCGGTCACTGGGTTGCCAACACATATATAAGTAAACAAATCAAAAAGACTCGCATTTAAAGGTGGCCAATTATGTTTCAAAATGTTAAAAACATAAACCTTCTTTTATTCTAATTGGATTTCGATTATTGTGCAGAATATTTGTTCTAAAAATTTATTTTAAAGGTGGGTTCATACTAGGACACATAGAGATGGAAAAGCAACCACGAATTATAATATTAAAATATATTTATACGTTCTTGGAAATCACGCCAATGAAAGTAATTTGACGATATTGCGGCATAAGTTCACTATTCATATTTATTAATATTTTAATAAGTTTTAGAATTTTAGTTTCGATATTGAGCTAGATAGCGTATCTCATAAAATTATTAAATTAATTTATGATTTTTCTGAAAACATAATACATGTATTTGAATTATTAAATCTAGGCCTTTGCGTAGTATATTTTGAAAAAAAGAAGTATTTGGAAAAGTAAGTAGTAAAATTTATAAAATAATATTTGAAACTACCTATTAGCTTTTATTAATCAAGATAAAAACTTCAGGTTCGTCTGTGATTAAGTAATTATTTTTGGGATCCCTAAATGCTTAACTATTTTACGCAGAATCAGTACATGATTTAAATAAAAAATATACCTATGTATGGAATATTTATTACTAAATTTATAGAACCGTTATTTTATGGACAACTAGTTGTTTCTCGCGGTTTCACTCGCATTCCAAAGAAGTTTTTGAGACAAAAGGTAGCTTATGTCCTTCTCAAAGGTCCAATCTATTTCATTATAAAAATTCATCACAATTGTTTCAGTGGTGTAGGTCTGAAAAGATAACAGACAGACACAGAGTTCCTTTCACATTTATAATTATTTTTAAGTAGGGTGGTTCCAGAGATTTTATTAAAACTGCATAAATAGCTCCATCTTTCACTACCTGATGATCTCTAAGAATCAACCCTCTTTTGTTTTTTTTTTTAGAAAACGTTGCCCCACACTAGGATTTTCTCCTGTATCGTGGGTGCGTTTACAAACACAAATTCTCACATACACAAACGCCCAGACCCGAAACAACTACCTGTAGATCAGACAAATATTTGCTCCGTGCGGGGATCGAACCCACAACACGTGACGCAGAACCCGATCGCTCAGCCGCTACGCCAAACGTGTCGTCACTAATCTCGCTATAGGTATGTTGTGTATGACATTTTCCTCTGCGAACTTAGTTCTTCAACCATCGCCCCGTCTAAACAAAACGTTATCCCCAGATATTAAGGCCCAACAAGGCCACTGAATAAATGAATAAAATTTCCCGTGTATACGAGCGGGGGGTATTATGTGCCATGATAGCGCTCGATTCAATTCCGTTATGACTGACAGATAGAAAGGGTCCCGATGAAATTAGAACGTGTGCCGATTATGGCCTGGTCATATGTAAACTCAGTGTAAACTTAGCTTTAGGTTGAGTTTTTTGTACAGTTTTATAACACATAACTTACCATCACGCCTGTATTCCCCGAAAGGTTAGGCAGAGCCGTACTAATGTACACCCACAGTTCGCCGGTATGTTTAGGTCCCATGTAATAGAGGGCGAGCCTATTGCCATTAACCCACAAATTCAGACTCCGAGCTGCTACTGAGAACTTCATAGAAAAACCCAATAATACTTTGCTCGACCTGGGATCGAAACCAGGACCTCTAGCGTAGCAGTCGCGTTAGGGAACACTAGACTAATGAGGCAGTCTTGTTTTATCAATTTTTTTTATATAACGATTTCTGTGTCTGCGTCATAGGTACGTAAACAAAACGAGGGATGGTTTTGACATTTTCGATGTGGGTATAAACAGAATGATTGATATGTTTAATTTAATCTGTTTGTTTGTGAAATGATAATTAACTTTGGAAATAGAAAACGCATTTCAAGCATTTTGTGGTGTATAATATATAGAACAGTGAAACAGAAGATACCTACATGTTTCTAGATTTTGATTTACAAATGTGGGTTAATAAATTTACTAAAATCAGATTATATTTTAGTTTCTATTTTTTGCATTTTCCATGCTAAGATTATAAAGATAATTTAGTGAAGGAAAAATTCGACCGCGGGTAGGAGTCGAACCTGCGCCTTCTAGTTAGATACACCTTTAAGCCACCGCTAGTCCCACCCGCCAAATCGAAATTTGCCATCATTCTGAATTTACGTCGGTGACGGTGGCCTTAAGGCGTAAATTCAGAATGTGAAGGCAAATTTCGATTTGGCGGGTATATTAATGTCTATTATTTTACATTACGTATTGTGTAAGAGTATAAATACAATACCATACCATCACGCCTGTATTCCCCGAAGGAGTAGGCAGAGGCGTACATAATGTACACCAACAGTTCGCCGGTATATTTAGGTCCCATGTTATAGTGGGCGAGCCTATTGCCATTAACGGGGCACAAATCCAGACTCCGAGCTGCTACAGAGAATTTCATAGTTTAACCCAATAACACTTTGCTCGACCTGGGGATCGAACCCAGGACCTCTAGTGTAGCAGTCGCGCTTGAGACCACTAGACTAATGAGGCAGTAAATACAATGGTGATAGGTACTTAATATTGAAACTTTACCTAGTTTTCACGATCACAGTTGAATAGCCTGTATCAGATTACATTGTCAGAATAAATGGGATGGAATTCATATCAGAATGCCAGCTCCCGCGTACTGTGTTCATTCTGAATAATTTCTTACGCCCTTGAGATAGGCTTTAATTTTCTTATTTTCTCCTAATTACTATGAATAAGTTGCATGTCCAGATAAGTATATCTGATGTCGAATGTAGAGGATCTATACATATAGAATGCTTTGTCCTGAATGACTGACTGACGGATCAACGCACAGCTTAAACCGCTGATCGTAGAGATCTGAAACGTGTTCTTTGTATGACGTAGGCATCCGATAAGAAAGGATTTTCCGAAATTGTACCACTAAGGGGGTGAAAAGGAGAGTGAAAGTTTCCATGAAAGTCTGTCATTTTTCAGCGGGTGTAACCGTGGGATGCAGCTAGTATTAAATAAAATATAAAACGAGTCTGCTCATGACATTGGACGCAGTGAGGGTCCGAAACGTCGGGATTTGTTAATGTAAATATAACGCGATAAAATCCGTATAGTGGTTTTATTTCAATATGTCCAATGTTTGCGTAAATCTCATAAATCAGTATACGAGTAAACTTGTGCAATTTGTAATATAGATAGTTTAATCTGTCAAGGATCAATTAGTAGGCATATGTGACGTTATGTCTGGTACCAAGGTTGTGTAATAAATACCCGTTGTTAAGAGATGGTGAAAGAATTAAATGCAAAATGAAGCTGAAAAGAGTTATTAAAGAATGAATGATTTTTTAATGTCATTTTTTAGATTAATAGAATAATATACATAGAAGATAAATCCATACATACATACATACATAATCAATCCATTATACTGTCCCACTGCTGGGCACGGGTCTCCTCTCAGAATAAGAGGGATTAGGCTATAGTCCACCACGCTGGCCTAGTGCGGGTTGATAGACTTCACACGCCATCGAGAAAATCTCTCAGGCATGCAGGGTTCCTCACGATGTTTTCCTGCACCGTTTAAGCGCGTGATAATTAACTATATAATACGCAGATGACTTCGAAAAGTCAGAGGTGCGTGCCTTGGGTTCGAACTCGAGACCTTTGTCTTGGCAGTCCAACGGTCATACCACTAGGCTATCACTGCATCAGAAGATAAATAAGTAATATAAGATTAAAATGTTAAAACAGCAGAACGCCTACTAACTGCTTAGCAGTTTGGCGATGAAAAGTTTGTAAATATTATTAATTACTTATGCATAAAGCCTCTACAGGGTCACTGTTCCATAATAAATTAATCGATAGAATTTCAATCAAATTCAGAATTTTTTTTTGTTAAAATTACGCTGCTCTTACACGGTCTATAATTAAACAATTTTCAAGTCTACAAGAAACAAAAGACCCGTTAATATAAAAGTAGGAACATAAATAAAGCTTAGTTTCCACCGGCGACTAGTGCCTCGAGGACGGTGACAAGGCAAAGCCTGTTTAATACCACACCCTTCGTTGTTAAAAGCTCCTTTCGATACGGAGATGTAGTTGAAAGTGTTTTAAAGGTAATTTTAAATATTTTATGCTGGGGTAAGTTCGTTTTAATTTAGCAAAAAGGCAGAATTTTAATTATAATGAAAGTAGAAAGAAATATAATGTAAAGGTGAATTTTATAATTCAATGTTATCCATTGTTAAATGATATTTAAAAATATACAAATCAATGTTTAAGATATTTAAGCATAGTTTTTTTTTAATGCAATCTATCTTTAGATAACTGTGACTTTTATGGGGGATATGCTGAAACAAGTAAACATTATACGATTCTTGATACAACTACAACAGCAAATCATTCTGAGTACCTATACCTACCTACCTATGTACATTATTTCATGATCTTTATTAAATGATGTCAATATACAAAGTCACGCGTATGAACATAATAATATGCGTGAACATGTTAGCTTTACAAAACAGATACAACAAATATTTCACAAACACAGGAATATACCAATAATGCGCTATTTGCGGTTCGCTGGTCGCAGCAAATCCCTCGCGAGGCGCTCAAATTTATACATCATCAAAGCTACATACGGCTAGGCGAGGCCCACTCGTATGTTCCTAGCTTTATTTCAGAACTAAAACATTTGGGATTATGTTTCTCATTTTCTTTTTTATCGTCCTAATGGAAATATACTTTTTCTAAACCTAATGAGTTTGTGAAAGATAAGGTTTTTTCTTCACTTAGACTGAAACTAGTTTATTCTGAATCATGTCCATAGTTTTTCTATATTTTTTTTATGGGATAGGAGGGCAAACGAGCAGACGGATCGCCTGATGGTAAGCAATTACCGCCGCCCATGGACACCCGAAACACCAAAGGAGTCATAAATGCGTTGCTCGCCTTTTAGAAAGGGATTGGGCCTCCGGTAACCTCACTCACTCGGCGAAATACAACGTAAGCGTTGTTTGACGCCGGTTTTCTGTGAGGCCGTGGTATCAATCCGGTCGAGCCGGATCTTATTTTAATATAAAGCTCACCGTGAGCTATAAGCGCTCAATACAAGTAGCATTAGGCGCTGACCGTTTATACCAAAGAGCAATCTCACACCGCTTTATACTTAGAAAAAAAGTTTATTGCATTTACAAAAGCATAAACCTAAAAAAGAATACTATGGCTCTTAGATTGTATCTCACTGTAAGCCATGAACGGCCAATTTTTCTTTGAATACAGCTATCATACGCTACGCTCCTGACAAACGACTGACGGACTGATGTCGGTTGACTTACGGACTCGTTACGACACCGCTCATGAACGCTGGAGGTTTGTCAACGTCTCCTGGTACCTACTTACACACCTATAACAGGATTCATAGATTTCTTACACAACCCCGATAATGTGAACGTGACCTAACAGCATCCAAAACAAACACATCATGCATTTGCATAATGCCATCTATCAACCCACATTGAACGGTTACCCGAACCGGCCGCGGTAATAAATACCCCGAAAGGTTCCGTACATCACAATACCTACGGCCATTTTAGATCGATGGCCCAACGCAAGGGATTTTTCATTTTCGCCCCGTTGACTGACGCGAAAAAAGGTTTGACAACATTTTACGTTTTATGGGTGTGAGCCATCAGTTTTTAGACATGAAAAATAATGAATAGGATTATTTTAAATTCTAAGAGTATATTTTTAGACTGTACGTTTTTTTATACGCAGAGAAACATAAGTTACAGACCATGATAAGATAGGAATTTATGCGGCGATAGCCTAATGGGCGTCTGACTTGCGATCATATGGTTGCCGGTTCGAAACCCACCCTTTACGCTACCGATGTGAACCCACTCGTAACACAAGCATTTATCTTAGCACGAGGAGTTAACAAGAATACTAGTAATGTGCGACCCACATAGCTAGTAAGCTTTTAAAAAAATAGTAATAGAATCTTAGTAGTCTAAAATTTTAACTAAAACGAGTCTCGATCTCTTATTATTTTAAACACAAGAGTATGTAATACCATACTTCCAATATCAATGAAGTTGCTTACAAACCTCTTCGAATGCTTAACTATTTCGCCTTCTTCTTCTTTTATTCGAATCGACAACAAACGGAAAGAGAAGTGCAGAAGAAAAGAAATAATTGAAAAAGAACAAAACAATTTCACCGATTATGTCTTAAAAATTCCATGGAAGTCGCTTTGGCTTACTGAACATACTAAATTAGGTCACTAGACACTATCAAACTTATTCGGTAGAAGAACAAATGGCGTGTAAGCAGAAGTAATTGGCAACCTCTTGATTACGAACATAAATTTAACCCAATTCACAAAATACTGGCGCAAAAACAGCACCAACTTTTCGCCCATCACACAAACTTCGACACCAGCAAAATTACCACTTGTTTCCAGTTCCATACATGAGGCATATATTAATGACAAAGTAAACCGTATTATCGGGTCAAGGAGGCTATAAAAGTGTGACCATTTTGGCTCCATACGATCAAAGTGTTTGCCAACAAGCGTGAGGATACAGCTATCAATCCATGTTAGGTCAGTGGCCTGTTTTATTTAATAAGTGGGACGAAATTTAGCTTCCTATTTTGTTCGGCCAGGTTTTGGGAGCTGGCCAAATGTTGGTGCAAATAATTCTTGGTTTTGTTTGCAAGCAGTACGTAAGCAAGCGTATTGTTAAAGACTCGTGTGAGTGGATTTATGTGATAGGAAATGTAAATCATTTTAACCTACGGTGGTGGCAACTTGTGATGATTACAAAATTGTTAATAATTATAACATATTATTTGTAAAGTCTATTACAACACAAGGCTTGTTCCCTAGTACGTGCACTATCATAAAAAGATAAAGAAAAAAGAAGACACTATGTACTTTTGGTCGCCACTGTGCATTCTACATTGGTGATCAAAAGTCCATAGGCAATCTCACAACGCAATAGTTTGACGTTTAGTTTGATTTACGACCTTCTATTCATTGTCGATATCAAGTGAAAAGCACTGGCTGTATTACTGTTCATAGCAATGTAATCTTTAACGTGCTTATGGACTTTTAAACGTTTACTGTACACACAAATATTTATTTTGGATGGGAATTGAATCCGTGACACACGAGGCAGTGGCAGTGGTCAGTGCACCCAAACATACAGAAACCTAGCCAGGGGGTGATGGTATGCTATGTCAATTGAAGTTAGCAAAGCTCTCTCTCCAACCGTTGTAACGCCCATGACTAATACCGTTATCTCTAAGTCCACAGTCCACACATGGCCCATATCGTGACCATTTCTCGTTTCACAAGCTCATTGGCGAGTCACTCTTGGACCGACGCCCGAGCCCCATAGATTCTGACGCGCAATAGTTTGCCAGCGCTATGTACCATGAACCTAATGGAGGGTGAAGCAGTTCGTTTTCTATTTTGTTCCAACATAAGATATATCGAAACATTCGTTACTGTTTTGGGCCAAAATACCTTTAAATTTTAATGGCTGGATCGCTTGATTTAGTTTCCGCTGGTGCGTGGAATTTGTTGGGGAAGTTTGGCTCTTTATCCCGAATTTTGTTTGATATAAATATCGATTGTACAAAGAGCTGCCACGTTAGTTTAGTGTTCGTTAGAGCAGCTGTTGCAAGCTGAGCAATAGATAAAGAGGTAAATTGATATAGGTGTCAATTTCGAGGCTTCTCAGGTACTGAGAAAATAACATTTTGAAATCCAAGAAAGTGTTATTTATATTTTTAAAGTTATATATACTATATATATATATATATATATATTAATCTACTCATGAAAGCGTACAAAATTAAAAAGACCGGACAAGAGCGAGTCGAACTCGCTCACCGAGGGTTCCGGAGAAATTTGTAGTTACATATTATTTCGTTCGACTGGTACGCTAGAGGTCCTGGGTTAGATCCCCAGGTCGAGCAAAGTGTTATTGGGTTTTTCTATTTAATTCTCAGTAGTAACCCGGAGTTTGGATTTGTGCAGTGGCATGGCAATACGCGCACCATTATTACTGGATCCAAATATACAGTTTAACTGTGGTTTCACAAAAAATATCTCTGCTTAACCTTTCCTGCCTATTCTCCCCGGCCGGACGTGAAATGAAATTAAATAGTAATGCCGTTCGTGCGCGAGTCCGACTCGCACTTAGCCGATTTTTACATATTGAGAAAAAATAAATACCCAATGCAAAGAGCTTTAAATTGTCAAAAGTATTAAATAATTTTGAATGATTTTGTAAAACACACTTTCATTTTGGAACTACCTAAATCTAATACATAAACAAGGACAAACAACATTTTCGATATTTAGTTATTTAAAGAGTACACCGTAATCCCAAACAAGCCATCACGTCTCCCACCCAGATCAAACTTTAAACCTATCCAACACGTATCAAAGCTCCCAAACTCAAACTACTTAAACCCTAAAACTGATTATAACTATTATTCGAACCTTTCTCCCTCAAAAAACCTTGTAGAGCCTAAAATTTTCTCTCGATAGGCCCTATCGGAGCTCACATCCGATGGGAGTAACAACTCTGAAGTCGATTTAACTTGGGTCTTTTGCGAGCAATCCGCCACTCGCGGCCTCCGGGCGTAAATTTACTTCACATATCTTCAAAACAAAATGTTCTCAGAGTTGGACCCGGATTGGGAAATCTGGAAGCAACTGTGCCCAAAAACTTCCCATTATTTTGAATTAAGTGTATTCGCTGGCTGTTTTTTTTCTCGCTCCCCAGTGTTCCGTAATTCACTTTTTAAGCTAAACATGTTTTTCTTTTGAAAGTTTCCTAAAGCTTGTATTAGCAAACAAAGCGTTGATTTAATCAAATTTTCTGGAGTTCTAATAAATCAATGCTTCAACCTTGAATATTGGAAAACAATGGTTGGAGTGCGAATACGATTTGTAACTTTATTGAAAAGGCGGAAGAAGAAAATTACAATGTTCAAGGGTTCAACTTTGGGTTTTTCCGTGAGCCATTGTACTTACTTACGGTACTTTTAGCAGCTGTTTGTTATACGTATCAATTAACGTCATTTTTCGTTGAATGTTGTAGTAACTCAACTCTACCTACCTAGGTTAGTTAGGTTAGTTCACTATCTAGGTTTAGTTTTATTTTATCTTGTTCATTATTTATTTATCCTTTTAATAGGTAGCTGTTATATGAAGTGAGTTTATTTTAACACGTGGGAGAGCCATGCTTCGGCACGAATGGGCCGGTTCGACCGGAGTGTTACCACGGCCTCACAGAAAACCGGCGTTAAACAACGCTTACGTTGTGTTTCGCCGAGTGAGTGAGGTTACCGGAGGCCCAATCCTCTTTTAAAGGTCGGCAACGCACTTGTGACTCCTCTTTTGGTGTTGCGGGTGTCCATGGGCGGCGGTAATCGCTTACCATCAGGTGATCCATCTGCTCGTTTGCCCTCCTATCCCATAAAAAAAAATGCTACTTGGCAAAACTAGGACTCGCATTATATTATTTGCTATCAATAAATACATTTTCCTTTTTTCTATTATTGTGTAGAAATATACAGTTAAATGTATTGAAATAAAATTACTTTTTACGGATTCTATCGCGTTATATTAATATTATTTGATTCCCGACGTTTCGGATCCTTTACAGCATCAATGGTCATGGGAAGACTGAGGTGTTGGACGTCTTAATGTCAAAACTAATAACACCTACATACCTTACTATTTGTGTTAATTATTGGCGATCCGATTTATAACATTCAGAACGAGCTCACCGTGTCCTTTGGTCTTGCAGTTTTGGGCTTGGATTTAGATTTAATAGAATCTATAATGGGGTTCCAAGCAGATGGTAAGCCCCAGCCATCTTCTCTATTGAAATTTGGGTGTATTTTAATTTAGCCCCACTAATCATCCTTGGCAGGAATCGGTTTTCTTTTGCGAGCCCTTGTGGTTTATCATATCTGATGTAATGCAGGGCCTTTTCAAGAGTGTGTTCAAGAACTGCAGACTTTCTGGAATGGCGGTGTTTGATATGACGTGACCATGGATGCTGTAAAGGGTTAATATAGACCGATAAAATCCGTGAAAAGTAGTTTTATTTTCAAAAAGCGACCGAATCCCCAAACAGGAAGCGCCTAGCATTAGCTAGGAGCTTCCTGTGTGTTTATTATTGCCAATAATTGTCTCTAGAGTACTCCAATTACCGCTCACCCATCCGAAAACAAACCTAGCGGTCGACCGCTCCACCGCCCCAATCAACGTTTAATGCAATTGCGTTTAGTAATATAGGTAATATATTCAGTCCTGGAATTTACTAATGCACTAGGTAGGGACCCCTCGCATGACTGGTTTAAATTAGTAGTAATCAATAGTTATATTGCAATATAAACTATTATTTTAATAAAATCCTATTACGTTAATCATAAGAATATTCAAGTATAGTAATAGTATTCAAAATAATTCCTAAACTGAAAAAAAAAATTTAAATCCAGTCATAAAGCTCTATCCCTTTCCCTCAAAACAAATGTCAATATAGAATTTGTATGGCGCATGCACGGTTTGACGTCACAACGTGCTATAATAATAATAATAAATTTCGTTTATTTCAGGCACGTAAAAGACCCAATAGCACACAAAACTAAAAAATAAAATTAAGATAAAATTAAAATTACGTATACATAGTCATAGTTTGATAATGTATACATAATTTTAAGATAAAGTAAGCTCTCTGACTAGCATAATATTAAAATGCTTATAACTTCATTATTTTTTAACCGATTTTGATTTTGTTTTTACTTTTCGGCTCTGCTTATATTCAACTTTTTTATAAGAGTAAAATATCAGTCAACTAGCCTATTGTTTATGAGACTTTGGAATTAGATCCTTTACATTCATACATACACTCATGCTTTTCTCCCACAGTGGTAGACAGAAACGATAGACCACCACTGGCTACAATTCTTGCACACTTTTTTTGCTTCTTTCACATTCATATATCTTCGCATACATACGATCCGGATGCGAGTACTATGCACCTGGCTTATTTGAAGAATTTCATCAATGAGATCCAATCTTAGAAGGATATATGTACGTCCTTCTAGGATGACGGCGTACGTATTTCGACGCTGCCGCTGTCATTCGCCTTATAAATTCGTTTCGTTAATCGTCTTTCGTTCATTCTTTCAAAATGTCCTTAAATCCTTTAAGACTTATAGGTCATGTACGTATCCTTATACTCGTAGGTTTAGGCTATTTAGGTATACTAAAATCAAAGACAGACAAGTGATAGCCTAGTAATAATTATGATCAGCCAAGTCAAAGGTCACGATTTCGAACCCAAGGAACCTCTGACTTTTCACAGTCATATGCGTAAATAATTAATTATCACGCGGTTAAGAGTTGAAGAAAAATTTACGGTTTGACGGCACATCTTGCAATACTTCCATATTTAGAATTGGTACAAGAACCAATTTTAATTTTTTGTTGTTTGTTCGCTTCTATTTATGGTATTTTTAAAGGCTGTCTATTCAAATTAAAAACACAAAATTACAAACAGATAAGGGCATAGATATCCCAAAGATATAGCAAGCAATTTCTTCAGTAAACAGGCTATTATTAAAACAGGAACACAAGAATCTTTACACAAAGATTCGTGAGACGTTGAATAATACAGGACGGGGCAGGTCCATCCATAATGGAATTACACAGGGGACAGCCGTGTTTGCCTGGCAGGATAAACGCCGGAAAAATATTTACTGTATCCATAGTATGTACTCGGGATTTTACGTGATGTCCTGTTGATTAGGATGGGAGCTGTTATTTAACTATATTTGAACGAAGGTTCTTAAAAGAATATGCTGAGATGGTTTGGACATGTTGAAAGAATGAATGAAAGACGATTAACGAAAGGAATTTTTAAGGCGAATGTCAGCGACAGCGCCGGTAGAGGTCGCCCTAGAAGGACATACGCCGATCTGATTGGCGCGACCGGCGTGTATGTATGAGAAGATGTATGAATGTGGAAGAAGCAAAAGAAGTATGCAAGAATCGTAGCAAGTGGCAGTCTATAGTTTCTGCCTACCCCTGTGGGAGAAAGGAGTGAGTGTATGTATGTTCTTCTTGTAGCAGGATGTGACGTGTGATGGGTAATCTGATTGGAAACGTATACTAAATAGGGTTCTGTTGGAAAATCGAAATAAAAAATCGGTCTAGTGCGAATTGGACTCGCGCACCGAAGGTTCCGTTGTACGTAGATATGTAAATGATGTAGGTACCTACAAAACGGTTTTTTGTTTTTTTTTTACTTGTGTTCTATGACATTGGTTCTTGCCAAAATTTCATGATTCTAGGTCAACTGAGTATTATAGGTTATGATTCCCTTCAGTGTCAAAATACAGTAATCAAATTATAATGGCATACGACGGCCGTATCCTTTGTTTGCGTTGACATGGATTTTTTTTTCTTTGCCACTCTTGATATTATTCAGCCAGCCCGATACCTCCATGTGTTCCTAAGAAAAAGGGGAACAAACGGCCAGATGGACAACAAAGCGATCCTATAAGGCATCCGTAGTTGCCTTTGAGGTACGGAATCCTAAAATTACTGTCATCATCGGCTTAGCCTGTAATCGACTTGATGTCACCAGATTCTAATTTAACTTAAACGTTGCGCTCACAAAACCTATGATAAGTCTTTCGATTTTCTGGCAGTTAGAGGCTGTCATGCTTACTTAAATGTCCTGCTGATGGTGACGTTATGTGTCGGGTTTTTTTAATCCCTAAAACTTGGTTGAGTCGAACAACGCTGATACACATGTCATGCTCTTGAACGGGTGCTGTCTGTCGGGACTGGTCAACTCTTACATGCCATGTCAATTCTGATTCAGTTATGTTATCTTTTGGAGGGTAATATAGCTTTATCACTTACATCAAAATCCACAATACTCACATTGATAGACTAAAAACAATGTAAACATCAATTATCTATATAAAAGAGTATCTATGGAGTTTCTTGCCGGCTCTTCTCCATAAGACCTACTATTTGGAACCGTGCATGTAGTTTTGACATTTCAAAAGTACCTGTATATGGTCTAATTGAAATAAAAAAATTGAGTTTGAGTTTGGTTTTTGTAACCTTTGTAAAATTCTGTACATCCCTATTATTTTTTTAAGGAGTTTATAAACATCGATATTAACCCACATTTAATTGAAATTGAAGCCGACTTCAACGACTTAAAAAATACAAATAATAAGTATCTATGTACAAAAAAAAGCATTACTCGTCCTTTAGTTTCCACAGTTGCGGATAATACCTTCATCCCAAATTCCTTTTTTTTTTGCTTCATCTCAGTTATTCCGATCGTGACTTCTCGCAACTGTTCCAAAAAAATATTCTCCAAAGCCTACATTTATTATTACTGAGTCTAATTCTGTTCTACTGACGAAGGTATACTGTTGTTTTTCAATGTCCGTCTGCGTGAGGGTCGCAGTAAACATGAGTAGCTCCTTACTTATTTACGAATACAACTGGTATATACCTGATTGATAGCTATGTCTGAGGCTAGTCGAGAATTTTTCCAAAAAAAGTTAATCAAATTTCGGACTCTCGAAACTCACTCAACTCACTTTTCGAAATAATTTACTAGTTAAGAGACCGAATTTCTACTACAAACGTACCTAATACCGAAATAAATTGTAATTCAAACACAATTTAATCAAATTGTAGTTAGTTATTTAGGTTACATCTGCCTTTTAAATAAACTTATGTACTACACGCTTAATTTATATAGAATTAGAAATAATTATAATAGTAAAATTATTAAAACATTAAAATATCAAATTCTGTTATTATTCGGATTCCGATACCGTTAATCTAGGTACTCTACCATTTCGTCCAAAATACTTCACTGGAAATAAATGTAAGCGAATGCAATTTTGGATAACTTTACCAAGTTTGGAACGATTTTTCAGTCTTTTATGTGTAGTGAAGTAGTAGTAGACGAAATAATACCGTAGAAACCTATCCAAATCCGAATAATAACATAATTTGATAGAATATTGTCTGGATTACGATTTATTTCGGTATTACGTATTTGTGGGCAATTCAAGCTCCACCGAACCAATAATTATCACGCGCTTAAACGGTGAAGGAAAATATCGTAAGGAATCCTGCATGCCTGAGAGATTTTCTTGACGGCTTTTCGTGAATTCTGCCAAC
Source organism: Acronicta aceris (assembly GCA_910591435.1). NCBI lineage: Eukaryota > Metazoa > Arthropoda > Insecta > Lepidoptera > Noctuidae > Acronicta > Acronicta aceris. The sequence goes on from OU342775.1 coordinate 2,434,764, forward strand.
CCGTGTTAGGCCTGCGTAGTGGACTATAGCCTAATCGCTTTCATTCTGAACCCGTGCTCAGCAGTACTACACTCATCCTTTTACGGCTGTAATTAATAACCTGTATCTAGAAGTCTAGAATTTCGAAATTTGACATTACTTCTATGGATTATATCAAACAATCTCCAGTAGTGAAAACAATCCAGAGATCGGGATCGGCTTCCAGTTCTAAATATCAGAATCTTACACGAAACTGCTTTCAGACCTCCGCAATTTAATTTCTTGGCAACAGTTTAGACTGTTTGTTGGGTTCTGATGAAGCCACGAGCCACTTTATTACACTGATATCTGTATTAAACATATTATTACGTTTTCTTTAATATTGATTGATTTTGACGACACGATTGGCGTAGCGGTTGAGCGATCGGCTTCTGCGCCACGTGTTGTGGGTTCGATCCCCACACGGAGCAAATATTTGTATGTATTGTATTTATTGTATTATATGCGTTTGTGTATGTGAGAATTTGTGTTTGTAAACGCACCCACGATACAGGAGAAAATCCTAGTGTGGGACAACGTGTTTTTAAAAAAAAAAAAATTATGGATGACCAGGTTCAACGCTCAGACACACAGCAGATCTACCAGTTACAGGTTCAACTTAATATACACCTTATACAAGCAAAGTTAAAGTCCAATATTCTCTACACACACTGATTAAGCCTGCATTGTGCACTTTTTTAGCACTCTTTATTAAAACTTTATCACTCGACCTTATAATGCTAGCATTCTTGGCATTTGCACAGCGACTGCACGTGATATTTACATATTATTGACTGATATAAACGTAGACGAAGCTGAAAGGGTATGCAAGGATCGTACCATGCAAATGGCGTTAGCATTGATGCCTGGATGGTACGATCCTTGCATGTAATGTAATGACTGCCTCATTAGTCTAGTGGTCCCAAGCGCGGCTGCTACACTAGAGGTCCTAGGTCCGAGGTCGAGCAAAGTGTTATGCGGTTTTTTATGAAATTCTCAGTAGCAGCTCGGAGTCTGGATTTGTGCCCGGTTAATGGCTATAAGCTCGCACCCTATACCATGGGACCTAAACATACCGGCGAACTGTGGGTGTACATTAAGTATGCCTCTGCCTAACCCTTCGGGGAATACAGGCGTGATGGTATGTTAGCTTGGCCTATGGCAAATAAAACGACAAGTGTGAGTCTGATTTGCGCACCGAGGTTTTCGTACAAATATGTTAAAGTTTGTACGAAAGCCTCGGTGCGCGAACCAGACTCACACTTATCCGATTTTTTTAACAGAGCAAGTAACCTTGCCCCAATATCATTACTAAAGTTCATAAGTTATGAAAGGACCAAACATTGCTCTAATAAAAATAATCAAAATCTTGTATTCAAGATAGACTACCAGGTAGTAAGTACTTTTTAAACGTCCTTTTTACATTATAGACAGCTCCCCAAACGCCCGCCCTTCACCGCTTCCTACTGTTTTTGATGGGAAGAAGAAGCAACGCAATAAACTCCCCAGCAACACTTTTCTATTTGTTAAGTTACTAAGGCGTTAAAAGTTACATAAAATAGAATTTTAATATTTGTTTGGAGTACTTTCATTGCTTCATGTCAGCTGGCGCACACATTGAAGAGATAAGTCGGATTTAAGGACAGAAATGACTTGGTACTTTGAAAAATATTCTCCCTTACATCGCTATACGTCACGGTCTTTTCGTCAATTGCAAGTATTAAGAATTTCTTCCCAAAAAATGATTTTTATATACCTGCAAATTTACTATTTTCTCCATAATTTATGCTGTGAGACCCTGTTATTTGTCAAATTTCATTATGGTTTTGATATAATGCCAAATGGCATAAATGGCCTTATTTTTTGTTGCGTTGACGTAAAAGCTTGATTTGTTTACAATTCTAAGTGGATGTAGACCTCAGAATAAATTACACATAGTTACAAAGATTTTTTTCCAGACGGTTAATCAGCTTTAATGTAGATATATGGCATCCTGACTCCGAAAATAAAAATCGTTTTCATCTATCAGCTTTAGTTTTTGAGATATGGCATATGTGTGATTTTTTAGAAAAACACAAAAAATAAATACTATAAAAAATATTTAATTTTTGGAAACCGCCAAATTTGATTTTTTTAATGATTTTCTTGCATGTAATTATTAAAAAACAGTAATTCGTAAATGTGCGCCTACCCTCACATAAAATACCAAACAGCTGGTTATGAAAAATAAAAGCACCAGCTTTTATTTTAGATTTTAGCTTTGTTAGAAACGGCTGGTAGATTGAAATTAATTGTATCAAAAGATAAAGGAAAAGTGAAAAAAACTTCCGGAAAAAATTAATAGTTAAGTAAAATTTTGTAACTATGTGTTATTAATTTAAACTTGATATCCCTACGCGTTTCTAACAAAAAAGGCTCTCGACATGCAGACATAGAATTTAAGTTATTTAACTACAGATTTACTATTTGTTTCCTTTACTTGTACTGTACTTTTATTTTAAACAATCTTAAACTTATATAAGGACTGACATTTATTGTTTACATGCTGCTTAAGAGATTTCATTAATTAATCCCGACACACTTTCCACTCACGCTCTAAAATTAAACGCTCAAAGCGTTCTCACAAACGCAATAACAACACGTAAGGAATAATCCGGCAAATCCTTAGCCTCATCTAGACAAAACCAGCATTACTCACAGTCAAGCCTTTCATATCTCACGCGTGACAAGCCGGGACACGAGGAGATTTCCCAAAGGACACTACAAGGTCATTTATGGAAGTTTTGGATAAGATCATGATCAGACGGGTTATGTTGTTGAAGACGGATTGTTAGATATTTTTGTACACAGTTTTCTTCGTTTCTTCTAATACACTCAGTATTAGAAGAAAACAATATTAAGATTAGCCTATTTACATGATTATCGTGTTCCATTTTATATTCTTATTATACTAGCCATAGGATCGCCATAAGAAATGATTGCATATATATAACTTTGAATAATTGATTTTTATTGAAATAAGAAAATTACAAGGAAATAGGGTTTGCTAACATTATAATATTGCTAAATAGCAATTTGTCGAGAGCTAGTTCCACCTGGATTGCTGCTCTGGCAGTCTGCAGTCCGTAGCGGCTCAACAAAAAGCTAGGCAACAGCAACTCCTTTTGTGTCCATGGGCGATGATGACTTCTAACCATCGGGTGGTTCATCTGCTCATTGACCAATCAATAAAAAAGTGTGTTTAGTGACTGAATATTAAATTGTTGGGCTTTCTTTTGCCAGAATAAAGTATAGACTTAACTTGCCTGTTTCTTGTTTATGTTTGTAAAAGGAATTCTTTTACAAACATAAACAAGAAATAGGCAAGAAAATCTTAACCAACCGATCACCAATCAACAAACAGACCAACGTCCAACTTGTAGCCAGTTTTGTTTGCAGTACATGTTCAAACGAAATGTGTGTGAACCAATGTTTGTAGGACGTGCAACTGTTTTATATTCCAACCGCAACTGTTACACGAACGAGATACTTAGTCTATCTTAGTCTTGGTCATGCTTTTGTTTAAGTTGTGATCATCGTGGGGCCGAGATTTTTGAAATTGGAATATTCGTTTTGATAGTTGTGTTGCAGACTGTATCTTATTAACGTAATGTGATATCTTTCGTATCTTTCTTTTTCAAAAAATCTGACGATGTATATTTATGAGGTAGGGCATAGTGGAATCGAATAATTCCACTCACAATTGGAGCTGCCCGACTGGGGAAGTACCTCCACCTTGCAGAAACTCGTAGCCAAATAACGTAGCTCCGTGCTATGTTGTGTTCCTAACGGCGAGCAAGGTCGCCAGAGCTCCGCGAGGAAGCGTTGTGTTGGCAGTGGGGGAGACCGGTGGTGTCTTGTTACCGCCGCTGTCATGCATAGCAACATATTGTCTGCCATGCAGCCTAACTATTCCTCCTTAATTTACAGGATCGGCAACGCGCGAGTGATGCCCCTGCATCCATAGGCTACGGTAACCGCTTACCATCAGGCGGTTCATATGCTTGTTTTTGCTACGTTGGTGGTACAAATAATGTTGTATTTTTTTACAACTTGTGAACCGCAGTTTAGGTATATAATTTAAAGATAAGTGAAAAAAAAATGTAAAGTTTAGCCGTTTCTATTAAATACATGATATGATAGCATATTAATATAAAAAGATCTAAAACATATATTAATTAAAAATGGTTGATTATCTCATCTAGATAAGCACTACGTGTGAGAGCCATGCTTCGGCACGATTGGGCCGGCTCGACCGGAGTGATACCATGGCCTCACAGAAAACCGGCTTCAAACAACGCTTACGTTGTGATTCGCCGAGTGAGTGAGGTTACCGGAGGCCCAATCCCATTTTAAAAGGCCGGCAACGCACTTGTGATTCTTCTGGTGTTGGGGGTGTCCATGGGCGGCGGTAATCGCTTACCATCAGGCGATCAATCTGCTCGTTTGCCCTCCTATACCATAAAAAAAATTAAGCAGATAATTTCAGAGAATGCTGTACAAAAGGAATCTGAACATCTTTATGTATATAAGATTATATTAACAAATCATCTCATTTATTGGTTGGTTAATATTTTTTTTATCTTTCTTTCATTGGGACAAGATACTTTACTAACAGAGGACTTTGAACCTAGCTAGGAGTCAGGATTTTCACAGGTTTTGTGTAAGTAAATATTTAAACAAACACAAAAGCAGTTACAGCCTAGTGGTATGACCGTTGGATTGCCAAGTCAAAGGTCTCGAGTTCGAACCCAAGGTACGTCTCGTACGTAACGTACCTCTGACTTTTAGAATTCATGTGCGTATTAAATAGTTAATTAAGACGCGCTTAAACGGTGAAGGAAAACATCGCGAGGAAACCTGCATGCCTGAGAGATTTTCTCGATGGTGTGTGAAGTCTGCCAACCCGCACTAGGCCAGCGTGGTGAACTATAGCCTAATCCATCTCATTCTGAGAGGAGAGACTCCTATTGAATATTTTGTATAGAAACTATACCACCAAATTTTTACAGTTTTCAACAATAGGAGTGACCTTAATACAACATTATCATACCATTACTCCTATAGTCCCCGAAAGGTTAGGCAGAGGCGTCTAATGTATGTACACACAGAGTTCACCGGTATGTTTAGGTCCCATGTAATAGCGAGCGAGCCTATTGCTATGATCCGAGCACAATCCCAAACTCTGAGCTGTTACTGAAAATTTCATAGTAAAACCCAATAACACTTTGCTCGACCTAGGAATCGAACCCAGAACCTCTAGCGTAGTAGTCGCGCTTGGGAACCACTAGACTAATGAGGCACTATATTAAGGTGAGCAGCACTGTAATACAATTTTTTTTTGTAAATAGCTGGTCTGCCATTCTCCCTGTAGGTACCCTATTTCGATGGCTGCAAAACCCACTCCTGTCAAAAGCCCTCCAAAGAAATCCAGCGCTGTAGCGAACTAAAGCACCCTCAAATTCGCCCATAGATTGGACACAATGCAACTCAACAACTTTTGGCATAATCTGAATAAATAGATAAAGCCGCTTTTTAATTATTCAAATGATGTCCCACTACCGTCCTCGAAGCCCAACTTGAGATAATAAATGCCGAAGCAAATTGGACTTTATAATACGATTGTCAAAGTTCAATTTGGTTTAGCAATGTTTTTGAATAGAAGTAGGACCATTTCCTTTGCGATATTGGTACTTTATTAAGCTTTTTGCCCGTTTTAGCTTGCAGTTTGGGAGTAATATCGTTTTTGAGCAATTTAGTCCGATGACAAAAAGATTGGATTAGGTGTGTTGATTACGTCATTTACATAGTGTCGCTAATAAAACTGTGTTCGAGGTGACGTCATGGATTTCTAGAGCTCTTTTGGAAACTGTTTCTAGAACGATCGTTTAAACTAACGAGTAATTTTAGTGAGTGTTATTTTGGAGGTTATAACTGCCTCGTTAGCCTAATGGTCCCAAGCGCGACTGTTAACTGGGTCCGACTCCCAGGTCGAGCAAAGTGTTACTGGGTTTTTCCATGAAATTCTCAGTAGCAGCTCGGAGTGTGATATTTGCGCCCGGTTAATGGCAATAGGCTCGCTCGCCATTATATGGGACCTAAACATATCGGCGAACTGTGGTTGTATATTAGTATGCCCCTTCCTAACCCTAACGCCACTGTCATGCATGGCAGCATGTCTTCTATGCTGCCAGCCCAACTATTCGTCCTTAATTTACAGGGTCGGCAACGCGCGAGTGATACCCCTGGTATTGCAACCGTTCATAGGCTACGGCTACGGTAACCGCTTACCATCAGGCGGGCCGTATGCCTGTCTGCCATCTTAGTGGTATAAAAAAAACGTATTTTTATCCAAAATGGGCTTGCTTTTGGGCTCAATCTTGCCTCCGGGGCAAAAATAAGGTCTACGGAGGAGCGAGCACTTGCCTGGTAAGTTTTTTAAATATATTACCCCAATAATTTTACTGACTTGAATACGACCCTTGAAACCGGAGCAGAATAATCTAGAACATTATTGCTTAGTGGCAAAATATTTGGCAGGAAAACAGTTCTACCACTTCAAAAAAAGAAAAAAATATTGTCTATTATGTCCGTACTGTTTTTCTTGACAGGTTGTAAGCGAACAAACATTTCAGTGTCCGAACCGTTTTATCTCAATTTTCGACAAACAACGCCGGAAATACGTCATGCCCCGCCCGGAATAACATTAACACGAGCGATGTCTAAACATCAAAGCTAAATTAGAAGAGCTTAACTCGATTCCCCGTACAGTGCACTGAATAGTCAAATTTTGGGTATTTTCGGGAATGCCGACGTCACAGTAACGAAATGGGATTTATTCGAACATGTTCACGCTGGAAAGGTCTCTAAACAAGATTATGGAATCCAACTGGAACAAACTCCGAGACTATTTCGCAGGAAGAAAAGTTAAAATTGACTTTGGTACGAAAACCATTTGTAAATACTCTTTCAATACGAAGCTCGACATAAAAAAGCTGGTACAATGTATGAAAAATATAAGAAATACTTCCACTTATAAAGCCTGCGGCAAGGCTCCCACCAGCAGCAGGAAGAAGAAAAAGAACGCCGGACCCTTAACTGCTTTGTCACGGAAAAACTAGTTTATTGAATAAAATGTTCATAAATTCGATGAAATGAAATAAAATGATATTTATTTCTGTAAAAAGATCTCTCAAGGATGCTTTTACATGTCTTTTTTTTTAAGTACTAGATGGTGTCGGCATTTCCTTGCTGACGACCTCTGAGAAGAAACACCGAAACAAACTCAGAGAATCATGGTCTGTTTTGAAGTCCAGACATAATACTATAAGACTATGTGAGTGATACAATGCAGGGCAGTGTCTGAAATGGCCTTTTGAAGAAAGATCCATAGCGGCTTTGAGTAGACCAGTCCCATCCGACGGCACGCATGCATCAGACATTGTGTAGATCCACCATATTATAGGGAGCTCTACAATCCGTCACACGACGATACCAGATCGGCGGAACATTTGCGTAGGTCACATAAAAAAAATCTCGAAGCCACCAGACAGTTAAAAGATATAGTATACCTAGCCTACATCGTACTCAAATTTACATAAAATCCAATTTTTCCATTCCTATAGGGCATCGTGACGTAACGTAAAACCTATTAATATTAATTCTTTCATCGATTAACAAATTACAGGCAATGCAAAATTATTGTTCTAGTTCCGGGTCCCTAACGATAAGGTTTTATTAAAGAACGAACATTGAGAATAACATATTTATTGACGACACGTCAGGTTAGCGACTGACTGATCGGCTTCTGCACCACGTGTTTTGTCTTCGATCCCCACACGGAGCAAATATATATATGACCTACAAGTAGTTGTTCCGGGTCTGGGCCTTTGTGTATGTGAGAGATTTTGTTTGTACGAGCACCCACGGTACAGGTGAAAATCCTACTGTAAATTAAGTTTAAAAAAATTAAAGATCCCCACGGTTGCTGCGGCTATGGTATTCTGCAGTCCGTAGGGGCTCTTAAGGGTCGGCAGTCGGCAGTCGCGATTGAAACCACTAGACTAATGAGGCAGTATATAGACTAACTTTTGTCTCCAAAAGTATTTAAAGATGCAAGTAAAGCATGGCCAACTGTAAGTAGGTATTATTTTATTGTATTAATGTTATTTATTGCTACTAGGTAGGTACTATTAGAGATCAAGAGTAACGTCTTCCGCAAACCAGTATTTTAGCAACAAATCGAATTGTAACATTATTCCTATTCGGTCTAAATATAACCGAATCCAGTCCGTAGCGTATACGAGAGCGACACGGAGCGACATTCGGAAATTAATAGCATTTCCTCGACGCAACGCGACTGAGAGCCGATTTCCATTGCAACCATATCCAATACTCGGATATTCAATAATATCGACACGTAGTCGTTTAGCCCGCATGCATTTTTCATGATCACACATAGAAACTTGTTTTCTCAAAAAAATAAACTGATATTTTGTTGCATATTCGAAATATGTTTATTACAGTTGTCCCTTCCAATTAAGGGTAAGTAACAGCTGCAATCATTAATCGTTCTGCGAGGATAAGCTTAGCTTTTCGCGGTCGGTCAATGGATGGATACAACTGTTACGCTAGAGGTCCTGGTCGATTCCCAGGTCGAAAAGAGTGTTATTAGGTTTTTCTGTCTCAGGAGTATAGATGTTCCGGGTCTGGGCGTTTGTGTATGTGAGAATTTGAGGTTGTAAACGCACCCACGATACAGGAGATAATCCTAGTGTGGGGCAACGTTTAAAAAAAACTATGGATGTACCTACATAAACCTCTGCCTAACCCTGCGCGAAATACAGGCGTAATAATATGAAAGTAATATGCTTGCCTTAAATTCGTTTATCATCCCTTGCAAACAAGAGCTTACATTCAATCCAATTAATCGGATCTATTGGATAAATTAGCTGCTCATGTATTTTTAAATTAAGCTCTGGAAAGAACAATATTTTATACGGTCTTAAAGAACATTTTAAATCACTTAAAAGAACAGTGAGTTGTTAGAGAACTACGGATAAACTGTGTCCGGGCAACACAAATACAGTACGCTTTTCTCAGTACATTGTCTCATTGTATCCGGACAGGGTAAGAACGCCGGGACGTACGGACGTCCGGATGGCAAAGACGTCACTTATCCTCGCCGTTACATCGCCCGATTTATTGTTTGAACTTCTCGGATATATTTGAGCATTTTTCACTAGGTAGTAATATTCTTTTGTTTTCTCGGTATTTTGAGCTAGTGTATAGTAATTCTCGTGGAATAAGAAAGAGTAAATACGCTTGGGTAGTAATTAGTTATTATGTGCTAGGATATAAAATATGCGACTGCCTCATTAGTCTAGTGGTCCCAAGCGCGACTGCTACACTAGAGGTCCTGGGTTCGATCCCCAGGTCGAGCAAAGTGTTATTGGGTGTTTCTATGAAATTCTCTGTAGCAGTTCGGAGTCTGGATTAGTGCCCGGTGAATAGCTATAGGCTTGCCCCCTATAACATGGGACCTAAACATACCGGCGAACTGTGGGTGTATATTAATTACGCCTCTGCCTAACCCTTCAGGGAATACAGGCGTGATGGTATGTATGGTATGTTATTACAAAAACAACGTAAAAAACTAAAAAAGCTTTCAAAAAAATAATCATTTGTGCATAACACTTTCGGAAGTCGGTGCCTTCAATTTGGTCGAATCTTTTGTTTTCCCCACCGCCTGTATTACTTACTGATTTTTTTAAAATTCTTGATAGGCTTACGCTTGACCGCCTGTTAACCTGATGTTAAGCGACACTGCGATCTACGATGGAGCGCGCTTTTTTTATGGGACAGGGGGACAAACGTGGAGACGGATCGCCTGATGGTAAGCGATTACCGCCGCGCATGGACACCCGCAACACCAGAGGAGTTATGTTGCCCACCTTTTAAAAGGGGATTGGGCCTTCGGTAACCTCACTCACTCGGCGAAACACAACGTAAGCGTTGTTTGACGCCGGTTTTCTGTGAGGCCGTGGTATCACTCCGGTCGAGCCGGCCCATTCGTGCCGAAGCATGGCTCTCCGCGCTTGTTTAGTAGAAACCGAGTCACTCGTGATTTCAAGACACCCAGATTATAATTATCTATCCACTGATTATGACTGACAGATTTTCTATTTACGTTGTAATTTTTTTGTACCATCTTGTGAAAATTTAGATACGCCTACAGCTAAAACCGTCTCTCGCTTGATAAAATCCAGCTGAACCATTGAAAATATGAATGACAGCTTCAATAACATTCAAATTCAAATCTGCGATTGAAACCCAAGCAGATGCGAAACAATAACACGGAGATAAATCTCTTTTCTGAAAATACGACCCAGCCTAAAAATACAAGGCTCCAAATATAATGGAATGGTTCACCGTATTTATATGGAAAGGATCTGTAGGAGTTTGGTAATTAATGTATTTTATACATCGCTTAAATGGTTATATAGTTATCCCAATCACATCACCAAATAAAATAAGAAACATTAAATATTATTTTATAGACGCTTGCAACACCAGGGGTATCACTCGCGCATTGCCGACCCTGTATATTAAGGAGGAATAGTTGAGCTGGCAGCATAGGAGACATGCTGCCATGCATGACAGCGGCGGTAGCAGAACACCACCGGTTCCCCCCACTGTGCACTGCCAACACAACGCTTCCGCGCGGAGCTCTGGCGATCTTGCTCACCGTTAGGAACACGACATAGCACGGCGCTGTTTTCTGGCTACGCTTTTTCTGCAAGGTGGAAATACTTCCCCAGTCGGGTAACTCCAATTGTAAGTGGAATTAATCCATTCCACTATCATAAAAGTAAAGATGTTAATGAAGTTTAAAATTCACAATTGCTGAACCCAAATTGCCGCGATTACCTCAAATTCTATCAAATTTTTTAATGTTAAATCCCATTATAGGCCTTAGTATGTTTGGCACCCAGGGATAGTGTCAGCGTAAGTATTGGCATTTCAGTTTCCGCGTTTTATAATTCGTTTTTTCTTGTAAAGTGAAAATTATTATATAAATAGAACCGGATTTCGATATCTAACAATACCTTTACAGGTCAGACAGGGTTTTCTTAACATATTGTTATATGGTATACTTATATGAAAGCGGCGGTAGCCTAATGGCTAGGGCGATGGACTTGCGATCATGTGGTTGTCGGTTCGAAATCCACCCATTGTACTACCGACGTGAACCCACTCATAACACAAGCAATTAGCTTAGCACGAGGGGTTAACTACAATACTAGTAATATACGACCAACATTGCTAATAAGCTTTATTAAAAAAAAAGAAAAAAATATTGGAGTTTAAAAAAAAAGAGTGATAGCCTTGTTTGATTTGACAATTGGACAGGTTAGGCAAAGATCTCATGTTCAAATCCAAGGTTTTTGACTTTTCGAAGTCATGTGCGTATTAATAGTTAATTATTACACACTTTTATTAAACGGTGAAGGAAAACATACCGGGTACAAAATCTCAAACTCCGAACTGTTACTGAGAATTTCACAAAAAAACTCAATAACACAATGCTCGACCTAGGAATCGAATCCAGAACCTCGATCAGGATCAGGACCAGGATCAATAGGCTAAGGCAGTCCTCAATACAATTTAAAAAATGGTGTTGCAAAATATCCAAACGTCTCTACCCGACACTTATATTTTACAACGTGAGGTCCTTTATCCCCTCTTTTTGTACGTCCAAAGGACTCGTACGTTCCTTGACATGTTCTTGTGCTAGGTGCAACTCTTTTGCTCAGTTGAGCGCAAAAAGTACTCGTGTCCACTTAGCCGACGTAAAGTTGAGTGCGGCCAACGGTTCTTATTCATGGATATAATGATAATAGGAGATGTTTTCGCCTCATAATTTTGCCTTTGTAGTGTATTTAGATAGAGTAAATCTACCTATGATAACTTTAAAAGGTTATTTATGTAAGCTAGTATTGACCAAAAGTGCTAAGCAGAGTTTAACCAGATACGGTTGATTAAAATTTATTTATTATTATTTTGCACGAAATTACTGCCATCAGAACTCCGCGATTACCGAGATCGATGGTTTTACGTGAGTTTTGATGTGCTAAAAATGGTCATCGGTCCTATACTGTTACCAAATATTTCTTTTTGCTATTAAAATTAGTCAGTAATCACTTTAAAAAAGTGTCCATGGAGTTTCTTGCCGGATTCTTCTCCATAGGATCATCTTTTTTGGAACCGTGCAACTAGACTCATTAACGTTTCATAAACGCTTGTAAAAGCTTATCCATATAAATAAAAATGAATCCCAAAATTTGTTGTTAAGCGCAAAACCCGAAGACGGCTAGACCAATTCGGGTAATTTTTTATGTTATTTATTCCTTGAACTCTGAGGAAGGTTTATATGGAGAGAAAAATTGTAAAAACTGCACGAAAAAAAAACAGGGCAACGCGGGTGAAACCGCGGGCGGGTCGCTAGTTTGAAATAAGAACATTTGAACTTCGATAATGTAACATTCGATTGCACTCTTAGTCAAACATCTTGACAACGTAATCCAATTTCAAATTCAAAAAGTTTTTATTCCGATTTGGTATAAAATATTAGGCTGAACGATAAAATACCTTGACCACGCGTGAGGTGCGCGGGAAAGAAAATGATCCTGTCAAAATTTGTAGTGGTTGACTAGCTAGTACATATGTAAACTAGTATTGGCTTGTGTGAGTAATTTGTGGAAATAATGTATTTTTTATAGAATATAATGTATTGCGCGGTAGGTACGTATTATGGATAATGATTTAAATAATAGATACATAGCTACTTTAAATTGCACCCAGTCTGCAGTAGTCGGAATGAACAATCTTGGAATATCAAAGTAGCAGCTAGCGGGGTGATTGACCCTTGTTTACTGATTCATAATATATTATTAACTTTTTCCATTCGCAAATCCTATTCTATAATCTACAAACAATTATCAAACTTGATTATATTATAAAAAAAAATATCTGATGATCAATATCAGTCGTAAGTCAGTCAAAACAAAATCTTATTAATTCCAAGTTAAAAAATTTAAGTAGTTAAGTACTTTAATCTTTTTTTTAAATATCAACAATAGAACGTCTTGAAACACTTAATCTCCTTACTATAAGTACTACCTCCCGATATAGAATGTGGAGGTTGGTATCGGACTATGGGAATAATTTTTATTTATTTTTCTTTTAGTCAATTTAAAACAGATAATTGTTATTTAAATCGAATGATTTTTAAAGTAATTTTAGTGTAGGAAAAATTAGATTACTATATACCTTCATTAGATTAACCTTTTTGTGTTTTTTTTGCATATGGAAAATGCAAAAAAAAACAGTTAAGATTATAAAGTTATTTTAGTGAAGGAAAAATTTGATTGCGGGCGAGATTCGAACCTGCGTCTTTCAATAGATGTCATTGACGTCACCTCAAAGACGTAAATTCAGAATGTGATGGCAAATTTCGATCTAGCGGGTGGGACTCGCGGTGGCTTAGAGGTGTATCTAACCAGAAGACGTAGGTTCGAATCCTGCCTGCAGTCAAATTTTCGTTCACTAAAATATCTGGAAAATGCAAAAAAAATATACATAAAAAATAATCCAATGATATCCAAACGGTAGGTATATAGTAGGTAGGGACCTATATTTCTCAGTCTCAATTCCTTGTTTTATTTGAACCGTCTGGGAGTCCCTTATCCCCGCGCTCAGTATCCGTCCTTGTACGTTGCTGGCCATTAAGAGCCCTGTATATACACTGATCTTGCATAATATGCTAATAACAGTCTGTTTGTTTGTCCACAGTGCCGATGACGCAAGTGGTAGCAGTTGCCGGTGAGCCTGTGTATCTGCCGTGCGACATCGCGACACAGGATGAAGATGACGCCGTCCTACTCGTGCTATGGTACCGGGAAGACCTGGGCACGCCTATCTATAGGTATGGACTTAATATCATTATCCTCCTCGCCTATTCAGATGCGGTTAAATAATAATATTTTACACCAAGCAACTCCCGCCAAGCCTCTGATCTCTCTCATTCTGAGAGGAGACCTGTGCCCAGGAGTGTAACAGTAAATTAGTTGATGATAAACCGCTGTCGGACTTCCACACTTAAGCGGTGGTAGCCTAATCGCTAAGGCGCCGGAATTGCGATCATGTGGTTGCCGGTTCGAGACCCACCCATTGAACTACCGACGTGAACCCACTCGTAATACAAGCATTTAGCTTAGCATGAGGGGTTAAGAATTACAGTAGTAATGTGCGACCCACATTGCTAGTAAGCTTTCTACAATAAAAAATTCTACGCCAGGTGATAGGATTGGAGCTCCTTCTCTGTGCGGGAAACGGGAAATGTCCACCGTAGAGCAGTTTTAGTAAGAGTCTAATACAACCATTGCGTATCCGTAAGCATTTTCACACGGAATAAAAAAAGGTGGCAGGATTTTTAGCAAGGATTATTCACAACATTTGCCACGGCCATGACAGGCGATGGTCTCTTTAACGGGCGAGGACTTGCTTGGCTTGCAACTCCTAGTCGCTTAACATCAGTCTAACCGGTGGTCAAACGTAAACCTATCGAGAATAAAAAAAAATGAGTGCACCGTCTACTGGGGCTATGGTCTGGTCGAGCTGTGGACTCCCTAAGTTAGCTCATTCGCAGGCCACAGCTCATGGAGGCCAGAGGTCTGTCTGCCCGGTGCGTCTACTGCGGATCGAGAGAGAAGTAGATAGTTAACCCTCTCTCTCGCCATCCCTGCCTCCTACACAAAAAAACGTGTAAAGTTGTGTTCCATATTTCAAAAACAAACTATATTAATGTTATCACAAACTAATCTTAATGTACATCATATTTTAGAAAATTTAAACTTTCGAGTTGTTCCCGAAATTTCAAATTTTAATACTAATTTTATATGGACTCGGTTAAGAGGGTCTGAAGTTGCCAAAGTTCATCTCAAAGTCAGCTCAAAGTAATTTCAATAACCATTTTAATTTTCCAAACACTCGTTTTGGGCGAACTTTAAGCAAAGACGCTTACCGATCGCCTATATCTTCTTCTTCTATACTTACTTTTCTTTTATACTTTTCATCACGCTACGATCAATAGGAGCAGAGCAGTGAAGGGAAATGTTGGGAAAACAGGAGAACTTACTCCATTTTTTAAGCTTCCGTCGCGTGTGCAGCCTTAATGGTTAAAGCTACACAGAAATCATGTATGACGGAAATGTTCTCCTTAAAATTATATAAAAAATATTCCACGACAGCAAATGTCTATCTTTTATGGTTGACTCACAATAACACGTGTAACTCCCGATAGCTAAGCAGTTCGGAGCTTTCTGATTATATTTGTCTACTCTTACGTTAGGTGACTGACTGACTGACATAGTGATCTATCAACGCACAGCCCAAACCATAGGTTATAGTATACTTTTCATCACGCTACGATCAATAGGAGCAGAGCAGTGAAGGGAAATGTTGGGAAAATGAGTGATTCATGAGAAAGGTTTCAAGCTATAAAACATCACGCTACAACCCTTAGGAACGGGGCAACACAGGTGAAACCGTGGGCGAAGAACTAGGGAACAAAGTAACTATTCCACGCGGACGAAGTCGCTGGCAAAAGCTAGTTTTTTAATAATATTCCAAATAATTTTATTATTTAGATATAATGCTTTAGGTAGGTACTTCAGTATTACGAATTTGGAGTACTTTTTTTTCAAGGCCATAGAAAAAAAAACACGAATCCACGAAATTGACCATTAGTTGGCAAGGTGTGTGATTTTTCATTAGTTCATCATCACTATCAATATTAGGCTTGCTGTAGTTAAAAATTATATCAGTATTGGCGACATGAAGACACTCAAAAATAAACATAATATTGACAACCACTAACGGTCGGTTTCTAGTTTCTACATAGTAAATCTGTCAGTAGATTTGAGATAAAATTTTGACATACGGTGCATACAATTAATGTCAAAATCATATCTCTGTTTTGCAAATCTTCGTTCGATCGTTAGAGATTGTAATTATTATAACGTTTGTTGTTCACATCCTTTGCAACAAAACACAAAAATCAACCATCTACACTTACATCTCTAATCACAGATTTCAGAACTGCCAATAGAAAGCTTTGAGAAAATATTTTTATCCTTTGAGCTTACTTTACTTTTTGCTTTGCTTCGTGCATACCAAAAAGTTTTGAGTGCATCGAATGTATTGCTGCAAAAAGTATCATGCCTTTGACGGTCGGAGTTGGAAGTGAACTCGGACACTTAAGGTTAGTGCACACGTATCGCTTCGAAGTCAGATTAGCATCGCCTCAGCTCGAAGCGTTCCAAGCTGAAGCATCCAAATCTCGTTATACCTACCCCTATATGGGTTTCTTCTGAGTATGAGATAGAGTATAGGTCCACCACGCTGGCCTAGCAATAGGATTGTAAAACTTCACACGTAGGTTGGTGAGCAAATCTAAACAACTCATCAAGGATCACTTACAGTAATAAAGTAATTGCTTCGGCCTTTGAGAGGATCTACTACTGGGTATGGTGTAGCCTAGATCGATATTCTTGAGAAGGTCGGCTTTAAAGATTTTCGCGGTTTATTTAATTGTATATAATTTTGGAGTCTGAGGTGCATGCTTTGGCTTTTAACTCAAGACCTATGACTTGGCAATCCATCACTGCATTTAGTCCATTTCAAGTCACCTTTATACCAGCAGTAAGTTATGCTGTCGTTTTACCGAAATCATGGTGGTTACTCCAAGGAGCGCTAACAATGTGAAATAATTCGATGTCGTGGTAAATGTGCGCTAATCCTACTCCATGCTCTTAAAATCAAGGTTTCGTACTATCTTTATGTGATTATTTTTTTGCATTTTCCATTCTAAGATTATAAAGTTATTTTATATTTGTATTATACTTACATTATAAGGAAAAATTCGTTCGATTCTTCTGGTTAGATACATCAGACGGTCTGACCTCGAAGCCACCGCGAATTCCATATGCATGTCATATTGAGCGAATCAAGGTCTCGCTCATTAAGACATGCAAGAGTTACTTGGCTTGCACTAGATTTTTACTACTACGATAGCAAATTTCGCAGACTCCGATAGCAAATTTCTTATACTCCGTGTTTTTAGTATGGATGAGGTCCCGTAAAAGGGTTGTGACGTAAGCACGCTTCGTTGAACCTTATTCACGGAATTAAGGTACCTTTTGAGAAAAAGGAAGACGTAGTTTCGGTGTTTTATTTCTATTATATAGTTAAAACTTTGACCATTATAGATGTTGCTTGTTTGAGAAAACTATATGAATTCTTGTGTTTCAAAGGCAACAATTAATTAATTTTTCAAACCCATTTCGAAATATAACCAGATTTTGATGTGCAAGCATGAATGGCATATCAAAATTCTATGTTACTCCTACATTCTTCTCTTCCTCTATTCCAACTATTGCGATTGAATAGAGTTCTGACTAACGCTGTTATTATCTATTTAACATAACATAATATACCATCACGCCTGTATTCGCGGAAGGCCTGTGTTCTACCTAACGGTAGAGGCGGACTAATGTACTTCCATAGTTCGCCGGTATGTTTAGGTTCCATATAAAAGGTGGTGAGCCTATATTAACCGGGAACAAATTTCAAATTCCGAGCTGCTACTGAGAATTTCATATTAAAACTTAATAACACTTTGCACCTGTGAATCGAACCCAGGACCTCTAGCGTATTATTATATTATAGATTATTTATTCATGTTTTCTTGTCCATGTGTTTTCTACTAATAGTTAAGCTTTGTATAGATCGTTTTGTAGAAAAAAAAAACAATGATAGCCTAGTAGTATGACCGTTGGACTGCCAAGTCAAAGGCACAACCTCTGACTTTTCGAAGTCATGTGCATATTAAATAGTTAGTTATCACGCGCTTAAGCGGTGAGGAAAAACATTGTAAGGAAACCTGCATGCCTGAGAGATTTTCTCGATGGCGTGTGAAGTCTGCCAACCCGCACTAGGCCAGCGTGGTGGACTATAGCCTAATCCGTCTCATTCTGAGAGTGGGACAATATAATGGGCTGATTATGTATAGACCGTTACAGTTTGAAGCCATTGAAATTCGGAAATGGTATGTTTGTGGCTATCTTTAATTCGTTTAAATCAGAAATTATGAGAAAACTTGAGCATGAAGTATTTGACGAGGACTAATATTATAACAAGCGAAACAGAAGAGAAAAAAACATAATAAACGCTCCATTCACTTACAAAAAGATCAAGAAACATTCAAAGATAAAAGAATTTAAAACAAAATATCGCTTTTTAAACTTTTATGAGAAAACGGCAGGAATGTTTCTCGGAGAGATTTTAAAACATTCACGCTATGCACTTTTGTAACAAAGCCCAGTTGAGGAAGCTTCGGCATTCTATTTTGATTTGTAAGTAACTTGGAATATTGAAATAAAACTACTCTTTACGGATTTTATCAGCAGTTTGTGAACATACTCTAGACAAGGCCCAGCACTACATCAGATTTGATAAACAACAAGTCCTCGCAAAAGAAAACCGATTCCTTCCCAGGATGATACGCGAGGCTATTGAAATTAAAAAACATCCAAATTTCAATAGAGAAGATGGCTGGGGCTTACCACCTGCTTGGAACCCCATTATAGATTCCATAAAATCAAAATCCAAGCCCAAAACTGCAAGACCGAAGGATACGGTGAGCTCGTTCTGCTTGAATTGGATCGCCAATAATTAACAAAAATGTAAGGTAGCTGTTAGTAATTGTAACATTAAGACGTCCAACAACTTAGCCTACCCGTGACCATTTATTTCCAGTGAAGTATTTTGGACGAAATGTTAATGTAGGAACCTAGATTAACGGCATCGGAATCCGAATATTAACACAATTTGGTTAAATTGTGTTTGAATTACGATTTATTTCAATATTACGTTTGTAATTAAAATTCGGTCCGCCGGGCTCTTAACAACTGAGATCGCTGATCATTAGGAAGCCCGTAGTAGTTTTTAGTACACAAAAGGAGAAAATCTATTATAATATAATAATATAAGTATAGATTATCCCTTTTAATTCACAAACTTTACCTCTTTATTTAGTTTTCCTTTACTATTAAATAACTTAATAAACTTAGCATGGAAAATGCAAAAAAAAATCACAAAAAGATACTCTTTATTTAGAGTTAAAGTTTGTGAGTTTGGATGTTCAGGATAATCTCCGGTACTACTCATCCGATTTTGAATTTTTTTTCACTGTTAGAAAGGTATATTATCCCTGAGTGCTATAGGCAAATATATATTATATATAGGTAAATATATATTGTCAATAACACGCCACGACTCTTTAGCAACGGGGCAACGCAGCAGAAACCGCGAGAGAGTTGCTAGTTCTCAATATATTTCTATATTGTTTATGTCTATTTGCCAAATTTAACAAATGTTCACTCTAGTTTAAATTCCCAACATATATTTAATTTTATGTTTCTGCTGTACAAAGTTACATTGGCCTTATCAATGAAATTTGCGAAGATCCAAAAAGCTAAAATCGTCGATACAAAACATCCCCCTTGTCTCATTCATAGCTAATGCCCAAGTAAATATATTATTGTTACGTGAAATAAAAGTAGTACTAGAGCCTATATCTTTACAGAATTTATTAGCAATGGATAGTTTCATAAATATTATCACATTACTATATCATGAAGTAATTCTTACTCCAATCAAACAAATCGTCATTATATAATATCTCTAGGAAGATTATAATTTTCGTGGAACACTTGATAAATAATAATTTATTTCTGTAAAGAGTACATCTTTTAAATGCAGTCTGTGTAGATCTTTTAAATGCTCTTATAAGACGATGATTTAAATTTTCTTTTTTCTTACATTAGCATACCATTACGCCTGTATTCCTCGAAGGGTTGGACAGATTTATATTATAAACTAACTAGGCTGAAGGCAACACAGAGTTGGGTAGAAACAAATAGCTAAAATACCTTATTAATTGATAAACTGATAACCTATAAATAACTTACATATACTTCAATAATTTAATCTAATTTCAATACAATCTAACAGAGCAACTATTTCACACGAAATCCGAAGTAAAAAGAGAGCGAGCTGTTGGTGTCCAGTCTTTTTATCTTCTCGTACTGACAGTAGCTAGGTAAGTGATCACGGTCGTCCGGTAGGAGGCGCTGGGGTGGCTGCTACCGGTCACTGGGTTGCCAACACGGCCATGCTGCACCGTGCCAGCCCCGGGCACGCTCACTCCACCTGGATAATTATTTTTGTAGCAGTCGAGTAGGTTCGATTCTGTAAACATATACATATATCACTTGTACAATTATGCTCATAGTTTAACAATAACCCGAGTCGGTCATCATGTCAAACAAGGCACGATTCATAATTAGCAAGTCTACTCGGCCCCAACGTGAAAATTTCCTTTAGACTTAGGTAATTTCACTGTTTAGGGAAAAGCAGATTCTCCCAGCTCCAAGATCCTCATCGTCAGGACGCACCTTTAGGCTTAGGCTACGTCCATCTATCTTTTCCAGATGCACCTTTAGGCTTAGGCTACGTCCATCTATCTTTTCCAGATGCACCTTTAGGCTTAGGAAACACCTTTGACAGATTTCAATTGACATGAGTATCAAGTGCTGTCGAGTGCTAGTAATGTCACAAAAGCTATAATGTGCCAGAAACAAGTACAATTTATGTCATAATAATAATAAATTTGATAAATATTTGTAGCAAAAATATTAGAATGCAGTAAACCTAAACGCTGAATGGAGCAGAATAATTAGAAAAAATAAAAGCATTATTACAAAAATAAATATTTTGTGACCCACTCGCGAGTACATTATGTCATGTCGTTCCGTTATATTTCTGTCTAATAATATATCACAATCCGACAGTTCGTTCAAAACATAAAACTCCATATTTTCTAAGTTGACCGAATCGTAATTTAATATTTACTTGAACTTTTGTAGATATTTACAGTTTGTATGCTATCGTTTGAAAACTCTTGCAAGATCACAGGGGCGCTAGGGTATCTATTGGTATTAATGACTCTTTACACGGATTTTCCCTAATGATGGAACAGCTACTACCAGTGTCAATAAATGCGGAACACGTACGTGTTTGGACAGAGGCATTATCAAACAACATTGACTTTTACATAACTTGTGCAGTTATTAACATTAACAATATGATGGTTAGGTACATTGGTTACATTTTGCAATAAAAACCAATACCGTTCGGCCATCCCAATTTCAATTGTAAATCTCAATGATTTTAGCCATGATCACCTTTATCACTTGCATCAACATCATCATCATCATTATCATCAAACAAATTTAGACATAAGCAAATTGGTCACCGATTTCACCAAGATACAACATCACGGCAGCATTCCTGCCTCGATTCTCCAGCAGCTACTGAAGCTACGGGTTGACCTCCGAAGCTAGCTCAGTAGTTGCACTCACACGTAATCACTGCTCAGTAATCTGTAATTTCAAATTAGTAGGGACCCGCCAATGGCGGTAGTTTTACTTTATACCAAGAAATTATTGCATAACTCTTTCCAATCAGAGACTTCAGTATTCCAATATTGTGATTTCACAAGTATCATTAAGAAATAACGATATAAAAATCAGTAACAAATTACCTATGGGTGGGTACGATAAAATATTTAAACCGGGACATATTTAGTAGACATAATTATATCCGTTAACTTTTTTCGAAGATGAACATTGTGCGACATGTGCGATTACCCTCATTCTCTCGTAATGACATAGCAACAGAAATCTTAATGCAATTTAGCAACGATAAAATATAACATACTACCGATTAGTAGGTACTCAAGTGTAGTCACTCGACTTTAATATTTTAAATCGAAGAGTCAACACAAGATATGTTTTTCATTAAACTTTACCAATGAACATTCGATACCAGAATATTGTCAAAATTAAAACACTCACCAGATTTTTGTGTTTACCGTTTCAAGAATCGATCACAAAATGTGGTAGACTGTGCTCACCAATGCCACGTTATGTTTGAACCAACGCTAATCCCGCTTCTGATATAAACTAACTAGGCTGAAGGCAACACAGAGTTGGGTAGAAACAAATAGCTAAAATACCTTATTAATTGATAAACTGATAACCTATAAATAACTTACATATACTTCAATAATTTAATCTAATTTCAATACAATCTAACAGAGCAACTATTTCACACGAAATCCGAAGTAAAAAGAGAGCGAGCCGTTGGTGTCCAGTCTTTTTATCTTCTCGTACTGACAGTAGCTAGGTAAGTGATCACGGTCGTCCGGTAGGAGGCGCTGGGGTGGCTGCTACCGGTCACTGGGTTGCCAACAATATCCACAGTTTGCCGGTATGTTTATTTCCCATGTACCTAATAGAAGCGAATTTTATAGAAAAACCTAATCTAACACTGCTCGACTTGGGAATTGAACCCATGACCTCCAACGTAGTTGCTCTAAAAACAACTGGATTAATAAGGCAGTTATTAACTTTTTGTTTTAGTAGATATTAATTTGTGATTTTAATTGCACCTTTTGTAATAACCGTCGATCTGAAACTTTAAATCCAGATTTCTAGAATTTAGTGAATAGATTCCGTCGATCAAGCTGTGGTTATGAATCCAAGTTCTTACTTTAAACAGGATAGGCTTCCTCCTTCAACTCCTGAAGGTTTCGAACAACTTGAAACTTGGCTATGGCTCGAGTTTAATCAGTTAATTTGATTCCCAGTTATAAATAAAATAGTTTTCATTGCTCGTCTGAGAAAATAGTTTCTTTGTTTTCTTGTACAAAAGAAAATATAATATTGCCAAGTTTTTTGGCTTCTCGCCATGAAAGTAAAGCTTTTTGATAATTGAAGGACAATTAATTTATTGGATAATTGATAGAATGAAGGTTAAATAAGTCAATTACATAACGTTACGGTCGCGGTTAGGGGAATGACATTTGATCTTCAAGGTTATGCTGCGCTCGCGGTCAACCTACGGTGACGTCATTCTACATGCACTTTCTTTTATTCGTGATAGGCTTACGCTTGACCGTAAGTTCGCCTGACGCTATAATGCGATCTACGATGAAGCGCGCTTGCCTAGAAGAAACCGATTCACTCGTGATTTAAAGACACCCAAATTATATTTATCTTGGCCCACTTGGGAAACGCACTCTACGTCATAACGTAGAGTGCGTGTTGCGTGGCAAGTGTAGGGTATGCACTACACTACCATAAATTCGACTCTCAAGTCATGGAAGTGGTCCTATCAACACTTATAACAATTGTCATTAGTAATTAGAGTCCCCGCTGGGGTAGACGTGTTCTTGAGCAGAGACCGTGACTAAGCAAACGTAGAGTAGGACGCCCTCCGGCAAGATGAAGTGATTATTTGCGAAAGGTTGCTGGTGGAAGCTGGATGCAATAAATCGAGGACAGAGTGAATGGTACACATTGGGGGAGGGCCTTAAGGCCCTATGTGTTATAGGATGATGTTGATGATGACGAATTAGAGTCCAAAAAGCCTGACCATCAGTTTATCCTTAGGATATTACGCATACATAGGACTGCGGAGGCCTAATGATAGTATTTTATGTGTATATTACAAAATAATAATTTAAAAATATTTCCTGGTCACAAAACCTTCCTTGTAGGTACCACTTAGATATTCTAGATCATTCTAACACAATTTTTTTTCAGTGTGGACGCTAGAGAACGGGACTTCGGCGTCGCAGAGCGCTGGTCAGACGAGAGTGTCTTCGCGTCCAGAGCCTACTTTCTGCCCGAGAGAAGACCTGCAGAACTGGGAGTAGACCGAGTGAAAGCTTCAGATCAGGGGATCTACCGGTGCAGGGTGGACTTCAAACAAGCGCAGACGAGGAACTCGAGAGTCAATTTGACTGTTATCGGTAAGTACTTTTACAGTAAAATTCAAAGTATTTATTGCAAACTAAGTTTACATAATTTTGGTGTACATCATTTCAATGAGGAGAGTACATATGACTCGAGCTCGTGAGGCTGTTTATCTCATCTGTACTTAAGATCCAACTAAGACCTCGTACACATCTTTTATGGGCTGAGCGTCCTGCACTCACAGTGGCACATGCTAACTCCCCGCTTGTTTGTGCTCTTACTTTGTTACGAGTATATATGCACTTCTAGCATCAACACCAAAGTGTGATCTGTTCGCATCTAGATGGATGAATGTGTGCCGAAAATGTTTGAGATTTTGTGAGAGGATGAATTAAAACTGAGAAATAATATTACTTTTTGTTGTAAATTATTTTGATAGTTTTTTTTTTATATATTATAATTATTTATTTTAATCTTTCTTTTGAACTGTACATTGCTTTGGTTCCTTACTGCAATGTTGTGCATGTGTATTTAAAATAAATAAATAAAATATAAAATGAAGTCATTTTGAACATTTAATTTTTTTTAACACCCATAAATCATAATTTTATTTGTAACTAGATCGACTTTTTTTCCCACTATTCAAACATTTTCATATTTGTCTTCGACTATAAAGTTTTTTCCAAAAGACGTCAATTGTATGGTTAAATAGGTTAAACGGTGAACTGACGTCATTTTTATGACCCTTCAAAAACTGTCTTAAGTCAGTTGGCATCATGATCATTTATCATCATGATCATTTATAATCTTACATTACCTGTTTCGTTGGTGATTAACTATTATTTCGAACAATAAAATTTCAATTTTCTCATTTTCCACCGTACAAGTGACATCACACGTTTCTGTCTCACGTCTCCGAAGAAGTATAAAAAAGAAAAGAAACAGTATTTTTTTATGACTTAATAACTTTGAAATTTTGGCAATTGAGAGCAATAATAGAGGATTAATCTAGTGGTCCCAAGCGCCACTGCTAAACCAGCTAAGTGTTATAATAGTATCTGGGAATCGAACCCAGGACCTCCAATGCATCAGTCGAACTTACGACCTCTAGAGTATTGAGGCAGTTAATAGTCACTTAGGAATCTTTATTATGAGATCAACTAGGAAATATTAAAAAAAAAACACTATGGAACTCGGTATTCTAGATTTTTTTGGAGGCTATTATAAAGTCAAAAATTGGTATTCATGAATATTTTTCCTACAGTAGGGCCGTATATAAAGCCCGGTTTCCACCGCAAGCGGAGCGGACCCATTAATGACTTCTTTTACATCGCAAGAGAACTGCTTACATTATGTTTCCACGAACAGATTCGGGCGGAAATGTCTGTAAGCAAAATGGGTTAAAATGATTCATTTCTTTTCTCTTCTGCGGTAGGGATCAGACGGCTAAACTCTTTTTTGGTGGAAACTGAAACCTATTTCATGAAAACGAAGTCCGCTCCGCTTAGCCATTTCCGGCTCAGTACTCTTTCGCGGTGGAAGCCGGGCTTAAGACCTACTAAGACCTCACTTAAGAGACTCAAAATAATTTACTTTTTCAATCATATTAAGCGAGCTATTACCCTAATATCTTTCATCAACACATTTTTCAAAGTAATGAATAATAAATTAAAAATACTGCTTCATAACTTAAAAGGCACATATTTTCTAGATAAATACACTAAAGACTAAAGCAGTTTCAGCTTTAGCACGTGTATGCCGCGAACATTCAAAAGTAGACCTTGATTACAAAATACTACGTCTCAAAATTCGAACCTCACGTAACTGAAGTAGAAATAATTTGTTATAAATGGACGAAATCCAGTTCCTCGAAATCTCTTTAACGATAAGTTCTTAGTATATTCTAAAATGTTAGCGTATTAATTTTATTTGCTTTGGGAATACTTTGATCATAAAACGCTTTACCTTTAAGTGACACTTCACACTGTTCAACCTGGGAATAAAACCCAGGACGTCTATCTTAGCAGTCACACTAATGAGGCAATTAGAATTTTATGTTGCATAAAATACATAAAAACCTTCTTTAGATTATCTGAATTAAAATATCAACTTGCCCTCTTACGGCCAGTACCAATAATGAATCTGTTGATAAATTTGATTACTAGAGATAGGATTTTGACATTACTTGTATGGACCTTATGTCAAAATCCTATCTCTAGTAAGCAAATCTACTGTCTGATTTGATATTAGCGGTTAAAATTACTACTGTCATAAGCCTAGAAATAAACACTCAAATATAGTTATATATGTAGAAGGACATATTCCCGTGATAGCTAGGTGACGAGGTTAGCTCGCTTTGACGTCATTGTTTGAAATAATATCACTATGTAAAAATAAATTAGCCGAGCAAAATGCATTTCTTTCAATTTCTTGCTTCTTTATTACTTAGTGGAATTTGCAATTAGTTATTTTATACAGTTTCCATTTACTTAAATAAAGAAGAAGAACACGAGACAAAAATAGTTGGGCTGACAAGCAATTTATTTTGAATTAATAATTTCCTTATTTAGCAATAAGGAAATTTTTTGAAGCCGTCAATTAAAGGCAACACTGATCGTAAATCCGTGCTTTTCGTGACGTCACTGAGAGCTATTTTTGGGAATAGAATACCTGGGGCATAAGCAAATCTTATTCTACCATGGTGCATACATAATTAAAAAAGCTAACGTAAGCAATCACTCCAAAATAACCGCGAATTCTTTTTCCAATTTCAAACACAACATTCCAAATTCGAACACCGCACAGCTCTCGTTTCACTTACGTAATTAGCCAAAAACATGCGAGCACTATACAGAGTACAAACGGGCTATCGTTGCCATAGCAACGGCTCACATCTCAAGAGAACTCTGCGACACAGAATAAGATTATTCGTAGGTAGTTGCACAAAGTACGACTCTTGGACCGAGCACAAAGGCGACGTTATTGCTATACACTTGGGACCATAGAGTATACAAATTGATATTATTAAAATGTCTCTTTGCTAGTTGTTTCGAATTTGGAACGTATTTTGGGACTGTTATTGTGTTTTTATTCTGTGGGATTTGTAACTGCGGTTGTGAGACTGTTATTTTTTTATTCTTTTGTGTTTGTACAAAGGCTTGCATTTAAAGCCTTATCTTACCTTATATTAAAGCTTGCGATATTTTTATATAAAGTTTTTGAGGTATTTATACCAGAATAACTACTTATAGGTATTAGTCTTGACTCAGAAAGCACTTTGATATCACAATATATTCAAATCTATTATAATGATCCTGTTTTGATTTTCTTTGGTTAATGTTCATGGCTGTACTTAACGTGGTCAGTGTTGTGGATGGGTACACATTCACAACACACAAGACGCCTCCGTGCCTCGGAGATCACGTAAAGCTGTCAGTCCCGGTTTTCATACAAAGACGATAAGATATAGGTATTGTCCAGAAATTAGATTCGAAGATCTGATAGGACTTACTTCGTGTAAAATTCTTATATTCAGCTGAATCCCATATATTGCCAGGTATCCCATATCCATCATAAATTATACCCGCACGCGTAAAATCTTTATATAGTATAAAACAAAGTCGCTGTCGCTGTCTGTCCGTCCCTATGTATGCTTAAATCTTTAAAACTACGCAACGGATTTTGAAGCGGTTTTTTTTTATAGATAGAGTGATTCAAGAGGAAGGTTTGAAGTTATTTAACATTACGCTACGGTACTATAAAATATATTCCATAATATATGCAAGCGAATATTTTTTTTTTTTTAAGTCGGTTAAAACTTAAAGCACTTCCCTTGATAAAGAGATTTGTGCCGCTTCACGCTACTTAGTTGCAGACATAATTCGCTAGTCGCCTTGTACACTACCATGCAGGAAAAATAGATGGTCTTAAATTTTAAGAACAAAGAAATGTAACTAAAAACTAACGAACAGTATTGTCCTCGCCGTTTCAATTGCATAGAATCCTGAAATGCAAATTGGCAATTAAAATAATTGTAAAAACAATTCATTAGTTGGCAACTACGGCGTAGGAGTGCACAGAGAACCCGTTTGTGTTTATGGCAAGTGCCACGATGTCTTTTTGTTCAGCAGAGACACTTTATTATGCACGACACTGTACTGGTACTAATTTAATGACTGGATATTTTTTTACACCTGAACTCTATGCAAATAAAATAGGGTATTTGACTAATGTTTTAATAATTAAAAATACCAAGCTGAGTGAAAAATGAAATTAAATACAAATCGTATTCTGAAAAAATAATTTAAATTAACTATCTTTTTGTGATTTTTTTTTTGCATTTTCCATGCTAAGATTACCCGCCTGATTGAAATTAGGCGGATGGGGTTCGCGGTGGCTTAGCGGTCAGAGCGTCTGATGTATCAAACCAGAAGACGCAGGTTCGAATCCTGCCCGCGATTGAATTTTTCCTTTACTAACTTTATAAATTAATTAGTTAATAAAGTTCAAAGATATACATAAGCATTTAAATTTTTTGGTGGGGATTGAGACAACCTTTCCTCCAAATGAGTGTTAGTATAGGATTTGTATGGCGCATTGGTTTGTGACGTCATAAACAAGAATAGTGCGTTCTTTGTCTAGCATAAAATTAAAATGCTTGTAACTTCCTTATTTTGAGCCGATTTTAATTTTGTTCTAGTTGATGGGTTCTATTTATGGTAAACATTCGCCTAAGGCTATAAAAAATAATCAGTCAAATAGCCTATTGTTCCTATAATAAACTGATTGAGCTGCTATGGCTCTTTCTTCAAAAGGCCTGTTCAGATATTGCCCTACATACATACATATTTCACGCTGTTTTGCCTGGCGGGCCACGGCCCAACATTTGATGTCGGGTGGTCGGTGGTTGTATAATATGCATGTTGCGTTGCGAACTTCACTTGCGCGATTCAGGATCTGTCCGTATAGTTTTTATGCAGCGCGGTAGATGTCGCTACATACATTTATAATATGAGTAGGTACGGATTAGGATATTATGTTAATTATTGACTCAATTTTATGTCTAAAGATCCATTTAAGTATGCACGGTTTTGTATTAAATCTAACAATATTTAACCATTCACGCAGAATAAAATAAACACAATAGAAAATCCATTACTTCTGGGCGCCAAAACCCGAGCATAGATGAATGAATTGATTATTTTAATTAGTAATTTCAGGAGATACTAGGTCAAAATATAATTTATTTATTCTTGAGCTAGTCTGACCTTTCCGATTCTGACAGAAGGCCTGAGCTCAACAGTGGTTAGGCTAGAATTCTCAGGAATATAATTATTCAGTCGGCTCACAGAGTTATTAATCAAATTTTCGTACTTGTGTTTTATCACGTCAATTTTGATCAAGATTTAAATTTTGATAAATACCTAATTCTGATACTGTTTATTTCTTCCTGAATCGTATATTTTGAGACTAGTACTATACATACATACATTCCATCACGCCTGTATTCCCCGAAGGGTTAGGCAGAGGCGTACTTAATGTACACCCACAGTTCGCCTGGTATGTTTAAGTCCCATGTTATAGGGGGCGAGCCTATAGCCATTAACCGGGCGCAAATCCAGACTTCGAGCTGCTACTGAGAATTTCATAGAAAACTCAATAACACTTTGCTCGACCTGGGGATCGAGCCCAGTACCTCTAGCGTAGCAGTCCCGCTTGGGACCACTAGACTAATGAGGCAGTCTAGTAGTTGTAGTACTATACAAAAATAATGAAAAGTGTTTATACTAGAAATGTAACGTAAAATGTAAAGTAACTGATGCGATACTTACTCAATTTTTTACTGATATCTAGTAACTACTTAAAATCGCACAGGCCTAAATATTCATTTTCACCCATCCTTTAAAAAACACATAAAACATAACCTAACTCTGTCTGGCGTCTGCTGCCACTCTTTTTTTATAAAAGCGCAGTTTTAAACCACTTTACCAGCCGCCATCTTGTTTCATTTCCTCCAATCATAAGTCGACGAGTAAACACTACTGTTTTTATTTCATTCCGCGACTCAACATAAACGAGAATCGGAAACTTTATAGGCTTTGATCTCGAAGAATTTCTTTGATGTTACGGTAACCTTTATCAAAACACAAACTGATCTTTAGTAAATTATTAATATAGGAAATATTTCCCTGAATATCTTGATGTTATCTAGTTTAATTTGGGAATACCTACCGTATATTAAATATTTTGTACATTTTCGTCACTCAATTATTAATGTTCGGCTGTATTATTAATTATAATTGGAGTCTTAAGACTCTGCTGCTTTATATTTCATCTTGGGTGAATTTTCGCTAAGCAATAACGTGCTAACATGTTAGCTAACAGTGAAATTACTGAACATAGGATTATTATTATTATATGTGGCAATAGGGATGGGAAAAAATATCGATATATTTATATAAAAATATCGATATATAGATATTATATATATTTAATCTACGAAATATCGATATTCTATATTTATTTTGGAGTATCAAATTCGATATTTTAAGCAACTCTGCTATTTACGATACTAGATGAACTTTTTTTTATAGTCCTCACATGTACAGTAAACGCTCAAAAGCTCATAAGCACGCTAAGGATTACATTGCTATGAACAGTACAAGCGAGCTCGATACAGCCAGTGTGTGTCACTTGTTAACGACAGTGAATAAAGTCAAACTAAACATCAAGCTATTGCGTTATGAGATTGCCTATGGACTCACGGTACATTGCACACGTTTTGAAAAAAAAAACGATTTATCGATATTTTTCACTTGATAGTTATCGATAGGTACCGACTGTTTAAAAATATCGAGCTTTTTTCATTTGCTCATCCCTACTGACCATAGAAGACTTAACAACAGAGGTTGAGCTAGTGATGCTACTAGTGGTTCTGGCGTTTAGAGACTGTGGTTACCACTTACTATCAAAGTCAAAGTCAAAATTATTTATTTCAATTAGACCATTAAAAAGGTACTTTTGAAAAGTCAAACTAATTGCACGGTTCCAAAAAGTGGGTCTTATGGAGAAGAAATGGCAAGAAACTCTATAGATACTCTTTGAAAAAAAAAACATGATTACAATATTAATCTTTACAAATTTGTTTTAAATAGTTTGACAATTATGCAGTTTGATGTGTAAGATTTATTCAGTTTATGTAGGTGTTATATTTAGAAAGAAAAGGATTGCCACAGCAAGTAAGAGCCGACCAGTCCCGACAGACAGCACCCGTTTACGAGCATGACGTGTGTATCGGCGCGGTTCGACTCAACATATTGTAGGGAATAAAACGACCCGATACACAACGCCACCATCAGCAGGACATTTAAGTGAGCATGACAAGCTCAGACCGCGGGCACAATATTCCTATAGATAAATATACTTACACAATTGTTACATCAATATCTGCACGATCCCCACACTTTACAGTAGGTATACTAATTAGGAAATTATATCATACTAGTTCAATCAATATGTACATCAAATATCTACTATCAAGTACTGCATAAGCTTTTTTATCACCAAGACATTTAAAAAAATAAGAGATTTAACTGTCGGGCCTTTATAAATATATAAGAATGGGGGTTTGAGATACACACGATTGAAGCCATGGTTGGTGCTATGGCTGAGAATCTCTGTCTAAAATAATTATGTAGTAAAATATACTAATATATTTTGCTATAATACCTATATATATTATGCGACGGGCGTAATAATGTCAGTCCAGTCCAGTCATAATTATGCAGTTTTCCTTGGCGAAACGATTAAGCACAGTACAGAACGAAAAAAAATCATTTTAGTTCGGACTCATATTTTATTGTGTGTACTGTATCCTTAATCATTGTAACCTTCATAACTTGTATTTTAAACTACATAAAAAATAAAAGTATAATAATGCATCAGGTAATACCAACTCGAGTTATAAAAGTTAACTAGTTAAAGTTAGGCAGTAAATTGTTAATACATACTGGGTTCAAACCAAACAATCATAAGGGAATTTGAACGATGATCAACTTTTTGATAAAGCTAGTACTACCCACCTTATATCGAAATTGTTCGGCGCGATGAGCTTTTGCTTAATATTACGATGAGAATGGTCACCCATCCACAAACTGACCGCGGTAAGCGCGGCTTAACCTTGCAGCTCGATCGATCAGCGTAAACAATAATTAGCCAGAACCCATCTAATCACACTTCTTCAATCATGTGATAATTGAAGAAGTGTGTTTCCGCGTAGGTAACGATGAGCAAGGATGCCAGAGCTCCGCGAGGAAGTGTTGTGTTGGCAGTGGAGGAGGGACCGGTGGTGTTTTACCGCCACTGTCATGCAGCCGAACTATTCCTCTTTAATTTACAGGGTCGGCAACGCGCGAGTGATACCCTTGGTGTTGCAAGCTTCTATAGGCTACGGTAACCGCTTACCACCAGGCGAACCGTATGCTTGTTTGCCACTTTAGTGGTATAAAAAAAAAACAGTAGTCCTTCTCCAAAGTCCTATATTATATCTCTCTACCAAAATTAATCAAAATTGGTCAGTGGAACCTGGAGGACTTCCTCCTTTTTGAAGTCGGTTAAATACAAAAAACAAACAGATGCGGTGTAATTTTCGCATTTTTAATGGATGGGTACCTCATTTCAATTTCTCCCTCCAAAAATGAAAATGGAATCACTTAAACCAATCAACGGGAAGCGTTATAAAATAATTGGACATAAAAGTTGTCCAATAAAAATGGAATTAATGCTAAATGAATATTAAAAAGTAAAGGAATAGGGCTATGAAAATTATATTAAGGCTATTATCGATGTCCTTAGCTGAGATTTTATGCTTTGAGGATGATCTACAGAACGGTGCTACAGACTGAACAGTTTTTGGCCATTTAATTTTATCTAAGCGAGAAAATCTATGTTTTTATTACTATTTCATTGGCGTACAGGTTGTAAACGCAGCTTCTAAGCGTGAGATCCTGGGTTTGCTTTTGTCTATGAGTTTATTATTTCCTCTACTTAATAAATAAAAAAAAAACCCGTAGCATCAACTCTATTGATTAACAGTTCAATGATATTGCAAGAATATGCTAACATGAAGTAACAGGATACCAAGTTTCAAATTGATTATATCGGTGGATGATGCTCACATCCCTTCACGAACTAGAAAAGAGCTGATACTTTTCAAACGGCTGGCCAGATATTCTTAAATCATAGCTAAGAACACGATCAAGTCACCTTTCAAACTAAATAACGGGATCAAAATCGGTTCAATGTCGACAACTCCGCGAGGAAGCGTTGTGTTGGCAGTAGGGGGACCGGTGGTGTTTTGTTACCGCCGCTGTCATGCATGGCAGCATGTCCCTATGCTACCAGTTCAACTATTCCTCCTTAATTTATAGGATCGGTAACGCGCGAGTGATACCCCTGATGTAGCAAGCGTCCATAGGCTACGGTAACCGTTTACCATCAGGCGGGACGTATGCTTGTTTGCCACCTTATTGGTATAACAAAAACATTCGTCGGCCTTGAACGAACTGCCTCATTAGTCTGTTGGTACGCAACTGCTACGTACCAAGTCCTGCGTTCGATTTCCCGGTCGAGTAGTGATATAGAGTTTTTCTATGAAATTCGCATTAGCAACTTAGAGTTTGATCTTGTGCCGCGTTAAACACGATAGGTTCGCTTCTGTTAACATGGATCCTAAATATACCTGCGAAGTATAAGTGTTCACTAGTATTCTTCTGCCTAACCATTTAGGAAATACATGCGTGATGTTGATACGGGGAAAATGTATTAAGAGTCCCCGGCGTACCGAATTTATCTTACAAACGTAACACCGAAATAAATCGTAATTCAAACACAATTTAATCAAATTCTGATATTATTCGGATTCCGATACCGATAATCTAGGTTCCTACTTTCCCATTTCGTCCTAAATACTTCACTGGAAATAAATGTAAGCGAATGCAATTTCTGATAACTTTACCAAGTTTGGAACGATTTTCCGGTCTTTTATTTCCAGTGAAGTAGTAGTAGACGAAATAGTATCGTAGGAACCTAGATTACTGATATCACAATCCGAATAATACCATAATTTGATAGAATATTGTCTGGATTACGATTTATTTCGGTATTACGTTTTTGTGGGCAATTCAAGCTCCGCCGAACCCTTAAGGATCTTCATAAAAACCAATTAACTAATTATGGCTGGCTTATTTCTAGGGGAGCGTATAAGCATTGCCATTCAGCGTGGCAATACTGCCAGTCTTCTGGGTACGTTGCCAGACAACAGCGATGCCAAGGAATATTTTGACGCCTAGTCACGCCTCTGTCGTTTAGATTTATTTACATAGGTATCTACTTTTACGTTCATGTATTTTATGTAAATAGTGTATACATTGATGTAAATAAAAAATTACTTAATGAGGTCATTTTATCAAGATTCTTAATACATTTCCCCCGTTATCAACGACAAAGATAACCAGAAAAGCTAATATTAATCACCGCTATAAACGGTGACAAAGAACAGAGTTTCATCCGGCCAGTTACTGTTAACTTGGGTAACGAACAATGCAAACCAATTAGTTTAACTCCAATTGTCAATTAATAACTATTGTAATTATAATTACGCCTAGCTTTAAATACCGGTTGGCAAGCTTTGTTATTTGGTGAGTTTATTTTAGCAAACATTAATTTTATTTGTGACTAGCTGTACCTCGCGGTTTTAGCCGCTAAAAAATGAAGGACTTACATACCAAACATCGTCCCCGTTTTTCACACTTTAGGGGTTTAGTTTCAGAAAATCCTTCCTTATCGGATGCCTACGTCATACAAAGAACACACCCTACAAGTTTCAGGTCGGTACAATCGGCGGTTTAGGCTGTGCGTTGATCCGTCAGTCAGTCATTCAGGACAAAGCATTTTATATGAATTTTATTATTATCATCATGATTATTATAATTATCTTTGTCTATATCTTTCTTTGTATGAATAACGATATTTGGCTTGCAATCTACAATCCAAAGTAATAAATAACATGCCATCACACCTGTATTCCCCGAAAGGTTAGGCAGAGAACCCTCAGTTCGCACATATAAATGCAAACTCCAGGCTATTTCTTTTTTTTTAGAAAAACCCAATAACACTACTCGAGCTGGAAATCGAACCCATGACCTCTAAACATAGCAGGCGTCCTTACGACCAATCTAATATTCAATATTTGATAATACATATTATATAATTTGAATAAAACATCGGTGTAAGACAATATAATTAAATGTGAATATTGTTCAGACGATTACAAGCTATGTTTTTGTATTTTGGATGTGTGCCCGGTATGCCATATATATACTATAACAATACACCTCTGCCTGTCCCTTAGGTCTAGAATCGTAAAAGTGTATACTTATTGTATAAAATATACGTAGCAAAATTTTAATAATTATTTATCCTTGTCAACAGTGCCACCCAATAAGATGGTAATCACAGACGACAAGGGCGACGTGAAGCAAGCGATTGTTGGGCCTTACATTGAAGGAGATACCTTCACGCTCAAATGTGACGTCAGTGGAGGTAAATAGACTTACGACTGGTACTAGTATATTATTATCAGGAAGAATAGCTAACTACTTTATAAAAAAATATATGATTTTGAAGCTTCTTTCTATAACACAGGATTTTATAACCATTGCGGAAATTTATTGGCTTTTTCTCTATGGGCCACAGGGCATTCTTCCGTGGTCTGTATTTTTATATAATTTTCTAAGATATTATCCAAGTTTGGAATGACAATATTTTGGACTTGCCGAAGATAGTAAAGAACAAAATTGTCAAAATTTGCGCTCCGTCACTTCGTGAAGGGAGGTTTGAACCTCTAGTGACCCTTTCCATGTCGTTATTGCAATGTATATTAGCTGTTACCTCCTTACCAGGTCGTCCGAGGCCATGGGTGAAATGGTTCCGGGATGAAGTGGAGACGGACACGCCGGCCACCCCGCTGTCCGGGGGCGGCGTCCGAGGAGTGCTGCACGTGGCACCGCTTACGCGCGCGGACGTCAGGGCTGCTTTCACGTGTAGAGCGTCCAACCATCCGCGTGCTCACCCAATTGAAACAACGCTTACTTTAGATATGAATTGTAAGTATTACCTACCACTAAATAGATTATATATACGAGTAGTAGTTGGCCATTAAAAAAAACAATCAATTGATTAAAAAATATTTAATTTTATAGTGGTCCCAAAGGCGACTGCTACAGTCTCTAGCGCAGCAGTCGAGCAGTGTTATTGGGTTTTTCTATGAAATTCTCAGTAGCAGCTCGCAGTTTGGTATTTGTGCCCCGTTAATGGGAATAGGCTCGCCCCCTATTACATGAAACCTAAACATACCGGCGAATTGTGGATGTATGACATTTTATATTTTATGAATAAGGGGATTATTGTCTGCTTATCTTACTAAATATGCGTGACGTCATGTAATACTTTCATCCCAAAAAACATGGTTACTTTCTATTTAATCCCGTTTCTTACTGGAGACAATCACTTGAAAGTAAAGCTTCTCTCACGAGACGTTATGTGATGTCTCTTAAATACTAAAGTCATGTTACCAAGAAACAATGTCTGTGTAATAAGGAAAACAGATTATTTAAAGCCATTGAGGTTTACAGTGTCATCGTACTAAGGCACGTCAAATAAGTAATTTATTTATGAAACTAAATGTTTTCTTTTAAGTGGTAAATAATAATTTTTGATTGTTGGACATGAAGTATTTCTTCATAATATATGTAGTGTATGATACCAGTCTAGCATAATATAAATAGGCGGTTATACAGTACCTACCAGTTCCAATATGATTACATAATAAACCTTATAGAGAGACATATTTTGGGCGTCAATGCTTGTGACTGAGACAATACATACCATATAGCGTATTTATATGGGTAGGCATTTTGTCCTCAACGTTCCGGTAATTAGTGTGTAATAGTTACTTAAACATAGGATAGTAATGTAAATAAATATCATTTCATTTCAGTACTTATTATTATAGGAAATGAGACAACAAAGCATCGTCTCGTTCTCGAAGCGTTGTATCTTCATAATACCTCAATGTTTTTAGGTATTTTATATTATTTTCTCTTTTGTGGAGAAGGAAGTTAAAATAAATTTGTTTAGCTTTTATCCTCGAAAATTTCTCGTACAGGAAAATGAAATAATATGTGCTTATACGGACTTAATAAATTATTCTTTGGGACAAGCATTATTTTACTAAATTATTTTCTTTAGTTACTTCACACAAAGCGTGGAGTTTTACACCCCACACCAAGAAATATATATGTTTTTATCATACTTAAGTTATATTTCGCTCGCGGTTTCACTCCCATTACAAAAGGCATTTTGCGACGGAATATGGTCTATGCCCTTCCTCAAGATTCTATCTAAGTATCTCTTTATCAAACTTCATTAAAATTATAAAATATATCAATAAAAAATTAAAAACATTACCAACAGACCAAGATTACGGTACGCACTAACACAATAATAATATTGTAGAAAAAAAAAAGTTTTATTAAGGAGCGAGCTTATTGTTATTAACCAGGCTCTAAGGCTGTTATTGAGAATTTCATAGAAAAACCGAATATCACTCTGATTCAACTGGAAATCGAATCCAGAATCTCTAACATAACAGTTGCTCTAAAGAACACTAGACTAATATAATATTTGTTTCTAGAAACAGGTTTTTAAATCAAGTTTTTCCTTGCAGTTCCACCGCTAACAGTCCACATCCTCGGCTCTAACCAGCCACTATCAGCAAGCAGAAGATACGACCTGCTTTGTCAGAGCTCAGGGTCAAGACCCCCAGCGTCCATCACCTGGTGGAAGAATGGACATAGGATAAACAACGCTAAAGAAACGGTATGATTTAAATAAAGGGTCGGATTAATTTAAAGAAAATCTGGCGGGGACTGTATTTAGTTCTACAAAACACATTTTACCATTTCTTTATTTTTTTATGGGATAGAAGGGCAAACGAGCAAACGGATCGCCTGATGGTAAGCGATTACCACCGCCCATGAACACCCACAACATCAGTGGAGTCACAAGTGCGTTGCCGACCTTTTAAAAGGGGATTGGGCCTCCGGTAACCTCACTCCCTCGGCGTAACGTAAGCGTTGTTTAATGCCGGTTTTCTGTGAGGCTGTGGTATCACTCCGGTCGAGCCGGCCCATTCGTGCCGAAGCATGGCTCTCCCACATAAAAGTTACATTTTAATTGAAAGTCACAACAGAATGGCCATGGCAACCCCAACGGATTTTCTTGTAGGTAAGTGAATATGTGTAGGTAGTCATTTAGTCGGGGATTTCGAAAATGTGTATTTGATTCTTTTACCATAAAAATGGTCGAGGGTTTTATTTCAAAATTTTTAATTTTGTGTTTTTTTTATACGTGTTCTTAGTATTTACCTAAGTACGGCAAAGCCATAATATTCCAGATTTTAACAGTCTATGTATGTGTGATCCGCCAAAGTGCCTTTATATCACCACTAGTAACAGACAATCACGCCCGTATATCTTAGAGGGTTAGGCAGAGACGTACTGGTATTTCCACAATCATCACTGTGTTTTTAGGTCACTGTGTTTTTAGGTCCTTTACAGCCGATTTTTTACCATGTCTATAATATGAGTTACCCTATGTGTGTAAGTATAAACATTTAATAATAACCATCTCTAAAACCCGA
Organism: Acronicta aceris; assembly: GCA_910591435.1. Classification (NCBI taxonomy): domain Eukaryota; kingdom Metazoa; phylum Arthropoda; class Insecta; order Lepidoptera; family Noctuidae; genus Acronicta; species Acronicta aceris. The sequence continues at coordinate 2,473,527 of OU342775.1, forward strand.
AAGCCTTTTGCTTCCTAAACTTCGTCATAAAGTCCTCTAAAGTTATAACCACAATATTTAATATACTCCCTTTCAGCGGAAATGAGGATAATAATTCTTATTATTTTGATTATAATAACGTAGAGATTCATTTTGTATCATCAAAGAAAATTCCATCAAGACGCGCGGTTATCAAGATTGACAACAAACGAACTCAAAAACAGATAAGAGAGTCTGCCTCATCAATTCGCAAACTTTTCGAGGGAAAAGCTAATTTTGCATAGAAATTTAATCAAAGTGGCCAATCTTATACGGCGTCAGTGTAGCGTCTTGAAATAGGGGCACGTAAAAGTAATAAATGTAGATTGAATGGCACAGAGAATGCTTACGGCACGCACAAATCGCTCGTAAGGGACCCGACACTGTTCCTGTTGTGAATGTCCAGAGCAAGTGAAAGTTACGTTATCTTCCATTGAGGCAAATTTGTCAGTCGGTCGTTGGGTACCGTGATTAGTTGTGCCCTGGAAAAATGTGTACTCACCCTTGAAAAGATTTTAGGAGTTGAATGACAGATTTCGTTTGTTGATTAGAAGTACCTGTCTAGCCTAATTGTAGGAACCGTCTATTTTTATATATTACTAGCGAACCCAGCAGACGTTGTCCTGCCCTGAAAATAAAAAAAAACCCAGAACCCGATTGCAGTGCTACCTACCGGATCCAATTGTACTTTCAAACCATCTAGGGACCCACTCAAATATTCACACAAATTTCATCCAAATCGGTCCAGCCGTTTAGGAGGAAAAATTCCATGAATTTTTTTTTAAATTCTGGTTTTTACACCTTGCCATCTTCACGAATGATACATGCCTGCAATGGATGTACGAGTATGTTTTCTTAATAATCCTAAAAGTATCAAAAACGGGACTATCCTAAAGGAATTAAATGAAAATAAAATTTAAATATGTACATCAAAGAGATTATAAAAAATATACCTTAACTAATGAAATTGGTATCAGCTGACGTCAGACGACTCAAAGCTTATTGCTTACTTAGTTTTTTTTTTTAATCAAGGTAACATCTTTTTTTTCAATTTACTTTTCTCGGATTTGTTTTATGTTGTCTGTATCGCGTTTCTGTATACAATTAAGTAAATGAAAACATTCTTATCAGCGATATAATTTAATAATTTTCCCAGAAACTTCAGTTAATTTTCAATTTGTGACGAGGGTCTTAAAAGAACACGAATTTGCCTTCTTACAAAAAATTCAAAAGAACATTTCTAGGTATTGACAATGCCTAATAGAATAGACTTCCCTAATATAGATAGACTAACCTAATATATTAATATGTGTTCCACGGATACATATTTGTGTCAATTAATTGTATATTTGTGAAGTTCTTCCCAGTACAGGGTTTATTCTAGGGCGGGAGGTATCTGTAAAAAAATATATTATGTATAAAAATATTCGTTAGCCGAAATTCCAAATTTCAAATTCTATTTCAAAACCAAATTCACAAAAACTTGAACCAATCAAATCCTCATAAAGGATTATTCTGAGGAAACATAATTATAATATTAGTTAGTAACTACATTTACTTCAACTAACTTTGCCTATAACCAAACCCAACATTGGTTCTATAATCAATCTTACAAATGACTCAAGCGCCACTAATATTAAATTCCGTGCAGCCACGCTTCCCTGAACAAAAGTGACAACTTAACCAGATTACATCACCAAAGCCGAAATATCAGATTCAGAATCTACTTGATTACAAGACAACGCGGAACGTCAATCAACGCTCACATACGGTATTCAAACCCGTTTGATTGTCGTGCGTAATTTAATTAAACCAAGCCAACAAGCCAACTAGAAATTAATATTAACAACACTTAATTAAAATCATCCCTGAATACAGATCCGAGGATAAGCCCTGTGATTGGTTGATTTGTTGGCTGTACAATTATTTAAGAGCTCCCGATTGGTGTTTTTAATATCAATTTATACGTCTGGATTTTGATTTGGGTCTTTGAACTTGTACGTGATGGTTTTATTAAAGATATTTGTTTTTAATCATTGCAATTTTAAGAGAAAAATTTTAGAGATTTCTTTCAAAGCACGTACTTATTGTTTGCAGAATTAAAATTTTCCATTACTCCGATGTTTTTTTTAATAAGAATAATTTAGAATCAACATTAAAAATACTCGTGAAGAACATTCTGATGTAAATCAACATCAACTTCTTAGCATTATTTATAAAATACATAGTACATTACTTCGATATTATTACATACATACATCCCTACACTCACGCCTTTCTCCCACAGGGGTAGGCAGAATCTATAGACCGCCACTTGCTACGATTCTTGCATGTTTCTTTTGCTTCTTCCACATTCATACATCTTCTCATACATACACGCCCGTTGCGAGTGCTACGCACCTGACCTTTTTGAAGGATTTCGATATTATTCCATCAGTATAACCTATAAATTAACGAAAAAGTTCAAATATAAACTGTTAAAAACGCAAATGTAGCTATTAAAATATATCTAACAACATTTTATCGGAAATTAATTGGGCTTTATATATTTTAATTTATTCATAAATTGTAGACAAAGAACTTTATTGTTATACTAGCTTCTGCCCGCGACTTCGTCTGCGTGGACTTCATTGGGCTCGACCTGGATAAAAAGTAGCCTATGTGTTATTCCAGGCTATAGTATATTTGTGTGCAAAATTTTATCCAGATCCGTTCACCTGTTCTGGCGTGAAAGAGTAACAAACATCCATACATCCATACTCACAAACTTTCACGTTTAAAATATTAGTAAGGATTATATGGAATTATATTTCACTTAGTGAGATATAAATACCTATTATTAAACTAGTTACTATAATTAGGTGCTGAAAAATCAAGCAATGTATTCATGTAAATGTAATTTTTATACAAGCTATAAGAAATGTATTACAGCGTTTTCGTATAGTTAAGATATCCTCAGTTACATATAAAAGTTATTTTAGACAATGTTAAAAGGTTTAACACATTTAATTTTGCGTATGGCAACTTTAGTATATAAATACCCTTCATCTTATTTCATAATCATCACATTTCACTTTGCTTACCATATCTATCATAAAAGCTGAATAAAGAAATATTTTAAATGTTCGTAATTTTGGCTTCAGCAGCATTTCTGATAATATCTAACTAAAAATAAATAATTTCCCAATAAGCGCCAAAATTGACCTTTTGAAGTTTCCAACGCCAATAACTGTAGACCTTTTCAATTTGAATTTTGATTTAGAATTCCAAAATGTTATTAATTGATGGCAATTTGAGATTACGAGCGTGTTCAAAAGATTTTGACTGTAATTTAATTCCTATTATAACGTAGCCGATCTCTTTCACGTACGAAATTAATAAACGACTAAATTATTAAAACAGTTTACGATTCTTATCTTAAAGTTATTTTTAACTTATCAAAGCATGACAGACGTATTTTCAGGTCAGTTATTTATCTCAGAGCTTGAAAAGCGTAAACGACATTAAGATTAATGTCGTTTAAGACCTATAAAGCCCCGAGGTAAGGAAGAGCAGTTAAGATCTATTGATTTATGTTAAGATAGGCAACTTTGTTGGCAACTGAATAATTAACAGATTATTTAAACACAGGGAAAAGCTAACGTAGATAACTCTTGAATAATTCCTACATTTCTGTCTTGAAATTTCAATATCCTGTGTTGTGTATCTGTGGTAACTTAACAGGCATATACGGCACATCAGGATATATATATTTTCGTGCAACTTGAGTGAATTCGCAGAGGTTCTCTTAAATGTAGTTAGGTTACGCATAAAGTAAATGTGTTCATAATATAAACATAACATACCTTCACGCCCGAAGGGTTAGGCAGAGGCGTACTTAATGTACACCCACAATTCGCCTGGTATGTCCCATGGTAGGTCCCATGTTATAGGGAGCGAGCCTATAGCCATTAACCGGGCACAAATCCAGACACCGAGCTGCTACTGAGAATTTTATAGAAAACTCAATAACACTTTGCTCGACCTGGGGATCCAACACAGGACCTCTAGCGTAGCAGTTGCGTTTGGGACCACTAGACTAATGAGGCTGTCAATAAAGTATTATAACGTGGGAGAGCCATGCTTCGGCACGAAAGGCCGACTCCAGCTTGACCGGAGTGATAGGCCTCACAGAAAACCGGCATTAAACAACGCTTACGTTGTGTTTCGCCGAGTGAGTGAGGTTACCGGAGGGCCAATCCCCTTTTAAAAGGCGGGCAACGTAACTCCTCTGGTGTTGCGGGTGTCCATGCGCGGCGGTAATCGCTTACCATCAGGCGATCCGTCTACTCGTTTGTCCCCCTATCCCATAAAAAAAAGCGCGCTCCATCGTGGATCGCAGTGTTGCTTAACATCAGGTGAACTGGCGGTCAAGCGTAAGCCTGTCAAGAATTTAAAAATGAAACAGTAAGTAATACAGTCTGTGGAGAAAACAAAAGATTCGACCAAATTGAAGGCACCGACTTCCGAAACTGTTTTGCACAAATGATTATTTTTTTGAAAGCTTTTTTAGTTGTTTTTGTAATAACATAATATACATACCATCACGCCTGTATTCCCCGAAGGGTGCGACAAGGTATACAAAAACTTTTGGTCCTATATAGTAGAAAGCGAGCCTTTTGCCATTAACCGGGTGCTAATCCAAACTCCGAGCTGCTACTGAAAATTATATAGAAAAAATTCTCAAATATAAAATAACCGAGTCTGGCTGTGTGCCTGTTTAATGGCAATAGGCTCACCCCGTATTACATGGCACCTAAACACACATATCCCAGGACTACTACATTTTACAAATTCTATAAAATTCACAAATTCTTATGCAAACTTCGCAATTGACGATCTTGGAGTGAATGCCCCGTGCACTGCGCACACGTGCGCTCCTGGCCAAAAACCTCGCCTCGTTTTTTTTCGCGTTAATCTTTGAGGTGTTGACAATGTATGAGTTCACGTCTGTATTCCTCAAAAGGTTAGGCAAAGTTGATTTCCACCCGAAGTTGATTTTTATGTGGGAGAGCCATGCTTCGGCAAGAATGGGCCGGCTCGACCGGAGTGATACCACGGCCTCACAGAAAACTGGCGTTAAACAACGCTTTCGTTGCACCGAGTGAGTAAGGTTACCGGAGGCCCAATCCCCTTTTAAAACTTGTGACTCCTCTGGTGTTGCGGGTGTCCATGGGCGGCGGTAATCGCTTACCATCAGGCGATCCGTCTGCACGTTTGCCCTCCTATCCCATAAAAAAAAAATACCAACTATTCAAACGATATACATTTTAGTTAGTCAGTATGAACGAGTAGTATAGTATAATCTTACTAGTAACTGTATTGTATAAGATGTATATGACGTATCGCATTAAATTAAGACCTTTAAAAGTAGGTTTCATGGTATATAAATCAAAAAGTTATCAATATGATTTTTCATATGGTGATAGCACTATCTCCATACTTCAATCCGATTAGACGATCGACCTCGTTCTTCTTGTTCTTACTACTTCTTATTTATATACTTGCTTTTGCCCGCTTTTTCACTTCCATACTAAAGGAATTTTCTAGAGAAAAAGTAGCCTATGTCCTTCTCCAGGATCATTGATCAACATTGGTCCAGCGGTTTAGGCATGAAAACTGACAACAAACAGAGTAACCTTCGTGATTATATTTTTTTAAACGTTGCCCCATACTAGAATTTTCTCCTATATTGTGGGTAAGTTTACAAAACCTAATTCTCACATACACAAACGGCCAGAGTTGGAACAACTACCTGTAGACTATATAGATATTTACTCCGTATGGGGATCGTACCCTCAACACGAAGCGCATAAAAGCCGATATTAGTATGGATAGGAGAAAATTGTAAACATTTTTTTTTACAGCTATCAACCGATGGCAACACGACCACTTCGACTGTATCACTTCAGCTGACAAAATCTGATGCTGGAGCTAAACTGGCGTGCAGAGCCTCTAACCCGCAGATGCCTCTAGTACCAGCCCTGGAAGACGACTGGACTTTGGATATACAGTGTGAGTAGGCTTATAACAAACCTTGAATACTCCATATATACATTCATACTAAAGATTTCCGTGCATCGCGGCTGATGCGACAATAGTTGGAGTATGACCTTAACCTTCAAAAACATAAAAATAATGTTAGGTGCACAACAGTTTCGGAAGTCGGTGCCTTCGATTTGGTTTGAACTATTGTTTTCGCCACCGACTTCCAATGTTTTTGAAGGCGGTTTTACTTTTTGTTATAAAAGTTATTTTATTTCAACATTTTTAGTAGCGAGTAAAATTTTATAAAGAAATTAATTATTGAATTATTCGTCCATTTGTCGCGCACATACTTAATGCAAATTTAAGACTTGTATGGTTTTCTCATGGATGTCATTGTCAGAACTGGACCGAATGAAATGGGACCATACGGGAAGCACCAGCTTTCAATTAAAAAAGAATCATCAAAATCGGTTCACACAGTCGAAAGTTCTGAGGTAACAAACATTAAAAAAATACAGTCGAATTGAGAACATCCTCTTTTTTGAAGTCGGTTAAAAATGTATGGCACCGCTTCCGAGGTCTGCGACTGATGCGCGGAAAAGGTGTCATACATTTTCATAGTTTGACTATTGTCGCATCAACTGCACGCGATACATCGCGCGCGGCTGCGATCGGCCGCGATGCACAGAATTGTAATTGTCTGAAGTTGTCCGCAAGTGATTGCACAATGGTAAATTTTAATAAAAATCTCAATTCAAAGACGTTGGGGTCGTAAATATTCCGCATTCATGATTATTATCCATAAGAGTCCGGCGCACCGAATTTCTCTTACAAACGTAATACCGAAATAAATCTTAATTCAAAGATAATTTATTCAAATTCTGTTATTATTTGGATTTCGATACCGTTAATCTAGGTTCCTACTCTATCATTTCGTCCAAAATACTTCACTAGAAATAAATGTAAGCAAATGCAATTTTTGATGACTTTAACAACTTTGGAACGATTTTCCGGTCTTTTATTTCCAGTGAAGTAGTAGTAGACGAAATAGTACCGTAGAAACCTAGATTGATGGTATCCAAATTCAAATAATAACATAATTTGTTATAATATTGTCTGGATTACGATTTATTTCGGTATTACGTTTTTGTGGGCAATTCATGCTCCGCCGGACCCTTATTTCTAATGTCAATATTTTTGCACGAAAACACTTTTTTAGTAAAATTTACCACAAAATGTAACTTATCCTGCTTCAAAGTTCAATCTATTTTTTAAATTAAATTTATCAAAATTGACCCAGCGGTTTAGACGTGAAAACGTAACAAACAGACAGATAAGAGTTACTTCGGACTTATAATATAGTTTTATTCAATGATTACTAACAAAATATCATTGTTATTAAAGTTATATACATCTTTAACCAACCATGTTGAAGTTTTCTCCTAATATAATAATACCTATAATAACAAGAAAAATGTTTCTCAGTCTTTAATATCAAGAACTTTCCCAAATTTCATCCTCGGCCGTAAAATCTAGAATTCAAAAACAAACTTGTGAAACTTTCGGATAAACTTAATTTTCTTCGGCTTTTTCCTTCCTCATGGGAGAACTAAGATTTAAAAGATGTTCATCTTAAAAACTCCTACATTTTAGGGTTAAAAGTATATTTTTTTCAAATTGTTAACTTTTTGTTGAAAGATGTTTTGTAGCATGATAAATAAAAGCTATTTCTATGGACACTGATTTAAGGAAAACTTGACGATTTACTTATATCTGATTCTACTCGTATTTTGTAACGAGTCACTTTTCAAAAACAATACAGTTGCTGGAGTTATTCACGGTACTATTTCAAGAGCAAATAAAATAAACTCCACAGAACATTTTTACTGTTTATTAGCATAACATAACATACCATCACGCCTATATTCCTCGAAGGGTTAGGCAGAGGCATACTAATGTACCTACATCCACAGTTCGCCGGTATGTTTAGATTCCATGTAACAGGAGGCGAGCCTATTGCCATTAACTGGGCACAAATACCAAACGCCGAGCTGCTACTCAGAATTTATTTAAAAAAAAAACAATAATACTTTGCTCGACCTGGGAACCGATCCCAGAACCTCTAGAATAGCAGTCGCGCTTGGGACCACGAAACTAACGAGGCAGTTACTGATTATTATTTGCTACTAAGAATTTCCTAGAAAAATCGCGCATTGTACTATATCTGGGAATCGACCCATTACGTTTAATAGCAAATATATTTTTGTTATAATATATTATCAGAGTGAAATAAAAGATATTAATCCAGTTTTTCTACACACAGATGTGCCAGAAACGACGGTGCGGTTAGGAACTAATCTGGACCCATCAAACATAAGGGAAGGTACTGATGTCTACTTCGACTGCATCATCAGGGCACATCCCTACGTTTATAAAGTTGAATGGAGACATAACGTGAGTAAATAAATAATAGATGTTAAGAGAGCTATGGAATAGTGGAATCGAATGGTTCCACTCACAATTGGAGCTGCCCGACTGGGGAAGATATGACCGGCCCTTTCACATCTGTAGGAGAACCGATAAACGCTGGCGCAAATGAGTTCTCGAGTGGAGACCGCGTCTAGGCAAACGTAGTGTAGGGCGAACGCCGACCAGGTGGAATGACGACTTGCGGAAGGCAGAGGAAAGCCGAAGATCGGGGTCTGTGGCGTTCATTAGGACGAATATAGGCTGCTGATGATGATGATGATGATGACTGGGAAAGTACCTCCTTGCAGAAAATTGTAGCGAAATAACATAGCTCCGTGCTATGTTGTGTTCTTAACGGTGAGCAAGGTCGTCGGAGCTCCGCGAGGAAGCTTTGTGTTGACAGTGTGGGGGACCGGTGGTGTTTTGTTACCGCCGCAGTCATGTATGGCAGCATGTCTCTTATGCTGCCAGCACAATTATTCCTCCCTAATTTACTAACGCGCGAGTGATACCCCTGGTGTTGCAAGCGTCCGTAGGCCAAACTCCGAGCTGCTACTGAGAATTTATTTAAAAAAAAAACAATAATAATACTTTGCTCGACCTGGGAATCGAACCCAGGACTTTTAGCGTAACAGTCGCACTTAGGAGCACTAAACTAATGAGGCAGTCATCACCATCATCATTTCATTTCATTCAATAAAGGTTAATCAACAACTGAACTTGGATGAAACGTTTCAGCAGTGGCCCTGAAGTCTGGTCAAACTTATCGAGCTACGTATCTTATAGTGTAGAGACATAACACTAAGTTTCAGTCCCATGGGACCCATGAAAGGGTTGAACCAGCGACTTAAACCCAAAACTAAGTTTAGATATCCCATAAGAACTTTTGTACACATTGGCATATTATACACATTTGTAGTTGTATCTATGTATATCAATGTATTTATGTATACTATTAAATATTTTGAATAAGAAACGATTTTCGTAAGATTTGAAACTAGATATTGCTAGTGGTTTTCACTCGCAACTCACCAAGTGTTTTAAGACAAAAAGGTAGCCTATGTATGTCCGTCTCCAAGGTCCAGTTTATCTGTATACCAAATTTCATCAATATCAGCGGATTAGGCGCGAAACGTAACAAAGAAATAGATAGAGAGACGGAGTTATTGTCATATTAATATTACTTTGGATGGATTCTAGGTCTTCCGCATCGTACGAGTATCTTCACAGATAAATTTCTAGTGGATAAACACCCATTTCTAGACCGCATCAGTCGATCACCATGGTTTCTCTACATTTTTGTGACACAAGTTCTCAAATCACAAATTAAAAAATCCAACCTCCTCGATACAATATATTAATTAGAGCTTTTTCAAACATTTACATCGGCTACGGCTAATTAAGTTCGTCCAGTTCGTCCAGTTCGTCCTTTTTTCAGTATCATTATTTATGTAGAATCGTTTTTATTTTTCAGTTAAAGTTAAGTTTCAAAAGTAGGTACAGTAAACGCTCGATAGTCCGAGCGAGCTCGATACAGCCAGTGCGTGTCACTTGTAGAAGGTCGTAAGTCAATCTAAACGTCAAGCTATTGCATTGTTAGATTGCCTATGGACTTTTGGTCGCCACTGTACCTACCTGTATATGGTCTAATAATTTAAGTTTGAGTTGATGTTATGTTATAATGTTCACCAGGGCAAAACTCTTCTCCACAACGTTGGTCAGGGGGTCATCATCAGCAATCAGTCGCTGGTCCTACAGGGGGTCGGGAGGAGGACAGCTGGTAACTACACCTGCGTGGGATTCAATGCGGAAGGCGACGGCGAAAGCAAACCCTTCTCCTTGAACGTTTTGTGTAAGTGAATTGAAAGAATTTTGTACTGATTTATTGTTTTTTATTTATCGTTAGTGCTAAAGTGCAATGAATGGAAGGTTTTCCTGATACCGACGCCTCAAAAAATTTGTTTTCAAAAGTGGAAATGCTTATCTTTTGCATAGACATAGTAGATACTATACAGCCAAAGACCGTTTTTAATCGTTTTTTTTTATTATTATTAATGATTTCTTTACCGATATTCCCAAAAAGCATCTAGACAATATATCAGCTGTGACGCAATACTAGTATTTAATGACTACAATTTCTAATAAATAGGTGAAATACAATTTTTTGTAATTTGCTGTACCCTATAGGGTCCATGATTATTCCTAGCTTTTAAGTATGTATACATCGAAAATGACTGGAATGCAAATAACGTTATTAAAATATGCCGCCAACAGATGCGCCAACGTGTAGGAGCTCCCAGCAGCGGGTGCATGGCGTAGCAAAACAGGAGCGCGCTCACATAACTTGCCACGTGGACGCTAACCCTCCTGAAGTTGTGGTGAGTGAACATTGCTAATACATACATATTATCATAATATTTTTTACGTGGGAGAGCCATGCTTCGGCACGAATGGGCCGGCTCGACCGGAGTGTTACCACGGCCTCACAGAAAGCCGGCGTTAAACAACGCTTACGTTGTGTTTCGCCGAGTGAGTGAGGTTACCGGAGACCCAGTCCCCTTTTAAAAGATCGGCAACGCACTCGTGACTCCTCTAGTGTTGCGGGTGTCCATGGGCGGCGGTAATCGCTTACCATCAGGCAATCCGTCTGCTCGTTTAAAAATCGTTCGTCGTATTAACATGGGTGGTGGATTTCTGTCATACAAATATTTTTTTATTATTATTTACTAGCTTCTGCCCGCGACTTTGTCTGCGTGGACTCCAGGATTGGGTCCGACCTGGATAAAAGGTAGCCTATATGTCATTCCAGGCTTATAATCTAGCTGTGTGCCAAATTTTAGCCTGATCCCTTCAGCCGTGAAAGAGTCACAAACATCCATACAACCATACATCCATCCATACTCGCAAACATTCAAGTTTATAATTTTAGTAAGGATATAAATGTCGTGGGCCAATTATTTAAATGGGCAGATCAGGATGTGCCGGCATTTCGTGATATGGCAGATGATGATGATGATAAAAATCTCGATATGCCCAGGCAAATCTCGATCGTCCCAGGCAAATCTCGATCGGCCCAGGTAAATCTCGATCGGCCCAGGTAAATCTCGATCGGCCCAGGTAAATCTCGATCGGCTCATTTGAAACGATCAGCCCACGACATATACACAAAGCGAACAATCTGACCCATTGCAGTATTTCATTTATTTTATACTTCCAATTCCCCGGTAGTTTCTATGAATCCCAATGTCACAAAGGTGTAAATCAATTAAGTATTTCACCCTTTCATCTACATAATTGACAGGCTTTGGCAGAGTTCATTTAGGACCAGTTAATTTAACCAGAAATTATACAATACCGAATCTATACATAAATATCTACAGAAAGACATTGAGTTATTATGTTTTAGAGACGATTCCGCCAAACGAGTTTTCGCTTCTTGAATTATGGAGTGTACAAAAACTCAGACCAATCCACATCGATGGGACAATGAATGGGTTGATTATGTTTCAAATCAGACTGTACATCTAATTCATTATATCAGCCAATAGAAGTCCACAGCTGAACAAAGGCCTCCCTTAAGACTTCCAACGACTCCAGCGACCTTCACCAGGTCGTCCGTCCAATCTCGTTGGAGATCGTCCCACACTACGTTTTCCAGAGCGTGGTTTCCCCTCGAGAACCTTTCAGTTTCAGTTCTATGAGCTATGTGCTCCGTCCGAGGCTACTTAATATTGCTAATTCTTTGAAGTATGTTGGCAACTTTAGTTCTTCTATGGATACCCTCATTTCTGAATCGATCGCGTAGAGAGATGTCAAGCATAGCTCGCTCCATAGCTCGCTGAGTGGCCCTGAGCTCTCGTATGAGACTCACATTGAGCGACCACGTCTCTGTGTCCTTAAGTCATCTAGTTAGACTGAAAGCATATAAATATTCGACGTAGCTGCTCTAATTAGGTATAATTATAGTCCTTAATACCTCAGTGGGTAAGTGAAATTCGCCAATCAAGAGGGAATTACAATGCGGTTTTCCTTATAACCCTTTCCCCCCTCTTCCCCCATTCTTAAGACATTGACTCAATTATAACAATTCGATTGTGAATTTTCTTTCCTTATTGCTTTTTTCTCAGAAAATACATTTGTTTCACAAAGAATAACGTATTGACTTCGATAAGCTTTACATTCGGTATAAAATATTTACTTTTACAAAATTAGGTTTATTCCCATTTATTATTCAATTTTACCTTTCCCTTCTTACCTTAAAGGTCCACTGCTGCCCTTCTACAAGGACATGATATATGCCACCAGTGTCCAATGATACCCAGCGACATTTGCTAGGTCATCTGTCCATCTAGTTGGAACCTTTGAGAAACTTTTTGCTCCAGCGTCCATCAGTTCTACGAGCTACGTGCTCAGCCAGCGTAGTTTAATTAAAATATTTTTCTCATTTTAAATTATGGGCAAAAAACCTTCACAGTTTCTGCTTAATTACCTTGTTACTAGCAACCCAATCTTGTATAATAGAATAAGAGCAGCTTATACTGAAAAAACATAAGCAAGATGTGTAGCCATATAATCGTGAACCATTCAACAAAAGTGACTAATTTTAGTTTCGCTGGTTTCATTATTTTTCTTTAGAAGATTAAACTTTAAAATGCCTATTGTAAAACAGTTATGTTATGTCCTTCAGGACATTTGATTAAAAAAAAACTAAATAAAAAATACTCCCACGTATTTTTTATGTGGGAGAGCCATGCTTCGGCTCGGCCGGCTCGACCGGAGTACAACGGAGATACCACGGCCTTACAGAAAACCGGCGTTAAACAACGCTTACGTTATGTTTCGCCGAGTGAGTGAGGTTACCGGAGGCCCAATGTCCTTTTAAAAGGCCGTCAGCACTTGTGACTCCTACGTGTTGCGGGTGTCTATGGGCGGCTTTAATCGCTTACCATCAGGCGATCCGTCTGCTCGTTTGCCCTCCCATCCCAAAAAAAAAAACAAATCAGAAACAGTCGGCATTTTACGTCCGGCCCGAGGCTATAAAAATCGGTGGTCCTTTTGATATTACTATAGACATATACTGATAGACGTAGACGTGGGCATTAGTTGTGAATTAAACGTAAAAAATTACTCCTTAAAAACAATATTTTACTTTGATACCTCGTATTGAATACCCGTTTCAAAGATAAAAGGTATTTGTATCCTGTAGGCTATTCTTGTTGTCTTTATGAATATCAATAATATTATAATAATCATTGATTCCCTGAAAAACGGTTGCTTAAGATATTAAATTAATATAATGAAATGAAACATGTTTCATAAGTTTCAAAATAATAGAATTAAGTCATTAGAATAACACTGTCAACTTAATATTTGAAAACATTAATCTCAATTGAATAAATAGTTGAAATAGAATTGGAATGAAATTCTATTTTAAATAAATAATTAATTATTCTATTTCTAATAATTGTGGGTGAATTAGTTTCTGAACGAAATGAGTCAAAACCAAATTATACAAATCTCTTCAACCAAATCTTTAATAACATACAAAACGTACCAACAACCCTTTGCTATAAAGTTATTTTAGTAAAGAAATTGATTTTTGAATTGACAAGGATTGAATTTTTCCTTTACTAAAATAACTTTATAATCTTAGCATGGAAAATGCAAAAAGATAACCCTTTGCTATGTTTTTGGGTAAATATTCGGACATTATTTAACAAATCATTCTTCTCATCATGGTAGTTCTCTCATTCATAGTTCAGATTATTTTTATTCTCGTCTAATTAAAGGTGCCAACATCATAGTTGTAGTTTTAAACATCTGCATTCTTAACTTTGGGATTAGGTTAATGACGTTCTAATATTTTTAAATGTTAACCATTTTATTAATAAGCCGTATTTTACTTACCCAACCTTATAAATATCTAAAGGGAATAAATAATGTGATTTAAAATTAGGAAAACTCGCTAAGTAAGAAGTTAAATAAAATTAATGCGTCCCAAAGTTTGATGAGAGGGAATCATTTATAAGTAATGTGAATATTATTTCGATAAAGTCTCGGATAATGTTTACAATTCGGTCATATTTTCATCATGAATAGATTGATTGACTTATTCATAAAATTTAATCTTCTAATTTTTTTTCGTGAATCATAATGATAATTGTGAGCGATATCCGGGAGCCTAAAAGTCAGATTATTTTTAGAATATCGAATTATTCGGTAATAAAATTGATTTGCAAAGATCTAAGGGCAACTGCTTCTTATAAAATAATGGTATTCAGTATCAAAAAAGTTAATGATAAAGAAAATCCTAGGTTCATGATTACTTCTTTGTCTGTATGACAAAGGCATAGGTGTTCTTGGTAATTGTGCATTTTTGACCAAAATCATCTAAAAAAACTCACTAACAATGCCAACGTTGGACCTATTCTAAACGAATGATTGACCAATACCACTTCATAACGAGTTTACGGCAAATAGTAACATTAAAATAATTGAGATCAGAAATACACTTGTCCGGCCCAAAACTCAGCAACGTCAAATTAATAGACCTATGAGTGACCAATATTCGACTTATTTGACATTAAAATTTGATTAACCCTTTGAGTGCCACAGTCATATATAGGCGACAAACGAAAACTAAAAAAAAATGTGGCCAGCACGCCACGGTCACGACTGGGTGACAGATTTCTATAGGCAATTCGAAAGCTTGGCGCTGAGAGAATGTTTTTTCTGTATTGGCGTGGCGGTCAAAAGGTTAATCAATGACCATTTATTTGCAGATACGTGACCAATTTTCAACCAATATTTGACCAATATGTCACTAATTTTCTCTCCCAGTTTCGGTGGACCTTCAACAACACAGCCAATAGCAACGAGGTGAGCGACACGTACGTGTCCCGAGCTGGCACTAGTTCAACTGTGACCTACACTCCTCACACGGAGATGGATTACGGCACATTACTCTGTTGGGCACACAACAGAATCGGCAAGCAGCGTGTGCCTTGCGTCTACCATATCATTGCCGCTGGTAAGAATTAGAGTGGATTTGACATAGATGGCAATAAAACTTAAAAGTTTGCCGGACAGAATTTCCGCTCAAACGTAATATCAAAATAAATCGTAATTCAAACACAATTTAATCAAATTGTGGTATTATTCGGATTCAAACACCGTTACTCTGGGTTCGTACTCTACCATTTCGTCCAAAATACTTCACAGGAAATAAATGTACCTAAGCAATTCTTGATAACTTTACCAAGTTTGGAACGATATTACGCTCGTTTATTTCCAGTAAAATCGTAGTAGACGAAATGGTACAAATTAACGGTATCCGAATACAAATAATAACACAATTTGATTAAATATCGTTTGGATTACGATTTATTTTGGTATTGCGTTTTTGTGGGCAATTCAAGCTCCGCTGGACCCTTAACACTGCTTTTTTATTCTAAAATAACATACAAATACGCCCGTTAGGCTGTGGTGTACTAATGTACACCAGCATGTTTAACTCCAAGTAATAGAAGGCGGCGGGCCTATTGCTATTTAACCGGATAAATATCCAAACTCTGAGGTGCTAGTTACGTCATAGAAAAACCCAATAACACTCTTTGACCTGGGAACCTAAAACTAGAGGTTTTATAGCCCTCTCGCATAGCATAGCCATCTCGCTTACGAGCACCAAAGAGCGGTTTATACCGATATCAAAAACATAGAAACATGAAACAAACATGGGCCATGTAATACCATAACAAAATAAATAATGTATTTGTATATTTTAACCCGCAAATGCCGAGGGCGACCTCAAAATTCTCTGGGAAGCCTTCACAAGTTCTGATAGATGTAGCTACATGTGGGAGTACGAAACAATCTAATTTTAGATAGAAAACATAATATAACAGAGTTATTATTCTCTGGCATACGTGTAATTTAATATACGCGTGTATTTTAGGGTTTTCGAGGCCTACAAAGGCTAGACCAAGAAGTATCTATATTGAAATAAATATACTTTTTACGGATTTTATCGCGTTGTATTAATATTATTTAATTCCCGACGTTTCGGATCATTTACAGCATCCACGGTCACGGGTAGACTAAGTTGTTGGACGTCTTAACGTTGCGATTACTAACAGCTTACATTTTTGCTATTTATTGGCGATCCGATTCATGCAGAACGAGCTCACCGTATCCTTCGGTCTTGCAGTTTTGGGCTTGGATTTTGATTTAATGGAATCTATAATAGGGTTCCAAGGGGGTGGTAAGCCCCAGCCATCTTCTCTATTGAAATTTGGGTGTTTTTTAATATAAATTTTCCGTAAATCGTGAACGTGTGCGAGTGTAGGCAAATAATATAAAATTAAAAATCGTGACTTTTGTGTTTTCTCCTAAACTCCATCGAAGCCTTAGTGAAGTTTCCACTGTTTTACTGGGGATTATTCTGTATACTTGACACTGGCAAACACAAAAAGTGTATCCCATAACGGGAACTAATAAATATTAGTTAACTCTATAAACTTGACACTGGCAAATACACAAAAAGTATGGCAATATATACCGTGACGGGATTAAAAAAAAAATTGCAAATTGCCACAAATACCCATCTCGCGCGTTGTAGGCTCCTGAAGAAAATTTTACCTGATCAAAATTTACGACTGCGCAACCACTTGCGTTTAACTTCAGACTATTTACAGTTACCTCATCCGAACTTCATTTCAGTTCACAATATTTGTATAGCCGTTATAGTTTATTGGACACAAGAAGTTTTTACGTGGGAGAGCCATGCTTCGGCACGAATGGGCCGGCTCGACCGGAATGATACCACGGCCTCACAGAAAACCGGCGTTAAACAACGCTTACGTTGTGTTTCGTCGAGTGAGTGAGGTTACCGGAGGCCCAATCCCCTTTTAAAAGATCGGCAACGCACTTGTGACTCCTCTGGTGTTGCGGGTGTCCATGGGCGGCGGTAATCGTTTACCATCAGGCGATCCGTGTGCTCGTTTGCCCTCCTATACCATAAAAAAAGAGCGATCGCTGAACGTGACGCTCCAGCAAAGTGTTATATGGGACCTGTATAGTATAATTATTCGTAGTAGTATATATTTGTGCCTGATTAAGGGTCCGGCGGAGCTTGATTTGCCCACAAAAACGTAATACCGAAATAAATCGTAATCCAGACAATATTCTATAAAATTATGTTATTATTCGGATTTGGATACCATTAATCTAGGTTCCTACGGTACTATTTCGTCTACTACTTCTTTACTGACAATCTAAGACCGGAAAATCGTTAAAACTTAATTAAAGTGTTCAAATATTGCATTTGCTTACATTTATTTTCAGTGTAGTATTTTGGACGGATTGGTAAATTAGGAACTTAGATTAACGGTATCGGAATCCGAATAATAACAGAATTTGATTAAATTGTGTTTGAATTAAGATTTATTTCGGTACTACGTTTGTAAGAGAAATTCGGTCCGCCGGACTCTTAGTGGCAGTAGGTATACTTTTTGGCACGCCTCTGGCTAATTTTGAATGTGCGGGCTTTTTACCACTCCAAAATAAATACTAGTAGCCTAACCAGGAGTTTATAGCACGCAAATAAAATAGGCCAAATACCTATTGTCTCCGAGCTGCTACTGAGAATTTCCAAAAAAAATCAATAACACTGCTCGACCTGGGAATCGAACCCAGGATCTCTAGCTTAGCAGTCGCGCTTCAGACTACTGGATTAACGAGACCATAGTATATACCTACGCTACGAAAAGCCATCATTATTCAGCTGCTTAACATATTACCTTTTTGACATTAGGTCGTCCAGATCAAGTTCACAACTGCACAGTAGTGAACGCATCGCTAACTTCATTCGGGGTTCGATGCTCGGAAGGTTTCAACGGAGGCATGCCCCAGTCGTTTCTTCTCGAAGTACGAGAGATTGTTACACAGGTAAGTCGTCAAACTTTACTTAAAATCTAGATTTCTGATATGATCTATACATATAAATAATAAATAGGTATTTAATTTCAATTTAATAATGATCAATTAAATGATCAATTAAATGATCAATTAAATGATTAATTAAATTATCAATTAAATGGTCAATTGACATACAAAGTCAGCTGGGGTTGTTGCAGTCAGTTTATGGATGGGGTCACTCATCCATACTTAACATCTTAATACATTGAGACAGCCGCGGTTGAAGTTGTCTTTTCCGTTTGGCATTTTCCTGAGGCATTTTCACATCCTATGACATTCGTTAATTGCCAAAAGCCTGGCACCCAGTTTTTATAAATACAGTTATTTTAGTGAAGGAAAAATTCAATCGCGGGCAGGATTAGAACCTGCGTCTTCTGGTTAGATACACCAGACGCTCTGACCGCTAAGTCACCA
This sequence comes from Acronicta aceris, assembly GCA_910591435.1. Taxonomy (NCBI): domain Eukaryota; kingdom Metazoa; phylum Arthropoda; class Insecta; order Lepidoptera; family Noctuidae; genus Acronicta; species Acronicta aceris. The sequence continues at coordinate 2,492,430 of OU342775.1, forward strand.
CGAGTTCCACCCGCTTGATCGATATTTGCCTTCACATTCTGAATTTACGTCATAAGGTGACTCACTAGTACTCACACAAAAGGTGGTTCACTGGTTCACTGGTAAAATAAATTTTTAATCTTAGCATGGAAAATGCAAAAGATAGTACAATAAGTTATATATTTTTCTAGATATCTTACCTTTGTTTTAGTTTGTAATAGTGTGATTTTTCACTAACAATTGCTGACTCACACTACGGCTTTAGTCGACCTTCCTCCAAATAATATTATGAAATGGAATGGATGTGGTTTGTTTGTCCAATAAGAAAGTACATAAAGTATTGTGAAGGAGTGTTAGCATGCTGTTAGATTAGTTTTCACAAATTATGAAATCATGGGAAGTCATCATAACATAAAATAGAGGGCAAAATTATCGTTTTGCAAATAGATTATAACTTCAAGTAAATTCGGGATAAATGTTAAGTTATCTCAGAAAAAAAAGTCATGACAATATCTAAAGCAAAATCCCCATTGTATGTCATCCACGGCATGGCACCCGAAGATGGCATCCGAGGTATGACACACAAGACACGACAACAGATCATGACATCCGAGGTCTACAGATCCCAGGCACGCATCCAAGGTATGACAGCCAGGGCTAAACAACGAGCAACCAAGACATAAAAACTTGTATGGACTTGACATCCAAGGTATGACAAGCGGGGATGGCATCCGCGTAATGTCCTCCACGATGTCTGTCTAGGGGCCTAAATTTCGACCGTTTAGTTTCATAAGCCGCGTAAAACATAATTGATAAAGTTTAGTTTTACTTCAGGTTATAATCTATTTGTGCTCTAAGTTCTAACTATTAAAATAACAACCATCTTGGTGAGGCGGAACAAACAAGCGTTCAAATATTCACATTCATACATAATATTGGAAGGACAGGCCATCTCCGTAACACATTAACAAACTTTACCAATATTGAAGTACTGTAGCACTATCTAGAATCGATATAATTTATTTCTTCTTATCTAGGAGATAGTAGCCAACGTGTCCAGCGCAGTGCCTCGCTTCACCGCAGTCGGTTTAGCACCAGGTCGGACGTATGCTGCAGCTGTTCTTGCGTACAATGCTAAGGGCAGAGGAGACCCTTACCCTTTGAGAGCCAGCACGTTGAGGCCTCCCGAGAAGCACCATGTTCATGATAAAAGTTTAGGTAAGTTGTAACTTGTGGAAAAAAGCATATAAGAGACGATACGGCTAAATACCCTTAGTTCCTGACAACTATGTAAATATTGGGTGGAAAATATAAATAAGATATTGGCATATTTCACAATCTTGTCTTGTTTTTTTTTTATAAGTATTATTCCAAGCAGCACCTAGGAATGTCCGAACTTTCTTTGCGCTTAAATTTATGAAGTTTTAAATCAGAACATTATACCAATTGTGTTGTAGTTTGTCTTCATCCGTAAGCAGACCAGTTTCAGTTTCTGGCAATAACGTGGTTTACGTTTTGCTTACAATACAAAATGCATTGACCCTTCAAGTAACTTATAGTCAATGCTGTGATATTATTATTCTTGTGTAGTGAAGTGCCCTTTGCTGAAATAACAAAAAGTTTAGGGTGAGTATCCAATACTTCAATCGGTCGTTCTGTCCCAACCAAAGACCGATCCATAATGAAAACCTCCTTCAACAGATTTACCAAGAACAGCCTTCCAAATGTCAGGAGCGATGTCAGTAGCCGTGGGCGGCGGCATCATTGTCATGGTGGTGCTGATCCTCTTCATGGTAGCAATGAAACAGCGCTGTGCCAAGAGGAAGCCAAGGTCAGCACCCCCTCCGTCGTCGCAGCCGGCCAGCCCCGACAAACTGAGGGAGAAGGAAGATAGTGAGAGCGATGACAGGAACCCAGATATAATACCATCGGATACTGATCAGATGCAGGTGAGATGCCAACGTTGTAAAACAAAATTGTCGATCAAAATATAAGCACATACTTATGCTCAGATTTCGACTTACGCTTCCATTATAAACGCTTAGTTTTTGGTGGAAATTTAAAGCAAGATGGTTTATCGCCTTCGCAAAACGAGTGTTATTACCTATAGAATTTGTATGGTGCATTGGATTGTGACGTCACAAATCACTATAGAATGGTCATTGTCTAGCATAAAATTAAAATGTTAATGTTTTTTTAACCAGTTTGAATTTTGTTTTTACTGATCGGCTCTATTTATTGTAAACATTTTTACAAGGTCATAAAAACAGTCGAAATGAGTTTTATATTAAAATTTATCATTCAACGTCAGACACTTAAATACCTACAGTTGTTTTGACAGTACCTACTGTAATTTTGACAATTTAGTTGGTAAAATTTACCATTCACTGTTCTTGGGACCACTACCATTGTAACTGCGATACGTGAGCGTGTACGTTATCGTAGATGGAGTACTACCGGCAACAGCAGGTGTCGACGATATCACCGCCGCCGGGCGTGCGCGGCGCGCGCGGCAGCGTGGCAGGCGTGCGCGGCGGCCTGCCCGCCTACTGCGCGCTGCGCACCGCACCGCCGATGCACGACTCCGCTGTAAGTAATTCAATATCGCCATAGTGTTTATTGAGGCAATTTTCATCAATTTCGAGGGGAAATTAAATTTCAAATAAAGATTAGTGTGCTGCGTAAGGTTGTTAAAAATTGTAATCTAGAGAACATTAACTTCTTTTTCTTCTAAATGTACTTTAAGCATAATTTCTTAATTTTAATATTTGTTTTCGGTGAATTCTGAGGGCCTAGCACGAACGATATAATTTGGATTAGAGATAAATATATTATTTATCCCAAAGAAATTATGAATTTAACTAAAATTTTCTAATCAAAATTTGCTTACGTTGATGAATTATAAAAAGAATTCGTACTAGGTTCCCGTCTTAAAAGAATAAATAAACGCATGAAAATCAAAATTTAAAATGTACCAGTCCAAATCTCTCCAGCAGATCGAACAAGGATATTCTTATGGTGTTCTGTTCGTCCAGAACCCGCAATCGGGTATTCCGCCGCCCGCGCGGTTCGCGTCGGGGTCTTGCACGCTGCCGCGGGGGTCGTCGCTAGCAGGGGGCGGGGCGGTTCCGGGCGCTGGGGGCTCGTGCGGCATTCCGCTGCAGCACCTGCGCACGCTGCCGCGGCCGGCGGGGGCCGCGCCGGCGCCGGCGCCCACCCCTCGCGTGCCGCCGCGGGACACCCCGCTCTGACAGACCACGCAACTATAGGACATGTAAATACGACTGTGTTATTCAAGTGCTCAAAACTTTTTTTAAACCGAGTGATTAGTGGTTTTGTTTACGATATCAAGTATATGCTGTACCGCTGGATTTTTAATTGAAATTTTCTTAATCTGTTTTAAATCTCTCTTCTTTCCGTTTCTTTAATGTTATCGATACATTTATACGTAAATCTAAATCAGCAAAATAAATGTCTGCAATACGATAATTAAATTTTATTTTATATATATATTTTTTGTATACGCTACCTTATTTTCACCGACCAAGATTACAGACAAAGTTCTATGCAGTTAGCATGAAGTATAATATTCATATGCTTATATTATTTAGTGGGTACTCACAGTTGACTCATCCACACTCCACGCACCGCTCAGGCTGACAGTCCGACTATGACTGACCGCCCCACCAAGCGACGTGATGGTTTAGATAATAATATCAGACTACCCGCATACACTACAATGACGTCAGAAAATACATAGATCATCATTACGACTGACACATAAATATTTATTTAGTTTAAGGGATATGGAACGAAGTTCTAAATATTTTAATTGTTTTTTTTTATTATTGATATTAACAGCACTTACAAGCATGTACTTGATGTAAATTGTTAGTTAAATTCCGATTAGGTAGGATAAAATAATTGAAAATTCTGTTAAATTCATTTGTAAATCGAAAATGTAAATATAACACATATAAACTCTAGTTATACGTTTAAAATACAATATTTATACTAAAAAAAATGTTAAACAGTGTAAAATCAGAATGTCGTTATTTTAAAAATTATCGTTTTTTGTTTATAAATGGTTGTGAAAATAAGCCACGTTTGTAAACTAGTTTTTATGAATAACAATATAATAATAATCTGTGAATGATCAGAATGAGGTTTTACTAATAATAATCATTTCCTAAAAACATTTACTGCAAGTAACTTGCACACAGAAAGAAAAACAAATGTTCATCTTTTTGTTATTTTTTTGATATTTTCCATGCCATAAGATTATAAAGTTATTTTAGTAAAGGAAAAATTCAATCGCTGCCAGGATTCGAACATACGTCACCTTATGATGTAAACTCAGAATGTGAAGGCAAATTTCAATCACGTGGGTAGGGTTCGCGGTGGCTTAGAGGTCAGAGCGTCTGGTGTATCCAACCAGGAGCCGCAGGTTAGAATCCTGCCCGCGATTGAATTTTTCCTTTACTAAAATAACAAATGTTCATACTATATTTTTTGCATTTTTCACGTCACGTCTCCTTAAAGACATAAATTCAGAATGTGAAGGCAAATTTCGATATGGCGGATGGGAGTCACGGTGGCTTAAAGGTCATAGCAACTGGTGTAATTAACTAGAACACGCAGTTTCAGCACGTTTGAATCACTAAAATCACAAGTGCTCATTTTATTACATAACAACAAATCAATGTAATAATTGGATCCATCGATGTAAAGAAAGAAAGACAACTTTCTATTTTGGGCTCACATATTACTTACACATTTATACATTAACAAAAATAAATACAGCGACCCTGGTGAGGCCAAAAACGGTCCCTATATCAGCATAATGCTGCGACATTAAAATGATTAAGAAATATACCTATGTGACTTCATATTTACACTACGCAGGCACTTGAAAAATGCCTAAAAGATATTTTTACATTAAATTGTGGTCACTATACTTTCATGCAAGTTACTTGTATAATGAAAACACGTCTTAAATTTTATTATAATTCCTACGCCGCCGTACGATACGAAAAAAAATGACATAGCAAATACATGGGGGGCTTATAAATACGAAATTTCCATATTTCGATTCGCTCACCGGTTCGAATTGCAGCTTATTTTCGGCCACTTGTCGTTCTTATCGACTGCAAAATACTACAAAAATTATCCATCTCATTCCGATTACTTGCAGAAAATACCATATAAAATTTGGGATTAAAAATGTGTTGAAGATTGGACAAATATTTCCAACTGTACTATAATTGTATGAAACTGATATTCTAGTTAATAAACATAATCACGAAATTGTGATAATCGACCCCCTTGTTTGTGAACGATTTTTGAAAATGCTCGTAAAATCTTTCGATAGCTCGTTTTATTAAAATGTCGATGACAGGTAAGGTTTCTATGAATAAAGGGATGGGGGTCAATTCTATTGTTCGTTGGCATTGTTTGCTCAAGTGGACCGTTGTCGTATTGAATTTAGAGGCCCATTATCTGCTTCAAATTTAGTATTTATTATGAATATTATTTTATTTTAAAATCGACCTTCTATAAATTTATATTGTTTAGTTAACAGTTCTGAAAAAAAGATCTACTAGAACGTTAACCGCTTTAAATTAATCTATTGTATTTAACAATTAAATAAGGATTATTTTTATCAACTAATCACTTTAGAAGTGTTTAGTATAATTGATTAATTGATTAAAGTCGATTTGAAGATGTAAAATACATTTCTAAAGACTTCATCATAATAAAGGTGACTTCGAAATGACCTATTAAGTATCAACAAGCAAACACTATCAAGTGAACATGAGACTTGACTCATTAATAATATAGTTCATATTACTTTGTCCATTAAGGGTTTTGTACATACAGTAACAATGTAAATATGTTTTGTATTATAACGGTTATAATCCTATTTGTGTCTTAAAGTGGTGTGAACGCCGTTTGTAATGGAAACATGACTTTGTAAACCCTTCGTGCGAAACCTTTTCCAGCACCACAATTACATGTCAAAGCAATTGTTTGGAAGTGACAGATGATATTGCTATGCCAGTATTGTCTGTAAAGTTGTAGAATTAAGTTATATTATTATGTTCGAAGCTTATGAAGGCACCTTGTCACCCTCATTGTTTTTGCTCAAAATGGGCGATAAACTATTGGAGATAAATGGGAATAGTTGATGTAAATTGCGCAATCAGCTAATGGCTTGTCTGAGAACGTTAAAAATAGATAAAATATTTAGACATTTTTTGTTTCGGAGTGGGTCTTGAGCAGACTACTTCAATCATGTAAAATAAATAATGTTTGTTATTCAAGAAATGTGCCAGAGTACAATGTGACATTATTTGAAATTTAGGTAAATTGTAAAAAAAACTTTTTATGTTTTTTTTTAACTACAAAGTATTTAGATAAAATATTGTTAGGTTAACTTATTAAAATGAAAGCGCAGTGACTTTTTTAGGTAGATAAGTACTTATGTAATGTTTGTGTTTTTTTTTATTGTGAGTCATGCTAAAAATTATGTATATTGTAGAACATGTATGCTTTTTTTATAATTATGTGACATGAAGGTTTACAAAGTCATAATTATGAAATGGCGCCCTAAGACAGTCATCGAACATATGGGTACATACTCAATTACACTAATTAGTTAACATTTTGCAAACATTTAATTTTAGTGGATATAAAATATCCTAATTTTGTTGCTAGTTAATAATTTTATTATTAAAAAAATCAATTAAGTTTGTACGTTAAATAATTGTAAATAGTTTAAAATGGAGTCTTTCTAACTGTCGGAATGTTTTCACTAAACTATTGGGAAACGAAAATAAATGGAGGTATTCTCAAATGTTCGCTTTTGATGTTTCATTTTGTACGTGAAGTTTCACCCGATATTCGGACCGATAACTATTCCAATAAAATGGTATTGCTATTGGGGAGATATTTTTTGTTTGTTATTGGTGAAATGGCAGGCAATAGGTAAAAAATTGAGAATGCACAGGTAAAAATATACTCGGAAATACTGGTAGCGGTACCCAGCTAGGTATAAATACGTTAATAGGCAGCAATAGAAGGCTTATTGCCAGTAACCGTGTACAAATTCAAATTTTCATGTAAAAAAAACAATAACACTTTGCTCGACGTAGGAATCGAACCTAGGACCTTTAGCGTAGCATTCACGCTCAGGACTAATACGCGAATGAGGCAGTAGTATTTCTTATAAAAAAGCAAAAACTGTTTTATTGTTTACCCTGGGAATCAACACAGCTCAGCTCTGTGAGATAAAAATAGAGAAACCAAATAACTACTTTAATCCAGGGTTTTGTAGGTAGGTACTATGTACTGCTGAAAAAAAAAATCGCGTGTACATACTGGATATTTTACCTGACTTTTAGTACCTAGTGTATTTTATTACTGAAAACTTCAGTTTCACTGAGACTTTGTTACACTAGCTATGTATGAAGTACATTAGATCCACTAGCGATATAAGGCACGTTTTTTTACACATAACTTATCATCACGTCGGTATTCCCCATAGGGTTAGACAGAGTATTAGATTTCGATTTTATTTATGTTTAGGTCCCATGCAGTAAGGGGAGAGCCTATTAACCAGTTACAAATCTAAACTTCGAGATGATCCTGATAATTATATAGAAAAACTCAATAATATTGCTCGACCTGATAATCAAACCTATAGTGTAGCAGTCATGCCAAACAGTAATTACGATGTACGTTACCCCAGCAGGAAATTGGCTCCTAGAGTGATATGAGTGGTAGATATAGGTAATTAGTGCCTAATCTGCTGTAAATGTGAGCAACATAACAAATTTGTGCGCTTTACGTATCTACACTATTGTACTTATCTTATAATAAAAATCATAATAATAGCTATATTTTACAACTTAGATATGTGTATCTATATATTTTAAACCTGTAGATCTGAACCTGGTTTTTACTCTTTACTAATCCAAGAATTACCTACAGAAGATATTCAAGAATCAACGGACGTATAGAAACAAAGTACTTAACATAACATAACATACCATCACGCCTGTATTCCCCGAAGGGGTAGGCAGAGGCGTACTAATGTACACCCACAGTTCGCCGGTATGTTTAGGTCCCATGTAATAGGGGGCGAGCCTATTGCCATTAACCGGGCACAAATCCAGATTCCGAGCTGCTACAGAGAATTTCATAAAAAAACTCAATAACACTTTGCTCGACCTGGGGATCGAACCCAGGACCTCTAGCGTAGCAGTCGCGCTTGGGACCACTAGACTAATGAGGCAACAAAATACTTGCAAATGACATTTAAGAAGAGACACTGATTGTCAAGCTTCTGTGCTATCGCTGACAATTGTCATAACTACAAATGGGACCAAATTCTCGTAAGCATTATTCGAGACTAAACTTAATAAAGGCTACAATTATTATAAGTATAGGAATCAAAATTCCTTCATCAAAGTGAATAGTTGAGTAACAATGACAGTTAAAGCATTTGATTCTCAACAATCTGCCGAGGTATTCCCCGAAAGGGGGCAGAAAACTATGAGAATAGCTTAACTTGGTTTACTCTATAACTTTTAGAGTTTGACAAACTATTATGTGGTCGCTCCTTTATGGAGGTATGCGACATTGAAGTTATTTGTAGCAAGTTAGGTAAACTTTAAATAAATAATAGGTACCTGAAAGATTGCCTCATTAGTCTAGTGGTCTCGAGCGCGACTGCTATGCTAGAAATCCTGGGCTCGATTGGTCTAGCAATGTGTTATTGGGTTTCATATGAAATTCTCAGCAGCAGCTCGGAGTTTGGGATTTGTGCCCGGTTAATGGCAATAGGCTCGTCCCCTATAACATGAGCCCTAAAATATACCGGCGAACTGTGGGTGTACATTAGTAACCCTTCGTGGAATACAGGCGTGATGGTATATGTTATGAACCAGAATTTGAAGACTGATTTCTTTTATCATCATCAAAATTGGTTCAGTCGTTTAGGCGTAAATATAAACAGAAAGAGCTATTTTCGCATATTTTGTAATATTAATAGGACTAGTACGGGTACAGCCTTATCTCGTAATGATTCTATACAATTTAGTATAAAGTATGAAATAAATAAATAATAATAAAATTTAGGTTAGATAATTACTACCCTTATAGGAAACGAAACAGGTATTAACGCGCTATAAATACCTTTAATTTTGCTTGACGTTTCGACCAGGTTGCACTGATCGTGGTCACAAGCAGACTGATGCAGCGAGTTCACTCCGTCATTGCGTTGGTAGATTTTTCTTTATCTACCCCCACATTTTTATTATAGTTACAAAGCCCGCGACACACTACACTCACTGTGTCCGTATTTTTAACCGACTTAAAATAGCGAGGTTTTGATATTTTAATCACTGGATTCCACGTTGGTGATAATTTATAAGCGCGTTAATACCTGTTTCGTTTTCTATATTAATATGCAACGCGATAGATTAAAAGTTAGGATTACTACCCTTGTTTTTAAGTTCATATACTTATACATATACTTACTACTCATGCCTTTCTCCCACAAGGGTAGGCAGAAACTATAGACCGCCACTTGCTACAATTCCTGCACACTTATTTTGCTTCTTCCAAATTCATACATCTTCTCATACATATGCGCCGGTTGCGAGTACTACGCACCTGACCTACTTGAGGGATTTCGCCAATAAGATCGGCGTATGTCTTTCTAGGGCGACCTCTACCGACGCTGCCGCTGACATTCGCCTTATAAATTCCTTTCGTTAATCGTCTTTCATTCATTCTTTCAACATGTCCAAACCATCTCAGCATATTCTTTTCAATACGTATCACGACATCATCTTTCAGCCCGCAACGTTGTCTTATCACAGTGTTCCTCAATCTATTACGTTTTTAAGATCGCTTAGTTGGAAATGATTGCCGAAATCATATAAATTATTAAATGCTCAAACCAAGACTATGTAATCAAAATATTCTTTGACATCCACCAAGATTAAGTCAATCCTCAATATCAAGTTTCAAAGGCGACTCTCAGGCAATTCTAGTTGAAAACTAATAGGAAATGCTTGTAGCCTGAATGAGGTAGTATTAGAAAATAGTTAAAGCGACCAAATGCACTAGGATGTGCGCGGACTGGCATGAATGGACGGTAAAAGACGTGGTGATGCTATGTAATGTGCAATGTTGTAATATGGGGGACATCCTTACTAATATTATAAACGTTAAAGTTTGTGAGTATGGATGTATTGATGTTTGTTACTCTTTCACGCCAGAACGGTTGAACGGATCTGGACAAAATTTGGCACAAAGATCGATTATAGTCTGGAATAACACAAAGTCATTTTATCCAGGTCGGACCCAATCAGGACTTCAGGTAGTCCATGCAGACAAAGTCGCGGGGAGAAGCTAGTTCTACAATAATCCTTAAGGATATATACAGGATGTAATTTAATACACGCGACAAACTATAATAAATAATTATATGTGTAACAAAGAAAATTTAGAACATTTATGATTAACATACCATCACGCCTGTATTCCCCAAAGGGTTAGGCAGAGGTGTACTAAAGTACACCCACAGCCGGTATGTTTAGATCCCATGTAATAGTAGGCGAGCCTATTGCCATTAACCGGGCACAAATCCAGACTCCGAGCTGCTACTGAGAATTTGATAGAAAAACCCAATAACAATTTACTCGACCTGGGGATCGAACCCAGGACCTCTAGTGTAGCAGTCACGCTTGGGACCACTAGGCTAATGGGGCAGTTCGATAAATATACATTTTCCTAATTTAGTTAAATAACTCGACGGGCTCGTGTCTATATAATAATTATACTTTATACTTTACGTGGGAGAGCCATGCTTGGGCACGAATGGGCCGGCTCGACCGGAGTGATACCACGGCCTCACAGAAAACCGGCGTCAAACAACGCTTACGCTGTGTTTCGTCGAGCGAATGAGGTTACCGGAGGCCCAATCCCCTTTTAAAAGGTTGGCAACGCACTCGTCCTCCTCTGGTGTTGCGGGTGTCCATGGGCGGCGGTAATCGCTTACCATCAGGTGATCCGTCTGCTCGTTTGCCCTCCTATTGCATAAAAAAAAATTAAGCTGATCAACCGATTTGCAAGCTGTGTTACCATGGTCAGTATGTCGATAAGTGCTCATTATTAACACAAAGAAATCCGTGCCTTGGAAAGAAAATGATAATCTTTTGTGGTAAGAGCTACACCTCTGTCTTACCCTTCGGGGAATACCGGCGTGAAGGTATGTTTTTTTATGGGATAGGGGGACAAACGAGCAAACGGATTGCCTGATGGTAAGCGATTATCGCCGCCCATGGATACCCGCAACATCAGAGGAGTCACAAGTGCATTTGCCCGCCTTTTAAAAGGGGATTGGGCCTCCGGCAACCTCACTCACTCGGCGAAAAACAACGTAAGCGTTGTTTGACGCCGGTTTTCTGTGAGGCCGTGGTATTACTCCGGCCCATTCGTGCCGAAGCATGACTCTCCCACGTTTAAATCTATGTTATGTATATTTATCGAGAATCAAAGAAAACTTTTTTATATAATTCAAGACATGGACAATTACTAGTCTAAGTACATTATGCAAGTACAAGAATCACACAATAATCCGCGACACACCTTGTCCAACGTTTTTTCGCTAAGCTTTCAATACTTTGCTCACGCCATGGCGCTGGCCAGAATTTACGAGCACGCTCCAACACCCTTTTAACCGCACTCGCGCTAATGTTGGCGCATTAGGTCTAACTATTCTACTGATTGCTTAGCCCATTGGCAAAAAACAAAAGAACTGGCCAATCGCATTAAGTGGGAGAGCCTTTTGGAAAAAACTATGCGAGAGAAAATTGACGGTCGAAAATTGCGTATCCATTTTATATTTTGATAAATCATACCATGATCCTTTTTTTTGTTTTTTTCAAATTAAGAATTTTTATACCGGCGAACTGTGGGTTTATATTAAGTACGCCTCTGCCTAACCCTTCAGGGAATACCGGCGTGTTGGTATGTTATGGTATGAATTTTATAGAGAAAACTGCTTCGTCAGCCTAATGGTTGTAAACGATCCTGCTATGCTACGCTAGAGGTTCCATTCCCAAGTTGACCAAAGTGATAATGAGCTTTTCTATGAAATTCTCAGTAGCAGCTCGGAGTTAGGATTTGTGCCCAGTTAATGGGAATATAACCTGTCTATGTGGAAGTCTTTGGCGAAGCCCTTTGTGCAGCAGCGGACTTTTACCTAATATGATGAAAGCAATAGGCTCGCCCCCTATTTCATGGAACCTCATGAAATTAAATGAACATGGATTTTTTATACTGATTTCTGACACTTACGCGAATATTAGACATTGAAATAAAACTACTTTTTACGGATTTTATCGCGTTCTATTGATATTATTTGATTCCCGACGTTTCGGATCCTTTACAGCATCCATGGTCACGGGTAGACTTGTTGGTCACGGGTAGACGGGTTGTTGGACGCCTTAATGTTACAATCACTAACAGCTACCTTACATTTTTGTTAATTATTGGCGATCCGATTCAAGGATAAAGGATCCGAAACGTTGGGAATCAAATAATATCAATACAACGCAATAAAATCCGTAAAAAGTAGTTTTATTTCAATGGATTTTTTATTTGAAAAAAGAACCTTATCAAGCCAGCTACCTCTGCTTAACCCTTCGGAGAATACAGGCATGATGCTATCTTATGGTTTATACAAAAAAAATACATACCTGTATCATTGCACCTAATGTAATGTAATGTACAGAAACCTCAATAAAAACGCTATAACACTAAAAACTGAACAAAATCAGACTCAGTTACCACGGCTCCAATTCTAATATAAGCTTATCGCTCACTGTAAAGAAAAGTTATGGAATGCGAGGTCAGCTAATAATGGAAAGGTATAGTTTAATGTGTAGTACCAATACATTTCAATTTAAAGCATTTCTCGTGGTTTTCTTTATTCGTGATAGTCTTACGCTTTACCACCAGTTCACCTGATGTTAAGCGACGCGATCTACGATGGAGCGCGCTTGCCTAGTAGAAAACGATTCACACATGACTTAAGGGTATTACATTCAAAGTCAAAGTCAAAATGTTTTATTTCAATTAGACCACTGAATAGGTACTTTTGAAAAGTCAAAACTAGTTGCACGGTTCCAAAAAAGTGGGTCGTATGGAGATGAACCGGCAAGAAACTCCATAGATACTCTTTAAAAAAAAAACTTGATTACAATATTATGTTTTACAACCTTGTTCCATATAGTTGCTGAGAATTCTGCAGTTTGATGTATAAGATTTATTCAATATACAAAAAGAATTAGGGATTGCCACAGCAAGTAAGAGCTGACCAGCCCCGACAGACAGCACCCGTTCACGAGCATGACGTGCGTATCGGCGTGGTTTGACTCAAACATATTGTAGGGAATAAAACAACCCGTCACACAACGCCACCATCAGCAGGACATTTAAGTGAGCATGACAAGCTCAGACTGCGGGCATAACAATTTTACAGATAAACTAGTGGACCCAGCAGACGTTGTCCTGCCCTGAAAATAACCCAAAACTCGATTGCAGCGCCACCTACCGGGTCCAATTGTGAATCTAAACCATTCCCAGATCCCCTTGAACACACACAAAAAATTTCATCAAAATCGGTCCAGTCGTTTGAGAGAAGTTCAGTCACATACACACTCACAGAAGAATTATATATATAAAGATATATCTAGGTATGTACTTATACAGATTGCTACATCAATATCTGCACTATACTCACACATTACAATTTTCTAATTAAGAAATTATACAATAGTAGGTGAGTATTGGGGCATCTGGATCAAAAGATGAATCGGGCGCTTTCTCTTCGCGCCCGTATCATCTTTTGATCCAAATGCCCCAATACTCCCTTTTCAAAATGAGTGCTTGAATTCAGAATTCTCTATTCAAAATGCAACTTCTATTCAAAAACCCTATATTCAAAGTAAGACTTAGACCTATCTACTGTAAAATGATGATCCATACCATCTTTTCAAAATGAATAGATGCTGTATTCAGAATTCCCTATTTAAAGTAAGACTTCTATTCAGAGTTTTCTGTTCAATCATACATTCGAGAATATTTTGATTTAATAGTTTTGTAATTATATATTGTAGGTGTTTGAAAATTACATGTATCTGTAGGTAAAGCGCCCGTATCATCTTTTGATCCAAATGCCCCAATACTCCCCTTTCAAAATGAGTGCTTGAATTCAGAATTCTCTATTCGAAATGAAACTTCTATTAAAAACCCTCTATTCTAAATAAGACTTCTATTCACTGGACTATCTTAGTTACTTAGACTGATCTACTGTAAAAAGTTGATCCATGCACCTCAATACTCTTTTTTCGAAATGAGCACTGTATTCAAAACTCTCTTCAAATGTGACTTCTATTTGAAATCTAAAGTCATTTCAATTTTTCTTTTTCAACTCATTCTATAATTACAGACTTTTAGTTTAATTCAATTCAATACGTTCCCTGAGTTGCATTCTTGTGTAGAATCATACAATCGCGTGTGTATGAATGTATGTGTGTGTGTGTATGTGTTGTATGTTGCAACTGCTTACAAACAGCATTGCTTAGACAAATCGAGTGAGCTGTTCATGCTAACTGACTAGTTTTTCTGTGAGTTTGTGAGCGGTTGGGTTGACATTATTTAATGTTAAAATTATAGGTGTTCTGGAAATAAAACTAGTAAGTAATATAAGTATATATAGTATAAGTAATAGTAGATTATCTATTTATTTATTGTACACCAGTAATACAAAGAAAAAAATAACCTTATTTACTAATAATATATGCAATGGGCGCCCTTATCGCATAAAGCGATTTCTTCCAGGCAACCAAAGTGATTTGAGCACTGGACAAAAAAGCGGGTATATACAAGTGTACAAAGTAGGTTAACTGCAAATAATTTTAACTAAAATTAAAATTAAATAGATAAATAATAGAAGATCTATAGAATTAAATTATCTATTTATGTTTAATAGAATTCTTAGATAAATACTTTGTTTTCAACACACCACTTATTTAAACAAAATACATTTTTTAAAGCACATCTATTGTTATGGTATATACAACATAAAATATCTGGAGAAGTTGAATAAGTGCTATACAATGTTGCTAAACTTAATTTCATCTTGTTTAAAAAGTACGATTAAGTTTGCGTTGTCTCTGACCAACTGCTTAGGAATTTTACGATATGTCTGATTTAGATAAAAGCAACCGATAAACTTATGTCTGCCCATTGCAAAATAATCACGCATGTTGCTTTGATTTTCACAAGCCACATCATCGAATACAATGACAGAATTGGATTTTGCGTCGTGAACATTAAGTACTTGCTCATTTTCATGATATTTCTGAAATGTGATACCTGGTACACGTTGCAAAACTTTTTCTAAAAAATTGTACTTGGGTTGTTGCACGGTTTTCGAATATACATAAACATTTTGAAATTTTATACCATTTTCATGTATAAGAAGACCAATTAATAAATTTAGTTTTTCCACAATTTGAGGGCCCGCAAATGATGCATCGTATCGTGTTAGGTAATAATTCTCCATAGCGAAAACTAGTGTTTCATGGCTCAACGCAGAGTTCGTTTAAATGTAACGATTGTGGTTGTTTTACAAATTTCATGACGACTGTTTAAACGGTTTATTGAATAATGAGAAAATTTACCAACCTCGTCAATATTTATAAAGTGAAACAATGAACTGATACAATATATCTCGGTTTATGTATCTACTTAAGAATGACTTATTGAAATTTGGTGAAGACAACGTCTGTCTAGCCAAAAAAAAAAATATCATAAAGACAATTATGGCCCATGAGGGGATCGAACCCAAGACCTTCGCGTTATTAGCACGATGCTCTAACCAATTGAGCTAATGGGCCGATGAGAGCTCTCTACTAAAACAAGATCCTCATGGCTCTCATGTCAATTGAATTTTAAGGAAACGAAAATAATGGAACAGCGCCCATTCCGTAGGATATTATTGGGGCTTTCTACAACACCGAAAGTGACGGAGGCGAACGAAGTGAGACGTAGGAACGGCAGGTGGAGTAGAATGCCCAATAATATCCTACTGCCTATATAAGAGAGACCGCAATCACAATCTAGCTTGTATACTCCTGCATCTTGCAGAATATTCTTATTGTCTAATATTTGCGTAAGTGTCAGAAACCAGTAAACTAAAATCCTTAGCAAAAATAATGCTCCATTCCAAAGTGTTACCTATTTTTTAAATAGTTACGTTAAACTTTTTTACGCGGGAGAGCCATTCGGCACGAATGGGCCGGCTCGACCGGAGTGATACCACGGCCTCACAGAAAACCGCCGTTAAACATCGCTTGCGTTGTGTTTCGCCAAGTGAGTGAGGTTACCGGAGGCCCAATCCCCTTTTAACAGGTCGGCAACGCACTTGTGAGTCCTATGGTATTGCGGGTGTCCATGGACGCCGGTAATCGCTTAGCATCAGGCGATCCGTCTGCCTGTTTGCCCTGCTATCCTATAAAAAAAGTGTTACTAATTATATATTTTGTTTCCGAGTGTACTTTCATGAGCCTACCTACCATCTGTTATAATCTCTATTCGAAATGATCTTTCTATTCAATAATCTTCAAGTTTGTACTTCATATTTTTATAAGGTAGGAAATGAAATGAAATAATAATTTTAGCACTATATTATTTTATATATAAATCTTAAATTACATATTTTACACAGTGACATATAGATACATATTTCTGTGGTCCTAGATCAGACAGTGATAAGTGCATTTTTGCTCAAAATGACTTATTAATATAGGTATAATTATAATTTTTCATTTGGTCATATCATACATTTCCTTAATTTAAAAAAAATACTTTTTTCATATGAGTGTCTCATATTTAGTAGTGTCTTCAAGAGTTCCCAATAATTGAATTGCTTGTCCTGATATTCCATTAATACAGTTTTATCGCTCCGAACGGTTATCGTGTGCATCATAAACTGTATAGTAATCTGATTGCATCGATTCAGATGCTCGATAATGCTTTGATTATTTTATTGTTGGGATTGTCATCTTCTGGCAGAAACTCAAGGCGTATAATGACATCTGAATCAGGTATCACTATTTCATGTATTGGGTTCGTTTCATTATCATTCATAATATTATGGTAAAATAAACCTTCTTGCATTGTATCGCTGACCTGATATTTTGATGAATTTGCTTTCGATTTTTTATGAGCATGCTTCATATTATTACCAACATATATAGTTTCACCTTTTGCATTCTTGATAATAAGTTTACAAATACCTTTGGAAGTACATTTCACAGAATCTTGCATTGTGGCTAATATCAATTATTTAATTTATTTTTTTAAATTGTTTATTTCCGTTTGTGATTCAACCGTTCAACTACAATTTTAGCAATCGAATGTTAAAAATATATGTAATAAAATTATTATAAACAAGAGATTCATAGATTCATTCATACATTAATTCATACATTCATTCATCAGACAATC